>OZ007565.1:12773580-14123926 GCA_963931875.1 Pollenia griseotomentosa
TGCCTCATTTTTTCTTAGAATAAAGGCAATTTTTCTAAAATTCAAGATTTTTTTTAACCTGAAAAACAAACAAACTGTATTTCTTAACACTAAATTTCTTTACTTTTAAATTAAACTTGGAAGCGATTTGAATCAAAATACCGAACGTTTTGCAAGATATGAGCCTAAGAAAATTATCACTTTTTTGCAAAAATGACACCGATGCCCCAAATCTTTTGGGGCCCTTAAACAAAAGTGCATGACTTTAGGCAAAACTGGGAGACACGGGTCTTTTTTTGGTATTTTATCACGTAGAGTTGTCCGTATATGGTTATTTTTCCATGACTTAAAAAATTACACACAGTGTTATTTTTGATATAAATAAGCATAAAAGAAAAAAATATATTTTTTGGAAAACTGGGTAACTCTTTTTTCGTAAAAAACGGGTAAATTAATCTGCTGAGTAAATACTCTGTTTGTTCTGAACAAACTTTGACTACTAAAGTGAATAATAAAATAAACTAAATGAGAATTCTTGTCAAGTAATATAATATCTGAATAGAAATGAATAAAAAACATGGCTATTCACAGTGGTACCGTCGGGGTAATAACTTTACTAAACTAAATGAGAATTATATAACATGGATGTTAGTAAATAATTGATATATGAGCAAAACTTTAAAATTAATGGTGGTATTAACAGTATTGCCGCCAGAGTTACAAAATCATTAGTTGGTCATATTAAACAAGCTGATTATGTATCGTAGGAGTTGTAACGTTGTGTGTGTACCCGTCGGTCTTCTCGTCGGGTACACAATCCACCGACACCTTTTCCGCAATGGGTTGCGCCTGACCACGATTCCGCGAAAGGGGTCGTCGGCCTTCTCTAGGCTGCTGATGTCGCTGGGCGTCAGGCTAAGGACATCTTTGGCAAAATCCTCCTCTGTAGCGTCCGAAGGGCATATCGTGTCCGCAGACAACGGTGCCAATGGTGGGCGACCCTGGCCAGTGCGTCTATCTCCAGGTCTCCTGATTGGACCACCGGACTGATTTGCACACTACTTATCCTTGGCGAGCTTCGAAGGGTGGAGAAATTCCGACACGTGTCTTGCCATTGCGGTCCGCCGCAGATATGCGGTGATTTTGCCAGGAGCCACAGGTCTAATTGGTTGGCGTTCCATACTGCTACTAACCTATTACGAATATTATTGCAGGTTCCCGTTGGTTTGCGGTTTGTGCGGGTATGGTAGAAGGATTCCAATCAGGAACTGATGAGGATACGACCGAACCACATTACCCGACTTAGATGTTAGGTAGGGTTTTTGGTGACTAAGGATTGGCCTGGTGTTGGCAGTGGCTTTACTTGTTTTTTTTTGTCAAATTTAAAGTACCTACGCAAGTAAACAAAATAAAAATCTAACGGAACAGGTTCAGCCGACTGAAAACTTTAAGGGCAGTCGTATAATTATAGAAACTCCACCACCTATTCATCACCTAAATAATTTATTTTACCAATTACGTAATAAAAGCTTAGCTCCCGCAACACTGAAAGTGAAACCGTTTAAGGTACGTGTGGCACGCTTATAGTCTTTATATTAATAGCGCCCCTGTAAGTGACAAAACTCAAACTTTGAATTAATTTCATGGTTAGAAAATAAATCGGAATCTGATACTTCCTGCGAAAGAAATGAGATATTTGAGGAAATGAGAATTTCAGGCGTCTCCAATCCTTCTTTTACCGAATTGCAAGGTGTGGAATATGCATTTTCCGATACAGATGAGAGTTAAGGGTACTTACGTTTCAAGCCACGAGAAGTAAAGCCCAAGAAGAAAGCCGAACTGTTTCATTTGCATTTTGTAACACTTGAGGGAAACTTTTGGATAACAGCTAACGACAAGGAAAGTATAATAGGTGTAGGCGACATGGTGGCTATAGAAAAATCGGTCTACTATGATATCCAAAAAATAACCGATGACATTGGTATCCTTATGGTTATTCAAAAATAACACCACTATTTTAACGTCAACGTTCGTATGTAACTAAATAAATTAAAAAAATCAGGTATGTGAAATGAAATTTTAAAAACAAAACTATTCAAAATCAAAAAATTCGCTTTCAGTATCTTTTAAAAATGATTAAAAATAAATTTTTCTCATATTTTCTGTCTATATTCTTTTAAATTTGATATAAGATATGTTAATTGAACTTTATTTTAAACAAAACAACAACCCCTTTATTCTGAAATGTTTTTGTTTTGATTGAATTTTTAGCTTCAAAATGACAACAGCAGCCGTATTCTGTAATTCGCTTAGCTAACGATGGGTCTCCACGTTGCAATATTTATTGCTAATTAAAGGGTGTTTTTTTAAGCTAGATAGAACTTTAAATTGTAAAAAGTAACACAAAAAATTAAATTTTGATGAAATATTTTTTTTTATCGTTTCAGTATACTTTGACAAATCATCATGAATAGACTCACGCTTGAACAACGCTACGAAATTATCCAAATTTACTTTGAAAATCAGTCGTCGATTCGCGCAACTTATAGACGACTTCGTCATTTTTATGGCGTACATAATCGTCCATCTGAACAAGCCATTCGTCGAACTGTGGATAGATTTCGTACCACATACTCTCTAGAGGATGCAATAACACCAACACGTCGAAGGAATGTGCGTACTGAAGAGAATATCGCCGCTGTAAACGAAAGTGTGGAAGAAGATCCAAATTTATCGATTCGTCGTCGGTCGCAGGAATTGGGGCTCTGTCCGTCCACTACGTGGAAAATTTTGCGCAAAGATCTCGGCCTACACCCGTATAAGATCCAGCTGGTGCAGGAATTGAAGCCACGAGACCATTATATGCGTCGTTCTTTCGCCGATTGGGCTCTAGAGCAGTTGGCAACTGACCCGTTGTTTTATCGCAAAATTGTGTTCAGCGATGAGGCGCATTTTTGGCTTAACGGGTTTGTTAATAAGCAAAATTGCCGCATATGGAGCGAGACCAATCCACAAGAGACCCTACAGACTCCATTACATCCAGAAAAATGCACCGTTTGGTGCGGTTTTCACGCTGGTGGCATCATCGGACCTTATTTCTTTAAAAATGAGGCCGGAGCTCGCGTTACGGTCAATGGAGATCGTTACCGCACCATGATCAATGATTTTTTGTTTGAAAATATGGATGACATTGATCCGGAGGAGATGTGGTTTCAACAGGATGGCGCTACGTGCCATACGGCGAACGCAACCATCGCCTTATTGAAATCAAAATTTGGCGATAAGTTGATTTCGAGAAATGGACCTGTCAATTGGCCTCCAAGGTCGTGCGATTTGACACCTCTCGATTATTTCCTGTGGGGCTACGTGAAGTCACTGGTTTATGCTGATAAACCAGCAACAATTGACGCCTTGGAGGCCAGCATTGTTCGTGTTATTCGTGACATACGGCCAGCAGTGCTCGAAAAAGTGGCCCAAAATTGGACGTCCAGAATGCGCTTTGTCAAGAACAGCCGCGGTGCCCATATGCCCGAAATCATTTTCAAATGTTAATGTCACGTATTGATCTTTCGAATAAAATAATAATTATAACAATATAATTTTTTGTGTTATTTTTTACAATTTCAAGTTCTATCGGGCTTAAAAAAACACCCTTTACAAGCAAAAACGTCGGAAATTGCTTTGCCATAAATTTGCAATTTTCACCGCGAGTAGTCGTATAAAGTTTTTTGGCTGTACATATTTATAACAAATGTTTTATGTTGTGTTTTGAAGTGGTTGTGAAATTTTCTTTTTTAAATTAATAAAATAATTAATTGTAATTGTCGTAGCTGTGTTTTGTATTACTTTTTTGTTTATTTGCGTTAAAAAAAAGTTGAATTGTTCTATTGAAAAAATAAAAATATACAAAAAAATAAATTCGTCGCTTGCTTTTGTTGATCTTGACGTTTATTAAAAAATATAATATATTATAATATATTTATTGATTGCTTTTTTAATAAATAAACACACAAACAAAAAACAACCGTACAGAGAAATGAAATGTCAGATAAATTACAACTGATTGCATATTGCTAAGCAATAATTGCTCAAGCAATAAGAAGAGCAATCATTGCGCAATGGATTGCCACTCATGGCAATATGCGGTCTATACTTCGCAAATTTTATGGAGCAATGAAATTTGACGTTTGCCGCAATAAATATTGCTACGTGAAGACCCGGGGTAAATCTCGATCGCTAAAATGCTAAAAAAAAATTTGGGAAATATTTTGGCGATGTCGCTAAATCTGAAAGACAAATACGGCCATTAACCTAATCAAGAAAGTTGTAAAAATAAGTGACAATAGGTTTTTACAAAAAAACATAACTAAAATTAAAGATATTTTACTTAATAATAACTATCCACAAAAAATCATCAGCAATTTAATTAAACGGGCAACTAATGAAGAAAGTCGGGAAAGTCGTATGAATAAAACATCTGGCATCACCAAATTTTTAAGTCTCTCATACATACCAAAACTCACTGAGAGCAAACAAATAAAGGAATTGATAGATGACGAAACAGTTTTAGTAGCTCACAAAGCTAACAACACAATCTCCTCACTATTCACAACAACAAAAACGAAAATAGAAAAAATACAACAGAGCAATGTTGTATACGAAATCGAATGTGTGGGCAATGATAACGAGACGTGCGGCAAAGTTTATGTAGGGACAACAAAAAGAAGTTTAGGCACAAGAATAAATGAACACAAAACAGATATTGAAAAACAAAAATATACAACAGCTTTGGCGGCGCATTGTTTTGAAATGAAACACACCCCAAACCTCACTGACGTTAAAATTCTTGATAGGGAAAGGAAGATGAACAAGAGATTTACATTGGAGAGCCTACGAATCCAGGAGAGAAATAATCTTGCTATAAATAAAAAAGAAAATAAAGACAATGCAAATGCAAACTACAACTTAGCTTTAATTTAGTCAATTTTAAACTGTGATACCAAAATAAAGAAAGTTCATCTGTGATATTTTATTTTTTTATTATTTATTTTATTTATTTTTGTGTTTTATGTGGTACTTGTTGTATTGTTTAAAAACAAATTTATTTAAAATTATAATGTAAAGATTATATGTAAGTGGAATTATTCTTTTATGTTGTGTTAGTTTAAAAAATTATTAAATTAAAAAACATATTGTTCTTTATTTTCCATAATGTTGCCAGATTCAATAAAAATTTAAATCCCTGAGGAAGTTGAAAAAATCTCAACGAAACGTCGGAGGAGTAAAATTATGAATAAATAGTCTTTTATTTTTCATTTACTGTGACCTTGAAAGCCTGACTTAGATAATTCTAAGTGAAAAAAAAAAAAAAAAAAACAACATAATTATAGATAAGGTCGATAAAAATTTATACTAAATTGTAATCATCGGAGGACCCGCCGAATCTTAAGATATTAAAATATTATTGAATCATTTAACTAAAACATGGAGAACTTTTTTTATGCACATCAGATTTAAATACGACGTGGAAACATGTCTGTCACTAAAAACTTACTGCAAGATTATTAAAAAATTGGCTAAACATAAGGAAAGACTTAAATTTCTACTAGCTTGTAGGCAAAATGGAATTATACCAACACATATAAGAAACACAACGACTAAAACTAAACAACTTTTCGCGACAACAATATCACAACAACTTGGAAAGGTTGAAATTAATTTCCATTTGAAAATTTTAAACCTGGAAATAAAAGATACGAATTTAACTCTCAAAAATCTCAATTGGGACTTAAACAAAATTAGACATACCCTAAAAGAAACACTAAACGACGAAGAATTTGACAAATTCATAAGGAAACAGAAGACTAGATACAAAAACTTTGTATCGAACAACAAACAGACACATTGTTCTAAGCTACAAAATCTAAAACGGAAACAATTAGAACAATTCAATATAAAATATAACCCCTCTTGGTTTGTTAACAAAACGAATGTAAATTTTACAGAAGAAACAAAGTGGCTTCTTTCTCTAGGTTCTAAATTCGCCGTACCTGTTAATGATAACAATTTTTCGACCGTAAACTTAATTGCTGATTTGGAACAGTGGGTACAAACGGTTTCCGACGATAGACAAAAGGATATAATTAGAACCAAAATAACAAACAGAATACTAACTCACAAAAGAAAAGTAAGAAATAACCCAAAGGAAAAGTTTATCTTGAACATTTACGAAGAAACGAAGCGGTTTTTAAAAAGATACAAAGACGATATTGTGATCACCAAATCTGATAAAGGTAACAAAACAGTCGTTATCTACAAAGAAGAATACAAAAAGGAGATGGAAAAGCTTCTACAAGATAAATATACATATAAAACAATGAGAACAGATCCAACCCAAAAGCTTTTAAGGACAAACAACAATCTGATATTGGATCTTTTCAAACAGGGATATATCACGAAATTTGAGAAAAATAAACTCACATCAAACGCAGCAACAGCACCAAGATTGTATGGTTTACCAAAAATTCACAAGCCAAATATACCACTACGACCTATCTCATCATCAATAGAAGTTCCATGCTATAGGCTATCAAAACATATTGGAGGCATTTTGAGAAACATTATACTTGACAAATACAACATTAAAAATTCGTTAGAGTTAAAAGAAAAACTAGAAGTCGTGTCTTTGGATGAGAATGAAATTTTAATTTCTCTTGACGTGGTATCGTTGTTCACCAACATACCGATAAATTTGGCTATAAACAATTTAATGGCTCAATGGAGCACCCTAAGAAACCATACACAAATACCCAGAACACATTTCCTTAAAATATTACAGTTTTGCTTAAATGACAACAACTATTTCATCTATGATAAAACAATTTTCAACCAAACTTACGGAATGCCTATGGGCAACCCACTATCGCCCACAATAGCGGACATTGTATTGGATACATTATTAGAAAGAACCACGGAAGAACTACGGGAGAAAAATGTACATATAAAACTAATAACAAAATATGTAGATGATCTTTTTGCCATCATTAAAAAGAGTGATGAAAAAATTATTTTGGAAACGTTTAATAAATACCACAACAAACTGAAATTTACCATCGAAAAAGAAGAAAACGGATCGATACCATATCTTGATATGAGAATTTATAGGGAACACAACGGCATAATTACAGATTGGTATACAAAAAACATCGCATCAGGACGACTTATAAACTACCACTCCACTCAGCCAATGGGACAAAAGACAAATACGGCCATTAACCTAATCAAGAAAGTTGTAAAAATAAGTGACAATAGGTTTTTACAAAAAAACATAACTAAAATTAAAGATATTTTACTTAATAATAACTATCCACAAAAAATCATCAGCAATTTAATTAAACGGGCAACTAATGAAGAAAGTCGGGAAAGTCGTATGAATAAAACATCTGGCATCACCAAATTTTTAAGTCTCTCATACATACCAAAACTCACTGAGAGCAAACAAATAAAGGAATTGATAGATGATGAAACAGTTTTAGTAGCTCACAAAGCTAACAACACAATCTCCTCACTATTCACAACAACAAAAACGAAAATAGAAAAAATACAACAGAGCAATGTTGTATACGAAATCGAATGTGTGGGCAATGATAACGAGACGTGCGGCAAAGTTTATGTAGGGACAACAAAAAGAAGTTTAGGCACAAGAATAAATGAACACAAAACAGATATTGAAAAACAAAAATATACAACAGCTTTGGCGGTGCATTGTTTTGAAATGAAACACACCCCAAACCTCACTGACGTTAAAATTCTTGATAGGGAAAGGAAGATGAACAAGAGATTTACATTGGAGAGCCTACGAATCCAGGAGAGAAATAATCTTGCCATAAATAAAAAAGAAAATAAAGACAATGCAAATGCAAACTACAACTTAGCTTTAATTTAGTCAATTTTAAACTGTGATACCAAAATAAAGAAAGTTCATCTGTGATATTTTATTTTTTTATTATTTATTTTATTTATTTTTGTGTTTTATGTGGTACTTGTTTTGTATTGTTTAAAAACAAATTTATTTAAAATTATAATGTAAAGATTATATGTAAGTGGAATTATTCTTTTATGTTGTGTTAGTTTAAAAAATTATTAAATTAAAAAACATATTGTTCTTTATTTTCCATAATGTTGCCAGATTCAATAAAAATTTAAATCCCTGAGGAAGTTGAAAAAATCTCAACGAAACGTCGGAGGAGTAAAATTATGAATAAATAGTCTTTTATTTTTCATTTACTGTGACCTTGAAAGCCTGACTTAGATAATTCTAAGTGAAAAAAAAAAAAAAAAAAAAAAAAAAAAACAACATAATTATAGATAAGGTCGATAAAAATTTATACTAAATTGTATTCTTTAAGTTCAATAGCTAAGTTAAAATTTACTATTTTCGCCGCAGCTAATTTGGTATTTGTAGACTATTTCTTTCTTTCTGCTTTGGTTTACTGCTGTTAAAGAAAGACAAACAAATTGTATTAATTTTTGACAATTCATTTAAGTGTTACCTTATTTTATAGTTTGTTTTTCTTACATATGTTTTAAAATCTAAATTTTAAAAACTTATTTTAAAAGCTCTACTCAAAATTTATTTAGATTGTGCCAAATATTTATTTGAATAACACTTAAGCGGATAATTTATGCGCAGTAATTTTTCATGACAAAATCAAATGCGGAAATTCTGAAAATTTTCAATAGATGGCATCTCTACATATAGTATGCTTATTTTACGTAAACAAAAAACATTGTGTTTGGGAATATTTTGTGTACGTATTGTTTTATTTGAAGTAATAATAATATTGATTATTGTTAAAAATCATTTAAAAAAAAATATGAGTGGCTTTTATCGGCAACATACCATGCTAGATTGAATGGAGTTAATGAGCGCTATGAACTCACTGTGAAGAGGAAGCATTTGCGCTGCTCCACGGATTTGTTCGATATTCCAAGCGAACAATTTCGGGAACTATTTAGACTTACAGTGGAGATTTGTCATGGTTTTATTGCGGAAGTTGCACCATTTATGAAGTCTAAATTAAGAAATACACGGTTATCTAAAGCGCTTCGAGTTTTAATTGCACTGCGTTTTTTGCACGGGGTAAGATAAAACGATTAAAAATAAATCAA
Source organism: Pollenia griseotomentosa (assembly GCA_963931875.1). Lineage (NCBI taxonomy): Eukaryota > Metazoa > Arthropoda > Insecta > Diptera > Polleniidae > Pollenia > Pollenia griseotomentosa. The sequence continues at coordinate 12,782,731 of OZ007565.1, forward strand.
CTAAATTTATAAATGTTTTTAATATTTAGGAAGCTACCAGCAGTCAGTGGGGCAGGTTTTTGTGCTAAATGTGTCCCAATCCACAGTGAGTCGATGCGTCAAAGAGATTTGCTCTATTATGGATCGACATCTACTACACGATGCGTCTGTTTGGAGAGCAAGTGCTTTAAGAGTTTTTATTCAACAAAAGTACACCAGTGGTGAGAGAAATTTCTGGCTTATTGGTTTGTTCAATAAAATTAGTGTAGATAGCGTATAAAAATACTTCGTGTTTCAGTAGGCGATAGCGGCTGTCCACAGTTGCCGTATTTGATGACACCAATTCAAATAACGAATTTGACCGACGCTCAAGAAAATTAAAACCGGCAACACCGAAAAGCCAGAAATTGTATTGAGCGCTGCTTTGGAGTCTTAAAGCATGTATGGGCAAATGCAAAATGAAAATGCAAAAAGAGCGAACGATGTGTATACATTTGGGTGGCCGTTATTTTTTTTTTTTTTTATTTCTTATATTCTCCCCCCCCCAAATCAGTTTTATGTAAAAAAAAAATACAAAAAAATTTCGTAGCGATAAGTTGTGTTTTAAAGTACCTACGCAAGTAAACAAAATAAAAATCTAACGGAACAGGTTCAGCCGACTGAAAACTTTAAGGGCAGTCGTATAATTATAGAAACTCCACCACCTATTCATCACCTAAATAATTTATTTTACCAATTACGTAATACAAGATTAGCTCCCGCAACACTGAAAGTGAAACCGTTTAAGGTACGTGTGGCACGCTTATAGTCTTTATATTAATAGCGCCCCTGTAAGTGACAAAACTCAAACTTTGAATTAAATTCATGGTTAGAAAATAAATCGGAATCTGATACTTCCTGCGAAAGAAATGAGATATTTGAAGAAATGAGAATTTCAGGCGTCTCCAATCCTTCTTTTACCGAATTGCAAGGTGTGGAATATGCATTTTCCGATACAGATGAGAGTTAAGGGTACTTACGTTTCAAGCCACGAGAAGTAAAGCCCAAGAAGAAAGCCAAACTGTTTCATTTGCATTTTGTAACACTTGAGGGAAACTTTTGGATAACAGCTAACGACAAGGAAAGTATAATAGGTGTAGGCGACATGGTGGCTATAGAAAAATCGGTCTACTATGATATCCAAAAAATAACCGATGACATTGGTATCCTTATGGTTATTCAAAAATAACACCACTATTTTAACGTCAACGTTCGTATGTAACTAAATAAATTAAAAAAAATCAGGTATGTGAAATGAAATTTTAAAAACAAAACTATTCAAAATCAAAAAATTCGCTTTCAGTATCTTTTAAAAATGATTAAAAATAAATTTTTCTCATATTTTCTGTCTATATTCTTTTAAATTTGATATAAGATATGTTAATTGAACTTTATTTTAAACAAAACAACAACCCCTTTATTCTGAAATGTTTTTGTTTTGATTGAATTTTTAGCTTCAAAATGACAACAGCAGCCGTATTCTGTAATTCGCTTAGCTAACGATGGGTCTCCACGTTGCAATATTTATTGCTAAGTAAAGGGTGTTTTTTTAAGCTAGATAGAACTTTAAATTGTAAAAAGTAACACAAAAAATTAAATTTTGATGAAATATTTTTTTTTATCGTTTCAGTATACTTTGACAAATCATCATGAATAGACTCACGCTTGAACAACGCTACGAAATTATCCAAATTTACTTTGAAAATCAGTCGTCGATTCGCGCAACTTATAGACGACTTCGTCATTTTTATGGCGTACATAATCGTCCATCTGAACAAGCCATTCGTCGAACTGTGGATAGATTTCGTACCACATACTCTCTAGAGGATGCAATAACACCAACACGTCGAAGGAATCTGCGTACTGAAGAGAATATCGCCGCTGTAAACGAAAGTGTGGAAGAAGATCCAAATTTATCGATTCGTCGTCGGTCGCAGGAATTGGGGCTCTGTCCGTCCACTACGTGGAAAATTTTGCGCAAAGATCTCGGCCTACACCCGTATAAGATCAAGCTGGTGCAGGAATTGAAGCCACGAGACCATTATATGCGTCGTTCTTTCGCCGATTGGGCTCTAGAGCAGTTGGCAACTGACCCGTTGTTTTATCGCAAAATTGTGTTCAGCGATGAGGCGCATTTTTGGCTTAACGGGTTTGTTAATAAGCAAAATTGCCGCATATGGAGCGAGACCAATCCACAAGAGACCCTACAGACTCCATTACATCCAGAAAAATGCACCGTTTGGTGCGGTTTTCACGCTGGTGGCATCATCGGACCTTATTTCTTTAAAAATGAGGCCGGAGCTCGCGTTACGGTCAATGGAGATCGTTACCGCACCATGATCAATGATTTTTTGTTTGAAAATATGGATGACATTGATCCGGAGGAGATGTGGTTTCAACAGGATGGCACTACGTGCCATACGGCGAACGCAACCATCGACTTATTGAAATCAAAATTTGTAAGTTGATTTCGAGAAATGGACCTGTCAATTGGCCTCCAAGGTCGTGCGATTTGACACCTCTCGATTATTTCCTGTGGGGCTACGTGAAGTCACTGGTTTATGCTGATAAACCAGCAACAATTGACGCCTTGGAGGCCAGCATTGTTCGTGTTATTCGTGACATACGGCCAGCAGTGCTCGAAAAAGTGGCCCAAAATTGGATGTCCAGAATGCGCTTTGTCAAGAACAGCCGCGGTGCCCATATGCCCGAAAACATTTTCAAATGTTAATGTCACGTATTGATCTTTCGAATAAAAAAAAAATTTTGATTACAATATAATTTTTTGTGTTATTTTTTACAATTTCAAGTTCTATCGGGCTTAAAAAAACACCCTTTACAAGCAAAAACGTCGGAAATTGCTTTGCCATAAATTTGCAATTTTCACCGCGAGTAGTCGTATAAAGTTTTTTGGCTGTACATATTTATAACAAATGTTTTATGTTGTGTTTTGAAGTGGTTGTGAAATTTTCTTTTTTAAATTAATAAAATAATTAATTGTAATTGTCGTAGCTGTGTTTTGTATTACTTTTTTGTTTATTTGCGTTAAAAAAAAGTTGAATTGTTCTATTGAAAAAATAAAAATATACAAAAAAATAAATTCGTCGCTTGCTTTTGTTGATCTTGACGTTTATTAAAAAATATAATATATAATAATATATTTATTGATTGCTTTTTTAATAAATAAACACACAAACAAAAAACAACCGTACAGAGAAATGAAATGTCAGATAAATTACAACTGATTGCATATTGCTAAGCAATAATTGCTCAAGCAATAAGAAGAGCAATCATTGCGCAATGGATTGCCACTCATGGCAATATGCGGTCTATACTTCGCAAATTTTATGGAGCAATGAAATTTGACGTTTGCCGCAATAAATATTGCTACGTGAAGACCCGGGGTAAATCTCGATCGCTAAAATGCTAAAAAAAAATTTGGGAAATATTTTGGCGATGTCGCTAAATCTGTATTCTTTAAGTTCAATAGCTAAGTTAAAATTTACTATTTTCGCCGCAGCTAATTTGCTATTTGTAGACTATTTCTTTCTTTCTGCTTTGGTTTACTGCTGTTAAAGAAAGACAAACAAATTGTTTTAATTTTTGACAATTCATTTAAGTGTTACCTTATTTTATAGTTTGTTTTTCTTACATATGTTTTAAAATCTAAATTTTAAAAACTTATTTTAAAAGCTCTACTCAAAATTTATTTAGATTGTGCCAAATATTTATTTGAATAACACTTAAGCGGATAATTTATGCGCAGTAATTTTTCATGACAAAATCAAATGCGGAAATTCTGAAAATTTTCAATAGATGGCATCTCTACATATAGTATGCTTATTTTACGTAAACAAAAAACATTGTGTTTGGGAATATTTTGTGTACGTATTGTTTTATTTGAAGTAATAATAATATTGATTATTGTTAAAAATCATTTAAAAAAAAATATGAGTGGCTTTTATCGGCAACATACCATTGCTAGATTGAATGGAGTTAATGAGCGCTATGAACTCACTGTGAAGAGGAAGCATTTGCGCTGCTCCACGGATTTGTTCGATATTCCAAGCGAACAATTTCGGGAACTATTTAGACTTACAGTGGAGATTTGTCATGGTTTTATTGCGGAAGTTGCACCATTTATGAAGTCTAAATTAAGAAATACACGGTTATCTAAAGCGCTTCCAGTTTTAATTGCACTGCGTTTTTTGCACGGGGTAAGATAAAACGATTAAAAATAAATCAACTAAATTTATAAATGTTTTTAATATTTAGGAAGCTACCAGCAGTCAGTGGGCAGGATTTTGTGCTAAATGTGTCCCAATCCACAGTGAGTCGATGCGTCAAAGAGATTTGCTCTATTATGGATCGACATCTACTACACGATGCGTCTGTTTGGAGAGCAAGTGCTTTAAGAGTTTTTATTCAACAAAAGTACACCAGTGGTGAGAGAAATTTCTGGCTTATTGGTTTGTTCAATAAAATTAGTGTAGATAGCGTATAAAAATACTTCGTGTTTCAGTAGGCGATAGCGGCTGTCCACAGTTGCCGTATTTGATGACACCAATTCAAATAACGAATTTGACCGACGCTCAAGAAAATTAAAACCGGCAACACCGAAAGCCAGAAATTGTATTGAGCGCTGCTTTGGAGTCTTAAAGCATGTATGGGCAAATGCAAAATGAAAATGCAAAAAGAACGAACGATGTGTATACATTTGGGTGGCCGTTATTTTTTATTTTTTTTATTTCTTATATTCTCCCCCCCCCAAATCAGTTTTATGTAAAAAAAAAAAATACAAAAAAATTTCGTAGCGATAAGTTGTGTTTTAAAGTACCTACGCAAGTAAACAAAATAAAAATCTAACGGAACAGGTTCAGCCGACTGAAAACTTTAAGGGCAGTCGTATAATTATAGAAACTCCACCACCTATTCATCACCTAAATAATTTATTTTACCAATTACGTAATACAAGATTAGCTCCCGCAACACTGAAAGTGAAACCGTTTAAGGTACGTGTGGCACGCTTATAGTCTTTATATTAATAGCGCCCCTGTAAGTGACAAAACTCAAACTTTGAATTAATTTCATGGTTAGAAAATAAATCGGAATCTGATACTTCCTGCGAAAGAAATGAGATATTTGAAGAAATGAGAATTTCAGGCGTCTCCAATCCTTCTTTTACCGAATTGCAAGGTGTGGAATATGCATTTTCCGATACAGATGAGAGTTAAGGGTACTTACGTTTCAAGCCACGAGAAGTAAAGCCCAAGAAGAAAGCCAAACTGTTTCATTTGCATTTTGTAACACTTGAGGGAAACTTTTGGATAACAGCTAACGACAAGGAAAGTATAATAGGTGTAGGCGACATGGTGGCTATAGAAAAATCGGTCTACTATGATATCCAAAAAATAACCGATGACATTGGTATCCTTATGGTTATTCAAAAATAACACCACTATTTTAACGTCAACGTTCGTATGTAACTAAATAAATTAAAAAAAATCAGGTATGTGAAATGAAATTTTAAAAACAAAACTATTCAAAATCAAAAAATTCGCTTTCAGTATCTTTTAAAAATGATTAAAAATAAATTTTTCTCATATTTTCTGTCTATATTCTTTTAAATTTGATATAAGATATGTTAATTGAACTTTATTTTAAACAAAACAACAACCCCTTTATTCTGAAATGTTTTTGTTTTGATTGAATTTTTAGCTTCAAAATGACAACAGCAGCCGTATTCTGTAATTCGCTTAGCTAACGATGGGTCTCCACGTTGCAATATTTATTGCTAAGTAAAGGGTGTTTTTTTAAGCTAGATAGAACTTTAAATTGTAAAAAGTAACACAAAAAATTAAATTTTGATGAAATATTTTTTTTTATCGTTTCAGTATACTTTGACAAATCATCATGAATAGACTCACGCTTGAACAACGCTACGAAATTATCCAAATTTACTTTGAAAATCAGTCGTCGATTCGCGCAACTTATAGACGACTTCGTCATTTTTATGGCGTACATAATCGTCCATCTGAACAAGCCATTCGTCGAACTGTGGATAGATTTCGTACCACATACTCTCAAGAGGATGCAATAACACCAACACGTCGAAGGAATGTGCGTACTGAAGAGAATATCGCCGCTGTAAACGAAAGTGTGGAAGAAGATCCAAATTTATCGATTCGTCGTCGGTCGCAGGAATTGGGGCTCTGTCCGTCCACTACGTGGAAAATTTTGCGCAAAGATCTCGGCCTACACCCGTATAAGATCCAGCTGGTGCAGGAATTGAAGCCACGAGACCATTATATGCGTCGTTCTTTCGCCGATTGGGCTCTAGAGCAGTTGGCAACTGACCCGTTGTTTTATCGCAAAATTGTGTTCAGCGATGAGGCGCATTTTTGGCTTAACGGGTTTGTTAATAAGCAAAATTGCCGCATATGGAGCGAGACCAATCCACAAGAGACCCTACAGACTCCATTACATCCAGAAAAATGCACCGTTTGGTGCGGTTTTCACGCTGGTGGCATCATCGGACCTTATTTCTTTAAAAATGAGGCCGGAGCTCGCGTTACGGTCAATGGAGATCGTTACCGCACCATGATCAATGATTTTTTGTTTGAAAATATGGATGACATTGATCCGGAGGAGATGTGGTTTCAACAGGATGGCGCTACGTGCCATACGGCGAACGCAACCATCGACTTATTGAAATCAAAATTTGGCGATAAGTTGATTTCGAGAAATGGACCTGTCAATTGGCCTCCAAGGTCGTGCGATTTGACACCTCTCGATTATTTCCTGTGGGGCTACGTGAAGTCACTGGTTTATGCTGATAAACCAGCAACAATTGACGCCTTGGAGGCCAGCATTGTTCGTGTTATTCGTGACATACGGCCAGCAGTGCTCGAAAAAGTGGCCCAAAATTGGACGTCCAGAATGCGCTTTGTCAAGAACAGCCGCGGTGCCCATATGCCCGAAAACATTTTCAAATGTTAATGTCACGTATTGATCTTTCGAATAAAAAAAAAATTTTGATTACAATATAATTTTTTGTGTTATTTTTTACAATTTCAAGTTCTATCGGGCTTAAAAAAACACCCTTTACAAGCAAAAACGTCGGAAATTGCTTTGCCATAAATTTGCAATTTTCACCGCGAGTAGTCGTATAAAGTTTTTTGGCTGTACATATTTATAGCAAATGTTTTATGTTGTGTTTTATAGTGGTTGTGAAATTTTCTTTTTTAAATTAATAAAATAATTAATTGTAATTGTCGTAGCTGTGTTTTGTATTACTTTTTTGTTTATTTGCGTTAAAAAAAAGTTGAATTGTTCTATTGAAAAAATAAAAATATACAAAAAAATAAATTCGTCGCTTGCTTTTGTTGATCTTGACGTTTATTAAAAAATATAATATATAATAATATATTTATTGATTGCTTTTTTAATAAATAAACACACAAACAAAAAACAACCGTACAGAGAAATGAAATGTCAGATAAATTACAACTGATTGCATATTGCTAAGCAATAATTGCTCAAGCAATAAGAAGAGCAATCATTGCGCAATGGATTGCCACTCATGGCAATATGCGGTCTATACTTCGCAAATTTTATGGAGCAATGAAATTTGACGTTTGCCGCAATAAATATTGCTACGTGAAGACCCGGGGTAAATCTCGATCGCTAAAATGCTAAAAAAAAATTTGGGAAATATTTTGGCGATGTCGCTAAATCTGTATTCTTTAAGTTCAATAGCTAAGTTAAAATTTACTATTTTCGCCGCAGCTAATTTGCTATTTGTAGACTATTTCTTTCTTTCTGCTTTGGTTTACTGCTGTTAAAGAAAGACAAACAAATTGTATTAATTTTTGACAATTCATTTAAGTGTTACCTTATTTTATAGTTTGTTTTTCTTACATATGTTTTAAAATCTAAATTTTAAAAACTTATTTTAAAAGCTCTACTCAAAATTTATTTAGATTGTGCCAAATATTTATTTGAATAACACTTAAGCGGATAATTTATGCGCAGTAATTTTTCATGACAAAATCAAATGCGGAAATTCTGAAAATTTTCAATAGATGGCATCTCTACATATAGTATGCTTATTTTACGTAAACAAAAAACATTGTGTTTGGGAATATTTTGTGTACGTATTGTTTTATTTGAAGTAATAATAATATTGATTATTGTTAAAAATCATTTAAAAAAAAATATGAGTGGCTTTTATCGGCAACATACCATTGCTAGATTGAATGGAGTTAATGAGCGCTATGAACTCACTGTGAAGAGGAAGCATTTGCGCTGCTCCACGGATTTGTTCGATATTCCAAGCGAACAATTTCGGGAACTATTTAGACTTACAGTGGAGATTTGTCATGGTTTTATTGCGGAAGTTGCACCATTTATGAAGTCTAAATTAAGAAATACACGGTTATCTAAAGCGCTTCGAGTTTTAATTGCACTGCGTTTTTTGCACGGGGTAAGATAAAACGATTAAAAATAAATCAACTAAATTTATAAATGTTTTTAATATTTAGGAAGCTACCAGCAGTCAGTGGGGCAGGATTTTGTGCTAAATGTGTCCCAATCCACAGTGAGTCGATGCGTCAAAGAGATTTGCTCTATTATGGATCGACATCTAATACACGATGCGTCTGTTTGGAGAGCAAGTGCTTTAAGAGTTTTTATTCAACAAAAGTACACCAGTGGTGAGAGAAATTTCTGGCTTATTGGTTTGTTCAATAAAATTAGTGTAGATAGCGTATAAAAATACTTCGTGTTTCAGTAGGCGGTAGCGGCTGTCCACAGTTGCCGTATTTGATGACACCAATTCAAATAACGAATTTGACCGACGCTCAAGAAAATTAAAACCGGCAACACCGAAAAGCCAGAAATTGTATTGAGCGCTGCTTTGGAGTCTTAAAGCATGTATGGGCAAATGCAAAATGAAAATGCAAAAAGAGCGAACGATGTGTATACATTTGGGTGGCCGTTATTTTTTTTTTTTTTTTATTTCTTATATTCTCCCCCCCCCAAATCAGTTTTATGTAAAAAAAAAATACAAAAAAATTTCGTAGCGATAAGTTGTGTTTTAGGGGGGGCGTCCGTCTCTCAAAGTTTGCCATCAAGCCATTTATTCAAATGTAATTTGTTGGCGTATGACTATCTTCTAAAAACAACATTTTACAAGAATATGATATATGGCAATATTTTAGCTCTTCTAGTCAGCAACATAAGCCTCGAAGAAAGTTTTTTTGCTAAAATCAATATTTTAGAAAATAATTAAGAAAATAACAACAAAATACCAAATATTTTATATACGTTTTATATATATAAAAGGGGGATTTAATGTCAAGTTACCCAATTTTGAAATCGATGTTTTCGATTTGGATGAAATTTACATTTAGCAAAAAAAAAAATTATTTTTTACTAAATTTATTTTGAAGTGTAAAATTTCAAACAGACTTAAGTATAAGGTTAAACTTCATGTCAGTAAGCATAAGTGGCAAAATTTAACTTGACTTTTAAGAGTTCCTTTATACAGTTTGACATAAAAAATCGGCGCATAATGCAGTTTACTTTAATATTACTATTAAATCTTAGCGTTACTCTAAATGTAAAATTTTAATGCAAACTCGTTCCGACCATTTCTGCCACTTTTGTTAACTGGCATTAAGTATTATATTAAGTATTACATAAGGCTGAAAGCGATTTATTTTTATTTATTAGTAAAGGTCTTAGTCATAAAAAATATTTTTGTTTTATATGAGGTCTAAAATCAATTTTTCTTACAACATTTTTAAGCCTTTATTAAACAAAATTATTTTTTATGAATAAGACAGTAAGAATTTTAAATAAACGATAAACATCTTTGGAGATCTTGCTAACAAACACAAATAAAACACTCTCGACTCTTCAAAATTGATTGTACTAGTAAAAAGAATTTTTTTACTTGTCCACATTTTGCACCCGTTTTAATGAAATCTCCCAAGAATTGCATCCACGTCGTTAAAGCTAAAAATGTTGACATATTGAAATCAATTTTGACCTCTTCTTACAAGATCCTAGTAATGTTTTATTTATAGAGTTACGCGCTTTGACTTGCGCCTCTGCTATGTATTTTTCCTGCGCTTTTCTTGTAAGAGTTGTTGTTCTAATTCTATCATTTCTGCGCTTATGTGTCTTTGTTTTCTTTTTCTTTCTTCGAATCGAGCATTTAACAAATTTTTTGTACTCTGCTTAATCAAAAAACAATGAATAATGATTAAGTCTAAAATATTATGAACGTTTTCTTACAGTGCCAGCAGAGCAGCTTGGTGCGGGGCCGTCATTTTCGGCTACAAAGGAAACGTCATCTACAATTCCTGCTCACCTCTATATAATGCAAAATATTGTGTTTAGTAAGAAGTAAATAAAATATATATAAAAAACATACAAGAGGCTCGCTGACTTCTTCTTGACCAACCACAGATTCTTTTGACATGATCCCAACCACTCTTTCGTCTAAATCCGTAAGTTTATTTTTTTTGTGTGCCATTTATGCCTCTTCTTTCCAACATTTTTTTGTAATCTTGGAACTTCTGCTTCGCCTTGCTTCTGTTAAATGTAAGAAAAGAAAAAGTGTTTAACTTAATATCTCCACAACATGGTCCGAAATGTACCGCATATTTGTCCCAGCCTTCTTCCAATTCTCACCATTTTGAAGCGCACCTCCGAAATCATTCAGCTTCTCTGCTAAGGCGTCCCATTGCTCAGCAAGGCTTTTAGCAAGGCTTTTTTACTTGATTTAAAGTTGAAGAAATTTTTACCTGTCGTGGGAAAATTCTCTGTTCTCCTCAAAATACTGGATGAGCATGTACTTTTGCTCTTTTGTCACCCTCTTTGTTATTTCATCCATTATTTATATACTGTTAAAATATATTTTTTTTTCACAATAATCATTCATTTAAAAAATATTTGTATCTTACTTACCTTTTATCACTTTTACATTTTCGTTGCTAAAAATTTAGCATTTTTGACAGCAACAACAACTTATTTGGCGTTAGAGAATACAAAATTTAAAGATTTTAGCGATGACTTTAAAAGCTAAGGCTTTGCTAAATTAAGCAATGCACGTTACAGAATTGAGCTCGTAGCCAAAGATCGCCAAATTAACTTTATAGATTTTTAATGATAGAGATTTAGCTTTAGCGAATTACAGAATACGGCTCCAGGCCTGCAGTTTAGCCAATTGGTTGAGTTTTCACATTTGGCCACAGGAACTCCCCGGTTTGGTAGCAGAAAGTCTGATATGGAAAACACATAGGACACGGTGGCAAGTAAGGTCAATGCATACGGCCCTCCATTAAGAACTGGCAGCGAGTGGATGAATGTATGTATTTTTAAATAGTTTTTTTTCACTTTTGTTTGTATTTTTATGTTTGTACATTATATTAACTTTGAATTGAATTCATTACAGGTGTGGATTGACCTTTAGGGCCGATTAAAAAAGAAAATTGCCGATAACAGCAATAGTCTGAGAGAAACTGGAGGTGGACTTTGCCGCGTCAGCAATTTGACTGAGCTGGAGTCAGACATTGACAGAATATGCCACATTTCAGCTGCAGCGGCCCCAAGTGGGAAAGTTTGCGGTATTTTGCCAAAAAGTACTGATGTGTCAACTGCTGCCAAACAAAGCGTGTTGAAATTAACTCCTCCCGGAAGAAGCCAAAAAGTAGCGGTTATCACTCCAACGTCAACATCATTTTCTATGGCCACAAAATCAACTGAGAGAGATGACCCCTTCCACGGCAATGGATTACCTGAACCAAAAAAACTGACAGTCTGCCAACAACATCACATAATGAAAACCGACCCGTATGTTTACTTCTACCCCGAAACCGACAATATTAACACAGCGGAAGAGAAAGCATTGTGATAATGCAGCTAAAACTTTTGCGTCAACAATATGAGATTCAATCATAGACTCTTGATTCTATTAAACTGCAAGCTGAAAATTCAAAAGAAGTCGCAGCAGCAGTGAAATTATGTACCGCAGCCATCAAAAACCAAGCCAAATCTCTGCAAGAAATAAGCAACGCAATGAACTCCATCACAAAATCATTAGTTGATATTCTCTGGCACATGTGTGTTAAGTAAAAACATACATACATACATACTAGGGTATTTTCCCCGGATTTCCCGGGAATTTCAATTATTTTATTTCCCGTTTTCCCGGGATTTTTCTTGCGGGATCCCGGGAAATAAAAAATTCCTCATAATTTTAGAAACTTATACTTTGAAATTTAGTTTTCTATTCTCTAAAAATAAGCATCTGTGGATGGGTTGTGGATTAGATCAATTACAAGAAGTGAGTACATGTATTTAAATCAATGTCTCCTGATGCAATAAATCTACTAAAAGCAGAATGGGCAGTGCAACAGTTGATAATTATTACATTTAGTGAAGTGAAGAGTTAATAAAGTATATAACTTCGGTTCAGTTTGAGATATAATACGAGAAGGTATGAAGGAAAACTTTGCTAAAGTTACTTTAAATTTTGAGATATGACTAAGATGCAATGAAGGAGCGATATGTTTATTAGGTGATAAACACAAATTCCCAATTTCAATTTGTTTTGGTTTATATACCCGTGAAATGCGGGGAAACCAAAAATAAAATAACATTTTGGAAACTTGTGTAAGATACTACAACATACAACTTGAAAAACACATTGTCCCAAAGATTACAAATGGACCTATTGAAATGAAAAGGTTTGTAAGAAGCAGTCCGGTTGATGCTATTTTTGCATCAAACTTGACATACATTTGACTGATATAAACGTTGTTTATAAAAAAGAAAAAATTGCTTCTGATTGTGAATCCGAAGCATGCTACAACTATTTAACTATTTGTCCAACCTCGGTAAAAAATGAACGAAATTTTTCGGAAACATGGTATTAGTAAATAAAATCAAGAATATACTTTTTGACGACTTACAAAGCGCTTTGAGTGTGTCAGAAAGTTATTTTCTAAGCCATTAAAAAATTTTATATATTTCTTTAAAGTATTTTATCTATTTTATTAATTAACTTTTTGATCTCATGGGTTGAGTGCCTCAATTTTTATTTTGTTTTTAGTATTGTTTTATGAATTAAATTGTTATGTTTATGTTATATTTTTATCTTGTATCCAGAGCATAATAATACTGAATAAAAGCATAATAATAGGGAATAAAGGCGTGAGTTCCCTTACGTTTTTTTAATTAATTAATAACAAAATTTACTTTGTATTATTTATATGGAGCGGGATCCCGGGAAATTTGAAAAAATTTCCCGCTTTCCCGGGAATCGAAAAAGTCCGGGGAAAAAAAACTCTAATACATACATACATATTTGTATTTTATCGGGCATGTTCTGACAATCGCAAAACGCTTAACATTGGCGATTCTGACTTGAAATTTCATTAAAGGTGTTCCGAAAATCTCAATAGTAAAAAAGTTTGGAAACTTCAAATTGCTTAAATATGCTCAATGAAACTAGAATATTTCCAAGAAACCATGGACTATCGCAAACTAAACGCAAACGTTTAAGAACACCATAAAATAAGTCTGGCGTTTTGCGATTTCAAATCGTGCGATTGCCAGAACATGGCCGTATGTATTTTGTTTTTAATAAAATAAGGATATCTTTTAAAATAGCTTTTTACTAATTTGCTTTTATTTTGAATGTATTACTTGAATTAAAATTGAAAATAGATAATAGTACATAACAGCAATAATAGATTTGTTTAAGTTTTCATTCATTTATTGACATTTGACGAAATAATAGTAATAACACTCGTAGAATTTTACTTAGGTCATAATAATACTGATAAAACTATGCAATAAAAAAATCAGTCTCAATACTTGCAATGCGAAATGAAACGAGACTATATGATAGTAAAAATAGTGGAAAAAAATAACACCTTAAAATTATTGTTAGCTGGTTACGTAAAATAAGCATACTATATGTAGAGATGCCATCTATTGAAAATTTTCAGAATTTCCGCATTTGATTTTGTCATGAAAAATTACTGCGCATAAATTATCCGCTTAAAGGCTCAGTTAGCCGGGAGTAACAGTAACAGTAACCTTACCGTAAAAAAGTAAGACCAATCTATTTCTTACAGATTGAGACGTAACATCTTACTGCTAACTATAATCGTTCTAATTGCTTTACCTACAACAAAATGAATCAGCTGATTTGCAACGTTACTGTTACTCCCGGCTAACTGAGCCTTAAGTGTTATTCAAATAAATATTTGGCACAATCTAAATAAATTTTGAGTAGAGCTTTTAAAATAAGTTTTTAAAATTTAGATTTTAAAACATATGTAAGAAAAACAAACTATAAAATAAGGTAACACTTAAATGAATTGTCAAAAATTAATACAATTTGTTTGTCTTTCTTTAACAGCAGTAAACCAAAGCAGAAAGAAAGAAATAGTCTACAAATAGCAAATTAGCTGCGGCGAAAATAGTAAATTTTAACTTAGCTATTGAACTTTAAGAATACAGATTTAGCGACATCGCCAAAATATTTCCCAAATTTTTTTTTAGCATTTTAGCGATCGAGATTTACCCCGGGTCTTCACGTAGCAATATTTATTGCGGCAAACGTCAAATTTCATTGCTCCATAAAATTTGCGAAGTATAGACCGCATATTGCCATGAGTGGCAATCCATTGCGCAATGATTGCTCTTCTTATTGCTTGAGCAATTATTGCTTAGCAATATGCAATCAGTTGTAATTTATCTGACATTTCATTTCTCTGTACGGTTGTTTTTTGTTTGTGTGTTTATTTATTAAAAAAGCAATCAATAAATATATTATTATATATTATATTTTTTAATAAACGTCAAGATCAACAAAAGCAAGCGACGAATTTATTTTTTTGTATATTTTTATTTTTTCAATAGAACAATTCAACTTTTTTTTAACGCAAATAAACAAAAAAGTAATACAAAACACAGCTACGACAATTACAATTAATTATTTTATTAATTTAAAAAAGAAAATTTCACAACCACTATAAAACACAACATAAAACATTTGTTATAAATATGTACAGCCAAAAAACTTTATACGACTACTCGCGGTGAAAATTGCAAATTTATGGCAAAGCAATTTCCGACGTTTTTGCTTGTATTTATTTTAAGAGAAGAATCGCCATACAATTCTACTTAAGACATCTGAAATAGTCGTTGAGCTCAGAAGTACATTTAGTGTATTTCCTTATAGAGTTGGCGACCACCAAATTCTCATAAGAATCTTCCTCTGCGTCTTCTTCTTGTTCATCATCCTCGCTTGTTGGTGTGCTATGGAGTTGTGTCCAATTATTTTTGTAAAATATACACATATTGTGTAGTGCACAACAGACATTGAAGATTTTGCTTACTTTTGCTGGAGAATAATGAAGCCCTCTAGAACCAATCAAGCACCTAAAACGATTTTTTGGAACTCCTAAACAGCGTTCAACTACATTCCTCACCTGCCAGTGTTTAGCATTGAATTTTTTTTCATGAGGTGCTGTTGGATTTATATAGGGCTTCATCATATACGGCTGCAGTTTGTTACCACCATCACCTTCAAAGAACAATTATTTTTATTAATACATATGTACATATGTGCATTAGAATTCTGTAAAAATATCGTGCTATTTTGTCTACTTTTTGGTAAAATTAAAAATTGTTTTGCTTCTACTGAAAATGTTGAGTTAATGCAGTATTGTTGAACAAGTGCAATATATAGATTATTAATATTAATTACACTATGCAACAATTTAACACTTTTTAAAAAAATGTACGAATTTAACAGGAACTATTTTTATGCATACAAGGTTAACAAGATTTTTTAACGGACTCTTAGCTGCATTATTGTCAAGTATAGTTAAGGTTTATCGCCAAGTTTGAATTAGCTGGAGCACAAAACCAAAAACCCTAAGTCGAGAAAAGATAGTAAAAAAGTTAAAAAAAACGCGGTGAAAAAACATTCTTATTAAATAATAAAATAAAACAAAATTAAAAAAAAATTTCGTATATAATAAAAAATTTTAAAAACGTCAACAAAAATGCTTTTGAATGAAAATTCGTACATTTTTTTTTAAATTTGAATTTAAGATGCATTTACACAAGGTAGAATCATTTGGGATTGTAGACATGCGGTTTTATAAAAATACCCGACTTGTCAAAATTGTCTCCATATAAAACAAAAAAAATTTTACGCACACATGTACAAATTTTAGCTCATGCATACGAATTTGACAATTGGGGTTTATGTATGTTCGCTAACGAGTCTACCTTGTGTAAATATACCTTGTTTGAAATAATATGTTTTGTCAAAATGCCACAGATATTTAACAATACATAGCAGTATATTTACTACATGGAAAAAATGTACGGACTTGACAGTATAGGTAAGATTTTGTACTCCAGCTAATTCAAACTTGAGTCCGTTTAACAAATCTAGTTAACTTTTTATGCATAAAAATAATTTCTGTAAAGTTCGTACATTTTACAAAGTGTCAATTTGTTGCATAGTATAATAGTATATAAAAATGATGAGAATATTTTCACCCTGATTATGTAAAGCCTTGTTGTAATATTCTTTAATTTGCGCAAAGATGTCGCTTTCGTAATACACCTTACACAATCAGGGTGGATAAAAAAAACCGATACATATCTAAAAACATTTTTGATTACAACCCGAGAAGCCAGGTGTTTCTTTTTCCTTTTAAATAATTAGTTTTATATATGTTTTTATGGGCTGAACTATGCTCCCATACGAAGGCGTTATGGTTACGTCCGGGATGTTTGGCGTCTACGAATATGATAACCATATTATGATCACATATCTAAAAAGTGGTTTATGAAATTGCTGGTAATAAAATTAATTTTTAAATCTAAATTTTTACTACCATTGCATTAATACTATAGAAGCCTTTATAATTGTGGTATAAATGCATAAAATTTTTCCCTGGAGACTTAATGTGTATATAAGTACCATCAACGCACCCTATGATGCCGGGCATACCACCTTTGTTATAAAAACCTTCCTTAGCTTAATTTTTTTCATCTATACTTTTCATTAAAGTTATCCATTTGCAACAAAGAACTTCTTCAAAAATGTCTAAGCATTCTTCGATTTTTTTAGAACAGCGATGTCAATTGTGGTTGTATTGCTTTACATTAGTATTAGTGAATAAAGAGACAACCCACCAAACAATTTTCGGAGCGCTCCTAAATATGACTCTTAAAAGATACCTTTTCTTGAGGGTTTTATGATTACCCTCCTAATTTATGAGCAATTCTGATTGATTTCGGAGCCTGTAGAATTCAGGACTCCTAAAAGACTCATTTTTATGAGCAATTTAGGAGCACATTCCTAGAAAACTCTTATTTATGTGGGTTTTCTGAGGGGCAACGGTAGTTTGTTTTCTTATTCTTAATAATTTCAATATTTTGCGTTTGTCTGTCATTATTGTGATCATTTTGCGCTGTTCGGTTGTGATTTTGATAAGTACCAGTATATGCGCTGAACAAATGTTTATTATTCATTTATTTTATTTATTTTTAACCTTTTCACTAATGTTTTTTGCGTACTTTATGTGTGAATAGTTGACTAAACATTGTCCTTATAAATCTTTTCATTAGACAAAACTATCCATTTGAAGCCTTTGTTAAAAGAAAATTAGGTGGTTTTGTTCGTTGAAATTGGTTTAAAATGATTATTATTTCCATGCACAAAACATATATTAATAAAACTTTTCCCTTAAAAGCTAACAAGCATAAATTTATAAATAAAATTAATACCCTAATTTCAAGAAAAAGAAACACTCCTATATCACTCTTTTTTGGCTCCGAAATCCCTATTTTATGACTCTTTTAAGAGGTTTTTATGGTTGATTTGTGAGCAAATCGTTTAATTAAGGAGTCCTAAAACGCTCACATTCAGTACAAAATTTTTTGACGGTTTCATAGGAAAACACGCTCATTTCTGAGGGTTTTAGGAGCTTTTTTCTGAGCGTTTTGCTCATAAAAAGGAGTCCTTAAAGACTCTTTTGGGACTCATATTGTTTGCTGGGAAGTATTCTTAATAAAGATACAAAAATACGTAAGCATCCGGCTCATGTGCGCCCGTCGCTTGATCACAAAGTATACAGAGATGTCACGAGACGGAAGATTTTGCGTTTTTTTTTTGTCTCTTTTTAAGAAAGCTGCCCTTTTTCATTTCTCTTTGCATCATCTTTTATGCCGCAATACAATGAACACAAATTTATTTAGTTGATATTTATTTGCAAAGCTTTTGTAAAAATTAACTTTTTAGTTCACCACAACACGAGTGAATAATATTTAAGTAAGTAAATAACATTATAAAACAAAACAATATTATAAATACATTTTTTTCCACAAAAAACAACGTTTGTTGAACTAATGCATTTGTTTAACGTGATTTGTGTTTTGTTATTTTTGTTTTGATCACGCTATTTGTGTTGAATGTTGCGGTCTGTTTTTACACCTTGCCACTTCACTTCCAAAAAAGCTTTCTGTCTCTTACTTCGAAAGCTGCCTTCGCAACTGACTTGGGCCTTTTTCACACGTCACTTTTTTCATCTCTGTATACTTTGTGGCTTGATAATCGACGACTAATTGCGTACTCTGGTCAGTGATGTTAACTTTTATTTTTTCATTGCCGTACGACCCTCTAAAAATTACCGTTTTTGAGAAAACATTACCGTACGCAAAGATTTTTAATCAAAACTTTAATTTATTTGAAAAGCACTCAGTCCATCGCCTGTCACTTGGAAACAGAACATAAGAGCAGTATTTATAAGCAATTTATTTATGTGCTGTTTCTAAATAACAGACAAGTGATTGAGTAGTAATATTTAAATCACTTGCCTGTCATTTGGAAACAGCACATTCGATTTTAAATGTGTACAGAGTGCTTGATTCAAATACGGTATTCAAGTGCCAAACACTTAACTTTAGTCACATTTAATCCCTGATCCGTAATAAAGAAAATCCGAAAACTATAGTTAAATTTATAACATTGCAACTATTTTATATGTTTAAAAATTGTTGACTTTTAAACAAACAAAAAGTTTAATTTAAAATTAATAATATACAGGAGTAATTTCATTTTTCATATTTTGTATTTTTCGGTGTTATGAAAACATTTTCTGAAACATAATGTGCTTAGTTTTTTGTTATAACATCTATCTATTTAAACTGAAAATCACCTCTTTAAAGTTAACATTATAAAACCTACAAATGTAAGTATATTTATACAAAAAATCCAAATTTCTTTAAATTACCGTAATTTAAATAAAATTATATTGCTACCTTTTGCGGCCCAAAATTACCCTGGAAAATGGTAATCACCGTACGGTTAACCAATAATGATAGAAATAAAGATAACGCCTTGCGCATGTTTTACCGTTTGATGACGTAGTAGTTCCCTTGTGAAGATTACCAAGTCTCTTTTATATGTGAATATCGTAATTTCTTACAAAAAATTTATGTATTACGTGTAAGTTGGCAACCCTGCAACTAATTTACTTAGAGAGTTCAAATAAAAAATATTATATCAATTGTCAAAAAATTAAGAAATTTCAAGTGTGAACGCGTATTTCACATTTTCAACATCTTCCATGCGTTCCTCCGAAATGTATGCAAGTGTACAAAGGGTATTAGGTAGGGTATTCATTCGGTTAACCGTTAATCGGTTAACCGATTAATTACTACCCAATTAACTGATCGGTTAATTTATAATTGGCAATTTTCGATTAACGATTAAACCGGTTAATTTCAGTCGATTAACCGATTAACCGATGTAACAAATAATTTTAGTTTTTTGTAGTATTATAACATATTTTTTTGCGTTTTTAATTATTTGTTTCGTCTCATATAAAAAAGGTATATGTTTGGAAAATATTTGTTCCTACAATATATTTCCTTCGAGAAATAGATTCTTAAAATACAGTACAAAAACAGAAACTAGGGGTTCGTATTTAATTTTTTCGGTGCTGAGCTTTGCCAGGATGAGTCAGATGATGACCTGACAATAGAAGAAGCTCTTGATTGTAACACAAACAATCTTTAACAAAATTAGCCGAAATAATGTCATAATGGAAGATTTTATATGTTGAGAGAAATCCTGGAAAAGGACAAAGAAACAAAGATATCGCATTCAGCTTTTAAAAATGAAATGTTTCTGCGCATCTACGCCGCATCAGCGTATAAGTACAGCTAAAATATAGAAACAAAAGCAAACAAACGTGTGTATTAAATGCTTAAGTGACGTCATATTAAACAGTTGAATTTTGTAGACATGTGTAATGCGTAATCTTGTTTTTATTATTCTTGAATCTGTATTATGGGTTGCTTCCGATTTCTCAAACATCTTCGATAAGTGAAAGAATTGTTTCCAAATCTAGTTTTATCAAAACTAAAGAAAAGAATCGCTTCAATTCTAAACTTTTATAAAATCTTAATTTATTGAAATAATTAATAAAAAAATCTCACAGTTTTTTTTTTTAATAAATACATACAAATATTATGTATAAATTATAAAATGTGTTTTTCATATTTATGAATTACTTTTTTGTTTGCTCGTTTTAGTTCAAGAATTGTTTTGTTCGTTATGTTATTGTTTTTTTTACTAAAAGACTCCAATAATAAATAATTTTTGCATTTTTATTTATTGAAATTACTTAATTTATAACAAAACTTTATTAATCGGTTAACCGATCAATAACAAAATTAACCGATTATTAACCGATTAAATCAAAACCTCGGTTAATTAATCGAGCGATTAAAGCAAAAGCCCGATTAAATGAATACCCTAGTATTAGGGGAAAATTCCAACATCTTCGCAAATTGATGTTTAATGTTAAATGTTGACAAGTGTGAAAAGGCTATAAGCATGAAACGCATATATTGAGATACGAGTTTGCTTCATTAACAGTAATTTTAATTCTTGATACTTGATGAATTAGTTACTCGTTCGTTGCACTTACAGCTATGCAAACAAATAACCCCGTTATACCAAAATTATCCAATGAAAACAATATTTAATATAGAGTGAATGTTTTATTTGCAAAAAAAATTCATATTAAATTAATAATGTCATTGGTGTGGCAAATTATCATAAAATGAATGATAGTCGGTTGGAATCATACGTTTTAAATCTTGCAAGTCGGCATATCCTTTTAATTGTAATTACGCCAGAGGATTGATTCATCCAACAATACAGAAAACGATACATTATCAGAAAAATCGGAATCAGTGCTGGGATGGTACTCGCTTTCACTTGCTGAAAAATCGGATTTGGAGGAAAAGCGAGAGTGATCAGAATCCACTGAGACAAAATGTCCTGTTTCTTTATCCAAAATTATGTTTTCATGTTTTGTGTTTTAGGTTTTTGGCAAAGATTTTTGAAAACAAAACTCCCTGTTTCAGCATCAAGAACATTGATTGTATCACTCATTTTGCAATAAAAACTACAGTTTCTCGGAATTAGATTTTTACCAAGCAAAACCAATCCAGGTCTTAATAGTTATAACTTTTATTCGATGAAAATTGCGAATAATTATTACGAATAAATTTTTATTTTATTTATTAAGAATGTTTATTATTTCCAATTTTTATTTTTTAATAGTTATCATCTATTATGGGTATCAAATAAAAGTATTTTTCAAGCATAACTTTTACTATTCGATAGATATATTACTAATTATTTTTAATAGTTATGAATAAGAAATAACATAATCATTATAACTTAAAATTAAGAATATGTATATATCCACATGCATAATCTGCAAAAATAAAAAAATTAATATCAAGAAAATATTTAAAATAATTATTTTCATAAAAAAATTTTTAAAAATCTTTAGTAATAGTTATCTGTAAGAGAAATAAATATTTATCGATCATAATAGTTATGAGCCAATGTAAAAAGATAATAATTGGATATAATAGTATGTTTAACAAATATTTATTTTCATTATTCATAATAATCATAGTTGGGGGTAGTGCACTAAATATTGATTTAAATCAGCAGTGCACTATCACTAATTAAAACTGCAAAAAATTAGTTTGCACTCTTTTTTACCAGCTTTAGTGATGATTGTTATTTTTTTAACTACCACTAAAAAAATTTAGTCAACTCAATTCAAATAGTGCAAAATTTGGACATGCAATCAAAAAAGCTGCATACAAATATTGTCTCACCAAAATTTAAAAATGTTACTTTGTATGTGCATGGTTTTTGATTTCTTTTGAGAATATGCATAAGCAAAGAACATTAAACAAAATGAAATATTAGGTGCGTTTGAGTACTTTTACAGTAAAATGCAGTAAATGAGAAAATTGTAAAATTTTCTCTCACAAAAAGCTGTTGTCCAAAAAAGTACGCGAACGCAAATTTTGTAAGAATTCGTAAAATAAAGGCAACAGCTGATGCCAAATAATTGAAGTGTTGAAAAATGTTAACACTTTTGACTACTTAACTCGTTTTCTTATCGGTACTCGATTAAATACTTTTTATAACACAAACATTTTTGGAAATACAAGCAAATTATTTTATGCAATCATTCATATTTGTTTGTTTTTTATTTTATTTGATGTTACTAATTTGTGGCGGGTTAATTTACTCAAGAGAACATGAATAATTTTTTGCTATTGATTACTAAGTACCCAAGTACTTAGCACTTTTACAACTCTAAAAAATTAACATAACAAAAAAAGTTTCAAATGTTGGTATTTAGATAAGTAAATGATTCACAAACAAGTTTAATCAATTAATATTTATTCACATTTTGTTTTTGTTTAATTTTTATTTTAACTTTTCGTTTATTTAACAATTTGTAAGCATTTTGTTTGTTACTTTTGTTTGCTTACCTTTTGAAACACATGTTTTTTTGTTTTACTAAATTTTACTGCAAAAATTTCTGCAGTAAAAATTTGTAAATACTCAGACAAGAACTATCACTTTTCGCTCTCAATTTGTGTTCTCATTTACTGCATTTTGTGTACTCGAACGCAATTTCGTAAAATGCAGTAAAGTTCAGTAAAAAATAGTAACAACTTTTGTGTTCTCGAACGCAGCTATTGTGTATAACGGTATAATTATTGGCTTTAATCATGGAAAAACAAGTTTTTAATTTTAAAATTAGTGCAACAATTTAAGATGCACTCAAATGAGTGAAGGAAAAAAGTTTCAATAAGCTGATGATTGCTATTTATACCCTTCACCACAGGTGGTGAATAGGGTATTTATAAGTTTGTCATTCCGTTTGTAATTTCTATAATATTGATGTTAGACCCTATAAAGTATATATATTCTGGCTCCTTATGAGGAGCGAAGTTAATTTAACGATGTCCGTCTGTCCGTTGAAATGGATTTTCCGAAGACCCCATATATGATGGGGGCCAGGTTATTATATGTCACATGTTGTCCGGAATTGTTCGATATTGAAATTCAGCAAGATCGGTCCACAAATAGCTGAGATATGAGTAAAAAACCACGATTGCCTCAAATTTTTTCCTTTAAAGGTCCAATTAGAGGGGACATTACCATACCAACACTGTATTACCAAAACGACATAAACATACCATACAAACTAATTCAGTTTTGGTTTCTACGGTCATACAGTGGCTATGGTAATACAGTGTTGGATATGTGTTTTTTGTTGTTGTTTTTTTATACCCTTCACTACAAGTGGTGGATTTTATTTATAATGTGTTAAATTTTACGCATCCACATACACATTAATGCATGTATATTAGGGTGACCGTTATTTTTTTTTTTCGTATTTTCACTTGGGAAACCCCTTAGATTGATTCCAAATTAGAAAAAAACAATATATATAAAATTGTAGATCGTTTGCATAGTTATTAGGCGTGCCTTGAGCCCACAAAGTTTGCTAGAAATGCTATTTTTCTCACTATGGGTGGCTTTAAGTGTTCATAACTTCAGTAATATTTATTTTAGAGAAAAACCTGATTCACAAATATTCTAGGGCTATATCTTATGAACAATGTTGCTCTGTATTAGTTTTCTTTAACATTAATATTTAATCCAGAAAAAACCAAATTAAAAAATAACACCGAAATTTTCACATATCTTCGCATTCTTTGCCTGGTGATTACACTACGTGACAAATTTTCAAAAAAGTCGTGACCAAATGAATCTAACGCCTAATTTTTATCTAAAATTTTCCCCTGAATCTAAATATGAAGTCAGAATTGTCAAAAGTGGAACAGTTTTTGAGATATTCCAAAATAACCGTTATTTGTGTTTTTAAAAAAGATGATGTGACTGAAATGCAAATATCTTTAAAAATTTTGAACGGACTATGTATTTCTTTCTTTTTATTGAGAGGTTATAAAATTACTAAAATAAGAATGGGTTGCTAGAGAAGTTTGGTCAAGAAATGACAGAGTTATAGGGGACAAAATTCAAGCTTCATTGAAAATTTTATGATTCTGTTCAATTTTGCTCTTTTCAAGTTTTTCTTTTTAATCTAATGATTTAAAAATCCTAATGTTTTATTGCATGCGACATTAGATTATTTTAGACATATGTAGATTGGTACAAAAATGACAAAGCTACAGAATATTTAGTAAATTTACCCACATAGAAATTCAATAGCTTTAAGCTATTTTTAATATTTATTTTACTAAAAATTAAGTTTTGTATATGCATTTGTTGTGTTTTTCTTTGGTTTGATACAAATCGTAAAGTGGGTTAATTCAATTATTCTTCTGTAACCTTGTAATTTTTTTACCGATCTGGATCCTATTGGACACAAATGTTCGAATTGAATAGGCTAATGTCGTAAGTGATAAAACTTAAAAAAATTTTATTTTTTGGTTTAAAAAACAATAACTTGAAAAGAGCAAAATTGAACAAAATCATAAAATTTTAATGAAGTTTGAAATTTTGTCCACTAGTTAGTAGTTAGTTAGTTAATTGTTCTTTATTTTGAATTCATTTTAAGTAATCAAAATTGAACATACGACTATGACATGACGTCGTCTGTCGGAAAAGGTTGTTATATATATTACAAATATTGTTTTATATTACATAAAAATTAATAATTAAATTCAGTTATTAATATCTTCCTGTAGCCTATCGCATTTATAATATAGCGGGATAAATATTTAAAATTGTCCTTACCATTAAGAATCAACTCATTTTCTGTTACGATAGCTTTTTTTAAGTTTTGAAATGTTATTTGTCCTAATATAGGGCATTTGGCTATAAAATGCAGAATGTTTTCGGTTTCGTTTAGATTACATAAGGAGCATATACGGGGTCTGTTTTGTTGAAACCTTGTACTATTCAACTCAATTAATCACATCTAGCTTTGAATATATAACCTAATTCTGTCATATTTGTGATTTCCAAATAGGATTGCGGCTCTATGTACTTTTGTCCACTATAACTCTGCCATTTAATGACTCATCTTCACAAACGACTCATGGTTATTTAAGAAATTTTATAACCTCTCAATAAAAAGAAAGAAATACATAGTTCGTTTAAAATTTTTGAAGATATTGCATTTCAGTCACATCATCTTTTTTAAAAACACAAATAACGGTTATTTTGGAATATCTCAAAAACTGTTCCACTTTTGACAATTCTATCTTCATATTCGGATTCAGGGGAAAGTTTTACATAAAGATTAGTTGCCAGATTCATTTGGTCACGACTTTGTTGAAAATTTGTCACGTAGTGTAATCACCAGGCAAAGAATGCAAAGATATGTGAAAATTTCGGTGTTATTTTTTAATTTGGTTTTTTCTGGATTAAATATTAATGTTAAAGAAAACTAATACAGAGCAACATTGTTCATAAGATATAGCCCTAGAATATTTGTGCATCAGGTTTTTCTCTAAAATAAATATTACTGAAGTTATGAACACTTAAAGCCACCCATAGTGAGAAAAATAGCATTTTTAGCAAACTTTGTGGGCTCAAGGCACGCCTAATAACTATGCAAACGATCTACAATTTTATATATATTGTTTTTTTCTAATTTGGAATCAATCTAAGGGGTTTCCCAAGTGAAAAAACGAAAAAAAAAATTGTCCATATAACTTGAGGTCACACTAATGTATATGATATGCCGCTCAAATAAAGAAACAAACTCATAGACTGAATATATTTTAATTTAACGCTTCTTCAGTAAAAGCATTCGTAGCCGAGTTGTTCAAATCCCAAAAAGAATTTTTTTTAATTTTTTTTATTTAATTTTTTTATGTTCTAAAAAACGATTTTAATATTATAAAACGAATCTCAAACATCAACTTTGGCAAAAGAGGAAACGGGCTTAGGTACATATATAAATTTGTTGTTTTTTTATATTCTTCGGCATGGCGAAATGGAAAGTTGGCGTGGCTCAATTAATATTTATTTATACCTATCTAAAGAACGTTATTTATGTTTATAACTTTTTGTTCTTATCTCATCATGGTAAAGGGTATATAAGATTCGGCATACCCGAATATAGCACTCTTACTTGTTTTAAATCAAACTATTTTTTTTTGAGTGCAACATTTTTTAACATCACTATCACTCATGTTTAGTGGGGCTGCAAATTTTCAATTTATCACTCAACATCAACAAATGATTGCAATATTTTTGCACTATCACTAAGTGTGCAAAATGAGTGCACTACCCCCATCTATGATAATAATTAAAAGCAATTTTTTTTAGAATATTTCTTAAAAGTGGTAAATTTTTTGGTACCTGAAAAATGAGCATAATTATTATTTAGGGTCCTTGAATTATATAGGCACCAAAAATTACTACAAAACTACAAAAAAAAACTACCAAAATACTACAAAAAAAAAAAAAAAAACTATAAATATCGGGACTCCCATGCATACATCACTTACTTACTTACTAATATACTTACATACTCTCTTCAATGCTATTGTGAAGAAGGATGGCCTAAAGAGACACATTTTGGTGGGTAAATTCGCGACTCAATTTACGCAAAGACGAAATTTGTAAAATTCTTAACTGTTAAACAACTGCACAAAATAAGACAAGAGTTTGAAGCAGTAATGAAAATAGAAGTGAATGAGATACGAAAATATAATTAATTAATATTTACAGAATTGAAACAAAGTATTGAAAGAATAAGTTGTTGCAGTAATAAAACAATTGTTATAAGCATGTAAACATTTACCCCCATATTCATAAAAAATTTTCAGGCTTATAACAGGTTTATGAAACGAATTTTCTATGAAAATTTCTGTAATAAACCTTTCATAAATCAAAAATATTTTTTATGGGGGTTATTCTTTAGTTTCTGAATATTACTTAAATTGGATTGTAAATAATTTTTATTTTTTGCTTGATATGTAACAATTATTTCTTGATTTCTATATTTTGCATAAAGCTAATCATAATTTTTTTGGTATAATGTCTTAAGTAAATATAATTTTAAAAAAAGGCTTGAAATGTGAATCTGCAAATTTCGTTCCAACTTAAAATAATCACTCAAGGAGCCAGAATATATATACTTTAAGGGGTCTGAGATGAATAATAAAAAAGTTTCACACGGAATGACAAACTTAGCATACCCTCTTCACAACTAATTATGGTGGAGGGTATAAAAAGATAAATATTTTAATAAAATTTAATCTAAATCACATTAGATCCTTTTATATGATGACTATTTTCGCATTTAATTTATTGTAGCTGATGTAGTATTTAAGTCTCAAATATTGAAATAAAAAGTATTTTATCCTCCCTATTTATTAGTGTTCGAGCGAACGTTCGGCTTCGGAGTTCGGCCAAGTTCGGTGTTCGGCCAAAAATTGGCCGAACAACCGAACTTTTTAATGATTATTTAATAAACAAATACAAATAATATACAACTGTGGTTATATTGCTAATCGATCATACTAAAGAAAATAGTTCTAAAAAATACAACGTTGTCAATCATATATTAAATTATGTACAGAAAAAACGATGTTACAATATAAATATATATGTGTGTGTGATAAAATTTCAAGAAGAAGCCATCAAATTTTGAAAAGAAAATTCCAGAAACACATTCAAACGGTTAATAAAAGTTAATGCCAAATTATTTTATACAACTGTTTTTAAAATAGGTATTTAAAAAAAAAATTAATTTTTATTTTTGTTTATGTTAATGTTTATTAATTTTTTTTTAAATAAAAAATCGATTAAAAAACTTTTTGTTTTATTGAAATCTTATTTATTTTATTGAAATAAGAAAAAGTTCGGCTTCGGTCGAACATTAACATTTTGGCCGAAAGCGAGTTCGGTCGGACACTACAATTTATTGCCTTTATTTTCTGCTTTTTTTGCTAACTCTTTCTTGGCTTTACAAGGTTCAGATGTTGATTTCGCTGCTGGTTTTTGAAAGGGTGCAATGTGAGGCAGACCGCCATTAATTTTCCAACGCCAATTTTTTTCGTAAGTCTTTTATCAGCCCTTCATTGCGGCTTTTTTGTCAATCCTATAAGTAGTTTCGAGCGCAGGTAATACCATTCTGCGAAATACCAGTTTATTTTTTATTTTATGACACTTGACTTTGAAAAGTGGGTGGAACGGTAGAAATTAACAGGCAGTTTATTTTTATTATTATTGTGTAGAATAATTTATCAGTAAAATGTGATCTTAAAAAACTATTTATTATCATTTTGAAGACATCCGGAAATTAATTTTTTAGGCTGAAAGAAGAAGCACATTGAAAACAATTATTTCAAATGTGCATGATTTTGTAGAAGAAATGTGTAGAGGATGGCTAAATTTTGAGAAAACGTGACTTTTTAGTCAAAGAGCAGTGGTCATTCTGCATTTGATAGTCTGGTGAATTCTTTATTTCGTTTGATATCGCAGAGAACTTTAAATATGTTCTTCAGGATGACATACAGTCATTCCACTTCAATAACGACCCAGCAACTATATTCACAGTAGTTATTTACTACATGGGAGATGAACAAAAAAGTATGGCAAACATATCCGACGATTGAAAACATGATACCGTTGCAGTTTATGAATACCAGAAGATAATACTAAATTATCTAATACCTAAATTTATAGTGGATAAGGTATACTACGTTTCGGACTGGGCTCGTCAACATTTTAAAAACAAAAGCAGCTTCGCAAATCATATAGCTCATGAAAATGACTTTGGAATGCCATCTGAGTGGCATTTTCTTCCTACTGCTCATTGTAAAGGAGCATGTGAAAGAAATGCAGCAAAGTATAGCCTCCAGTGCTCTCATCAAGATATGACTGCTTTATTCAATTGGGCAAAAAAATTATTGTTGAGAAACTAAAATAGTTCTTAGTAGCAGAGGGAATCATGAGAAAACATTGAAAACAATGAAAAGCAGATTTGATGCTGCGATAACAATCGATGGCACCGCTCAATACCATGCTTATATACCACTGGTCAATGGAAGTCTCAAGATAAAAGATTTTTCTGCTTCTACTCAATCCGATTTCATTCCAAATCCAAAAAAGAAACCAGCAGCGAAACCAACAACTGAACCTGGTAACGCCAAGAAAGATTGGAAAAAAGGGAGGAAATAAAGGCAATAAATAAGGAGGATGAAAGACTGGTTATTTAAAAATTTAAACACTTCATTAGCTACAATAAATTTAATTCAGTTTAAAAATAATTATGATATAAATGGATCTAATGTAATTAAGATTCAATTTTTTAAAATTATTTATCTATTTATTTTTATTATCGTTGTTATATATTCATTTACTTATTATCACAAATAAAGGGTGTTTTTTTAAGCTAGATAGAACTTTAAATTGTAAAAAGTAACACAAAAAATTAAATTTTGATGAAATATTTTTTTTTTATCGTTTCAGTATACTCTGACAAATCATCATGAATAGACATCCAGAAAAAAGCACCGTTTGGTGCGGTTTTCACGCTGGTGGCATCATCGGACCTTATTTCTTTAAAAATGAGGCCGGAGCTCGCGTTACGGTCAATGGAGATCGTTACCGCACCATGATCAATGATTTTTTGATTGAAAATATGGATGACATTGATCCGGAGGAGATGTGGTTTCAACAGGATGGCGCTACGTGCCATACGGCGAACGCAACCATCGACTTATTGAAATCAAAATTTGGCGATAAGTTGATTTCGAGAAATGGACCTGTCAATTGGCCTCCAAGGTCGTGCGATTTGACACCTCTCGATTATTTCCTGTGGGGCTACGTGAAGTCACTGGTTTATGCCGATAAACCAGCAACAATTGACGCCTTGGAGGCCAGCATTGTTCGTGTTATTCGTGACATACGGCCAGCAGTGCTCGAAAAAGTGGCCCAAAATTGGACGTCCAGAATGCGCTTCGTCAAGAACAGCCGCGGTGCCCATATGCCCAAAATCATTTTCAAATGTTAATGTCACGTATTGATCTTTCGAATAAAAAAAAAATTTTGATTACAATTTAATTTTTTGTGTTATTTTTTACAATTTCAAGTTCTATCGGGCTTAAAAAACACCCTTTAGATGCAAGCATTTAATTTTTCAATATTTCTTTAGAAAAAAGTGATTTTATTCATGAGGTTAACATATTATGGGTATTACAGTAGCGAGACTATGAAAATTTGGGTATGTAGGTATGTTACATACCGACTGAAAGTTTAATTTGTCTAATTAAGTCCAGTATAAGTTTTATTTTTAAGCTTTTAGAAACACGCACACACAAGTAGGAAAAAGTTCGAAGTAGTGCAAAGGCTACAAATTTAAAAACCTTGCCCTGCAGCCCGTTTCTTTTTTTCGCGTCGTCGATCCACTAAGACGGAATTTTTGAATTCTAATGTTGAAAAATAAGAGATAAAAAAATTTAGCAAAAAAAAAAAAAAAATTAAATTCGCTAAACTCATATCGACCCCTTTGCGCGAAATTATCGTATATTACAAAAACCAAATATTACAGGACAGCCATTTTTCTACTTTTCTCTGCATTCGCTGAAAATATACAATCAATTTTTTGAGCAACGAAGTAAAATTCGCCTACAATATTTTGCCAGGTGACGTCTCTTTGAATGTAGAACAAGATTGCATCAAAAACGCATTTTCAAAAAAATTGGCATATACGATAATTTCGCGCAAAGGGGTCGCTATTTCCTTAACTGAAAGAAACACAAAAAAATGTAGTTCTTATTGTTGTTCATTAAAAAAAAGCGGACAGGGGTCTGGTACATTCGACAAGAAAGATTCAATTTGAAATTCAGCCGTTTTGGATAGTAAACTGGTAAAAACTGTATTTTTGAACTTTTATTTAGATTATTTAGATGGCATCACACATCTATCCTTAAAAGCAATAAACTTTGAAATAAATGTTATATCACATTCGTAACTTGTCTAAATAATTCAAATATAATTTTGGTACTTTTCCAATCATACCTAATTTTGTTACTTTTTTCACACAAAATGTCGACGAAAGTGGACAAAAAAACATAATAAACAAATGTATTCAGGTTTTCAAGCCAAAGTCTTGACAAAAAGAATACGAAAAAAACAGAGGAAAAAGAAGGCAACATGTAATTTGAAATTTAAGTGATAATAACAGCAAATTTCGAACCACCAGTACTACTGGTTAAAGATTGATGTTTGACTGTTGGCTAACGGGCACCGCAGTGGTGCATTGGGTAGAACACAAAGATCTTCTGACGATAGAAAGTGGTATTTCTTGAAACATGTAAAGATCAACCCGGGTTCAAATCCCAGCTCAGCCAAGAAAAATTATCAATAAACTTTAATAAAAATTCCAAGTTGTAAAATCCCTTCCCTCAGTGAAAATAATTTAATGAAAATTAAATTTGATGAACTCGAGCCTAATTAAAGAATATCAAAAATTAAAAATTAACAGTTCAACTAAAAATCAAAAATTGTTCTTAGAAATAGCTATGGCACAAGCTCTAATGTTTACATTTGTACTTTAGTTTATACAAATAAAAATGTCGACGAAAGTGGACAAAAAAACATAATAAACAAATGTATTCAGGTTTTCAAGACAAAGTCTTGACAGAAAGAATACGAAAAAACAGAGGAAACAGGAGGCAACATGTAATTTGAAATTTAAGTGATAATAATAGCAAATTTCGAACCACCAGTACTACTGGTTAAAGATTGATGTTTGACTGTTGGCTAACGGGCACCGCAGTGGTGCATTGGGTAGAACACAAAGATCTTCTGACGATAGAAAGTTGTGTTTCTTGAAACATGTAAAGATCAACCCGGGTTCAAATCCCAGCTCAGCCAAGAAAAATTATCAATAAATTTTAATAAAAATTCCAAGTTGTAAAATTCCTTCTCTCAGTGAAAATAATTTAATGAAAATTAAATTTGATGAACTCGAGCCTAATTAAAGAATATCAAAAATTAACATTTTTCTATATAATATAAAATTGTTACGTTACTGATTCAAAAAAGTTGAAATTTAAGACGGAGGTTGGTATCTCGCCAAATCGATCCCATGGGATGGGATTTTTGGAAATTCGACTAAAAGAGATAATACAAAAACACAGGTAGACTTTGATTCTTATCAAAAAAAAAAAACTAAAAAAGGGCCATTTGAAGAAGTAATAAAAAATGTCAAAATGTATTAGGAATACCCTTTTGAAGTGTACTAAAAAATATCACAAAATTAGTAAAATAAATAAAAAAAAATTTAACCATCCAATTTGGCATGGAATTCTCCATGTATATACATTAGGGTGGCCGTTATTTTTTTTATTTTGATTTCTTATATTTTCCCCCCTAAATCGGTTCAGTTTTATGTAAAAAAAAATACAAAAAAATTTCGTAGCGATAAGTTGTGTTTTAGGGGGGGCGTCCGTCCCTCAAAGTTTGCCATCAAGCCATTTATTCAAATGTAATTTGTTTGCGTATGACTATTTTCTAAAAACAACATTTTACAAGAATATGATATATGGCAATATTTTAGCTCTTCTAGTCAACAACATAAGCCTCTAAGAAAGTTTTTTGCTAAAATCAATATTTTAGAAAATAATTAAGAAAATAAAAACAAAATACCAAACATTTTATATACGTTTTATATATATAAAAGGGGGATTTAATGTCAAGTGACCCAATTTTGAAATAGATGTCTTTCGATTTAAATGAAATTTGCACCAATTTTAGTACTGTTAGATAATAGCTTAGACACAAATTTTCAACAAGTTTCTGAGTTAGAGGGGGTCAAAGTTTGACATTTTGGCCATACAGGTGTTCTTTCTCATCCATGTAACTTATTACCTATTGGTGTAAGCAAAATTTGTCCCAAGTAGCTTAGATAGCTTTTTGATCAAACTTTTTAAAAAAATTGTTTTTGTTTTTTTTAAAAATTTTAAAAATTTTTTTTTTTTAAATTTAACACTTGGCTAAAAAAAAATAAAAAAAAAGTTTTAAATTTAAAAAAAAAAATATTAAAAAATTTTTTAAAAAAAACAAAAAAATATTTTTAAAAAAGATTAATTAAATAGCTATCTAAGCTACTTGGGACAAATTTTGCTAACACCAATAGGTAATAAATTACATGGATGAGAAAGAACACCTGTATGGCCAAAATGTCAAACTTTGACCCCCTCTAACTCAGAAACTTTTTGACCGATCTTGTTGAAAATTTGTGACTAAGCTACTATCTAACAGAACTAAAATTGGTGTAAATTTCATTTAAATCGGAAGACATCGATTTCAAAATTGTGTCAGTTGACATTAAATCGCCTTGTTATATATATAAAACGAATATAAAATGTTTGGTATTTTGTTGTTATTTTCTTAATTATTTTCTAAGATATTAGTCTTAGCAAAAAACTTTCTTGGAGGCTTATGTTGTTGACTAGAAGAGCTAAAATATTGCCATATATCATATTCTTGTAAAATGTTGTTTTTAGAAGATAGTCATACGCAAACAAATTACATTTGAATAAATGGCTTGATGGCAAACTTTGAGGGGCGGACGCCCTCCCTAAAACACAACTTATCGCTACGAAATTTTTTTGTAATTTTTTTTACATAAAACTGAACCGATTTGGAGGGGGAGAGTAAAAGAAATAAAAAAAAAAAAGTTCTCCATACAACTAACGGCCACGCTAATATACATATAAGATAAGTAAACTAACTACTACATTATTTGGGATCTAACTACAACTACAAAATCTTGAGTCATAAGTTTCTTTATTTATTCATTCTTTTGGTTGTTGTTATTATTTTATTTTGCTTACTTGGGTATAATAAAACAAATTGTTAGTATTTCATTTGTTAAAATATCTCCGTCATTTTTGGACCGATCTGGCTGAATTTCAATAGCAAACTTAAACGGAGTATATGTGACATAAATATACATCAACCTAGTCCACATCATTTCTGGGGTTTTCGGAAAACCCATTTCAACATACAGACGGACAGACGGACATCGTTAAATCAACTTCGCTTTTCATAAGGACCCAGAATATATATACTTTATAGGGTATAGGATCAATATTTTGGAACATACAAACGGAATGACAAAGTTATACATATATACCCTCTTACCTTCGGAGAAGGGTATAAAAATTGATGATTTACGAAAAGAAAAAAAGTTTTAAGATGCGAAAGACATATGCGCAAACGTATTAAAGAATACCAATCGCTAGAGTTAATACAATTTTCCTTCGCATCGCAATAGAGAGTAGACCCACAGTTCTCTCTTAACCACCGTTAAGAACTTGAATGGAAGTTGGGCAATAAATTATATTGAAAAGGAAACGTATTAACCCCAAATTTATCTTTGGAGCTTCCTCGCATAGCAAAATATCGCGTGATGCGATATCAATTAGACAAAGTCTATTTTTACTCTAGCCCAAACGTGCAGATGACTAAAGAACGTTCGAGCCCTAACATCTTGATGGCTTTAGAATGTTCGAGCCCTAACCTCTATTATGTTAATTAAAGTTATGCA
The DNA here is from genome assembly GCA_963931875.1 of Pollenia griseotomentosa. NCBI lineage: Eukaryota > Metazoa > Arthropoda > Insecta > Diptera > Polleniidae > Pollenia > Pollenia griseotomentosa. The sequence goes on from OZ007565.1 coordinate 12,817,740, forward strand.
TCTTTAGTTATCTTTATTAACTTTTTGCATCAACACTATGGCTCAATTTGATTTGAGCTGTTATTAGAGTTTTTTTTTCCCGGACTTTTTCGATTCCCGGGAAAGCGGGAAATTTTTTTAAATTTCCCGGGATCCCGGGATCCCGCTCCATATAAATAATACAAAGTAAATTTTGTTATTAATTAATAAAAAAACTTTTATAAAAAAACGTAAGGGAATTTGTTTACAAAGAAAGTAAAAGAAATGGTTCAATACTAAAAAATTAATTGAAGATTGAAATAGGAACTTGAATTATTATTACCTGACGCCTTTATTCCCTATTATTATGCTTTTATTCAGTACTATTATGCTCTAGATACAAGATAAAAAGATAACATAAACATAACAATTTAATTCATAAAACAATAATAAAAACAAAATAAAAATTTAAGTACTCAAGATATGAGATCAAAAAGTTAATTAATAAAAACATAAAATATTTTAAAGATATATATAATATTTTTTAACGGCTTAGGAAATAACTTTCTGGCACACTCAAAGCGCTTAGTAAGTTGTCAAAAAGTATATTCCTGATTTTATTTACTAATAATCGTGTTTCCGAAAAATTTCGTTCATTTTTTACCGAGGTTGGACAAATAGTTAAAAGTGCACCGTTGTAGCATGCTTCGGATTCACAATCTGAAGCAATTTTTTCTTTTTTATAAGCAACGTCTATATCAGTCAAATGTATGTCAAGGTTGATGAAAAAATAGCATCAACCGGACTGCTTCTTACAAACCTTTTCATTTCAATAGGTCCATTTGTAATCTTTAGGACAATGTGTTTTTCAAGTTATATGTTGTAGTATCTTACACGAGTTTCCAAAATGTTATTTTATTTCGGTTTCCCCGCACTTCACGGGTATATAAACCAACACAAATTGAAATTGAAAATTTGTGTGTATCACCTAATAAACATATCGCTCCTTCATTGCATCATAGTCATATCTCAAAATTTGAAGTAACTTTAGCAAAGTTTTCCTTCATACCTTCTCGTATTATATCTCAAACTTAACCGAAGTTATAGCAAAATATATCTTTAAATCGTTACATTTTGAAAACTTTAATCGCATTTTGCCAAGATCGTTTGTTTTTGTAGATATGACTATGTTGCAATAAAGGAGCGATATGTTTAGGTATCTCCTATTTTTAAGACTTGTTCATGGACAATGAAACTTTACTGCCTGCATCTTACTTTGAATTATTGTACTTTATTAACTCTTCACTTCACTTCACTAAATGTAATAATTATCAACTGCTGAACTGCCCATTCTGCTTTAAGTAGATTTATTGCATCAGGAGACATTGATTAAAATGCATGTACTCACTTCTTGTAATTGATCTTATCCACAACCCATCCACAGATGCTAATTTTTAGAGAATATAAAACTAAATTTCAAAGTATATTTAAGCTATTTTCTCAAATGATGAGGAATTTTTTATTTCCCGGGATTTTTCTTGCGGGATCCCGGGAAATAAAAAATTCCTCATCATTTGAGAAAATAGCTTAAATATACTTTGAAATTTAGTTTTATATTCTCTAAAACGGGAAATAAAATAATTGAAATCCCCGGGAATTCCCGAGACGGGAATTGATTCGCTGTTATTAAAATGTTTGTTGTTTTGAACCGAAAAAAGTTGAAACCGGTTGCTGCGTGTGATTATATTGGCATTTTTAAAAGGGAATTGAAAAGAAGTTGAGCATCAAAAGATGAAACGTGTAAATTTAGACTAATTCTCTATATCGAAAACTACAGTGGGGTTGAGGTACATGTATGTATAACAAATTGTACATTACATTTGTACTAGAAAATTCTGTACAGTGTTGTTTGCATTAGAAATTTTCATAACTAATAAAATAACAATTTAAACTAATAAAATTACTAACAAATCCAAATAACTAATAAATACAAGATAACTAATAAGTTAAACTAATTCTTAACTAAAGTTACTTTCGTAACAATATACAAATGTATATGCTTTATAGTGTTAATGAATGACAAACCCATTCCACTTGTGGTGAACGGTATAAAAGAATTTAAAACGGCAACGGTAATACTGGTGTAATAGTGGTACATATTGAGGAAAACGGTATAGTTTTGTTTTTTGCATTAATACCGGTATTTATTTGTAGCGGCATAGGTAAAGGGTGGTTAAATTTCAAGGGCTGATGTTGATTTTGAATAAAACACAAACTATTTAGGAAATTATTGTAATTTTATTTTATTATGATATATTGGTATTACTCAATTATGTATGGAACAAAATATCGGCCAAATGGGCGCCGCGACCACGGCGGCACACCTCCATCCGATGGTCCAAATTTTCGATGACCCTGAGGCATAATGGAGGTTCTATGCCGTTAATGTGCCGAATTATCTCATCCTTTAGCTCTTGAATTGTTGCTGGCTTATCGACGTACACCTTTTCTTTCAAATAACCCCAAAGAAAAAAGTCCGACGGTGTCAAATCACATGATCTTGGCGGCTAATTGACATCGCCATTAGGTGAGATAACACGGCCATTGAATTTGTTGCGCAAAAGAGCCATTGTTTCGTTACCTGTGTGGCAAGTGGCACCGTCCTGCTGAAACCACATATCGTCCACATCCATCTCTTCCAATTCGGGCCATAAAAAGTTCGTTATCATCTCACGATAGCGAACACCATTCACAGTAACTGCCTGACCGGCCTCATTTTGGAAAAAATACGGCCCGGTGATGCCGCCAGCCCATAAAACACACCAAACAGTCACTCTTTGTGGGTGCATTGGTTTTTCGACAATCACTCTTGGATTATTATTCGCCCAAATGCGGAAATTCTGCTTATCGACAAATCCACTGAGGTGAAAATGTGCCTCATCACTGAAGATGATTTTCTTCGAAATTTATCATCCATTTTCATAATAAGTCTGGATAACTTTAACACGTTGTTGGATTGTGTATCTCTCCATGGTACAAATTGAGTAAGTCTGAAATAGAGAAATGTCAAATAAAATTCGGAAAAAAACTTGGCGTTTAGGTGTGGTTCACATTCAACATCGGCCCTTACAATTTAACCACCCTTTACTAATAACGGTAAGTTTGCCAACCATCTTGTTTTATAGGTAATTTTGGGTTTTAATATAAAAATTTCAACATCGCTCTTGGAAAAAATCTGCTATTTTTTCAACATAGTGTGATGTAACGCACCTATATTGATTAGTAAGCGTCTGCCTTAAGGCTCAGTTAGCTGAGAGTGACAGTAAATTGGCAAATCAGCTGCTTAATTTTCTTGTATGTAAAGCAATTTGAGCTATTATAGTTAGTAGTAAGAAATAGAAATAGTAAAAAATAGATTGGTCTTACTTTTTTTCGGTAGGGTTAAGTTACTGTTACTTTCAGCTAACTAAGCCTTAATTCGGAAACATTGGAGAAGGAATGTAACATTAAAATTGTCAGCTGCGGTTTTACTAGAGCCTTATCATCTTCTTATTTCTTCTTTAAAAAAAAAAAAAAAACAACCACAAATGCAAATTGTTAATTTTTCAGCTTTATTTTCAAAATGTACTCGTTAAGATGCATAAAAGGATTTCATCAATTTCCGATTCCTATGTATATATTACAGTACATACATATTATATACGTAATAAATTAAAGTTAAGTAATATCGAATTTTAGGTTCTTTCCAAATTAAGTTGATAAAGTAAGTATTTTATTTTTTATTATTATTAATAATATTTTGTTTTCTTTTTTTAAATATTTGAAAATATTCGATATATATATATATATATATATATTTAAATATATATTTATGTAGGTATGTACTTAAGTATGTCTTTTATGTATGTATAAACGTATGAAAGTCTTTAAATTTGCATGCAACTATGTATGTTTGTTTGTATGTATATAGGTTTGTCAAGTGTCTATGAATGAGGATGTGTGTGTGTGCGTAACATGAATAAATTTGTAAACATGATTAAATTCTCTATGTGCCGGCTGTGGGCTCCTGCCGGATCTCCGATTTAAGCTTAACAAATTCTTTGGCGACTTCATCATTATTACGTTGAGATAGAATTCGTAAAATGGTCCAACCAGTCTCATCCATATGAATTCTTCTTTGCAATGACAACCAAGAAGCAACAGAACCCTGTAAAAAAACCCACAATACATTCAAACTTTATAATTTAGTTTTATGTTTCTTATTTGACTACCTTTTCTAGAATATCCTTGAGAGGTATAACGGCCACACCCACTAAACGATCGTCTCGAGCAAAACAATAATCTTTAACACAAATATGTAGTTCGAAAAAATCGAGTTGCTCTTCAGTGCCAATAGTGCTGTAAATTTGATAAAAGGAATTAGTAAGAATAGTCGGCTTTTCCGAATCTAATACACCCGTCACCATAGTATATCTAAACCATTTTTAAAAGCTTTGAATTTTTTAATGTTTTTGAATTCTAAAAGTTCTTTGGTTTTAAAAATGCATAGCTTTTGCTTCTTTTTTCGTCAATGAGCTCTTCTAATAGCCCGTTTACAATTCAACATAATCTGGTACTTATGAGATTTCAACCCAAATCTAGTTGTGTTTGTTAAAAAAAATCAAAAATTTTAACGAAATAGTAATAAAATGAGTAAAGTTGTAAACTACAACAGGGGCAATAATGTTCAAGTCCATTAATTATAAGTTTTGTAAGTATAAATATGGGTCAACCTTGTTTTTTGCTCATATATTAGCCATTTATTAATCAATCTTGCTTATTTTTTCTGGAAAAATTCTTGGAACTATTTGTGAAAAAAATATAAAACATGCTAGTTCCAAGCTTATCTGGGTCTTCGGAGAACCTATTTTAGCCACGACACGGACAGATGGCAATTGCCCTTCCATGAACTATTCCGTTAAAGCTAAATATATTGGATTGAAATCTAGATAGTAGTAATTGAATTAAACTCGACTACAAGTTTTTAATTACTACCTGAAATGTTATTCCAATCGTGCTAGAAGTTTACAAAACCCAAAATTATTTAAATTTTTGTCTAAAATCCCGCATTGTGGGCCGCTTATAACCAGTGTTGTCAATCTAATCTTTTGCTCCGCGCTTATTTTTATACCCTTCACCACAGGTGGTGAATAGGGTATTTATAAGTTTGTCATTCCGTTTGTAATTTCTATAATATTGATGTTAGACCCTATAAAGTATATATATTCTGGGTCCTTATGAGGAGCGAAGTTAATTTAACGATGTCCGTCTGTCCGTTGAAATGGATTTTCCGAAGACCCCATATATGATGGGGGCCAGGTTATTATATGTCACATGCTGTCCGGAATTGTTCGATATTGAAATTCAGCAAGATCGGTCCACAAATAGCTGAGATATGAGTAAAAAACCACGATTGCCTCAAATTTTTTCCTTTAAAGGTCCAATTAGAGGGGACATTACCATACCAACACTGTATTACCAAAACGACATAAACATATCATACAAACCAATTCAATTTTGGTTTCTACGGTCATACAGTGGCTATGGTAATACAGTGTTGGATATGTGTTTTTTGTTGTTGTTTTTTTATACCCTTCACTTTTTTTTGTAATGTGTTTAATTTTACGTATCCACATACACATTAATGCATGTATATGATATGCCGCTCAAATAAAGAAACAAACTCATAGACTGGATATATTTTAATTTAACGCTTCTTCAGTAAAAGCATTCGTAGCCGAGTTGTTAAGTTCTCTCCTGAGACTGATGATATTGCCAGTTCAAATCCCAAAAAGAATTTTTTTAATTTTTTTATGTTCTAAAAAACGATTTTAATATTATAAAACGAATTTCAAACATCAACTTTAGCAAAAGAGGAAACGGGCTTAGGTACATATATAAATTTGTTGTTTTTTTATATTCTTCGGCTTGGCGAAATGGAAAGTTGGCGTGGCTCAATTAATATTTATTTATACCTATCTAAAGAACGTTATTTATGTTTATACTTCTTTGTTCTGATCTCATCATGGTGAAGGGTATATAAGATTCGGCATAGCCGAATATAGCACTCTTACTTGTTTTTAATCACAAGCCTTTTTGAGTTTTTTTTTTTTTTTTTTTTGTTAATTATTTTATAACTTACAAATTAAAGGATTCGTTGTATTTCGGTGACCAGTTGTTAGATTTTGATTTAGTTGCAAATTTACGTTTCTTATCTTGTAAATGGGGTCCAATGAGGTTGATCTCGACGAATGGTCGAAACATGCCAGATGGAATTTGCCATTTAAGATCATTTGCGGCCACAACTGAAATAAAAAAAAAATATTAAGTAATCAAGCTAAAAATAAGCTATTCCGTTACCAAAATTGTACAAAACATAAAAGTAAATAGCTAATAAATACATTCACCCTTATCGTGGTTCGAGAATTTAAAATACGCCTGCGACTGCTTGGTAATAGATTAAAGGAAATAAGTTCACGTTCTCTTTAATCTATTTCCTTACAGTTATTAATACCAGGGCAAGGAATTTAATGCAATTACGTGTTTGTTGTTGTTACAAAATTACATCAATTTGTTAGTGCATATTTTGCTTAAAATTCATGTTTTTGCATATTGTGTTATTAATGCATATTTGGCTTCATATTTTGTAAAATTCAAAAAAAAATCCGCCTTTCCTTTATTTTTTGTTAAATATTGTACAATTGCAAATGGCGGCTCATGCCTCAAAAGCATGAAGACCTTTACACAAATAAAATTTACATGATCAAGTCTGTAAATTTTTCAAAGGTATTTTATCAAAAAAATTTTCTTTTCTCATGTTTAGCTCATGCCATGCATCGTGGGGCTGAAGAAATTAGAAATCAATTTTATAATATATGTATGTAGATTTTTTGATATCATGCGGTAGAAAAACATTTTTAAAGTCACCTTTGCGTGTTTCAGTTCTTAAACGAAAATATCCTAACTTGAATCTTTCATCACAACCAAATTTAACTGGTTGATGGCAGCTGAGCCAAGAATTTTGAATATTTTTTAAGATGTGGTAAACGTTTATAACGAAAATAATAATTTCGCTATAAATAAAATTAACAGAATTTTAAATTAACCTAATAAAGGCTCATTAAAATTTGTAAATTCCAGCCCAGGTTAAACTCGTTGATGATGCCGTCATTAAAATAAGAGAAGTAGAAAGTCAAATCGGCGAAAAAATAAAAGCCAGACTTACTGCAGTTTTAAAAAAGAATACTGAATTTAAAAAAATTTTTTCTATTTTTACTTTGCCTTTCTATATTTAACAAAGGAGTTAACCGCTTTTAGAAATGGTCCTAGTGAATTCGCTGGTGTCCAACGAACATTTTCAATGTGTTAAACGGGGTTAAGTATTACGTATGATAATTAAAAAAAAACTTTTTTTATTTATATAAATAAAATGTTATATTATGTTTTTCCACTTTTAAAACATTTTTTTTTCCTTTTTACGCCTAAATTAAATGTATTTTGGTTAAATAAATCAATTTTAAATCAATAGTTTTTTTTTTGTACATTTTGCGATTTTAAGTGCATAAACTTCGTCGCCTGGTTATTACATACAAAATAATGAATTGAGACGGTTTTGATTTAAATAATTGAAGAAAACGTGTGATCCTACGACAAATACAGTTTTTTAAATACATATATTTTTTTTTATTAATACGGGCAATAGGTTCTGATCAGTCTTTTGGTAAATGCTATTCTTGAACCATGATGGCTGCGGACTATAACTGTTTACGTTTGAAATACCCCAGATCGGTGTTCAGTTAATGATCGTATATACTATTTTCTTTCTTTTACTTCTCCCTGTTTCTAGTAGCGCCTTACGAACAAATAATAAACAAATTTCCGAAATCACGAAAACTCAATTTTTTGTTTTCGATTTTTATTTTTGCGGAAAATATTTCACCACAACCATAACTAAATCGCAAGCAAAAAGATCTTAGATAAACGGGTGTATGGGCTGGCTTTGTCCGTTTTTAGTTATTTCCAAGCAAACTCGGTAATTTTTTGTTACCAAAATCGGTACTTTTTTTCAAAATATGCGCCAAAAAAATAAAAAATATGCACTCAAAAAATTGGTGGAAAACGTTTAGTTTTATTTAAAGAAGTATTTTTGAGTTTTCCAGTGAACTTTACATACCTTTTACATTTACTTTATATTCGCCGGTGCCAGGATGGGAGTATAGATCAATTTGTACAGATATTTCGCCAACACTTTCTTCTTGATTTTCTGGATCAACTGTTTAAAATTGAAATATTAGTAAAGGTCATGAGATTTATAAGGTGCATCGAAAAAAGAAAACAGAATAAAGCAAGAAAAAACAAACCTTCAAGCACTTGACTGGAGATAAACGTTTTAATAAGCGTATCAGTCATTTGGGTATAAAGGCTCAATGCATATCGTAAACTTTGGAGTTCTGGTGATTTTTCAAGGAACGTTTTCTTCAGTCCATTGCCACCGGCATGGAAGTACTGCTTAATTGTATCTAAGGCCACATCAAGAACAGCACATTGCTTAGGCGATAAATTCTTTTCGACTTCCTTGGAAATATCCATTACACCACTTAGAGCACTCTTAACATCCTGCTTGCCAGCCATGTGTGTTTTAAATAGACGACCCATATCTTCTATTTTAGCATTAGAGGCGAGGTTTTTAGCATTATCGGTAAGATGTTTAAACATCATCTAAAAATAATAAGACACAAATACATATGAGATCTGAACCCCTAACGACTTTTTAACAACACATACCGTTTTATCAGTCATAGGAGGCAATACAATAGTTTTTTCTAGGGTGCGCATAACAATCTTCCACAGTTCTTTTAGCAGTCGTTTCAGTACTGTCTTTTCGCATGATTGTGCGTAAAGAGTTAGGGAACCATCTAGTAGATCCATAAGTGGTCTTAATACTTCATCGGCTTCTACGGCTACGGCATTACGTTGGGCTACCTGATTTTGAGCATTTACACTTCCACTTCCTCCACCACCTTTAATAGCGAGCAGCAAGTCTCCCAGCTCTCGTACCGATTGTGTAATGCGTGGTTCCAGACTATCAAACATTTAAATGTGACAAGTAATTAATTAAACTTGAAGTAAGTTTTTTAACAGTTAAATCGATTTCAATAAGTTCATGAAAACGAGTTTTAATAACTAATTTAAGACATACATACATACATATATGCTGCGTTGCCATATACATATTTTTTTATTTTTATTTATTTATTTAAAAAAAAACTTTTTTTCTACAAAAGTGCCAAAATTTAAAAAGAAAACACAAAAATTTATTTGCTTTAATATAAAAATATAACAAAAAAATATTATATTTTTAAAAATTTAGTTTAGTAAGGAAAGACTTAAAAAAAACAAATAAAAATTATTTAATTAAAAAGCCTTTTCTGTTAATAGCTCAAAGTTTTTACAATCGCTGTTTAAACTAATTTTAGATACGCTCTGCTCTACATTTGCTGTAGATGAGGTAACTTTGAAATTTAATAAATTTATTTTCAGAATTATGGAAAAATTCGGACTCGTCACAACGTCTTACTCTGAAAACTTTCTAACAAAAGTTCTCAATGTTTTGCTCTTTCCATAAATTATATTCCAACAAAACTAAAATCGAGTAACTCTTAACTTAAAGTTACTACATGTAGCACAAAAACACATAATTGGGAAATAGTTGCACAAATGGTTACCTTTTATTACACAAACCCCCGTTTTCACAACTTTACGAAAGCTAAAGGTGGGATTTTATCGGCCGAACAAAAAGTGCATAGAAGCTAGCTTTCCCTCAACAATAAATCTCAGTGTATTTGTCAAATATGAAAAAATTGGGAATGTAGCACGTGATACGGAAAACTTATTAACAAAAAGTGTTCCTATTGTTATTAAAACAGCGTTACGTTTATGCAAAAGATACAATAAGGTTGAAAATTATATTTGAAGAAAGTAAAATATGTATTTTCAATATACAAAAACATATACATAATACTATAATAACTTGATTAAATTCATTATGTTGAATACAAAGTAGAACACAGTATTTAACAACAGTTCCATTATAACAACTTTACTTTAACCTACCAGTACTGAAATTCGCTAACTTTTTAACGACACAAATTTGTCGTTAAGTGGGCAAAATTCGTTAGTTAACGATATTTGTCGTTAAAAGCTATTCTGTAGTAAAATTGTAACAATTTAAGTCGGCAAACAATATCGCTAGCTAACGATACAAAAAGTTGGTCTAAAAAAATAACAATAACAACATATCGCTCATTTGCTGCAACTCAAAAAAATCAATTTCGAGATAAACGCGTGTAAAGTTTTTGATTTGCTCTAATCACTTAGAAGAAATAACGATACATTCTTTTCAAAAGGGGAAAGTGTAAAAGATATAAAGATGAATTTTATACACAATATAAAGAAAAACATAGCGAACAATTCTGCATCACTAACTCCAAAATTGTGCTTTTTGATTTATGCCGGTCTTGCAGCAAATGAGCGATATAAGAGTTTTCTGTGCCAAATTTTATTTAAGTATTTACTAGGGTATTCATTTAATCGGGCTTTTGCTTTAATCGGTTAATCGCTCGATTAATTAACCGAGGTTTTGGTTTAATCGGTTAATTTTGTTTTTGATCGGTTAACCGATTAATAAAGTATTTTCATAAATTAAGAATTTTAATAAATACAAATGCATAAATTATTTATTATTTTGCGTTTATTAGTAAAAAAGTTATTACTTAAACAATAACATTACAAACGTAACAATTCTTGAACTAAAAAAAGCAAACAAAAAAATAATTCATAAATATGTAATACATATCCGTGGCATTTTGACAAAGCATCTTAAGTCGAGATAAGATAGCAAAAAAGTTTTTAAAAAAACCTCGGTAAAAAAATCATTTTATTGAATAATAAATTAAATCAAAATTGAAAAAAAATTTCGTTTATAATACAAAATTTTAAAAACGTAAACAAAAATGATTTTTGAATGAAAATTCGTATGATCAACAACATTTTTTTCAACTTTTTAAATTAAGGTGTTTTGTCAAAATGCCACAGATATCATTTATTAGTAATGTGAGATCATTTTATTAATTATTGCAGTAGTTAAAGGATTTCATATAAAACAAATCTTTTAGAAAATTTTTTTGGTTTAAATGTTTAGGATTTAAGCGATACTTTGCTTTAGTTTTGATAAAACTTGACTTGGAATTTTTTTTTTCACTTATCGTAGATATTGAAGAAATTGAAAGCAACCCATAATGCAGAATATCTAATTTCTCAGTCCTTCTCCAGGATTTTTCAGAACATATAAAATATTCCATTAGAGTCCTGTTTTATTTTTTAAAAATTTTTAACACTTCGAATTGTTTGGGTAAATTCTGTTAAAAGACTGATATGAGAACAAACAAATAACTAAACACATACATATAAAAAGTACGTAAAAAAAGGTGTTGGCAACAAATACTTATTTAACCCATTTTTCGCCATATTCCTCTTGATTGATGTTGAAGATAGAAAAACATTGAAAAAAAAGAGTAAGGTGCTTGTAATTTCAGTCACCGGTCGGCAAAAAATGGGCTCCAATTAAGATCACTGAACACCTTCCTTGTTTGTATGAAAAAAATATTTTCTAATCACATACCTTTTATATATGAGACGAACCAAATAATTAAAAACACAAAAAATATGTTATATTACTAAAGGGTGATTTCTTATGAATTAAGTTTTTCGGGCTGGCAGCACTGGTTGGTAATTGTGTATAAACTGCCATTTCATCATGGAGAAACTCACAAACGAGCAAGGACTGCAAATCGTTATAATTTATTATCAAAATTCAGCTCGATGGCAATCCACTGTTTTATCAAAAAATTGTGTTCAGCGATGAGGCTCATTTCTGGCTAAATGGATATAAACAAGCAAAACTGCCGCATCTGGGGTGAAGAACAGCCACATGCCGTACAAAAGTTACCGATGCATCCCGAAAAAACTTACAAAAACTTATATATTTTGTTACATCGGTTAATCAACTGAAATTAACCGGTTTAATCGTTAATCGAAAAAAGCTAATTTTAAATTAACCGGTCAGTTAATCGGGTAGTAATTAATCGGTTAACCGAATGAATACCCTAGTATCTACCACTGTTACTATGATCGCTACTATGGGATGACAGAGAATATATTATAAAAGTTATTTAATTTAACCAAAGCTGGTATTTGTTTTACCATGGAGGAGAAAATTCAAATGTATCGCGTGGTTCCTAAAACCGAAAGTATGCAATAAATCGGATTCATTTCATATGAAATAAAACCCCAAAAATTTAGGACTCAATTCATTTCTTTGGGACTTTTTTCCTGGGGACTTATTTCTTGGCGCCCTACAATGATCACAAGTACTGCACTTTGAATACATGTTAAATTGAGTGAGTGAGTGGGTGCAATTGAGTGAGTTAGGGCCTTTCTACATGAGACTAACTAAAAAAGTAATATTGTGCTTATGTGTTAAGAAAGTTACTGAATAACGGCTGTATTCCTTAAAAAATATTTTAAATTTCGACCTTTAGTTTACAAAATAAATTTTCTATGAAAATTTTACTTAATCAGCGTTTATTAAATTTAATAATCGTTTATGGACACGGTGTAAATATGTAAGTAAATAATAAATAAAAATTATCTTATCAAAATCGTTTCAACTGCTGAGGTAACTCCCGTATTTACTCCAACGTTTGGTCTTACCTTATCGCAAAAAGACAAGCCAAATCATCCAAAGCTGAATTAAGATTTTGTTGCAGTTCCTTTAAAATGTTCGCCGCATCTTCTTCCAGTTTGTCGCCACCCATAGATTCAAACATTTTCTCCAACTGCACACGCAGTTGTTGAATATTATTCATTAGAATGCACGCCTAAAAAGTAGATATTTTTTTTAATTTTATTATAATTGTAAAAAAAATATTTTGTAGATTCACAAAAGTTGGGAAACATCTGCGTTATTTTTTGTTTATTTAAAGAGTTTTTTTTTTTAAATCGATAAAAATGCTGAAAAGGCGGCATTTTTATCTGAACTCATTTCTTTAAGGCACATCAAGATTTCCTGGACTATATTAATTTAGTATAGAACAAAAATGCATTGTCGTTTTAAGCGATGTGTTTTTTATTTTTTGCAAAACCGTTAGGCATACTTTTTCTACTCTAAATTTAGTGACGGGGCAATGTAGGTTATGTTGAAAAAATTTAGTTTTCTTTTTTAAGTGTAATTCTAAAAATGTCAAAAATTCTTCTTAAACATCATTTTCAAAAAAAAAACCTCTGGGTGGGAAGCAGCTCGAATGTTTCGTCATTATTTGTAAGTTTCGTTAATTTTTTGATCTTACATAACTGTACCGCGTTACAGTTTGTTTAGGGTCCGACATTTCGTTTTTAATCTAACATTTTGTATCGTGCTGATGGAGTATAACAAAGGGCTGACTTTGGAAGTTTTGCCTTCCTACATGTAGGTGTACGTCGCACTGTAGAGAAGGTTTTATAGCTACCGACTTTAAAGGTGAAAAAAATTACAGCTTTATTCCAACTATATCACAGCGAACAAAAACGGCTTCATCAGTATTTTGCTGATATAAAAAGTTTCTTAAATTGGTTTTAAAATTAAATAAATTGTGTATAATTATGTAAATTAAAAGCTATTAGGGCTAAAAAAGGTTTTGTGTCTCTTTAAAACTAAAAAGTTTTTTTTTTAATGTCCAAATTGCCCGGAAATCTCTTACTTAATAGATCATAACACATTTCCGTCAAAAGCAGTCAAAATATCTTGCACCATTTTGTTGTCCAAACCATCCTCTACAACCTTATACCCCATTGGGTATCCGACAGGTTCCGCCCGAGTGAACAAGAACAAATTTCTGGCCCAGCGCTTCATAACTTTTTTTATTATCAGTCGATTTTTACGTTTGATATCAAAAATTTAAGGCCAAACCTTCACCTTCAAAACAAAAAAAAAAAAAAAACACAAAATTCCAATCCAATCAAAAGCTATGGATTTTAACCGCTTTATCGTGAAATGGTCTACTGTTGTGAAGGAGACTTAGCCGATATAACCTGGCAGCAAGGCAAATGGTAAAACTTTAAGTGTGAAAATATAACAACTAATGAATGCGTTTTTAAAAAGACATCCTAGCCATGTCATGCCTAAAATAGTTGTAAGATATACTCAAGGTATATTTACACAAGGTAGACTCATTTGGGAGTGTAGACATGCTGCTCTATAAAAGGAGCCAATTTGTCAAAATTGTCTTAATATAAAACAAAAACAATTTAACGCACACATGTACAAATTTTGGCTCATATACACGCAATTTGACGTTTTGGCTCCAACTAGGGGTAAACAGCTGACAAACATATAAGCCAACGAGTTTACCTTGTGTAAATATACCTTGGATATACTTAATAGATTAGAAGATACAGCTCTTTAAAGATGTGGTTTTTGAATTCTATATTTTTTATGTTAAAACAGTGGTGGAAAATTCAGTACTATTGTACTATTTTCAGTGCTTTTTCTTTTTAAAACCAATGCTTCCTTGTTAAAAATATACAGCGTTGCTATTTTTTTAAAACATTGACAACATTTTGTACACGTGTCAATAATATACAGGGTACACTTACAATTTATTTCAGTAGTGATATGCTTTAAGCACCAATGTAATTTGAAACTATATATGTACATGGTTTCGATAACACTAGTTAACAAACATAGTTTGAACACCACTGGGAATTAAAAACGAAATAAAAATTTCTTTGTTACTTTGAAACCCAATGGATAAATAGCTATATTAAATTTTGTGTACTTTCATTAAGTTATAATTTTAAAAAGAGAAAATGTATGTTGCTGGTTTTCTGGACAAATGGAGGGAAACGTTGCAATGTTTACCTAAAGCTTCGTACAGTCGGTGGTCAGATCTAACAATTTTGTCAGTAAACTGTGCTAAAAATATCTTGAAATCGTGGGAACAGGCAATTTTTGTTTGGCAAAGATGGCAGAAAAAGCATTTTCAGCCCATTGTAATACAACAATATTGTAAGCTATCTGGCAATCGTGTAAACACTCTTTGTTACTATGTGGCAGACCATTGTCAGTCGTTGGAAACTTTATTTTTAATGTCCGATATGCAAAACTTATGCATCTGACAATGATGCCATTGTAAAAAACCTTTTTCTATTGGCAACGCTGCAACTACATAAGTAGCATGGATGGAAAATGGGGTTTCGGATTTTGTACCAACTTCAATAACAAAACATAGTTTTGAGACTATGACGGTACCAACTTTATATTTTCTGGCTCATCTCTTGATATATATATGTATATTTAGAAAAAAGTATTTTTATATATTAGGAAAATTTTTTATGGCTGTTTTTTAAAGACTGCACTATAGTTTCCATCCCTGATATGCATGAGTGAAAAGAAAAACAAAAAAGTTTAATTTTTCAAACCTTCAAATAATTTTAATGTAAATCAATAAAACATTTTTAAAACAAATTAAACTAGTTAAAATTTTTGCTATTGCTTTTTCCCTTCAATAACAATATTTTATCTTATCCAATTTATAAAAATTGTACAGGCAATTTTCATTTTCTGAAAATATCTAACAACATATCTGGCAGTTCTTGCCATGCAACTATCTGACAACCGTAAGAACTGACAATTTTTGTTGGCAGATAAATTTATTGGCAGACAGCTGTCTGCCAATGAAATTGTATGATTTTCTTACAATAGTCTAAACGGAAAATTTACTATTGGTGCCTGTTTTTTTCAGCACATTGCCAGACCCTACATTATTGTAAGATCTGACCACCGTCTGTACGAAGCTTAAGGATAATTCGCATTGCCAAAAATGCGCCATATGTTATGTTAATGATATTGGTGGATTAAGTCAAGCACAATGACATGCTAGGCTAGAATATTACATTCAGAATTGGCAAAATGCTAGGAACACTACAAAAATTAATACATTTTTAAAAAGTATATGTACATATCGTCACCTTAAATGCAAACGGACTTAACTACACTTTTATTTTTCTTACATGAGAAGTGAAAGGTTTACAAAATCAATAGTAATTAGATAGTATTGGCGTTTGAATTTGTTGCATGAAGCCAACATATTTGATCGCATCAATAAAAAACTTGATATCGAATTTTGATGTATTTACGGCCGTTTGCATTTAAGGTAACGAAATGTACATTTGCTTTTGCATATATTTTTATATCAAAATGAATTAATTTTTAGTTTGTTATCCAAAGTTTATATTTTTTATATTAAAATAAATAAGTTTTCGAGTTTTATATATTTTTGTTTTTTTTTTTTTTTAAGTTCAATTTTCAATAAAAAATATATTTTATAAAAGGTACCATAACCATCTAAATTTTCCATCACTGGTTAAAAATCATATAAATACATGTGTTTTTGGAAGGAACATAAAATAAAATCGGGTTAATATTCTAATATTATTTTAATGGAAAATAGTAACATAATGAATGTTTATATAAAAAAGATTTAAATAATTATGCTTATGCCAACACGAAAAATTTACGTGTGCATACATTCATCTATACATGAAATGCAACACTTGCCATTTCTTCAAATGTTATGAAATACCAAATTAATGTACATATATACATACATACATATATAAAATACATCAACAAAGAAAAAGCAAATTAAAATACTTGTTTATTTCTTTAAAAAAAGGATATTTGGTCGCTTCGAATTGCCATGATTCTTGCGTTCAAGCTGCTAATGTAAGTTACATAGAAAGTTAAAAATATTAAAAATATAAGCAATAAAAGTTTGAATTGTTTTAGGGCTTTGCAAAAGGACATATTTTAGCTAAGCCTATCCTTACTCCAATCTAAGCAAATTTTGGTAGGGTTATAAAGTTCATTATATTTAATCACCCCTATCGTGAATAATTTTGCCGTCGTAATTTTTCCCCTTTTCACATATTTGCGATCATGAACAACTTCCATGAAAAAAATGTAATTCAAAGGAGAATAATAACGTGAACAAATGTTCACGGGAATAAATTCCCCTTATCGTGAAAAGTTTTCTCCCTCGTAATTTGTTCACATTTCCCTAAGATTTTCTCACTTTATTTTTGCTATGGAATAGAACATGTATGTTAGTAGTTCCTCCTATAAATCGAATATTAAGGGCTAGATCTGTTTATAAGGCACAAACCGATATATTGGTCAACAAAATGCAAAACAACAGGTTGATTGCCGCCGGATTTGTGAAAGACGTGGTGGCAGAATTTTGAAAAATATTTTACTACATAAAATTTAAAAAGTGCAAAAAACTAACGTTGTAATCAACCTATTCCTCCAATACCAATTATTTAGATTTATTATTTTAACTTTCCTTTAAACGTGTATATTTTAAAACAAAAATTTCAATGATTTTTAATTTTCTTCTAATTTTCTTCTTTTTTACATTCACTAGAACTGATAGCATGAAAAATTTTTCACATGCGATTCACGATTGCTTTTTTCCCTTCGAGGGGAATGAAAATTTCATGGGAACAAAAACTCCACTTGTTTTTCACAATAGGGGTGAATGAATGCAAAACATTTTAAGGTGGTGCAATTTTTCTGTATTTTATGCAATATTTTATTTTAAGGATATATCCGAAGGACTCTATTCCTTGCTCCAACATGCTGGAAAGTTTTAGTGCTTTAATCTTTTGTAAATGTAAGTAAGTGTGTTAAATTTTGTCGTGGTTCAATAACTCCTTCTAATTAGGCCCACTCGTAATATAAAGTTATGACAACGTCCATCGCCGCCGTTAATTTAAATCCAAAAACTTTGTTTATAATAATACAATACTTTTGCGCCCCACGCTAGAATTGCATAGCTGAAACGAATTCCTATAGTTATTTTGATGTGCCATAAAAAAATTAAGACTCCGCCAATAGAATCAAAAACTATATAACAATTTAAGAATTATTTTGCGGTTTACGCCATTTAAGTGCAAATTATTTTAAAAATCTTAGATGCAAATACTTACAATACGTTCATCCTTCATGTGGTCCGGAAATTCCTTTTTCACTATGTCAGCATAAGCAATTAACACCTTTACGATTGTTTTAGCAAAACGTCTCATGTAACGTTTCCATATTTCAGGATCTGGACACTCGAGTTTGCTAACAACATCGAAACATTGTGTCAGTTGAGTGAAAACGTCAACTACCGAATTTGAAAATAGAGCATGTTCGCTACTTTTTTGAAACTGTTAAAATGTTAAGAAAAATAAACAAAGTTAAAATAAAGGCAAAATATTTTAAAAATTTCTCTGGTAATTCCCGAAAAAGAAAATTTTTTTGGGCAAAGGGTTTGACTAAAAACTTTAAATTTTGTGTCATTAAATGTTCCTAACCGCTAGTTAGGAAATCGAAAATAAAAAAATAAATACATATACATTAAACTTAACAAATATTTAACGTTACACGTGTAACCACTATTTTTATTAGGCATTTGTTTCATTGTAGTTACATATCCTTTAATAATATATATCGGTAAATACTTATGTATATTCGACTAAAACTTTTTTTTAGAAAAAAGTTAATCAAGACCATAACATAGCATAACATTTGACAGTACTGGCAAGACAGTAAGAAAATACATATTAGTTGCCAAAAACACTGCTAACTGTCTTCGCGACGTAGGCGTTTATACAGTAGTTAAGACAGTTCACTTTCAAATATATGTCAAACGTGAATGTTGCAGTGAAAGTTCAGCAAAACGTGTTTTATATGAACTAAACAAACTTAATAACAGCCTAAAATAACAATATTTTGTAAAAAAACATAACACTAAGCTAAAACATAAAAAATCAAAGCAAAATATATTTATTTTTTTACGTTTTTTTTTCTTTTGCTAATAAAACTTCAGATTACTGTTAGAAAATGACAAATCACGGTCCAATTGTACTGCCTGCAAAATTTGCTAGACAGTAGACAAGACAGTTGGAAAAGTGTGCATGTATTAGTAAAAAAGTTTGCATGTATTGCTACCCAGCGGGAAAAGTTAGAAGATAGTCTTTCAGGCCTGCTTAAAATATTTCTTGATTCAATTAATATTCTTATCTAACTGCTAAAGAATGCCTCGTAAAAGGCCTCGGCTCTTTCGTATAAAAGATAAGATACACCTTCCACACTAGCTTCTATGAGAAGGGAGTAGAGAAGGAGTAACATTTTTTGTATAGTTTTTTTGCACAACCAAAAGCAAAATCAATTTTTTAGTTCCGTTACCATTCTTATGTACCTGCTAAAGAAGCGAGAGCGGAAGGCCTACTCTGCAATGTTCATCCAAAAGAAGGGCAACAAAGGCCTTCTAGAAGGCCTCTGTACTCCTTCTTTTTCCCGCTGGGTACTGTCATGCCTGTACTGGCAAATGTAAACACCAGGTAAAAGTTGCAAAAAAAAAAAACAGCTACATAAATGGTTGATCAATTTAGCGGTCTCGGTTTTTTTTGGATTTTTTTAGTCAAATATTTGTTAATTGTTAACATACCTTAATTTTAAAAATAATTTTAAACATCTCTCTTACCCCATCTTTTTTGTCACGATTGAAAGCCCCATGAAGATACTCCAATGACACATCGTCATTTTCATTAAGCCATTGCATAACAAACGGCTCAAACCACGCTGGGTATTCGGGAACAGCTCCTTTGTGCGGTGGAACTTCCTTAACGTAGTTACTATACAACCATTTGACCCGAAAATGTAAGTTCATATACTCGGATGATTTGCACAAACGATGCTGCTCATGCTCTTCCAGGGCATATTTCATGTCAACGGCGAACAGGCCCCACATGGTAGCGGCGGATAACTGCAAGTTAAATAATGTTTATCGATTTGACACAAACAGTTGTCTAATACTAACAGCTCTTTTCACAATATATAATTACAGGTTAAGCTCGGTAAAACGAATCTCGCTTTAACGAAAATCTGATGTAACGAACAGTCAAATTTGTAACAACGACTACAAACATTTTATACTTGATATAACGAAGGGTAGAAAAAACGAAACAAAATCAAGGCAGTATATTATGTGAAACCAAGAAAAAGTCGTTGCAGCACAGTTAGTTTTTTACTCGAGGGTGGCGAACCTTATTATTAAATTTTATGCTGTACAAGTGTCAAAGTAAAAAAAAAGAAAACAAAAAAGAACTTCGTAAAAAGGAAACATAAAAAATTTGGGTGAATGGAAAATGAGTAAAAAATTGCTTAATTTTGTGGTATATCAAATACTCAAAAAAATTGTTTATACCAGAGATAAATATTGCGACATATACATATTACATTTAATGTCAAAATTATGTTATCTTTACTATAGACAGCACTTTTTAGTACATATATATTGCTGGCAATTTATGTTGCAATAATTGTTAGTCCATTTTCGTTGACAATTAGTGCTAACATAAAACGTCAAATTTGATTGTCAATTAAAAAAAAAAACAAAAAAAAAAAATAAAAGCAAATTGTGTGGGAAAGAATTTTAGTTATTGAAATGGTAGCTAATTATAATTAAAGTAAAAGAAGTAAATTAAAGAATTAAATAAACACTAAAATAAAATTGCAAAAATTATTTTTGTTAATATAATTTTTTTCATACTTGATCTTCATTATTTAAATTTATATTAATTTGTTTAAGCTTGAGTTTTTTTTTTATATAAAAATATAAATTTTATTTTAACAAAGAAAAATTATTTTAATAAAAATTAATATTATCAAAAAGTAATTTCAATTTTTGGGAATACAAAATTTTAATTTCAAAAGATTTTGTTATTCGTGCTTAATTCCCAGTTTTTATTATTGATAAAAACACTTGAAATTTATTGTTGATGGGATAAGCTATTCCTATGCGCATTTCACTGGTTGCTTAGGCCAGATCATCAGGAAACTTCATCCATAAAGATTTTGGAAAAACTAAAGATATTAAACCAAATAAAACTGTTAAGCGTATAAGACTTATAGCAACAGTTCTACTTGTAATAATATCAAAGCTTAAACAAAACACATCAACAATAAACAGTGGGTTTATCTCATCTTACATTCCCCACTACAATTAGTTGAAATTCTCTCAACATTAACTGTAGTTGTAAGTAGGTCATTGATGCCCAAGGTAGTAGTATTGGTGAGAGTGACGAAATAACACTGGAAGAAATCAATTTGCTATTCATTTTATTTAGTCGTCAACGAGATTGCGACGAAAGCACATGTGTGGCGGGTGTTGTCATTTTTTTTCTGTTTCTTTGTTTAACAAAAGGGAAATGTAAAATTAATGAATGTACATATTTTAGTAATACTCTTGGTGAATGTATTTATTTTAGTAATACTCTTGATGAATGTATTGATAGGTATATATATATCTATAATACATACATATATAATTTATATATGCGGACATCTGGATAGTATGATATATTTCGAAATAAAAAGATTCTTCGAAGTGTTTATAAATTTTCCCTCAATTAATCATTGTTCAATTTGCAATTAAAAAGTAATAAAATCTTCTAAGTTGATACTCTTATTGCAGTTACGCAATAAAAGTATATTTCTCAAACTAGAAGAATTCAGCTTATTGCGTTTTTTTGAGCAAATATAATTCAATATAAAATGGCCTTCCTTTTTTTACAATATATAAACTTATTTAGTTAGATAAACCCATTTTTAAATTCTCCTCCACCATATCTTCATCATTTTCTTTATATTGATTTACCCATTCCTTCAACTTTTCAATAAAAATTTTCTTATAAATTGTTTTTCTTTTTCTTCCCCCTGAAAATAATTCATGTCTTTGTGAACATCTTCAAAATGTTTTTTTAAATTATATTTCTTAGTTTTTTTAAATGTCTTATGACAAATAAGACATTGAATGTCATCAAAAGCATTTTGTAACATAAAATAATTTTCGACTGACATCATTAATAAATCGCAATAATTTCAATTTATGTGTTAACTCACAGCAGTCTCGATGACGATTAAAATGTAAAATAAGACACAGAAGTTCTGCAAGTGTAGTTTGTCTCTCCCACTCAACATGCTGATTTCCTATTGGTTGATTGACGATCAAACAAAAGAGCGTAAGTATACGTGTGAGTTTAATTTGCTGATATCAGCCACTACTGGGCATCTTTGAAGTAGGTTAAGAAAAACAAAATAAAAAACAAACAACAACTTACAAAAGATGTTGTCAATTAAGTGTTTTTTTAGGCCGTACACTTGCCTGTTTATTATCAAAAAGTAATTTCAATTTTTGGGAATACAAAATTTTAATTTCAAAAGATTTTGTTATTCGTGCTTAATTCCCAGTTTTTATTATTGATAAAAACACTTGAAATTTATTGTTGATGGGATAAGCTATTCCTATGCGCATTTCACTGGTTGCTTAGGCCAGATCATCAGGAAACTTCATCCATAAAGATTTTGGAAAAACTAAAGATATTAAACCAAATAAAACTGTTAAGCGTATAAGACTTATAGCAACAGTTCTACTTGTAATAATATCAAAGCTTAAACAAAACACATCAACAATAAAAAGTGGGTTTATCTCATCTTACATTCCCCACTACAATTAGTTGAAATTCTCTCAACATTAACTGTAGTTGTAAGTAGGTTAAGAAAAACAAAATAAAAAACAAACAACAACTTACAAAAGATGTTGTCAATTATGTGTTTTTTTAGGCCGTACACTTGCCTGTTTATTATCAAAAAGTAATGGGGAATGTAAGATGAGATAAACCCACTGTTTATTGTTGATGTGTTTTGTTTAAGCTTTGATATTATTACAAGTAGAACTGTTGCTATAAGTCTTATACGCTTAACAGTTTTATTTGGTTTAATATCTTTAGTTTTTCCAAAATCTTTATGGATGAAGTTTCCTGATGATCTGGCCTAAGCAACCAGTGAAATGCGCATAGGAATAGCTTATCCCATCAACAATAAATTTCAAGTGTTTTTATCAATAATAAAAACTGGGAATTAAGCACGAATAACAAAATCTTTTGAAATTAAAAATTAATATTTTTATAAAAAAAAAATTATAATACTCAATAATAAAGTCGAAAAATAAAGAATTTATATTAGGTTAAATAATTTTTGTATGATGGCGTCAGTTTTTACACTGCACCTTCTTTCTTGATTTTTTTCAAATTATGAGTTAACATAAATACGTTTTTCCATGTAGACCCTGGGTAACAAAAGAATTTTACCAGGTTCACACGGACAGTAATATCCGTGTTTAGCTAAACAGCATGTTTTGCCATACACAATTTTGAGATCGAAACAGGTCATTTCATTTTTAAAACACGTGGCGAAACAGGAAAAATGTGCTATCATCTCCATTTTTGATAATAATTATCGTTAGTTTATCTAAACTAGCTCTCAAAAAAATCAAAATAAAAATTGATGTTTAATAAAATAAAGTGATAATTATAAAAAAATAATATTAATAAAAGTATTAAATAATATATTTTTTACTTTTAATTACTTTTTTTTTTTATCTATTTTAAATAAAATCACACTAACAACACAAAAAAAATGTCAAAGTGAAAAAAGAATAAATCGTATGAACAGCATGTTTGACAATCTAGTTTCAGAGAGCGAAACGAGTGGTTTATATCGTCGTGGGAACATAGCATTAGATTGAAAGTGTAGCAATAACGATGGTCCTCCTAATGGCTGGCTGTCAATGTGAACCTAGTTCGCAAAGTACCGGTCGCAATTTTGTAGATAATTTGATGAAATTTGTAACACAGATTCTTATTGCCACAACGACCAAGCCTATTAAATGATAAAAATTGGTCCATAATTTCCCCAATACAAGCTTCATTTCGTTATAGGGTATTTGACCCATAAACCATCTTCTTACGTTGGTTTTTAGATTAAATTTGGTCCAAACTTACTTTCTTAACAACAAGTTAACAAATTTTAGTGGAATCGGTCTATATTTGACCATAGCTCCCATATAAATACTACTGCCGAAAAAAGCTTTTAATGCCATAAGTTCCTTATATATTTTGGTATTGACATACAAATCATGACGAAATGTGCTGGTGGGTCCAAAATTAACCATAGATTTCATATAAACCCGCTTTCTAAAATCACTTAAGGGCAAACAAATCTCATATACCTAGATGAATTTGTCTAAATAATATTCGGCCCTAAGAACTGTTGTACGAACCTTAACCTCAATTACATAATTTTGTTCTGGCGGGTCCATGACTGCACCCCAAACAGGGTACACTCGCAAAAATGTGTTCTTATAGGGCCGACTATACTTTCTTACTTTGTTTTATTTTTTAAACAAAAAAGAATATCAAAATACAAGTTTTGCTATTTTTCCATTTCTTTTGAGTATTTTATTTTTTTTTGAACTTAACCGGGGTATTTTTTTTCGTTTATATTAAGCAACAACTTCTTCTTTAATAGTTTGTTCGTAAATTTTGAAAAGCTCATTTAATTATTAATTGTGAAAAGGGCCGTAAATATCTTCCACACAGCAGAGGAATTCAAAAAAATAAGAAATAAAACTTCCGGTTTCAAACATCTTAAGCGATTTTTATTAATTTTTTTAGACTTTAGACAACATTCTTGGTATCACGCGCTCCACGCGACACGAAAAATTCAACTTAAAGATAACTTCAAAGCAGTGTAACCAGGAGTGGAGAAAAAAAAGGGTTTTCTTTAAATCAACGGTTGCGTAGAGAAAATCGGACAGATTTTTAAATTCTTGAAATTGGAGAGTTTTTTTTTTCATTTATTTCTAGAAAAATACTATAAAATCGATGTTATTGTTATGATCGGATATAAAAAAGCCTTTAAATTGATGTCTATATGAAGATTCAATAAATAAAAATTGAGAAAAAAAATTGTTATGTCTGTGTTTAAAATTTTCTTGTAAAAACCCAACTTTTGTAACTTTTTTAATCAAAAGTTTTAAAATCTTTAGGCGTATAGGAAAAACCCGGACTGCGTAAGTATATTGAAAAAAAAAAAATGGCAGCACTGCTTTAGAGCTACCTAATATTGTGTTTAAATTTGAACGATTTGCTTGGAAGCTTTTTCGAAAATCCTCTACTTAAAAAATATTATTAAACAATGTGAGATATACTTGTCCTATATTGAGCTCTTGGGGGAATTGATTTAGTACAGTTCCGTAACTATTTTTATCCTCATCGATCACTGACACAATTAATGCAATTAACTTATGCCAAAAATCCACACTATCCAGTTTTGGTCCATGGTCGTCAGACTCACGTTTCGCTTCGTTTGGATCCACCTTAAAAAATAATATAGCAATATAAAATAATATTTTTAGAGAGAGAGTAAGATCACCTATTAAAAGCCTAGCATTCGGAATATCTTGCTCCAATTTTTGACAGTTAGAAATTATAATAAGGACGTCGCTCTTACCTGAAATTCCCGATTATAAAGTTCGTAGCAGTTTTCGAAAAGGAATTGATAAGTGGATCTAAGACAAGCTTTGACGCAATCTTTGACGACAGTACTTGCTCTTGGTGGACTAGATAATTCTTGTACCTTTAATGTTTCCAAAACTTTGTATTATTAAGATGTTAAAGATAAGCAAAAAATACTCTTACTTTCATGCGGAAAAACGTTATACTGGTCAGTAGGTCCACAGTCGATTTCAAATCCATAAGCTTCTCTTGACTCGATGCGGGAAAATTATTTCGATACATGGATAGATCAATTCGTAATGAATTGTGTAATTGGTCCAAAAGTTTGACAAACTTTTCTTTCTTTAATTTAATAAATTTTATTAAATAAAATTGGTATAAAAACTAAAGACAAAACAGGCCTGCAAATCGAAACCCTTAGACTAGATTATACTTTTTTGGTGCTTGGGTTGCGCTTAATTCGAATCCTTTCTCAACATTTTTGCTTCACATCAGGTTTTCGAGATATCATAAGTCTTAAAATGAACAAAAAAAAAAAAAACAGTATTCGCCATTTTCGATACGTAATAACTGCTCGAATTCAAAGTGCTACCGGTTACCTTTGAAATAAATGTTCCTTCTCGCGACTTGATTTTGTATTTTTTTAAGATTTCTAAATTTTTTTAATCATAAGAAAGTATACTCTGGTCTAAGGGCAAAAAATTTGTTGGCCTGTGTAATTATAAACACGACTTAATTTTGCTACCTATACAAAACGTTGGATTAAAGGTAAGCAATTTCTGTTTTATTAACTTACCCCAAAGTTACTTGCTGCAAAACGATCACTTGCCGAGACAGCTGATGAAGCAGTCGTATGGGCGTAATAAGCGTTGATATTTGCCAATAATGTACTCATGACTGCTGGCACACCGGGACAAAGATATTTGGCTGAAAGGCAGTGGAAATGTGTCATAGCCTGATAGATATTCTCAATACCGTAACGCATGGCAAATTCGTCAACAATTTCTTCCGGTATTTCATCAAAATAAAGTTTCCAGGCATCGTCTCCCTTTTGTTGCGGCAATTTCACCTAAATTAATCATAATTTATGTGTGTTTAATTGAAGCTTTTTCTTGCTTACCATCAATCAAAAAAGGGCTTAAAAGTAATACTTACCATGCCACCATGGTCTTCGCAGAGATAATGAAACAAGTTCTCATGCAAACAGGTGTATTGAACATGATAAGGCGCTACCTTTTCTTCACCCTTTATTTCGACTGATATGTGCAGACGTATGGCTCCCGATACCGCTGATTTATCTGTACGCTTTTCTAAATTATACCACACATCCATTTCACCAGATAAAGTTCGTACTTCAATTATAGTTTGGCCAAGAAAATCATCAGATTCGCGTGTTAACTTTTGCCGCAATTTCGATTTGAGATCATTATCTTCATCCCATACACGAACCTTAATTCGATCTGACGAATTGTGACATTCGCTATTTACGGCAGTTAATTTTGTTTTTATTTTTATATATTTCATATTCAAAAAAAGATAATTTATAAAGAAAAGGAAATATTTATAAAGAAAAATTACACTTAAGCAATTTTGATGGTTAATCCATTATTTGTGTTTATTGTGTACTTTCTATTACATTAACGCTTTTTCGGTTTTATGTATTTTTTAGTTCGGCTCCAAATGAACAAAAAAAAAAAAAAAAAAAAAATAATAAAAAATAAACAAAACACACTTACACAAACAATTAATAATTACTAAATTTTCATACTGTATAAAGTAGTCCAAGAGCCAGCCTTCATTTTAAGTCTGGGTTCTTACTCTTAAAGTTTTTTTTCAGAAAGTCAGATTTTATTTTATGATTTAACAACAATTAATTCTGACTTTGTTCAAGAAAACTTTTATAATGTTAACCCAGACTAGATAAATTTCTCGTTACATAAAAGTTGTTTGTTAGAATCTTTTTAGTAGTAGGCGAATAAGGACCAATTTATAAGTCCTTGTCAAATTCTATGTCAATTTCAGTATTCGCTAAGTTTTTCAGCAAACAAATTCTGTCGAATGGGCAATATTGTAATTAAATTCATATTCTTTATAAAGTATAGAGGATATCAATTTAAAATTGGTGGCCCACATATAATGAAAATGTTTTTGAAATTTTCTGGTGGTGAGTTTTAATAATAATCACCCTTATCGTGGTTGGCAATTTTGTGTCGTTTTTTGGCGTTTTTTAGGCGTTTTTAGAAAATCGCATCGCGGTTGGCAAAAACGCCAGCGAATACGACACTGAATATAATTCTACTACAAAAACGGTATCGCAGATGGCGTATTTGCCTGTCAAAAGCGCAAAAAACTGTCGTTAAGTTTTTTGCTCACGACAGAGTTTATTTTTTGATAAAAATTATTTAAAAATGGAGTCAAACAAATCGTAAGTTATATAAAAAGCAGCTTTAAAGCTTTTTGTTTCAATTTTTGTTTTTTGTTTCTATTTTTTTATATTTTAGCATAAAAATTACCACACCCGCACAATTTTCCAAGTTGGTGGAGATAATGGAAAAAAAGCCGTTCGTATAATAAAGGATTAAATAAAATTAATACAAAAGATGAGTGGAATGAAGTCGCAGAAGAACTCAATAGTATAGGACCTCCATTCCGTACAGGCGAAGGTTGGCTGATTTCTGTGTGGCATCTTTCAATTTAGGTGAAATTGTTGGAAGTACATATTTAAATGCCTCTTTATTAAGCCTAAAATAACTAACAAACCTGAAGGATGGACTTTTTACATTTTGTCCAGCAAATGCATAAATACTAAATAAAGTAAGTATACTTACTTTTTGTCAGGCAAAGAAAATACATTGCATTGCTGCCTTAAATGCTTATTTAGATGATTTTCCGAATTATTAAAATCTTCTTCGTCTTCTGATGATGAAAAAAACCAATACTCAACATATTTGTTAAAAAAAAATATTTATTTTTATTGGCGCAATTGTATTTATAACGTTTTTGTTTGTTATAATCAACAGCTTAAGAAAAATAATCAGCTGTGATTTGTTGACATTTTCATAACAGGGTGTTTCATTAAAAAAAAAAAATTGAGTAATCTGTTACAAAGCGACTCTCTTACAAAAAATAGAGTCGTAGGCGTAGGCGAAAAGTTTCCACGATACCATTCAATTTTAAATACGACAACAAATGCGACATACGCCTACGCCAACCGCGATAAGGGTGAATATAAACAAACTTACATACATACGTGCTTATAACTAATTTTAAAAATTAATTTGTGGTTGACGGCAGAGACCTGCGCCTTGATGGCTGAAGCCGGCTGAGCCGCGCCGCCGATTATTTTTAACAGCCGCCGCCGCCGAAAATTTATCGACTAAAGTCGGCTTAAAATCAGCCGCCGGTCACAGTCATTTAATCGAATATTCCCTACAAGAAATGCATGCCCAAAACTAGAAAAAAATTTTTTCCATTCTTTTTATTTTTTATAAAAACAGTTTTTTTTTAATAAATAAAAATGTTAATGAGTAAGATATAGATAGTCCTTGTATATTTTTAAAGGTTTTGCGGTAAAAATTTAAAATCTCATTTAGGAATAGATTTTAGTCACAAGAATTAAAATTAGTATACATATATGCAAATTAATTTTATTATTCAAACTAAAATATGAAAAGTTGGTAAAAAAATAATTTTTAAATTGGCCTAAGTTTAAGTCGGCTTAAGCCGGTTTTGAGCCGCCGCCGGCAATATTTTTACAAGCCGCCGCCGCCGACAAAATTTGACGGCGCAGGTCTCTGGTTGACGGTTAACTGACGAAAATTAGCGGCCACAATCGAGCAAGCGAAAATTTGAGTAAAACTGACACTCATAATCCCTACTTTAGAGTGAGAATTTCATACACAAAAAAAAAAAATGAATAGAAACTACAGTTGTTTCTATTACAGTTTTAGCGACCAATTTCAGATACATTGTTAATAATGTTATGTTGAATTTTCTTACGTGACATACAATTCTAACGGGTTTTTAATTTTAAAATACAAAGGCTTTCCGGCTAAATTTAAAAATCATTTTTTGGCTGCCCAACCATTTAGACAATATCCCCGGTTCTATAAATAAAACTTGATAATGATTTTCATATGGTCACCTCTAACAAAATTATTTTTAACGAAAATTTTAAAACATACTATGGTCAACGGCAGCCATATTATGTTTAAATTAGCCTCAACCGTATAATGGGTTCTTCTAAACATGTTATGGTTAAATAATGGCAATGACTAGTTTAGAACTAATCATTATTTGGTTTTAACATATTTTTTGTTATTATTAACCGTAACATGTTCGGAGGCAAATATGATATGGTTGTGGCTTCTTTATGGAGCAATAATTTAACCATATCATGGTTGACGGGGATAATAACATGTTTAAGCTAATCAGATGTTTTAACATTTTTCGTTAGAACTAGTTTTGTTGGACGGAACCGACCATATTGAAAAATGTCTTTCTCTGGGTGCAGCCTTTTTTTTTGCAATAATACTTTTATCTAAATGGGCAAATTCGAAAACTTTTTGCTTATCTCTTTTAATTATTAAGAATAACTTGTAAGGATATGATAACTTCTTCCATTAACACGCAAACCAATAGTAAGAAAGAGAAAGAAAATTTACAAAAGTCTTGCCAAATTGTAAGTTCTGTTTGTACTATATACAAGTTTTGATTGTCTGGGTTCACACTATAATAGTTTTCTTTAATAAAGCCTGAGTATCTTCTTCCTCCCCCACACCAATAAACTCAGACTTTCTGACGGAAAACTTTCATAGTGTGAACCCAGACATAATAGGCCTTGTTACGGTTGTCGTCGACGTAAATGACCAAATCGGTTTTTGTAGTAGATTAATGAGGATAGGTTGTGTGTTACTTCAAACCATTAAAAAAATGAAACGGCCGCTTACGACAAGGACAACTGTAAAAGGTTAGGGAAAACTAGCGCTCCCCCTATTGTCTCAAAGTAGAAAACATCGTTTAAATAAAAAAAATCAAATCGAGTTAAAAATATAGAAGCAAAATTAGGATATGCTCTAAAATATGCGAAAAAGCAGAATTTGTATAACTGAAACATTATCGAGAACCCTTTTTCCAACAAATCAAGAAACGATACGCATTAAAATTATGATATTATAATTCAAAAATTCATTTATTTATTTATTTGACACGATACTACTGTAACTATAATTTTCAGAATTGTGATAAATATCGAAAATAATTTCGTTTAATAAATATGTATTATAAAAATATGAATACGCGAAAAGTCTATTGCAGTCTAAAACACAATTTTTCCTGTTTTTTTACGTCGGAAATTTATGATTGGGCCCAGTGGGAATCCCTTGATCAAGACAAAAAAGTAAGACAGATGTCATAGGAAAGATAGGTAGGTACATGGTATGACAAGAGTAGGTAGTAGAAAAAAGTATTAAAAATACGAAACGAAAAAAGGCTATCAATAAGCTTATACCTCTTAAATCGGATAAGTCGATTACGAACCCTGGCAAGTTTTTAAGTCCTCACCCTGAGATCTCGCCTCAGGAGAGGCAGCCTAGCAATTCCTTTCTACTGTTCTATAATACATACATCAAAAGCAACTACGATTACGGCTCAGTTGGATCCTACAGTTATTTCTAATATACTTTTTTCTTAAAATAGAAGTACGCATGAATATATTTTTATTTTTTTTAAATATCATTAAGAAACTTAAATGGAAGTTGGACAAAAAATGATATTGAAAAAGAATAATTTGTTTGTTAATCATTTGCAACACATATTTTTCCCAAATATATCCCAAGATATATCAGTCGAGTTACCTACCGCCTGTTAATGTTGAAGTAGATATTCCCCTAAGATTTGAGTTAAGAGAAATCGAAAAGGCTATTTGATATTTAAACACCTAGAAGGCACCTGTGCCCATGTTCTGTAACTCTCGCGTCTAGAAACTTTTCGATTGAAGTGTGAGAAAGGAAACAAAAATGTTATAAATTGAAACAAATAACTAAATAGTTTTCTCACTTAATTGCGTCTGCAACATTTTTAGCGAGTATTAGCTGTCACATAACCCTACAAGAATTTAATGAGCGAATCATCATATTTTTCACGTAAGCGAAAAGTAAGGAAATTACTCGCCAATTTACACAATAAGTGTGTCTGTTAAATTTCTGTAAGAATGTTCCCGCTTTGAACTGTCAAATAAACTCGCAAATAAAAACGGGGCGGAAAAAAATTAAAAATTAAAAATGCCAAATGCAAAGAATGATTAAAATAATAATATTTTGTTCTTGTCACATTTTGTCATTGTTTCATTATTTTGCTTAAATATACGAATGTTTTCAAAGCTCGGTTGCAAACAACAAACATTAAAGTCGCACTTTACATTATTTGGTATAGCCGACGGTTGTATTTTTGCCGCCGTCGTTGAAAAAATTTTCAATTTTTGTAAGTTTTGGTCGCCGTCAACAATATGTGTGACTGGCGTTCTCAACGTCAGCAATGTCACATCGGCTTCGAGTAGAATATTAAGATATTTATAACGTAACCACGTAATCTCTTTTGATAGTTTTCGACATGAGTTACAGACACACTTTTCGAGAAACGATGGAATATTTTGTTTCACATCTTTTCGATGCGAGAAGTTTTCACTGAAGTTACAGTTACAGAACGTGGGTACTGGTATTGATAAGATCAGTAATAAAATAAGTTTAAAGCTTCCTCGCATGGCAAAGAAAATTATCCTTTTTATTTTTAATGCTGTTTTACGCCTTGAATACTACCCTGAAGAATGGAATGGATCATGCAAAAGTAAGGGCATATAGGATTATTAGCTTATTACCTAATATTTCAAAGCTATTTGAGAAATTACATGGGTCAAAATTAACACCGATTTTAAATGAAAATAGATGTATTTGCAGATGATACAGCTTTCCTAAGCGTACACATAAAACACCTTGTTATTTGCAGGATCATATATTTAAACTGGAAAAGTACATATAACATTCATGCTCCCCTACTAAAATCAACAATCAAATAATATCTTAACATTCGCATGTAAAATATCTCGGTATATATTTAAATCGGCGTTTAACGTGGAAATGGCATATAGAAGAAACATTAACTCAAATGAAACCAAAAGCAATTTAAATTAATTGGCTTAAGTCCTTGTGACACTACATTTTTTATTCATTAATTGATATAGAATTGATAAAAAGAAACAGTAAATGTTAGAAAGAGCAAACTATAAAAAATGTAAACAAACCCTACAAGAAGTGAATGAGCGAGTAGTCACTTTTTTCACGTTGGTGTTAAGAAAATGATAGAAAGAAATGACAGAGAACTTGATTTCGGTCATTTCTTTCTATCATTTTCTTAACACCAACGTGAAAAAAG
This sequence comes from Pollenia griseotomentosa, assembly GCA_963931875.1. Lineage (NCBI taxonomy): Eukaryota > Metazoa > Arthropoda > Insecta > Diptera > Polleniidae > Pollenia > Pollenia griseotomentosa. The sequence goes on from OZ007565.1 coordinate 12,850,668, forward strand.
TGAAAACTCGTTCATTCTCTTCTTGTAGGGAAAGTTTTTTAGTTTTTTTTCTCTTGTTATTGTTTTGTTTCAGGGATGGCGTGGAGAATTTTTAAAATTGTACCAAGAACCTTTAAAAATTGTACTTTTTTACCCTTATTGTACTGAAAGATTTTTTTAATTGAAATTAATTTTATTTATGTTCATAAAAAACACCAAAGGTATTATAAATCTTAGTTTAAAAAGAATCAACAAAAAAGTACAATTGAAACAACTTAGCCATCCCTGTTTTGTTTATTTTAAATGTTGCCAACTTTTTGTTTATGAGAAACCTAAAAGCAAAAAGCAGTAAATCGCTGAATTTGCCCATAAACCGCTGATTCAGCAACACTTTTAATATTTCAAGCTTGAAATGTCAATTTTAAGTTAAACAATTTTACAGTTTTTTTTAAACAACTTCATTTTTTATCGATAACTTTAGTAACATTTTTGAATGTTTGCTATTTATCTTAATACAGCTTAACTCTTTGCACTTGGTAAATTTTTGTATTACATTATATTTGTACTGCTCACCAAAACTTGAACAATGCATTCAAAATGTAGTGTCATAAGGGCTTTAAGCCTAGTACTCTGTTCAAATTTGTGAAAAATGATGAGCAACATTTATTATTTCACACGAAAATTTTGACATCAATATTACCTATCTTGAGAGTTTGTACAATTTGACGTTTTAATTCCTGTAAAGTATGCAACATTGTTTTGCGTATGTAAACAAACCCCACATGTATTTTACTAAAATTTATTTTTTTTTTAATCAAAAAAGAAAGTAAATATGGATAAAAAACTGTTACCGGTTGTGTAACAATTATTTTTTATTTCTAATTAAATAATCAGCTCATATTTTTTTGCTTTTGTTTGAAATTCCACGTGAAATAAGTGCAGCCTACATTATTTCGCAGTTGTAAAAAAATGTTGCCAGAAACATTTCGGAACTTTTTCACAAAATGAACAGAATACTACTCTATCAACATTATTTCATAGATATTCCGCACAAGTTTTTTTCATATGCGTTTTGACAGCATTTCACGTGAAATGTTGAACAGAGTACCAGGCTTTATGGGAAGAAATTCTGTTCTTAGTCTGGATTGCAAACTTCTACTTTACAGCTCTATCTTAAAGCCAATCTGGTGCTACGGCATTCAGCTATTGGTCACTGCCTCGGCCTCTAATATCGAAAAATTTCAAAGCCGCCAAACTAAACTTCTCCCAATACTTACAGCTGCCCCCTGATATGTTAAAAATTCAAATATACATAATGATATCAATGTGCCATTAGTTAAAACTATGATTACGAAATATTTAAAAAGGCTTGAATTGCATCCGAATACACTAGCGCGAATTATTTGAAATTATGACGGACGCACTCTCTTGCAGGAATCATCCGATTAGATGAGCGCTACACACATACAAATGTGAACAGAAACCGTGAAGGGAAACGATTTCGCCCTGCACTGGCAAAACATAAATAACGTATTAAAATAAGATTTGATTGATTACTGTTAGTTCATTTTTAATAAATGAAGATTCAATAAACATATAATGAGAAAAAAATATTGTAAATGCCATATTGAAAAATATTTCAATTTATAAGCTTTCAGTAACCTGAATCTTGTATGAAAATTGGACGGGTTTTACTTAAACAAAATTAGTTTTGATGAATAAGGTTAATCGTAAGATTTTCCAATATAAAAAACAATTTTATTTCTTGTTTTGTTGCCTCAATTTGTAATTATTATTAAACTAAAAAGTGCAAATAACCTTTGTTTTACAATGCGACTTAAAATAAATTTTAATGTTTTTTTCAATTAACAAAAGCTATTTTAAATTTGGTTATATTTTTTCACATTTGGTAACTTTTCCAAAAATTTTGGTCGTAATAAAAATTTTTTACCGTGGCAGCTTTGCCTTGCGCAGTCTCTTTGTGATAAAGTGATCGAATGTAAATAATATAAGATTTTTGTGCAATATGGAGCACTTAATAAAGATTTAACTTTACGGTAAAACATTGAAAACAATAGCACATGAATTCCGCTGCCAGCAATCTTAAAAGGTTTGTTAAAAATCATCTGCCATCTTGGATAACGATCTTTTAGCGATGTGACTGTTCAAGTCGATGATGGGGCTTATGTTTTGGTTTCAGATATTGCTGGGACTTTGGGATATTGGACTCGGATATTGAACTCAAAGCCGTTTGCAACTAAAAGTTATTCATGCCTAAAACGAGGTGTAACGATACCCAGACCAATAGGCACGGTCTGGTTTGCAGTTCGGGGTATCAGACTGTATTATCACGGATCTTTGCTGATACTTAGGCACCTCAGCAAATAGACTACGCCCTTACCACATTACCGGGGGCTATGGTGTGGCGGACCTCCAGTACACCAACACTCGTGGGACTCAAAACAAAATGAACGCAAGCTTTTTCAAACAAAAACCAAATATATGGACAAGATGGAAACAGGAAAAGGACCAACACAAAGACGACAAGGACAAAGGACATAAGAAGAATCTGTCCGGTGTGGCTACAGTTTCGACGGATAGTGACCTGAAGACAGCTCCGATGGTCAAAGGATCAAGTAACCCGGTCACGGCCAAGACGTCCCAGGTGAAACATCTAAGACTATCTAAACAAAGACACGACCAAAAAAGGTTATGGAGAGGTTGGGATAAATCGACCAACCCACTCTTACGGAGTCGCAAGAGTCTTCGCTTCAATAAGCTAAAAGAGTGTTGGAACGTATCGACGCCACCCCTACTATGAGCTGCATAGCCTCAGCTACGATGTCTTCACCATCTGGTAAGAGACTGCGTTCCTCAGATGACAAACCGTTACCAAAACGGCTTAAAGTGGTCAGCAAAGTTTGCTCGAGGTCATTTAGTGTAATGTAACGGCAGTCATAGACAGGGAGATGGGGATTGGTCCATCCCCAAGGACAGATGGGGTAAAGCTGAGGCTGCATTAGCCATATCTTACTTCCAGCTACTTGCAGAGAGCCTAAGCACAGCTCCTATCTTTCGAGACGCTGGCTACTACCAATGCAGGGTAAAACTCATGGCTTTTGGAGCCCAGAGATCGCGGACTTGTACTAAGTTGCTGCCAGGAGACTGGGGGAGATCTGGCCTAGTGCGGATCTGGATATTGCCTCTCTGCCGATGGGGCGATAGAGATGTAGAAGGCCAGAGATCCCGATCTTCCAACCCACAATTGTTCATTAGGACGGTTCGGGGAGGCCGAGGTAAATTGAGAACTGGAAGCTTGTTGATGAGCACTCCTTTTCTGATCATAGGTAGATCACTATTACAGAAAGACGTCCAGTTAGAAATCCTAGACACACGAACTGGAATAGGAATATGTTTGCTAGGAACATAGAGATGGATAGACCATGCCTTCTAAGGAACAGTGTTGATAAAGACTCGGAGGTAGATAGTATCACTGGGGTCCTATGGGTAGGGATCGGCGAAACGTGCATCGTGGAAGCGTATTATAAACATATACTAGAAAACTTGTCCTGATAGAACTGGTCGGCATCTACATATGAGCAAAACTATGTATATGTTGAATTAATTTATATCTAACGATAAGCCTTTTTACGATACCGCAACTCAAAAAGAAATATCGGCGATTTTTTTTAGAAAAAAATTTTTTAATAAATAAGATTTTGTTTGTCGTGCTTAATTCCCAATTTGTGTTCTTGATAAATACACTAAAATTTCGAAAGTTTTGGGGTTTTATCGTTTTATTATATTTGCGTCCCACTTACAAATAAAGATATTTGTTTTCGGTTACACAACTTAGCGATAAAACAACTTAATTTCAATTAGTTTATTATACCCTTCACCACAGGTGGAAAGCGTTAACATAAGTTTGTCATTCCGTTTGTAATATCTACAATCTTGATCTTAGGTCCTATATAGTACATATATTCTGGGATATTATGAGTAGCGAAATTGATTTAACGATGTCCGTCTGTCCGTGTGTTTGTTGAAATGAGTTTACTAAAAACCGCAGAAATTATTGGGACTAGATTGTTATACATATGCTTATAAATGTTACAAATGGCCGAGATATGAGCAAAAAACAATGACCGTCTTTAATTTTTAACCATTAAATAACTTGTTGTTGTTTTATTTTAATGTGCTGAATTTTTTTCCGAATTAATCGAACAACCGTACCAAAATTTTGATTGTTTAAATGCTCTATGGTGCTGCATTAGACAGCACGGTCTATTCTGAAAAATCCGGGGGCTAAAATTTCATTTTTGACCTAAAGTTTCTTTGGCAAAATTTTTGGAATAACCCATAGAACAAAAATCGCGATGTGCCTTTGAAGAAAAAAAATTTGACCCACGCTAATACACAGATATACATTTATAGTACATTCTGTTCTTATAGGTCCATGGTGAAGGGTTAATAAGATACGGCATAGAGAGATACATACATATAGCGGTCTTGCTTGTTTTTAATATATGTATGTATATTATTGTAACATAAAATACATACTGACTTAATTATGGAATACGGTTCGATTGTATTGAATCTATTCAAAAACAATTTTTGCTATTTTGCCTGAGAGATACATACATATCGCGGATATGATAATCTCCCCTCATATTCAACAAGATTATCATTAAAACGTTCGCCGACACTGAAAAGTCGCAAAGTAATGCTAAATGTCGCATTTGTACTTAACTTAATAAATGGAAAAGTATGCTCCCATTTTTTATTATGTAGTTTATCATTAAACATTCTACGACGTACGGTACGGTACTATAATCCTTATTTATAAAAACTTTCCGAACGTACGATGCAATGGAAGACCCCTATAGGAAACTGTGTTTTTGCTTTAACGAAATGTTTGAATTTGTGGATTTTTCTCTGAATGTAAACATTGTTAAACGTTATATTATACTTAAGTTAAATAATTAATTGTATCAGGCTGTAAGAATTTATACAAAGACCTAAAAATATTAAATAAATAAATAAATAAAAAAAAAACATACACACATTTTGTATTTAACACAGTGGATGCCACAGCAAGATTTGTCATATAAGAATATTAACGATCTTAAAACGAGATATAAAAATTATTTCCAAGCAATAAATTAACAAGCTGCGCCCATGTCCTGTAACTCTCGCGTCGAAAAACTTTTCGATTGAAATGTGTGAAATGAAACAAAAAAGCCACATATTGAAACGAACAGCTGTTTTTCTCACTAAACTGTGCCTATAATTTTTATTGTCTGTAAAATTTCTATGAGAAAGTTCCTGCTTTGAACTGTGAAATGAAGTCACGAATAAAAATGGGGCGAGAAAAAAATTAAACACTAAAAAACAATTAAAAATGCAAAGAATATTAATAATAATATTTTGTTCTTGGCACATTTTTTCATTGTTTAATTATTTTGCTTTTAACATTTTTATAAAATAAGTCGAATGTTTTTAAAGGTCGTTTGCAAACAACAAACATTAAAGTCGCACTTTACATTATTTGGTATAGCCGATTGCTGTATTTTCGCCGCCGTCGTTGAAAGTTTATCAATTTTAGGAAATTTTGGTCGCCGTCAACGATATGTGTGACTGGCGTTCTTAACGTCTGCAATGTCATATCGGCTTCGAATGCAATGTTATGACATTTATAAGTGTGAGTTCATATGGCTCATGTCTTATTTACATGATTCTTCCTTTTTCTTCTTTGAACATGAATGATTCAAGTCATGTTGACTTGAATCATTCATGTTGACGACATCTTTTTTATTTTCTATAGTCGTGCGTATGAATGTGTGCTTTTTTGATATTGGAAACAAAAACAAAATTAAACTACGAATGAAAAAGCAAAGCGTACTGACAGTACATGCATCTGTGTACTCGTTTCTTTTCCCCTCGTCCCTCTCGCCTATAAAGTAGCAATCATGTCATTAAAACATGAGCCGTATGAATACAGACTAACGTAACTTTTCGAGAGTTTTTTCTAACTTTACGAGAAACGATGGAATATTTTGTTTCACATATTTTCGATGCGAGAAGCTCTCACCAAAATTACGGAACACTGGTCAATGCGTAGTATTTCGAAATTCTGTCTAAAACAACTACAAGCAGTGAGACTCCTGCTACACTGTTGCACTACTGATATAGAGATTGTTGGGCCCTCAGATGTGGAAGCTAGCCTTTGCCCTCAGCACTAGCTCTTCTAAGTTTTAATTTCATTACGTTTTTGGTGCTCTGTATATAATTAGGGACTCCAGAGATGTATGCTCGAAATAAAGAATTGCCATTCAGAGAAATGAGTGCGGTATCGCAATTGTATGATATATGTATCCCCCCGTTCTTGATACACTGGTTCTTTTGTTACAATGATTTTGTGAAAAAATATTAAGCTTCTCATCTTTTAAATGTTAATAAAAGAAAATACTAATTATCAAACCTCCTCGGGTATAAATATAACGTACAATTTTCACTATCATCCAAATTGCAAGGAATTTCTTCTACAACATCGGTGAGTGCGGCTTTGCAACTATGCTGCGGTCTGAAACCAGATTGGCGATCAGTCAACAGGCAGATGATGCAGTTTTTCTTCAATCTCTATTTTTTCATCAGACAACTTCTCGTTAAACTATGTTTCCTTTTCGTGCTTTCTTTTAGTTATTGAGGTAGAAATCTTTCTAAGTTTTTCGCTTGTTCGAAAGGTTTCTGCCGACTTTTTTCCATTTTCTCCATCATAGCAGCAAACATTGTGCTTAGATCCATGTTGCTTGGTGCTGCACGCGAGGCAACTTCCATTTCTTCAAAAGCTGCGATAAGAATGTTGGGTCACTTTAATTCATCGAATAATCTATTCTGCAACTTAGATTTGTATTTCCTGCAGTCGGCACGTCGAACCTGCTTAATTCTTTCTTTAGGTGTTCAACTGTTTGTTCATCGTTCATCATTATTTCATCATTTTTACTCATTCCGGATTATTTCCTTTTTAATAAACCTTTGAGTTCTTTTGATTGATTGAACTTAACGAACTGTATTAAAATTAATTATCAAATTAACTGTTACTAGTAAATAAAACTAAACTAACCTGGCGTTTACATTTGCCAGTACTGGCAAGAAAGTAGCAATACATGCAAGCTTTTTTACTAGTACATGCACACTTTTCCACCTGTTTTGTCTACTGTCTAGCAAATTTTGCACAAAATATGTAGATTTACTTATATCTAAAGAACGCTATTTATATAATTTTTTGTTCTTATCAAACCATTGTGAAGGATAAATAAGATTCGGCATAGCCAAATAAAGCACTATTACTTGCACTTTCTTTTAGACTTTTTTGCGTTTTTTTACGCAAAGCAAATACATGCATGCACAGCACAGTGTATTTAACGATGCTCGTCTGTTCTTTTGTTATTCTGTATATCTGAAAAACGGAAGGAGCAAAAGTTTCCAAATAAGGTGCAAGCGTCTTGGTTATCAACACACAACATTCAACAAAATGTGGACGATATTAGTAATGCGTGTGCATGGCACATCCCAATGAAAACACTTTATATATCTGTTCATCTGGAGAACAGCAAATAAGTAGATTAGTTGACGTGGGATTATTGAGCGGGAAAAGGAAACCTCTTTAAACATTTCAAAAAAGTATTTACCAAACGATCGAGTCGAGTTGCCACCTGTAATTTTCGGAACATCTATACCACTAAGATTTAAGATAAGGGAAACTGCTATTTCTGATTTAAGGGTTATTTTTAATTTTTTTGGGGTAATTTTTTATTAAAAAAATGGGGTCATATTGCATTATGAAAATTAGCCCCAATTTTGAGGTCAATTTTCATTTATTTTTTGGGGCCATATTTCGCAGCGCCGTAGTTATAGAAGAAGGCGCTGCGAAATATGGCCCCAAAAAATTAATGAAAATTTACTCCAAATTTCATAATGCAATATGACCCCACTTTTTTTAATGATTTTTAAGAAATATAGCACAATCCAACAAACACATAGTTAACGTCATTAGAAAAACTTTTGAACAAAAAATATGGTTCTGTACTATTTATTGATATTTCTCAAGCATTTGATAATGTCTGGCAAGAAGGCTTAATACATAAATTAGAGCTAAATTTACCAGTAAACACAACCAAACTGTTAGAAAATCACGGTCAAAATTTTATAATTAAAGAAGGAGATTTTTTAAGTTTATCCCAATCGATTAATGCTGGAAGTAATTTAGGGCCTCAAATGAAACTAAAAGCAATTCAAATAAATTGGCTCATTGGCGAAAATGCGGCGCTTTGTCTAGATTGTAAACTCCAATATAGTGTTATAATATATAGTTATGGGCACTGCCTCGGCCTCCAACATAGAGAAAATCCATAGGTGTTAAAACAAAGTTGTTTCAATTATCACATCCGCTCCTTGCTATGTAATAAACTCGAAAATTCGCAAAGACCTCAAGGTACCCTCAGTAAAAACTCTTATCACAAATCATTTATTTTAATATATTAAAAGACTTGAATCGCACCCAAATTCACTAACTCGAAATATTTTAAATGATGGCGGCCATACTCGCTTAAGGATAGGAGATACTGCACTTATGCGATCAGAAGTGCGCTAAACACCTATGCGAACGAGAACCGTGATTAGGCGAATTTTTGTCCGGAGTTGACAGGACGCAAAATTAAGAATTAGAATTAGATTTGTTTATTTATTGTTATTTCATATTCTAATATACATATAAAGATATTGGACGTGAATTTTCGATGTTTAATAAATATGAAAAAAAATCTCTTAAAACATTTATATCTATAATAGAGAGCTGCATGAACAACTTCATTCATTAACATATTCCCTACAAGAAATGAACGAGCAAATCATCAAATTTTTCACGTTCGTGTTAAGAAAATGATGGGAGAAATTATAGAAAATCAAGTCTTCTATCATTTCTCATTCATGCTACCAGTGAACACATTTTGTTCAATATCGCTAATACTTTATCTCCAATTTGCGATTTCCCATCCCCAAAATAGATATTTTCTTATCCCCGCATATCCTTAATAATATTATTTCAAAGGAAAAATATGCTTTTATTTATTTAAAGAAATCCATTTGCGTAATATTATTAAAACTAATATTTTTTGTGCTTTAAGTTCTACATATCAACGTACACATGTATAGTATAACAAGGGTAACGTTAAAAACGCAAAAGAAAAATAATTATGCGTCAATGTTTTAATCATTTCAAAAGGTTGTCACAGCAAGCTGCATTATTTTTAACGTGTATATTTATTCCAAAAAGAGCACCTAATAACTTATACTGCATTTTATTGCGAATTTTGCTTTCGTTAAAGAAAAGACTTGTTCAACACAAGCTTTACTATTTCAGCAAGCACTTAAAAAGATTTCGAGCCGCCAAAAAAGACTTAAATTTATACCCCCATCATGTCCAAATCGGTCTTACCAACAAAAAAAAAGCTTTTTCCCCAAAAACCCCTGGGGATTTTCACGAAAATCTTATCCCCAACGAAAAAATCTCCTATCCCCAAAACTGGGAACGCTTGTTGTTCATTGAAACGACTTTGGTTGCACAGCTCTCGCTCTCATCTCAATTTTGTTATTAATACTCAATTGCAATGTTGTCAGTTTAGTAAATTCATGTAATTTTATCTTTCTTATTACAGTTATTTTTGCTTAATTGAGTTTTTAAAAATGCAGAACTTTTGACGCAATTACCCGGAAACTCAATTAAGCAGTACTCGCTTAATTGAATCGCCGACGCAATTAAAACGAAAATCGCTTAATTGAGCAAGATATGCAATAAAGCGCAACACCCATGTGTAAATAGAAAATAAAACTCATTTCTTTATTTATTTTATATAACATTTTTTTATATAACAGAAACATGACTTTTTGCCGCAAAATATTTTTTTTTTACGTTTGTGGCGAAAAAACACATTAAGTAGACGGAAACAACTAACCGAAACATTGCTCTTGTTTTTCGCAATGCGGTCTTATTTTGCGAAATAATTAAGCGGGTGACGCAATTAAACGGAACTCAACTAAAAGGATATTTTTACATAGACAGTTATACTGAATGATCTCGTTTCATGATTTTTAGTGCACAAAAACGGGAAACTCAATTAAGCGGGGCTCAATTAACCGAAAACATTTTAAATTTCTTTTCTAACTACATACTTTCTAATAAAATAAAATTTGGAGTGTTTGTAATTTTCATTCACTCTACAGTTTTTTTCCTATCTAATATCACTAGTTTTTCTTAAGTTTATGGGAAAAGGTTTCCTGATGATCTGGCCTAAGCAACCAATGAAATGCGCATAGGAACTAGCTTATCCTCCAACAATTTAATGTATTTATCAAGAACGAAATTAGAAATTAGGCACAACAGACAAAATTAATTAAAAATTATGTATTTCCACTTTGCTTATGTAGAAAGGTAATTTCAAGCAAAAAGTTTTGCTGACAAATATTTTTGAAGTGAATGTTTTGGAATACATTTAAATAAAACAAAACACTTTTAAAGCTAAATTAATCCGACATTTTTTTGGCACTTGTGTCCCATTTGCTTTTTAGGAAGTAGGAAGGTAGGAGGAATAGTATTCTTTAAAAGAAATAACAAAATACCTAAAAAGTGGAATTTTTGAGTTTTGTTATGGACCTTCTTAAATGTTAATTAAACATCACCAATATTTTAGAAATATCCTAAACAAATACCCTAATCCCCAAATCAAATTTTTTTATTACAATTTCCCAAATAAAACGCTCCAACAGGGGATAAATTCCCTAATCTGACAAAAATGTTGCGAAATGTAAACGTTTTGTTTTTGTAGTTTAGTCTGGGTACACACTATGAAAGGTTTCTTTCAGAAAGTCTGAGCTTATTGGTAAGATGGGAAGGAAACGTGCTTTTCTTATCTTTTCTCTTACTAATAAGCACAGACTTTTCGAAAGAAAACTTGTATAGTGTGAAGCCAGACTTAACAAACAAACAAATGAAAGTTTAATCAAAAACTGTACGCATTCGTCATCTGTAGTCGTTTTCTTTCTAACTTTCGCCCTTAGTTTCATTTTTAATGTTTAGAAAATTTTGTTTGTGTGTTTAAAAAAAAAAAAAAATTTAATTTTGTTGTTGTATTCATTTAATTCTGATAGAGATTGCGTAGACAAAAATACTCACAAATGAAATTTTTCATTCCACACAGGATTTAATTCCTGGGGCATGGTACGAGTACGCTTTTTCACCTTGCTAACCTGCACCGTCACATATGGATCACTGGTACCGCTTTTATCCTTCGCTATCAGGCCTTGAGCACATATCACTGCGCAGGTTTTGATAAATTATTATTTTTTTGTTAATAATAATGTTTTTTAAGTGATTAAACACGCATTTTTATTAGTTTTACAATGATTTTGTTCAGCGCCAGCGTTGGTTCGTTGTTGTTCGTTTCAATATTATCAAAAGTTTATTTGTTGCATGGATATGCATGAGTGCATTATATATTACGGTAAATAAAACAAAAAACAAAACAGAAAAGAGAGAACATTTACGTAAAGTAATAATAGTTAAGAATATAAATTAGTCAATTATAACACATTTATTGTATACAAATATGTTTTTGTTTGTTGGGTTGTTGTGCGTGACAAATAGTGTGTGTGTGTGTCAATTCGTGCATTTTATTGTTAGGAGTGTAAAATAAATCAGACAATAAAGCATGACACGCATAATTACAAAAATGAGATAGGAAGTAAGAAAAGGAGAGTATAATTGGGTGCAATTTTAAAAGAATATACAAATATAAAACCGAAAGAGGGAAAGGTGATCGCAAAAATTATGTTTAATGTTAGTTTATAAGGGAGGAAATATATAAACAAATAAAACGGTCAATAACAAAGAAAGAAGTTTGTCCGGGAGCGCACAAATTAAGGAGGAAAAGAAAAATTGCAACATAAAAGAGTTTTAATAAAAATGAAAAATAAAAAAGATATAACATTTAATGAATAAAATTTTTTTCAGTGGATTCACCGATGATTATGTACAGGTCGTATGTGTATGTGTGTGCATATAATTAATTAATAAGTATGAAAACACATTTTTGTCGTTTAGTGTAATGTTTTGATAAGTGTTTAACAGCGTTTATTGCAAACATTTGTTTTTGTTTAAGATTATTATATATGCACACGCACACACACACACACACAAAGATACAATTGGGTTTACATTTTTTGTTGAATAATATGAAACGAACAGAACCATATTATTTTTTTTTTAATTTACATTATTTTGTTTCAAGGAAGAAAGAAGAAGAGAAAAAAACGGAATATTTTTTTTTTAATTAAAAATGCATTTTTTTAATTTTTGTTAATTTTATTAAACACATATATACAAATAACAACACAAATAGTTGCGAACGTTTAGTAAAAAAAAAGAAATATGAAAGAAACATGTTAACCATAACGGATAAAAAATTTAAATAAAACAATGAAGAAAGAACACAGACCAAAAAGAGCGCAGTTTTTCAGTGTTGCCAACTAGCGTCATTGTAGAATATTCAAGAGCTTCTTTTTAGGTTATTGAATGATTGCAAGTTAAAAAAATTTACATTCTAAAAAACACGTAGTTTTAGAATACAAATTCTGGCTAAGCTATTGATACATGCTAACATAAAATTTTTTTTTTTTTAAATATACACGGTACGAAATATGGAGGGACTGACAATTTTAATTTGTTATGTCCGTATCTAAGCAGTTTCAAATATATATTTAAAAAATTGTCAAAAGATATGAACAAATTTAATAAAGAATTTATGTTTAATTTGAAAAATTATATATTTTTTTTTACAAGACTAAGGCCCGTTTTCACGACTTAACGATAGCTAAATGTAGGAAGTTATCGAACAGATAATGAGCTTTTAATTATCACAAGTTCCCTTTAATCTAAAAGTGAAGGATAAGCTAAAGAGAGGAACGTTCTACCTTTAACTTTTGTCGTAAGGTTTAGATTTGAGATTGCCATATTATATTCACATATTTTTTATATATGGCAACTCCAATTATACGTATATTTTGTAAATGTAAAAAAAGTACGTAGTTGCCAGTTCGTATTTTTATTTTGGCAAAAATAATCGGTATTTTCTTTAGTATTGCCACTTTTTTAAAAATGTTAAGTTTATTTTATACAGAAGTTGTGAAAACGAAAAATAGTTGAAGGTAACTTTATTCCTCACTAGTGCTAAAGGTAGCGTTAACTATATCGAACTTTAAAGGTAAGTCGTGAAAACGGGCCTTAGGCCCGTAGGAAGTTATCGAACAGATAATGAGCTTTTAATTATCACAAGTTCCCTTTAATCTAAAAGTGAAGGATAAGCTAAAGAGAGGAACGTTCTACCTTTAACTTTTGTCGTAAGGTTTAGATTTGAGATTGCCATATTATATTCACATATTTTTTATATATGGCAACTCCAATTATTCGTATATTTTGTAAATGTAAAAAAAGTACGTAGTTGCCAGTTTGTATTTTCATTTTGGCAAAAGTAGTCGGTATTTTCTTTAGTATTGCCACATTTTCAAAAATGTTAAGTTTATTTTATACAGAAGTTGTGAAAACGAAAAATAGTTGAAGGTAACTTTATTCCTCACTAGTGCTAAAGGTACCGTTTACTATTTCGAACTTTATAGGTAAGTCGTGAAAACGGGCCTAAATAACATAAAATTAAACAAGACATAAATCCATATGAACGTAGTAGCGTATGACGTAGATACGTTGTCAAATTTAAACGTAAAATATTATATACAAATTCACACAATACTTGGCGTAAATGAAAAAGTGTATGTACGTCGCACGTCAACATACATATGCAGATCTAATTCTGTTTCATACGCCGTTGCGACCGTATTGCCAATTAAATTATTTTTGTATTTTCAAATTTAATATTTGAAAACAAAATAAAAAAAAGGAAAACTATTTAAATAAATTTGAATTTTTCGAATACATATTATTTTCAAAAGATCACAAAAAACGTTACGACGGAATTGTAGGCAAATAAAGCCTGTTTTAGATAATAACGGAGTTATGTCCTACGTTATTGGGACGTACTTTATTATCCTAGCACGAATTCGGAATATGTGCATATCTAGAAATCACAATATTGGTTTTTGCGCTCAAAAAAAGGATTCGTTATAAAAAAGTTCTCCATTGCCGCGATTCCAGTGTTAGCAATTTTAACGTAACACCTATCGGACAGGAGTCAAATGTTCTTTTTATACATAAATACGTATGAATTTTGTTTCTTTATACCCACATTCATTGTAACCGTTTTTTTGCTGCACAAAAAATTTTAAGATTTTTATGTTCATCGGTAAAAGTTATGAATGTTAACGATTTTGTGAAAAAAATTGGAATCAAATACAAAATCAAATTTTTGTACAAAACGTTTGTATACAACCACAATGACATTTATTGTTCATATCACAATTAATATAGTGTTGCGAGGGTACAATAATTCAAGAAATACACTAAAATATATTGCCTATACTCCTAGTATTTGAAGTTACCTCGTGTATGCATACAAAGAATTGTTGCTGCAATATTATGAAAGAAATAAAGAAATAAAATAATTCGTACATTTGTACTCACGTTAAAAAAAATGTGTGTATTTCTTGTTCCCACTCTCGTGGCTGAGTGTATTTTTGATTCCCTTTTTAATTTCTGAGAGTATATTTTCACTATAGAACAGCATTTGTTTTCTTGCTCCTACACTTTGTCGAAATTAGCCATAGCAAAGTTATCATTAAAGTTGAAACTTAATAAAGCTATATCTGCGGCGGCGAACTAAGAGCTTTTCTGTTTAAATTTAACAAAACTTTGTTTTTGTTGCAAACTCCGGACACTCCTAATGGGCTGTGTTTAACTTCAAGCTTTGTATTTTTTTTTTAAGAAATTTACTTAAAATAAAAAAATAACAATAATTTTGTGCACTGGTAGTTAGAAATTAACATTAACATTTATATTGCAAAAGAAAAAAAAGGAAAATGTATTTTTTTACAACTCACAAAAATTTAACTAATAATTCACTAAGAAATTTGCATACTTATTATTTGTTTGTTATTTTTAAATCCAATCAATCCATAAATTACAAAGAAAAACTTAAATACATTTAAATAAAAAGTAACGCTTTGTTTACATAGAAATAAAAAAGAAAAAGTTTGCAAGTATTTGTTTAAAATTTATATACACACACGTAAATACATACATATATTCACATGACAGTAAAAAACTGTAATTATTGGGTAAGTGGGTGGTTAGTGGCGGTTGGGAAGGTGTTTAAACAGGAATAAATTATATAGTATTTTTAATCGGGCCATAATTTTGATCTTATTTATTTTAAATTTCAGCCGAATAAAAAAAACACAAATCGTTTTAATTTTTGCATTTCAAAAAAAAAAAAAAATTTAATATCTGCGGTATATGAATTTAAATTAGCAAAGTTTCAAATTTCCAATTTTTGAGTAAGTTTTGGGTCACACTATGAAAGGTTTCTTGCAGAAAGTCTGAGTTTATTGGTGATAGAGGAGGAGAACATGATATTCTCCACTCCCCAATCACCATTAAACTCAGACTTTCTGAAACAAAACTTTCATAATGTGAACGCAGACTGAAGCAGGGCATACATTACTCCAGCATACGGGCACAATCAAGTGATGTTGAATCGTGCTCGAAAAACAATCATACTGGTGCAATATTCATTTAAATAAACGCATTTATTATTTTTATTTAAAACAAAATTTTTTAAATATCCTTAATGAATAGTTACACAGTTTGTTATTTAAAGTTTTTTAATAATAATTAATAACTTTTTAATTGGTTTGTAGTAAATAATGTTTTTTTAATGCATAGTACCCGGATGTTTACTCTTTGACAAGTTTTCTCAACTGGTACCATCTGCATAATATCAAACTCCGTTTGAAATCGCTACAGCAGAGAGTACAATCACACTACAAACACATACACGGTCCATTGGCTGGCACAATCACTTGATTGCGCATGCATACTGTAGTCGTGTATGGGCTCCTTAAGCAAATAAAAAAATCCGTTAAACAAAAAATAATTTCGAGTTGAGAGTAGTGGAGAATATATGAAATTCGGCTTTACCGAATATATGCATTTATATTTTCAAGGTATTTCCAATTTCCTACAATAAGTTTTTAACAACACTATGTAACAAGAAATTTCAATTTTTTATAATGCACGTTTCAATTCAATTGTCAACTGAGTTGATGCTTGGCCACACACTTCATCAACTGAATTGAAAGATTTTAAATTAATTTTAAAATTTAATGAAATAAAAGACTACTACAAACATTTATTTTGGCAGGTAATCAAGAGACTAGAGCACACCAAGTACAATCGAATTGAAAGACTTAGTAGTCAACTTTAAAAAATCCAAATCTATTGATTTTTCTTCAACAAACTCGTCAAACTAATCAATTGGCAAAGCCATACACGCTTTGATTTGGACAACAACCGACTCAGTTGACAATTGAATTGAATCGTTGAATTGAAACTAGTCATTGCTTAAACAATACTTTAATGGAATTTTTATTATTTTAATCATTTATATGAGAAATTTTTTCCAACACAGCCAATAAAACAACTTCGCATAATTTATACGAATTTCAATGTTTTTCAATCTGGATACCTAATCCACTCGAATTTTAACCCTTATTTTTTTTAATAAAAAAAATGCATTGGATAGGTAAATCCTTTAGAAGAAAATTCCAAGTAAAAATTTACCCAAAAGGAATCTGCTCCTGCTCCTTTATTATGAAAATGCAAAATAGTCGCTTACAAACCTGCTAATGGGATGTATGGTTTTTGTGTGGGGAGTTCCCGTTTCGTGGGACTGCAATCTGTTAAGAATAATGGCTCTTTTTTAACTTATGAAAGATGCAATGTGCTTTTATTTATTTAAGCATGTGTCTTGCGAAAAAATAATAATTTCCGAGAAGGGCTCGTTGATATTCGTTTTGCAATTGTCGTACGTTTGTATGTGTGTAGAATATTTGTAATTTTTTTGGTCATAAGCATTTACTGCAACATAACAGCATTTTTATTGGAGCTCACGATTGCGCACTCTTTCTCTTAAGCACTTCAAAAACACGACTTTTTTACTGGGTTACAATCAGTGATGATAAATAAAATTTTGAAAATTGTACTTAATTCAGTAACATATTATACTTTTTATACCCTCCACCACAATTAGTTGTGAAGAGGGTATACTAAGTTTGTCATTCCGTGTGAAACTTTTTTATTATTCATCTCAGACCCCATAAAGTATATATATTCTGGCTGCTTGAGTAATTCTAAGTCGATTTAGCCATGTCCGTCTGTCTGTCCGTCTGTTGAAAACACGCTCACTTTCGAAAAACTCAAAAGAAATAAACAAACTAGGTGTCAAATTGCTTGTAGTTATCCTAAGCAGTTTGGGATTGAATTTCAGCAAAATCGGTTCAGTAGGACCAGAGCTATGAATCAAAATGTGGAACCACCACCTTCAAAAACTTGATAATTTTGTTACAAAAACTAAGATAAATGATGCAAAAATGCACGGAATGACATAAGATTTTGCACAAGTCCGTTTTATTCGACTAGAAATGACACTTTAAAATTTCGTGAAGATCGGTACATAATTTACCCTATGCCCCATATATGCCCTACTCCCGGAAAACAGTTTAGTCTCCTAAAACCATAATTAACAAGTTAGAGTGCTATATTCGGCTGTGCCGAATCTTTGATACCCTCCACCGACAGTTCGAATGTTTAAGGAGTAATATCTGTATGATGTCTTTTTATTATTATTATCTTAAACTGTGACGATTTGTTATTAATAATGGTTTTAGGAGACTAAACTGTTTTCCGTGAGTAGGGCATATATGGGGTCTAGGGTAAATTATGTACCGATCTTCACGAAATTTCACAGTATCATTTATAGTCCTATAAAATTGTGACGAGCCAAAATTTGTTATGATTGCATTATTTTTTACGGTTTTAGGCGTACTAAACTGTTTTCCGGGAGTAGTGTTTATATGGGGCCTAGGGTAAATTATGGACCGACCTTCGCGAAATTTTACAGTGTAATTTCTAATCGAATAAAACGGACTTGTGCAAAATCTTATGTCATTCCGTGCATTTTTGCATCATTTATGTTAGTTTTTGTAACAAAATGTTCAAGTTTTTGAAGGTGGTGGTTCCACATATTGATTCATAGCTCTGGTCCTACTGAACCGATTTTGCTGGAATTCAATCCCAAACTGCTTAGGATAACTACAAGCAATTTGACACCTAGTTTGTTTATTTCTTTTGAGTTTTTCGAAAGTGAGCGTGTTTTCAACAGACGGACAGACGGACAGACGGACAGAAGGACAGACGGACAGACAGACGGACACGGCTAAATCGACTTAGAATTACTCAAGCAGCCAGAATATATATACTTTATGGGGTCTGAGATGAATAATAAAAAAGTTTCACACGGAATGACAAACTTAGTATACCCTCTTCACAACTAATTGTGGTGGAGGGTATAATAACAAATCGTCACAGTTTAAGAAAATAATAATAAAAAGACATCATACAGATATTACTCCTTAAACTTTCGAACTGTCGGTGGAGGGTATCAAAGATTCGGCACAGCCGAATATAGTACTCTAACTTGTTTTTAATAGTTTTATTACCTACTAGAATTTTATTATTAGATCTTATAAATACTTGATGGAAAAATCAAAAAAAGAAAAAACGTGACCATAAAGCTTTTGCTTTATTCGCAATGATTTCTGTATACATATTTACTAAACTTCATTTGTAAGAAGATAATTGTAAAATCTAGTTAAAACTTAAAAATGATGTTTGGTCTAACCAAACGTTTTGCAAAAGCAAATGATTTTTTAATAAAACTAGTGGTTATGTGTAGGACGTCAAATATAGCTTTACAAGAAGTGTATTAAAATTATCTTGTACTACAGTATTTATCGCTTATGTGCACACTGGTTACGCTGTTTTGCATTCATACTTGTGCAAATACATATATAGCCTGGCCCGATGTCGACCGCTATCGTTCGCTTGAATTTTCAACGACACTAAGAAATATGATGCGATCACAAATGTCAAAATCAGTGACTCAAGTTTGGGTTGTCGACAGAAGCATTTTGTTAAATATTAAACAACGTTTTCTTTACACACAAATGCTTAATATTTTTTTCGGTTTTATATTTCTTAAAACACCACCATTTATAAAATTATAAAGGTTTTTCTATATTTTTTGTTTACTCCTTTCTTTTGTATTCTATGTAAAAAGCCACATGTACATGTGGTTCTGACGTAATTTTGACTTCACAACAAGGCCACAATAGCAAGTTCGTGATGTGTGATGAAGACAAAATTACGTCAGAACCACATACGAATGTGGCTTTTTACATTCCGTGTACTATAGGCTTTAGAAAGCAAATATATTTTTGATATGGTATCACGCTAAACGCCATTATACCACGTTTGGTCGTGGTTTAAAAAAATCAGGCTAAGAAGTCTTCATCTAAATCTAAGGTGTTAATATAGTTCACACTATGTACTTATATGTACATAAAATGTAGTAAATGATTTTTCTGAATTAAATTCGACACTGTATTGACATAAAGGCTATTTCTTTTTATTATACATATTTTGGTATGAAAAAATCAGTTTAATTGTTAAAGCGTTTGAAATTTGTTAATTGTACTTAATATGTCATTGGAATATTGCAGTACTTTTGCAATGCTAATAGTACTGAAAAAAGTACAATCGAACTGACTTTATTATCCCTGGTTACAATATTTGTATGAATTTTTTTAAACCCTCCACCACTAGTGGTAAATAATGGTTAGCTAAATTTTTATTGATATTTGCCTCTCAAAAACATTTTTGTATTACAGTAGTTTTGACTTAACTGCCTTTTGTTTACGTGCACAATGGATAATTTTTGGAATTATTCTTTAAAATTCCATACAAATTCCTGTTTTAAGTGCACTTTCTATACCTGCACATTTAAGATAAATGCACAAAATTTTTGGCATTTTAAAATTATTTTCATACAAAAAATTTAAGTTAGCTGCACTTTGACTTAAGTGCCCAAAATACATATTTTCAGGAATTATTCTTCAAAATCCTTGTTGACGTGCATTTTGTATACCTGCATATTTTTCATATTTTTGGGCAGCTTTAAAATATTTTCATACAAAACATCAAAGTTAGCTGCACACATGAACAAATATGGTGGCCACTTTTTCACATAAATATCCAATTTTAGCTGTTTATAAAAACAAAAATCGCAAGCAAGTCAAGTTGGTATCATTATAATAAATTTATTTTGTTTGCATGTACCTAAATTTATGCATATGGGTTGTGGTTACAGCAACTTTACCACGATTATATGAACGGAATAGCAAATGTTAGGTCTGGAACAGGATAAAGTAATTGTTGTAGTATTTGAAGCTGACGAATGCTCTGTAGCGCAACAAAGTTCAAAATTTCGAATTTTGCGTATTCTGTTTACACTACTTTGAAACTGCCGTTTTTAACTTTTGACAGCTTGACGTTGTACTACAGCGACTTTTCTGTTCCACACTTTATTGTTACCAATTTGGCTATCTTCTTTATAAAAATGCCAAAAAAAATGACTACAGGTTGTTTGAACGTCATTGTTATTATCAATTTATTAATAAAAACGTTGTTACACCTCTTTAAAACACTTTACTTTAGCTGCACTTTTATGCCAGTAACCACAATTGCGTACCTGCACATTAAGGCGGCTAAATACATTTAAGATAGCTGCATTTTTGATTTACCTGCACAAAAAATCGTGCAAAGGAGATTGTGCAGCTAAGTCAAAATTACTGTATATGAAAACTTCGATAATCAATTGGCGCATGTTAAAACAAACGTCGCAAAGAGTGTCCATGTGAATTGAATTTAATTTTTTTTGCGTAAGTGACCGAAATTTCTTGTTTTATTGTGTTATTAGCTGACTTGGAAAAAACATAGTTCCAAAAACATGTTCCATTGGTTTAAATGTAGTTTTTGTAAAAAACAAAGAAAAAAAGAATAATAATTATCATAGAAGAAAAAATAATAAAAATACCAATTACATAGTCGTAGAAACAACATAAAATTGTAAGCTCTTTTCCAGCATTTTTTTTATTGAATTTTTCGATAAGCGTCTTGCTTGGGCAAGAACTCACGGGTGGTCAAATCCTATTTTTTTAGAAATATGTATCAATAACACCGTCCTGCAAAAATATAGTTTTTGGAATTTTTTTTTAAAACTACATATGTATTATTATTTGTAGATATTCTCGTGAAAGTAACGGGAATCAATATTGATATAGGTATGTATATTTGTGTTAAATGAGTTATGCCTTGTTTAAAAATTTAATTATACGTCAAATAGTGGCTAATTGGCTTTGATTCGATAAAACATGGCTGAGCTATCAAATCTAAAATTTTCTGAAAATTTAAACGTTTTTCACACATTTTGTCGTTTCGGAAGATGTTTTTTTGACACAATGAATTACAAAATTAATTGTTTTATAATTTATTGATTACAAAAATGTTAAGCCACAATAGGCCGAAGACGGAAATAAAACTAAAAATCCTATAATAGAGAATATTCGAAGCGTAATTAGTAGCCTTTTAAGCTATTATAAGAGCTACTGAAAGAAAAGTACACACCGAAAAACTCATGTATACCGTTATCTCGCAAATGTGACGTGGTACATTTCAATGAAGTAATATAAGAGCTGTGTAATCAATGACAAAATATATATAAATAAGTTACAGTGATTCCAACGTTTCACCACCACAAAATGTCTGAATATCTGGCATAAAAAAACGAGTCATGGAAATAGATTTTAAAAATAAAATCGTGAAGAAGAACTCTTGTTACAACAAAAAATCGTGAAAAGAAATGGGTTTTTTATTATAAGCATTTTTAAAAGTCGTTTGTGAAAGCACATTTAAAAAAATTACGTTTAATCTTAATTATATCAGCGTTTAGAATATTTGTGATCAACATTTTTTTTAACTTGTTAAACTAAATGAAAAATCGATAATGAACCACATTTATTGTAATTAAAGAGGCTTATTTTGTTTGTCTGAAGTTGTGAAACATGTAACACTTCGATGGATTAAAGGTAGTGTTGCATGTATATAATGGAACATATTATTCTCAGAAAAGAAGTTGTCATAAGCATGTACAACCATGTTAAAAAATACTGTTTTATTCGCTTCATTAATACACAAAAAATTACTTTCTCTCAAGAGAGATTCGAAACTCAAAAAAAAGTAAACGCACATTTATGCGCTAAGGGAAAGAAAAACTTTACTGCATTACCGTATTACGAAGCAGGCTTGTGAGGGCAGGCTTGCAAATTGTATCAAAAGTCAATTGCTTTAATGGAACAAGCCATATAAAACTCATGTCTTCCGTAAGCGAGATGGTCAGCTAAACTGCTATGCTTACCGCTCCATTTGTTTATTGGGACGTTTTATTTCTTTAAGGCAAGAAAATACAGCACTATTGCATTTTCCAGTACTTGCAAAGATTGAAAATACCGCAGTATCTCGAACAAAGTAAAATGAGCCATTTTCTGTACACATACTTCTTAAGACCATGATTCACTATCCTAAACAAAAACATCTGTCACACAAATTCATTTTTAGGTCACACTATCATACTTTTTGACCTATACATTTTCTTTGACAGATCGTACTATTAAATAGGATAGCGAATTACGAGTACTGCATAATGTAATGGATTTTTAAAAAATATTTTGAAACTAATTTATGATTCCTATATTGAAAGTTAATTTAATTTCTGACTGTCCGCTAAATGGGACGATTAAGAGAGCGGGTATTAAAAGTACATTTTGAATAATGGAAATGGAGTTATTTGTAAAGGCGTAGAGTTCTCTGATTGCTATTCACTTAAGAATAGCCAGAAGTGATTCTTTTATAAAACAGTTCACTACTGCCGGCCATTGGTCAAGTCGTCCTGGTTTCCCAGCCTGTCTACAGCTGGAGTAAAAAGGCGATCGCTTTGCTAAGTATCCAGAATGGTACTTTAATACCACTACATCTAAGTAGATGTTACTGAAACTCAACGTTGCAGCCCCATCACTGGTATCGAATGGATTAAACATTGAGTTTGTATTGTTATGTATTCACAGAAACTCACTATTGGGAAAAAGACAAATACTGATGCAATGAATGACCTGATGATCTCGTCGAGGGACACATTTGAGGAAGAAGCATAAAATCGCAGTGATTTCTACTAAGATTCAAAAACTGAAAATAATCCTAACAATGATGCAACGATGATGCGAACAAAATAGCTCCTAAACGGAAAGTAGAAACTAATAAGCAATTACTCACTGTATAAAAGGTTGGTAGTTTTGTGTAACCCAGTACTCTTAAAGAGCCCAAAAAAAACCACTTTAAAGGATCCAGGACGACAACGAATCACTCTACAACACAATTGGCTATTTATAAAAAACAAATAATTTGAGAGGCCTAGTCCATATGGAATGTGCCGAGTAGCAGGTGAGTTCCGGAAAAAATAGTACGCGTCATCCATTCCAAGTATAACAATGTCGAACTCCAAGTCCTCAGTAAAGGAAGTGATAGTGCTTCATTAACTACCAACGTTGGAGTAAGACAAGGCTGTCCGCTCTCACCTTTTTTGCATTAGTTTTGGACAATATTATTAAAGAGCTGAGCATGAAGAGGAGAGGAATAGCATGGAGGTTGCTCAGGTAGCTCGAGAATCAGGACTACACAGATGACATCTCTCTCCTCTTCTATAGACTCTCGGGCATGCAAGACAAGGCTTGCAATCTGGTAAAACTCGCAAAAAATGCCGGACTCGAGATAAAAATTTGCAATACGAGTCAATCACTAAACAGATAGCCACATTATCATCAATGTTCAGACAGTCCAGTTTGTGGACAACTTTTGTTACCTTGGATGCATAATATCAATTAACGGTGGAATCGACGGTGCTGTCACCAACAGGATAACGAAAGCAAGTCTCCCATTTGGACAATCAAGGTGTGTATGGAGAATTTCTCAGATCACACGCAAAACCAAATTAAGTTATTTCTACTCATGTGTAGTATCTACGCAGCGAAACAGGACTGTTTACAAACGTGATCATTTAATGTATTTAGGAGTTCATAAAAAGCCTGCGAATTGCAATTAAGAAGCCGGTGGGAAGGCAGAATAAAAGAACAACATGGAAGTTTATGGGTAATACTCTCAGAAAGCTCTCCGAGTCGAGTCAAGAAGAACACAACATAGAGATTTAAGTGCGATAAATTCAAATTGGGATGATATTAAACGTATTGTAGATGTGAGAGTTAGATTCAAATGTATTGTTGATGCCCTATGTCCCCACCAGGAATAAAAAGAGTAAGAAACACATTTTAATATCTGCGTCACATTTAAAATATGTTTCAAGTATGTAGGCATACAAATGTTTGAAACTGTTATTCTCGGAGAATTACCTAAAACCTGCTACTCTTTTGTTAGGCATTTCAAAATCAGAATTTTTCATGGATGGGATCTTATTTTCGTTTAAATGCGAACAATGTGTACGGTTTTTTGCCTATAACTGCATATAGTATGGGTTCACACTATGAACGTATTCTTATAGCAAGTCTGAGTTTATTGGTGAGAGGAAGGAGAAGAATAACATGTTCTCTTGCCCTCTCAACAACAAGCGTAGACTCTCTACAACATAACTTTCATAGTGAACCCAAGCTTAATTATGTTTTCATATATTATCTTTACAGTTTTTAATTATTAATTTATTAAATTTTTCTTTTGACAAAAATTATTGCTTTAGCATTTAACCACCCGCGTATACACATTCTGCTAAGTAATATAAATTTTGTAAATAATCTACTTAATTATGTTTTCTTTTTAATGTAAAAAATAAGGAAATAAAAATGTATTTTTCATGTAATTTTATTTCTGTAGTACTTCAAATTTACTGTCTACAAATGTATGAGTTTTGGAGGGTAAAGTTATTTAATTGTTTAAGTGTTTAATATATATATATATATTTATTATATATATATATAGTTATTTTAGTTAGTTGCAAAATGTATGTATTTGTGTTGTATTTTTTAACGCTCTTTTATATTGCTGTAAAAAAAATTAAAAAAATAGCATTTTATGATCGTTATGTGAGTGGGGTAATATAATGTTGGTGTTGTAAACTAAATTTTAATCGAAGTACGAGTACAAACGGACCATAATCAAAGTCAATGTACTTTTTTAACATTAATTAAATAAAATTTTTAGTTTGGTTAAAAAGTGCTTTTAACAATTTTACTATATAAGTATGTACATGTCCAAAGAAGAAAAGAATTAAAGGCATTTTATTAAACGCATACCCTTTATTTTTATTTCGAAAATATTAAATTTTTTGCAAAAAACATATTTCATGTACCTATTTTGAACAACTGCAACCCGTACTGTGCTAAAGTTACTTTGTTGCTATTATATTTGTCATTACACTATTCAAAAAGTTGCGCAATATAAAAAGAATATATGTATGTATGGCGACACATATGCATATTGTACAATGTAGTTATCACATTACAAATTATTTCTTTATGCATTTCTTTGTGAACCTACTAATATACATACGGCTAATTTTGTTGTACAATAATATTGCACAGTATGTGGATACCTTATGATGTTTAAAGTTTTTTCTTGTTAATTAATTAAAATGTTTAAAAAAATATCGCCGACACTTTTTTCATAAAACAGTTTTGTTATAATTTAATAAAAAATTAAAGGGCGTGCATTACAAAAAATATACTTTTTTATTTCTTTGGAATTCCCTTGGATTTATAAACTGAACTAAATAATTTTGCAGTTAAGCCAAATAACTAAAAAAATTTGTTAAAAATGTGAACTAACTTAAAACAGGTCAATCCTAAGACGTTAACAGTCAAAACAAAACCTAAATATGAGGGCCTATCGATAAGTGGCTGATTTATTTACTAAAAAAAATATTCACAAAAAGAAAAAAGGAAGTTAAAAAACTTTGTAAAAATTATAAATAAAAATATTAACGGCCGTATTCATATAAAATTAAAATGGATTTAAATAGTATTTGAAGAAAAACTTATACAAATATTTTTTCTTAAAACATATTTTAAGCTTATTTTATTTTTTATAAATACGGC
The DNA here is from genome assembly GCA_963931875.1 of Pollenia griseotomentosa. NCBI lineage: Eukaryota > Metazoa > Arthropoda > Insecta > Diptera > Polleniidae > Pollenia > Pollenia griseotomentosa. The sequence continues at coordinate 12,876,978 of OZ007565.1, forward strand.
AGTAAAACTGTAATAAACATAAGTGCTAGTTCAGACACATCAAGTTTGACTCGTTAAGTCTTGAGTTCTTAGGATAGAGGGGAAAAGAGAATGCAAAGGGGTACTGAGTGACTGTACTCGTAAATTTTGTTTTTTCTTTTGAGTTTAAGGTAAATTACAGGAAAATTACCGACACAAACTGATTGTATATGAACGTACACGCAGGCTCAAAAGATAGTTAAAGAAAGGCAGTTTAGCTTAACCTGACGTATCTAAACCGGCACTTAGATATGTATATTAAGTGTAACACAAAAAAATTATAACGTTTCATATTAGAATATAACTGTAGTTTAAAGGTTAAGTACAAAATAAAACAAATTTTTCAAAAAGAAGTCTTGAAAGAAAAGTTCAACCCTAGTAAACTATATGATAGTTAAAAAAAATATTTGCTTTTGAGAGTAAAAAGATTGCGTTACCAGTGATGCGATTCACTAACTTTTAATGAATCGACAATCGTAATATTTGTCGACATACATATACATACATACATATATTCGCTTGCAGTTACGATAGTGTGATTCGGTAATTTTTTTAACGATAGTATACAGCTGTATTTTTGTAACATCTCTGTCAAGGCGAATTCAACTACAGGTGGTGTCGGAACTACAACAATGCAAGAACAACAGAAACAACATAGGATTTTTGCATTGCATTGCCAGTGTTTACAGCTCGAAATGTCAACCATTCCTAACAAATCAAAACAAATTAGCTCGAACTGTCAAAATCAGATGGCGTTTCGACACCACCTGTACTTGAATTCGTCTTGATCTCTGTCTACAAAATGTTAAAAAAATGTGAAAAGCACAAAAGAGAATAAAATAAAAACAAATGAAATTGTTTTTAACCCTCCGTGCTACACATGTTTTGATTCATCCAAAATGCATTAAAAAAGGTCTAGCCAGACTCATAAGTAAGACGAAGGGTTAATTTGCGGCTACATTTTAGTCCCAATTCACATTATACGATATTTGTCGTTGCGATTATTGTCGTTTCCTCTTTGAAGTCGGTCTCATATTTACATTGTACGATTTTTGTCGTAACAACCTTAATACATTTTTCGTCAAATGAGACAAAATTGAGAGAACGAATGAATGAACAAAACGAATCGAACAGTACACTCGCTTCTGTACCCCTTATAATTCCTCTCACCCCTCTTGCCTATAAGGTAAGAATCGCAACGACAAAGATCGCCTATTGTGAATGGGCACTTACATTTAGAGTTTATTTTTTGTTTTTAATTTGCTTTTTTTTGTACATTTTGAATTTTGTTTTTGTTTATACATATGTATATGTACATATAAATATATGTTTGTATGTACAAATGTAAAAAGTCGGGCCTCAGCTATTTTAAACAACAAGAAGTCGGACCACAGCAATTTTGAACAGTAAATACACTTTATCGATTTAATAAACACAAAATAAATTATTGACGCTATATAAGTATAATAACGAAAAAAAAAACTATTTAAAGTAACAACTGATTTCAATCGATAGCGAATATCGTTAAAAATGTTACTGAATAGCATATTCAATAAATTTTCGTTATATTTTTTTAACGATAAGATTATCGTTATAAAAGTTAGTGAATCGCACTACAGACGCTATTTAGAAAATTATGGATTTACCACCAACAAATGTACATAAGTATTAGTTAATGTAAAGTTTTTCAAGTGGGTAAGTACACATTTTTTGGTTTTGCTGTAATAAAAGTGTTTGAAAATAATCAATAATGCTTCTGTTGTTTTGGCAAGACATTTATCTTGCAACAGAGTCGACTTTATTTGTTTAAATAATGGTAAAATTTTTTTCAAGAATTGACTTCACTGTGTTTATTTCCATTATATACACTGCAAGAAATAAAATTGTTATAAAAATGCATACCTACACGAGTATTCAAAACTATTTTTTATTTAAACACATTCCGAAGAATTATAAAAATTTGTGCGAGTGCAATTGTGCTTTAAAGTTGTGTAAAACTTGTATTCTAAAACAAACTATTTTTTTCGGCTCCAGTTGCATTGTTAAATTGTGTCTTTCAAATATATGCATGTATCAAAAAAATTATAAATAGCTATTTTTTTTAATAATTATACTTTGCTTAAATGAATAGACGGCAACAAAAGAAAAATAATAGCTTGCAGTACCTATACGATTATTTCTTTAAGTGTATATAAAGCAAATATACAGACAGTAGGCCGGCCCTCTCAAAACGTTTATATTTATTTTTCATATAAAATTGTTTTCGAACGCTTCAACCAGGCGGACATAAACTCATAAGAGGACATATTCTAAAGGTCCAACCAGAATATACATGAACTGGCTTGAGCTACTGCCAAAAAATAACGAAAAGTCTCTCAAATGCATTTAAAAAACCAAAATCAAAAAACATCAGATTTTGTACGGAATGTGGGATTAGTTTCGCACATTGCTTAAGCAAATGACAGTTTGATAAAACTTAACAAAAAGTTTCCTTACATAGGGCCTATAAAAAAAACGCTGACAAAAATTTTAGAGTTTTTTTATATTGACTTTGACGTTTGGTATGACAAAAAATTGTCAGGTGAAGTCCCCATGTTAAGTTCAATATGGTTTGACACAAATAATTAACATGTATTTGAAGTATGAAGCAACTGGGTTCAACCAGATCATGCATTTTCTGGTTGGGCCCTAACTACTGTTTCAATCATTGGTCTACAACTCGGGTTTTTTAATTATTTTTATGAGCACAAATATGATGCAATAATAAGGTGGGTGTGCATTCATTAAACTGATTGTAGGATTTTTTTGTAAAGTTGTTACTTTTGTAGAACAGAGTACATTCTGAGCACACACATTCATACATATGTATTTATTAAAAAGCACTGTACAATAATAATTTCTAGCTAAAGTGTAATGAAAGTTTAGCCCAAGGCGAATTCAGGTGGTGGCAATACCACAGAAACAGCATATTGTTTTTGCATTGCGTTGTTAATGTCACGAATTGTACTGAATTCGCCTTGGTTAAGCCTAAAGAAAACTATCAAAGGTTTTAAACATTTTCAAGTTTAAGTTTTGTTAACTTTTTAAATTAAACAATTTCCCATTGTTGGCGAGTATGAAAGCAGGCCCTAGAAAAAATCTCAATAAAAAAAGTACAGTAGACGCTTGGTTTTATGAGTATCCAGTTATATAAACATCCAAAATAGTGAACAACAAAATTTTTACACATGGGGTTCTAAAGAGTGAACAAAAACTTTATCTTTTTTATGTGAACAATTTGCAACCGTTGATTTTTTTGTAACTGTTTGCTGTAAAGGGCGTTTTTTTAGAGTGTCACAACTTTGAGCACCCATTTACCAGCTGATAGTTGCTTTTTATTTAGTTTGCTTTGAAATTTCATTAGAATCGACTTACGACTTATTATGAATCGCGCAACGCGCAAATTGTTGAAAATTTTAATCCAAATAATTCGGCATATGGGCTGAAGCACAAATTGATATTGATTGTAAATTTCCATTTAAAATTATATTTTGCGATGTAGCCCATTTCTGGTTGAATGGGTAAGATTTTGTCGAAACACCATTACATCCACAGAAAATTACTGTTTGGTGCGCTTTATGGGCTGGCGCAGTCATTGGCCCATATGTCTTCAAGCCTTCTACACGCCAGCCGTGGCGGCGACATGGCGGAAATCATATTTAAATTTCATAAAATTGTCTTTGCAATAAAGCCCGTTTCATTGATATTAAAAATATATTTCCTTGTTTTATTTTGATTTTAACACTCTTTAAAAAACACCCTTTATTAGAATTCTGTTCTTCCCCGAAATAAGCTAGTAAATGTGTATATACGAATGCAATGGAACATTAATAAGATCGTTGGTGTTTGAAAAGTTATTGCTTAGAGTAAAAATAATAATACAGATTAATGATATTTTGGCATTGCGAAAATGCAGGGACAAGGCATTACAGAATTCCCCTCAAGGAAAAAAATTTAACGGACTACTTTCATGTACATTTATTATTAATTAACTAATTTAAAATAAAAAGTTAATATAGGTTATGTATGTACACATATTAAAAATGATTTGAAATACTTATTTTATATTGTCTTGATTACGTGAACTTTTCCATTTAGTGAACAGGCCCTGTCCGAATTAGTTCATATAAGCGAGCGTCTACTGTAGTTGTACAATTTTTTAAAAATGAGGTAAAATGCAAAAGCCATTTAAATATTTAAGGAGTTTTGAAAAGGTTCTGTTAAAAATAGATTTTTCAGGCATGGAAAACTCAGTACTATTGAATCTACTTTTCTTTTTCAGCAAGTATTGGCTTACAAAAATTTTGCAAGTGTTTTGAAACTATCACGACTTTAATATATTAAACATTTTCTCACTTTTTTTTGTAAAGGAATTAACAGATGCATAAGCACGAAGATGTCATGAGAGGGGTTACATTTAACGGCGGAATTAACATACAAATGTAGTTAATCTAGGGGCTGGTCGAAAGGCAGGACTTGACGCGAACAACTTTAGGGGTGAGAAGTTCTTTGGACTTTTTAGGTAATCACGGAGATTTTCTGAAATGCTGAATCCAAATGGCTTGTCAAAGCACTTTCTTGTCCAGTCAGGTGCTACAGAGAATGGGGAGTTATTTTTTGGTTCTGGTAAGAAAGAAGCATAACGTTTAAGTGATTTCTGATCAGTAGTGCGATTCACTAACTTTTTTAACGATAATCGTATCGTTTAAATAAATTTAACGAAACTTTATCTAATTTGCTATTCAGTAACATTTTATTAACCTTTTACGTGCTGTTTTTTAAATCGATGAAGTGTATTTTGTGTTTAAATTGGTATTCGGATGTTTTGACATTTTGTAGACAGAAATGCCATATGATATTAAATTGAATGAATACAAAAATACAGTTGTATACTATTGCTGAAAAGAAATTACATTATCGTTTCTGCTAGCGAATTTATTTGTCTGTCGAAAAATATTACAATTGTCGGCTCGCTAAAAGTTAGTGAATCGCACTACAGAAATATTTCACAACTTTAATCTTTGCACTTTTCTGTTTAAAGGGCTAATAGAGAGTCTCAGCTACATAATGGACGGTAGAAACTCCTGTACAGCGGGAAAATAGTCGTATGGCAACAATCACTTTTAATATTTCCAATTAAAAAGTAAGAGCATAATATTTAGTATAAAGAGCGTATGCAATTTTCAATGATTTTAATCGGAAATTTTATTGATTGGAAATTCATTTAAAATGTATATTATATTTGTGTCACCTTTCTTCTTTTTCTGATAGGAATTTGGTACTCTTTAATAATCTGAATATTCCATCTCTGTTTTACTCATTTAAACACTTTATTATGTCCTGTAAAAACTGTAAATACTAGTGTATATGAAATTAAAAACTTCTCACAGAATAAAGAATTATTAAATCATTCTTTAAGATTTTAAAAATTTGTTTATGCTTTCCACTAGTGGGGAAGAGGGTATACTAAGTTTGTTATTCCGTGTGAAACTTTTTTAAGATTCATCTAAGACAATCCTTCAGAGAATTTATACATTCTGCGTCCTTAATTAATTCTTACTAACTAGCTCGATTTAGCCATATATGTCCGTTCAAAACACGATCACTTCCAAATTTCGTGAAAATCGGTCCAAAAAGACTTCTCGAAAAACGCTGTAGCCGAGCAAATATAGATATTGTGGTAAAGTTTGTTTTAATTAAGCTTTATATGGCTACAAAAAAATACCACGCGATAATTGCTCCATAATTAACCATGTGTGGCTTATAAAGCGGCCTTCCGCAAAGCCCTTTAAAACGCATAAAAGGCTTAAAAAATGTATTACCGTATTGAAATTTGGTGCAATTTAGGATTTTTTAATACCACAAATAAATAACTCTACCCAATTTCGTGATGGTCGATCCATAATTTACAATAGGTCCAATATAGGAACCCTTTCTAAAAATCACTTTAATAAGGATGAAACTGAAACAAAACAAATTTTTTTTATGAAGTCAAATATAATTCTGAATAGAAAACAAAGAATTACAATACTGTGAGGTTCCGGGGGAAGGTACCACAGATTCGGCATAGACGAATATTGCACTTTTTACAAATAAGTTAATTGAATAATTCAGAAAGGTTTTTTTCAAACGAATAATGATTTTATAGTGTGGTACTTTTGCCTGCCTTATGCAAAAAAGTAAAAGTTCACATTAGTTAGCCAACACATAAAAACCCATTCACTTTTGCTGGGCTTCAGGTGTTGGTTAACTAATGTGAACTTTAACTTTTTTTGCATAAGGGGATAATACTATAATTTATTGCTACATACTGAAATTAACATACTTTTGTTTTGATTTAAATTTTTTTGTTCTGATATGTCACGGTTCACAATAGGAAAGTTTTCTTTAGTTCTCTTTAAAACTTTTATTCGTGGCTACACACCAAATTTTTTTTTAAATAAAATTCTATTTCTTACATAATTTTTGTACTTTTGATATTTCTAACAAAAAGTAAAGAGAGTTACCCAAAAGTTTTTTAAAAATCACGTCCAACTTTAGGTTGCTATTTACGAATAAAGAAAAACAAGAGAATTTTCAAGTACAGGAAAGTCTTTAACTAATGCTATTCTTTCCTCCCCTCTACCAATAATCTCAACATTTCTGAAGAAAACTCTCATAGTGTGAACCTTGAGTATAGTTTGTATAAATTATTTTTCTTTTCCTGTTCTGATTGGCACATTACAAGTATGCCATTAAATATTTTTTTTTATTTTAAGCATGCATTCTTTTATACATACTTATATATATATATATATTTTTCATTGGTTAAATGACATTTTATTAATCATCTAATACATACATTTAGATATTTCAATGTTTTTTTTTTGTTGGGATCCATTTTTATAGTTCAATGAAAAATACAACACTTGCCTGGGTTGTCTGAGTTGATAGATGAGAAACATCAAATCACATCTCAGGTTAATTTTCTTGGAGAATGGCAACAAATTATTGTATTTTGATTGTACTTGTTTATCAGACTGAGCGGCAACTTGGGCTGAGCTGATAGGGCTTATTGATTTGACAATTTCTTTATAGCGAATTTCATTACATTCTTGAAATTGGTACAATTTGCACAACTCTAAAGAAGATTATTATTTTATGAATTGCTTAAACTTAAAACATGATAATATTTTATAGTGAATGCTATTTTTATACCCACACCACAATGATGAAGATATGTATTATGCATTTGTGCGAATGATTGTTACACCTTAAAATATTGGACCTAGATCCAACTTCAAGTATACCGATCGACTCAGAATCACAAACTAAATCAATCTAACGATGTCCGTCCGTCCAGCTGGCTGTCAATGTAATATTTGTGCGCAAAGCACAGATCGCATTTGTCAAGCTAATTTGATGAAATGTGATATTAAAAATGGTGAGAATCGGTCTATAATTTCAATAGCCCCCATACAAGCTTCTTTCCGGATACAGTCTTTGTACCCATAAATCATCATATTATGTTGGTATTTAAATTAAATTTGGTTCAAAATTATTTGATCGCAATCTTTATCATCTTACCAAATTTTATTGGAACGGATCTATATTTGACCCATAGCTCCTATAATATATATTATATTATAAACAGCTATTGATGTTATAACCTTCCTATAAATGTTGGTATTGGCATACAAATTGGCGTCAAAAACTTTGCCTATAGCTGTCGTGCAAAACGTTGTGCTCGTAGATCTAAAATTAACCATAGGACCGACCCCCTTCCTAGAATCACTTAACGGCAAACAAATCTCATATAGATGAAGATCTCTAAATAATTAGGGCACACTCTCGAAATTTTTTAAATACTGTGGTGTAGGGTAGCATATAGTCGGGCTTGACCGACTTTACTTTCTTACTTGCTAATTCTCAGTTTATGACCAACTTACATTTCCCTAAATTGTACAAAATTTAGCTTATTAAAATTCTTATTCGTCACGTCTGAACCAAGGCGAATGCAAATCATGTGGCAGCGAAAAACTACTGACTTTAACGGTAAGAGCCGTTTGCTTTCGTTTACAACGTTTGGTTACAAATATTTGACATTTGGATCAGTAGACACTAGAGGTCTGCTTTTAAAAAAACTTGTTTATTCTAAATAAATTTAAGATTCTTTAATAAATTACAAAACATTGCAATGACCCGTTATAGAGAGCAAGTTTACAGAAAACATTCAAGTAACTTTTGAATTATTGAATTTATTTGAGTGCAATGAGGTAGTAGCCTTTATATATTACGTTAGTGCCTTTATTATTAAGTAATTCTATAAATAAACAATATTCATATACTGAAATAACAAATATGTACATATGTATGTATTTAAATTATGTTATTGGGGAAACTACACTCTTAATTTGTACATTACTATCGTAAAATTTTTACGCATAAATACTAACTACTTTTTAGGAATGTTCGTTCCATATTTTGTTATTAAATCTTTACTTGAAGTCCATTCATTCAGCTTTATTTCGAACAAATCAAAAAACGACAGCACTGAATGGTAGGTTGTTTCATTATGGCCTACTCTCATATAATTTCGCTCACGACCAGCGTTGCCCTTTTTCTCAATGTGTACTTTTTTCCATTTTGGCTACTTTTTTCAACTGAAACATTACCCATTTTTGTTGTACTTGATATCAAGATTTGCTCTTCTAGTTTTAAAACAACCAAACTTTTTTATCAATTCACTCATACTTTTTTAAATTATGAGTCCAAACACAATGTAACGATAATTTGTTAATTTTAATTAAAATTAAAATCTATTTTATTTTCATTGCGGACTTTCTTTCTCTCTCAACAAGGCGAATTTAATTCGCCTTGTCTCTCAATTTTTGATACTAGTCCTCTTTCTGATGTTGCCATAGCTTTTGAATAATTGGCTTTGTTCACAACATCATCGAAAACAAACAACATTATAAAAATGTATGCACAAATAAATTAATAAAAATGACAACAATTTCCGTCGCCGTCTTCTGTTGTATTATGTTTATTTTTCTCTCCCGCAACGAGAAATCGCACCGTACTGCAAACATTGTGTTTAGACTCTAAATCTTATGTCCTCTCAGTTTCTCTTTCAAGTTGAGTGTTTCAATTTACTTTCAAGAAAACAGCTAATTACAATTTTAAGAAATATATTTTTCGAACATCTGGAAAAATAGTTGCTCAAAAAATTGCGTGCAGTCTGCATCACATCTCTGAATTAGGGGCTTTAAAAATAGATAACATCACTGATCTGGGGTATCCTTTTCTCTACTCCTACCGAAGCAATATGAAACAAATTAATGAACATAGATTTGTAGTCTGTGTAACGCATACAGTTTGCAAATAGACGCAAATAAGTGTTAGCTTTGTTTGAGTGGTGTCAATTCCACAAAAAACTTTGAAAAATTATAAGGCCTATTGTGAACAAGTATATAAGACCATCAGTAACGTACTGTTAAAATTTAATAAAAATCGATCCCGAGGTTTAGGGGTCTATATACATTCTTATATAAAATATTTTTTAACTCAAGTGCAAATAAAATAGTGTTTTTAATATAAAAATATTTTGGTTACTTTATTTTTACATATTGATTACAATTTTTTTTTTGGTCGTGGCAACACTGCTCACGAAATTTTGCATAGACAATTTGTTGTTAGTTTGTGTTCACACTTATGGCTAATAAATCACTGAAGCTTTAAACGCTGGTTTAGTTGAACTAAACTTGAATTTATATGTAGTTTAAACTCAACAACTGTAAATCAGTGTCCCATGTATTATATGTTGTTAAAAAAAATAACATGTGTCAGCACTACGATAAATCTTATCCAATTCATATGGTCTGTATTGGTTGTTAAAACGCCCAATTTTGTGCGTTTAAAGATGGTTTATATGTTTAGTGATTTATAGATTTGTTGGTTTAAACACGTTTTAAACCAAAAAGAGAGTTGAACTTGCTCTGATTTTTTAGCCCTTAGAGAACTAAAGAGAGCGAAAATCAACATGCATTAAAACATACACTTCTTTTTTGTTCTTACCAGCAAAAAAAAGGGGTTTTTTTTACTTGATTGTGGTTTGTTTTCAAACAACCGATTGTGTAATTGTAATGCTGGGTACAGATAGTGCAATCTACATGCAATCTATTTCAATGCGTTTTGATGTTGATGCAATCTGGAATGAATGAAAATGAATTTAATTTGCTAGATTGCGTAAATGCATTGTATAGTGTGTACCCAGCATAAGGAAGATTATTTGCACAGAAATTGTATTTAAGGTTTTGTTTTGGCTTCCCAATTTTCTGGATGTTGAATTGAAATAATGCAAGTTAAAAACAAATAAAACTGTTTTTGGAAATGAATCCTTAAATTTCTTTATTTTTAAGGTTGTCTTCTGCTAAAATGTATTACTTCGTTCTCGCTACTTGGCGTATGTAGATTTTTTTGCTATTAACTCAAAGTTTTTGTGTCAATATGCCCAACAAAAAAAAGTAAGGTAGCTTATTTTGGGGTGAATTACCTAAAAATATTTTTAACGCGGCGCGTACAACTGCTACATGTATAATTTTGTAGTTATAAAACCGCTTAAATAGACTACGATCATTGAGAGGAGTGTATCAAAAGCATTGACAGAGGTTTCCAATTTTTGATATTTATTTTTAAAATAAACGAACAAATCAATTTTTGGATTGTCCATGTAAGATTGCAGGTGGTTCCGAAAAATGCGTATTTTTAAAGAATATATAATTTTCTTCATCCAGCAAGCCCGATTTATAGCTCCTGAAGCTTTTACTGTTGGATAGGGCTTAGATCTATCACCCAAAAAGATAAGGCTTAGATGAAGCAATTCTTAATAGCCTTCTCTAGGTTTCATGTCTTCAAGCTGGCCTTTAATAAAATTGCTAAAATCTAACGGGTCAAAAAGCAGCACCAATAAGTTTAAATTTATACAAAAGGAAAATTTAAAAAGCGTCATAGAAGGTATCAGGAGAGTCGAAAAAGCGTCAAATTGATACTTAATTATCACAGCGATAGCACTGTGCTCAACTTATTGTAGACAAAAAAACAAACGAGTTTATTGAAATTGCTTTTTATTTATTCTTGCAGACCTCTAGTCAGTGTTTTTTTATATTTCTTTTTTTTTTCAAAAATCTGTTTATTTCTAAAAAAAAAAATTTTTTTTCGACAAAAAACATAGCATAAATAATATAGATACAAATGTATGAAGAAATATACATATATAAAATATATATGTAAATAAAAATAAAATTAATCCATTTGTTTTATATCACGTATTAAATTCATGTAACTTGAAATGAACTTAACTGAGTGAAGCTTAATTTTTACAAATTAGAAGTAAATTTATATAAGTTTCTTAAATTTCAGAAAATCTTATTTTTGAAAAAAAACTTTTTTTAATTTCAAAAACTTGCAAATATTTGCGTGGATTTAGAAGAAGTTGGACTTGAAAGAAGTTGGAGTTGGAGAACAGAGGCTCTCCTGCAAACTCAAACTTCGGTGATCGACGATCGATGTTGCTGGTGACAGATGGGCCACAAACACTTGATGCTGGATTGCCAGGCAATTGTGGCCCCGCAAGGATGACGGTCGAACATGTCTCTACTATCGATGACCAAAAGGGACGTATCAAGTTTGTTATCTGTTGACACGGGACACTATCTAATAGGTAGGCATGCACAGCTTTTGGGAGCCGGACACTATGACTATGGACACAGCTGCGGAGGAGAATGCAGCAGACCCCTTTCTGTGTCACTGTCCTGCACTGGAGAGAAGGCGAATGACCGCAATGGGATCCGCCAACCTTGACGGATTCTAACATATCTCGAGCGTTGAACTGGAACGCATTTTAAGCTTCGTTAAAGGGTTGCTTACACGGTGGCAGTTCTGCTATATACATAAATAATCTATGGTGTCAAAATGGCTCATTGCAATGGTTTCCATGGTTTCAAGTGTGTCAGATAAGTACTGACTTCCATTTCTACCTAACCAAGGCAAGTTCAAAAGCGAATAAGAAAATGGGTGCCTTTCAATTACTGTGTTGTAAAAAGGAACTAGACTCCAACGTTTTTAGAAGCAATAAGATTATTTTCTGGCCAAAAATAAAATTGGCGAAATAATTCTTATTTACACAGCATTTCTCTTACATTATGAATTTTTTATAGTAAAAATTTAAGAACTAATAATTATTTGGGGTCCCTGGCTTTTACAAAAGCACAAAAAGAAAATCAGGGTTTGAAAGTTGAAATTTTGTGTAGCTACATAGCAAAACGGCAAATATATATTTGAAGTAAAAAATAATTATATAAGGACAACAGTATAAAAAAAGAACCAAAAGGAGTTTATGTTAAATAGATGTTTATAAATGTACTACCAAGATTATTAATTTTATTTGACACAGATGTATATATTTGATAGTATGAAACAATAATGTAACGTAACGTTAGATCTCATGTAGAAATGCCCTATCTTCCTTATTTAAAATTTAAATGCTTCCTTGTGTCTACTATCTTTGCATGACTGAAGTCGAAACTAAGTTTTTATAGTCCAATGTAACATGGTTGTTCAAAAACGTTACATATGTATTTTTTAACCCTAATTAATTTATGAATATTGTTAGAACCCATTTAACACCCTTTGTACACTTGCATACATTTCGGAGGAACGCATGGAAAATTTTGAAAATGTAAAACATACGTTCACACTTGAAACATCTACCATTAATAAAAAAATGTCACCATTCCTGAAAAAAAATATTTATTTTTTTAAATATTTTTTTGCTACAAACGTGCCAAAATTTTAAAAGAAAACACCAAAATGTTTTTGGAGTTCATATTGTATAATAATAAAAAGAAACATTAAACAAAAAAAAAAAAGACTTACAAAAAAGGAAAAACTTGACAAATTTTAACGCTGATTTCAAAAAATGCAATTTTGTCAGTGCTGCCATAATAATAATAGAATTTGTTGCGATGACACTAAAAAAATCGAAAGATGTTAAAGGGAACAAAATATGTTTCTAATGGGAAAATTTCAACATCTTTGCAAATTGAAGGTACTAGATGTCAAATGTTGACAAATTTAAAAAGGTGCAGTCTAAAGGTCTAGTTACTCATTCGTAAATGTAGCAGACTGGTAAACGTTGCGGATGACTTAAATCGTTGGTAGTTACTAAAACTACATAAACCTGTCATGTGGTGTTGAAATGTGTTAAAAAATTTTTTTTTCAAAATTTTTAACGATGATAATAGCAGAAGACTTCTCAAATATTAAGCTTAGGTTATTTGAGCGTTTTGTATAGACATATAAAAAGAAAACGTTGTGTACGTCGATGGAATGTTCGCTCCATTAATATATATAAACAAACGTAAAGTTTTTATATGATACTTAAAAACGGAGAAAATTTTTAATTTTATCAGGTTCATCCGCAACGCAAGGTCACGTTTACGTAAGAGTACCTATCTATACATAAGGTAAGGTAAGGATACGGAACAGCTGATTCGTTTCTCTTACCAAAAGTTTTTTATATTTTAACAAAATATAATAATAAAAAATTCTAATAGTAAATAAATATTTATTTTCTTAAAAGTTTGAAGTCCTTTATTAATTTTTGTATACATACATAGTAAATATATACAAAATTAACAAATAACACATGCGCTACAGTGAACAGAAAGGGTTACAAAACTTTTAAGATTACAAGTAAATTTTAATAAATATTTTCAAAAATATTGTACACATTTTACTAATGTTTCTCCATATACGCTTTATAAGATCCTCAATGAATATTGTTGGTTTAGTATGCATATTAGTCTTAACCAGATCGTTACTCAGGTTTAAACGAATAAGCGATATAAATTAAAAAAACGATCTGAAATGTAACTTCGAATTTAAATTTAAGACTGTTTTCTATGACAGGCGATAACCTTAGTAAGCTTTATGAAAATATATGTTTAAAGCAGCGGACATAATAAGAACCTACTACTTAGCCGCAAAAAAAAAATTATACTTTTATAATAATACCTATTTTTAATATTTTTAAAATACTTTTAAGTGTATTCATAGGGAATTTTACGAAAATGAAATTAGAAAAAATCTGCGAAAATTGTATATAAAATTTATATACATTTTCTCATTCAGAGAAAATTGTCCTTTGTTGTTGAAACTTACAGCCAAACGTTAACAAGAGCGGAAAGCGTCAGAAGCTGGCAAAAATTCTCATACCAATACAATTTGTATGTAGCATACCGAAATAACCCGGAGGCAACGCTTTCCAATTTGAAACCCTGATTTTCACAGCGCTTTTAATAGTGAAGTAATGCTATATTCGCACGACAACGTTTTTTCGTAATTCGCTCTCTTATTCGTAGTTCACAGCCCAATTATGATCCAAATTACATAATTCGTCATACATAATTTCGAAAGCCAATTATCTCATTTGTACGTAATTCATTTTCAATAACCATGTTAACTACAAGCCAATCATTGTCATCACTAATTTTTATCGAAGGCTTAAAAAAAAAACAAAACATAAAATTTTAAAAAAGCTATTTTTTGTAAAATATAGGTAAATTAGACATTTAAATTATATTCAAAGCAAAAAGTTTTTCATTAATGTAAGAAAAAGAGTTGTCGAATTAGGAATATGCCGTGTGAACAGTGTAATTCGTATTCGTAAAACAAAAAGCGAACAATGTAATTCAAGATGCCGTGCGAACATGTTCATACGACGATATGAACCACTCGTTTTGCTCTCTGAAACTAGATTGCCAAATATGCTGTTCATGCGATTCATTCTTGTTTCATTTTGACATTTTTTTTGTGTTGTTATTGTGGTTTTTTTTAAAAAAGATAAAAAAGTTAGTAAAAATTTAAAATATTTATTATTTAATACTTTTATTAATATTATTATTTTATAATTATTACTTTATTTTATTTAACATGAGTTTTTATTTTGTTTTAAACTATACAGATAAACTGACGATACTTGTTATCAAAATTGGAGATGATACATAGTTAGGCTTGCCAGACGTACTGTTTTCAGAAGTACGCGTACTTTTTTTAACCTTTTGTACTGCTAACTGCATAACCATTAAAGAAGTACGCAATTGTACTTTTTTTTAGCTTTTGTACTTCATTTTGTACTTTTTTTGCACAAAATAAAACATGTTTTGTGCATATTGTATTAAAAGTGCAAAAAACCAAATTTCGACATATTTTCGAACTAAAAACACTGCAAAACTGAAAGAAATGTTTAAGTTTTGCGATTTGAAATGGTTTGAAATGCTGCGTCATGTACCAACTCAATGTCGCCTGCAGTTAAAAGATTTAAAAAAATCATCGAGCCGTAAAAGCTAACTTGTTGTCCCAAAACTGTTTCGTATTTTTTATTTGTATTTTCACTTCCTCATTCAAACAACTGAAAAAAATTTTCTTTTTGGAGAAAAGAGCGAAGTGAATTAATAATTAAAACTTATTTTAAATAAATAAAAAATGGCATTGTTAATGAAGAACAAAAAAAGTTATAAATATTTGTGATTTTTTAAATTTACATTAATTTAATTCTTAAATTAGAATAATTAAATTCTAAAATTAGAATAATTAAATGGTTTAACAAACACGTAACATTAAATTGAAAATTAATATTAATATTTTTATAAAAATAAACAAAGCGTTTTTGTTTTAAACATTTAATTTGAAACATCTGACAAATTTAAAGATGTCACTGCATAAGTATATTAAATACTTATGGCCTTATTCGTTAAAAATAAAACAGGTTTTTAAACGGTTTATTTAACAAATTTTCATAGTAAAATCGTTTCATAAACCTCTTATAAACCTGTTTTATTTTTTATGAATAAGGGGTCTTATATTAAAAAAAACAGATTTCTTATTTTGTGCTCTTTGCTATGCATTGAATTTTATTTTTTTGTTTATAGTTACACTAACTGCCTGTTTTTCAAAATAAATTTAAAATGTTCGCTTGGGAATTTATATTGAAACAGGAATAAAAGAACTCAAAATTGTTTTTGATGTACTGAATTTTAAGTTAATAATATAAAAAAATTGTACTTCTTTTTACATTAATGTACTGCCGTTTTTTCCCCGATGTACTGTTTTTATGGATTTCATATCTGGCAAGCCTATACATAGTACATTTTTCCTCTTTCGCAGCATGCATGGCGAATTCAAAAGAGGTGATCTTATTTTGAAAACGGATACAACAATGTCAAACTCTTATAGGCTTTTTTACTGATCAACATCTTACATCTACCATCAAAGATATAGAAAATGTGAAACACTCGTTTATAGGCTTTTTACACTGATCAACATCTTACATATAATATCAAAGATGTAGAAAATGTGAAACACTCGTGTACATTACTCACATCCAACATCTACCATCAAACAAAAATGTCACCATATTTGAAAAAAAAGTTTTTAAAATAAAAAATAGTTTTTTTCTACAAAACTGCCAAAATTTAAAGAGAAAACACAAAAATGTATTTGAAGTTTAATTTGTTTAACAATATAAGAAATACTTAATAAAAAAAATCGCAATAAAAGAGAAGACTTGACAAATGGTAACGCTGCTTTCTAAACCAATTTTTTTTTTGTCAGTGATGCCACAATAATAATAGAACTTATTGCCACTTTTCTAGTGATGACACTAAAATAATCGAAAGATGAAGAATGGAATAAAATGAGATAGGAACATCTTTTAAAGATGTTGGTTTTTAGCCCCATGTATTTCTTATGCTATGTTCATACGACGATATAAACCACTCGTTTCGCTCTCTGAAACTAGTTTTCCAAACATGCTGTTCATCCGAATGATTCTTGTTTCATTTTGACATTTTTTTGTGTGTTGTTAGTGTGATTTTATTAAAAATAGATAAAAAAAGTAATTAAAAGTTAAAAATATATAATTTAATACTTTTATTAATATTATTATTGTATAATTATCACTTTATTTTATTAAACATCAATTTTTATTTTGTTTTTTTCTTTGTTTTGATTTTTTTTGAGAGCTAGTTCAGATAAACTAACGATAAATGTTATCCAAATTGTAAAATTTTGTATGGGGAAACAAGTCGTTTCAGTCATGTTTGGTGCGCGAAACAGGAACAAGAGAGCGAAACTCGAATATTGCTGTCCGTGTGAACATGGTATTATGGAAAGATGTTAACATCTTCGCAAATTAATGGTAGATGTTAAATGTTGTTCAGTGTAAAATGGCTATTACATTGCTCACATCTAACATCTACCATTCAAAATAAATTTGTCACCATTTTTGAAAAAAAAATGTTTTGAAAATAAAAAAATGTTTTTTTATACAAAAGTGCCAAAACTTAAAAAGAAAACACAAAAATGTATTTGAAGTTTAATTTGTTTAAAAATATAAAAAATACTTAACAAAAAAACATTGCAATAAAAGAGAAAAGTTGACAAATGGTAACGCTGCTTTTAATTTTTTTTTTTTTTGTCAGTGATGCCACAATAATAATAAAACTTATTGCCACTTTTCTAGTGATGACACTAAAATAATCGAAAGATATTGAATGGAATTAAATGAGATAGGAACATATTTTAAAGATGTTGGTTTCTAGCCCTATGTATTTCTTATGGAAAGATGTTAACATCTTCGCAAATTGTGGAGTATTGATGGTAGATGTTAGATTTTGATCAGTGTAAAAAGGCTATAACACACAAACATTTAAATATAAGTGTAAAAAAGAGTAACAGCATATCATTTTGACATATGGTTAAGCTACGGTCAGACTTATCAAATATTTGACGAAAAAAACGGGACCAACAACCAAACTAAAAAATCATTTCGCTTAATATCAATATTTATTTTGATTAAAATACCACATCTTACAAAATACTGTTTTTTGCTATGTCTAACAGTATAATCAGTTTATTTTGTAGTATTAAGACTATCTCACTAACTATTAACAAAAGTAGGGGTTACGCTTATTTGATCAAATATTTAGTAAGTGTGACCGTAGCTTTAGTTAACAGCTGTTGCTTACGTAGCAAGCCAAGACCACCTTGTATGAATTCGCTTTGGCAGCATGTTTAAAAATTAAACGAGTTCTCAAAATTGTGTATGGCAAATCATGTTGTTTCAATTATGTTTGGGGCGCGAAACAGGAATGGGAGAGCAAAACACGGATAATGCAGTCCGTGTGAACATGGTAATAAGCAGAAGAAAACGTTCCACTTTCCACTCATGTTTAGGAAGGGCTGTTAGGAAGTTTTACGAAAATCTCTAAGGCTATGTTTACACGCTTTAACTTTTGAGTTTTTAGGAGAGCGAAGACATAAGAACGGGGTTGGTTGGGAGATGTTTTTTACTCGTCAGCACGCTTAATGTTCTTATTCGTAGGTATTAGAGGTCTACTTTGAATAACTCACTGGTTTGCATTTACTCAAAGTGCAAAACATTTATTCAAACATTAAATACTCAAAGAGATAAGAAGAGAGTAAACCATATACAAGAATTAAAGCCCAACCATAATACACATTGCCTTGCTCAACCTACTGTCAAAAATTAACAAAAAGTATCTCAAATCAGTTTTGCACTTTGCTTAAGCAAATGACAGTTTAATAAAATTTAACAAAAAGTTTCTTTAAGTTCAGTATGGTTTGCCTCATATGATTTACATGTATTCGTACATTTGCTTAGGCCAATTTAAGCACATTATGGTTGGGCCTTTAGAGTGAATAAATTAAACAAAAAACTTGTTTACTGTAAATAAATTTGCGATACATTTATAAAAAACAAAACGTTACAATGACCTTTAATAGAGAGCAAGTTTACAAAAAACATTTAAATAAATTTTGAATTATTGAATGTGTTTATATTTATTTGAGTAGATTGACATCAATGGGAATTCAGCTACAGGTGGTGTCGGAACTATAACAATCCAAAAACAACATAGGGTTTGTTGCATTGCTTTGTTAGTGTTTACGGCTCAAATGTCAACCATTCCTAAAAAAAAACACTAGCAAATCAAAACAAGTTGGTTCGAACTGTCAAAATCAGATGGCAATTCGATACCACCTGTAGTTGAAATCGCCTCGATTGACATTATATGTGTGCAATCCTGTAGCTTCTAAACAGATCAAAATGTAAGTGAGTTGTAGAATAGATAAGCTTATTCTACAACTAAGAGATAAGAGATTTCCTAAAACATGATTGCAAATGACTTTTTCTCGCTATAGTTTTGTAAGTGTTTTTGAGAATGATATCTCGTTATTTGACGCGTGCCTAAATTTTTATTATTAGTCAAATTTTTCAGTCTATGTGTTTTGTTCGAAGAGTGAAGTGTTTTAAACAGTGAACAGTTAAAAAAAAGTTATTAAATATTATAAAAGTAAAAAACTTTTTTTAAATATGCCATATAAATTTAAACAGAATGTTCGTAAAGAATGTAATCTTGTTGTAGATTAGAAAAGTATTTTTCTGTAAGCCTATTCTATAATTAGTCTTCTTAGCTTACATTATATTATAGATAAGTAATATTATCGCAAGGGATCAGTTTTCATTTTTAAACATTTGCGCAAGCGTGTGCCTTTAAAACTTATTTTTTTTTAAACTAGGTTTTCGTAATAATATTCATTGAAAGTATTTCTTATTAAGCTTATATGTGTGTAAAAGTGTAGTTAGTAAATAACAAGATAATTTTGTAAAACCTAGAAAAAGCTTGTTACTACTAGCTTATTTAAATTTATAAGTAGTGTTGAATTACCTGCATACGGGAAATTAATTTAAAAAATAGTAGTAGGAAGATATATTACAGAAGTGGAAGTAGTATTTCTTTGAAATGTAAATATAAGTTGTTATATTGTATATTCTACCTATTATATAAAAATTTAGATATATACATAATGAAGAGAAATAGTCAGAGAAAGAGATCAAGAAGTGGAAAGGATAATGTGCTGTATCATTCCTGGACACGTCATTGTATGCTTTCTAATAATTTACAAAAAAAAACTTCTTAAAATCTTCCGTCCTCTTTGCCAAAGACCAACTCATTATCAATAATTATTATCGCAAATTTAATACATCTCAATGAAGGTTAAAAACACTAGATTTCTTAATCAGGTAGTTTCAACATAAACTATGAGAACTTTTACCAAATCAGAATATAATTTATCAATTTCTAAATAGCTGAGCAATTAACTCGTTAGACAACTTTTAACTAAGTTTAATTTTTTTGTCGAAACCAATATAAAATTATGAATCTCTTGTGAATATCTATTCCATTTGGAAAAATGATTCTTCAGATTCCCGGGAAATATGTATCAGGAGTTTTTACATAAATTCTTTGACTTAGTTTTAAGATTTTGTGACAGTGAATGGTATGATTTCGATGTCAAAATAAAACTTTTTTTTAAAGCGTAGATTCAGTAGGTGAATTAAAGTCATATACTCTAATGCCAAGCCTTTTTTCCAGCATTACTAAAAAAAGTAATCGGATTTCAGCAAATTATTGAATATACAAATTTTAAACATATAAATCTGCAAAATCTTAAAATTATAAAGATGGTGTATGACTAAATGTGCAAATTTATGGCCAGACGAATTAGTAATGATCGATATTTCGAAATATTATTGGACTAAAGTCCCTTAAAAGACATAAGAAAATATTTCAATAAAAAATTATATATCTTCTAATGTTCACGAATGCTTTTGAAAATCAACTTTTTTTTTTACTTCTAACACAATGCTTCCCTTAAATTGCATGCGACGCGAGTAACAAGTCCGCATTCATTAAATCTTGAAGACGATGAAAAAAAAAGAACTCACAGAAATAAAACAACGTATATAAGGATAACTAGCAATATAGACTTTTGTAGAGAAGTAAATAAAAATACAACATGTAAGAAAGCTAAGTCGGTCAGACCCGACCATACACCACAGTATATAAGAACACATTTTTCCGAGTGTACTCGTTGGAACAAAATAATGTGACTGATGCTAAAATGTATAGAAAAGTTCTTTGTGCCGAATATTATTTACGATGATTTAGATTGCATTCAAATAAGTATAGACCAAATTAAGTCAAAATTCCAACTTAGAGTCTAAACACAATGTACCGATAATTTATTGCGGTGCGATTTTTCATACGATTTTAAAGTAAAAAACCGCAGTGCGGAACGGCATAAAATTAAAATCTATTTTATTTTCATTGCGGACTTTTTTTTCTCTCTCAACAAGGCGAATTTAATTCGCTCTGTCTCTCAATTTTTGATACTAGTTCTCTTTCTGATGTTGCCATAGTTTTTGAATAATTGGCTATGTTCACAACATTATTGAAAACAAACAACATGATAAAAATGTATGCACAAATAAATTAATAAAAATTTAAACAAAAAATGACAACTATTTTCGTCGCCGTCTTCCGTTGTATTATGTTTATTTTTCTCTCCCGCAACGAGAAATCGCACCGCACCGCAAACATTGTGTTTAGACTCTTAATAAAATGGTATTCCGGAAAGAAGCCTGTATGGGGGCTATGGAAAACTATTTACCGATCCTCTTCATTTTCAATATGCTTGTGACAATTCTCAGTCTATTGGCATACGTTAAGGTGTAACAAATATCAGCAGAAACGCATAATACCCTCTCCTTTATTGTATTGTGGGTATAAAAAGTTTTTTTTTTTTAATTTTGGATTTGTAGATATCAAAAATTTCGTGTATTTATATTTCTGTAATATATTGCAAAAGTCAGAAATTCCTTTTACTTTTATTTTCGGCTGCGTATCAGCAACCGTAAAACTGCCTTAAAACTTTAAAACTTAAAGGCCTGCATAAATATATGTATTTGAAAATCAAATACTCAACATAATCAAATATGTGTACCAAACTGATGTGGACATCACAATGACAATTGCTATGCGGTACTGTTCGTAGCACAATATAAATATTGTTGTGAGGTTACAACTATACGAAAAAATACACTCCAGACAGCATTTGTTACTTTTGCCTATAGTCCTAGTATATTAAAATTAACTCGTGCAGTCTGCGAGAATTTGTGATGCTTACAACGCACACTGGCAAATAATAAATGTAGCGGCGGAAAAGATCACTCAATTAAAAAAACTTAAACGCAGCATCAAGGCGGACAAATCAGTGTATTTAAATGTAAAACTAGTTTATCACTTAGTTGCCTGGTTCGGATAATATGAAATTTTGAACACTGAAAAAAATTGGGTTTAAAATCTTTGTATCAAATTTGTTGGTGGTTCAATCGGTAATTTTTTTTTAATACAGCTATTTTAAACGGCTTTTCTTTTTGTATTTGCTATTTCAGCTAAGGCTTCGAGGCGTAAATACAGAAAAAAAATTTTGTCTTACTCCATATGTGGCAATTTACTTTATTGACAAACATGAGCGCGAATCGATGACTGATTTTCAGAGTACAATTGTATAATTTGGTAACGTTTTTCAAGCTTAAATCTAATCGTTATGATTTTCCAGAGTATACTGCTCATAAATGTCGAACAGTGAGCACAGTATGACAGTTCATTTGACAGCTAGCCCCTTCGTAACTTTTATCGGGCTAACAAAAACACCCTTTACATTTAAAAATTCAGTGTTAACGAAAGGAAATACTAGATTTGCGCTGGGGCTGTTAGTAAAGTGTGACTCCATCGCATTATCTATCTGCCAAGTATTTGTCTGAAATGTATGTGCTCTAAATAAAAAAAAAATAAATACTATATACATACATAAGTATATTTTTTCTTCATTTTTATTTACATTTTGCACTTCAATCTTTTAAAGTAATATCAAAATTGTTCATGATAACGGTAAGTTTACAGAGAAAAACAAAATGAAGTCCATTTTTTGTGCTCAACACATAATGGGACAAAGGAATTTAGCAATGCTAAAAATGCCAAAAGAGAACAATAAATATTTTGTGGCATATTCTTTGTTTTCAAGAACGGCCTGTTAACGTTTTGGAATTGATTTTATTAAGTTGTGACATACTTTAGGTTTTATAAAGTTCCATGCTTCCAGTAAAGCCGTCTTTAGCTGATTAAATGCTTTAAATTTTTGTTGGATACTCTTCTAGCTAGTTCCTCCCAAGGATAGTCAATTGTGAGTTCTTCTGTAAACAAAGAGCGGAATACAGCAAATGTTCTACAAACATATGTTTAAACGGTTAAGTAAATAATTATTTTTCCTCTTTCTCTTTCTCTCTGTGGTTCCCCGGAGTAAGTGTTTTGGTTAGCATCAATCATGTACAATCACTTATTATTTCAAGTACGAATTCGGGATTAACACCAACCTTGAAATTCTTGAGTAGCGAACAGTTTTTATCTCAATTTTACTTAAGGCAATCTTGTTTTGGATTATTTTAAGTATGGGACAATCATATAATCCGTACTTAATTCAAGCATTCTTTACTTGATTTAAGAAAAACCGTTGCTACCGTACTTTTGACACCGCTTCGGCTTAAATAAAGTACGGAAGGACTGATTTTTTTCTTCTATTTAATCGATAAAAATAATACATATATCGGTATTGATTCCGTCAATGCTGGACCACCGCTGCCCGTTCCTCAGGACATAGATTTCTGACAACATATTTTTTCATAATAAACACAGCTGATGCCAGACGGGTTGTTAGAAGAAAATAGAGCACGTACTAATTGAAATACAGAAGCATTCTTATAAAGGTTACATACGGCATGTTTGAATTTTACAGTGAAAAGTTACAAGTAAGATGTAAAAAACATGTTGTGTATGGGAAGCTTAGAAGAGTTCATAAACGACACAAGTGGTTTGACAACAACAATTAAACAAAAGTGAAAAAGTTTAAGGCCCGTTTTCACAACTTACCGATAGCTAAAAGTAGACTTTAAATGGCCTTATAAAAAGTGATCCATTACTAAAACTTAACTTTTACCTAAAGTGAGCGATAAAGAAAATTAAGGTTCATCCTACCTGGTAGGTAAAAGTAAAGTTGTTATAATGGAACACTTTTAATACGGCCGATAAAATCCTACCTTTAGCTATCGGTAAGTTGTGAAAACGGGCCTAAATTTTTGTTGTGCATTTAAAAATACATTCGATGCGGTGCAATCAACGTAATTAATGCAAGTATTAAATGCTAATCATGTTGTGTAATTAAAATATATATATATTGTTATGTTATAAAATAAAAAAATTGGGAAAAAAATTTTTGCCACACGCATAAAAAACCTTTCTTAAAAAAATGAATTTACTTTCTATTGGCATAGCAGATAAACTACATAAAAACATATACATATATTAAGTTGTGACGTTTACTTGTGTGTCGTTTGTGGAGGTCGCATACAAAGAATTGTTTTTGCAATATTATCAAAGAAATAAAAATACAAGATATTTCGTATATTTGCCGAACTAACATTACAAAAATTAAGAATGTGTATATTTTTTGTTCCCAATCTCATTGCTGAGTGTATTTTTTATTCCCTTGGTAATTTTTGAGAGTTCACACACTTACGTTAAATCGTTGCCTGCACTTCTTTTCTGTTTAAGTTTGTGACAACGACACTACAGTGTAGAATTTGATAATAGTATTTCAATAATCTGAATGCGTGCTGTGCTGGCTATTGGTACATACATATGTACCGACATACTTAATGTTAAAAATATTGAATCTCGTCTGCCTTAACTTCGGAATTTATTAAAAGTCTCAGTGGATAAAACCAAAAACTTCCGAACATGTCCACTGCCGAAGTATCTACTTTGTCGTTTATAACCTTTTGTTTTTTGCTTTTTACTTGACTGCGATGCGACTGTTTACATTTAATGAATCAGAAATAAATGCAACATTTTGTTTTTGTCCAATAAAAAGTTAAAAAAATCGAAGATAAAGCAATTTTTTCATTTTGACTGCAGTTTTTTTAAACACTGAGAAAAACACTTGGGGGGCTTTTCGTGGAGCCTATATCGTGCGATTTGAAAAAAAAAACAACTGAACAATTATTCAGGATATTAAATTCGGCATTTTTAAATTTGAGATTTAAGAATTCCAAATTTTGAATTCGGGATTTTAAGTTTCGGGCATATGACCGTAAAACAAATTACTAATATAAATTTTCTTTTGTTTTTTTTTTAATGCATATTAACTTTTTTGGGTAAATTAAAAAAATATTTATGGTGATTGTTCAATATATACCCTTAATTAAAGGGCATATTTCATTTTATTTTTGGGGCTATTTGTCATTATTTTGGGGTGACAAAAATAGCCCTAAATTATGGGTAAATTTGCTGCTGCTAGCATATTTCCAAAAGCAGCGTAGGTTAAATAGGTCTAGTTTCTAAACAAGGGGCGAGTTAATAATCTTTCCAGACTCTGCACTCAAATTGCTCCTAGTGTGCTGGTTGTGCCTACACTCGGGGCCGATTAGGAAATGCATTGTTTGCCACCCAGTGTAAGATCGCCCAAGGAGTAGGCCCTAGAGCATGTAGCTATATAGGTAAATCTTATTCACAGCTCCCATACTTTCTTATAAGCTATTTTTTATATGGAATTTTCCAATATCCGTTATCTACATTAGTTGCCATATTAAATTAGCAAATTTGAGACATTGCTAAAAGAAATTTTGGTTAAAAACATGTAAATTTTATTGGGTGTAATGCGTTAATTTGCCAAAATAAACATTATGCTGGGTACAGACAGTGCAATCTACATGCAATCTATTTCAATGCAACCTCAAAATATCAAAGCGTTTTGATGTTAATGCAATCTGGAATGAATGAAAAATGAATGAACATGAATTTAATTTGCTAGATTGCGTAAATGCATTGCATTGTGTGTACCCAGCATTAAATTTCGACTCTAGTTTGTAGTACAAAAAAAATATTTTATTAAGAATTTAAGTACAAATGCCGTTAATGGGAGTGCAATATTCACCCTTTTCGTGGTTGGCGTATTTAGACATATTAGATATTTGTACATATACGATTCCGTGATTAAAAAACTTAACGAAAGTTTTGTTACAAATATGCCGACCACCTAGGCCCTATGCTCCTTATGGGATTGCCGCCCACGAATACCTTTTTTGTAATTGATTTATAATCAGTGTCGTACTTGTTGTCGTTCTTTTTAACCCCGATACAATTTTTCTAAAAACGCCTAATTTTTGCCTCAAAAACGCCAACCACGATGAGGGTTTTGGATTATGTTTTGGTTTAGATCATGTTTCAATCACCGTAATCGTGGCTGGCGAATTTAAAATACTGTTTGGTAATAGATTAAAGAGAATGTGAACATATTTCCTTTAATCTACCACTAAACACTCGCAGGCGTATTTTAAATTCGCCAAAAATGGTAGGGGTGAATATTTTAAGTGTGGCGCATCTACACCAACCATATTTTTTTAGTTAACTTGAGGGTTACACGATCAAGTTTTGCCTATCAAGTTTTAATACACTCACACTTTTTTACCAATACACTCATACTCTTAAAAATTGATGCGAACTTGCCTTTAAAATTCTCATGCCAGTGAGTGTTTCAATTTACGTTCAAGAAAACAGCTGATTTGAAGGTTAGTGAGCAAATTTTTCGTTTCTCTTTATAAATTTTTTTCTTGATGGCATCTTGAAAGTAAATTGCTCAAAAATTGAATGCAGCCTACGTCACAACTATCAATTTTTGGAAATTTTGACAAACAGTATATGTAAAAGACTATCAAGAACAACTTGACCGTGTGGCTGCACTGTTAAGTAAATTTACGGCCTAATAATGGAAGAAATGTTTTAAAATCTCTTTGGTCTACTTTAATTTTGAGGTGAAATCATTCTTATTGCTCCGTGTTATTTATTAAGTTTGCAGATAATTGAAATATAAAGAAAAATGTGTGCTTTAAAGTGAAGTTTAAAGTTGGAGTTCAAAAGAAAAATAGGATATAAATTGTCACCGTCACATTTAGACATTTTTTGTTGTTGTTTATAACTATGCAGCATAAAATTGATAATAAGTGGCAGATCAATTGATCAAAAGAGGACAGAAGAACTAGTAGAAGTAGAAGAAGGGTGAAAAGGTAAGATAGAATAAATATAGAGATTGTTCAAAAAATAACGACGTGTTTAGAAAAGGTTTTTATTTATATATGTATATAATAATATTGTTGGGTAATTGAAGAATAAAATGATTGATACTATGGTTGTGACTTGTGGATAAGTTATTATTAGAGAATTATAAGGGCAATGGCTTTATTATTGTTTTTTTTTTTTTTATTTATATTATTATTATTCTTATTTTTATATTTTTTTTGTTTTATTGTGTACCTGTAATTATTAATTTGCACGACCATTTTGAAGTCCCCTCAACAGTTGCGTGCTCAGCCTGCTCTAAGGAATCTATGTGTGTATCTGGATCCACACCAAATGTCATCCTTGAAAATTAAAGTATACATATACATATAAATTTATACTTATATGTTTACATAGATAGGTCTATAAGTTTTAAATATTTTGCGTTAATCGATTTTCATTCTGTTTCTTCATTATAACTCAATATAGGCGTTTCATTAAATTTTCAATTGATTTCATTATGTGTATTAAAACTGTAATCTAAATTTATAAATACATAACTCATACATACATATAAAATTAAATAAATAAGTAAACTATATAAATTTTAAACTTACGAGTACGTTGTTAGATTTTCTGGTAACATGACAACGTGCTTCGCGTTGTCAGTAAATAGTTCAAATGTATATATATTTTTTTATACATACATATGAGATATTTATTGATATATATATATTTAATATATACATAAAAAAGAGATTGATTACCCGCGTATCCATATTTATTTTAAGGAAAATAATTATTTTATAATATTCTTATAAACGTAAAACCATTCTAAATTAGTCTGGGTTCACACTATGAAAGTGTTCTTTCCGAAGGTTTGAGCTTATTGGTGAAAGGGAGAGAAGAATATCTCTCTCTCTCTCTCCTCCAATAAACTCAGACTTTCTGAAAAAATAAACTTTCATTGTGTGAACCAAGACTTGTATTGACAAATTTCCTATTATACCCAAGAAGACTGCAATTTCTAAACGTTGGGAAGGATTTTTATAATTTTTCACATAACTTTAGTCCTTCATTCGAATTCATCTATGTTAAATTATTGGAAAACTATGTTTTTGGTTTTTTAAAACAATTTAAATTTTAAAAAGAAGAATAAGGAAGACATCAGAGATAGTTTTTTTTTTATAAAAATTGTTGACATTACAACAGTTTTTAAGATTTGTTACTTTTAAAGGCCCCATAAAATGATGTCCTAAAATTAATGCAAAATTTAAGTTTAGGAAAAATGAAGCGCTACACGTTGAAAAACGTTTAATTAATATTTAACAAGATGTCAAAAATAATGAAAGTTTTGATTTTGGAAATTTTTATTTTTCTAAAACATATGCGTTCATCCACGACCTGGCACTATCTTAATTTCTAGACACCAAACATCGTTGGACCATTCCTTTTTGACAAAAGCTAGTCAAACAGTGACTCGATATTCTTAAATAATAATAACGCAGTTGATTCTGCTGAAACTGGATGATATTGATGTGACCAATATCTATAAATGTATATTATACATATTTGAAAGGTGCTTTTTTGTCCGCATAAAGTATTTCCCAATATTTTGTATCGAAATTATGTAATTATCAATACGGTAATTCAACTTCCCTCCTTAATGGCGAAAAAAAATTAGAAGTTTTCAACTAATTGTTTTTTTCCAAAAAAAATGCATTTTTAAATTTGCCGCAGGTTACGAGAGAGCTAAAAACATTCGTTTGCTATATCTGGGTTGATGCTTTCAAAATTTTCTTTTATAGTGTGTGAGTTTATTGATGAGAGGAGAAGGAAGAATAGCGTTTTCTCTGCGGTTCTCATCAAAAAGCTCAAACTTTCTGAAAGAAAACTTTCATAGTGTAAACCCAGGCCAAATATGATTATTTACATTAATATTAAAAAATTTAGAAAACTAAAATTTTTACTCAAAAATTGCGTTTAAAAAAATTGATTCTGAAAAGTATTCCACGACAAATTATGTTAATAAAAAAAGTTTTTGTGCAAAAAAATCAATGATTTATTGCAATTTTTGGGAACAAAATATTTGTTTGTTTTTCCTGCACTTCTAGGGATTTAGTTCGTCATTTGAATTTGTCATAACTTTAAGTATAAAACAAACAAGAACCCGGGTTTTGTAGAGGCAATTAAACTACGTACATGCAAATGCAAAACAATCTTTGAAAACTATTTACAGAATTTTGGTGCAAAATGTTTGCACTCTCTCGTTTTAATATTCAGAATCTACTAAAATCTAATGGGTATATCCACATGTGCATTGCAGAAGAAAATTAAACGTTGCCTCAACAAAATTAGTACAAGTTGTACATGATTTCAATGTGTAATTATATAGAATTAATTCTTAAATATTTTTCGATAACTTCGTGTATGGATTAAAAAATGGTCCCCACAACGGGGATACCACTCTGTCTCAGCAGGTAATTTTCTAATGTTTGTTTTCAATATTATACTGTCTTAATTGTGTATAAAATTTAAATATTATTCTCATGGGATATTATGTCTGCTCTGGTTTTTTAGATCGCCCTTTAGTTTAAAGACACAAAACATTTAAACAAACATACAAATAGACATACATAATTTTCCATATATTCCCGAACAAACAAAGTCATGCATACATCCATACATACACACATACATACATGGCCTGTCGCTGGGGGTTCGAAACGTCCTTAGGTCTAAATTAAAGGCCGGACATAATTGTGCAGTTCCTGTTAATATCAGAGAAGAATTGGGTCGCAACAAACTCATTTATGTTTGTTGTAATGCGAGCAAAACGCGAAGAGGAGAGGATCCGTAAGGAAGAAGAAAGGCGAGTAACAGGA
The DNA here is from genome assembly GCA_963931875.1 of Pollenia griseotomentosa. Lineage (NCBI taxonomy): Eukaryota > Metazoa > Arthropoda > Insecta > Diptera > Polleniidae > Pollenia > Pollenia griseotomentosa. The sequence goes on from OZ007565.1 coordinate 12,906,997, forward strand.
CTTTTAGTAATCTCGATGGCAGCAGAAGCTGACCTCCCCTGCGAAGTAGTTACGAAAGGCAGTTCCACAGGGAGTAGAGTTGGGGGTGTGGTTAAGTACGCAGGCGCCGAGGCGAATCGTGCATGTTTTTCAGTATGGACTGAATCTATTCTTCAAAAGATAGATTCCACACCTCCAACGCAAAAAAAAGAAAAAACATGCATACAGTTCCGCAAGGGCGTAAGGATGGTTTTAGTCAGTACGAATCCGACATAGCCCTTTGGCCCGGTAGGGGCATCGAGTATCCCCAGCAGGAAAAAGAAGGAGTACGGAGGCCTTCTAGAAGGCCTCTGTTCCATATATTTCGGATGGACAAGGCTTTCTTGCTCCATTCCATACTCATATGTTTTTTACACAGGTTGTCATTGCGGAATAGGCCTTCCGCTCTCGCTTCTTTAGCAGGTACATAAGAATGGTAACGGGACTAAAAAAAATTTATTTTGCTTTTGCTTGTGCAAAAAAACAAAAAAAAAATGTTACTCCTTCTCTAGAAGCGAGCGTGGAAGGTGTGTCTTAAATATGAATATTAATCGCATCAAAAAATATTTTAAGTAAGTAAGAAGGTCTTCTGAGTTTTCACGCTGGGTCTCATGACAAAGGAAAAAACATACATACATACATACAAGTACTCACTAGCCACCGCACAAATAAGTTGCTGTATTTATTAATTTAAGCATAAAAAGTTTAAACTATTAAGTTGTTTATAAAATTGAGTAAAAAACACACGCACACACAAATTAATTAATATAAATTAAAATACATTAAAAAAACTGAATATCCATATCCATTGAATTACAATACATGTTATTAGTAGTAGCATTTATTAGTAGTAGTACATAGTAGTAGTAGTAGTAGTAGTAGTAGTAGATAGTTAGTAGTATCTAATTTTCAAACCTGTTATTGCTATTTTAGCAGACCATTTGCTGGTGCCATCCAAGACGCTCTGTTTGACAGCTTTCATATGACCTGTATGACTTTTTTCCTCTACGTTGAATACCGTTCTAAATATGATCATGAGTGATTACATAGTATGCATATAATGTAGTATTAAATTAAAGTCAATAAATAATTTTATTTTAAATATATGTAAAATGGAAACACTGAAATTGATAAAAAATAAATTGTAACTAGTCGGTGAAAACGACCGACAATATACTCTACACGAAACACTGCTTTAATTTTTTTTTTTTTTTTTGTAGGTTGCAAAATGATTTGTCATTTCCAATAGCCCAATTCACGATCTTGTGCGTTTAAGATTGCAAACTTATGCAATTGTAAATATTTTCTATGAATTGTAAATGACCTCTTTGGTTTAGTTTGCAACGCTTGTTGCAAAACATGAAACTAAAGCTGCTTGATAAATATAATAATTTTTTACTCTCTAAAAAATCTTTTGTCCACTTCTTATTGGGATTATCCCGGTTCATTCGTTTCTTATTTTTTTGATTTTCCATGTTACTAACTTATTCTTTTTAATTTTGTATTGTTATTGTCAGGAAATTAAAGCCGCCTTAGATTTTGAGCAAAATAAAGTCAGCGTTGGCGGGTATGGGTGAGAGGTAATCGACGGCGTTTAGCCACCGATTGCAAACCGTTCGACTTGGTTAACTGAGTGTTAGCTATCGGTTTGCAATCAAGTGTTGCATAAGTGGAGTAAATAAAATCTAATGGTTTTAAGGGTTGCATATTTGTTAAACAGTAGCATGTGCATTGCTGTAAGGTTTTGTTGGTGTAGAGAAAAATATACCATAGCATTTTGCAAATACTACGAAGCAAGACCATTTGCACAAGATCGTGAATTGGCCTTAAATACATGCATCTCTGCTTATTTCTGAGTTATATGGAACAATCTCTCTAAAACAATTGGTTTTTTTGTTACAAAAACTAACAAATATTGGTGGCAGGAAGCACCCCAATCTCGGAAAACACTTAAGTACGCCTTAAACCATAAAGTTTGGTCTGTCAGAGTTACATAAGACTAGAACGCACACTGGCAAATTTCGTAAGGATTGGTCTATAATCTTTAAAAATTTACTTTATGTCATATATAAAGCGTACTTTTAAAATAGACTTTAATATGCCTAAAACCGCAACGAATTATATTTATATTGGTTTATAATTTTTAGATGTAAAGCGTAATCCTGAAGTATTCTTACTATGGGTGAGGGCTATCAAAGATTCGACATAGCCGAATATAGCCCTTTTACGAGTTTTTATTGCATAAGCGGTGTTCAGTATTTGGTGCAAATGGTCTTGCGAAAGAGCAAATGCAAAAAATGCTCGTTTAGTGCTGGAATATATAGGCAAAAAAAAAAAAAAAAGATAAAAAGTCATAACTCTCAGTGTATATGTTAATTTAAGGACTTGAAGATTTGTATGTGGAATAAAGACGGATAAGGTCGTTTTTCAATATTTAGCTCATATTGTGTTAGCGCACATTCCTATAGGACATTTGTATAGTAGCTGGGGAAAATCATGATACTGTTTAAACCATTTTCTAAAAAGATGTTTTTGTAAAATTAAAAAATGTCTATCAATCGAACATCATCGAACGATTTAGCTAAGTTTCAATACGCACTGAATCTGCTAATTTCTTTATGTTAGTGCTGGGTCCCACACATCAAGTTTGACTCGTCAAGTCTTGAGTTTGTCGACGAAAAGTCATATTTCTTTTTTCCTTTTGTTTTTGTATTCGTAACATGCTAGATGAGTTTAAAGTAAAGAACAAGAAAATTGAAGACACAAGCTGATTGCATATGAACGTATACGCAGGTTCAAAAGAGAATTAAAGAAAACAAGCTCAGAAAAACCTGACGTGTCTGAATCAGCACTTATACACGAAGATGGAAGCAAAGGAGTATAATTTTGCTGCTGGCTACTCGCGTAAAAAATTATTTGCCCACAATTAACGGAATTTCCGAATTCAAAAACAAAGATTTATAAAACAACCCACTTTGGTTTTATGAAGCAGTGAATAGCATAGAGTTGTTTACGGGTAAAGATTGATATACAGAGAGCATTAGAGAGTTAAGAAATTTCAAACACGCTAAAGAAGAGAAAGTGGAAACATGAAGGCAAGATAGAAAATAACTTTGTCGGGACTAGACAGTTGGTGACTTTTTAATGAGTTTTAGGTGTTGCTTGTAAATCGTTAACTTCCTAATGTGCTTGGAAAGGGTATTAGAGTGTATATTTGTTAAATTTTTCTAAGTTATTGGTATTCGAGCTTAACTTATATACAAGTATATAGAAATCAAATGAAAACTCAATTCGAAACTAATGTTTGTTTGAAAACCCTTATCAGTCGCAATTACGTTGTAAGAAATTTTTTCTCTAGCTTATTAATTCATTATTTGAATGAATAATAAATACATATACATACTTGTTTATTAAATATTCATAAAACGTTACACTTACCGTATAAGTTCAAATATTTCGGGCTTTTCTCGTTCACGTTGTTTCATCCGTTCTTTCATGGCCGTTATTATTGAATGTGCTTTGTCTTCAGCCCCATGTTTGGAGCTTTTCTCGGCCGCTCCTAAATATTTAAATACACAAAAATAACGCAATTTTTGATTTATAAAAGCTAAAAGAAAAAAACATGCTTTTATGTACATATATCAGCAGTTAACTATTATATGTTCGGAAGTAATTTGCCTGCAACCATATTATGATTCCGTTTTAAAACACATCAAGGACTTTTAAGAAAACAGTTTGTCATAAGAGAAATGAGCGGTTTTAACAAGTTTACAAAATTCATTTTATATAAAAATCTCTAACGCCCAATTTTCAGGACAGTATTTAAATCTTAATTAAGTTAATTTTCATATAAACTTAAATCGTATTTAAATACAGATTGATTTTTTGAGTTTATTTGATAAGTCTTATTTAATTAAGATAAAAGTATGGTAAAAGTTTATTTATTTGCAAGGTGGTCTCAACTGACAGCTAAATGTTATTGCTTTGCCTGTTGTTGTTGTATTGTTGTCATATTGAGGCCACCTTGCTAAGTTATTCCAATGGAAACTTAAGTTGAATTTAAATGTACCACATCGGTGAATTAAGTTTTATTTAAGTGTTTAGTGAAGAAGAGAATTTTGTACTTAAAATGATTTTAGACATAAATGTGTTTTAATATCAATCCTGAAAATTGGCCATTAATGTTACGCCAATCGATTACTATTTAGAGTTACTTGGTATTTTCTAAGAAGCTTTTAAGTCGAAGTCTTGAAAAACTGTAGCTCGTTTCTGTATTTCTCGCATCGTAAAATTTCTTACATGAAGTGTGAAACAAAAAATTCCATCGTTTCTCGATTTATGAGATAAAAGTGTTTCTGTATTTGAATGCGAAAACAGACACAACAAATTCTGTTTATACTGGAATATTTCCAGTACTTAAGTGTCAAATAAAAGCGAAACGTCAACAAAAGAAATAAATATAATAAAAACAGGACTGCCAGATTTGACGAGTTATCGTCATCTTGACGATTTTTTGTTCCGATATTAACAAAGTGACGTTTTGATGATTTTTTCTAAAAAAGTGACGAAAGCAAAAACAAAATCAAAAATATTTTATAATTTTGTTGTTACTTTCTATAGAAATTCATCTTGAATTTTTAAATTTCAAACACTTCTATTTTGTTCTTTTTGGCACAACCCTTGTAAAATTCATTAGTTTTTCAGTAGAATTGTATGTAGTGCTTTTATGTGTTTCTGATTACTTAACATATTATTTTGTAGGCGAAGATTTTACTGGGTATTTAACCCGTTTATTTATGAACCGATTTTTTTAATTTTAACTACAAGGTATTCTACTAAGTCTATTTCAGGTAAAAAAGAAAAAGATTATAGGAATACGTAAATTAAAGATTTATATCTCAATTATTAAATACCCATGAACTTTAACTATGTTTTTGTTTGATTATTTTTTAATAAAAGTCGAAACAAATTTGTTTAATGGTGTTTTCTTTTCTACAAAAAAATGTGCCATTTTATTTTAAAAAAATGCAATTTGGTTTTCAGGATCAAAATTTTTAGGGAACAGACACTAAATTGCATTTTTTTAAAATAAAATGTGACATTTTTTGTAGAAAAGAAAACACCATAAAATTGATTTTAAATTGCACGATTTTTAAAACAAAAAAGACGATCTTTTTTATTTTTTTCTCAGGAAATTGACGATTTTGACACAAATTTATCTGGCAGCACTGATTAAAACCAAAACAAGAAAAGGCTAACAAAAATTTAAACTAACAAAATATAACAATTGTTTTTTGTTTATTTTCATCAAAAAAATTATGCATTTATCATTTATATTCCTTCTATTTTTTTATTTATTTAAAAAAATAGTATATAAACATATTTTAAATTCAAAATATCTACATTTTGTTTTTCTCGCCACCAATTTCAAATGTGACTTATTTTGACAGTTCTTGAAAGAAACTTTTCGCAAAATATTGTTATAGAAACACTTTTTCTCGCATCCTTCCAATAATTGCTGGAAAATTATTTAAATGACAGATAATTCTCGCAAAAAAAAGATACAGAAACACTTGTGCATGGTCCAATTAGTAGGTCTGCTTGAAACGCCTGCTGATTTTATGCAGAGTTGTGTTTTTTACGTGCAATTGTTTTTGTAGCAATTGTTTTTGACATTTTCACCATTTTTTACACAAACAATTGCCTTTGTTGTTGACATCCTTATCATTTTTTACACAAACAAAATGCGTGTTGTTGTTTCTATTGTTGGATTGTTGTAGTTGCGCGCAGACCTACTAATTGGGCCATGCACTTGTGTGAGAAAAACCATTTTTTGTTTCATTTCACACTATTTTTGTTGCAATTCACACGTTTCATGCGAAGAGTTTTACGATGTGAGATATACAGAAACGGGCTACTGGCTCTGTTTTAGTCGACCGGAATTTTTGCGACGACTCAAATAAAAGTAAAAAAAAAATGGTTGAAACGGTAGACATATTTCAGTACATACATACTTATTACGTATGTTTACATTGTATACATATGTCCAATATATTATTGAAAATGTATGTACGTGTAAAATTGAAAATGGAAATTATAATGAACTTTATAAACACAAATTTTATACACTTGATTATCCGAAGCCGTCCGGATAAATGTTTAAGTTTTGGCAAAAACACACTGTTTAACTTAAACTTTTTACTATAACTTTTTTAAAAAAAATAAAAACAAACACTTACCGGCAGAAGAAAACATAATTAGAGATAATTTTTTTTTTTTGATAACTAGTCGAAAATACCAGTTGCCCATACCAATACTAATTGCCCATACATACTCTATCAGATCGAGGTCCGGACTGGACGATGGCCATTTCATATGGTTTATTTTTATTAACTTAGAACCATTTCTTTGTTATTTTGTTGTCGAAAGGTGTAATCACCAAATGAGCTAAGATTTTGGACAAAAGGCAATAAATGTTCTTTAAGGCTAGATTACACTATTATAATTTGTATTAATATTTACATGTCAAAAACTCAAGTAATATGACAAAGTGTGATAGTGTGAATGCAATGTGTCACGAAATACGACATACGACTTGCATTTATTTCATGTGTGAATGTTTATACTTTGTGTGATGGTGTGAACACAAACTGTCATGTTAAATTAGATTTTTTGACAGTCGCAACAAAACTCATTAGATTTCTATCTCACAAAGTATTATGGAATACGTAAGACTTGTGAGATAGTGTAATCTAGCCTTTAATAATACTTATGTAATGGGCTTAGCGTTTTTCGTACGGGATTTGAACATTTTCGGGAAAAAATCCCGGGAAAGGCGAATTTCCAGCATTTTTTTTATTGAATTGTGGCAACTTTACTACTGATATTATTCTAAATAAGTTATGTCAAAAAAAAGATATAAATTCAAACCCGATAAGTAAAGCAATGCCCTGAAATTTTGAACTAGTAGAAGCAGAGGAATAAAAATGTACACAGTTTTTAATATTTTAAATTCCGATTTTTAATTTATAAAAATTAAAAGAAGTTAGTTCGCGCAGCTCAAAAACAACAGTCAAAAAGTGGTCGTGGCACAAAATAGAATTATGTATATCTGAAGAGTTGTAAGTTTCTGATTACTTTTCCGCTCCCGCTCACTTTTTGACAGATGTTGCGTATTGATAACCCCGCACCAAATTTGGATGATAAAAAAAAACTTAGTGATGTTATGTGTTGAAAATTATAATGTTTTTTCCTTAATTGAAAGCTTTGGCTCTTCCCGTTTTACCGCCATACAATTCTTTATAATGTCTTTGTTAGGGAGGTGCGACGTCCACTTCTCCAATCGCACCCTTTTTTCTAGAGAGGTTGTGCATTCATAACCCAGCTATGTCAACGAAATTTGGATAATTTTTCTCTTAGTGTTCTTAAGATAAAAACAAGTTTATTATGTGGCAAGTCCACTTCTCTAACGTCGCCCACAATTTGTCGGATGCTGTGAATTTATAACCAATTGTACTTAATTTAAAAGTTTTGGCTCTTGCCGACGAATTAAATTATGGGCTCCTATAAGCTTTGGAATTTTAATATGTCCACGAAAGAAAGGGAGACGCTAACGAAGTAGCGGGTAAAATGCTAATCAAATAGAAATGCGATTCGTGCGCACAAGTTGAAACAACTCATCCGTGAAATTTTTTTAAGAAATGAAAATTGCACCAGTATGCTTTTATGGTATGTGTTTCAAGCACTGTTGAACATATCTAGTTTGTGCTAGTATGCTAGAAAAGTGTATGCCCCGCTTTAGCTGCTTATTTTGCATATACATACGAGTGTTAAGCTATGTTCACATTATGTGTATTTGTCATGTGGATTGTCATTTTTTTCACGTATTAAATTTGTATATATCGTCTGAACCCCTCCAATCAATATCATGTGTTATTTCCCTGTGTACAATTCATATGACATTTTTGATTTAGATCGATCTATTTTCAAGTGACATCAGCTGTTTTTTTTTTTAAACAAAATTGTTTGTGACGGCAAAAATTAATTAAAATTTTAATAAATATAAATTATGATAGTAAATAAATAATACAAAAGATAAAAAATGCACAAATTTTTTATTGAAAAAGTATTTTTTTATTTTTGATAGGTTATGTCAAATGTACGTTACATACCAACATGTAAATTATAAACCCTATGTAAAACTCAAATTTTGACATACACATGAAATCACATGTGGGTAGAAAATTGGCATTCCACATGACATACACATAATGTGAACATAGCTTTAGTAATGAAGGTAACTCCATTGATTTTTTCATTTGTCATTCATATGCATATAATAATTAAATTTTTTTTAATTCAAAATTTCTTTTGCTTTTCTAATGGGTAGTTGCTAGTGAGATTTTTAATCAGTGCGATGGTTGCAGGTTCGATTTCTGCCAAAGACTCTGGTTTGTCTTACTACAATGGTCTAAAGGTCTATGCTATTGTTGCTCGATTAATTAAGTTTAAACATAATTTGTAAATGTATTTGTACTCTAAATAAATAAATTTTGCATTTCTAATAAAAGAAAGAAGGTGACTGTTTTGATCATAATAAAGTAATCATGAAATTAAAATAGTTCTAAAGATAGTCTGTATAATTCTCTCTATGGCTAACTTGTCGTCTAATCGAAAATATCATAAAATATTGGTTTTTATTATAATAATTTTATAATCACTTTGTAAACAATCAGCATTCAGGAGATCCTTGCATTTTTCATGGCATTTTACGCCACATTCCGTACAGCGTACACCTTGGCGTGCTATACCCCATAATAGACCTTCGCACTCATAACAGTAGGTGGGTGATGTTGCAGTCCATAGAACGAAATTATGTGGAGTGGTCGACGAAATCGGATATATCAACGCCTGCAATGACTTCTTATACACATGCATTTTCTGTTTAAACAGTTAATAAAAACAAAAAAAAAAAATTTTATTAGCTTGTGACAAAATATTTTACTAAGATTTCCTATAAAAATCAAAAAATTTTGCTGTTTTGTATAGATTTTTGGATAATTAAACTTACCAATTCCTCATCATTCAGAGTTGCCCTCGGCACTGCAGATGTAAGACCTGCATTCCGTTTTGTGGCCGCCATAGTCTACAATATTTGGTGAAACAGTTTTAGTTTTATTAATATTAAAAAATTATTTTAAAATTTTCTGCAACTATTAAAAAAAAAAAAAAATTCAAATTATGTGAAATTTGCTGTTAAAACACAAAAAGCATAACAATATTTGCTAAAATATGAACTCACTAGGGTGCTAAAATTCTAGCAAACGAGTAATACAATTCATAAATATTAAAAACCAGCTATTAACAACTCAACTGCATAATTAAATAAATATTAAAATGAATAAATAACAAGTAAGAAAGTATAGCCGGTCAAGTCCGACCTTTTAATACCCTACACCATAGCATTTGCATAAACTTTTAGAGAGTGTACCACATTTGGGGCCCATGGGCAATACATATCTACATGTATGTGAGATTTTACGCCTTAAAGTGATTGAAGTGAGGGGTTTTATAAGGGGCATATAATCACCAAACTTTGCTGTGACATAAAAGCTATTTCAATAGTTATCGTCGCTAAATAATACCCCCTCCACTATGGTGGTGTGCGTATAGGAATAACTACCGCTATTTACAACTGTACACTAGACACAAGACTTTGCATACATTTCGTTAAAAATAAGATCGAAATTATGACTAAGATTGGTTTCTGTAAATTTGTGAATTTATTTTTTATTTGTGAAATTATGCAAAAACTCAGCTTAACGGAAAAGCTATTATCCTAAACTAGGAAAATTTGAAGAATTTAAATATTTACACCGTTGCAATTGCATTAACGAAGTTCGAATAGTGAAATATCGAATTTAAAGCATTCTGTTATATAGTGCTTTAATTTAAACAATTTATAATACATAAGTGCTGGTTCACACTCTTCAAGTTTTAATTCCCTTGTCAAACTAAATAAGTACACACGTGGTAAGCTTATTCGACAACGTAAAGGGTAAATTTCGGTATTTTTTTAACCTAAATAATAAGTTCGTTTGATATTACAATTAAGAGACTCCCAGTAGAATGAAATATTTTTTGTACATCAAACGCTTTTCCGCATACAAATTTTCTACTTTTTTATACCCACCACCAAAACAAGAAGAGTACATTGATTTTGTCATTCCGTTTGTAACATCAAAATAATAATCAGATACAGTGTGTATATATATATATATTCACGGAAAGAAGTCTATTTTCTAAAGTAATCAGTTTCGTTTCTTAAAACAAGAAAATACAAAATTGTTTTTATTTAGTAAAATTATATAAAGAAATATTTTCCCATGATCTAAAAATTCACAAGCAGAAAATTTAAAAGTTGCTGGTTTTTATTAAAAACTAGCAAAGATATTTCTGAGTTCAAGCATGCAGCTTAATATTAGTCTTGTTTGGTTTTTAAATAGAATCGAGTTTCTTGCATCAAGAAACAAATGCTAGGGATTTTTTAATTTTTTTCAGAAAATATTCACGAAAACTTGGTTTGATTCAAATTATTTTTATTTAAATCGGCATATCAAGCAAATCAAAAAAAAGTTTCTTAATTCATATTAAGTTTTCTATAAGAAACTAATACTGCATCTTTTTATGTTTTCTTTTTAAAAAAACAAAAGGTCATATTAAGTTTACTGCCTTGCAAATTTCTTAAACAGTAAAATTGGGCAATGATTTGACATTTGCTTGAACTGTCAAATGTAGACACTGTGTTAAGGCTACCTTACAAATAAAGCTTTGGCAAGATAACGGACATACGGGCTAAGCTAAAACAATAAAATTTAGCAGGTAATCTGGTTATCACATAGAGAACTGTTCAAGAATGCCTGGTGTCACTGCAGGAGAAAGCGGGACATTCAATTATTACCCTTAAACAGGTGCACACAGGTGCATGCATCGGAACGGTTCAACATGTGATATAGGTGTTCTGCTCTCGAGAGTAAGCAACTTATCGCACACAAGTTTCATCTCAGTGCAAGTCAAATTTGGATCAATAAATCTACCAGTGAGGAAACCAGAAAGATCTGGCCCATTACTGATGGATAAAAGACTCAGCGGGCTTTTAAGCAGTCCAGACTTCACTTCAGAACCTATTTACGGTTATGACTGATCATATACCTATTGGGAAACATGCCCAGACCTATGTATACCAGAAGTTCTTGGCAATAAAATTGGGCCAAATCGGTCTGAGTATTCAGCTAGCCCTAATACAAATGTTTCGCACAATAGCAGCCTAATGCAATGAGCAAAAGCAACATAATTTCGCATAAATACTACTTCTTTTACACACGCAGAGTTTAGCTTTGAAAATTGTCGAAATCGTTTAGTACATTTGCAATTTGCAAATGTATTAAATTTCAAATAATTAAATATTTCTACAAAACCATATTGAATTAAGTCTGGGTTCACAATATGAAAGTTTTCTTTCAGAAAGTCTGAATTAATTGGTGAGATGGAAAGAGAACATGCTATTCTTCTCTCTCCTTGCCAATAAGCTCAGACTTTCTGAAAGAAAACTGTCATATTGTAAACCCAGACTAAATGTTTCTTTTGTATTTAAGTATTTTATTTAAAGTAATGGTGGTGGGTATCACACATTCGGTACGGCCGAATAATGCCTTCTCACTTGTTATGTTTAAAATGGAATATTATATTTTATAAATTCAATATAAATTAAAATATTTGTCATGTGTTAATTAAAAGTAATATAAAAGCAAAACTAGTTACTACATATCTATATTATTACCACGTTTAAACGGCAGCCATTTGCAAACACCCAACTCACTGTTTATACGGCGAATTAAATAATATATGAGTACATTTTTGTGAGTTAAATATTTGCAACGTTTGCACAGAAAAATGTTGGTTTTGCAAATATGGCTTACTGTATAAGCGAGGTCGTGTAAGTAAACAAAAAATCCGCTGAAACAAATTTATGTTTATGTATCTTAAATGTGTATTATTAATACTAATTAATTATTAAGATAAGTTTTGTTAAATAAACTACTGAAAAAGTAACGAAACGAACGAAAGTACATATTATTTTTGTTAAGTGAATTCTAATAAAATTAAAAAAGTAACATTCTCAAAGTGTTGATTGTTGCTTATAAAAAAACGTACTTATTTCTTATATACGGAGTTGATTTGAGTCATTAAAATATTCGGTTATTATTCCAGGCAACTATCACCAAAAAAACCGCATTAAAACTAACAACACATTTAATTTTCTTCCAATTACCCCTTAAAAATTCATTTTTATCTATACAATTTAAAAAATTCCTAAAACGTTTCACGTTTGCAATATCCTATTTATTAAGCCGTCAATGAATTCAAATCCTTATACCCAGGTCTACACCAAAGATAAATATTTCAGAAATTTCGCAATAAAGTCGGGAGAATAACAGAACAATATTTCTTTTTGCTCAACTTATGTTGAAGGCATGGGAAAAAGTATTTATGTAAACTCATAATATGAAAAAAAAGAGCAAGAAGCCGTGTCAAGTGACGCCATCTTGCAAAAATTAATATCGTTAATAAAAATTTTCTTATTCGACTTTTATTATATAAATGTAAATTAATTTTTTAAGCTTGATGTCTTTTTTACATTTAATTTATTAAACATGTTAAATAAACTTTTATAATAAAAAACAATAAAAAAAAAAAAAAAAAACTTTAGTGTGTATTTTTAATTATTTAACTTCAATTATTATTTGCTAGAATCCCACACAATTTGCCTCTATCTTTTTCTTTTTGCTTCTTTTTTACAATTGACAACGAAATTTCACGTTCTATGTTAGCAATAATTGTCATCGAAAATAGACTAACAATTATTGCCGGCAATAAATATGTGCAAAAAAATTCTGCCTACATTAAAGAAAACATAATTTTGACATTTAGTGCCGGTTCACACACGTCAAGTTTGACTCTTCAGGTCTTGATCTTGTAGGACAGAAGGGAAAAGAGAGTGTCATTTCTTGTCCCCTCTCTCCTAAAAACTCAAGACTTGACGAGTCAAACTTGACGTGTGTGAACCGGCACTTACTGCAATATGTGCCGGTTCAAGTTCGACTCGTCAAGTCAAGGATAGAGGGGAAAGAAATGGCATTCTCTTTTATCTTCTCTCCTATATGCTCAAGACTTGACGATTAAAATTTGAAGTGTGTGAAACGGCGCTTTATGTCTCAATATTTATCTTTGGTATAGACGGGCAGTAAGAAAATTTTAAGCGGAATGAGATTTATTTAGTTCTTTCAATTCGTGTGCCCGGTGGCAATACTTTTAGGCCACACGATCAAGTTTTGCCTTTCAATTCCCTTCAATTTGCAATACACTCTCACTTTTTTACTAACACACTCACACTTTTTAAATTGACCAAGGAATGGCTCTCAATTTTACCTTTCCATTTGTTTGGGAATTTTACGTTCAATTTGACAGCTGTTTAAAAGTTGAAGGAGATAATTTTTCGTTTGTTTTTAAAAATGGTTTTCTTGATGACATCTGACATCTTAAAAATTGCGTGCAGCCTACGTCACAGCTTTTAATTAATGTAAATTTTGACAAACAGCAAGGCGAATTCATACAAGGTGGTCTTATTTTGAAAACGGATACAGCACTGTAAAATACTTTAACGTTGTGTCAAAATAATACAACACTGAAGTAAACAAAGTAGCTGTGCACTTACACACAAACATTTAAATATAAATGTAAATAAAAGTAACAGCATATCATTTTGACAAATGCCTAGTTAACAGCTGTTGCTTACGTAGCAAGCCAAGACCACCTTGTGTGAATTCGCCTTGACAGAATATGAAAAGGACTATCAAGAAAAACTTGATCGTGTGGCTTCAGGGTTAGGAAGAAAACAGTAGGTGGGTTTTTTTTTAAAGCACGTTCGATTCGAAGGTGCGCTGACGTACTAACCTGGGATTTAGATACGCAAGTGCTACCTCGAAAACCTCTATAAACTAGCATTTTTTAATAAAGTACACACACTTTTCGTACTTATAGCACCAAATCGGATATTTCTTCGTTTTTCGTTGCTAATACGTATACTTAACTTCCAATTATTGTTTGACATCAACATAATGCCAATGATATTATTAAGCATTATAGGTTCCACAAGGATCAAGGGCATCCAAATTTAAAATTTTTCGTGTTCCTCGGGTTTGCGCTGTGGGCAGGCAACTAATACCTTCTATAGCCTCCGTGCCCTGTGAGAAATTGCGGTAAGTCAAAATTCACCTCGCCATGCTTAATTCTTACTACTTATTTATGTACTTATTGAGGGCATAAGTCTAAACGTCCACTGGTCACTAGGGGAGTTCTTCCATCCCCTCTGACAACTTTGTACGTATGTATGTATGAATGTTATACGTATGTATGTTATAGATATGCATGTGTGCATGCTTGTTATGAATGTTATGTATGTATGAGCGAAATTTTAAAACATGTTTGCCCTTATAAATAAATTGCCGAAGACTTCCCTTACTTGAAAAGTTTATATTATTCGGAGGGTCTATAAACCATTAATAAAGTTTATAAAAAGAACAAAATATTTCTTGTAACAAACAACGAATTGTGTAAAATATATTAAATGCAAATAGTTGGTGATAATTTATAGGAATTATAATCTATTTTTAAAATAAACTCCGCAAATAAGATTTAAAAAATTTGTGATTAAAAAGATATTTGCTTTCATCGCATTAATGAATCTGTACCTTGAGCACCTGCAGGTCCATTTTAAACGTTTACATCCATAATCATTTCATACATAGGGGTTGAAAATAAAAACGTAAAGAGAATCAAATAAATATAATTTAAGTAAAAAAAACTTCGTATTTGTCATGGTGTATAGAAAAAGTGTGATTATTCTCCATTTCAATCATACGGCAATACTACACCCAGAGAAAAAATGTTTTCTTATGATATGATCACATACCATGTATGTATAACTATTCCATGTTTACCAGAAATCTTTCAATTATGTTAAGGCCTCCACAGTTATATTCGTATGAATACCGCGATCATATTTATGTTGCAACAAACACTTGCAATCACATTGTGTTTGCTTATTGCCATTTAATTATTGTAGCTACCATATATATGTGTATATAGCAGCCATGACTAGGTTTACAGCCAATATCAATACTATTCATAATGTAGCTACTGAAATCGTTTTTAATTTGCTTTTATCATACATTTCTATACTGTTCGAGTTTGATCCGCTAAAACTTAAAAATGTTCTGGAAATCGAAATAACGTGAAGTTGAAATCGATGGAATTTCTCAATGAAGTTTTTTTCTACTGAACGTAGTTTTCCTGATTTCCAAAGTAGTTCTGGTAATTGTAGGTTGTTCTCAAAGTTTGAGTTATACAATAAAAGGGAATATTTCAATGAACTTTAAACACAGGATATTTTTAAAAATTTTTAAAAATTTTACTTAACTCGAATTCGATTTTTAGTACATTGCTGAGTATTACATTCGAAGTATACTTTAAAATGATCTGGCCATAAAAAATAATTAGACCAAAAAACATTAATATTTAGGAAGAATTATTTCCTGACTTTTCGAAAGCTTTTAGAAATTGAAATTCGGATGAAAAGTGATTTAGTAAAAAAAGTTCAACGAACTTTTAAACTTTTTTTTTATCTTTTTATCTATTTAGATTTTAAGAGTGTATTTCAAAACTGAGAAATTACAGAATGATCTGCTTAACAAGTTAAGTTCATATAACTACTTTTTATTCTGCCATTTTGAACAAAAATCATTTTGCGAAAGGGCTGATAAAGAAAATCGAAAATAGTTGCAGTAAACATAATATTTTTATACAGAGTGGATTAACTGTGATGACACTAAAAATAAAATACTTTTTCTCTGCATGTAAGTAAACGTAAGTATTTTGGACAAGTTGTGGAACACAGCAAATATTAATATGTTTTAGAAATGGAATTTTCAGAGCGTTATGGTCGATCATATAAATATATTTATGTATATATATACATACATATACACAGGTACTCAAAATATAATTGGGACCAAGGTCTATCCAATAGGTCTGCGCAAGAAGCCAGATGCTGGACTCATGACTCTTATCCTACTAAGCCGATTTTGCTGGATTTCAATTGCAAACTGCTTAGGATAACTAGAAGCAATTTGAAACCAAAGTTGTTCTTTTCTTTTGAGTTTTTCGAAAGTGAGCGTGTTTTCAATAGACGGACAGACAGACATGGCTAAATCGACTTACATATGTATAATAACTTATTTATGGGTTTTGACATAAATAATACAAAATTCACCACTTAATATGTTCGATTGTATGTACGTTGCTTGTTTTGTGATACGAACTGTCAAATGTTGTATAGTAAACAACCCTACAGATAATATTGGACTACGTGGTCCATTGTGGCTTAAATGGACTACTTACAACATGGTCCAATCTACTGTAATATGGACCATGTTATAAGAAATTAACATGCAGTGCTGCCAACAACTGCATGATGTATACTTTTCTATAGTTGACAGTATTAAACATTGGTAGTCCTGATGGTGTCCATTATTAATTGTTTATTTACAAGTGAAAGTTTGTGAAATTTGTGAAAAAAGGTAAACAAATTAAAAATACCAAGTAAATATATCTAATAATAGCAATAATAGACTACAGGGCACGCCATAAAAGGCGATTAGTAAGAAATGAAAAATGCTTAAACTGCCGCTTTAGTGTACTCCATACTGTAGTGACATGGAGTACTTTTAAAACTAACCCACTTTAGTGCTCCATGGAGTAGTTTAGGGACTACTTCGGTGGGTTATATGGTCCCCTCATAGGACATCGTAATGTTAAATGGACCACCTTTTACCCATATATTTGGAGTAGTTTTGGAGTACTCCTACTCCTTAATGGACTACTCTTTACATGCATGTATGGACTAGTCTCGTTATCTGCAGGGAAGTAAACAAGTTTTTTGTCTTTATCTTTTGTCTTTTTTGTCTCCTACCAACCCCTTTGCTGTTTGACAGTTCGTATCATATAACAACAATAAAAAGCCCTGTTGTTTGTTTTATTGTACAATTGTTGTAATCTCGCGGCTACCTGCTATAAATATACCTTGTATTTACACTTTTTCATATGTTGTGACTAAACGAATAGAAACAATTTAATGAACCAAAACAATTGTTTCTTTTCTTACGAACTTAACGTTGTTGTACATTTGAAGTTTTTAGCTTGTGTTATGTCCTTAAGAGGAAAGCTGTCGAGTACCTAAATACGACACACATTTGTGACTTGACCATAATACGATCGTTGGCGGTGCGTGCAAAATAAGAACATGTATTAAACTGCGCGGAGAAAATGAATATTAAAACAAGTTTTATTTGACAAATTTGTTGTCCGCAAAAATGTGTTCGTTTTCGTCGTTATAATAATTCAAGAAAAAGTGTTCATGTTTAACCACTACACCTGTACTTCTCGCATAAAAATGTATTTGTGCAGACCTCTGGTATATATATGTATATGTATGTATATATGTATAAAAATATATATACTCATAGTTTAGTTTTTTTCAATAATAATAGATATAGGAAAAGAAATTTTTAAAATCAAAACAAACAAAATTAGAAATCACAAAATTTTTAATATATAATTGTTTTTGTATTTTTACAGTGTAATCTGTTTAGTAATTTAGATTATTTGTTAATTAAGACGTAGTTAAATCACTTAATATGAAATGTTATTTACATATGGTTTCCTTCCTTGTTAGAACAAAAATCTATTACACACAGAAATATATGCAAAACCACAGTTCGTTAACAATGTCTCAAAGTAATACACAGGACCAAGTACAACATACGCTTACTTACTATATCTTATGCCTTACTTCGGATCATTGTGGAAACGCCCTCCCTTTACACATATATTTTAAATATAATACATATATAATTAAAAAATTTTCTCCGCTAAAGATAAGAAAAATTAAAATTAAATTAATTGTACATATACCTATATTTCCACCTTTCGAAATTCTTTATCTTAACAATGTAGAGTGGGGTACACATTATCGAACTTGAGTGTAAGTCAAATATTTCATCAGTCCACCAAATAATAACTGTGGATGAAAACTAGCGGCCACACTATCAAACAAGCGAAAACTTGAGCAAAACTGTCATTCATATTCGATAGTGTGTACCTCACTTTAAATTAACAAGCTCATACCATTTATACCTTGAACAAAAAACAGTTCGGACAGTAAATTATAAATTAATTCTTAAACAATTTGTTAACACGGAAAAGAAACCATTTACAGTCTGCGACATAATTATTTACAAGTCTGTATATGAGAATGTCGGCAATAACTCATTCACTTTTTTTTTAATCGATTGATCGAATAATTTAATGTATAATGTTCTTTGGATAATAATTTACATATGGTTAAATGCATATTGGTTCATAATTAATTCGCAGACTGTAGTTAAGTTAAGCAACATTAATGAATCTGTTCTTAAAGTGCAAAAAAACAAACTGTACTTACAAGTTCCGATACCAGTGGAATAGATTTTCGCCGGGGTCGTATATCAGGCATACTGTCAATGTTACTGTAGAAAGGATTGTCACCAGGATGTCCATTGCTGCGTAAGCCCACATCGCCTGAAGTGCTGCCATTCTAGAAAAAACACAAATTAAAATTGTAAATATGTATTTTCATGACATTTTGTTGCTGCTGTTGTTAAGTTAAAAATGAAGTTGTCGATCGACCTAGGCTTTCCCATATACAAGTCAGTTATGAATAAAAGCTCCCCGATAGTTTTTTCTCTTCTTCCATTTTTTCTTTTTAAAAATTCTCGGAAATTTTGATTTTGAATTGATTGTGTTTACTAAATTGAAAAATTAAAATTAAATTAAAAGAAACAAGAGCATATGTTTAATGGTGAACCCTAAATATACAGCAACGCGTAATACAAGCGCTGGCAGACAAATTCAAGTTTATTTTAATTTCCTGAAAGTGTACCTATGAAAAGTCTTTTTAACTAAAAAAGTGATCGTTGATTAGCGGAGTGTTAGATTTAAAAAAAAAATTAACCGAAATTAATTGTATGTGAAATGTGCAAAATGCATTTATTAAAATATCTACAAAAGTTTCACAAATATTGATTTATAAAAGAGTTTATAAAATGGCCGTGTTAACAATACAAAAAATTGTATAAAACTTGCTTATTTTTTTTATGTAAAACATTCTTAAGCTACGGTCACACTTATTAAATATTTGACCAAATAAGCGTAACCACTACTTTTGTTAATATTTAGTGAGATTTAATATTTTCTTGAAATAAAAAAATAAACTAATAATACTACTAGACATAGCAAAAAACGGGTTTTTGTAAGATGTGGCATTATAACCAAAATAAATATTTGAATTAAAGGAAATGATTATTTAGTTTGCTTGTTGGTCCCGTTTTTCCCCTCAAATATTTGACAAGTGTGACCGTAGCTTAACTAATTTTATTTCAGCAATTCTTTCTCGCTCTAACACAACTCCAGTTTGAGCGACCTTGTTCTACACATACATACATCATGTTTGTCAGTGTAATAAGCAAACTGTTAGATATTTTTGTATGAATTTGACACTAATTTTTTGTAAGACCTGGTAAGATGTTGTAAGCTCATATTCGCGTACCAAAACTTACCTTTTCACGATGTTTATTGAGTTCGTCTTCTTTGATTTTTTCTTGGTTGTTGAGCTCCTCAAGCTTACGTTCCTTTAGGGTTTTAAGTAGTTTCCACTTACTGCTGCCAAGTGCCGCAGAACCATTAGTCTGAGACATAAGATCTATGCTAGAGTCTTGACTTATCAGTTTTAAAACCGGTTTGCTTGCGTGTGTTTGTTGGTCTGCAGGTGTTGTAGTTTCTATATTTGAACGATTGTATGTGTGCTGCTGTTGTTGGTAATTGGGTAATTGTGCTGACTGCGGCAGATCGGACTCCTGGTTCCCATCGGATATAGACCTATTGTCGTAATCATCAATTTCCGTACTCAGGTTGTTTTCTTTGGCCACAGTGGATGTTGGTGAGGATGTGAGTGGTGGTTGTGTTGCTTTAGGTGGAGTATCGTCTTTAATTTCCTTGTTGGTGCCAGCAAGTTGGTTTTTTTTAAAAACCTGATAATTGGGTATAGTCTTAAAAATGTCATCGTTATCATCATGATTCGTTTGCAAGTCATTTTCATCGAAACCACTAAGCTCTGCTGGACTGTCAGGACCTGACGTGGCTCCCGAAGATAAACTTAAATCATTCTGTTTGCCTACTTTTTTAACCTCCTTCTCATCTTCCTCAGTATCCAAATGTTCTGTTTCAATTTGCTTAAGCTCTTCTTTGTCTGTGGAAGAACTATCTGGGGGATAGTTATCGAATTGATGTCTGATTTGGTTAGTGGAAGATTTTTGGCGCTCATGACTATTGCGTCTTATTTGCACTGGTTTCATATGCTGACGCTTGCCTTCTTCTTCCGAGGATAACGACGAACTTGTTGAATACATTTGTGCTTCCGGATTTTCCACATCAATATCTATGTTAACATTGGAGCGACGCATGTGCCGTCTTTTTTTATATCTTTTTTGAGGAGCAATATGTTTTTCTACCTCTTGGTCTTTGGTCAAACGTTGCTGTAAACGTTTTTCTTGATCATCGGTTATGGCATTATATTGGTCCAGGTTTTCTGTTTCATTAATTTGAAAGCTCTCATCTCCATGTATATCTTGCCAGGCTTTATGCATATCTGTAACTTTTGTGTATTTGTCATTTACAATCCGGGATTTTGATGTTGGTCGAAGATCTTGTACCATTTCAGGTTGTAATTTAACTTTGTGTTTTAGCTCTTGCAAAACCTCCAACATTTTGGCACGAATTTCTTCGTCAGGTTTTAAGTCTTCAAAGTCTCTATTTTCTATGGATGTTAGCTGGTCAATTTGGTTAAAAAGTTGCTGATTTTGCTCGGCATCTTCAAGATTTTGTAGCTGCGGCTGGTGTTGTTGCAAAAGATGTTGTTCTTTTTGTTGCTTTTCCAATTCATCTAACTGCCTCAGCTCATAGCAGAAATATTCGTCATCAGTATCTATGCTGTCTTCGGTACTTTGGCGTCGAGAAGATGAAAATGTTCTGTAAGAATATTGGCTACGATTGTCTTCGTCTTCTTTAGAACTGACCGTTAAATTAGGAATTTCCAAAGATTGAGATTGTGTAGATGGTGGAGTAGGTCGTATATTACTTAAAGTATTCTTTGATGAGTCGTTTGAGTTTTCCGTAATAAGGGCCGGTGTAGTTATAACAGGATAAATTTGCTGGGGCTCATCATTAAGATTTAGAGAATCAGTTTTTTTTAAATGCCTTTGATTTAAGTTGTAATATTTTGGAGGTGTTTGATTTTCTAATATTGTATTTTCAGTAACTGTTCTAGTTTCTAAATTTGTTTGATTAAATCTTAAATCATCATTTAGAAAGTCATCATTATGTTTTACTTTTAAAGTCTTATCACCAACTAACGGAAACTCTGCGCTTACATTTGTTCCAATTTCTTGTACTTTTTGAAAAATTTCTGAATTTTCTTCACGAAATTCTTGTTCAATATCAGAATGCGGTATTTTAGCAAATGCATGTTCATTAAAGCTTGTATTAGGTTTTAAAAGTTCTTTAGATGGCTTAGAAGATTCTTTGGGATAGTCTAAGTCAAATTGGTGTCGTGGTTCCACGATAACATCTTGCAGACCATTAACATACTTTACACTTCTTGCATTAAAGTCATTAAGCTTGGCAACAGCAACACTACCATAATCGCTTGCAATCGACTCATCATTATCGGATGATGTAAAACTTGCTAAATCGGCTTCAGGATCCGATAGACTAGATCCGTGACGCAAGCCAAAGCTGTATCGTCTGTATGTCTTCGCCTTTTGCATGAAATTATTCATGGTTGTAGAAAAAGAGGCACGTTTTTTATGTTTCCCCCCTCCAACTCCACTTCCTGCTCCAGGGTTAGAGCTTGAGGTGTTACTGTTTTGCCGGCTGATCCCAGCTGAATTTGCTTTGTTTCTTCTTGTACTAACGACAACAGACGGATACGAACCGGCCTGGCCACGCATATGGATTTTGGATCGCTGTTTGTTGTCCGTATCACCAGTCGGTAATGATTGAGAGCGATTATAGCGTGTTGGACGTTTCAATTTAAAATTATCGTTTAATAGATTACCCAGTCTTTGCCAAACTCTAGGAGGTTGCTGGTGTTGATGTTGTTTTTTACTTGTATCTTTATGAACAATGTAGGACTCGTTGGAAGTTGCCTTTAAATTAGTTGTAGAAGTTACGGGTATAACTTCATTTTTTGGATATGTATGACCTATGTTATAGTCATGTAGACTTTTTGATGTGGGATAATAAACTAAACGATCTGTCAACTGTGTATTGCTGCTACCGCTTCGGCTAAAACATTTAGTTGCAATATTTGTTACAGGCAAATGCTGAGTTCCACTGTTTCGAGTTTTTAATAAATCCGGCATTCGACGTTTCTCCAATTGCTGTTGTTGTTGTTGTAGCTGCTGCTGCTGCAGCTGTTGATCCCATGCCAGCATTTCATCAGCTGTATGTGACGATTTTTCCTGTTCTAATAGATTATGTTGAAATATTGAAAACATGGATTTATTTTCGAAAGCCGAACAAATAGGTAAGTTTTTTGAAAGCTCTCTTATATAATTTAAGTTTTCCTCGGAAAATACATACTCTTTTGGTTGCTGTTGTTGATTGGAATGCTCTAGGCCGAAATTGCTTAGTTCCTTTTCTAAAGTTTGTCGTTGATTTGTCATGGCTAAAAGCTGTAGCATTTCCATATTTAGGTCTTGGTATTTGTTTAAAAATGGATTATTATCGTTAACACTATTGAAAGCCAACGACACCGGCGAATTTGGTGATTTATCCCAGGAAGAAAATCCGCTCATTGAAGAAAGACCTGAATCGGATTTAGTTTGTTTTGATGAATTTTTTAGCAATGCAAGATTTTTTGTTGAATCCATTAAGAGAAAGGGATTCAAATCGTTGTGGGTAACATTGTCGGGTGCCGGCGGTGGTGGACTGTGATTACCACTGTTTTCCCTTAATATCAATTCATCTTCATCCTCTACTAAGCCAGCTAATTCGGGCATTTTATCCTTGTACTCGGGATTTTGTAAATGCAGCAAAAACAGCATGCTATTATGTCTTTCTAAACTACGTCGAAGTGATTTTATGTAAGCATCATTGCTATAAATATTATTCGAAGAGGAAAGCTGAGAGCAGGTCATCATTGAGTTTTCAGTTAGACTGGAATTGGGAAATATGTTTAAATTTGGATCGGCGATTTGTTGCCTTAATAAATTTTCATAGGAAATATCCACATCTTCGTCCACATCGGCATAATTACTTAAACTTAAATAGTTAATACAATTTTGTCTCTCCTGTTGCATTTGTTTCTTTTTGTGCATTTCCTGTTCCTGGCTATCTAATAGTTTTAATTGTTCGTCTAAATTGGAATTATGTCGTATTAACTGCACACTATAGTCGGTAAGACAATTTTTAGATCTTAGACCTATAGCAGTATCATAAATTGTTTCAGTTAAAGCAGGCTTAAGCTCTGGAGCTATAACTGAAGTTGTTGCCGTAGCTGGATCGGAGAGGCGACTTAGTTTCGATGCCTTTTCTATTTCTATTTCCATTTCATTTTTATTATAATTATCAAAGGAGTTTCCTACCAGCTTTTTTAATGTATCAATATTTTTTTCCAGCTTACACATCACAATCTTAAACCAATCCTTCTTCTCTACTTTGGATAGTACTTCAGCCATTGTCAAAGGATTTAATAGCAGTAAAATCAAATTTGGATTAATTTGTTTAACCTTCTCTAAAAATAATTTCTCCATTTTTACCAGCTTTTTTAAGTCATGAATTTCTTGTCTCGAAGGTGCAGGAAAGTCTTTAATTTTATTAATTTCTAATAAAAGAATATTTGTAATGCCATCCAACTTACAATCTAAACTATTGGAGAAACAAGCAAAATTCTCTTCGGAAGAAGAGGAGTAAGTGGTGGTAGAACGATGAGTTTCAGTGAGAAATTGAGTAAAATTGCTGCTATTGGTGGTCGTTGTTGGTCTTTGTGCTAAAGCACTTTTTAAGTTATTAATCATTTCCATTTCATCTTTATGGTGATGTTTTTTCTTTTTGTGTTTTTTAGAATCTTTGGAAATTTTTATTAATGTCGATGATGCATCGGACTTCTCCGTTGCTTCCACTTTGCTTTCCTCTGCATGTTTAATGTTTTTTTGCTGCTGTTTTTCACAATTGAGGTCTTCCTCATTGTCCTCATGTATCATATCCAAGGCTGAATTAGTGCGCGTGGAATTATTCGATAGACCCATTGTAATTTGCTCTTGCTGATGCTGTTCCGTTTGTTGTAATAACTTATCGAGATTTTGATTAAATTCTTTTACCAAATTATTCTCACGATACATTTCATTCAAACTCCTGTAAAAATCCTCATTCATTTCTGTTTTTGCATTGCCGGTACTCCTATTCCTACTATTCCTTCCTCCACCCATATCGTCTGGCTTTATTTGAAATTCGTCGGGCCCCGTTTTAGAGGCTGTTTCCCGAAAAAACTTCGTATGACCGCTTAAATTGTCTAACACGCTGTTCGACTGTTCATATGCACCGTCAACAATGTCATTTTCATTAGCTAAGATATTATAGGGGGTGGAAAGTCTCGAGAGACTTTTTACACGATTTAGGGTAAAGTGATCTAAAAAGGTTGCATTATCCTGAACTGTCGGATCCAGTAAATCAAATTCTTGCAAATTACTTAATATTTTATGTTGTGGCCCACTAGAATTGGTCATACCAAGTTGCAAAGGTGTCATTGAAGCATTTATTGATGTTCTTGAGCCTTTTGGACTGTAACGTCTATGTTGACCTTCGTCTAGATTATACATTAAACAAGGACTCTTAGATTTTTCCAATGCAGCATACTGTTGTAAATCCTCCAACGAGCATTGCTGCTCTTTCAATAATTCCCCCAAGCAATCCAATTCACTCTCAATTCTTATGTTGCTACTACTGCCGCTGATGTTGGTGGTTATATTGGAAGGGTCCTGGTGCTTATTTAACTCCGCGTACAGATTATTAAATTTTCCTTTTCCTATAGTTCTAAGGCTACCTTCTAAACTCTCCTTAAGTCCCAAACCCGTTTGACTTTTGGTTTGGTCTTGAAATTCGGTTGTGAGGAATATGTCATTGATTAGTAGTTCATTTTCGTTGTCAATTTCTAACTGTTGTTGTTCGCGACTTTTAATGTTTATAAGGCCCATCAGGTTATTAACCACCGATTGCTGTTCCACCATAATGTTTTCCAATTTTTCCAAACGTGACCAAATTTTACTATATTCCGACGACAATAGATCCAAAGCACCCCAAGCAAATTTTAACTCTGTTTCTAACATACTTATACGTGTTCCGATCTTTTCCATATAATCCGATATAATATAATCACTATGTTGTTGGGAACTATATTGTTGGCACAACTGCTGTTCACTACCAAATCCAGTACTGCCTAGAACAGCCATTAGCCGACCTTCTCCACCGCCCCCATTTAAATTACTTGCAATACTAGGATACATGGCGCTATTAAACAAACTCGCCTGAGAGTTATTGAACGTAAAGCTATCAGATTGATGATGACCGAGCTTCTGCTGTTGTTGTTGTTGTTGCTGCTGCTGCACACACTGTAGACTTCCGTACATTAGATTTTGTAAATTATCATTTAATTTGCTATTTATATTTGAGGAGCTGCCATATTGAGGCATTTGCTGTTGTTGTTGATGTTTTTGTAGTTTACTCAAAGTCTGCATTTGTTGAGACGGCATTTTGTTGTCCTTTAATTCTTATTCTTTTTCTTAATTTCAATTCAACACAAAATACGACGTCTATCTTTTTTTTATTTATAAAAAATTAAATAAAATACACAGACGAAATAAATCTGCAGTTTCTAAACCTAAAACGCGATTTTTTTAACATAAAACATTGCTTTTACAACATCCTAGCAATAAATTTATTAATTTAAAAGCTTGTACTACATATACAAACTAGAAATAAGTACTTTATATCTGAAGGAAAAGTGTTAAAAAGTACCTGCCAAAAGTTTCAGAATCTAAATCAGAGGTCGGCAACAACATTGAAATATTTTTTTAGTATAAGTGAGAATAGAGATCAATGTTAGCAGTGTTCCCAAATTGGTAGAAAATAAAATCTTTTAAATCAACCATTCCTCAATGGGGGCTAGCAGACCTCTTAGGGTCCGCACGGATTTCGTATTCTTACAACAAAATGGCAACATTGAATGCAAGCAGCAAGGGATAGATACACAAGCATTTGGTTGAGTAGTTTTGCCAATTTCTGTTCAACTAAATTAATTCAAAAGTTGTAAAATAATTGTTTTCAATTGCTTTAAAGATTGAATTCTAAGCTCTACGTTATTTGATTTAATTTGTGTTTAATATGAAGTCAGTTTTAAAAATAAGAAATAATGTAACAGTTATTACCAGGGAAACCAGATATATGCTCTAAAAAATGCGTTTTATGCGCACTAAATATGCAGTAAAAATTTTAAAATATGCTTCGAAAGGTGTTAAAAATATTCCCCAAAAAATTCAAAAATTGCTAATATGAAAACCAATTGTTAAACAATTAAATAAACTACTTTTAATAAAAACAATCCTAAAATTAAAATCGGTACAGCCCAAACAACATAGCATTTACAGACGAGTTTTTGAGATTTTACCCTATTTGGAAACGATGTGCAGTCATCGGCTCATATAAACAAAGTTATGTTAAGAGGTTAAAATTCATATAAAATATTAACATCCATTTGAAATTTTTTGTCTTAAAGGTATATAAGGGACGGTCGCTAAATTGTTTATTAATGTTAACATTTAAAAGGAAGTTAAAGCTGTTTATAGATGGAAGCTTTGGGCAAATGTGAACTGAATCGAAAAGAATTTAATTTGCAGTTAAATATTTTTCGGGCGAATTTAATCTAAATGCCAACATAATTAGATGGTATACGGACACAAAGAGTCTAATTTGGAAAGAAGGTTTAATAATAATAAATGAATATGTGAAATTATATACTGATTCTCCCTATTTAGATAGACTTCGTCCTTAGTACAGTTAAAATGTATTTACCCAATTTTATCAAATTATCTACAAGATTGCAACTTGTACCTTGCGCACAATAACCAGCCAGACGGACTTTAAAAAGTGATTCTGAGTCGATCGGTATAGTAAAAGATTGGTCCAGATTTCTATGCATTACACAAATTGCCAAAAACTTATATAATTGATTTTTCCTTAATTTTTGTTTATATTTAAAATTTTTAAGTTTCGAGTAAAAATTAAATGTCGAAAGTGAAACAACACGTTGGGTATACAATAAATATTTAAAACAGAAATGCCAAAATTTCAAAACTGCGAAATAGGCATATCAAAATATGCCTCAAAAAGGCAAAATGTGCGCAATAAACTTAAAAAATGCTGCAAAAAGGCTCTTTTAACAAAATTATGCAAAAAATGCTGCAAACGGTAAAATACGCTAATCAATCAATGCCAAAAATTCATAAAATGCTCAAAAACGGACAAATATATTGTTTTTGCCTTCATTGGTCGCACGAGGAGAAACATTTATGGTTTCCCTGCTTATTACTATTCTTTTGTAAAATAGTTTAGTTACGCAAACTGTTTTATAAAGGATGCGTTTTTGTAGGTAAGAAGTTAAAATTGAAACAAAACATAGAAATTGATCGATTGATTGATTGATTGGGTTAAAACGATGAACTAAGACACTTTTTCGAAATTTTTTCGAACGTTTCGAAAGGGTCACAAAAGGACGTGAGCCTTGCCAATATCAGCAAAATTTTACAAGAAACTAAATTCATCTTCCCATTTAGCAGGCGGATCTCAAGGTGAATGCTATATAGCCGCCTTAGAATTAATGACAACATGTCAAAACAACATTTTTTAATCGATCCTGGCGCTGACGTTTCGGTGTTGCCAACTAGTTGTTTCAAGGGTGTGCGTGTAGTGGTATCAAATAAATTGCTTGCGGATAATGAATCGCCCATTAAAACCTGCGGCAAATTTATGTGGACCTTTTTAGTTGCGAATGTAAACTTTGCTTTTGGTTGACATCAAGAAAGGCAAACTTATCGATGGTACCACGCTGCTTGAAGCAAGGGCTCGCCCCGCACGTACAACGCCAACAAGTGCCCAGTTGACTCTACGGTTACTTATCACTGGGCCAACCAAAAAAAAGGCAAATGCTTATTTTTACATTTTACAAGATAGAATGATTTTGATTGAACACAAATTCCGATCATAAAAAAAACAAATAAATTGAGCTATATTTGTTAGGGCTTTTTTTTTGCTTATTTTGGCAATATCGGCTTTTTTTAGTTATTTATGCAATATCAGCTTTTTTTACTTATTTTGCCATTTTAAGATAATTTTTCATTTTTTCATACAAAAAAAAAAAAAAAACTTAATTATTTAACAAATATTTGCAAAAATCGATACTTTTTTATAAATACTAAAAAAATCAACACTTTTCGTGCTGTAACAACTCTGGAGAGAGAAAAATCGTTCAACGTAATATTTTGTGTTTCCCTTGCACAATATCATCCTAACAACCTATATAATCTCTGTATGTTATTATACCCACACCACAAGAGTGGTCCTTAAGTACACCGATTGACTCAGAATCACTTTCTGAGTTGATGTAACGATGTTCGTCCGGCTGGCCGTCTGGCTGTCCCTGTAACCTTGTGCAAAGTACAGGTCGCATTTTTGAAGATTTTTTTAATGAAATTTGGTACATATGTTCTAATTGGCTCAAGGTCGAATCGGGCCATAATTTCATATAACCCCGTTACAAGCTATCAAACCAATTTTAATGAAATTTAAATTTAGATAAATCCATATTTATATGGACACATAAGGTATCCATTTTCTAAAAAAGAGGATCTCGAGGGGAGATAGGGGCAATTTCTGCCTAGCAGAAACTATTAAACCGATTTTAACAAAATTTTAGACATATTCATATTCATATAGCCATACACTCTTGAAAATTTGTTTTTAAATACTGTGGTATTGGGTGTCGTATGGTCGGGCTTGACCGACTTTGGTTTCTTACTTGATTTTTATGTTACTCTGTCTTAGCGGTACCGTAACGTACTTTTTATATTGTTGTACGTATTCTATGTGTTAAAGTTTTTAGTATTAAGCCTTTTTATCAACGTATTTTATTACTTGATTGTTTAAGTTCTTTTCTCTCGAACATTCCATAGCTGTATTCTAACGATCAAATTCCTCAGTCACACAGTGACTTCATACAATAATACTCTTGCTGTAACGTTTTTTTACCATCATAGTTTGTAACGTCTTATTTCTTTTTAAATATTGTTTTTGTATAAAGTAACGTCTGTTAGTTCCCCTTCTCTCTGCTTTTTGTTTTTTAATATAGTTTTAGCTATTAAGAATATATTGGAATGAAAGTGATTTAAGGAACCAAATATATACTTATGGACACCGTAAGAAAAATGTCCGGTGTTCCAGGGGATAAAAGAGACAAAGTTAATATAAAACTTAAATCAGTTTCATTAAAATATGAAGGATTTTCGGTACTAAAAGATATTGGAGGGGATATATTGGGAGGCAAGCGGAATTGTGAGTTCAATCGTATAAAATATACTTCAGAGCAAATACTCAATTTTAAATATGCTCCCTTAACATTTGTAGACATAGGAAGAACTTTTTCTATGTACAAGAACTTGCTGACTCCAAAAAGAAAGAGTTTTTTTTCGGAAATTTATTGCATCAACTTATAATTTACTGTAACAACGTATTAAACGAATAAAGTGGAAAATCTATCTTCTTCTATATATATAAAAATGAAAAATGTTTGTATGTTTGTTTGTTTGTTTGTTTGTTTGTTTGTTTGTTTGTTTGTTTGTTTGTTTGTTTGTTTGTTTGTTTGTTTGTTTGTTTGTTTGTTGGCTTATAGACTCCTAAACTACTGAACCGATTTTCCTGAAATTTTTACAGATACATCACGTGAGCCCTAAAAATAAAATAGGCTACTTATTTTTTCGATAGGGGCAGGGGAATTGGTATCCCCCATAGGATGCCAATATTAATTATCGCATATATTAAGATCCGCTGCACGCATTATGCAGAACTTTTGGTAGTAAGATCTTCTGAGCCCCAAAATTAAAATAAAATAGCAGCGGGGGAAGTGGAATCCCCCATAGGACGCCAATGTTTAACATCGCATATCTAAAGAACTGTAATAGTGAGAATGTTCAAACTTTCTAGAAGTCACTCTTATGGTATACAACACTTTTGAAAATAACAATAAAGCGGGTAGGCGCAGGGGGGGAAATACCTCCCATAGGATGCATATATTAAATATCGCTCAACTGAAGAATTATTAAAGGGAGAGTCTTCAAAAGTGGTTAAAGCTATAATTATAGTAAACTATAAATTTCAATATACAAATGGGCGGGGTAGACAGAGGAGGAGCAGTACCCCTCATAGATAGCAATATTAATAAGAGCCGCTGCAAGCAATTTGTTGAACTTTTGGTAGTAGGATGTTCTGAGCCCCAAAATTTAAACACAATAGCAGCGGGGGAAGTGTTACCCCCCATAGGACGCTAATGTTTAATATCGGATATCTTAAAAACTATTAAAGTTAGAATGTTCAAACTTTGTAGAAGTCACACTTATGGTATACTACACTTTTGAAAATAAAAATAAAGCGGGAAGGCGCAGGGGGGAAATACCTTCCATAGGATGCATATATTAAATATCTCTCAACTCAAGAACTATTAAAGGGAGAGTCTTCAAACGTGGTTAAAGCTACTATTATGGCAAACTTTAAATTTCAATATAGAAATGGACAGAGGAGGAGCAGTACCCCTCATAGATAGAAATATAATTTAGAGCCGCTGCACTCTTTTTATTAAACTTTTTGTAATATGATCTTCTGAACCCCAAAATTGAAATAAAATAGCAGCGGGGAAATGTTACCCCCCATAGGACGCCAATGTTTAATATCACATATCTTAAGAACTGTTATAGTAAGAATGTTCAAACTTAGTAGAAGTCACTCCTATGGTATACTACACTTTTGAAAATAAAAATAAAGCGGGAAGGCGCAGGAGGGAAAACCTTCCATAGGATGCATATATTAAATATCTCTCAACTGAAGAAGTGGTTTAAGCAGTGTAGCGAAGCGCACCGGGTTAAGCTAGTAAACAATAAATATGAATTGCTTTTTTTAAATTTTAACAGCTTATTTTCATGTTTTTAAACGCTTTTTTAAGAATTAAAAATTGTTTTTAGTGCTATTTTTGGTTGCCCTACTTATCACATTACAACAAGAGGGCCTCCCACATAAGTTAGCGCACTTCGTTTTGCGCGGTACAAGCTCCAAGCTGCAAAAAAAGAATTCGAGTATTTGATGGAGATGGGTATATGCAGGCCGTCGAGAAGTAATTGGGCCAGCCCACTTCATATGGTGAAAAAGTCAAAGGAGAAGGGCGCTAATGTAGCAATTATCGCGCCTTTAATAACATCACCATTCCTGACAGCTACCCAATACCGTTTTTGGGCGAAGTAACGAGTATTCTGCACGGAAAGAAATTTTTTCCTCGATAGATTTACAAAGGGATTACCATCAGATACCCGCGGAACCATGTGATATCCCGAATACAGCCATAATCACGTCTTTCGGCTTATTTGAGTTTTGTTTTGTGAAATTTTGTCTACGTAACGCGGCCCAAACTTTCCAGCGTCACATTAACGAAGTTTTAAAGGGAATCGCTTTTGCTTTTGCATACATCGATGATACCCTCATCGCGTCTACATCAGAAAGGGAGCATCATATGATGTCGTTGGAGCCGTATTGCACCAAATAGTCTAAGGGCAACGAAGTACAACCACTGGAATTTTACTCCAAGAAGTTGACACCAGCTCAACAAAGCTACAGCGCGTATGACAGAGAACCAGAGAACAGATACCAGCACATTCAGCATTTCAAATACGCACTCGAAAAGCGAGAATTTGTTATTTTTACGGACCACAAACTAATAATTTTCGTTTTTAGACAAAAAGGGGATAAAACATCACCGCGACAATCGACAATTGGATTTTATCTGCCAATGTCCGTCATTTACCTGGGGCTGTCAATAATATAGCCGATTAACTCTCCCGGATCAACGCAGTGAAACGATATTGAATTGCAGACACTGCTGAACAGCAGCACAGAAGAATCGTTGCGGCTCACGAAATTGGCAATTCCGCAGTCGACGCGGAAACTTTATTGTTACGTTTCAAAGAACAGAGTGAGACCTTACGTTGCAAAAAATATTCGTGAAGCTGTTATTTTAAAGCTTCATTCGCTGTCACACCCAAGCATAAGGGCAACGAAACAATTGGTGTCAAATCACTACGTTTTGGCATCTATGTCAACAGACGTTGGTAGATATGTTTGTATTTATGTGCATTTATTGTCAAAGAGCAAAGGTACAACGCCATACAAGGTAATTACTTAGCTGTCGATGCCCATTTTGAACAGATAAATATTGACATAGTGGGACTAATGCTATGATCAAACGGATTCCGTTATTGCCTCACATGTATCGATCGTATTACGAGATGGCCTACGACAGTTCCTTTAATTCCGCCATTAAGTGTGCTGGAACAAACGACTGGAGCTCTGCACTTCCACTGATCCTTTTGAGCATGCAATCAACAATAAAAAGCGACATTGGAATAAGCCCAGCAGAAATGGTTTTCGGCGCTTCCCTTAGAATTCCTGGAGCATTTCTTATTCCATCCAAAGCAAATGAAATGGAAACCGAGTTTGTACAAGCACTCCGCAAAGCCATTTCGACCTTACCAACCACCACTACTGTTCGTCAGGGGATGCAACGATGTTTTGTTCAGCCGGCATTGGCCTACTGCAAATACGTATTTGTGAGAATAGATCATGTACGTACACCAAAATACACCAAAAACGCACCAAAGATATGCGAAAATCAATATATGTAGATCGTTTAAAGGCTGCATACATTTGAATACCAAACAAAGTACGTTTCTTTTACAACTGTCTGAACAAACACACTTTGGTTTTAATAAATTAAAGTTTATAACTGTATTAAATAATCGTCTTTTAATGCGAACAACACGCCTACACCCCCTTGAGACATTATAGATTTCTGTATATCTAAAGAACGGAAAGAGCCAACGTTTCCAGACAAATTACAAGCATCTTGGTTATCAATACACAATATCCGAAAGAAATGTGGGGTAAAAAATACCCGAGTTATGACTAAAAGACTTCAAATATTGTCTAGAAAACCTCAACATTTTTATATAAACTTACAGCCGTATTCATAAAATCTTATTGATGATTTATTGACCGTTTTTAAGCAAAAATTGCTAAAGTTGTATTCATAAACGAAAAATAGTCTATTGAACCTTTAATAAACCATTCATAAAGTAAGAAAATTTATTGTTGGATTTGCCCTTCTTTAAACCAAAAATAAAATGACATTTTAAAAGGTCTTTGCATTTAATGATATTATTTTTGTGAAAAATGTTGAAAAATAATGACAAAAATGTTTTATTTATTACAACGGACATGTTAAATACATTTTACTATTTTTTTTTTATTTTAGACAGCCAATTTAAAGTTTCATATATTAATAATTACTAAAAAAAATTAATTTAAATGAATATGTTCAGGAGCAAATGCAGATATTCTCTTTAATTATTTATTAAATTATTGCAACTAGTTGTTTTTTTTTTTTTTTGTTTAAAACAACATATTATTGTTCAAAAATATAAAAAAAAAAAAATAAAATAAACAAATCATAATAATAGTGATGTTAATAAAAAGTAAATAAACTTTTTATTCGATTACTTTCTTATCGTATATTTAAAAAAGGTTCAAACAAAAGTTTTTATGATACCTTTCGGAAACATTTTGTTCAGAAACTAAAATAATATGTAGTTTTATTTGATAAGAATAATTTTGAAGGTCTACAATTAAAAAAAATTATTAAAAAAAAATTTAAATATAGAATACCATGTAAACCGAATAGAAGTTTCGTGCATCACTAACAATAAAATGGCAGCCAAATATAAAGAAAGTTGCCATACTTAAACAGAAAATCGCTGCAAACAGTTAATAGTAAAAAAGCTGTTATTGTACGTTTATGAATACAAATTTTTATAAGAGGTTTATAAGACAAAAAGCGTTTAATAGTTATTACATACTATAAGCTTAAAATAAGAACTTTTTATGAATATGGCTGTTAAACTTTAGTGCTTTTTATAAATCAAAATATCGGAATAGCATATATATCGAAATATAGAAACTAGCAGAATATTTATGCCAAAACAGTAGGATTTTTTTTCCAGAAATAGAAGAATTACGCCCAAAATATAAAATAGCATTCTTAAACTTCTCAAATTTTTTTTATTATAATACTGAAGCATCTAGGGTCCCTATCTTGGTAATACTGGCTGCGGTGCAAAGGAAACTAAGGAATACATTCTATTATATATTGCAGTATTATCGATTTGGTTGCTAATTTCCTCTGAATCGCTTTGTAACCCATGTACCATGTAATTTTCAACAGTTTTGGATAACATGTTTTAAGCCTATTGGCAGCCTTATCCATGCAAGGTGCTGCATCGGTTAAAAAAAGGATCTTTTGTCAAAATCTTGAAAATCTTATTTTTAGCAGAGCTTTAAAGGAATTTAAAAATTTGTTTGTGTCTTTTAAAAATTTTTAACAGTTTTTTTCATAATATGGAAATTTAAAAAAATTACTTTAAAAATGTCAAAATATGTAAAAATATGAATTTAAAACCAAAATATATATAAATATGCAGAAACAAATCGATGACATATTAACGCAAATTTATTGATTCGAAAAGATAATTGGTCGACATAGTTCTTAGACATGACATTTGCATGGAAATCGCAGCCCCAATAATATTATTTTAATAACTTGCTATCACAAAAAATTCTCCTATAAGCATCGCTTCAAACTAGAGTGAATTGCTACAAACATCAAAACTAAATTTGCTAATGTTTAATTAAACATTAACCCCCTAATTCATAAAATATATTTTAGATTTTACAAATAGTTATTTTTAGGATGCTTTCTGACAGATAAATAGTTTTTGGTTATTACAAGTAAACATTAACCTAAAAAGTGACTGATAAGCTAACATCAGGTTTGTCCTCATGATAACTTTACAAGTGAACTTTAAGAACTTGAAGATGCCATATTTTCTGCTGAAGATATGGTCACTTCAATGATAGTCTTAAATTACTCAACTTTTATAAAAAAACACAATTTAACACAAAAAACAAAACAATTTACCATTAAAACCAAAAATAAAGCACAAAAATTTACTTTTGTTTTTAATTAATAAATAAAACAAAACTAAGTCGTTGCCACTACGTATTTTAAACAACCAAAAGTAGTCGGTATATACTGCAATGTTGCCACAGTATATAAATTACATTTTTTGTTTTATCGGACAGTTGTAATATTGGAAAAAACTTATTGGTCACTTTATTGTTCACGTTAACTATCAGCAACTTTATCATTAGGTTGTAATAATGGCCCTTAACAAATTTTAATATGATTTAATTTATGAAATGAAGTTCAATTCGTTTCCAGTTCAAATGAATTTTAAGAATGAGTTGCAATTCGTTTCCAGTTGAAATGAATTTGAAGAATGAGTTGCAATTCGTTTCCAATTCAAATGAATTTGTTTAAGTGAATTGGAATTCGTTTCCAATTCGTTTGAATTCAATTGATTTTGAGTTCACGAGTTGCAATCAATCAAATTTATGAGCAAATCTAGGAGGAATTAAACCAATTTTTTTAATTGTAGTAAAAATTGTAAGAATTACGAGTAAACGAATACAGCTTTGACAGCAAAAAATGTTATGTTGAGATTCAAAGTTGCTAGAATCTTTAAAATTCGATTGAAAAGCCTTTAAAATTCGATTGAAAAATTTAAAAAAAAAAGAAATTTTCCACAATTTACAAATATGAGATTAAACATGAAATAATGAAATGAATACACCTTTAATAATATTTTCACACTATTTAATAAAAATAAAAATTTAAGTATAAACAAAATTTTCCTATTTTGATAGGATTTTCGCCGATACCTAATAATTCAATTGCTGTTGTGCCGCTGACAGTATATCATGGGAATTTCAAATCTATAAATTTTTTGTCTTTGGGCTATTCCAGATGAAATACAAAACCAGAGTAATTCTTGTTGTCTTTTTCATAAAAAATTTCAATTAATTCAGTTCAAATGAGCTGGAAATTAATTGCTAATTCTTTTTACTAATCCATTTGAATTAATTCAAAATCAATTCAATTAAAATGAAATGAAATGGAAACGAATGCAATTTACTTTGACAAATTCATTAGAATTGGAAATGAATTGCAATTCATTTTTACCAAATGCATTGAATTGACTCAAGCTTCATTCAATTAATATTTTCGTGTGAAAAGAATTTGCTAACTCAGTGCATGAATGATCCGCGAATTAATGCAAACATTAATGATTCATTTACACCTCTGACGCAAATAAGAGAGCTTTCAAGCTAGACAGAACAATTTTACAAGTTTCCAGTTATGAGAAAAGTCAAATACATTTGAAATACTATTCCAGTTCAAATAGAGAACATAAAATAAAACAAACATCTGAAATACAGTACTGATCTGTATAATACGGAACGGGCGGTCACCGTATATATCAAACCATTGTAAAGGGTATATTAGATTTGGCATAGCCGAATATAGCACTCTTACTTGTTAAACTTTTTAATTCAAATTGTAAATAATGGCAAAAAACAAATCACCTTTAAAAGAAAGTAGTCGTAAATATATGTAAATAAATAGAGTTGATAAAACTTTAGTATCATAAATATTTTGTATGAGGTATCAAATTATTTTTAAAATAAGTATAGGAATCGTTTCGTATGTTTGAATTAGGTGCCCTACTTTAGAGCTGAATGGTGTTTTTAGCCATTTACATGTATGATATGAAACATAAAGCTTAATAAACTAGTTTATATGTATGTCTGCTATAGTTATGAGACATTTTATTAAAGTCATTTAGTTAGATTTAGAAACTGAGTATTTATTTCCCCTTCTTGTTTTTTTTATTATTATTATTTGCTGTTGTAAGTAGTAGAATAGAAACAAGTTAAATTGTTATTAAAGTGTCAATTTTTCAGTTTACTCTTTTTAACTGTTACAGTTTTCATTAGAAGTTCAATTTTAAAGTTCAACAAAGTAAACAAATACCGATATTCCTCAATTGCTTTCATATAACACATACATAGAGTGTGTTTGTGTGGACATATGTGGAACACATTAATTAAAACGGAAAATTTAAATTCATAATCCTTTGTAGTATATTTAATTAAATTTGTAGGTTTTTTCCATTTTTTTTATAAACTGTTTGTTAAACAAAAATAAAGTCAAAAAGCGTTTTTCATTTGTGTATAGATAAAGTTTCGTTTTGAACATAGATATTCATTCATATGTTTGTATGTATGCATATGTGTGGGTATGTAGTATGTATTGCATATAGGCCTGTCAGCGTAAAAAAATAATAATAATTTTGATAAATTTGTTGGGGGTATTTTTTTGTTATTTCAATTTGCACACTTTTTTGTTGATGAAGGAGTTCAATTAGATCTCATAGAATTTAGTTAAGATATGCATAGGAATTTTAGATTTTTAAAATTAACTCGTTTTTAAACATTCTCTCACATACACAAACACACAGGCACTCAAACTCGCGCACGCACTTTAATTTGTGTGTATATAAATTTGGTTTATTTTAAATTGTTGCAATATATATTGCATATTTCGGAGGATATAAGTGTTATTTTGTTTGCTTTTGTTTTATTTATTTTAAGATGAACTGTTTTATTAATTGATTAAACACTTTTAAGCACTGAAAAATTCCGTATGAAAAAATCTATCTAATATTTGTAAAGTTTCCCTTTTTAATATCCCGTGGCTAAAGTTTTGTATCGTATTAGAGC
Organism: Pollenia griseotomentosa; assembly: GCA_963931875.1. Taxonomy (NCBI): domain Eukaryota; kingdom Metazoa; phylum Arthropoda; class Insecta; order Diptera; family Polleniidae; genus Pollenia; species Pollenia griseotomentosa. The sequence goes on from OZ007565.1 coordinate 12,945,331, forward strand.
AGTATAATTAAAAAAAAAAGCTGGTAGTATTTGTTGCTCTTCTATTTTGTAGGTAGTTGTTAGAACGAAAAGCGTAAATTGTTTTTTCTTTATTATAGGAGCTTTAACAGTTTTATGAATTGTATTAGTATTAAAAAGCTTTTTAATGTGATAAAGCTTCATAACTCCTTTAAAAGAGCACATTAATCGTTTACCAACACTACCAATAATAAAGTTGCCAGAATAAACAACTTTCAAAAAATCCACCCCTAAAAACATATTTACTCGTTCTATATCAAAACTGCCAGTGATAAAACAATGATTAACACACGCACAAACACACAAATACTTTAACCCAGCGAACACGAAGTCAAACATGTGATATAAAATGGTTATATTATATTTTTAAATTTAACATTTGAATTTAAATGGGTAATAATTTAAATACAAGCATCTGACAAACAATGTTTTATCAAATTGTTATCTCAAGTGTTAGGGCTCAGTAGGCCGCGAGTAACAGTAACGTTGCAAATCAACTAACCTTTTACCGGTAAGGTTACTGTTACTGGTAATCGCGGCTAACCGAGCCTTTAGTCTCAAATTTTAAATAAACTTGGCAGCGCTAAAGTGAAAACTAATTTAACATGGTGACCAGGGATGGCATTTAGTTTTAAAATTTTACAAAAAACCTTTAAAAATTAAACTTTTTTTGACCATAATTGTAATTTTTTTTGTTCAAATTAAATTTATTTAAAAAACACCACTAAAAAGTTTTATAATTCTTATTTGTATATACATACTTTAATACTATAACAAACTATAATTCATACTAGCTTTTACCCGTGACTTCGTTCACGTGAAAATTAGAGCAAGATTTAAAAAATAAAAAATTTACAAAAATTGTATGTAGTTTTTTCATCTTTACTTATTATATTTTAAAATATACCACTAAACAATATTAAAGGATTAGAGTCTTGCGACGACACGAGCAACCGCCATTTAAATGTCAATGTGAAATAGAAGGGGTCTCTTAACATGTATATTCCGGCCACAGGGGCATATGTTATATGTATACCAAATTTATCAAGAAGAAATAAGTACCAATTTTTCGTTTGGTCATATGGGCTATATAACCATCAGCTGGATGCTTTTTATTTTTGCTTTTGCCACTGCTATTGAAATTTTTAAATTTTTTCCAATAGCCAATGGTTTGTTTTTCGTTTGTGCAAAAAAGCAAATCTCCTATTTTGTATATTTTTAGTTTTTGACAATTGCTTTTTTACCAGCCAGCGACAAAAATGGACAACCACCTAAAAAGCAAAAGCTAAAAAAATATTTCGCCTTTTGCTTTTTTACTTTTTCCTAAAAGAAGAGCTAGTTAAAAAAGACAAACCAAAAAAAATCTAAAATTCAAAGAACAAAAATTCTTCCCTGGCTGGTAATAACAAAAAGCCGATTCAATAAAATGAAAAGCAGCTGAAGTGTGTGCTAAAAGCATTCTGAGCAGAGCTATTAGCTCTGCAAAAAGGCAGATTACAATGATAAAATACTGATCAGTGTACAAGCGACGTGGTTTTTTTCATGGTGGTGAGGTAAAAAAATGTTTGCCTTTCTTCAGTAATGTTGTTGTTGCTCGACAGTTTGCAGGACTACAGCACGAAATGTGTGTGTGTGTATTTTGTTTTTCTAAAATATTTTTATTACTTTTCATACAAATACCGCTTGTAAAAGGCAAAGCACCCAAATTGTGACGTTGATTTGATTCTTTTATTGTATAGAAAACAATAACAAATTCTTGCTGTGTTTGTTTTGCATGAAAAATATCACTTGTCGTCGTCGAGTATTTTTTCGCAATCAAGTGCCTTTCAGCAACCTTTTGCGCTGCTTTTATATCCTATTTTGCGGCTATTAGCATGCATTGGTTTTTGATTTGGCGGCTGTTTGACAGAAGCTGTTTGTTTCATTATTTTTCCTACATATTTTTTCCTACAACATAAAAGTGATTGCCGTTGCTTTTTGAGTTCCATCATATAAGAAATTTTTGCTATTGTTAAAAAAGCAATAGTTGGAAAAAGCCAGTGTCCATTAAAAGGTGTGTTTATTTTGCTGCTGCTTTTGAAAAGTGTAGGCTTTTTCAGCAGTGGAACTTGTCGGCTTTTTATTATTGATTTTTTTTTTAATAGGAAAAAGGCAAAATTTGGCTGCTTTTGCTAATATGGCGATAGCATTTTAAACCCTGCTATATGCTAGCTCTGTACCAAATTTTTCGAATAGATAAAAGGTCTAAAGGTAGAAGAATACAAAAGTACCAGCTTTTCCTCATTTTAGGCCCTGAGAAAGTTCACAGTATGTTAATTAGGCTATAATCTTTATGTATATTAAGTAAATCGAAAAATAACAAGTATCAATTATATCCCACTTTTACCCCTTAAAAAGTACCAAAGTAAAATTTTCCTGGATTTCGCGTGATTGAGCCACAAACTTTCAAACATACAAACTTTCACATTTATAATATTAGCTGCGTTCGTTTACCCCAAAATTTGTACAAATTTGTACTGGATTTTACTGAAATGCGTTCGCGTACACATACATTTGTAAAGTTCTCATATTTCTCATCTACTGGATTTTACTGGAAAAGTAAACGAACGCACATATTATAGTAGGATTTATTAAGATAAAAAAAATTGTACGTACTGGTTTTGAATTAGATTTCCACAGCTGAATTACAATTTTTCACACTTGGGTTTTTTAAGCGCGCTTATGCACCGCACCTCTAATGTGATTAAGTTCTAATCATATCAAAATCGAGACGAGTACCATATATTGAAGTAATTTGTGTTTGCGAACTCTTTATTGGGGAATTCTACTTATAAAAAACTTGCCCTTTTTTACTTTGAAATACCCTTGTTGTTTTTTGGAATGTGCCCTTTTTGTGACCCTTTTAGGGTCATTATTACAACTTAAAGTTAGCCAAATTTAAGGTTAAGTTGACAGATAGTAATGTGTTATCTGTTAAAAAGCGTCCTTTATCTGCCGGATAGTTAAAAATGTCCAATGGCAGCGCTGGTTCTGTAAAACGAAATCGCAAAACTCTTAGCGATAGTATACTGAATCTCTTTTTTCTGTAATGCTCTGCATTTTTATACATTGTGTTCTTTGCTTTAGCTGATCCGAAAATACTTGTTGGTAATAGTCCAAATAATTTCCACGAGTTAAAGCTGGAGGTCCATACCATGCGTTCCAAGAATTAAAAGCTTTCTTGATTTCCTAATGACGCTGCGACGCATGCAAAATTCATATGAAATAACCACAAATGTTAAGTTGGGGGTTGGTTAAAAAATCGAGACTATTTTGATGTAGGTAAAAGTGAACTTATGTATTCTGAGCCTAAATCCGTTTACAAAAAAATAATAACATTACGGTTTTTTTCGTTATACAATTTTTAATAAAAAAATTATGCGCCTTTATTAATAATATAGTGAGTTTAACTAAATACGAAAATGTATGTAGTGAAATCCGCATAGAAATGATCTTTCCCTCAACAATAAATTTCAGTGTATTTATCAAAACTAAAAATTGGGAATATAGCCCAAAAATAACTTTGATTATTTTTTTTACCTGAAAAAAAACTAGTTATAGTAGTTATGTAGAACAAAGCTACTAAATAATGAGTGAAAGAAGCTATTCATTTTAAAAAAGTAGGCGAAGTTTTAACTGGAAAATTAATAAAATGCAGCAATTTGTTTTTCCTTTTACCCACTTATAACTACAATTCGAGTCGGAAAAAAGCCAACCAATTGTAGAGGAATCTAAGAAAAGATAAGCCCACTGTTTATTGTTGGTGTGTTGTTTAAGCTTTGCTATTGTTACAAGTAAGTGTTTATAATTCTTATTCACTTTACAGTTTTATTTGTATATTTTTTTTAGCTTTTCTTAAATCGTTGGAAAAAGGTTTCCTATTGATCTGGCCTGAGCAACCAATGAAATGCGCATAGAAATTAGCTTTCCCTCAACAATAAATTTCGGTGTATTTATCAAAAATAAACATTGGGAATTAAGCGCGTCATAGAGAAACCTTGTTATGTAGTTTTCCATTTGTGAGCTAAAGGCTTAGTTGGCTGGGAGTAACAGTAACGTTGCAAATCAGCTGCTTAAGTTTGTGGTATGTAAAGCAATTAAAACGTTTATATTTAGTTAAAAGTAAGATGTTACTTCTGTCTCAATCTGTAAGAAAAAGATTGGTCTTACTTTTTTACGATTAGGTTAATTTCCTGTTACTCTCAGCTCACTGAGCCTTTAGTCAAATAAATATGAGCTCTGTGCTGCGATACCACCGTATCAAACATATGTAGGACGAATACGAGACGCGTGTGTGCTTTTAGAGCAAAAACAAAAAAAAAAAGATCTTATATATTATCCATATCGTCATCACATATCTCAAATTCTTTTGCGAGGCGCGTTTGATGCAAAAATGTCAACATCTTTTGGTCTTAGTAAAATAGACAATAGTAATTTTAAATCTGAAGTTTAAGACTTAAACGTGAAAAATGTTCGTGGGAGTACAAGTTTAAAAGAAATGCAATCGCGAGAAGATTACAAAGAGATTCTTCAAATGGCCGCAATTTTTCTAGGAGGGTCGCTTCCAAATTTGTTGTTTCTATGCTTCGTTTGAAAAACAACACTCATCGGCACACAACAATACAACTTTTATTGACTTGAAATAATATATAAGAGCGCATAGGTTCTTCTACAGCACCAAAGGAAGGCATACTAATAATAACCGCACCACAATAGTGGAGAGGGTATTATGCGCTTGTCCTAGACCCACCAATAAATATACCGATCGACTCAGAATCACTCCCTTAGCCGATGTTACAGTGTCCGTCCGTCCGAAATAGGGTCTTTGTGCCCACAAATCAGTGTTGCCAAAACTTGGTGACCAAAAATGGCTAAATTTACGGAAAAAAATGGCTAAAAATGTGCTAAAAAATGGCTAAAAGCTTTTTTAAATAAAAACACATTAAAATTCAATAACAAAACAGAAATAATTCATTTAAAGTCGTTAACGATGAAATTGTAAGTTAAGATCAATTTCTTAAATAAGAATAAACGTAAATTAATATATTGATAGATATTTTAAAAATTAAATCATCGATAAAATCGATGTCGTTATTGTTCATCTCATAGGAACCACTCGTGCCTATTAGTTTTAAACAACTTGAAGGAAAATCATAATCACGACAACAGTAACCCAACCTTTTGAGTCCAGGGGCCTAATTCTCGCATTCGTGATCGAGTACTTTCTCGATTCGAAAGCAATTTTATTTCAGTCAATACTGAACGAATCAAAATTATTTTTTCAGTATTGTGAAACTCAGATGAATGCTTTACAATAACGAAAAAATATTTCCAATTCGTTCAGTATTGACTGAAATAATTAGATATTAAATTGCTTTCGAATCGAGAAAGTACTCGATCACGAATGCCAGAATCTGGCCCCAGATCTACAATAAAAAACAAGTAAAAAAGTATAGTCGGTCAGCCCCGACTAGATGATACCCTACACCACATTATAACTTATGTACCAAATTTTATTAAATTATCTGCAAATTTGCGACCTGTACTTTGCGCACAAGGTGTACATGGACAGCCAGCCAGCCAGCCGGACAAACATCGTTAATTCGACTCAGAAAGTGACTCTGAGTCAATCGGTATACGTAAAGGTTGGCTAAGTATCAATATTTTAAGGTGTTACAAACATCACTTCAAACGCATAGTACCCTCTCCACTATTGTGGTGTTGGTAAAAACATTTTATTGTTACGGTAAAAATATTTACCTAATTAAAAAAATCGAATTAACGGTTGCTAAATGTAACTGTTTTCTTAAGTTACTTTTAACGATGTTTACTTGGCAAAATACCCTCTCTAAGTCAGCATTAGACCATGGAAGTGAGAGCAACTTTATAGTTAATTCTGAAATTTCTAAAAAAATTTGTTGCAGCCTGCATCTCTTTATTGAAATACTTGCAATCAGAAAAAACAGCGTTATTTGTGTTGATCCATTTATAAATTTAATATTGGAATACTGTTCCTTTATTTTGAAAGATGTTTCATCATCATAGTTTATAGCGATTTTCAACATTTGTAAAAGTTGTGATTTAAATTAAAGGCGTTTAAATTTTTAAAAATGTTTGTTTTACTTTTATAAATTTTTATAATAAAATAAAAATTATTCTTTTAAAAGAAAAACGACAAATAAAATTTTATGGCTAAACAATTTGAAAAATGGCTTAAAAAATGGCTAATGGCTAAACTCATTTTTTAATGGCTAAATAGGGTGAAAAATGGCTAAATCTAGCCACTAAATGGCTAAATTGGCAACACTGCCACAAATCAACTTATTATGTTGGTATTTAGATTTAATTTGCGATAAGAACTTTAACGATAGTAGATAACGGATATAAAAACATCTCATATAGGAAAAAAGGTAAAAAAGCACCGTGTCGTTTTCGATATAGTCAATATATACAAGAAATATTTTGCCATGCACCAATAATAAAAATATTTTTTATAAGAACATTTTTATTACCCAAAATATCCGAGCAAAGGCGTACATACTTGCTTACACAAAATAACCAATTAAGTGTGTACATTTTAAACCAAAAGTTTTTGTATTCTTATAGTATAGTATAAACTTTTATAAGAAATAAAACTCGTATAAGAAATTTATTTCTAATTGCTTAAATTATATAATTGCTTAAAAGAACAAAAACGCATATTAGAAACTTTTGAGCGTTTTTTTATTATATCCGTTACCTAATGTACATAGCTACCTTGTCATAACAAAATGTTGTGCTGGTAGGGCCAAAATTAACCAAATCTCATTTAGATGACGATATCTAACTAATATTCGGCAAAAGAACTTTTACATGAATTACATAAACCTCATCATAAAATTTTGTTCTGGGGAGTCCATAATTCTGAAGACCACAGATAAATAGTCATGTCACAAAGTACAATTCCGTTCGGAAACGGAATTCATTCCGTATTTTGGTGCCTCAGAAAATAAATTACTAAAAAAAATTTCGGAATGAACCTATTTTTGTTTTCATGAACGGAATGGGTGTTTTCTCTATCTCAAAGGGCGAATAACTATCATAAAATACTTTATATCATTGACCAAATGTGTTTCCTTTATTTATTTTTGAAAAAATGTACATTTTAAATAATTTTTAGCGCTTAGTTTAACAAATATTTAAAAATCTTTACAAAAGCTTTTACAAGAAAACAACATTTTGTTAATGGATTTATGAAGCCATTTCAAACTTAAAAGAACAAAGCAAAATAATAAGCAAGTACAATTTTAAATTTTATTCCAGTGCAGCATGTTTACTTTTTAAATTTCACAAATTTTAAAGTTTATCACTCATTTTATAAAAACTGAAATGTAAATCTTTTTGTACAAAAATTTTTTTAACAGCTGTTTTTTCTTTTGCAAAGTGAATTTGTTGCCATTTTACACAGTGATAAATACTGATGCTGTCTAATTAGTTACATAAAAATCTCTTAAACAAAATTTGTCGTATGAATCTTAAGGCCCGACCATAATATGCAGAGCCTTGCTTATACTACTGTCAAAAATTAGCAAAAAATCTCCCAAATATATTTAAAAAAAAAACATAGTGCCCCTCTCCTAAGACTTGACAGAGTCAAGCTTGACTTGTGGGAACCGGCACATACGGAGTGGGAGATCAGTTTCGCACTTTGCTTAAGCAAATGACAGTTTTATAAAACTTTACAAAAAGTTTCCATAAGTTCAATATACATAGTTTGTTGGTTGGGCCTTAAAGCACCAAAAATGATTTCGAATGGAATGGCAATCACGTAATTGACAGCATTCCGAAGGGAGTCTGTGACACGGCTTAACATTGGTGCTACATACAATGTTATATATTTTTATTACATAGTGTTAACATTTTTATAAAGGTAAATAAACAAAATTGGCTATAATTTTAGAAGGCAAAACCTATTTTTTTGAGTTTCTATATAATTGATGGACTTTATAGTTTCGCTTTAATATTAAACAAGCTTAAAAGAAGTAAAAATGAAAGCCAACGGTTTATAAATAGATAAGTTGTAGTCAAATAAATGTCTCCTACCCAAATAAAAGAATGATACCCCTGACAGACATCTGGCTTTTATACCATAGTATGCATATGTACTATTTTATAGCGACAAACTTGTAGTATGTGTATGATCGGTATGTCTATTATTACAAAATATACAAATTTATGCTTTGGTATGAAATAAGTATGTATAATCGCATAAGTCACACGCAAGACTTTTATACCCTTCACCACTGATGGAAAAGGGTATATGTAAGTTTGTCATTCCGTTTGTAATTTCTACAATATTCTGGGTCCTTATTAGGAGCGAAGTTGATTTAACGATGTCCGTCCGTCTTACGTTTGATATGTGTTTTCCGGAGACTCCAGACATGATAGCGGCTAGGTTGTTTTACATTTATCTCACATATAGTCCACCATGTCTTGCTATTGAAATATAGCAAGATCGGTCTATAAATGGCTGAGATATGAGCAAAAAACCACGACTGCCTCTAATTTTTTTCCAAAAATCCCTTGTTGTTGTATTTTTATTACTTTTTTCTGTATATCTGGAGAACGGCAAGAGCCAAAGTTTCCAAATTAGGTACAAACATTTAGGTTATAAATACACACTATCCCACAAAATGTGGGCGGGATTGGAGAAGTGGGCGTGGTACCTCCCATACAAAATATATGACTGTAATATGACCTATGGTTACGCCTTATATATCAAAAGATCGGAAATTTAAAAAATATTTTCTGAAAAACTCGGGAAAATCGGTTCAGATACGAAAAAGTTATGACCAAAATATTAATTTTTTTTTTTTGAAAAATACCCATTTTCGGGAACCATAAATCTTCCTGTGTTGTTTTAAGAACGTGAGTGCAAAAGTGACCCGTTTAGTTTTTGTTTTGAATGTTCACTAAACGAGTCACTTTTGCACTCGCGTTCTTAAAACAGGCAGTAAATTTAATGGTTTTAATCATAAACAATTATCAATTAATAACATTTTGTTTTTCGTGCTTAATTTCCAATTTTTTCCATTTAATTTTTTTCATTTTGATAAATTTACTGAAATTTAAGTGTATTTATCAATAATGAAAATTGGGAATTGAGCACGGAAAACAATATCTTTTTAATTGAAACTTATGTATTCCCAAAAATTATTTTGATAATAAATTTGCAAGTGTCCGTACATAAAAAACTGAACTGGCAAATTGCTTTATTTGGATTTTCTTGCGAAAACAACAAGGCAATTTGTTTTTTTTTTTTTTAATTTTGTCTTTCTTAACGCGCTTACAACTAATGTAAGGTAAGTTAAACTCACTGTTTATTGTTGGTATTTTGTTTAAGCCCTGATATTGTTGCAAATAAAGTTTGAGTGTCTGCAATTCTCATTCACTCTACAGTTGTATTTACATATCTAATATCTTTAGATTTTCGAAAGTTTTTTTGGGAAAAAGTTTCCTGACAACCTGGCCTAAGGAACCCGTGAAATATGCGCATGCGTATTTATCAAGAATGAAAATTGTAAATTAAGCACGGAAAACCAAAATGTATTAATTAAAAATTATGTATTCCCAAAAATTACTTTGATATACAAATAAATGACTAAACTTAAATTTATTATGTGGTGTTTACATTATTTTGACGCTCACAGTCGGTATGCGCTAACTCACCTAATTATAGCTTTAGAGAAGAAGATAAAAACAAAATGGCCCATAACCATAGTCATAAAAAGTATATTTCAAGAGTACTAAAGCAAACTTTTATTAAATGTATGGTTTTGATCTATATATATAAAAATGAAAAATGTTTGTGTGTTTGTTTGTTTGTTGGCTTATAGACTCCTAAACTACTGCATCGATTTTCCTGAAATTTACAGTAACATCACGTGAGCCCTAAAAATAAAAAAGTCTACTTATTTGTTCGATAGGGGCAGGGGAATTGGTACCCCCATAGGATGCCAATATTAAATATCGCATATCTTAAGAGCCGCTGCACGCATTTTGTTGAACTTCTGGTAGTAGGATCTTCTAAGCCCCAAAATTAAAATAAAATAGCAGCGGGGGAAGTGGTACCCCCATAGGACGCCAATGTTTAATATCGCATATCTTAAGAAGTGTTATAGTGTGAATGTTCAAACTTTGCAGAAGTCACTCTTATGGTATACTACACTTTTGAAAGGGAGGGAAGGGGGGGGAAATACCTCCCATAGGATGCATATATAAAATATTTCTCAACAGAAGAACTATTAAAGGAAGAGCCTTCAAACGTGGTTAAAGCAGTGCAGCGAAGCGTACCGGGTTGGGCTAGTCTACTATAAACAAGAAAAAGCACAAATAAAACCAGTTTTATATATTTAAGTTTTTATCGACCTTTTCCTTATTTTATTATTGGTTTGCTTAGAAAATTCTAAATCGGGCTTATTAAGGTCATGTATTCTATGCAAATAAAAGATTATTTCATAATTTTCTTTCCGACGTTTCGTTGGAGATTCCCAACATCATCAGGGATATTTTATTAGATATATAATCTTCCGTCAATATTTCTGCATTTTGAATATTTAACACACATTCTGTTTTACATAAACACAACATAAAACATAAATTTAATTAAACAAAACAATTGCAAAAATATAAATAAAAATAAAAAATATCACAGTAAAATTAAATTGTATTAAACTAAGTATCACAGAAGCAGAACCAGTTTTAATTTTAAAACTAGCTGAAGTTGCTTTTAACGAATTTGACGACACTTCACATCAGCTGTTTATGTGAATAAATAAAAATTTTTTTTTAATATGCACATATGTATTTAGGCCAAAAAGAAAAATCTAATAAATAAAAAAAAATATTAAAAAAAGAAAAACATGTTTATTCCTGATTTACTTTCTCTTTTCTTTTAAGTTTACACCAAAAATGATCTCTCTTTGTGGATACATTTCCAATGCAGCCCAATTTTGACATTTGATTCAAAATAAAAAGCTTTTACTGGAACCATTCGCCAGATTCATACATAAAAACCTATATTGTCTTTGTATGGGAAGTGCCATACGCACTTCTTCAATTCACTCACTTTTTGACAGATGTTGTGTATTGATAACCAACCAATTATATTTTGTTCCATGCCCACTTTTCTAACCCCGCCCACTTTTTGACTGATGCTGCGTATTTATAACCAAGCTAATTGTACAAACTGTAGCTATTGCCGTTGTCCAGATATACAGAATAATAGTTTGTGCCGCGCCCAGTCCTGCAATCTCGCTTTCCTTTTAGATATACAGAATTCATTTTTGAACGACGCCTTCTTATCTAATCACCTCCATATTCTATTGTGTTACACGTTCTCCTTCCAATCTCGCTCACATGTTGTGTGTTGATAAGCAAGATGACCGTACCTTTTTTAAAAACTTTGGCTCTTGCAGTTCTCCAGACATACTGAAATCTCGAATGTGTTTGTATGGGAGGTAACACGCCCACTTCTCCAATCCTGGCTGTTTTTCTAAAGAGATTGTGTATTAATAACCCAGCTATGTGTAGCAAATTTTTCACCTTCCGGTCTTAAGATATAAATAAATCCTGTTTTTGCCACGCCCACATATTCAAGCAAGCCCTTATTTTGTCGGATATTGTTTTTTGATAACCAAGATGAGTATATATAATTTGGAATCTTTGGTTCCTGCCGTTCTCCAGATAAACATAAATCTATAATGGCGTTGTGTTGAAGATGCCATGCCCACTTTTTCAACACCGCCCGTTTATTATAGAGGTTCTGTATTGATAGCCTAACTTTGCGTATCAAATTTGGACCATTTTGCTTTGACTGTTCTTTAGATATAAATAATCCTATTTTTTCCATGCCCACTTATCCAATCCCGCCCAAATTGTTAAGCTCTTGCCGTTATCTAGGTATACAAAAATTGAAATAATCTTTGTATGGAAGATGCCATGCTCACTTAAAAAAATATGTATATTTGCCTGTAGCACCTTCCAGACCATCAGTTATATACTACAAAAGGTTTATAAAGATCGGTTCAGGGGCTTAGGCGGCTTTAAAGTACAAACAAACAAATAAACATACATAATTTTTATTATATTTACATATACAGATTTTTCTTATTATTTTGATGTGAATAGATGCGAAACATTTAAGGAAGAAGTGCATAACACGCGTTAATTCTTCGACGAAGATACACAACTCGCGATATAAAAGCCTTCTTTAAGCTGTTTTTTATTTGCTTAACACTTTTTTTTTATAGAATTCCAAGCTTCATCTCTTATAAACTCTTTAATAAGTTTTTCCTCCATGATTCACAAATTTGTTAAATTATTTTTTTTTTAATGTCAGCTGATAACATGTCAAAATTACACAACGCGTTTAAAAGTTCAAAGTTACCCAACCAACATTTTGCCGCAAATGCACCAATATGTTTTTTGTTTAACTTGGTATATTAACAAATACTAGTTTAACTCTTTTTTGACAGAATTCTACAGAGCGCTCGCGAAATAACGCGTCTTATGTACAGATGTACTTCTACTTTTAGGATTAATAATTAAAAACTTACACGTCTAACCGTTATATTAAAATGATTGTATCGCCACAATAAAAGACTCAAACGCCTGGTACGTTCAACAGAAGATAAAATTATTAATTGCTTATTTTTTTCTACGCTAGCGTCAGATTGAGCCATTTAAAATGTTTAATAAATCGATCAACAGTAACACAATAATTGTCTTTAATGAGACGTTTATCAGTCTAGTAATTCACAATTGAAATAATTTCCCAATGAAAAACTAAATAGTATTAAAGTTGAAGAAAAACCAAGTACATTTACTTATATACTTATTTATTTTATCAGTTAATTAAATTGTTTAATACGTTCAGTATAATATTAGCAGTGCGAATAGGTATTTTGTGCATAAATTTGTTTGATTCGCTTGATATATAAAATAGTAAGCAATATTAGATGAGGGCTTGTTTGTCCATTAGTAACATTCATACACTGAAAATACTTAAAAATGCATTAACAGTAGCACTGCTCAAATTTGACACTTTTTTCTGTTAAGTGGGGCACCCGGTAAGGTAACCTAATTTGAGTACGCTGTATCCAGTGGTGCCAACCGTTTTAGATTAGATTTCGAAAATGGAGGAATTTGCACAATATATTATCGAGTAACGACAAAACGGTTTAATTTATTGAATAGGCCAAAAAAATTATAGAAATTCCGCAATAATTACCTTTAAGAAGGGCTACATTTTTTTAAATCTGCGCCGTCTTTTTAGAAATTTAAATTTTTTAGAAAAATTTGGAACTTGTTGTTTTTTAAAACAACATAAAAAATTGGGGAAAAAACATTTTTGCTTTAAGGGGATATCCGTTGGAGTATGCAGGAGGAAGAAGAAGAAAATTCTCAATAAAATCTTAAACTTTAATTAACAAAAATAAATGTTTCGTTTAATTTTTGCTATAAAACTCTTTTCAGAATTTAGTCTCATGGCAATTTATGATTTGTTCTTCACAAAAATTCTTAAGAACTGTCTTTTCTTCTGTAAAATTTTTTGTGCCATAAAATTCTTTAGAATCATTTCTTCTTATAAGATTTCATTAAATCATCGAATTCAGATTTAAAATTTGAACAGACAATTAACAAACAACGTTTTTCTTTCAGTGTGTGTCAATACTCTATATTAATTGTTCACATGCATTAAATAATACGCGATAAAAAAAAAACGGTTCATTTAAAAGAAATTGGAATGTTGAACACTTTTAGTTTTTTAAATTATTCTTCATTTAAAATAATTCAGTTCGATTTGTTGGCTTCTAAACTTGAATGTATGTACTAAAAGTCAAGAAAAAAATGTTATTACAACATTTTTCTTTTTTTAATTTTTATTATCAGACATGTCTTTGATCACAGCGGGTTACTACAAACTACTACTTCTATTTTCGTCTAGGGTGTTAATAAAAAGTTAATAAAAACGCTTGATTGAATATAAAAATTTCTTACTTTGTTATACCCCCCACCACAGCTAGTTGTGAAGAGGGTATACTAAGTTTGTCATTCAGTGTGAAACTTTCTTAATATTCATCTAGGACCCCATTGAGTACATATTTTATTCCCAGTCCTTTAGTAATTCTAAGTCCGCACGTTTTTCCGTCTGTTGAAATCACGGTAATTTTCGAACGGCTGAAAAAAAGAAAAATATTGGTGTAGAATTGTTTCTCTTCTTCTTATCAATTTGGGATTGAAATCTAGCAAAATCGGTTCAGTAAGATTAGAGTTATGAATCAAAATGTGGAACTACCACCCCAAAAAATATATTCTATATGACTAGAAATCACACTGGCAAATTTCGAGAAGATCGGTCCATAATTTACCATAGGCCTCATATAAAGCATACTCTCGGAAAAAATCTTTAGTACGCGTAAAACCGTAACGAATAAAAATATATCATATAATAAAATTTGGTCAGTCATAGTTTTATAAGACTTTAAATCACGTTATCAAATTTCGTTAAGACCGGCCCATAATCAAGCATAGGTCACATATAAGGCCCACTCCGGAAATATTCCAACTGCAGGTGGAGGGTATTAAAGATTTGGCACTCTAACTTGTTGCATACAAAAATTTTCGTAATAACTTAAAATATAGATAAAAGTTTAATATTTTGAATGAGGTCCGCAGATTTAAAAATCCGTTTATTTAGCTGTTTTTATAACTATGTAAATAAAAATATATACATACATACCTTAAAATTAATAAGTATTCTGCAGGTATGTTCGTAGTTAGTTAAAGGAAGGTTAAAGAAACAAAGTCGACAAACAGGGCAAAAAATTGTACTTTTGGGTGCATTTTGCAAGCAGGTTTTTTTACAAAATAATGTTGTTTAAAATTGTAACCTATGTTCCTTACGATCAATGCAGCAAAAAAATAAAGTACATTTATGGGGCAAAACTTCTTTTATTTTTTTTATGACGTTATTATTAAGGGTCGTCCTCATGAAATCACCTAAGATTGCCATTTGTTCAAATGGGCAAATTTTCGAGACTTGTTTCATGAAGCCCTTTTCTAACTTTTGTGCAATTTAAAACAATTTATGTCAATTTACTTTTGTTACCTCCAATTAAAATGACTTTTTAAGTAAAAGACGAAAAATTAAAATTTGTGTTTTAAAAGTGAAATTTTTTCTTAAAATTCATTAAGAAAGCGAAAAGAGCAAATTGCACAAAAATTGTTGTTGTGATAAGTTGACACTTGATTTTTTTTGGAAAAAAGGACAGTATTTAGTGTACAATTGAGTCTTATACAATTTTTGACAGTTCATTTGCTATCTCTATTACTTCAATTGCTATATGATTTCCGATTTAAGCCGTTCTTGCCCTTTTTTAATTTTATTACTTTCCTTCAAAATATATTGCTTTTAAAAAGTACGAAAAGGAGATCTTATTTTTTTTTTTTGCTATAAGCATACATCCGCTTGAATTTTAATTCTAAAGGGTGTTTTTTTAAGCTAGATAGAACTTTAAATTGTAAAAAGTAACACAAAAAATTAAATTTTGATGAAATATTTTTTTTTATCGTTTGAGTATACTCTGACAAATCATCATGAATAGACTCACGCTTGAACAACGCTACGAAATTATCCAAATTTACTTTGAAAATCAGTCGTCGATTCGCGCAACTTATATCGCAAAATTGTGTTCAGCGATGAGGCGCATTTTTGGCTTAACGGGTTTGTTAATAAGCAAAATTGCCGCATATGGAGCGAGACCAATCCACAAGAGACCCTACAGACTCCATTACATCCAGAAAAATGCACCGTTTGGTGCGGTTTTCACGCTGGTGGCATCATCGGACCTTATTTCTTCAAAAATGAGGCCGGAGCTCGCGTTACGGTCAATGGAGATCGTTACCGCACCATGATCAATGATTTTTTGTTTGAAAATATGGATGACATTGATCCGGAGGAGATGTGGTTTCAACAGGATGGCGCTACGTGCCATACGGCGAACGCAACCATCGACTTATTGAAATCAAAATTTGGCGATAAGTTGATTTCGAGAAATGGACTTGTCAATTGGTCAATATAGATTTCTATATATATGGAGTACTGTTATAGTGCAAGTATTCCAATTGTGTACAAAGTGCTTAGATATTTATACACAACATCGGTCAAAGAGTAGATTTAGTTGGAAGAGTAGGCATGTCACCTATTATTCGGTGTATCTGTAGTAAATATTGCTTCATTATCAATGAACGAGATCTGTTTTAAGGACATAATTTTTTTTTCAATTGAGGTAGCGCAGCGTACCGGGTTAAGCTAGTATATTAAAAAAACAAGTAAGAAAGTAAAGTGGGTCAAGCCCGATTATAAGGGACCCTACGCCGAAGCTTGCCAGACGGCATTGGCTCTTCTTAATTTACAAGAATTTTTAATGCTCTTTAAGAATCAAAGAAAATATCTTTTGTTATGATTTTTCTAGCCCATGTTATTATCTTTAAACTTGTTTACCATTTTCCTTAAATAAAGCTGTGTAAAAACAAATAAATATTTTAGCTATTAGTTTTAAAAGATTCCTTTTTTCAACACTTAAAATTTGACAACACTGAAATGATGATTTAAACGGAAACCCGTATCAACACTAGTATGTAATTCCCTCGATTCTCAACACTAATAACACTGTGCTCGAATTTGACACCACCTTTCTGACAAGCGGGGCAACCGGCGGGTAAACCTAATTTGAGTAAGCTGAATCCTGTGGTGCTAAATGTTTTTTCGGTAAGCTCTAGTTTTCGAGATATGCCCATATTTTGAAAATATAGGAGGTTACACTACACACACATATCTGTGGTTTTCATTGGGTAACCGCGCATGTCTTAAAATAAAATTTTTCAGGAGATCCGAAAAACCATTTTAGCAGTGTTACACTAGCAAAATTCAATACTACACTTGGGATGAAGCAAAATTACCCAATATAAATGAAATTACACCTGATATCAAATTAAGGTTTAATTAAAAAAAAAAAAAAATTATAAAAAAGAACAAATTAGTAAGTAAATAGTCGAATTTAGAACATTTCTTCCCTACACCACAGTATTTGCAAACAAATTTTGAAGACTGTTTCCTTGTTAGGTCCCCTATGCAATTTTGGTTCTATTAAAAAAAAATTATGTTATGAGGTTGAGACAGGTATTTACATATGAGATTTTTTAGTTTTGAGATGTTTTAGTTTTGAAGTCTTTTAAGGGAGGGGCTTTATATATGACCTATGTTCAATGCTTTACCTACCAGCATAAAATTTTGCCATAGCATAGTAGCTAGATTCACATTGCTTCATTCATTTTGAAAATACATTAATCCATGAAGCGATCTGGTGTGCACTTAAATGTAAAATTGGTTGTAGTTAAGAGCTAAATAAGTTACGGTATTGACCGACAATCAGAAAGCTTAATGCTAGGAACACAACTGGGACGAACGACGAATTTTTGGCCGCGAATATTCGTCGCCAAAAATAAAATATATTTGTGTATATGAAAATACACACAATCATGGCGTCGGCCGAAATTCGTCATACGCGTCGACTTTGCAATAGATTTATTTCTATTTCATACGCCGCACACTGGTTCATATTTTGAGAAGGCGGCGGAGAAGGTGAATCTTAAAGAATTTTCGACAAATAAAGCAGTTCAGGCCACATAAATTATCTAGCACGTCAGGTTATCAATTAATTTGGAGAAGGTAAAGGTATTGCCATTGTTATGAACTTATTGTGGGTGAACGGATGCTGCAAAAATAGGCGACATAAACATAAGTAAATAGCCGCAACATAAACTACATAGTTTAATTACCTTAAAATTGCAACTTAATTTAAAAAAATGGAAGAACAGGTAAATGGTCAAAATACTAGCACGCAGTTATATTTTACGTGAAAATTACCTACATGTTACCTGTTAATTTATTGCCGGTATGTTATTATTATTTTAAAAAGTGAGAAAACAGGGGTTTTTTATGTTTCAAAGAAATGCTAATAAAAAATTAAATTTGTATTTAAAAAAGGGTTTTTATGTTTTAAAGAAGTAGTAACAAAATATCATTTAAAAAACTTCTATCAAGAGTATAAAAGTGCATGCATTCATAATTTTACCTTCATTATTGTTTAAACAATGGCTAAGTTCAGTTATAAAGTTCTCGTAGATATATATTTTCAACAGAAAGATGAAAAAGATTTTGTGTTACACATAATGAATAATCCATTCTTTCATAAGATTCATAAGATAAAAATTAAAAATGTTTCATTAACATTAAGAAAACGGTACCTTAAATGTTCTAGAAACAAGAAAACGTTTTACTTACGCAACGAAAAATGGCTAACAAATGATCTGATTTTTAAGAAGCTGTCAATAACTGCTAAGGAAACTGGAAAAGTGGGTCGGCCCGCAAAACAAATTGACAATTGCAGTGAAAGATCACGAAGACGCAAGCTAGCAAATATCAATAAAGAAATTTCTCATAGTATGATAAAGGATTCATTTCTGCATCAAATTCAACCAACGCAAAATAAAAAAACAAAAATTGCAATAATTAAAAAAAGAGTGGAAGCGAGCCCTAAACTCACAAAGAGGATTTTAAAAAGTATGCCTACACCAACTGAAGAAATGAAATTTACTCCAGAAGAAGCATTTGCACTATTTTTGGATTTAAAACGGACAAAAAATCAGTATACAGAACAGCGAAAGCGAACCAATAAAATAAAATAAAATACACATACATCTCAAACCAAAAATAAAAGTTGAATTACCTTAAATGTTATCGATAGCCAAGAATGCTATTTGGGCATTTTTCAAAATATTCCTTTTCAGTTTTATCCTTATAACAACTCGTCTTTCCCAAAAACGCCAACCTTTGGCCCCTGTGAATATTGGGACTAAAAAACTTACAGGGGCCAAATATTGGCATTTTCTGACAGGATAAAAGTTCGACAATAAAAAATAAGTATCAGTTGTAAAATACAAGAGAAATAAAGATAAATTATAAAAAAATCATATATGACATATTCAACTTTTACACCGAAACTCAACAAAAAAATGAAAATGCATTTTGAACTCCCCATAACTTTTGCTCCTATCAGTCGAATTTTACGTTTTATAGCGCAAATTAAAGCCTAACATCGCACCTATCGAGCAAAAAAAATCGCATAAAAAAATACCAATCCAGTCAAAAGTTATGGAATTTTGACCGCCTTCTCGTAAAATTTCCCACTGTGCGCCGGCGAACGACGAACAAATCAGTACCAGGTGACCTTGTTTGATTTTGGTTTTCAAGTATTTAAGTATATAAAGTTACTTTTTTACTTTAATAATTGTTCTTTATTATTTTATCGCATTTAAAAAATATACAAAGTAGATTACTATAAGAATAGTTTTTAATTGTGTTTTTGTTAATGTTTGTGTTTTTTAAGTGAATTTTTTTTATATGGTCACACTATTTCTCTCTCTTTGCACAAACAGCAAACAACTTTCTCAATTAGTAAAGCTGTTAGTTATTCGTCGTTATTGTGTTTCATACGACGAATTTACTGAGCGAATTTCTACTAAAAATTCGTGGTGTAGGGCGAAATTCGTCGTTCGTCCCAGTTGTGTTCCTAGCATTATGCTTTTATTTCTAGTTATATAAAAGTTTATTTAAGCAAATTTGAGTAAAATATCATGATTTGTTTAAGCCGAACTAAAATTATTTTCGAGAGTGGAATTTATTTTGTTAAATTATGGACCAATCACCACATAATTATGTAGAGTGATTTCTGCTATTAAAAAACGTAAGTTTTAACAAAATTCGATATAGAAGTGATGGTGGTGGTGGTTTTCAGAAGTCTGCTTAATATGGGACGTAAGGTAAATTATGGTAAATTGCATGGTATTATGTCCGGCCATATAATGCTTTATTGGACAAAATCTTGCCACAATATCTATATCTGCACGTACCGATCTTTACGACAGTTTTTACTGTCATTAAAAGCCTTACGAAGCCACGAAAGACCAAATTCGGCTACAAAAACATATATCGTTATTCGGCTTAAGGCGTACTAAACTGTTTTACGATAGAAGGCTTTATATGGGGCCTTTGGAAATTATGGACCGATCTGTACGAAATTTTGATTTCCAGTCCTACAAAACTGTAGCGTACCAAATTTTTCTACAGTAGCATTATTTATTACTGTTTTAGGCGTACCAAACACTTCCGAGAATAGGCTTTATATGGGGCCTATTGTAAATTATGGACCGATCTTTACGAAATTTGACAGTGTGATGCTTAGTCCTATAAAACTGTGACGTACCAACTTTTATAACAGTAGCATTATTTACTACGGTTTAAGGCGTTTCAAACTTTTTTCTGAGCGCAGGTTTAATATGAGTGCCTATGTTAAATTATGGACCGATCTTTACGAAATTAACCAGTTTGATTTCTAGTCAAATAGAACAATTTTGTACAAAATCTAATATGAATACGTGCATTATACCATCATTTGTGTTAGTTTTTGTAACAAAATATAAAATTTTGTTTCGATTCGATTTCGATTCATAGCTCTCATCCGATTTTGCTGGATTTCCATCCCAAACTGCTTAGGATGATTAGAAGCAATTTGACACCAACCAACATTGTTCTTTTCTTTTGAATTTTTCGAAGGTGAGCGTGTTTTCAACAAACGGACAAACGGAGAGACAGACAAATGGACATGGCTAAATCGGCTTAGAATCGCTCAAGGAGCCAGAATGATTCACACGAAATGACAAACTAGTATACCCTCATTCACCACTAGAGAGTATAAAAAACCGCTCAGGATCAAAATATTTACCTTTTCCATGTCATTACTATTTATTGCGCTTTGAATATATTTTTTATTATTCAAATTTTATCTTTCCGCGTTTTTATTTGTGAGCATATTCAAAAGTTCAAAACAGGAACTTTTCTCACAAAAATTGTTCATACTTTTTTCGTTAATCGGTGAATAGGAGCAAAATGAAAAAAACTAACCGAAACTCTTGTGTACATGTGATTTTGCCTCTCTTTCTAACTAATGAATTCCACTCTACTACGGAACATATATCTGTACTGCTTACTTTGCTGCTTTTAATTAGTCAATGATAACCTAAATAGTGGTTAACGCTAACTTGTTAGTCTTAACGTAAATATTGGTAAGCACTAACTAGTTATTAATAACGTAAAGATTAGTTAGTACTAACCTTCATAAAATACATTACATTTTTTTAATTTTCATTTTTAATCAAGTATTTTATTGAAAAAATTATAATCAAATTAATAGGAAATTAGACTTGAGAAAAGTATGAACCACGTATCATTATTTCTGTGGCTGTTTTATGACGTTCCACTTTTTGCATGGGTCTGGAAATGGAGGTAAACGTACGTGTGACCAATTATTTGTGGCCAAAAAGTTAAATACATACTTGAAAAGTTATCAGAGTTTTTAATAACAATTTTTGTTCCTTTATTACCATTGACAAATCCTCAACGATTATCCTGGTCAAATCCACCATCCGCATGGCCTCTACCTGTTGGACGAGAACTCCTTTCAATGACCTATGTTGTTTCCTTAAAATCCACCACCACGTCCTATGAAGCCGCCATAAGTACGCCCTCCTTTACCCCTAGCATTCTGATTACAGCTATTTGGTGGTGTCACTTTTTTTATAGAAAGTTTTTATCTCACTACTTAAGTTACAAATTATATAATTAATTTAATTGATTTTTTTCTTCAATACCAATGGCTAATATTAAATTTAAGAAATTCACAAATTTTTACACGCGTATGACAAAAATATATTAAAATATTGGCATTATTTGGAAAATGCTAGTTGTACCATTTTTACATATATGTTAGAGTGGCACAACTAATGTACAATTGTTGCAAGTGTGTTAGTAATTTTTTAATTTTGGTTATGCATTTCTTGTAGGGTAATTCAATACGTGACAGCTATTACTCGCCAAAAAAAGATAAGTTGCTTAACGCGGAAGTAACAGAACATGGGTATAACTTCCCACAAAATACCTACCGAAAAGGAAATAAACTCCCGAAATTTGTTCCATAGGAAACAACTTTTCTAATTTCTACACTAAAATAAGTCCATCGTTAGGGACTCAAGAAAAACTCAAATTAATATACAATAATAATTTCCAACTCAAGGGTTTAAAGTCGTAAAAATTTATTAATAAATAAAAAAAAAAAAAAATAATTGTTTTAAATTGTGATTCCTGCCTTTCTTAAATTGTTTGTGAAAAAATATTGATAGTTTTAAAAGCGAAAAAGAGTTTAAACATGTATTAATAACCCATAAAATCGGCAACACAAGCAATTTATAAAAGGCGTTTGTCAAAAATAAGCTATTAGAAGGCATGGTCCTAGATATAAATATTAAATGATCTGGAATAGTGCCAAAACAAATACATAATTTTTTTAACGTAACTCTTACATAATGGACGTAAATTTGAAGTTTTTGAAAAATTATTTTGAAAAAAAGATCGTGTTTGCGCAAATATGGAAAAGAAGCTTATGTATATCGAATATTGAAATATCGGGATATACTCAGTTTTCTTGAAGTTTTGTTCAAGGAGTTTTTTGCTTCTTTAAGTCTGTATGTTATCATGTTAGTAACAACTCCAATAGAAAAAGAAAATAAATGTGAAAAAAATTTTGTTTGTATAAATAAACTATTTAACACTTTTTCTCTTCACTAAGCACTTAACTGTAACTTATTGCAATATTCAACTAAAGCGGCTCAAACACTTGCAATATAATTTTTTAAATTTTGGTAGTGTACAATTGTATCGCCAATGTGTTTGTGATATTCGAAGATGGCACAATATATTGGCAAGAATCAAAACCGTTTTGGTTATTTTTTTTTAATAAGAGTTGCGCCATATTTTAATTGAAACCATTGTGTCATTTATTGAAGTAAAAAGAGAAATAAAGAAATAATATGGCGAATAACATAAACAATAATATTGTAAATGGATGGGGCGCTTAAAATTTTCATTGTACATAGTTAAGCAAGGTGGTCTGAATATCACAGCAATATAACAACATCAGGCAGCAATATAACAATGACAGTCAGCAGATCACAAAGTTTTGTGACACACGCCACAAAAAGTGGGAGTAACTTTAAAAGTTGAAGTGTGTTTTCCTAATTTTTAGCGAATTTTGCATCATAAGGTATACAAAATCGAATTCCTATAAAAAAGATGAATATAAATAAGAGAATTCTAAAATCACTTATTCGCAGCCAAAAAATGTTGTGATATTTTGACAAAAGTCGCAAACCCTTTATGACGCACGCCTCACAACGCACGCTACAGTTTTTCCAGTAGTATATATTAATCCCAATTTTCTTTATTTTAACATAACAAATTATAATTTAAAAAATGAAAATGATAATTGATAATTGATAAAACAAATTATATTTTTATGAATTGCATTACTTAAACAAATTTTTTGATTATTAATGAATATCAATTTTTTTTTAACGAAATTTATATTTTGACGAGTCTGCTGTTAGTGCTATTTAAAGCACCTAAAATAATGTTAAATTCACGTATAACGTTTAGAGATCAGGGGCCTGATTCTAGCAGTCGTGATCGAGTGTTTTCTCGATTCGAAAGCAATTTAATATCTAATTATTTCAGTCAATACTGAACGAATCGAATTATTTTTTCAGCGTTTTAAAGCATTAATTTGAGTTTCACAATACTCAAAAAATAATTTCGATTCGTTCAGTATTATTAGAAATTAAATTGCTCGAGAATTGAATCGAGAAAGTACTCGATCACTGGCAGTCTCGATTAGGCCCCAAGGGTGGGGTAGGATTTAGTAAAAATTATTGAATTAATGATTATCGAAATACATTTTAATATAAAAATGAATTTGAAAAATTTTTGGTTGGTGGACTGTTTCTGGGATTTGCCCATATGTTCATTATAAGCCATCTCAAAATGTTTCAGCTTTTCACACGCACCAGCAAAAACATAGATTTGCGATAATTTTATACGAATTTAAAAAAATGTAACACCTTTTGGGCGGACGCGGCACGCCTTCCCCTGATGTAATCTTCCTTAAAAATTTACAGCGTACATTTTTGCTACGAATAACATTTCTGGGGAGTGTTACGGTTAGGGTTGCCAGATCCCAAAAATCAACTGACTGGACAATGGAAAAAATTCAACTGGATTTTGAAAAAACAACTGGACAGCTTAAAAATGCACCCAAATGAACCTTTCATAACCAAAACCATTTATCTGGAAGGACACCTTCAATATTAAAAATATATGCTATTGATACTAAAAAACAATATCTTCAAAATTAAAAAAAAAAAATATTTTTTAGATGGACAGCAATTTGAAAATTTTAATAGGAATATGTATTTATTAGAGTATCCACTCGATTAATCGAGATATTTTTTTGCCATTACGATTAGCTCACACAATTTATGTCAAAAATTCATTTTTTAATAAATTCTTCTTTTTTAATATAAAAATATTTTTTTTTGATTTCTAACTGATTAAACACCTCAAAACTAAATAACATGTTATTTCCTACTGTGAATAATAATAAAAATGAAGTGAATAATCGTCTCTAGTGAATAAGATTCAAAACGTCTCCGCCTTTACCAACTACCTCGCTCGGGATCTGATACAGTTCGAAGGTCACCAGAGGCTAAAAAGAAGCGACACTTTGAGCCTAGCAGGCTTTTTTTGAAACTCGAATGCAGTTAATTAGCGGTTACATTGGTAACAACCAAAAAATAACAATAAGGATTAAGCTTTGAATACATATTGTAATTTCCGACAAGAATGATTCAATAATAAAAAAAACAACAACGAATATTGCCAATGAATTTTTTTCTCACGGAAAACACTTTTCTCGAGAAAACAGAATCCTCCAATTATAAATTTCGCAGGAACAATAAATATTAATAAGTGGCATCACCGAAGTTGTTTTACTTATTTACATTAATTTTTTGTTGTGGTTGTGCAAGTAAAATTAAAATCAATTCAAAATAAAAAATTACAAAGAACATCACAGCCTTGCAAATTCTAAAAATATATTTTGTAACTGGTTTATCGGAATTAACACAAAAAATTTACTTGAAAAAGATCAATACTAGTCAAACTATTTTGATTCATATAGTAATTTAAAATAGAAAAGAATTCTTAATTATAAGACACCAGCAGTATTACCGATATGGTTTTTTAATGTATTTAACTAAATAATTTTACCAAGTAGAATATGGGAGTTTTCTACACAAAACATGAAAATCTTTTTTTACTTTTTGCCACAGATACATAAATAGATAACTAAAAATTAATTTTTTGGTAGTTAAATTATATAAAATAACTGAAAATTCATTTGTTTTTACGGAATTCGTGGTAGAATTTTTGACAGGGAACTTTTCGCTAAAATTAAAAATAAGTAGATGAGTTTTTAAGAAAATTTACTCCGTTACTGTAATAATATTATGAGTGTAGGGAAAATTAAAAATGTTCATTGTCATTTCTTTGTATACTTTATTAAGTAAAGTAATGTAATGAACAAATGTTAAAGGTGCTAAATATTTTTCAACTAAAGCATTTAAAATGAAAAACAAAAAAAATCATTACATTGGAACAATATTTTCTTTAGTATAAATAACTTCTTATTTATAATATTACAATAAACTTCGAATTCTTAATTATCATTTTTTGCGACCTAGGGACAGCAAGGTTCTGTCTTACATGTAGTTTAGGTGCAAATATAACCTTGTTCTCCAAAGGTCGCGATTTATAAAAATGTAGTTGTCCATCTATCGCCATTCACCATCAACCTTTTGCTTGATAAACTATGTGAAAATTTTTTCAATAAACAGTGCCTTTGGTTGAGTTTTTAGTTCAAGTTTTTAGATCCACAATACATTAAATAGTATTTATTTTGTCCCTAAAATCAAATCCTTACATTATTTGTTACCAAGCTGCTTGTACTTAATTTGGAAAATTTGGCCATTACCGTTCTCCAGATATACCGAAATCTAAAATGTCTTTGCAGGGGAAGTGCCACGTCCAACCCAGCCCACATTTTGTTGGTTGCTTGCTAATTTGTAAACAGTGGCTCGTGTCGTTCTCCAGATATAAAAAACAAGCTATTTATCGGGCTGAATTTCAAAAGCAATATTTAACGGAGCATATGTGACATAAATATATGCCAACCAAGTCCCTATAAAATCTGGGGTTTTCGGAAAACCCACTTCAACAGACAACCGGATATGAATACCTTCACTTCGCTCCTCATAAAGAATCAGAATAAGTATATCTTATAAGGTCTAAGATCTATATTGTAGAAATTACAAACGCAATGACCAACTTTTACATACCCTTTTTAATTTAGAAAACATTTTCAAGCTCAATGTGTTCATTTGTCCTTCAAGTTGTGCTGAGAAAGGTCAACAAGAAAAAAAAACCAAAAATGAAAAAACAAAAAATGTACTTTGGACTTCAAGAAAAATTCTTGACAAAAGTACGAAAAACAGAAGTAAGGAAAAACATGTAAAATCAATTAAAATGGATAATCATTAAAAAAAAAGCAAACTTCGATCTACCAAAGGTTCAAATACAATTTGGTTTAAGGATTGATGTTTGACTATTGACGTCAGCAGTCGTCGATGGCTGCGAGTGTAAAACGGCAAATCCTTCAGAGGAGATCGAGTGGTTGCGATCGAAACATGTCATGGTAACCTGCCGGCCGCGGTTCGAATCCCGGCCACGGTCAAAAATGAAAGATTATCAATAACAATTTTAATTAATTTTCATGTTGTAAAATTCCTTTCTTCATAGAAATAATTTAATGAAAATTAAATTTAATGAACTTAAGCCTAATTAAAAATATTAAAAATTTGGATTAAAAACCTAACACTACATAATACTAATTATTTTCAAAAACTTTTTAAGGTTCTTGTTTGTCTAAGAGACTTTTATCATTTCCCTGTTTCTTGGCCGGAAATTGGTAAGTATTATAAAAAAAGTTAGGATAGGATTGTATAAAAATGTTGTTTGTATACTTACATTTAACTGCAATATTATCTTATTGTACGCCCAATGCCAACGTTGTTTCGCCGTTACTTCTGTATTACGTTTCATAACTTGCATGTGTCCACCAACGACTTCCTCTGTTTCTCCTCGCATTAATTTCATTTTACGCGATTGAGATGATCTAAGCCCAGCCGAAACCTGATGAAGGTCTCCCATCTGATCGACATCATCATCTTCGTCATCGTCAAGTATATCACGGTCAAGACTGAGTTGAGATTTAGATGGAGATACAATGGTGTCAGGGATTTCCTCTTTTTCATCTTCTTCAAGTATAATACTGTCTTGTTTTCTGATTTGTTGATGGGATATTGGTGCTGGGGTTGATGAAGGAAGCGATGTTGTTGTATTCGATTGTGAAGTAGTAGTGGTTGTGGTTAAAACTGCCGTTTGTTTTTGTAAGTCCTCTGAAGCCGTCACTAATTTCTGTTGTGGTTGCATTTTTAGGTTTTTAACACTCTCGCTGGAACTTTCATCTAGATAATTGCCACTATCCTCACTGTTGTATACATCATTTTCATCATCTAGATATTCTTCAATAAGCTCATTTTGGTTTAGGGGATAATCATCATCATCATCTAAAACATACTGTAAGGACGTTTGCTTTTGTATTTGTCGAAGTTGCTGTTGCTGTTTATCCTGTAATTTTTCTTTTTCCAAATAATTGAACTCATCCTCTTCATTGAAATAATCATCCCGATAATCATAAGTGCCACCATTTGTATGCTCATAATAACCATTTGCTTGAGTTGTTAGATGTCTCGCAGACGGTGCCACTGACTGTGTATCCAGGTAGTAATCGACCTGCTCACTATCGATGTCATAAGTCGGTATTCTCTTGAGATATTTTTTGGAGTTATGGTCAAGAACTTCGTTGACCTGGTCATAAATCTCGGTCGGCTGCGGTTTTACCAAGCAGCCCGATTTATCATTGATGGTGGGCAGTTTTTTGCCAGTGGATCCACCAGCTGGCGGCACCGTTGGTAATAATTTTTGCTGAGACTGATGCTGCTGCATAAGCTGATTTGTTTTGTTTTTATTTGCATAGTAATAATCCTCTTCCTCGAAGTCTTGTTTGGAAACACCACCAACATCAACTCCTAGGCTCGATGCGTATGAACTACCTAGCGAATCTTGATGAGTTATTTGGTTTCTTGTATAATTAGTTTCTGTTGTTATTGCAATGGAACTCGGAGCACATGTTGGTTCTTGTGTAGTTGGCACTTTTTTTAAGAATGTTTGAGACGCTGGTGTTTGTAAATTCTTTTGTACTTTTGTTGTTGCCATTGAGGCACCTTGATTCACTACTTGGGTGGCGGTTTGCATAGCGGCTGCAGCTCTACCAAAAATGGAGCCAAACATGCCACCACCTGTACCACTGGAGGCGGGAGTTTTAGAAATACATGTTGTAGGTTGTGCAGAGGAAGAACCAACCGGTGCTGCTGATGACGCAGAAGATGTTTGCTGGGAAATTTGAGAAGCCACATTGGTTAGAGAAGAGAATATTGAACTAGTGGTCTTTTTAGCTGCTGTTACCGTTGTCTGGTTAGTTGTGCATACGGGTGGGGGTGCTAGTTCAGATTCGGTAACTGGTGCTACTTCGGCGGGTTCCATTGAATTTTCTGGGCCACTTGGCTTTGTTATGCTGGATGTAGTATATGCCAATGTGGTATCTACAAAATGTGCTGAATTATTGTTTGTTCCATACTCGCTATAGCCGCCATACCCATCCAGGTCTAGGAGTTGGTTTTCATCCTCAGCATAATAATCCTTATGTTCACCATTCATTTCACGATCGTACATCATTATTTGCTCTGAATTATTCAACATTTCGTCTTGGGCATAATCGAGACTACCGGTCATATGATAATAAGTAGTAGGCTGGCTACTGTTGTAGTAAACGCCTCCACCATTTACATTGCCATATATATCTGTTGTTTGGCAGGATATTCCGAAATCCACATTTTTACCGTTAGAAACAGTTGTCGTGGACACATCGGAATAGTTATTCTCAACATCATTATTCCAGGCTGAAGCCCCAAACTCCTGCCCAGTTGTTACTACTGAGCTTGTGGTAGTTTCATAATTATAGGGCTGGGAAATTTGTGGACTTTGATTGTTTATAATTGGCTTAGAAGGTTCAGTTTTTGTAATTGTTGTGGTTGGCTGTACAGACTTTGAGGCTGAACTTAATAAACCTCCAACATTTGGTACCAGCTTCGAAGCCAAACCAAAACCAAACCCTCTTTTTTGTTGTGGCTGCTGCTGTTGTGTTAACAAAACATTATCCAAACCACCTTTTAGAGTTTGGGAAAGTCCACCCAACATGCTGGCCGCTTTAATACCAGCAGTTGTTGTTGTAGATTTTTGAGAACTTGACGATGTTGACATTTTTGGGGGTAATTCGGATGAGATCTGAGTTAATGTTGTTGCAGCTTCGGATGTAGCCTCGCAACTGCTGCTGATAGGACTACTTATGCTAAAAGGAGATTTGTTGGTTTTTTCAGTATTCAAGCTGCTATCTGTGGTGATAGATGTATACGAAGATTTTGGAATATCTGAATCTATTTCGGTTTTGGAAGCTGTGTATGAGGATTTTGGAGTACTTGAATCTATTTCGGTTTTGGTAACTGCTGTACTTGTAGTGGATTCAATGTTTTTAGTTGTTTCAACGGTTCCGGTAGGTTGAATGGATTTCGAATCACTCATCAGTGAATTTAGGTTAACACTAAAACTGTTATAAAAATTCTCATCAAAATCAACCATTTTTGCTGTCGAGGCAGTAGACGTGAAGGCAGTCAATTGGTTTTCATTTTCTATCAAATCTGATGATGATAAGGGCATTAATGATGATGACGTTGTCGTTACTGATGTTGATGTTGTTTTGATTGGTGTAACAGATTGTTCAAATGAATTAACTGTTGTTGCTTCCTTTGGCAGAGTTTCTATTTCCGAAATATTGCTTAAATCCATGATATTATTTTTGCTAGTGGAGGTCTTTGATGTGTCTTCTTGAAAATTTTCTTCACCCTTTTCTTCTTCTTTGTCCTCTTGAAATTGATAAAAATTTAAGTAATTACAACTGTCGTATTCGTTTGATTTAGTAGAAGTAGTAAGAAAATCTTTAATATACGCCGGTAGGTTTGATGAGGTTGTCACTGTATCTGCCTTATAGTCCTTCAAATAATTGTCATATAAGGCAAATGATGGTGATGTTGAGGTACCATCAGCAGCATCAGGAGCTGTAATTTTAGTTGTTGTAAACAAACAATCTGGTGTATAGAATGTTAACGCTGAAGTCGTTATTAACGATTCATTGTTATTCAACATGTAAGAGATATTGTCATTTGTTGTTGTTATTGAAGACATTGTGCTTGTCGGCCATGTATTTTTCAAAATCGAAGAGGATGTAGTTGTAAAAGCCATTTCATTTGTAGTCTCTGTAGTATGTGTTTTAGGTGATGATGTTGTTAAGAAATTCATTTTATAGTCCTTCAAATAATCATCGTAATTTTCTAAGTACAAAGGAGTTAAAGAATTTTGTTGTTTCTTCTCCTCCACCTTCTCTTCCTTCTTTTCCTGATGCTCAGTTGTTGTTATTTTATTGATATAATTGGATAATGTGGATGTTGGGGAATGTACTGATGTTTGAAGGTTAGATGACTGTGCTGCTGTTATTGATAAGATACTTGAGGCTATTGAAGTTTGAAGGTTCGAAGATGTTGCTGATGCTAACGTGCTTGCTATTGAGGACGCTATTGATGATTGAAAGCTAGAAGATATTGTTGTTGTTGCTGTTGGTAATATGCTTGATGCTATAGATATTTGAAGGTCGGATGATGATAGTGTTTCTTTTGGCAACATGCTTGATGCTAAAGACGCCGATGTTTGAAATTGGGATGATTGGGATAATGTTGTTGTGCTTGTTGGCAACAATTCCGACGGTACTGACATTTGTAGATTTGGTGAAAAAGTTGCGGTTGGTATTGACGTTTGAAGATTAGAATTTGATGATGTTGTTGTTTCTAGCACATCTAATGTTGAGCACTGTACTGATATTGGAATGTTTGATAATGATGATGATGATAATGCTGTTGTTGGTGATATTGAGGTAATTGAAACAACACTACCACTAGTATTTGCAATTTTGTTAACAGGCATACTAATACTATTATTTTTATAACTAATATTATTATCACTTAAATTTAAAGCTGTTATTTGATCATTAAAACCCCTGTTATTAATTGCTGTTGTTAATGCGGTTGCAGTTGATGATGTTGAAGTTGATGTAGAGCTTGAGTATGTGGTAGATGATAAAGAAGAAGTTGTAATTGAAGATGAAAATGTTAAATAATCACTGGTTACATCTACACTAGGATATGCTAAATAACTGTTAATGCTTTTAGTTTGGTTAACGGAATTTTCCAGATTGTTGGTGGCTGAGGAGAATGTTGGCAATTTATAGGGTTTAAAATAGTCAGCATAGTCGTAAACAAAAGTTGCTTTATAATCCTTTTCCGAATTAGAAAAGTTAAATGGTTCACTTGAAGTTTTAGCTAGAGTAAGGGTGTCACTTGCTGTTGTTTTAGTTAAGATGAATAAATCGTTTGCCGTACCTTTTCCTAATTCTGTTTCGGTTTGTCGCGAGCTTAACGTTAATGTATCATTAAGGTCCGCTGAACTGTTCGGTAATTTGGACGGCATCGTTTTTGAATGATAAATGGTTTCTGCTTTTTTATCTGCTTTGATTTGCGAATCGTTTTTTCCCTCCTCCACCTCCTCCTCCTCCTCTTCTGTATAATCTTTCTGTTCGTTAATTTGAAAAGAAGTTTCTAGAGAGTATTTATCATTGGTAGTATGTACATTATTGTTAAAAAAATTATTATTTTTTTTGTTGAAATTATTGAAATTATCATAAATGTTGAAATTTGATGTATTGTTATTATTGTTCGCTAAAAGGTCTTGACTAGATGATGTTGTTGCTTGTAAACCAGATCCAGATGTTGCTGCTGATATGGCATCTGTCTTTGTTGAGCTTAATGTTACAGAAGCACTAAATGCAGGACCTGATGTTGAAGATAAATTGGATGATGGTATGGATGAGGTTAATGTTAATGTTTCTGATGTTTTGGTTATTTCGGATGTTGTTGTTGATAAAATGGACGATGTTGAATTGATATTATTAAATGTGTTTGAATCAACATTTTTCATTGATGTGGATTGTGGTACGTTTGGTAAAAGTTTGCTTGTATTATTATGACCTAAGGGGTACTGAGGTGATGGAGTTAACTTTGTATGTTTGTTGTTCGTCAAAGCGCGACCAGTGTGATGTTTTGGCAATTTTCTAGAAGTAAAGTTTTTTCCTGTTGGAGCCGTATCTGAAAGAGAGCATGATGTTGCAATTGGAATTTCAGCTGCTTTGCTATCAGCAACAATTGGAGAGGCTGAGGACAATAGCAGCATCGAAGATGAAGTGCTAGATGATAAGGTAACGGTTGGCAAGTTAGCTGAGCTAGTTGTATAGGCACATGACGACATTAAATTATTGCTCCCTAAACCCGAAAAACCACCACTACTACCACCTTCACCAAATTCCTCATATCTATAAGAAATTGGTTTGTTATGTGCTTTTGATGTTTCAGCCATTGTCTTTGGTGTTTTCTTTAGAAATTGTTGTGGAATGCGAGTTTCACCGCTAGCTATGACACTGGCTGTTGTCATGGCCATTATAATGGAGTATCGGCATTTTTGTAGGTTTTGTAAATTTTGTGAATCTTGAAACTTTTGCTTTTGATTGGCTACCGCTGCGGCGGCTGGCAACGTTGTGTCGCTATATGTGGACATATTATCCATGGCATTAGAACTAAAGTCATTATACTCCTTTTCAGTGCACTGCATGGCGGTATGTGGGCGTGGTTGTATTGCGTAGTTTGTGTCATCGTACATAGAATATGAATTATTAAAATCTAATTCATGGCTATAAGGTAGCGAATCAATTAGTCCACCATTATCATAATAGAGATTTTGAAAAAGATTATTTTGTATTGAAGTCGACGAAACGCCAAGGGATCTTTTATAATCCAGATTTACAGATGAAATTGGCATAGAATTGGTGGTGGTAGTTGTTGTTGCCATATTATCAAAGTTATCTTTAAAAAATTGTTGTTTTAAAGACTTTTTCACAGAACTTTGAGGCTGGTTTTGAGACTGGGACTGAGTTTGGTTCTGACTTTGGGGCATAGGTAGTATACGCTCCACTGGCTTATATCCATTAAACTCATTCCTATCACTATTTTGGTCATAATATCTTTGACCACCATTCAATTGAGCCTTAACATCATTCGCCAGGAATCCTCGGTCCCAGTCCCCATTATAACAGCCCAAAAC
Organism: Pollenia griseotomentosa; assembly: GCA_963931875.1. Lineage (NCBI taxonomy): Eukaryota > Metazoa > Arthropoda > Insecta > Diptera > Polleniidae > Pollenia > Pollenia griseotomentosa. The sequence goes on from OZ007565.1 coordinate 12,978,935, forward strand.
TCTACCGCCAGCACTAGAATCATTATAACGAAATGTTGGTGTTGACGGTAGACTAACATTACTAGGCCTATAACAATGGTTTTGCCCACTGACTAACATACCATCCCACATATTATGGCTTTGACTCTGACTATGTTGTACCATTGGAACTTGAGGCAACATTTTATTATTACAATCTCCAAAGGCAGACTCCGTGTCTCCCCTAAGATTATCATACTCCCCATAATCCATTGACGAATAAATATTGTATCTCTCACTACTGTCTCCACTGCAGGCATCTCGATGATACATTAAATTGTCTGCGATATTAACATTTTTACAATATTGCTTTATGCTGTTTCTTCTCAAATCATTATCGTAGCAGGATTGATTATAGTTACCGGCATTTGACATGGTTGCTGTTGTAGTTGATGTTGTTGTTGTCGAGTTTTGCTGTTGATAAGGATTGTAGCTATCACAGCTACTCGTACCATCGTTGTACTCTTGATTGTTTCCATATAGATCATAACTGGTGCACTCATCTTCTTCTGTTTGACTTTCGTACGCACTATAAGACGGTTTAGTGCGTAAAGTGCTGCTAATTGGTCGGTTATTGTAGGATAAGGCATCGATTTTATTAAAATAATAATCGTTTTGAGTGTAAGACTATAAAAAAAAAAGAAATTGTTAAAACTTTAATATAAAAGAATATTAATATTTCAAAAGCACTGCATAAATATTCTCTTATTTTCATTATTCACATTATAAAACATTTTATTACAAAATCTCATTTCTATATACTGAATTAACGTTTAGCCAGCATTGCGAAAGAATGAAAATTAATATAAATATTAGAAAACGCGTTACAACATGAAACTCAGTAAAGAAAATTTGTTAAAATAAAATTCAATAGGGAAATTGCTTAAATTTTACGAGTTTCGATTAATCATTGTTTATATAAATCGTTAGCTCAGAATTGACAAATATTATAATGCCCAAACGCCTTTTGACAAGAAAACAAAAATTTGAGTAGTTGGTTTCTTTTTGTCCCAATCGGTCAACTTAGGCGGGAAAATTGGGGGGAGTTCGAATTCTTAAAGAGAAAAAGGGTTATCTTTTCGAGTATAGTATTTATCGCTTATTTTTTATCTCTTGAATCTTAATAGCATTTTCCGGTCTATATTTAAAACGACTATAAAGGGTGGGCCATTTAAAAGTTTAAATTTGAACCATCGGTAATTTCGAATCTGACAACACTTATTTCATTCTATTCTGTCACAAAATTTAGTACATTATCTCCGCTGAACGAAATGAATCGATTTACGTTTGAGCAACGATGGGACTTATTGGAAATTCATTTCCAAAACGAAGACAATTGGTCGGAAATTGCACTAAAATATCGTACAAAATTTGGTCACAAAGAAGGACCTACAGTGCCCGGTATACGCACGCGCCAAGACATGAGCGTGCTTGTACAGTGTGTACACCCAAGCGGATGTATGATTTCTCTGAAAATGAGGATGACGCAACCATTACGGTCAATTACACCATGATAACCGATTTTTTGTATCCGCTTTTAATTGTATTGATGTGGACGATGTTTGGTTTCAACAGGATGGTGCAACTTGTCACACATCTCATGCCCCAATCAATTAATTGCGTCAAACGTTTGATGGCCGCTAAATTAGCAGAAATGGTGATGTCAATTGTCCGCCAAGAAGCTGCGATTTGACAGCGTTGGACTATTTTCTGTGGGGCACCGTTAAAGAAAAGTGTTATGCCGACAAACCAGAGATAATTGAACATTTGAATGCCAGCATTCGTGATGCCATTGCCATATGAATGAAATAATCACCCTTATTCCGTCATCGACAGTGTCGTTTTTTTGTAGAAGCTTAAAGAACACAGGCTGTGTGTCACTTTAATCTATTACAAGAAACGACACTGTCGATGATGACAACGACAAACGGAATAAGGCTTCTATACCGGAACAATTGTACTTCACAACAAAAAAATATATTTGGTAAAATTTCAAACTGTTTTTGTTTTTTGCATTTTTAAATTTAAACTTTTAAATGGCCCACCCGTTATAACAAACAGGTCTCCATCATATCTAAGGCCTCCGGAAAACTGATTTCATCAATCACACAGACATTATTGAATCAATTCCACTACTCATAAAAATTGTTATGCAAAACGAGATTTTGTAAAATGTCGAATAATACAAATTTTCTTAAAAAGTTTCTAACTACGATTTGTTTTATAATTTTAATATATAAATTACAATGTGCAACACATGCAGATACATTTTTTACCCAAAATTATATAAAATTTTTTCAGCTTTTGTTCTCGAACATTTTTTCTAATTACTAGAAAAGTTGCAGAAATGTTAAGTCATAACAATTATTATTTTTTTTTTTTTTTTCATTTCAAGCTTCTTTAGGAGAACAAAAAATTGTTAGTATAACAACTAAATGTTGAAAAAACCAAAACAATCCCAGCGGGAAAATGAGGAATTTATTACATAAATAACCTAAAAAATAATGTATTATTTTCGAAAGAATAAAAATGCATACATTGGAATCGAGAAGGTAATTTTATCAGACAAAATAAATTGGCATTGATTACCACACACATTCCCACATTTGCAGAACAAGGAATGTATTGTTTCTGTTCGTGACTATTATTCGTGTTTTTATACATTTTCTTAATAAAAATTCGTTTTTTTTTTGCTGCCTTTATGTCGTTTACAAATTTCATGTTTCGTGTTAAGAATAATGAATTCTGGAATCAAATATTATGCAAGATATGTATTACATTCTCGATTCCTATTGATTACATTTTCCCGCTGGGATGCGTTTTTAAAGTGAGAACAAACAAGGCTATCTGACTTGTGACAATGATTGCTCTCTGTGTAGCAATTATTTAAAATCTAATTTAATTTTAGGTAATTGTTGCACAGTGTTAAATACAAATATGTTTATGTTTTTTAGATTTGTAAAATATTTTAAACTTACCGTCATATTTCAAATATGCTGTATTAATTTTCATTTGCATGTTGTTTTATTGGTGTTGGTGTTTTATTTATTTATTTGTTATTATTATTAATATTTTTTGATCAATTTTGAATATTTTTTATTTATTTGAAAATATATTGTCGCCTTCAAATGGGCAAAATTAAATATTTTGTTTTGTGTTTAATCTATACATGCCAAAAACATGTTTGATCTCTATCTCTCTCTTTCTTATCACTTTGTTTAAGGTTGTTTTTAGTGTTAATTAATATCTTTTTATTCTATTCTATAAAGAGTTTTATAAAAAACTGTATTGTTTACTATATAGAGTCTCTTATAGGTTTTTGAATTTAGTATTTATAAACATGAAATTTAAGAATATTTGGGATTTTTAAATGATTTTTTAATAAATAGTGGATTTGTTTTTTAATTTGTTTCACCAATAATGGATTAATGTTAACTTAAGTCATGTGTAGGTAATAAACTAAATAAATTTCAAAGAAATTATCAAGATTTTTATGTATCATTTCGGACTTTTGTAAGTCTGTGTTCGTACGACTCATGTCTTATTGACATGATTCTTACTTTTTCTTCTTTGAACTTTCATTTACGTTCAAAGAACTCATGTCATGTTGACGACATATTTTCTTTTGTACACATAGTTTAAAAATTCGATTTTGAAAGCATAAAAAATAGCGAATGAGAAGCACATGCATTTGTGTACTCGTTTCTTTTCCCCTCGACCCGCTCGCCAATAAAGTTGCAATAATGTCTTTTTGAAATGAGCCGTATGAGCAAAGACTAACGGCCAATTTCACCAAGTTCAGTTAAAACTAACTATTAATCTTACTTCCAGTTAACAATATGTTTTGACAGCTATAAACGATAGTTTATTATAGCCAGGGAAACCAGAAATATGCTCTAAAAACGCGTTTTATGCGCATAAAATATGCAGTAAAAACTTGAAAATTGTTAAAAATATGCCCCAAAAAATTCAAAAATTGCTAATTTGAAAACAATCCTAAAGTTATAATGGGTAAAGCCCAAATTCCATAGCATTTACAAACGATTTTTCGAGAGAGCGGTAGTCGGCTCAGTTAAACAAAGTTATGTAAAGAGGTTAAAATTCATTTCAGAGTTATTTGTGCCGAATATTATCTAGATATTAACATCAATATGTCTTAAAGGGATTTAAATGACGGTCGCTAAATTGCTTATTGATGTTAACTTTTTAAAGGAAAGGAACAAACGTATAAAATTGCTTCTTCCTTAATTTTTGCTTAACATTTTAAAACTTAAAATAACAATTGTCTTTAATGACAACCTGCTTTTTCTTACAAATTCCGCAAAAAAATTTTTTTTATTTGCTGCGAAAGCTCTTGTAGTAGGGTATACATTCTATTAATTGCTACCCGATTAACTGACCGGTTAATTTCAAATTGGCTTTTTTCGATTAACGATTAAACCGATTAATTTCAGTCGATTAACCGATTAACTGATGTAATAAGATTTTTAATTTTTTGTAGTTTTATAACATATTTTTTTGTATTTTTAATTATTTGTTCGTCTCATATATAAAAGGTATGTGTTTAGAAAATATTTTTTCTTACAAACAAAGGTGTTCAGTGATCTTCATTTCAACCCATTTTCCGCCGACCGATTTCAATGTTCAATCAATAGGAATGTGGCGAAAAATGGGTTAAATGTTTGTTTCGCGTGCTTTTTATATGTATGTGTTTAATAATTTGTTTCTTCTCATATCAGTCTTTTAAAAAAATTAACCGAAACAATTAGAAGTGTTAAACATTTTTAAAAATTAAAACATGACTCTAAGGGCATAATGGAATATTTTATATGTTTAGAGAAATTCTTAAAAAAGGACTGAGAAATTAGATATTCATCTACGATAAGTGAAAGAATTTTTTCTAAGTCAAGTTTTGTCAAAACAAAAGAAAAGAATAACTCCTAAACATTTAAACCAAATTACTTTTTTAAAAGATTTTTTTATAAGATCTCCTTTAACTATTGAAATAACCAATAAAATTATCTCAGTCTATTTTTATATCAATACATACTTGGGGGATTCACAAGGTAGTCATAAAGTTTTAAAGCCTTATTTATGTCTTTAAATAATTACTAGAAATATATATCGTAGGATTAATATGCAAACCGGCTAAATCCACTATTTATGTAAATTGAAATGTTGATGCCGTGTGGTAGAGAAAGATACGGCTCGTCGACCAGCTTGTAGTTTTCTTCTATTTAAAACTAATAGTATTTTTTATTTTCTATCAAGCTGCAAATAGAAAAAAAAAGTTTTTTGTTTCTCCTGTAAAATGTGTTTGAAGGAAGTTAGCAGGTTTGCATATTAAGCCGACGATATGACTGTTGTGGGCTATAGCTTATAATTTATATATCTACTGTGCAGTTATGACGAATCAATGAGCAGAGCATTAAAATTTTTTTTTGTTTGAAACACAACAATATTTATTTTAAGCAATTGTAAATTATTATTTAGGACATTATGACGATATGACTTGATAGCACACCTTGTGAATCCGCCAATTATGTATTGATTGAAAAATGCATGTTACATATTTATGAATTGTTTTTTTGTTTGCTCGTTTTAGTTCAAGAATTTTAATGTTTGGTATGTTATTGTTTTTTTACTAATAAATCCCCAATAATAAATAATTAATGCATTTCTATATATTGAAATTACTTAATTTATGAAAAAAACTTTTTTTAATCGGTTAACCGATCAAAAACAAAATTAACCGATTATTGACCGATTAAACCAAAACCTCGGTTAATTAATCGAGCGATTAACCGATTAAAGCAAAAGGTCGATTAAATGAATACCCTATCTTGTAGGCATTTAAAAAATTCAAAATGTATCAAAATATGCCTCAAAAAAGCAACATATGCGCTAAAAACTAAAAAAATGCTGCAAAAAGACTCTTTTAAGTAAATTATGCAAAAAATGCTGCAAAGGGTAAAATATGCAAAAATATGCACTAACAAATCGATGCCAAAATTCATAAAAAGCTCTAAATCGGATAAATATATTGTTTCTTCCTTCATTAGTCGCACAAGAAAAAACATGAAATTGCATATTTATGGTTTCCCTGATTATAACTGAACTTGGTGAAATCGGCCGTAAGATATAAAATATTAACAAGCATTGTAAAATATTATATCTTTGTATGCATACAGTACTGTAAGTCAAAAAAAAAAATTAGTCAAACAACGCTCAAGTTTTTCTTGATAGTCTTTTACATATACTGTTTGTCAAAATTTCTAAAAATCAAAAGTTGTGATATATGTAAGTAGTTAATATAAGTATTTTAATTGAGTTTAAAACTAATTTAAATTTAAGTTCTTGTTTGTAATGTCATTAATAATAATTGCTTAAAAGAGTTTTAAATAATAGGAGTATTTCTTTTCTAAATAAACTCTTATACTGACATCTCTCAGAAATTCCAGATAACTTATTCCTCTCAAGCTGTAATTTTCCAGGTGCTTCTTTTTATGGTCACGGTTACACTGCAGTTACACGCTCAAGTTTTTCTTGATAGTCTTTTAATATATACTGTTTGTCAAAATTTCCAAAAATTTTAAGTTGTGCCGTAGGCTGCATTCAATTTTTGAGCAATTTACTTTCAAGATGTCATCAAGAAAACAATTTATAAAGACAAATGAAAAATTTGCTCACTAACTTTGAAATCAGCTGTTTTCTTGAACGTAAATTGAAACACTCACTGGAAAAAGAATGTTAAAGGCAAGTTGGTTTCAATTTTTAAAAGTATGAGTGTATTGGTAAAAAAGTGTGAGTGTATTAAAACTTGATCGTGTAACCCTCAAGTAAAAGGAATATATATACATATGATGTACTATTATAAACAGTGGTAGTAGTGAGCTAGTCTTTCAGTGTAAGGATTGCTAGTTCGATTTCCGCCAGAAATGTTTGTCTGTTTTGCTATAAGAAGCTGATGGCCTATGTTACTTTTGTACGGAAAGTAAGGTAAGTATATAATTTTTAAGTGTTTTTATAACATGTAATAACAAAAATAAGGTCGAGCTTTCTCTATATAGAACTTCTATAAAATTAAGCTCTCCCCCTATTAAGGATCGATTTTTAAAACACGGCGTTTTCTCTCCAGTTTAAGTGTATTAAGGTCTGCTTACAATGAATTTTTAAACATTCTTTTCAACAAATTTGGAAAATTTTAATTTTTATTTGTCATGAATAAATAAATAAAATCCTAGGGCCTACTTCATGGTGGATCTAAGCCACTGGGTGACAAACAATGGGTTTACTCTTTTTCGTTTTTTAGAATGATGGTACATGTTAGATGTTGCTACGTGTAAAAAGCCTGTTACTGTATGCATTTACCTAGCAGCATGCTGTTTAGGGCTGCTAGATAATGAAGAGGTGAAAAGAGCACTTTTCGTCAATAAAAAATGTGCCCCAAAAAACCCCAAAATAATATTCCTAATAATAAAAAATAATAGTTAAAAAAATTATACAGTATAACCCGGTTAATTACCCCACGCTTAAATGCCTTTCACGCTTATTTACCTCGAATTTTAAGTCCACGTTTTTTTTTTATTTCCATTTTCCAAGCAATAATTCCAACACAATAATTTACGAACGACGATATGAAAAATGTGCTATGAAAGTGCCAAATTTCTAACGTCTGAAATTTGACGTTTATACTGATATACACAAATTGTCTCTCACACAACAAAAGGGTCTGAAATATGCTCAAAAGATTGTATGATTAAAATAAATAAAGAAGTTAAGAACATGTATTTTAGTTTTTAATAATATCAAACAGTTAGAAATCTAAAAACAAATATTTTTATTTAAAAAAGTACAATTTTTTAAAGTATTCATCTGAATCGATTAATTGACATAAATTGTTCGAGTTATTCGTTATTCGAAATTGGCTATTTTGATTATTCGATCAAATAATGGCTGAAAAATTCCTGGATAAATCGAGTGGATACTCTAATCCCAGCACTAGTTCATACTGCCCTGTTATACAACTTTGGTACTTACTTTGTTTGTAGAACCAATGTAAAGAAAGTATACATGTATAATCTGAAACATATTTTTCTCAGAAAATTTAATAAAGTTGTTACAACTGTTTGAAATTTCAATTATGTAATTTTCATCTTCCTCATATGCCAACTCATTTTGGTACTCTCAGATGAACCGATTTTTTTACAATATCGTCCGATATGTTTAAAGTGTGCCAATAAACGTTGTCTAATTTTGCACCTTCTCTTATGCGTATAACTGAACATAACAGTTCTGTTATCATTCCAGTTCTTAGCGAGGTCTATCCAATAGGTCTTTGGTTCAATATGCGGTTGCCTCGCTGAACTTTCTGAAAAGCTGATGGTTTTTTGTCCCAATGTCCGAGAAAACATTCATTTGCTTCTCTATAGCCCGACAATGATTTTTGTAGTGTGGCGAAATTATTTTTGTTGATAGTATGATCAGAAAACCAAACTTCGCTCTAAGCATTACATACATACAAAAATTTACAAATAGAAAATAATTGCAATTGATATTTCGGAATAAGTATAAAAGACAAAGGTGCCAGAATTTCAACGAGCATTACTGAGTGCTGGCACTGCTAATTGGTAATTGCGTTTGATGCGAAAACTTTTATGTGATTTAAAAAAAAAAATATGCTCTTTTCGACTATGCTTTGCCATTTTTCCTATTTGCAAAAATTGTAAAAAGTTAAATATGTATGTATTTCTCTTGATACACTTAAAGAATTGATAATTTACTTGAATTGATTCTGTGAGTTTTTAAGTGTTTTTGGGGTCTAAAAAAGTGCTTAAAATGCTAAATAAAAAATGTGCTTAACTAGCACTTAGCACTTTTTTCGAAATTCTTAGTGATAATTTTGAATTTTCTTATGAACTTCTAAAAAGTACATTTTAAAAATCGGTGGTAGAACGGGTAATTTCGGGTACTTTTAAATCATCGCCATTTAGACTTCAAAAAGTTTAAAGTTTATCAGCGCGATTATGAATAAAAATTCCCCGGGAATTTTTTGCTTAAAAAAAGGCGAGATTAATATACGAATCCCATCCACTTCGCCAGAAATGAATTGGGTTCTTTGTTAAACCAAAAAACACTGGTTTTTTGGTTTGATAAAACTTTATGAATTGGTTGAGAATTGATAAACTAATATTACAAATTCTTAAATTTATAACTTAAAGTTGCTAAGAACTAAAATGTTTAATTATAATAAAAAAAATAAGAATAAAGAAAACTAAATTAGAAAGAATTTTGTTTTCCCAGTTTATTGTTATACATTGCACAATTAAATACTGAGAATTTTAGTTTGTGTGAACTCTGTCAAAACTGTGTAATGTGCAATTTTACTTATCAAGAATTTTGTTCAATGTAACTTAATTGTTTTTATGTTGTTTTAAATTGTTAAGTATGCGGTTTGAATTGTTACGAATTTCGATTTATACAAAAAACTATTTTGGGTGTTTTAAATTGTTAAGTATGTGGTTTTAATTACTAGGAATTTCGATTTATGCAAAAAAAACTATTTAGGGTGTTTTAAATTGTTTTGCATGCGATTTTAATTATAAAGAATTTTGGTTTATGTAAATAAATAGTTTTGGGCTGTTTTGAAGTATATGCATATGTATGTATATGTACATATAAACATATATATGGGGGATTTCATGTCAAGTGACCCAATTTTAAAATCGATGTCTGCCGATTTGGATGAAATTTGCACCAAGGTTAGTCCTGTTGGAATTACAACGTTCAGCTGTTGATTAGGCTGCTGGTTATTGAAAGGGTGCATGCAATGTGAGGCAGACCGCCATTAATTTTCCAACGCCAATTTTTTCCCAAGTCTTTTATCTGCTTTTCATTGCAGCTTTTTTGTCAATCCTATAAGTAGTTTTGAGCGCACGTAATACTAAATGTGATTTTTATTTCAAAATATCAGGTGCCACAGGCAGGTTTTTGAATCAAGTGGAAATATTTTATGGCCATTCTTCGAAATACCAGTTTATTTTTTATTTTATGACACTTGAGTATAAATAGTGGGTGGAAAGGTAGAAGTTAACAGGGAGTTTATTTTAACATTACGTTTGAAAGGAAAAATTAACAGGTAGTTTATTTTTATTATTATAAGTACTACCTATATGATCTTAAAAAACTATTTATTGCCTTTCTAAAGACATTCGGAAATAAGTTTTTTAGAAACAGCGTTAAAGTTTAGAATTTGAGTCTTGGCTTCAGACTGAAAGATGCACATTGAAAACAATAATTTCAAATGTGAAGTCTGGTGAATTCGGTTTTTCGTTTTATTCCGCAGAGATTTATAAATATGTTCTTCAGGATGTCATATAGTCATTCCACTTCAATAACTTCTAAACAACTATATTCGCTGTAGCTATTTACGGTGGCATGTCGTAACGTCCATTAACACTATGACACTCCAAAAAGTATAATAATGTCCATTGGAGCATTGCCATAACGTCCATGTACACTACGACACTGGACGTTATGACATGCCACCTTATTTACTACATGAAAGATAAAAAAACTGGAATTCAAAAGTATGGCAATCATATCCGACGATTTTAAACATGATACCGTTTCAGTTTAATAATACCAAAAGATAATACTAAATTATCTAAAATGTAAATTTACAGTAGAGAAGGTATACTACGTTTCAGACGGAGCTCGTCAACAAAAGTATGAAAATGATTTTGGAATGCCAGATGAGTGGCATGTTCTTCCTACTTCTCATGGCAGGGGAGCATGTGATGATGTTAGAGCTAACCTCAAAAGAAATGCAGAGAAGTTAAGCCTCCAGTGATCTCATTAAGATCGCATCTTAGATGCGAATACTTTATTCCATTGGGCAAAGAATTATTTTAAATAAACTGAAATAGTTTTTAGTAACAAAGACGATCATGAGGAAACATTGAAAACACTGAAGAGCAGATCCGATGCTGCTGTAACAATCGACTGCACTGCTCAATACCATGCTTTTACACTGCTTGTCGATGGAAGGGCTCAAGTCAAAAAAATGGTTTTGCCTCTACTCAATGTGATTTCTTTCCAAAGCCAAAAAAAAAACATCAGCGAAATCAACAGCTGAACCTAGTAAAGCCAAGAAACGATTGGCAAAAAAGCTGAAAATAAGGGCGATAAATAGGAAGAATGAAAGACTGGTGACCATTTTCTCAATGTATCGACAAACTGTCTGTTACTTAATGTCAACATAAATTTATTATACCGATAAACTGTCCGTTAACGATTTTGAGTTTCTCAATGTACCGACAAAAAACATTGGTTTGAGTTGGCAACACCTCTCAAAATACATGTAAAAGTTGGGAGTCAGCTGATTTAATTTATCTGTTCGTCAAATAAAAGGAAAATAAATAATTGGCAGATGAGTGCCGGTTAGCATTGCGATAAAATAGAAGCAAATGAGACATTGAGAAAACAAAATTTCTTTAATGTGCAGTTTTTCGTTGGGATAAAAGATAATCGCCTAATGAGAAAATGGCCATGGGTATTTGAAAATTTGCAAACTTAAACACTTCACCAGTTATAACAAATTAAATGTAAATAAAATTATGATATAAAAGGATCCAATGTGATTAAGATTAAAATGTATTAAAGTATTTTTTTATTATTATTATTATTTTATATTAATTTAATAATTATTACAAGTAAAAATTTTATTTGTCAACATTTTTATAGAAAAAAATTGATTTTATTCCTGGGAAAAGCATATTGTTTAGGTATGTTACATAACGTCGAAAAGGTTAATTTGTCTAGTTTCTCAGCATAAGTTTTACTTTTAAGGTTTTAGAAACACAAACACAAAAAGGAAAAAATTCCAAATCGTGCATATGCTAAAAATTGAAAAACCCTTGCTAGTGTTAGAAATTATTTTTTGGCCACTCGCGGCCCAAAAAGCGACCAAAACTACCTTAAAGGAAAAGACATAAGCTATCTTTTGAGCAAAAAAACAAAAAAAAAAAAATGTTTTAAATTAAAAAAAAAAAACAAGTTATAGTCCTATATTCGGCTATGCCGAATCTTTGATGCCCTCCACCGATCTATATATATATGACCTAATTATAGGATCTATATGATATATATCTATCTATTTTTTTTTAATTCCCTTAGCTAATCCCGCGAAGCTCTACGCTTGTCTGCAGCAACCAGAGTCTCTGGCGGGAATCGAACCCGCAACCCTGGCGCGAAATTTCCAGTCGACTAAAACGGGTTTTTGCAAAATCTTATATCATTACGTGCATTGTTCCACCATTTATGTTAGTTTTTGTAACAAAATTATCAATTTTTAAGGTGTTGGTTCCACATTTTAATTCAAAGTTCTGAGCCTACTGAACCAATTTTGCTGGATTTCAATCCCAAACTACTTAAGATAACTACAAGCAACTTGACACCAAGTTGGTTATTTCTTTTGAGTTGTTTGAAAGTGAGCGTGTTTTCAACAGACGGACATGGCTAAATTGACTTAGAATTACTCAAGGAGCCAGAATATACATATATACTTTATGGGGTATGAGATGATTAATAAAAAAGTTTCACACGGAATGACAAACTTAGTAAACCCTATTTACAACTAATTGTGGTGGAGGGTATACAAATGTTTACAAAGTCTAAAAATATGAATTTTTACTCTGTTTTGTCCCTTTAAGATAAAACTTTAAGTCTATGTAACTGGTTAAAGTTTAGTTAAAGCATAAAAAATAAAGCTTTTCAAATTTCGTAGTCTAAGTAGGCTTGACAAAAAGTACCAACAATTTTCTTCTTTGCTCTGAAATGCGAACTCTTAAAGTGTATTTTTTGTGACATGCCACCACGGTGGCATTTTTTAACAAAGGACCGAAAATTATACAAAAATAAAAGCAATTCCGCGGGAGGTGTATCCCTTGTCATATTTTTCCTTTTTTATTATATCGCATTTTATTATTATTATTATTAGCATTTCAGGTCTACGAAAACTTTTATTTTTAACTAGAGTAACCCTGCCCGCGTTGCTGGACAATACAATAAAGGTCAAATGACGCGAGCAAGCAGAGCCGTATACCGACAAAATGTAATTCTCATAAGGAAAAAATACATTTTATATAGGGAAAACCCACCATCATAAAAGTGCGCGTATAATGCATATTCGTAGAAATTTTTCGATGTTTTAAATGGGTTTGGTTTGTTTCTGTACAGATGTCAAACAATAAGTCCGCCACCAACTGAAGAAATACAATTCCTTTTGGTGGTATTAAGTCAAATTTGCATACAAATGTCTTATTAATAGTACATTTTAGATTTTTCGACTTTTATTTTTGGCTTTTCTTCTTCTTCCTTTTTTCGCAACCATCGCCGTGATAAGACGAAAAAAACAAAAAAGAATCATTAAAATCGGTCAAGCAATTATCGAGTTTAAAGGCGACCGTACACGACATGTTTTTGTCATCTGACATGTCAAATTTCCCACTGCAAAATACATACATGTCGTGTGTTACCTTTTTAACTTTGCTTCTGCAAAAGTCAGATGCAAAGTCATCTGACAAAATTTCAATTAAGGAGCATATAGACGACATGTTTTTGTCATCTGACATGTCAAATTTTCAAGTCACATGTAATTGTGCATGTCTGTCAAAATCGCTGTTTTACATAAGCTTTATAATATTCGGTCACAAACATACATGTAATTTGCTTCTGACATTGTCTCTGTTTTTTTTTTCGCATTGTTATTGCAGAAACCAGAGTAGTGCTCGCTTTCAAAATAGCTTGCTGCCGCCATGAAAAGTTTTATTTGCGCCGTAAAATAGTTTAGCCATCTTAACATTTTTTTCTTTTAATTCAAAGATACCAATTTAGGATTTTATAATAAAACGGTTTTTATATATATATTCACATAAATTCTATTCAATGGTAAGATGATCAAACATATCTCGGTATTTAAAATTAACTTCAGCCGGCTAATGATTCCGTCAATAGTGGACGCCGCTGCCGGTTTCTTCCCGGCATAGCTTTCTGATGTCAGATGGTTTGTCAGAAGAAAATAGAGCACGCTCTAATTGAAATTTTGACAGATGACTTTGTGTCTGACTTTTACAGAAGCAAAGTTAAAAAGGTAACCCACGACATGTATGTATTTTGCAGTGGGAAATTTGACATGCACAGATGACAAAAACATGTCGTGTACGGGCGCCTTTAGAGCGTGCTCTATTCTCTTCTGACAAAATCTGACATCAGAAATCTATGCCGAGAAGAAACCGGCAGCGGCGTCCACCATTGACGGAATCATTAGCCGGCTGAAGTTAATATTTTACAATACCGAGATATGTATGATCATCCCACCATTGAATAGAATTTATGTAAATATTTATATAAAAACCGTTTTATTATAATATCCTAAATTGGTATCTTTGAATTAAAAGAAAAATATGTTAAGATTGCTTAACTATTTTACGGTGTAAATAAAAATATTCGTGGCGGCATTTTTATTTTGGTTTTTGCAATAAGTATGCGACAAAAAAACAGAGAAAATGTCAGAAGCAAATTACATGTACATTTGTGACCGAATATTATAAACCTTCTGTAAACAGCAATTTTGACAGTTGACAAGTCAGATGTAAAAAACTTGTCGTCTACATGCACCTTAAGCAGACTAATCCACAGCAATTAATGGTGCAATGTAAAATTTTCATACAAAACACAATTTTCGCTTTTTTTCGATTTTTTAACCTTTTTTTTGGCTTTTCTGAACTTTCTTTTTTCCCAACCTTCCTCGTCATTAGATGAACAAAGATCATACAAATCGGTCAAGTAGTTCTCGAGTCTTAGCGCGACTTAGACACAGCGTTTGATTTGTATATATATAGAAAGATAATATAATAACAACATCAAAATTTCCTGAAATTTGGAAAGTGGGAATCACACCGATTGTTTTTTGACTTTCGACCTTTAAGTATATTACCATGCTGTTCAAAAATGTTAAAAGTGTTACATACTACGGAATCATATTCAAGATTATGTACTACAGATTTAGGCGGTTCGAGGATGTAAAAGTTTTTAAGAAATAATATGGATAACAAATTTGAATCGTTGGCAATATATTGAGATTATTCCAAGGCTTTTGAATTTATTTCAGTTTGGAAAAACATCTTGTAAGCTTATTAATTCTGCTTTTCATCCCGTAGCCATTTTACCAAACTCCAGGGTAAAAAACCTTCTACTTCAAAAACTTGATGATTTTTTTCACAAATACATTTTTGTAGATGTTTTGCTTATGCCAATGATATAAGTTACGACAACACAAAATAAAATCAAAATATATCACACTTTCTAACTCAAGACAAAGATTTTTAAAATTTTAGCAATTTTGAATTTTTTCCTAAAAGACCAGAGCTCAAAGCTTTCTTTTGTGCAAAAAAAAAAAAAAAACATCTCCGCTAAAAAAAAAATAAAAAAAAGTTTAAAATTTAAAAAAAAAAATGTTTTTCAAAAGGTTGATTAAATAGCTATCTAACTCAGAAACTTTTTGACCGATCTTGTGTCTAAGCTACTATCCAATAGGAATAACCTTGGGGCAAATTTCATCCAAATCGCAAGACATCGATTTAAAAATTGGGCCACTTGACATGAAATCCCCCATATATATGTTTATATGTACATATACATACATATGCATATACTTCAAAACAGCCCAAAACTATTTATTTACATAAACCAAAATTCTTAATAATTAAAATCGCATGCAAAACAATTTGAAACACCCTAAATAGTTTTTTCGCATAAATCGAAATTCCAAGTAATTAAAACCACATACTTAACAATTTAAAACACCCAAAATAGTTAATTCGCTTAAACCGAAATTCTTAAAATTTCCAATCGCATGCTAAACAATTTCAAACAGCCCAAATTATTTTGTTCGCATAAATCGAAATTCATAATAATTACAATCGCAAACGAATCAATTTAAAACAACCTAAAAGCAATTTACTAAAGGCTAGATTACACTTTTATACTTTGTATTAATACATGTCAAAAACTCAAGTAATATGACAAAGTGTTATAGTGTGAATGCAATGTGTCACGAAAATTACAAGTATTATGAAAAAAGTTTGACATCCCATACGACTTCATTGTTTTTTGAAAAATTTCTAAACAATAATACTTTTCATTGGATCAGGGTTGCATTTTATTTCATGTGCTAGTGCTTATACTTTGTGTGATGGTGTGAACACAAATTGTCATGTTAAATTAGATTTTTTGACAGTCGCGATAAAACTCATTAGATTTCTATCTCACAAAGTATTATGGAATACGTAAAACTTGTGAGATAGTGTAATCTAGCCTTAACATTGGCCAAAATTCTTGATAATAAAAATTGCACATTACACAGTTTTAACAAAGTTCACACAAACTAAAATTCTCAGTATTTAAACATTGCACAACAATCAACCGGGAAAACACAATTCTTACTAATTTTGTTTTCTTTATTCTTATTTTTTTATTATTATTAAACATTTTAGTTCTAAGGAGTTTTAAGTTATAAATATAAGAATTTGTAATATTAGTACAGTAAGTTATTTATAAATTCTTAACCAATTACTAAAGTTTAATCAAACCAAAAAAAACGTTTTTTTTTGGTTTATTGGTATATTAATAACAATTCCCAAAAATAAAAATCGGTCATATCCTTTGACCAAGTCAAAAAAAAGTTGCCTTTGTTCTGTAAATCAAAACAATAAATAAATTTTGTTTTGAAGAAAAATGATAAAAAAAAACTTTGTTTTGTGTTGTGAATTATAAAATAATTTTGTTTAACTTAAAACAAAACAATAAAGTAGCATTGTTTTGGACTGTGAAGTGGCCATAACCGTTGACCAAGTGAACAAAAAAGTTACCTTAAAAAAGGATAAAAAAAAAAATATACCAAATATCTACCAAAAGTTAAAATACAATTTGATTTAAGGATTGATGTTTGACTATTGACGTCAGCAGTCGTCGATGGCTGCGAGTGTAAAACGGCAAATCCATCTGAGGATATCGAGTGGTTGCGATCGAAACATGTCATGGTTACCTGCCGGCCGCGGTTCGAATCCCGGCCACGGTCAAGAATGAAAGATTATCAATAACAATTTTAATTAATTTTCATGTTGTAAAATTCCTTTCTTCATAAAAATAATTTAATGAAAATTAAATTTAATGAACTTAAGCCTAATTTAAAAAAAATATATATTAAAAATTTAGATAAAAACCCATAAATAGTTCAACAAAATAACTACAATACTAATTATTAATATACAAAATATAAAACAACAGATTAACTTTGTTTCGGATTGTGATTAAAATAATTTTGTTTAACTTGAAACCAAACAATAAATCAAAATTGTGAATTATAAAGCATTAAAATATTTTTTTTTTCACTTAAAATCAAACAATATACTAATTTTGTGAACTAAAAGCAAAAAAATAATTATGTTGAATCAAAACAAAAAAAAAAGAAAAAAACTTACTTTATTTTTAGATAGAGAAACAAAATAACTCTGCTCTATATCTCTATATCTATTTAAAAAAAAAAAAACTAAACCTATTTTGAAAGAACATAAGATCAACATAAGATTGACAACATAAAGCTAAAGAAAATCATCAAATAACGCTGTGCTATAAAACCTGTTTTGAATAAAGAAAAACACCACCAACAGAAGATTGACAACATAAAACCAGAGAAAATCATCGTAAGTGTAGTATTAAATTATAATTATTTATATTCCAGTGGTATACTTTATATATTCAAAAAACTTCCAGCGGTATACTATATATATTCAGTAATTATATCTCGCGCGAATAGAATAGATTTCTCTAAAAGGAGTTTTTTTCACATACCCAATACATTCCTTTTCACTATCGCAAAATGTCAAACCCTCAACAAATCTCTCTAGACCCAATTAGATACTTGATGACCTTCACGAGATTGACAGGCATAATTTACCCAATACTTGCCACATACGACAAGTAATCACAATTACTATTCTCAGATAATATTAAAAGTAGACTTGTTGGTAGGGCAAAAGAGATAACTAAGTTAAATACCCAAGTTCGATCTTGGGAAGATATTAAGAAAACGCTTAAATAATTTCGGTGAAAGAAAGAACTGTGAGGAATTATATGACGACTGAAGAGCTGTCACTTTATATACAAACACAATTCATTTCTACAATGACATTAAGTATAGACTAATGGCCAATTTTTAGGATTGATATTAAAACACATTTATGTTTAAAATCGTTTTAAATACAAAATTCTCTTCTTCACTGAATACTTAAATAAAACTTAATTCACCTAACCTAGCGTTTACACATGCCACTGCCAGTTCGAAAAACACAATACACTAACACTTTTTTACTAATACACTCACATTTTTCGCAATGGCAGCAAAAATTGCATGCGAGTGGAAATTTGGTACTAGCATGCCATTAACCCTGCGGCCACACGATCAAGTTGTTCTTGATAGTCTTTTACATATACTGCTTGTCAAAATTTACAAAAATTGAGAGGTGTGACGTAGGTGGCACTCAATTTACTTTCAAGATGCCATAAAAAAAAAACAATTTATAAAGCAAACATGTACTCAGCTGTTAAATTGAAAATAAATTGTCAAACAAATGGAAAGGTGAAATTGAAAGCCATCTTGTGGTCAATTTAAAAAGTGTGAGTGTGTTAGTAAAAAAATGAGAGAGTTGAGTAAATTGAATGGAATTGAAAGGCAAAACTTGATCGTGTGGCCACCAAGTAAATGACAAAACGATGAACAATGTTACCCTGTTTAAAATTTAATGCAAACTTACTGGATTATTGTCAATTTTTAATTAAAGTTTTGACTTGATAAATGTATTATTATGATTAATATTTTGAAACGCCCATTACTAAAAGCAAGTTTGTCAATTATAGAGCATTAATATTGTTAAAATAATGCTTATATAAATAAATGTAAACCATTCCCCCAAAAATGTGCTTATATGATTAGCTCGGTAGCTCTCTTTGGTTTTTTGGTACTTTTTTTTTAATTTGAGAAGTAAACAAATTATTTCAAGTTTGCGCTTCGACGACATTTTGAAAATGTACTCGTAGTGGCATATGTAAACACAAAAGCAAATGGCATGAGATTCGACAATTTCGAACAATTTTTCTTTGATGTATACAACAGTGGCATGCCACTACTTGCATGTGTAAAGGCAGGGTAAGTTTCCATTGGAATAACTTAGCAAGGTGGCCTCAATATGACAACAATACAACAACAACAGGCAAATCAATAACATTCAGCTGTTTTTAGAGACCACCTTACATATAAATAAACTTTTTTATGATCTTTTTTTGTATTTAGTGGTGCTACCATACTTTTATCTTAATTAAATAAGACTTTCCAAATAAAACTCAAAAAATCAATCTGTATTTAAATACGATTTAAGTTTGTATGAAAATTAACTTTATATAGATTTAAATACTATCCTGGGCATAAGGCGTCTATATAAAAAAGGCTAATGGTATTAGGCGAAGAAGGAGCCAAAAGCCATATTTCAATGAATAACCAGAGAATAGCTCTCCATATTTAAAAAAAACAAAATCCTAGATCCAATAAAAACCATCCTAGCGTGTAGAAATCCAACACATTAGAAGCCACCATGGAAATCATGTATGAAAATGGATATGATCAAATGGGCAAAGACAGCCGCATATATTCCAGAAAAGCCAAACAACCTAAGGACAATCAAAACGACACATAACTCTAGAATAACTATAAAAAAAATACCAAGGAGCTAGAGGGCACGGTAACTATTAAAAAAAAACGATAATAGTAGAGAAAATCCTAGAAATGGGAATTATCGACAGAACGATAATAACGGAAAAATCGAAGACGGCAATTATCGTCAGAACAATAATAGTCGGGAAAATTCCGGACACTTACAGAAATAATGAGGACCAAAGACGGCAAAATAACCAAAATTACCACAACAACAACCAAATGACTCAATCACAGCAATCAAACGTGGAACCCGTGGACGTCAATAATTTGGAAAATTACCATATATAATGATAAAAACAAAATGAGGAACTTTAAAAGGAGCATCGCACTCCATAATTAACTCAGGAATTTGCCACCTTAGAATTTGAAGAAAAAATGCCAATGTTTTGAACTTCAAAACACTTCAATGAAAAGTATCTATTCCACTTTTCGAAGAACTTGACTACACCAAGAATAGAATAGAAAATTTAGTCTGTAGTTTTCATACGTATATATTATACGTATTAGTACAACTAAAGGCTATAATAAATTTAAAGGATTTTTTGTTAGAAGTTGGAGAAAAACGAAATTCCAAAAACAAAAGAAAATAATGAAAATTTAAAACCTCCCCTAACGGAACAGATTCGAACCTCTCACTTAAACCTTGAAGAAAAAGATAAATTACTACAAACCATAAACAATTTTAATAAAATATTTTACACAGAAGAAAGTGTTTTAACATTTTCCAACGCACTCAAACATGAAATAGAACAGTCAACAATATTCCAAAAGCTGCAAATACATTTGAGAGACTTTTTGTTAATTTTTGACAGTAGGTTAAGCAAGGCTATGCATATAACGGTTGGGCCTTTAATATGTAGCAAAGTATTAGAAGACATTTTAGATGAATATACATATTTAAACAGAGAAGATAGAAAAGGAATATAAGAAAAATTATCATAGGGGTATTAACGAAAATTTTGCACAATTAAGAACAGAAATATACCGCCCAAAATTAAAATTACAGGTTACACAATTCATTAATAATTGTGAAATATGTAACAAAGAGAAACACGACAGAAATCCTATTTAACAAAAATTCCAAATTACAGAAACACCAGAGAAACCAGAAGAAATAGTTCACGCGGTCGTATTTTATTCTTACATTTATCGGCAAGTTCTCCAAATATCCCCAGGCAATCAAAATAGAAACAGATCGTGGATCGAACTAAAAATAGCTTTAGCACAATATTTGGCATCAGTTGGGAACATAAAAAAACTAATCATAGATAACGGACAAGGCTTTTAAGCACTTCCCCTCGAAATGTTTTAAAATAAAACTATTCATTCCACAATCAAAAGAAACCCAGTTGATTCCTGGAATGCAACTATCAGTGAGAATGATTACAAATCAATCAAAGAATCTATTTTGAAAGTAAAAGATAATAGTATTACATAATTAACTTAATATAAAACGAGAAAATGTACACATTAAAACAGGACCTATGTACTTAAAAGACAAAAGAGGAGGTAAAACCACTCTAAATTTCTTAAAATAGTAGTTTCCGAACATGACAAATACCGAAAATTAAGACACAAGTACAGTGAAAATTTCATAAATTATATAACTATTTACTTTCAGATGAATAAACAACTAACAATATTATTAACTCGAACTCCCAAAAACTGTATATTCAAGACCATAAGAACAACAACGAATACATCCCGATAAAAGAGGAGAAGGATCATTGATCACATCCACAGGGTATACACTTCTTCAATTTAACTCGATACCACCACTCTATTGAAACAATAGAGAAGAACATAAAACTGTTAGGCGGGTCAATTTCATATACAAAACCATACTGGATACAACAAAAATTATTTTGTTTTACTTAAAGTAAAAATAGATAACTTATCTCCCCATTTTAGAAACAAACGAGTCTTATTAAGGCACTTGGCAAAGGAATTAAATTTATAACTGGAAACTTAGACAGCGAAGACAAAAAAGAAATTAATTACACTCTTGATGTCCCAACAAACGCATGCAAAATAATTCAATAGAAATAAATAGAAAAATAAAAAAACACTGCAATGCATATTAACAAGCAACAAGCCATTGTTACGAGGTATAAAAATAATTTTCGAAATGAAATTCAAAATAAAATATCAACAATAGAAGACGAAGTAACTAATATTAAGCACATATATCAAATTGCAACTCATTGAGGACTTTTTCAATCATTCTTTCTATACCAAAATGATCCTCCAATTCCCTTTCCAAAATAACCTTTGAACCAAGAAAAGTTAATATTTACAATATTTCGTCGGAGCCTCGTTCTAAGGATGAGGGAGTTACGATAACACATTAAAACCATAAAATAACACATTATACGTATGAGTGCCCCTGTAGGCTACTTGGAAGTGAACTAGTCTATTAGTGCGAGGGTCGCGGGTTCAATTCCCGCCAGAGGCTCTGGTCTGTTTCACTGCAACGGACTGAAGGCCTAGGTTACTATTGCTCGGTTAATTAAGTTAGAATATAATTTGTTATTGCATTTGTAACTCTTATTAAATAAATAAATAAAAACATTATATAAAATAATATTATGTTTATAAATATAATATTTCCTATTGGGGTTCTGATCTTTCTTAACTATACACAGTAAAGTTAAAGAGCAGATTTCATTATTATGCTGGGTACAGTCAGTGCAATCTATATGCAATCTATTTCAATGCAACCTCAAAATATCAAAGCGTTTTGATGTTGATGCAATCTGGAATAAATGAAAAATGAATGAAAATGAATTTAATTTGCTAGATTGCGTAAATGCATTGCATGGTGTGTTCCCACCATTACGGTACCTAAAAATATATGTGATTCTTCTTTCTTTTGAATAACTTAAAAAAGCAAATGAAATATAGAAATAAGTTTAGTCTAAAGCATACACTTGCAATAAAATTGTTCAAATTTACGTATTGTACAAATATATCGCTAATGTGTAAGTGATATTCAAAGGTGGCACAATATATTGACAACAATCAAAAGAGTTTTGATTTTTATTGCACAACGAAAAGAAAGTGAAATGTGTTGGCAACATTGTACAATTATTTAATGAATGAAACCATTGTGCGACTTATTCCATACTATAGGACAAAATGGAAATAATATTGCAAGTGTATGGGCCGCTTAAAAGAAGATTCTAGAGAGCAAACATTTCAGAGAAGATCATATAATTAATAAAGGCAGAAAAACTTAAATAATTTACAAATTTTAAATTCAAAAGTCATTGGGAACTATAACAAAAAAATTTTTTAGATAAAATACGGAAGTTCGATATATTAAAAAAAAATTAATGAAATAAACATTTAAAAAAGCTATTAAAAGTAAAATAAAACAGTAACTGCTAAATTCTAAAACTATATAAAAAAACTGATTTGATACTAAAGCAAACTATATATGTATGTACCTACCAGAGAATGACAAAAGTATAATTTTAAGTGCTCTTCCAATATAAGTGAGAAAACATGTATGGGCATGCATGGGTAAAGATCAAAACCATACACATATGTACATATCACGACAATGTTAATTCCTGCACGACACGTAAGGGACAACTAATGCAAATCGTCGACGACATTTTCAAACAAGTGTCGCGTAAATCTTGCACGACACAAAGAGAGACAATGTCGCTCAGCCTGTCGATGATGACTACATGCACGACATTGTCGTCCATATAGTCGTTGATGACCACATGAACGACATTGTCGTTCATATTGTCTTTGATGACTATATAGACGACAAAGGATTCTACTTTAACGTCAACGACTGCGTATAAGACAATGTCGAAGAAGTTATAGGAGTTACAGCTTATACGACAATGTCGCCTATAAACCTAAACGAAAAAATAAAAATATACAATAGCACATACATATTTTTAGAATAAGACGTAAGTCTTTGAGTTCTCAGACTTGACTGACTGATTTTCTTCACTTTGCTTTGGTTGTTTTTTTATTATTATCGTTATTTTACTGTTAATTTTTTTTTTTATTGGGAACAAATTATATTTGTTTGTTTAAAAGGCAGCTTACAAGACAATGTCGCTCATATTGTCGTGCTTAGAAGTTGATAAAGGACACCTTACAAGACACTGTCGGTCATGCTGTCGTGCATACACTTTAATACAGGACAGCTTACAAAACACTGTCGCTCATACTGTCGTGTGTAGTTGTTGATAGAGGATACCTTACAAGAAAATGTCTGTCGTGTTGTCGTGGATAAGCTTTGACAAACGACAACTTGAAAGACAATGTCGGTCATGTCGTCGTTTATTAACTTTTTTAAAAAACAGTGCACTAGACAATGTCGAGTATTTTGTCGTCCACGACATTTTCCTCAAAATTGTCTTCCAGAAATCCTAAGTGATAGAGGACATGTCGTGCATAAATCGTTGACAACAATGTCGTCGACGGCAGTTTGGCCAACAGGGAAGTTGAAGTTAAATATGTATAGGTATACGCTCCCAATGTGTATTTGCACAAATTTTAAGCAAGCTTAAAGTTGTAAACTATCACATACAGCCCTAACAAAATACTTACTGAAAATCGAAAAAAAATTTCATATACATACAATCTTCAGTTCACTAAAAGTAC
The DNA here is from genome assembly GCA_963931875.1 of Pollenia griseotomentosa. Lineage (NCBI taxonomy): Eukaryota > Metazoa > Arthropoda > Insecta > Diptera > Polleniidae > Pollenia > Pollenia griseotomentosa. Next base: position 13,003,416 of record OZ007565.1, read on the forward strand.
AAAAGTATTTTAAACCGTGAACATAAACAAGTAGTTCTTAGCAAAAAAAAAAAACAAAACAAAAAAGAAAAAGTAAAAAATCTGTAAATTTTAAATTTGAGAAAGGTTTTGTAGCGAAAATGAGCCGCTGAGAGTTGTTTAAAAATCGCTAGATTTTCCGCTTACCGCTAAAACGCATTTTTTCCGAGATTGACATTTCAAAACCGCTAGATTTAGCGGGAAAATTTCTAAATTGGCAACAGTGCTAAGAACACTCATTAAAGAAAAAAAAAACACTCAAGAAAACGAACAATAATAATCATGCAAACATACCTACCAAAATATAATAAAAGAGAAAAAATTAAACAATTAAAAGATAAAAGAAATCCAATACCCTTTTCACACTTGTCAACATTTAACATTTTTTTTTTTTTTTTTCATCATTATTTGTTTATTGAATCTTCATATATTAAATATGCACTAACAATAATTAATCAAATCTTATTCTAATACTTTATTTATGTCCTGCCAGTGCCAGACAAAAATTTTCTTCATCACGGGTTCTGTTCACGTAAATATGTGTTTAACGCTCATCTTATTGGGTAAGTGCTGCAGTGTCTCTTCTGTTTAAGCGAGTGTGGCCGCCATGATTTAAAATATTTCGAGCTAGCTTTTTAAATATTTTACTGCATTTTTTGTTATCATAGTTTTTACTAATGGCACATTAAGATCCTTATGAATCTTTGAGTTTTTAACATACCAGGGAGCGGCTGTGATTATTCGAAGAAGTTTATTTTGGCGCCTTTGAATTTTTTTTGATATTAGAGGCCGAGGCAGTGCCCCATAGTTGACTACCGTAGCACCAGATAGGCTTTAAGATAGATTTGTAAAGTAGAAGCTTGCAATCGAGACTAAGGACAGAATTTCTTCCAATAAGCCAATAAATTTTAATGGCTTTTAGTTTCATTTGAGTTAATTTTGCCTCTATATGGCATTTCCACGTTAATCGCCGATCCAGATGTATCCCGAGATATTTTACATGCGAGTGTTGAGGAATTGTTTGATTTTAATAGGGGGGCATGAGTCCCGACGCAAGGTGAATGTGATATGTACGCATTTTTGCTCATTGACCATTATCCTCCATTGTCTTAACCATATTTTTAGTTGAAATATATGATGCTGTAAGTAACGAGATGCTTCATAACGGTTTTCGTGGACGCTTAGAAAAGCTGTATCGTCTGCAAATGTTGAAGTTTGGGTGTGGTTGTTTGTTGGCATATCCGAAGTATAAATTAAGTATAATAGAGGGCCCAGGATGCTGCCCTGTGGGACTCCAGCGCCAATTGGCTGAGGTGAACTTAAAAAATTTCCTTCTTTAATAATAAATTGACGACCGACTAAGTAGCTTTCTAACAGCTTGTGTGTGTTTGCTGGTAAATTTTGTTTCAATTTATGTACTTAGCCTTCATGCCAGACTTTATCAAAAGCTTGCGAAACATCGATGAAGAATGCTGAGCAATATTTATTTTCTTCAAATGCTTTTCTTATGACATTTACTATTCGATGAGTTTGTTCAACTGTGCTGTGTTTTCTTCTATATCCGAATTGATGGTTTAGAATACATCTATTTTCACTTAAAATCGGTGTTAGTTTTGAAACTAGTAATTTCTCAAACAGCTTTGACATATTTGATAATAAGCTAATAGGCCTATATGACTCAACTTTTGTGTGATCTTTACCTGGCTTAGGTATCATGGTAACTAAGGAAACCTTCCATTTTTGAGGATAGTATTCAAGGCGTAAAATAGCATTAAAAATAACAAGAATAATTTTCTTGGCTATGCGAGGAAGCTCTAAAAGCATTTTATTACTGATCTTATCAATACCAGGTGCCTTCTTAGTGTTTAAGTCACAAATAGCCTTTTCGATTTCTCTTATCTCAAATCTTATCGACCGCAATATCGTGAGATATATTTGGTGACTTATAAACAGATTTCCTTTTTCAATATCGTTTCTTGCCCAGCTACCATTCAAGTTTCTTAATGGTGGCTTAGATATAACTGGCCTTTTTAGATTTCTAGCTGCACGCCATAATGAGTAGTCTGATTGTAAAGTTGCATCAAGTTCCTTTAGATATTTTTCTAGAGAAGCCGTTTTCTGAGTCTGCAGTAACTTTCTTAGCCTTTTTGTGCACTCTTTTAATAAATTCTTAAGTTGCGGGGATCTGTACAGTTGCCACTCTCTTCGAACTCTCATTTTTTCAGTCAGGAGCCGCTCGACATCTGTAGAAAATATTTTACTATTTTTTGTGCCGATATTGGAATGTTGGACAGCTAGTTTAAGATAACTGTCAAAATTTACAATAGAGGGATCCAGATTCTCCGGTATGCTAAGCGGAATATCCTCCGTGCAATGGGTACTGAGATATTTTTCATACTTTAACCAATTAATTTGTGTAGCAGACGTCGCTAAGTAACCAGTCGGAGATACAACTCTATTGGGGTTCATTAAAGTAACAATTGTAGGTCTGTGGTCGGAAGATAAATCTATGGAAGCTTCAACATGAATCGTTTCTATGGGGATGTTTTTAACCACGCCGAAATCGATGACATCTGGAATTTTTCGCTGATCAGTAGGTCAATATGTTGGTTTTCCACTCGCTACGACATTAAAATCCATTTTAGCAATAGTATTAAATAAAACACGACCCTTTGGTTTTAAAAGTCGTGGCCCCCAGAAGGTATGTTTTGCGTTGTAATCGCCAGCTGCCAGGAAACAGGGTCCTAGTGATTTATAATATTCACAATATTGGCTTTCTGATATTGAAAATCTAGGTGGAGAGTATAAAGATGAAATTACTATGTTTCGATTTAGCTCTTCAACACAGATGTTCGTTGCTTGGAGATAATCTTCACGATGATCACACATTAGGTAGTGTTTAATTCGGTTTTTTATTAAAATGGCAGAACCTCCACAAGCTCTGTCTCGAGGGTCCTTGGTATCATATAGTGTATTACCATTGATTTTAAACGTATTTCTTGAGGTCAAATGAGTTTCAGAAACCATCATGACGTCAATTTGTTTATTTTTAAGAAAGTATTCTAATTCATTTTTATGTTGGCGGATGCCGTTTGCGTTCCAAAAACAAATTTTTAAACAGTTCATGGCTTGTTAAGAACAGCTTGCAATAACATCGATTGCATTCTTAGAATTTCCTGTAACATATTACCCATTGCACTAATGTTTCCATGGTTTTTTCTAGAAGACTTAAATTTGAAACTGAAGCTTCATCATTACTTGACGAAGCACCTTGCATTGACACATGGTTGATTTTTGGACGTTAGCGTAAGAGGTTATGTTATTACTAGGTTGCGGAGCCTGAATGACATTAGTGTTAACATGATTTGTTACTTGCATTTAAAGGGGGATTAGTTTTCGGTCCAACCGACTGCTTGACGATAGTATTTACAGGGCATCCTCTATAATTGGCAGTATGATTACCGCCACAGTTGCTACATTTTTTTACGTTAGGCTCGGTTTTAGACTTATCGCAAAGAACTGTACCATGTAATTCACCACATACTACTCAAACAGGGGGTAAATAGCAATATGCCTTGGTATGACCAAATTCTTGGCAGTTTAAACATTGAACGGGACCATTTCTTTTGTGTGGCTCTTCTATAGTTATTCTTCTATACAGAATATATTTAAGATTGTAAATAGGATGCGTTTCGTTTTTTTAAGCGTTACGTCCCCGGGTTCTAACTCCACTCGAAATAGTGGTTGAGGATTTTTTTCCCCTATTTTTAATATTCACGACATGTTTCACTTTGAAGCCTTTTTTTCCAAGAACGTTTTAATTTCTTCTGGGTCCACACATGAGTCAATTCCCTTAATCACTACCTGAAGACCTTTACTGCTCTTCAGTTGGTATGTATAAAAACTTTTTTTAGCAGCTTCAAATTGGTTAATTATTTTGCGAAAACCATTCTCATGATTTACTTGTATTTTAGTCTCGTTTATACTACCACGCTTGATTGCAGCTATGTAAAACGAAGTTTCACCTATCACCGAGATCAAACTCTTTATTAGCTCGTTTGAGTTTTGCTCCCTAAGATATATCGGGGGAGGCTTGGACAATTTTATCACGTTTGGTGCTTCTGAGGATTCATCCTCCAGAATTGCAAAACGATTTTGAGAATTTATTTTATCAAAAGATGGTACTTTTGAGGCCGAAGCAACTGATGCAGAGGAAGGGATATGACCCCGTTTAAGCACTGTTATATATCAATCAATGTCAACTTGTACTAGAGGCTTTTGAGAAATTTTTACTTGAGTTACAGAGTTTTCCATAGCGGCTGTTTTGGGGTTAACCGTATCATTTCTTATTAAAGTAGTTTTTGGCACTGCGGCAACACTTGCAGTTAATAGATTTGTTATTGTATTACGATCGACCGTATTTGTAAACAAAGAGGGTGAGAGGGAACGAGTTCGAGTAATAGGTTTAGCCGTTAAATTTGTTTCGTCAACACTCACTGTAACATAAGCATTTCTTTCATTATGTTTTATTGTTTTTGCATTATACGCATTCATAAGAGTTTTTTATACCCTCCACCACAATTAGTTGTGAAGAGGGTATACTAAGTTTGTCATTCCGTGTGAAACTTTTTTATTATTCATCTCAGACCCCATAAAGTATATATATTCTGGCTGCTTGAGTAATTCTAAGTCGATTTAGCCATGTCCGTCTGTCTGTCCGTCTGTCCGTCTGTCCGTCTGTTGAAAACACGCTCACTTTCGAAAAACTCAAAAGAAATAAACAAACTAGGTGTCAAATTGCTTGTAGTTACCCTAAGCAGTTTGGGATTGAATTTCAGCAAAATCGGTTTAGTAGGACCAGAGCTATGAATCAAAATGTGGAACCACCACCTTCAAAAACTTGATAATTTTGTTACAAAAACTAACATAAATGATGCAAAAATGCACGGAATGACATAAGATTTTGCACAAGTCCGTTTTATTCGACTAGAAATGACACTGTAAAATTTCGCGAAGGTCGGTCTATAATTTACCCTAAGCCCCATATAAACACTACTCCCGGAAAACAGTTTAGTACGCCTAAAACCGTAAAAAATAATGCAATCATAACAAATTTTGGCTCGTCACAATTTTATAGGACTATAAATGATACTGTGAAATTTCGTGAAGATCGGTACATAATTTACCCTAGGCCCCATATATGCCCTACTCCCGGAAAACAGTTTAGTCTCCTAAAACCATAATTAATAACAAATCGTCACAGTTTAAGATAATAATAATAATAAAAAGACATCATACAGATATTACTCCTTAAACATTCGAACTGTCGGTGGAGGGTATCAAAGATTCGGCACAGCCGAATATAGCACTCTAACTTGTTTTTATATTATTTTACTGTTTTTTTTAATTGTGCTCTTCTTTTTATTTGTTGTTTAAAAACCCTGAGAATAAAAAAAAGAATATATTAAAACAAGAGATGTTTTTTCTTAAAATGTTTGTATGTATGTAACATTTAACATCAATTAGCGAAGTTGTCGGAATTTTCCCATAAGAAATACATAGGGCTAATAGCCTTTTCACACTTGTCAACATTTAACATCAATTTTCGAAGATGTTGGAATTTTCCCATAAGAAATACATAGGGCTAAAAATCAAAATTTTTCAACATCTTTACAGAGTGTTACTATCTCATTTTGTTCCCTTTTATATTGGATTCTTTTAGTGTAATCACTAGAAAAGTGGCAATAAATTCTGTAATTATTGTGGCATCACTGACAAAATGGAAGTTGCTTTGAAAGCAGCGTTACCATTTTTTAAGTGTTTCCTTTTTTGCAAGCCTTATTTTGTTAAAATTTTAAAAAAATGAATTAGAAATACATTTTGGTGTTATCTTTTAAAATATAAGCACTTTTTTAGAAAAAAATTATTTAAAAAAAATAAAAGTTTTTTTTTTCAGAAATGGTGACATTTTTTATTGATAGTAGATGTTAGATGTTTCAAGTGTGAAAGCGTATTTCACATTTTCAACAGCTTCCATGCGTTCCTCCGAAATGTATGCAAGTGTACAAAGGGTATAACGGATTGTGCAGATTGAAGTAATTAAAAAAAGAAAGATGTTCGATTAACTTGAGGGTTACACGATCAAGTTTTGCCTATCAAGTTTATATACACTCGCACTTTTTTACCAATACACTCATACTTTTAAAAATTGAAACCAACTTGCCTTTAACATTCTTTTTCCAGTGAGTGTTTCAATTTACGTTCAAGAAAACAGCTGATTTCAAGGTTAGTGAGCAAATTTTTCATTTGTCTTTATAAATTGTTTTCTTGATGACATCTTGAAAGTAAATTGCTCAAAAATTGAATGCAGCCTACGGCACAATTTAAAATTTTTGGAAATTTTGACAAACAGTATATATTAAAAGACTATCAAGAAAAACTTGAGCGTGTAAATGCAGTGTAACCGTGACCATAAAAAGAAGCACCTGGAAAATTACAGCTTGAGAGGAATAAGTTATCTGGAATTTCTGAGAGATGTCAGTATAAGAGTTTATTGAGAAAAGAAATACTTCTATTAATTAAAACTCTTTTAAGCAATTATTATTAATGACATTACAAACAGGAACTTAAATTTAAATTAGTTTATTAAAACATTTTTTTTATAAAAAATATTGTGGTTAATTTGTTGAACTATTTATGGTTCTTAATCCAAATTTTTAATAATTTTAATAAGGCTTAAGTTCATTAAATTTAATTTTCATTAAATTATTTTTATGATGAAAGGAATTTTGCAACATGAAAATTAATTAAAATTGTTATTGATAATCTTTCATTCTTGACCGTGGCCGGGGCTCGAACCCGGGCCGGCAGGTTACCATGACATGTTTCCATCGCAACCACTCGATCTCCTCAGATGGATTTGCCGTTTTACATTCGCAGCCATCGACGACTGCTGACGTCAATAGTGAAACATCAATCCTTAAACCAAATTGTATATTAACCTTTGGTAGATCGAAGTTTGCTTTTCTGAATGATTATCCATTTTAATTGATTTTACATGTTCTTCCTTACTTCTGTTTTTTTCTTCCGTTTTTTTCGTACTTTTTTATAAATTATAATTTGAAAATTAAAAAAGAACAAAAAGTAAAAAAACTATTTCCAATTGTCACATTAAAATAAAACCACTATAAACTGTTTAATATAAAAAAACATATACATATGTATGTTTAAATTTTGTCAATAGCTTACACAAAAAAAAAACCATGAGTGTTGATGAACTTATAGACACCATGTAAGGTTTAAACTTAAGCAGTGGTACAGAAGGGAGGAGGATGGATCCTCAAGCTTTACAGGATATAATTGCAGCTGCTATAGTTGCGTCTTCGGAACAAACTAGGTTGCAAATGCAAAAAGAGATAGATGAATTAGGAAAAGGGTTAAGTAAAATAGAATCACCCATTCGAGTAGAGGAATTTCACACAATAGGGATTGTATCCGGTATTGATTGTAAAAAATTTCTTGATATAATTAAATCAGTTCCTGAGGCGATATTGGAAAGTATGTTTCGTGGCGTCAAGCTGCTATCATAGCTCATAGGCTTTTTGAAGGTTACGAGGGTAGTTCAAAATACTACCAGTCTGTGGCAATTATCCTATAATATTAATTAAATTTTAAGACTATATTAACTCGGTTAGATTTTTCGTATGGTGATAAAAGATTCATAACGGGTGTTTTTTTTACAGGTTTGTTTTTCGAATAGAGATAAAACTGGCATTTTGTGGTCAAATCTGGCAACTCTAATGTCATTTATGTTCAGTTTGGTTTGCCATTTCATCATGAACAGGTTGACAAAAGAACAACGCTTGGTGTATGGGCCGAAAATGAGATTGATCTCGATGCTGATTTTCATCGCAAAATTTTGTTCAGTAATGAGGCTCATTTTTGGTTGAATGGCTACGTCAACAAGCAAAATTGCCGCATTTGGAGTGAAGAGAATCCACATGAGACCCTTGAGACGCCATTACATTCACAAAAACTGACTGTTTGGTGTGCTCTATGGGCTGGTGGAGTCATTGGGCCATACTTCTTCCGAAATAATGCTGGAGAGGCAGTTACCGTTAATGGAGACCGGTATAGAGCCATGATAACCGACTATTTTGTTCCCGAATTGGATGGCATGAATGTGGATGAGTTGTGGTTCCAACAAGACGGCGCTACATGCCACACAGCGCATGCCACAATCGATTTATTGAAGGAAACATTCGATGAGCGCATAATTTCGCGGAATGGACCTGTCAATTGGCCACCAAGATCGTGTGATTTGACACCATAGGATTATTTTCTTTGGGGATATGTGAAGTCGCTCGTCTACGCCAACAAACCAGAAACGTTAGGGGAATTGGAAGCCAACATTCGTGGCGTTATTGCCGACATACGGCCCCATATGCTCGAAAAAGTGGTTGAAAATTGGACCTGTAGAATTGGCTTTATTCGAGCCAGCCGCGGCGGCCACATGCCTGAAATCATATTTAAACATTAATGGCATAAAATTATCCTTCCAATAAAGCCAAATTGATGGTCATTAAAACGATTTTCTTGTGTTTTATTTCAATTCGAAGTTCTATATCACTGAAAAAAACAAACACCCTATATTTAACACGACCTATTACCGAATTCTATGATGAAGTTAAGGAAAAGCTAACCTAAATCATAAACAAGGTCTTTATGGCGAATGAAGGAAACGAACATTTAATAAATTTATTAAATCAAAAGTATAGACAAGAGCCTTGCGAATATTTTTTTCTGGTCTCGATAGACCAATGTGTATTATTTTATTTTCATGCACGCCTGCAGATATGCCATCAGCTCTGGCACTGGCACAAGAGATGTAAACGAACCAGTATAGACATAGATTTACTACCATTTATTTGAGAAATTCTGTTAAGGGCTACCCAAACATTTCCAAACCATTGCTGCAAATAATATGAATAATAGAAATCTTCCGCAACCAAATCAAATAAACGGAAATGTTCCAATGTACAACAACAATATATCTCTAAATTTGTATAACTCACCAAATCCAAATGCTGGAAGAAATTATTTCCAGTTCGCAAATCGACCACAAAATCACAACCAACAATAAGAACCTATGGATATTGATTTAAGTAATAGATTAACTAATACAAACACATACAACCAACATTTTCAAAAACGTTCTTCTGAAAGACAAAACATAACTAAATTTCCAAGAATAAATATGATTCAACGACAGGAAAATCCGCAATGTTTGGAAAGCAATATTAACCACATTGAAAATAAACAGGATATTGGAAATTTAAATGTAAACAATGAAAATTATGTGGAAACAAATACCTAGGATGAAATTAATTTTTTAGAGGTAAATCCCTCCTTCCATATATAGAAAGACATTTTGAAGGTGGGGTACTAAAATTTCTAGTTGATACTGGAGCATCAAAAAACTATATTGCAAACTTAAATTTATTGAAAAGTCTAACACCACTTAAAACAAATTTCTATGTTAAATCTATACATGGAAAAACAATAGTGACGAAAAAATATAACATCAACATTTTTAATAAGCCCACTTGGTTTTATAATCTGCCAGTTTTAAAATCATTTGATGGCATTATAGGTTTCGATTTTTTTAAAGAGATTAAAGCTGAAATTAATGTCAAAAGGGGAATCTTAAAATATGAAGGAGGCGAGGAAAAGTTAAAGTATTTGTACCATAAAGGCATTAACAATATATTTGAAGAAAACGTGCACTGGATGTATCTAGAAAGTTTACTAGAGAAATTTAATGATGTTTTTGCTGACCCTGTAAAAGTTTTACCGTTTACCGCGACCATATCCTTCATCAATGAATGATTTAATTAACAACTTAATTTATGAATTGTTAAGGAACAACATAATAAGACCTTTGTATTCTCCCTACAAAAGCCCTGTTCTAGTAGTTGGAAAAAAGGTGTTCATTATAAAAGAATGGCTTTCAAAAGTTAAATTCAAAAACAATAGCCGATAGGTATCCAATTCCAAATATTTCCATTATACTTGCTTATCTTGGTACTGGAAATTTTTTTACCACGTTAGATCTTAAATCTGGATATCATCAAATTAACCTCGTTGAGAAAGATAGAAAGAAAACAGCATTCAGCATAAATAATGGAAATACGAGTTTTGTCGTTAGCCTTTTGGTTTAAAAAATGCACCAGCGATTTTCCAGAGGGCCATTGATGATATTTTACGTGGCGACATTGGGAAAACCTGTCATGTCTATGTCGATGCCATAATAATTTTCTCTCAGTTTCTTTTTAATTTTTTGGGGACAAGGAAAAAAGTACCTGGCAGCCCTGACACTGACCAACCTTTAACATTTTCAACGTCTTAAAAAAATTCTAATCCAAATATAGCCAGGTGGAGGCAACTATTGAGGAATATGCTCCAAAATTTTTCTATAAGCATGGAAAAGAAAAACGTAGTAGCGGATGCTTTGTCTAGGCAATTTGTGAATATTCTGGAAAAGGACATAGAAGAAAATAATGGTTCTGAAACGGATACAGCAAATGAAGTTGAGGATAATACATCAAATTTAAATGATATAAATTCCTCTACAGATACAGCATCGGAAGGGAGAAATAGTTGTGAAGTACTGCTCATAGTGAAGAATGTCGTAAAGAATCTCGTTTTTTTTTATTAAATGCCTTTATTGGCAACACTTGCATCATCTCCTAAAATGTCATGGTCATATAATGTACCGTTACGATTTAATAGCAATAACAATTTTGTCGTAAGCGACAAATTGCATACAAAATTTATATGAAATACAATAAAAAAACTCTCCTGTAAAATTTGATTTTTGGCACTTCGGGGTTAGGGCTCGATATGTCAATAAAAAACATACATATCCAAAAAAAATTGCATAATTGATAAAAATATTCCCAACAAATTCCGCAATCTAGAGATCTAAATCAGTGTTCGAAAATAAACATTACATTATTTAGCGTTCGGCTCACACACCCAAGAACGATATCTATTTTTTTAGTGATTGTGTAGACGAACACAACCCTTAATACAGTTCATAACTATTTCCAAGAAAGAGCCGACCATTATATAGTGTTCAGTTCTTCGTTAAAAAACAGAACAATTGTATAGATACTGTAGACAAAACATTATATTTTAATGTTCTATAAAGTTTCTTTTTTTCATTGATAAATAAATGAACAAACAAAAAATTTTAGCAGCGACCGCACCACGAACAGCTCGTATGTGTATTTTGTTTTTGTAAAAAATGCTTGGTTTTTTACCAGCCAAAAGGGACGAACATTAATGAGCCAAACCGAACACAATGAAGTTTGCGGATTTAAAAAAACCGAACGGAATTAAATGTTCTCATCTTTTGTTGAGTTTGATAAAAAAAAGTATTATTTTTGTGTTCGAAAGATGACTGACAGGGAAACGTTTTTTTTTTAAATTATTTTCTACACAAACACTATAATATTAGTTGTCAAAACAATGCAAAAACAACGCATTTGAAAAAGTGTGTATCCCAACAAACCAAAACGATTTAGAAAGAACTTGTAGCAAGCTTACTAACAAAAGACTTAAGCTTAGAAAAGTGTAGTGATTACTATTATAAAAGGCTTATTAACAATTGTTTAATAATGAAAACTGAACCCTTGCGATAATGTTACTAGTCTATAATATAATGTAAGCTAAGAATTCTAACTATAGAATAAGCTTAGAGAAAAATACTTTTTCTAATCATGTTAATTAACAATGAACACTGAACTACAGTAGTGATTTTATTTATTAGAATTAGTTGTTCTATTATTTTACATAATATATTTAGTAATATTTTTAGTAATTATTTTTGTTTTGTTTACCCACATATTTCTTGCGGGACTCTTGTCTGTTTTTGGCAAACTGAAAGAAAGATTTTGTGCTTTATGTTTTTTTAATTATATATTATTTAATTACTTTTTTTTAAATTGGGCACTGTTTAAAACACTTTAAATCACTTCACTCTTTAAGCAAAACACCAAGACTGAAAACTTTAACTTATTATACAAAATGTATGCACGCATCAAATAACGGGACATCATTCTCAAAAACACTTACAAAACTATAGCGAGAATAAGTCATTTGCAATCATATTGGTTGTCACGATGTAGGAAATCTCTTATGATAAACTTATTCTACAACTTATTTAAATTTTGCTCTGTTTTGGTCTGTTGGGATGGTTATGTGAAAAAGTTTGCATGTATTGCTACTATCTTGCCATTACTACCCTACAGATAATATTGGACTACGTGGTCTATTGTGGCTTAAATGGACTACTTACAACATTCCAATGTACTGTAGTATGGACCATGTTATAAGAAATTAACATGCAGTACTGCCAACAACTGCATGATGTATACTTTTCTATAGTTTATAGTATTAAACATTGGTAGCCCTGATGGTGTCCATTATTAATTGTATATTTAAAAGTGAAAGAGGAAAGTTTGTGAAATTTGTGAAAAAAGGCATGACATATGACACTTTATTTTAGTTATTATGTTTTTTTTTCAAAATGACTTAGGTTTTTTTATAAGAATATAAAAAAAAATGGAACAATAATTTTTTTATTAAATAAAAATTTTCTTCAAAATAACACTACATGCAAACTTAGTCCTTCACCGTATACATATATAAATATATTATATGGGTGAGAAAAGGATTATTTTTATTATTATTTTATTTTTAATAAACAAAAATAAGAAAAGCTTAATCGTTAAGTTATTTTTAGTCTTTTATTCAGTAGTGGCATGAAGTAGTTTTTAAACTACCACTTTTGTCCACTCCATTCCGTAGTGGCATGGAGTAGTTTTAAAACTAACCCTATTAGTTAATCCATGGAGTAGTGACATGGAGTAGGTCTGAAACTACCCATTTAGTGCACTCCATTCAGTAGTGACATGGAGTATTTTTGAAACTACCCCTTTAGTGAACTCCATACTGTAGTGACATGGAGTACTTTTAAAACTAACCCACTTAAGTACTCCATGGAGTAGTTTAGGGACTACTTCGGTGGGTAATATGGTCCCCTCCTAGGACATCGTAATGTTAAATGGACCACCTTTTACCCATATATTTGAAGTAGTTTTGGAGTACTCCTGCTCCTTTATGGACTACTCTTTACATGCATGTATGGACTAATCTCGTTATCTGGAGGGTAGCAAATGTTAACGCCGTGTTAATATTATTAAAACTTATTATGTCTTCCTTCCATGGTTTCAATTTCAATTTTGCCTTTATTTTGTTGCACTTAAAACTTGTAAATAAGTTGGAGCTTCAATTATTTCCTCCTCTTCATCATCGGAAGATTCCGATAACTCTTTAAAATTATTCTCTATGATTCTCGAAATTCAAAAGAAATTTACTTTTTTACTTCAACTGCCGTTTTAAATATTTATGTTGTACAAAAATAGTTTTACTAACTTTATAAATGCCTTGCCGGATATTAAAAAAGACGCAAGTTTTTTGGTTACGCATTTAAGCGATTTATTTTGTTCAAATTTATATAATTTCGGACAAAAATATTGAATCATTAAAACGGGGAACGCTAATTTGCTAACATTGACCAAAATTCTTGATAATAAAAATTGCACATTAAACAGTTTTAACAAAGTTCACACAAACTAAAATTCTCAGTATTTACACATTGCACAACAACCGACTGGGAAAAAAAATTCGTACTAATTTTGTTTTTTTTTATCCTTAATTTATAACTATTATTAAACATTTTAGTTCCAAGGAATTTTAAGTTATAAATATTAGAATTTGTAATATTAGTACAGTAAGTTATTTATAAATTGTCAACCAATAAATTAAGTTTTATCAAACCAAAAAACTAGTGTTTTTTTGGTTTAACAAAGAACCCAATTCATTTCTGATATACAGCTAGTTGCATCTGATAACGAAAATTGTGTTTAGTATTTAACTTTCAATGTAAATTAAGATTAAGAACGTATTCTAGGTTGGTCTGAACTAAATTTTTTAAATCTCAGCCCGGTGAAAACAAGAGTGAATTTGTTTTCCAATAGCTCAAGTACAAATATTAACCGTTTCTTGGCAGGAGGCCCTATTGAGTTTGTATCATAATATCTGATGCTCTGATGAATTTTTGCCTTCATTATATTTCTAAACCGACTTTTTTCCTGACATCCACAAACCAAGGGGTCAAACACTGGTCAGCAATTAACCACAAAAAGTCGGGAACAAGAACTTTGTTATATGGTTTTAATTGACTTGTTAGCATGCTAAATACAAATCTGTTCACGGATTGATTATTTCAAGTGAATTTTTGAAAATAAAAAATAGTACTAATATTGCATGAAAAAATTTGTAAGTGCCGAAAACGGATTTAAATTTATATTCCATTTAGGTACACTTGTTAAAACAATTTTTGCTGTAGGCCAAAAAAACAGCTGCTTAAAACAAAAGCGTACAGCAATTTTTAGTGCAAATAGTGAGTACATTTGCTGGCATTTTTTGCATTTAAACGGTTTTAGAAATTGTGTTATTTTGATACAAGATTAATGTAGAAAGTTTTTAATTGTCAACAAAGATTTTGTTTAGTGAATGTCAAGAATTTTACAAATTTGAACCAGGCAAGCCTAACAAGACCTAACATTTTAACTGTTATAAGAACGAAGCCTATTGAAAATGTTTATGGCCCCACAGAAAATTCTTTCCGGAATAATCATTGTGCCTATACACTATATTAATTTGTTGGTAGTTAGATTAAATGATTGGTATCAAATTAACCATTTTTGTTTTTCAGGGCATGTTTTTAACAATTTTAAGTTCTAACTACATTTTTAATTTATGCGCATTTTTTTATCGCTTTTTTTAGTATATATTTCCGGTTCTCTGAAAATAAGTGTTCAACCTTTTTTTATTATAATGCCTTGTAGTTTATGGTAAAATCAATCTCGTTATTTTGGAGATAATTTAATAAAATTTTGAATTTCACAAGAAACACGCCTGTTGGAAATGGTCCAAATCGGTCCATGATTTCACATAGCCCCCATACAAGCTTCTTTCCGAAATAGGCTTTGTGACCATAAACCACCATATTATGCTGGTATTTAGATTAAATTTGGTCCAAGCTGGTTTTATTGCAATTTAAATCATCTTGCCAAATTTTATTGGAATCGATCCAAATTTGACCATAGCTCCCATACAAATACTCCTATAGGTCCAGAATTAAACATATCTCCCATACAAACCCCCCCACTTGAAGACAAAAAGACTCCTTAAAATGAAGATATCTAAATAATATTTGGCACAAAGAACTTTTACATGAATCTTTATCTCATATAATAAATTTTTTCTGGCGGGTCTAAGATTGCGAATGGGGTGCACCCTCGAAAATCTGTCTCTAAATTCTGTGGTTTAGAGTATCATATAAAAAATAAATTTTAATAGAATAAAAATTGGTTAGGGATTATTAACGCTATAGGCAAACAAACCATAAAAAATAGAATATTAAGATACATACATACATATATAATTGATGTTGTTTTTGTTGTTGTTTTTATATTGTATGTATAGCTAAACGGTACTAAGGGTACAATCTTTTAAATCTATTTAGTAAGATTCCAATTAAAAAAATAATTATTTGAAAATATAAATGCCAGAATAAGAAACTGCTTTTTTAGAAAAGTTATTTGGTTAGAAAGATTGTTACCATATGAAAAATCTGGAAAAATTATGATAAACGTAAGAAATGATAGTGAGAAGGAGATGAAATTATGTTTTTTTTTTTTAATTTTTTAAACGTTTCACAGTATTGATAGATATTTTTAATGTTATTGGTTTTGTTATTATCGTTTGTAGGTATATTAATAGATATATATGTAGGTTTGAAATGTTTTAAAGTTTATGACATTTATTTGATTTTTAATTAATTGTTTTAGTTTTGTTTGTTTCTATTTAGTTTGTTTTGTTTGTAGCAATTTTCTTTGTTGTTTAAACTTTAAAATTTGAAAGGTTTCCAAATGCAATGTACATACTATATATAATCAAATGTTTTGTCGATTTAAAAGCAAAAAATTGTTATATGTAGGTAGTTACATTTTGTAGATTATTTTTTATTTTATTTTACATTTCTCTATTATTATTGTTTTAATCTTACATACATATCAAATAAATCGACTTTATGTAAACACACACACACACACACACACTTACGTTTTCAGCTGTACAACTGACGTCCTTCGCTTCATTTTTTAATTTTACTTTTCACTAACGTTGAAGGCCTTTAACATTTGTCACGCTTAAGTTGTAGTTGTGGAAAAATCATTTAATGATTTTACAACTTTCTATTAGAAATTTATTCGAAATAACTTGTTTTTGTATGTTTAACCTTTAGGAAATTAAAATTTTTTTTCAACAAAATATTAAAATTTGGATTACAAAATCAAAATATTATAAATATTTTATTATTTCTCGAATTTTTAAAATAACACAAGCACCACAACAACAACAAGTAGTATTACAACTGTGTAATTCATACTTTTTTCTGTATGTAAAAGGCTCTCTAAATCTGTTGGCAATTACTAGAGTGTGTGTGTGTTATATGTATGTATGTGTAATAAATATACGTATGTTTGTATGTGATAACATTATTATGTTCTATTTGCTAACAAAAATTACCCTCTTCTTGCAGAAAGAATTTTGAGAACATGTGACACTATTGGGCATGTGCACCAGTGTTGCCACTTCGTAGGTAATTAACTGAATTATGTGTTATTATTGCTGTCGTGAGTAGAGCGCGTGTAATTCCTTTTATGTGTAGATCAGGTGTAATTTGAAGTTATTTAGTTAAGGGCAATATAAACCACACAAATTGTTTGGCAAACATGTCAAAGTATTACGTTTGTACAAATAGTTTGTATTGTTAATTGGGGTGTTTGTTGTTTGAACATGTTACGAAACCCTACTAAGGAAATGTGAACCCGCCTAACTAGCTCAAAATAACGGGCGTGTCTTCTCAACCCTTCTTCACCTTTCCGGTTTCTCACAATAAAAAAAAACAAACGAAAACAAAAGTCTACTTTCAAACAAAAAAAAAACTATAACGACTAAAAAAAAACATCTCGAACCACAATAGAAAAAAACTACAGGAAAAGGTCTCTGCTTCCTGTCACGCCGCCCTTACCCAACCTATATCATCTAATAAAGTTCTAGATGATCCCATCAATATACTCACCAACAATTTACCCAGCCATCCAAAATCCCTATCTGAAATCCTTTAAAAGACAATTACCAAAACATTTTCCAAATATAATATTCAAGACATTTATTACAATATAAAATAAACTACAATAAACAAATTAAATATAATAAAACTTAATTCATACCTAACATATTTTTGAATAGCAAAACACGGTTTGAATTAAAAACAAAAAAAACTTAATCTGACATAACAAAAACTAGAATCTAATATTAAGAAATCTCTTAGTTTTAGCAATAATCAAAAAACCTCAAGAACTAACTATTGTTTGGGTTAAAAAAAAAAAATGGTTAACGAAAAATATTTCCTCAAAATCCGATATAACAACTACCCTGCAAGAGCTCTCTTTAGGTGTTTAATTTTAGAAACCTTTTTTTTAAGTTTCTAAGTTCGCGGTCTTACTAAATAACCCTATAAATAGTTAATTCCTAACAAACATCTGGTTCTTAATTTTAGATTAAAAATTAACAAAACTAACACTAATCGAACATAAATGAACAAACTTAAATCTAATTTAACACACTATTATTTTTTCCCTTAACACTAAACAATCTTTTGCATAAATAAAAATTTTTTTAATATACAGAAATTACTTTTTCTCCTGGTACACAAATTTAAAATAAGCTATAAAATTTTTTTTTTTGTGGGATTGAGGCTAGGCTATATACCCCACACTTGGTTTTCTTCTTTAGGGTTTTTAACCCTACTTATAAACTCCACCGAACAATAACCTCACTTTCTATTTCCTTTTTCCTCTTTTATTAGATATTTCGAATAAAATAAAATCTTTGTTACCTTTTACTTTAGCTTTTTTTTCCTTACTCGGTAAGACCAGGGACCAATCTTGGAGAAAGTTTAATCTTCCTCCCTGTTCCAAAATATTTCTCCTCAAATTACAGATCTATGAATAATTTAAAGAAATATTTCCTTTATAAAAATCCCCAAAATTCCTGCTCAATTCACAATGACAGCAACAATTACACTTGGTGTTCACAACAAAGTAACAATTTTTCTTACACTGACCAATCTTCATTATTTATTATTATTTCTTCTTACTTTATAAACTTATTGTTAATATCACTCAACATAACCAAATTTATCACAACAGTTATTTAAAATTTTATACAAATTGTTGCTAAGCACAAATAGACTCCATCTTTAAAAAAAACAAAAAAACTTTTGTGATTTTTCCCCCTAAAGATGAAATGAAAATATATATATCACTTTGGAAAAAAAACCAAGATGGAAGACAAATGAAATTGTTGCTATCATTGCGTACAAAGCTTAATTATTTTAAACAACTTTTATCATCCCTACTAAGAAAATAGCACTTATACTTCATTGTTTCTGACTTACTTGGATTTAGTAATATCTTCGGAACCGATGTAATTCAATTAATTACAATTTTATAATCCTCAGTTTACTCTAAACTTCCTCTGGTAACTTCCTAAAACAAAACATAAGGATTCAGGACTCAAATAATGTCCGTTATCAAACAAAATTCACTAACACTCACTTTATTTTATTTCACCAGAAACTCAATAATTTCCTCGTTAGTACTATTCTCTTTGAATGTTCTAACTTGTTCTTATTAAATTTTACTTGTTGTAATTTTCCTTTTTAAACACACTGCGTGAACTTGCTTACTGAAACACTTATATTTTGCTAATAACCTACACAATTTTACTTCAACCTAACTTAAGGTCAGTTTAAGCTAAGCTACACTTAACGGTCAGAATACACGAACAAAACCTAAATAAAAAAAACAACCACAACTACAGAACTTTAACATTATATACAGCAATACTTTTCCTAAGAGGTCAATGATCGTTTCCTGTGCTTTTTAAACTTTTAATATATATAAGGAGAAACTCACCCCTCTTAGGAATTTTGCATATCGGTAACGCCCTGTGTTAGTAGCTACTGGGTATACTACCATAATAAGCAACTGTGATTGAATTTGACATGACATAGTTTGATTTGACATAACAAAATAAACAACAATACATCAGACAACCAAACCATTAACAAGAAACAAAAACCAAAAATATATTAAAATAATTTAATTAAATAATAAAAAAACACATTATACTACAACAGCAACAAAACAGAACAACAACTGAAGAAACAAAGGACACCCTGCACAAGGACAATAACAACAACACGGTGAGTACAATCTAAATACCAACTTAACAAATGGTTTTATATTTCCTGTCAAGTTTTCCTTCTTTTCTTCCCAAAGCCCAGTTTTCCAGATGCCCTACACCACCACCACTTATGGGCAGCTCACCACATCATGCCCAATGTCAACAAAACTCTGTGGTTACAAAATTATTGCAGTAACAACAGTGTGACAAGGGAATAACAAAAATCAGCAAAAAAAAACTTCAGAGAAGTATAAATATTTTTCTATACAATTGAGTTTTTTATTCAAACAAAATTTTGATACAGGCGCTCAACGTAGGCCACACCCACTTGATGAGTTAGCCGGGCAACTAATTATTCAGGAACATCAGGGAAGTTATTCAAATTTAAAAATTAAGAAATGGTACTTTGTGTCTTGTGTTTTCAGGTACATAAGGTTTCGGTGTAAAAAAAAATATAAGGACGGACAACAACACAGCAACACGAATAAATAAACTTGTTGGGTGTATATGGCCCTAATAATTACACACAGATGGACAGATACAACCTAGTCTAATATAGCACAAAGTTTCTATTGCACAGGTAAGTTAATGAAAACAAATTTAAATAAAACAAATTAAACTAATTAAACTCATATTGCACTGGGGTTTTATATTGCACAATTTCAATAAAATAAACTTACGTTTATTTTATATGAAGAATTTCGTTGTGTTTTCTATTTATTTAACCGCCTAAAGTTGGTTAACATTTTCCTTTTACAACCCCAGGGATGTGTATCGGTTTATTGCTTAATGTCCTTAGAATGATATATACCCAACGGAGAACCAGATAAGGTTTCCAACTCGTACATGTTGTTTCCCAATATTCGTACTACTCTACATTTTGTAAACTTTTTACAGAATTTAGCATTTATATTATTCTGAAAGTTGCTGAGTACAAAGTTTCTCTTATAAACTTCTTGTCCTGGCACAAACCGAATTAGTCTAGCTCTTTTATTATATCTCAAAGAGCTTTTTTCGTAGGCCCTATGCAAGTTTTCCCTTATTTTCTCCCTAATTAATCGTATCCTGTCTTGGTCCTCTAAAACTATGAACTCACCATCCTCAAGGGATTTTAATTCTCGAGCTAGCCTATAATCGCTACCAGATGTGAACATGTTATGACCAAACAAAGCCATAAAAGGTGTCAGACCAATAGCTGAGTGAACTGAATTCCTCAGGGCCAATTCAATAAATGGTAGATTTAGATCCCATTCGCGGTGATCATTTTCTAAATAAGTTCTTATGGCAGTTAATACGCTTTGATTAACCCTTTCAGCTGCATTTGATTGCGGAGAATACACAGCGGTTTTCATATGCCTTACCTTGTAGTTCTCTGTCATTCTTAAAAATTCTTTAGAAACAAATTGTTTTCCATTGTCGGAATGTATTATTTCGGGAACTCCGAAATTATGAAAAACTTCCTCAACTAAGAATTTAACCACGTTAGAAGCAGTTGCCTCTTTCATGGCCTTAAGAAAGATGAATTTTGTGAAATGGTCTAAGACAATAAATATATAGGCATTTCCACTTTTTGACCGCGGATACTTTCCTAAGAAATCAATGTAAATCTTTTGAAACGGACGATCTGTAACAACCTCAGCTCCTATCTCTGGCATAAGTCTAATGTTCGTTGATTTACATTCTTTGCATTTAACACAACTGTTAACAAAATTTTTAACCTGAATTAACATGTTTGGCCAATAATATTTAGTTCTAAGTGAATAAAGTGTCTTTTGTATCCCACCATGAGCTTTTTCCTTTGATTCATGTGCCTCTCGTATTAACTGATGTGTAAGGCTTTCAGGTATCCACAATTTCCACTTATATTCCTCTAGCACTTCCACTTCAGACGGGGTGTTAGTTCTCTTGAAGACTAGATTTCCAACGACTTTTACATCTGGGAGTTTTTCATTATGTTTTTGTATTGTTTCTCTTAATTCTGTATATTCATTTGACTCAAATTCCGTTGTCTCAAATCCTAAAATTTCTTCTGGTGATTTATTTAGTTCTTCAACCGATCTCGATAAAGTGTCGGCCACAATGTTATCGGAACCTTTACGATGTTCGATAGCAAAATCGTAGCTTTGTAATTGAAGAGACCATCGTGCCAATCTGCCGCTTAAGTCCTTAAAGGTCATTAGCCATTTCAAGCTGACATGATCAGTGATAACTGTGAAAGGCATAAGTTCAATATATGGTCTAAATCGTTTTATGGCTAATACAGCAGCTAAACATTCCTTTTCCGTTACGCTGTAGTTCTTTTGAGCGGGATTTAATTTCATTGAGAAAAAAGCAATTGGTCTTTCGTTATTTTCGTTGTCCTTCTGAAAGAGGACTGCGCCAATGCCATAATTAGAGGCATCACATTGGATAAAAAATCTCTTACCAAAGTTAGGGTGGGCTAAAACTGGGGCTGACGTTAAGGCTTGTTTCAGCTCATTAAAACTTTTAATCGCCTCTTCGGTCATCTTAAACGTTTTACCTTTTTTAATCAAATCCGTAAGCGGTGCAGAGATTTCTGAAAAGTTTTTTATAAAGCGGCGATACCAGCCCGCCGTTCCTAAGAAACTACGAACCTCTCTTACCGATTTGGGAAGGGGTATTTGTTGTATGGCGGCGATTTTAAGTGGGTCAGTGCGCATAGTTCCACCCCCAATAACAAAGCCTAAATACCTTAATTCCTTAAAACAGAACCGAGATTTATTTAAACCTATTGTCAGATTGGCCTTTGATAAGCATTCTGCTACTTTTTCTAAAAGTTTTACATGACTCGAGAAGGTTGCCGAAATAATCAACAAATCGTCTAAGTATACAAAGACGTTTGATTTTAACTCCTGGGGAATGACTTTATCCATAAGTCGGCAAAGTCTTTGCGGCGCATTACATAATCCGAACGGCATGACAGCATATTGGTATAATGGCCGGCCCGGAATGGTAAAAGCGGTATATGCGCGCGAATTTTGCTCTAGCGGAATTTGCCAAAAGGCATATTTTAAGTCGACGCTGCTAATAAAATGGGTTTCGTCCAGTCGACTGATTATGCCTTCAATACTTTGTATGGGGTAGGCGTCCTTGACGGTTCTCTCATTTAATTTCCTGGCGTCGAGGCACAGTCTGTTCTTTCCCGGCTTTCTCACCAGGGTACTTCGACTACTCCATGGACTTAAACTTTCTTCAATAACTCCCAATTTAAGCATGTTATCGACTTCAGCATAAATCAACTCTTGGACGGCAGGCGACACAGGGTAGTATCGGTCTTTGATAGGGGTAGCTCCCTCCATTAATATAATTTCGTGGTTCTCTAAACTGGTTTTTCCTAAGCCATGCTGTTCAAAAGTTCGAAAACATTCCTTCACTCTTATTAACTCTCTCTCCTGCTCTACTGTTAATAAGTGCTTTTCTACTTCTTTCGTATCTAATGGAAAATTTTCGTATAATTTACTGACATCAATTTGACTTATATTAAATATTTCAGGGGCCAATTCAAATTCCCTAAAAAAATCCACCCCTAAGTACGCGCTTTGTACCAAATCAGGACATAAATAAAAACGAAATTTTCGAATTATATCCCTGAATTCCACGCTCACATCGATCCGTCCTAAAATATTGTATTCCTTGCCCCCGGCAGTACTTACTGATGAAAAAACAGGAGTTATAAACAATCCTAATTTCTCAATTATTTCCTGACAATTTTTTCCTAATAAACTAATAGAAGCTCCAGAATCTAATAACCCAGTAATTTTCAAACCTCCTATTTTTATGTCCGCAAATACCCTTGGGTCACTATCACCATCAAATTCAGGCGATATGGCGCAGCATTTGCGAACAGACTCCCTCGCCTGTTTAACCTCCATTTTCTTCCCTTTAAACCGCTTTCTAGTTTTCAAAATTCTATCCAAATTTGTTTTCCCTGAATCATCATTAAAAATCCTATTTCTTACCCTTGTATAATTATCTAATCTTTCCCTATATGAACTATTCCTTTTACCCTGATTTTCTACATTATTTACTCTTTTACCTATATACCTATTTTCATTTCCTTCACGCCTAAGTAAACGAATTTGCCTATTCCATGAGTTAACCTCGCTGCTGTGTACCGTCTGTACCCCTATATCCCTTAGGCTTCGTCGGGAGTTTGAGTAGAGCGTGACTCTCCCGTTCTCATCACACCCTTTATGTGGTTTCCCGAACACGACGGACATCTAGGTGTTATGACGCCAACTAAACCGCATCGGTAGCAAAATAGGTTCCTTTGTGCAGACGGACAGTCCATAAATGAATGCCCTGGCGCTTGACAATTCCAGCAAACCAAAGTGCAATTATTTCCCGAATCAGCGTTTGACTTAACACCTTTTTTAAAAGGCCTTATTTCGTCTACCAATTCTATCTTGTCCTCGTAAACAGGTTCCTCTAAAATCTCCTCAACGTGACGTCGGGTGGGAACAAACCGATTTTGCGTTGTATTTGGATTTACTTCTCTTTTGAAATAATTCCTTTCAACTTCTCTACACTCATCCCTTAATTGCTCCACTGTATAAATTCTCATGGGATATAAAATTTGCGATATATTTGGTTTTAGATTTCTTTTCATAATTCTAATTACTTCCTGTTCAGGCAAAGCAGTTTTTAATCGAGACCGAAGTTTTCTCATGGCTTGAAAATACGATTCAATGGATTCCCCCGGCCGCTGGCGACGTTCCTCGAAATCCCTCATGAACTCGTATTCACTTCTATTTGAGCGATATTGTTGTAATAGAGCATCTTTTAAATCAGGCCACCGGCGAATTTCTTTCTCCTGCAGAATTGACCAATACCAGTCCTTGGCTTCACCTTTCAACAAACGATGGAATTCACCCATTATATCTTCCCAAGAATAGGAGTGCTGTTTTTGCAGATATTCCACTCTAAAAATAAAATCTTCGATTAGAAGGTTGTCAGTGTTTCCATCAAACATGACATCCCATTTATCAACACGTAAATTATTTCCCCCTAATTGCCTATTTTCCCTTCCATGGTATATTATCTCGTCAGAAGGGCGTTCGCTAGAAGATAAATTACTGTTGGATGTTATATTCTGAAAATCAATTCTTCGCGGCAATATATGTTGCCCATTATTTTCATTTCTGGGAAAATCATTTATATTTCCTGATCTTTCTTCCAGATTAACAGCTCCTGCTTCTTCAGATGACTGATTCGTAATTTTCAGTTTCTGGATCTCACTCAATATTTCAGCAAAACCAAGTTTTAAACTCTCCTGTATTTTCTGGTCAATATCCCTCTCTAAATTGGACCTATACTCAATATTGGTTTCCCTAATAATACCCCGCAAAAGACTAACATACTCTCCAGAAGTTTTCCCAACTGATTGGGTATTATCCTGGCGCGGAAGTGGTGGTGGTGGAAAAGCATATTTGGGGACTTGGGAATGTCTAACAGTTTTGGGAATAGTTCCCGTGGTACCAGTAATTGTAACCGGCGAGTTACTAGTTAAATTCTCACTAACGTAAGTGTTCGGATTATTTATAGTGTTAGACATATCTACTACAAAACTCTCATTATTCCTTTCCCCAGGTTTCTGGGACTTTTTCTCAGATCGACCTACAAACATTTTCTGGGCCTGTTACTCAATAACCAATTCAACATAAAATCCAAGACAAAATTATTAACATAAGTAAACAAATCAAAGCAATAATTGGATTTTAGAAATACAACAAAATGACTAAAACAATTAAAGAAAAAAATTAAAAGATAATAACTACTTCTAAAAATAAATAATTAAATAAAATAAAAAATTAAAAAAATAAAACTACTTCTCAAAATAAATAATGAAATAAAAAAAATAAAACAATAAAAACTACTTCTAAAAATAAATAATGAAAAAAAAAAATAAAAACTACTTCTAAAAATAAATAATTAAATAAATAAAAAAAATAAAAAAATAAAACTACTTCTCAAAATAAATAATGAAATAAAAAAAAAAATAAAAAAAATAAAAACTACTTCTAAAAATAAATAATGAAATAAAAAAAATAAAAACACTTCTAAAAATAAATAATTAATTAAATACAAATAAGTATGTAATAAAATAAATATATAAAAAATGAGTAAATAAATAAAAAAAATTATAAAAAAATAAAAAAAATAGTTACAATTATTCAAAACAAAAATTTTAATATCACGTATATTTAAAAAAAACAAGTTTATGACAAGTAAAGTAAAGGATACGGATTTCAGATTTCGTTTTGGGATTTGGTGGGTAAGTGTTGGTTGTAAAATTTATGCGGTGTCCAAAAAAGTTTATTATATTGTGGTCCTATAAACTACTTCAACTCATATTAGGACAGCTAAGTGATTTTTCCCCACATTAGGTTCCTTGTAAACTACGGTTATGCAATAACGTATCAATAAAAGTTAACGACTCTGATCATGCTACTAATTCCATACGGTTAGGACATCATCAACCATATGTAGTCCGGACGTGCCTTCAAACCAATGTTAGTTCGGTCACGTCGGCCACTACTAAACAAACTCCATACATCCGGTACTTTATCGCAATTAATGAGTTGCAAATTAAGACGACTAAAGAATTTATCTATTTTACCAAAAACAAAAAATGTTTTGCTATTAAGTCAGCTATTTAGGATTTATTAACCCCTAAGACTAACTAGTTAAACAAAATTAAAAAAAAATCATATTAAAACTTCAAATTGTACGTTCGATACATGTATAGGCGATAACACATGAAATTATTCATAGCTGTGTTAGGGATTTAACTCTGCTATGCTATTTTGATTGGGCGCCATTTACTGTTACGAAACCCTACTAAGGAAATGTGAACCCGCCTAACTAGCTCAAAATAACGGGCGTGTCTTCTCAACCCTTCTTCACCTTTCCGGTTTCTCACAATAAAAAAAAACAAACGAAAACAAAAGTCTACTTTCAAACAAAAAAAAAACTATAACGACTAAAAAAAAACATCTCGAACCACAATAGAAAAAAACTACAGGAAAAGGTCTCTGCTTCCTGTCACGCCGCCCTTACCCAACCTATATCATCTAATAAAGTTCTAGATGATCCCATCAATATACTCACCAACAATTTACCCAGCCATCCAAAATCCCTATCTGAAATCCTTTAAAAGACAATTACCAAAACATTTTCCAAATATAATATTCAAGACATTTATTACAATATAAAATAAACTACAATAAACAAATTAAATATAATAAAACTTAATTCATACCTAACATATTTTTGAATAGCAAAACACGGTTTGAATTAAAAACAAAAAAAACTTAATCTGACATAACAAAAACTAGAATCTAATATTAAGAAATCTCTTAGTTTTAGCAATAATCAAAAAACCTCAAGAACTAACTATTGTTTGGGTTAAAAAAAAAAATGGTTAACGAAAAATATTTCCTCAAAATCCGATATAACAACTACCCTGCAAGAGCTCTCTTTAGGTGTTTAATTTTAGAAACCTTTTTTTTAAGTTTCTAAGTTCGCGGTCTTACTAAATAACCCTATAAATAGTTAATTCCTAACAAACATCTGGTTCTTAATTTTAGATTAAAAATTAACAAAACTAACACTAATCGAACATAAATGAACAAACTTAAATCTAATTTAACACACTATTATTTTTTCCCTTAACACTAAACAATCTTTTGCATAAATAAAAATTTTTTTAATATACAGAAATTACTTTTTCTCCTGGTACACAAATTTAAAATAAGCTATAAAATTTTTTTTTTTTGTGGGATTGAGGCTAGGCTATATACCCCACACTTGGTTTTCTTCTTTAGGGTTTTTAACCCTACTTATAAACTCCACCGAACAATAACCTCACTTTCTATTTCCTTTTTCCTCTTTTATTAGATATTTCGAATAAAATAAAATCTTTGTTACCTTTTACTTTAGCTTTTTTTTCCTTACTCGGTAAGACCAGGGACCAATCTTGGAGAAAGTTTAATCTTCCTCCCTGTTCCAAAATATTTCTCCTCAAATTACAGATCTATGAATAATTTAAAGAAATATTTCCTTTATAAAAATCCCCAAAATTCCTGCTCAATTCACAATGACAGCAACAATTACACTTGGTGTTCACAACAAAGTAACAATTTTTCTTACACTGACCAATCTTCATTATTTATTATTATTTCTTCTTACTTTATAAACTTATTGTTAATATCACTCAACATAACCAAATTTATCACAACAGTTATTTAAAATTTTATACAAATTGTTGCTAAGCACAAATAGACTCCATCTTTAAAAAAAACAAAAAAACTTTTGTGATTTTTCCCCCTAAAGATGAAATGAAAATATATATATCACTTTGGAAAAAAAACCAAGATGGAAGACAAATGAAATTGTTGCTATCATTGCGTACAAAGCTTAATTATTTTAAACAACTTTTATCATCCCTACTAAGAAAATAGCACTTATACTTCATTGTTTCTGACTTACTTGGATTTAGTAATATCTTCGGAACCGATGTAATTCAATTAATTACAATTTTATAATCCTCAGTTTACTCTAAACTTCCTCTGGTAACTTCCTAAAACAAAACATAAGGATTCAGGACTCAAATAATGTCCGTTATCAAACAAAATTCACTAACACTCACTTTATTTTATTTCACCAGAAACTCAATAATTTCCTCGTTAGTACTATTCTCTTTGAATGTTCTAACTTGTTCTTATTAAATTTTACTTGTTGTAATTTTCCTTTTTAAACACACTGCGTGAACTTGCTTACTGAAACACTTATATTTTGCTAATAACCTACACAATTTTACTTCAACCTAACTTAAGGTCAGTTTAAGCTAAGCTACACTTAACGGTCAGAATACACGAACAAAACCTAAATAAAAAAAACAACCACAACTACAGAACTTTAACATTATATACAGCAATACTTTTCGTAAGAGGTCAATGATCGTTTCCTGTGCTTTTTAAACTTTTAATATATATAAGGAGAAACTCACCCCTCTTAGGAATTTTGCATATCGGTAACGCCCTGTGTTAGTAGCTACTGGGTATACTACCATAATAAGCAACTGTGATTGAATTTGACATGACATAGTTTGATTTGACATAACAAAATAAACAACAATACATCAGACAACCAAACCATTAACAAGAAACAAAAACCAAAAATATATTAAAATAATTTAATTAAATAATAAAAAAACACATTATACTACAACAGCAACAAAACAGAACAACAACTGAAGAAACAAAGGACACCCTGCACAAGGACAATAACAACAACACGGTGAGTACAATCTAAATACCAACTTAACAAATGGTTTTATATTTCCTGTCAAGTTTTCCTTCTTTTCTTCCCAAAGCCCAGTTTTCCAGATGCCCTACACCACCACCACTTATGGGCAGCTCACCACATCATGCCCAATGTCAACAAACAAACATTTGAAGCATGTTTGTAGAAATATTAAGCATTGCTAATATTTGGCAGATATGTTCAGTCGTAAATTCTAACTATACCCTTTACCGTTTTTATTTTATACCACATTGATTTTCGACCCTATAAAGTATATATATCATAAGGGCTCAGTTATGAGGAGGGAATTTGATTTAACGATGTATGTTTGTCCGTTGAAATTGGTTCTCCTAAGACCCCAGATATGATTGGGACTTGATAGTTATATATTTATGTCACATATATTCCGGAATTGTCTGCTAATGAAATTCAGCCGGATTGGTCTACACATGGCTGAGATATGAGCAAAAAATCATGACTGCCACTAATTTTTTCCAAAAATCCCTTGTTGTTGTTGTTTTTATAACCTTCACCGAAGGTAAAAGGCTACATATGTAGGTACAAGCATCTTGGTTATCAATTAACAAAATTTGGGTGAAATTACACAAGTGAGCGTAGCACTTCTCATACAATAACATTATCAATTTCTGTATTTCTGGAGAATGGCAAGAGGCAAAGTTTCCAAATTAAGTACAAGTTTCTTGATTGTCAATACACAATTACCGACAAAATGTGGTCGGGATTGCACAAGTTGGAGTGCTACTACCCATACAAAGACATTATAAATTTCTGCATGTCTGGAGAACGGCAAGAGCCAACGTTTCCAAATTAGGTGCAAGCATCTTGGTTAACAATTCTTTATATCTAAAGAACGTTATTTATGTAGAACAAAGACCCGCGCGAATGGTAGCATACATGGAATACCATTAATTAACTTGTGATAATGATAAAACATTTCCTTCAACTGATGTAGTTTCTTCCAATAATCTTAGCGAAGAAGATTTCGATACTTCAACTGAACAAACCCAATTTGATAAAAAAAAAACGTCAAGCCATTCATCAAATTATATTTCCATAATTTTCAATGTATTTATTAAGTAAAAAAACACGCAAAATTAAAAACTGAAATAATTTTATTACATACGTTAAAAATGAATTCTTTTTATACCCTCCACCACAATTAGTTGTGAAGAGGGTATACTAAGTTTGTCATTCCGTGTGAAACTTTTTTATTTTTCATCTCAGAGCCCATAAAGTATATATATTCTGGCTGCTTGAGTAATTCTAAGTCGATTTAGCCATGTCCGTCTGTCTGTCCGTCTGTCCGTCTGTTGAAAACACGCTCACTTTCGAAAAACTCAAAAGAAATAAACAAACTAGGTGTCAAATTGCTTGTAGCTATCCTAAGCAGTTTGGGATTGAATTTCAGCAAAATCGATTCAGTAGGACCAGAGCTATGAATCAAAATGTGGAAACACCACCTTCAAAAACTTGATAATTTTGTTACAAAACCTAACATAAATGATGCAAAAATGCACGGAATGACATAAGATTTTGCACAAGTCCGTTTTATTCGACTAGAAATAACACTGTAAAATTTCGTGAAGATCGGTACATAATTTACCCTAGGCCCCATATATGCCCTACTCCCGGAAAACAGTTTAGTCTCCTAAAACCATATTTAATAACAAATCGTCACAGTTTAAGATAATAATAATAAAAAGACATCATACAGATATTACTCCTTAAACATTCGAACTGTCGGTGGAGGGTATCAAAGATTCGGCACAGCCGAATATAGCACTCTAACTTGTTTTATTTCAATTCCAACTCATACTTTGCGAGGCGTTCGTTTTTCCAGTTCTAATATTTTATTTTTTCTTCTTTTTTTGTCTATTTGTTTTGGTTTTAATCCCATCTCCTGTTTTTTTAGTTCCAATACGGCATGAAAATTTTCTTTCCGAAGCTGCAGTTCTCTTTTTGAACTTTTCTCGAATTGAATTCGGTATTTCTAAGTTTCGTTTCGCTCAGTTTGAAATTTAGCCAATTTATCTTTAGGAGCTGTTTTTCAGCTTTTAATCAAAAGATAAAGCCTTTTTTCCCTTCAGATTGAGTTGGAATTTTTTCAGAATCATTTAATGTTTCTGGTTTACCCTAATTAATAATTTCTATGGGAGTCTCGAGCGTTATTAAAGATGTCTCAGTCGTTGGTAGTATTTGCAACCCCTCCGTGTCCATAAAATCAAAAATTAGATACCAAGAAATTCCATTTACTTGGGTTATAAAACTTGGATTTGGGAAGATCTATGGTTCCCAAAAATAGATATTTTTAAACATTATATATTTTCTTTATCTAAATCGATTTCTTTGAGTTTTTTAGAAAATATGTTCTACTAAAGAATTTCGATCTTTTGACATATAAGACGTATCCATAAGTCACATTTCAGTCCCAAAATTTAAGTGTTTATAAAAATTATCAGAGTTATTTTTGGGAATACAAAATTTTTCATCAACAAGATTTTGTTTGTTGTGCTCAATTCCCAATTTTCATTATTGATAAATACTCTGAAATTTTTTGTTAGTGTATGTGTAAGCATTGCCACACTTTTAAGCGTTTTACGTTTTTATTTCGATGTGTCACATCCACATGACAACCAATATAAAATCAACTCAAAATTGTGCAAATAAAATGTACACATAGTTCGTCTTATGTAGAAAGGCTCTAACTCACATAATTGCAACTTTTCAGGAGAAGGCAAAAACATAACAGAAACTGTATGTATCAAAAAAAGTTGCTTGTAAAACGGATATTTTTGATGCTATTGCATTCAATTCTTTTGATGAGGTGTATTTGTGGATACGCTTTGGAATCATTAAGAACTCAATTTCGAAAAAATCGAGTTAGGGCCTTTCTACATGAGACCAACGAAATACACCGTAATTTTTAATTCATATTTCATTAAAAAAATAAAAAAGTTAATATGCATACAACACTACCAAATTATTAAATTTTCCATCTGGCATCACAAAATAATAAGAATTTTCAGTAAGAAAATTGTATATAAACAAATAATTTTTAATTGCGAATGGGTGTGGCATTACATCAATTTATTTATAGCTAAAGAAAGGTAATAGAAAAAATTTCCAAATTTGGTACCCAGCTATGGGTTATCGATACGCAACATCTTTCAAAAACAAGGTGGGAGTGGATAAGTGGGCGTGTTACCTCACATACAAAGGCAAAGTAGTAGGCGCGATTAGATAAGTAAGCGTGGCGGAAAATAGAATCCCGTATATTTGAAGAACGGTTAGTAAAAAATTATCCAAATTTGGTACAATGAGAATGGTTATCAATATACAGACAGCATCTATAAGAAATGTGTGGGAGTGGGGAAGTGGGCGTTGATTAAACTAGATTTCTGTATATCTTCAGAACGACAACAGCTAAAGTTTACAAATTTGGAACAAATAGCTTGGTTTAAAATGAACAATATCTGTAGTAACCCCCACTGTCTTGTTGTAGACATGGGCGGGCCAACTTCAATACAAATACCATATGGATTTCTGTGCAACTGGTGAAAGATAACAGTAAGAGTATTCAAACTTGGTGCAAATAACTGCATAAGCAATGCACGAGATCTGCATAGAAAATTTACATATTTTGTTTTAATGAGCGTAGCGAAGAGCACTTGAAGAGTTTTATGTTTAACTATCAATTGAAGATTACATCTGCAAAAACCCTTAAATGTATGTAAATTGAAAACAAACATATAACACCATACATGGGAATTACTCATAATATAGCGTGACGTTACATACTTTTAAAAATTATTTAAAAGTTATATATTACTTTAATAATTTGTTTAAAATTAGTTTGAATTAAGCGATATAAGCACATTTGGCCTATATTCCTCCTATGAGCGCTTATTAGCGCTATAGTCAGATAATTAAAATGTACCTACTTTTTTTTAGTTGAAAAAAATTTGTTTTTGTTGTTGGTATTAGGGATGAAATATCTTATTATTATAAATCTGTGGTTTTCATGGGCAACCGCGTATGTCTATTTTTTCCGATTTTGAGATGTTGATGCCAAATTGCCTAATTTTAAACGCTCTTTATATGTTTCTTAAAATTTTTTGAAAAAAGATGGATCAATACCGATTGTTTAACGTAATAACAATGTTCAAAAAGTGCAATACCTAGCCCATAGTTTGATCTAGAATGTTTTTTTTTGGCTCTACTGAAAAATTTTATTTAAAGACATACGTGGTTGCCCATGAAAACCACAGAAATAACATATAAATCGTCAAGCTCGAGGTCCTTTTTTGTATAAAATATTCTTTATTTTATTTATCCAATAATTCTTTGAGGCTAAAAGCATCAATAACTTTTCTTATTCGTTGCTGAAATTCAGGTATTATACCTACTTTTATTATCAACTCTACAAAGAACGTGTATAACATATTCGACAATAACATGGATAGAGAAACCAATATCAAACAAAAACTGAAAACCATATCCAAAATTTTCAGGAAAAATTTTTAAACTTATTAATGAGACAAAAACATGAACTTTTGAAACATAATGAAGAAAAAAGAAAAAAAGAGGTTAATAATAGAAACGCGATTAAAGGAAGATGAGGCAAACGAATTTTGGAAAATTGAGAACACTTTATTAGAATCCACGAAAAATATAATAAAAGACATAGGAAGAAATTTGAGAAACTTGGTAGCAGACAAAGACAACAACTTTATATTAAGTTGAATAACGATTGGTTTGTCAATAAGACCACAAAGATAATTCCTGACGAGGCACAGTGGGTTTTGTCACTTGGGAGAAACATTCACTGCCGGTGACTAAAGCAACATTTCCGATGCTTAAATACAAAGCGGGTGGTGAGGACTTTATTCAAACGCTTGACCATGTGAATAAAATAAAGATAAGCAGTAGAGACAAATATATATTAAATACCGTAGGAAAAACAAAAAAGTTTTTAAGACAAAACCAAAATATATTAATAGTACAGGCGGACAAGGGCAATATTATGGTCGCAATGGAAAAAGACGATTACAGAAAAAGGATGAGTAATTTAATTAAAGATATGAAGGAAGTACTCTTCAAAAGAAAAATAGCGATTTAGTAGACGAACTGTTCAAAAACCATGTGATTTCACCCACAGAGAGAAAAAGACTAAAAACGGCTAAATGTATCACCTAGAATTTACGGCATTCCTACAATCCATAAGGAAGGATACCCACTGATGCAATTCTTGAGACTGTCAAATCCGAGCAGCTTTGTAGTTGATTTGAAAGAACGCGGGTCCATAGGGGGTCATGAGAGTGACTTGTGGAACTTTAAAAATGGTAGCCTCGGATATTCAAACTTTTAAAAAATTCGGCAAGAATATATGTATGTATTTATGGATTGGAAAAAAAAATTAGACTTAAGTTGACCTACAAAAAATAGGCTTAGATATTAAGTTATCCCCTTTGCCTTTAGAGATATTTGGATAAAACGAATTTTTTGGGTGGATTTTTTTTAATGATTTTTCGAGTTTTTTAATCGGGTGGATTATGTTTAATATCAAACTTATGTCAATAGTGGGTTAAATATTATTTATATTGGTAGGAAAGCAGACTTTAAGCAATGGTTTGTTGTATTTTCTATAATTAAAGTGGTATATTCGAGGGGAATTCCACATGCCCTATCCAAAAAAAAACAATCAAATTTTTCCAACAAAAAAATATATTCTAGTAATTCAACACACCGATTTTCATAAAATTAAGACAGTAATGTTTTCTAATACGTCCATGATTAAAAATAATAAAAAATAACAACCTAATAAAAAGAGTTTTTAATATAAGCGATGAGGAGTTCCATAGTAAAAATACATTAGAACCAACGAAAACCCAAATATTTATAAAGCTTTAACTTATGTTCCTTAAATTTCGGAAAGATTGGAAAAATATTAACTTTTTGATGCAGAAAAACACAAAATTGCCGACAAAACTACAAATTAAAATCCAGAACTGCTGCACACAAATCAGATCAAAAAAACTAATAAATATATCTACACAAAAAACAACACTTACGGCGCACTGTGTATATATATACTCATCACTAGGCCAATAAAAAAAACCAAATACTTATTTTTTGGTTTACAAGATAGAATGTTTTTGATTGAAAACAAATTCCGGTCATAAAAATACAAAAAAATTAGCTATATTTGTTCGGGCTTTTTTTGTTTATTTTGGCAATATCCGCTTTTTTTTAATTATTTTTGCAATATCTGCTTTTTATTTACTTATTTTGCCATTTTGAGATAATTTTTCATTTTTTCACACAAAAAAAAACTTATTTAATAAGCTTTTGCAAAAATCGTAATACATAATTTTTTTTAATGTGGCAACTTTTTTTGTGCTGTTACAACTCTGGTTAAAAAAAAATCGTTCAACGTTATGTTAATATTTGGTGTTTCCCTTGTACAATATTATCCCAACAACCTATATGATCTCCGTATGTATACCCACACCACAGTTGTAGAGAGGGTGTCTGAAGTTCGACTGATAAGGGGTGATAAAGCGACCAGAGTTCAGCTGATATGATATTCTGTTATGTAATATATTCTCGAAAATTAAAGATAGTGGGATAGTTAACCTTTGGTAAAGGAATTACTTTAGCTAACTTCCATTTTTCTGGAAATGTTGATACCATTAAAATTGTGTTTTAAATATGCTTTAAATGTGATTTAACGAATGGAATAGTTAGGCGTAAAAAACGCAATTACATCTTGCCCAATTGCTTTAGACTTCATCTTTTTTAGCGACATTAATATTTCAAGCTCTTCTATTCGAGAAAAGGAAAAATTTCCCTGAGATTCTGAACTACTAATATCAACTGTATAATATAATTCCAATACAGAACTTTAATTTAATTCATCAATATCCATCTCAATTATATTATTTTCACTCCCCATAATACCTATATCCCTTAGTTTGTCCCAAATTGATTGCGCATCCCATTCTCCGAACATATTATAACAAGTTATTTTCTGTAATTTTCGCACCACACATTTTAGCTTATTTCTATATTTGCAGAAAACTGCTCATCTCAAAGAAGAACGTGACTCTACATAGGCCCTGCACGCCATATCACTCAGTTCCTTAAGGTAGAAGTACATAAACGCGTCAGTGCGCACGCGCTCTGTAGACTTCTGTCAAAAAAAGTTAAACTAGTGTATTTCCATAGAACAAGCTACATGCAAAATCTTTTGACGTGTTTGCTCCAGAAAGTTGGTTAACTTTGAACTTTTTAACGCGTTGTGTATTCTTGACAAGTAATCAGCTGACAATAAAAGGAATAATTTAACAAATTTATGAATCATGAAAGAAAAACTTATTGTATAGCTTAAAAAACATACAATATTTATATAAAAAGAATAAATTCAATAAAATAAAAATATCTTGATATAATCACATACATGTAAGCTTTTATGATTTCCGTTCCCACAAATCAGCAGACGCAAACGTCAGCGCATTTCTTGTATTGCAATTTTAAATGTAATAATAATTCTTAATAAACAAACTTCTACTGTTACAGCATGAAGCGACAACAAGTAAATGTGCTTATTGTGCACATTTGTTCTTTCTCGCCAACAATTCCTATTGTTAATTTTTAAGTTTAAGTTGAATTAAGTTAGATTTTAGAATTCAGTTTTTAATAAAGACTCAAAAAGAACAGATATAATTGTTTTAATTATTAATATATACTTTCGAATCCGTTTTCAATGTACAAATAAGTAAACAAATAAAAAACAGCTGACAAAAATGGCCTTTTTAACGCGCGTTGTGTAACTTGCAATTTTTCATGCGCTAAAGTTTATAAACGTTCGACACACGTCGACGAACTAACGCGTGTTATGTACTTCTACCTTTAGCACTTTTTATCTCAGGATGATCAATCAAATTAACCCTCCTTTTTATTCTGAATCTTTTTAGAGGCACATGCTTGTTAAACAGAACTAAAATTAAGTCATCAAAGATATTCAGTTGCTCATTTCGATCGGCCGTATAATACAACGCACTGAAATTTAGATTAACTTTCTCATAAATACACTCATATAAATTAAGATTTTTAAAGTCTCTAAAAAAGTACGGTACATCATAACTTCTTTTAGCCACATCAATTGATAAATAGATAAGTGAATGGTGCGAGTTTAAACACGGCAGCTGAAGTTGTCCATTATGCATAATAGAATTCAACTTTGAAACTGCAAAGTAGTGAATAAGAGACGTTTCCTCCTTAACAACAACATAGTGTGTTGGTAAATTGTTATGTACCAACGACAAACCAAAAGTTGTCCGAAAATTCCTCGCAATCACGCCTTTTCTGAATAGATCCATATTAAAATCTTCCATTACAACTATATTATCGTATTGCGAGAACAGATCACACATAAAGTCCTCACATAGATTAAGTGAACCACGAGGCAAATATACCACAAATACCCTCAATCAACATCCCGTTGCGTTCCTCATGTACCAGTCTAGATTTAAGACTACTCCTCCTATTGCCTTGTCCGGGACAGTTTCCCGGAGCCAAGTCTCCGATACTCCTATGACACCAACATTAGAATCTCTAAAAAGGTGTTTAATTTCATTAATTTTTGACAGATCTCCCGTGGGAATAATACTTTGAGCTATGTTAAAATTGGCGGAACTAAGGTTTCTTGTAAAAATGGAAGTGTTACTGACCACTGGTCCAAGATTACTATTTATCATTAAAAATGAATTTAACAATACATAAACGTGCAAATTTTAAGGTAAAGGTAAAACACAAATGAACTAAATATAACATTCTTTTATTCAGCGTTTAAAAAACTGCAGTCAAAGTAGAAAAACTGCCATAAATTTCACTTCTTTATTTGTCAATGGCCAAAAAAATATTTCGCACACTTAATCATATCTACTTGATCTATAGTTATGCCAAATATAAAGGAATTCCAACAACATTTTCTTATTGGGTTGTCCGCTTCACAAATAATGCCCCATAATTGAGTTCTTAATGTTTATGTTAGCATCTTAATCAATTTTATTTGTATCTATAATTCGATTCTAATAGTAGGATTTTTATTCTACGCATAAAAGTCACAAATAAAAAGTATATATGTACATTAGGGTGGCCGTTATTTTTTTTATTTTGGTTTCTTATATTCTCCCCCCCTAAATCGGTTCAGTTTTATGTAAAAAAAAATACAAAAAAATTTCGTAGCGATGAGTTGTGTTTTAGGGAGGGCGTCCGCCCCTCAAAGTTTGCCATCAAGCCATTTATTCAAATGTAATTTGTTTGCGTATGACTATCTTCTAAAAACAACATTTTACAAGAATATGATATATGGCAATATTTTAGCTCTTCTAGTCAACAACATAAGCCTCTAAGAAAGTTTTTTGCTAAAATCAATATTTTAGAAAATAATTAAGAAAATAAAAACAAAATACCAAACATTTTATTTACGTTATAAATATATATATAAAAAGGCGATTTAATGTCAAGTGACACAATTTTGAAATCGATGTCTTCCGATTTGGATGAAATTTACACCAAGGTTAGTCCTATTAGATAGTAGTTTACATACAAATTTTCAACAAGATCGGTCAAAATGTTTCAGAGGTAGAGGGGCCAAAGTTTGCCATACAGGTGTTCTTTCTCATCCATGTAATTTATTACCTATTGGTGTTAGCAAAATTTGTCCCAAGTAGCTTAGATAGCTATTTAATCAATCTTTTTTAAAAATATTTTATTGTTTTTTTTAAAAAATTTTTTAATTTTTTTTTTAAATTTAAAACTTTTTTTTTATTTTTTTTAGCCAAGTGTTAAATTTAAAAAAAAAAAATTTTAAAAATTTTTTAAAAAAACAAAAAAAAATTTTTTTAAAAAGTTGATCAAAAAGCTATCTAAGCTACTTGGGACAAATTTTGCTTACACCAATAGGTAATAAGTTACATGGATGAGAAAGAACACCTGTATGGCCAAAATGTCAAACTTTGACCCCCTCTAACTCAGAAACTTTTTGATCGATCTTGTTGAAAATTTGTGACTAAGCTACTATCTAACAGAACTAAAATTGGTGTAAATTTCATTTAAATCGAAAGACATCTATTTCAAAATTGGGTCACTTGACATTAAATCCCCCTTTTATATATATAAAACGTATATAAAATGTTTGGTATTTTGTTTTTATTTTCTTAATTATTTTCTAAAATATTGATTTTAGCAAAAAACTTTCTTAGAGGCTTATGTTGTTGACTAGAAGAGCTAAAATATTGCCATATATCATATTCTTGTAAAATGTTGTTTTTAGAAGATAGTCATACGCCAACAAATAACATTTGAATAAATGGCTTGATGGCAAACTTTGAGGGGCGGACGCCCTCCCTAAAACACAACTTATCGCTACGAAATTTTTTTGTATTTTTTTTTTTACATAAAACAACCGATTTGGAGGGGGAGAGTATAAGAAATCAAAAAAAAAAAGTTCTCCATACAACTAACGGCCACGCTAATGTACATATATGTGTATTTACTTCAATGGTTAAGGTACGACATGTACTTTGCAGTGGCTTTGTCACATACTGATTTTTTTTTTATTTTATTTCTTAACCCTCTAATGCCAAGTTTTAGAAAAAATGGGAATTTATTATGAAAACAATTTTTTAATGGTATTTTTGGGCCCCTGAATTCAAAAAAAATATTTTTAAGCCCGTACGATGAGTCGTTTACGTGCCAGGTAAGAAAACATCTAGGAGTACCTTGAGGCACCATTGGGTACCTAGTAATAAAAACACATTTAATTTTTGACAATTCTGTTTGTTAGTTTGTACTGAAAATAAAAAGTAATGAATCAAATTAAAAATATTTGGTTTTGTTTATGATAATTAAAAAAAAAACAATTTTATTATTTGAGCATCATTAATGAAGTTTGCACTTTGAACAAAAGCATTGTGTTCGAGTTTGTTTACAATGCTTTAACAGCTTTTAAGAACTTTCGAAGCTTCTACAAATATTTTTCTAGATCTTTAAGCAATTGTAAAAAAATGGAAATTAATAAAAATTAGTTATATATTGGGCGTCAGTAGAAATTTTGTAAAGCATGCCTTGAGGCACTCTTAGGCATTAGAGGGTTAATTGTATTTAAGCTAATTTAAAATTTTGTTTGCAAATGAGTATGTGGAAATAAATAGATTTTAAGGTATATTCGCATCCACAAACAAACGATTTGCAACACAGGCGATGTCAGTCAGTTCGTCAGTTCAAAATAAAACCCGCTCTAATTAACAATTTTTACACTGCAAATTCAAGCTTACATTTACAGAAGCAAATATTTTGTTTTTCTTTTACACAACATGTAGGCGTTTAGCAGTGGTAAATTTGACAAGCACACTGCTTAATACATGTCATATAAAACCACCTTTAGTTAGTTCTTATTAGCACTTTATTATATGATCATATTAAGATAAAAAATAAGAAAATTACTGTCATTTATTTTTGTTAGGATAATATTGGTATGGTTCAATTGTGTATGAAACAAAATGTCGGCCAAATGGCCGCCGCGGCACACCTCGGCCGCACACATCTATCCGATGGTCCAAGTTTTCGATGACGCTAAGGCATAATTGAGGTTCTATGCCGTTCAAGTTGAATTGTTGCTGGCTTATCGACGTAAAGCTTTTCTTTCAAATAACCCCAAAGAAAGAAGTCTAACGGTGTCAAATCACATGATCTTGGCGGCCAACTGGCATCGCCACCACGTGAGATAACACGGCCATTGAATTTGTCGCGCAAAAGAGCTATTGTTTTGTAAGCTGTGTGTCAAGTGGCACCGTCCTGTTCAAACCATTTATCGTCCACATCCATATCTTCCAATTCGGGTCATAAAAAGTTCGTTATTGTCTCACGGTAGCGAACATCATCCACAGTAACTGCCTTACCGGCCTCATTTTGGAAAAAAATACGGCCCGATGATGCCGCCAGCCCATAAACCGCACCAAACAGTCACTCTTTGTTTTTCGACAATCACTCTTGGATTATAATTCGCCCAAACGCGACAATTCTGCTTATTGACGAATCCACTGAGGTAAAAAAGGTGCCTCATCACTGAAGATGATTTTCTCCGAAAATTTAACATCCACTGTTGCCATTTCTTGCCACCATTCTGACCATTGACGACGTTTGGAATGGTTAAGAGGCTTTAGTTCTTAAGTCAATTGCTTCAGTACCAGCTGTACGAACATGCACTGGTGTTTTCACAGACCCGGTTTGCTCAAATTTTTGCACGATCAAGAAAATCACGAAGTGTACAATATGCATTTTGATTTGAACATAAGAATAATCAAAACTCTACCTCCGAGTTTACCAATTATTCGTTTATTGGTCACATTAACTTCATAATTTTTTTAGAAAAAGACAATAATTGTTCCAAAGTAATATTTTTCATCCCCATTGTTACAAGTTATTACAGCTTTAGGAAGATGCAAATTTCTTACACTGAATTTCATTATTTTTCCTGAACGACGCAGCCTACGACAAGTATAGTGAAGTTTTGAAGCACTTGGAGTTAAATTATTATTCAGAAAAATTGTCTATATCTGCAGCTTTTTCATATATTTCTGATAACTAAAGGTCCTTAGCTTTTAAGTATTTCAGCATAATCTGAATATCTGAAGCAGACATATCCACTCCATCCATATCTCTCCCCAATTTTTAGTACAATTTGTGAAGCTGTATGATGTTAACGTTGATGGATTACCACGTAGATGTATATCTAATCTATTTAACTGACGCTGAAGAACATTACTTTCTATCTCCATCTTTTGTAGTTTCAAACTTATAGACTTCCCAAAGCAGTCAAATTTTTCTTCGCACCTGTTGAGTCCATTGATTACTTCTTCCATACGCAACGATACTTCTTCCGAGGCTTTAGTTGGTAATATATCAAACCGAGGCTCCGTAGCAGCTAACTTGGCTGCAATATCACTTTTTTCACTGGCTGCTTGGAAAGCATTTTTCTCTTTGATCAAAATGTTTGTTATAACTCCAGTATTAAATTATTTTATATTTCTTATTTTTGCTAATATCGTTTTTAATTTTTGTTCTTTCACTTGCCCCCAATTTCACCAGGGGCCTAATTCTGGCAGCCGTGATCGAGTAATTTCTCGATTCGAAAGTAATTTTATCTCAGTCGATACTGAACGAATCAAAATTATTTTTTCAGTATTGTGAAACTCAATTTAATGCTTTACAACACTGAAAAAATAATTTCAATTCGTTCAGTATTGACTGAAATAATTAGATATTAAATTGCTTTCGAATCGAGAAATTACTCGATCACGACTGCCAGAATCAGGCCCCAGGTTTAGTTATACGGGCATGTTCTGACAATCGCAAAACGCTTAACATTTGCGATCTTGACTTAAAATTGCATAATACGTGTAATGTAAATCGCAATAGCAATAAGTTTGGTGACTTCAAATGGCAGATCGCAAGCAAAACGCACGAGTTTCAGAACACTGGAAGTTAAAGTAATAGTTTGTTTTAACTGAACTTGGTGAAATTGGGGGTTAATGCACAAATTTTTAACTTGCAATTACTTTCTTTTATGCCTCTATTTACTTATATTTGTTTTCACTAAAACTGGTTTTTAGAATTGTTATTTGCAAATGTATTAATTTTTGCATTCCGATTATTTGTTGTTTACGTTATATTTGGTTTTGTAAATTCCTTTTTCTTTTAAATGGTTTCATTAAAATTAAACTCAACACATTTTTGAAAAAAGAAAACTTAATTTTAAAGTTTATTTTATTTATTTTTATTTTTAAATTTCTAATTTTTTTGAGCTTTTCAATTAAATATATATTTTACGGACCGCACTAAAAACACAACTTATTCATATGACATCTCAATTTAGTGTAAAAATTTTTTTCTTCATATTTTCATGAATTGATACGTCATGTTAACTCAAACAAGGCGTTATGTCATGTTATGTCTACATTAACATACTGTCTTAGCATGTCATTGCAATTTAGTTAAGCTGTTGTTTATTTCAATAACATGTGTTTTTAAATGTTTAACCTGCAGCATCTTTTTAATACTATTTGAACCTGCCTGCCTTGTATGAAAATATTTATTATTCCTTATTTCTTAAATAAAGATTCTAAATTAAATAATTAATCAACAATTGGTCAAATAGAAAAAAAACTCTTATTTTAAAGTTTATATTAAACAAAAGTAACCCTGCCCGCGTTTCTGGATAATACAATACCATACGTTTACGTCTTTGTATTAAAAATTTAATTTTCTAGACAAAATGTAATTCTCATAAGGAAA
The DNA here is from genome assembly GCA_963931875.1 of Pollenia griseotomentosa. Taxonomy (NCBI): domain Eukaryota; kingdom Metazoa; phylum Arthropoda; class Insecta; order Diptera; family Polleniidae; genus Pollenia; species Pollenia griseotomentosa. Next base: position 13,046,592 of record OZ007565.1, read on the forward strand.
AAAATACATTTTATATAGGGAAAACACGCCATCATAAAAGTGCACGTATAACGCATATTCGTAGAAATTTTTCGATGTTTTTTTTTATAAACCATCAGTGAAAGTAGACCTTTCCAACGCATGTACTCGTTTGAAAAACGGTTAAGTGGTTCTCGAGTTGTAAAATGACGACCATAGGACAACTTATTTTTATAAATATAGATTTTGTTTCAAGAATACATATACAGCATAACCCAGTGAATTACCCCACGCTTAAATGCCTTTCACGCTTGTTTACCTTGAGTTTTAAATCCCCCTGTTTTTTTCTTCCATTTTTCAAACAAATATCCACTTTTAATTGCCATACGCTTAATTACCCAGTTCGGGTAATTGCCTTAAAAATTAAACTCCCAAAACAAAATTATACCTAAATTTCATTCGTTTAATTGCCTCAGTACTATTTGACAACAACACAGCAAGTAATGCAGAATGTTAATAATTTAAAAATGCGCACTAAAAATTTAAAAATAAAAAATATGCTCAAGAAACAAATATGGCTTATTTCAAAGCAAATATTCCACAATTTAATATTTGCAATAAAATAATCTTTATGTAGTAGTTATCTAAAAACTACTTTTACTTTTCGCACAAGGTTTACATGGACAGACAACCAGCCAGATGGACGGACGGTCACGAAAAGATCACTTTTAAAAGTGTTTCTGATTCGATCGGTTTACTAAACGATGCGTCAGATTTCTATGTATCAGCACAAACTTATATAATTCCTATTTCCTTAGTTTTTGCATATATATAACACCTTAGAGTTAGTGCTTTGGTTTACAATTGCAGAGTGAAAATTAAATGTAGACGGCGAAATTAAAGCAACAGAAAATGCATCTGTTAACCAGAATTTTAAGCAATTTTTTTTATTTGCTGAACATGCATTAAAATATGGTTCAAGACGTGAAATATGTCTGTAATAAAAATGCAGCAATAGCTAAAATATGCAAATAATTTACAACAAAATCGATACCAAAATTCATAAAAAGCTATAAAACGAATAAATATATTGTTTCTGCCTTAATTGGTCGTACAAAAAAACATGCCATTGCATTTATACGGTTTCCCTGATCATAAGTTTGTTTGTATGAGTTCGCTTTTGTTAGTAGGATATGACAGGACATCTCTAAAATAATTTTTTATTGCTAACTTAGATTTAGCTGATACATGTAAATTCGTGTTTTAACTTTTTTTCATACATCAAAGTTTAGGTATCTTGTAAATAAATACGTTTAATTACCTTACTGAGGTAGTTAAACGTATTCGCTTAATTACCTCAATGAGGTAGTTAAACGTATTCATATAATATCCTAAACGAGGTAGTTAAGCGTATTCGTTTAAGTCCTTTCCCCGCATAATTACCCAAAAATATTGGCATTTTTGGCGAGGTAATTATCCGTGGAATACTGTAATAGAGAAAAACATTTTTTTATTTCAAATAAGGTCCAAAACAATTTAACAAGTGAAAAACATATAGGGATATGTCCCGGTAGGCTAGATGGTAGTGAGCTAGGCTATTTAAAAAAAATTTTTAAATTTTAATTTAAACTTATAAACCATATGCGCAAATCCCAGAAACAGTCCACCAACCAAAAATATTTCAAATTAATTTTTTTTTTAATAAAATATAAGACTAGATGTATAATTTCATTTAATATTAAAAAATATGTATTTTGTGGATCATTAATACAATCATTTTTATCAAATCCTGCCCCACTCCTGGTCTATTAATGTTATACATGAATTTAACATTATTTTAAGGGCTTTAACTGCTTAAAATAGCACTTTTTTATTTATTTTATTTATTTCAATATACGTTATAAAGAGGTAAAGTTTGTCTCGGGCCTAATATTGGCTTTATGAGACGAGTTGGCAAAAAATTAATTTCAGTTATAGAAATTATAACATTACAAATTAGAAATAATAAAAATACAATTAAATAAACTTTATATTTAAAGTATAAAAAAAAAGAAAATAGAAAAACTATTCAAGAAGCATTTTAATATTATTAAGTAGATAACTTTTTAAACTTTTCTTAAAAACTAATTTCAGTTTTTAATGTTTTCTGGCAAATTATTAAACTTTAAGCTACCAGCATATGGGCATTTCCGCCAAATGGTCCACCGTGACCGAAAATTTAAAAGTTATTAAAATCTGATTATTTTACGAAATTGTTATGAAGAAATATTTAGATTTTACTAATTTTATAAATTAACCCATAAATTTGTTCACTTAGATAAACAATCAGACTGCAAAGTTGTGCAAACGTAATTTCTTATTTGTGAGTATGTTTTATTGTATATTTTCTTTAATATTATCTTCCTTAAAAGAGGTGATATTTGATGAAAATTATTCAAAAAAAAATTTCTTTCATGGTCTGTAATCTAAGGAAGAGTTCGAAGAGAAATATGTTATTCGAATTAACGGTAAATTTTTATTTTGTATTAATCATTATTCAGTTAAATTATTGTGGAAAAAATTTCACGTTCGAACTGTGACGTATCGAACCAGATTTTAGCTTAAACAAAAAATAGTACAGACAATTTTGGAACCAAACCAAAGACATTTTAATGTTACATTGCTATGTAAAATTCTGAAAGTAGTTTGACTAAAAAATTGTGCCAGGTTTCGCTGAACTACAACTTTTTATACATGGCCACAAAAACTACTTCTATTTTTTTCACGTTCGAACCGCTACTTCTTTTGCCATTATCTTTGACCTAGAATCGCGCCCCCCAAAAACTTTAGCATAGATAATAGTGCTTTCTTAGTGCTATAATTTAAGGGTTAAAAGAACGTAAAAATATTTGTTGTTTAAAATGTTGTTGCATTTTTGATGCGTACGACTGTCACGTTCAACACTTTGGAATTACCCATATTCTATTCTTTGTTTAGTTTTTCCAAGTCTACATCTAGCTATCCAAAGATTTCCACCACTTCTTGTGTTGAAACTATTTTGCCTGATATTAAACTTACAGCAGACTCACAAAAATATACATTTCGTTAAAAAAAAAAAAATTGATATTCATTCATGCATTCATTAATAATCACAAAATTAGTTTAAGCAATGAAATTCATAAAAAAATAATTTGTTTTGTTAAAATAAATAAAATTGGGTTCACCGCTTTTGTCAAAAAATCGCAACATTTTTTGGCTGCAAATAAGTGATTTTAGAATTCTCTTATATTCATCTTTCTTTTAGGAATTAGATTTTGTATACCTTATGATGCAAAATTCGCTAAAAATTAGGAAAACACACTTAAATTTTTGAGGTTACTTCCACTTTTTGTGGCGTGCGTCAGAAAACTTTGTGATCAATTATTTCGCAACAAATACCTGCTATGAAATTATGATATATTCCATTCATAATTACATATTCGTGTCACTAAATACTATATATAAGTTGAAGCTAGACAAAAAAATGTTTATATATCAATCAGAAAACGCGTGCGAATGTACGCAGGATTTGCCCATATACCAACCAACGATTTTGCGGTTAGCAGTTGGTAGCACTGATATCAAATATAAATAAATATAAATGCTCTGTTGTTATTATTATTTTTTACAAAAAAATTGTGTAAGAATTTTTTATAAAATGTATAAATGATTTCCTTTATCCACCTAAGAAGCTTTATTTTAAAATAATTTTTTTTCTAAAATCTTCAAAAAATCCTTGAAATTATTAACAATCATAATTAATAAGTTTTCTTATTTTATTTGTAGTTATATTGTAACCCAAACGTATGGAAAAAACATTGTCTATTTAACATTATTAATTAATAAGTTTTCTTATTTTATTTGTAGTTATATTGTAACCCAAACGTATGGAAAAAACATTGTCTATTTAACATTACGATGTCCTAGGGCAGGACCATATAACCCAGCTTTGGACTACAAAGGAGTAGTTTTAAAACTACTCCATGGTATACTCAAGAGGATTAGTTTTGAATCGTTTAAAAACGAAAGCACGTCGTTAAAAAACGAAGACAAGTCGTCTCACTACAAGCACTTTTTAACAATGACATGGTCCATGCTTGCATTACATCGGACCAGTCCATAGAGTAGTCCATTTTATCAAAATGGATCAGGTGGTCCAATATTATTGGCAGGGAAGCCAATAAGACATAGATTTGTTTTCTTTAATGCAGTGAAGGGCACACACATACTATCACATTTATGCTTTTGTGGGAAGCAGCAGAAAACGAATGACGCTCATCAACAAGTGCTGATCTGCAACCTATTTAAATAACTTTGACGAAATTACAACAAAGCAACCCTGAAAAAAATATTGGACCACCTGATCCATTTTGATAAAATGGACTACTCCGTGGACTGGTACGATGTAATGCAAGCATGGACCATGTCATTGTTAAAAAGTGTTTGTAGTGAGACGACATGTCTTCGTTTTTTAACGACATGTTTTCGTTTTTAAGCGAAGTTAAAACTAACCCTCTTGTGTATACAATGGAGAAGTTTTAAAACTACTCCTTTGTAGTCCAAAGCTGGGTTATATGGTCCTGCCCTAGGACATCGTAATGTTAAATAGACCATGTTTTTTCCATACGTTTGGATTACTTTTGGACTAGTCCTAGTCTCTTGTGGGCTACTCTTTACACGCGTGTTTGGACTGGTCCTATTATTTGCAGGGAACAGCCGAACGTACATTGTCACAGACTATACGAAGAAGTTTATAGTGTTCATGTGTCGACCAGTGTTGCCAGTGAAATTCCGAGAAAGATACATTTTAGTTTCCAAAAAGATACACTTTTTCCCAAAAAGATATGTTTTGAAAAAAATTTGAACATCCATTTTTAACGTTTGATATTTATTAACAAACCATTTTTATTTCATATTGAAATGCATATTGTAAAGAAAATGATTTCGTAAAAATTAATTTTTATATTTATTTAAGTCATAAATATTAGGTGCATATGTAATTTTTAAAAGTGTTTAAAATTAATTATATGTAATTATCTCTGAATTTTATCAAAACAAATTCATTTTTGTAAAAATTAATATACGAGTAAAGACGTTTATACTAAGGATATTATATCAACGTTCATACAAAAAAAAAAAAAAAATGAAAATAAAAAAGATTTTCATATTTCCTCAGAACAACTTTGCACTGGTAATAATCATCGATTTAGATGGATCGTATGTTGCAACCCCTTAATGTTTTCTTTAACCATTATTAAAGCTGCTATCAAGGCGAATTCACTAGAAGGTGGGGTCAAGTCAACATATGGTGTTTTTTTTTGGTGGTCGACTTATCAAAGTGTGTATGCAAACAAATTTTTTATGTAAACTAAAACTTCGTACAGACGATGGTCGGATCTTACAATGTTGTCATTTTTCTGACAATGATGCCATTGTCAGATGCATTAATTTAACACATCTGCCAAATGAAAATAGCGTACAATGTTCACACAGTTGCAAGACATTTTTAGTCAATTTTAATGACAACATTGTAAGATCTTACCACCGTCTGTACGAAGCTTAACTTTTTTTTACTAGCTATATTTTTGACAATCCGATGACAGAAGCAGTGTTGTTGTATAGTTTACCCCACCTTTTAGTTAATGCGCCTTGGCTGCTATTGTATTAGTATTGAGTCGGTTACGATGATCAGTCTTAATAAATTTTAGTTGGCTAAACATTTTCGAATGTTTTGTATCTGTACATATTCAAAAGATACGAAAAATTTATCTTTCGTATCCTAACGTCAACACTGGTGGCGACGTCACACAAGCAGCATTTTTATTTCTATGCACGCGTACATAGGATTTGCAAAAGTGACTTTCATGACTTTAATGCGACATAACATGAATTGACAATAACATTTCTTGTTTACGTGTGCTTAATGTTTTGCAATTATCATGTTGGATCATGGCTCCCGAACTTGGTCTTTTCTGACTTAATTTGGTCGGATACTTTTCGTTTGGTCGGATGGTAGGCCTAACATAATTTTGGTCGGTTTGAGAAAATGTACTACATATATTAATTTTTACAAACTTGGAACACTGGTCGCAAAGCAGACAAGTGCAAATCTAATATATTTTTTTCAACACTTTCTTTTTATTAGTTATAAAACTATGGATGTGACCAAGGCCTATCTAATAGGTCGGCTTTCTTCTACAACAATACAAAAAACAACGGGCATTTTTTTTGTGCAAAATTCTCCGCCGTTGTCAAATCTTACTACTAAATAGGGAAAACAAAAGGAAACATATAATTTATGTGGATATATGTGTGGCAAAAAACCAAAAACATAAACAATATACACATGTATAGGCAAAATCAAGGCGAATTCATTTTTCAGGTGGCGTTGAAAACATAGCTGTGCTACTTTTTTTTCTTAATTAGAGAGAGAAATGTCAAAAGTTCCTAGTGATTTTGACATATGGATCAACGAAAGCAACAAAAAAATACATTGTTGTGTTTTTGGTGTTGTTACTTGTTGTAGTATCGACACCACCGTTTACATAAATTCGCCTTGGGCAAAATGTAAACCACTTTTGACATCGTTAAGGAATAAACCAAATAAACATCTGGCTTCTTGCGCAGACCTTTGGATTTGACCATGAAATTAACGAATTTGCGGCCCACTCAAAAATATTATGCGACCACAAATGTCATTCATAATCAGTCACTTGTGTTCTTGCGCAGACCTTTGGATGTGACCATGAAATGAACGAATTTCCGGCTCACTAAAAAATATTATGCGACCACAAATGTCATTCATAATGGGTCACTTGTGTTGTAATTGCCCACAGAGGCATTTTGTTAAAATATTTAACAAATTTTTTCTTTACACACAAACACTAAGATCCTAATTATGTAAAACGCAACGCCAAAGAATTACATTGAAGGCAAAAACAAAGTCATAAATAATTTGTTGCTGCTTTCTACAGAAATTCACATTGCCTTTTCAAATTTCAAACGCCTTATAACTTGTGGAGTTGAAAATTATAAAACGGTACATGAATTTCTGTAGAAAGCAACAACAAAATTACAAAATATTTATGACTTTGTTTTTGCTTTTAATATAATTGTTTGGCGTTGCGTTGCATTTTATATATTTAGGGCCTAAATATTTTTTTTATTATATATTTTTAAAAAACCACCACTAATAAAATATAATAGGTTTTTAAAATTTTGGTTCAGAAAGTTCTATTCTATATTTTCTGTTTACAGCTTTGTTTTTGTTTTTTTTTACTGCTTCGTTTTCTTTTCTGCTTTGTTTGTAGCCAAAGTTTTTTTATGGCTTAATTTATATGTTTTTCGATTTTTTTTTCAAACTAGCGTTTTATATGTGGAATTGCTGATGTGGCACTACAGTGATATGGCAATTCAATAGTTAGTGAGTGGGTCGCTTAAGAGAACGATAACCCCAGGTCTACACTGAAGATATATATCTCAGTAAGTTGGCAATAACGTCGCACACTGTTTCATATTTTGAGAAGGCGGCCAAAATTATTTTTTTTTTGTTCTCCGATTTTAAAATTTTTTTATTCATGTGAAAGTAAATACTAGTGAACCTCGGGAGCCAAAAAATTTCAACCCTATTTCAACTATTTCATTGAGAACAGGGTGGTCCGAAATGGACTTTCTCAATATTTGGTTATAGTTTTTAATTTCTGAGACAATTTGTGAAGTTGAAATGCTCATAACTTTTTTGTTTTTTAAGATTTTTTGACAGAATAAGTTTTGTGTATTAGTTTTTTTTTATTAGCTATACGTGGTTTAAAGCATTAAACTCTGCGACCTCTAGAACTATTTAATTTTTTTTTTTTTTTTTTAATGTCAAAATTTCCCGGAAATTTCCTACTATATAGAGCATAAGTCCTGAGCGTCAAAATGCGTCAAAAAAAATCTATACTCTCTTGTAGTCCAGAATCTAACCTTCATTTCTATACCCCATTGTACACACATCTGGATACGGCCTTGCGAACTACAGCAATTTCTGTGACCCAAAGTAAGTTATTCGGTTCAAAAAATAAGTCCTGCAAGGAAACATTACTGAAATTAAAGAAGGTGAATCTTAAAGAATTTTCGACAAATAAAGCAGTTCAGGCCACATAAATTATCTAGCACGTAAGGTTATCAATTAATTTGAACTTATTGTGGGTGAACGGATGCTGCAAAACGAATAGGCGACATAAATAGACTAACACGTTAGATTTCTGAGTAAGTTAAAAGGTTAAACATTAGTAAATAGCCGCAACATAAACTACATAGTTTAATTACCTGAAAATTGCAACTTAATTTAAAATATGAAAGAGCAGGTAAATGGTAAAAAACTAGCACGCAGTTATATTTTACGTGAAAATTACCTACATGTTACCTGTTAATTTATTGCCGGTATGTTATCCTTTTAAAAAGTGTGAAAACATGGGTTTTTATGTTTCAAAGAAATGCTAATAAAAGATTAAATTTGTATTTAAAAAAGAGTTTTTATGTTTTAAAGAAGTAGTAACAGAAGATCATTTAAAAAAACATCTATCAAGAGTATAAAAGTGCATGCATTCATAATTTTACCTTCATTATTGTTTAAACAATGGTTAGGAAGGATAAAGGTGCAGTGTAAAAACTGACGTCATCATAAAACAATTGTTTCAATCAATATAAATTCTTTATTTTTCGACTATTTAAATGTATATAATTTATCAGTTATTTTTTTAGAATACAAAATTTATTATTAATAAGAAAAAGTATATTAATTTGTTTGTGTTTTTTTTATAAAAATATTAATTTTAATTTTTTTTTTTTTTTTTGTTAAAATAAAATTAATACTTTTATATAAAAATGAGCTCAAGCTTAAACAAATTAATATAAATTTAAATAATAAAGATCGAATAAGAAAAAAATTATATCAATAAACATAATTTTTGCAATTTTATTTTACTTCAGTTATAATTTGCAAACTTAATTTCTCCCCACAAAATTTGCTCCTTTTTTTCAATTGACAACCAAATTTGACGTTTTATATTAGCAATAATTGTCCACGAAAATGGAATAACAATTTTTGCAACATAAATTGCCGGCAATAAATATGAACAAAAAAGTTCCGTCTACATTACCTAAGATGACATCTGATATAATATGTAAAAGAACGTCGGCAGAATGAGAGAACCCATTTCTTCATGTAACTACCCGTCTCCTTTATGCTTCAACCTGGTAAGAACAGCATGTCGCACATTAATTCTACTCGTGTAGACTGTTCATGTTTCGTCCATGTGCTGCCATCGTTGCCTAAACATTCGTCTTAGTATCCATGTGCGCCATGATGTTGGCCATACAATGTATTTTTTGTATACAACCAAACATTGTGGTTAATCAGAACATAAACGTCCATGTAAACCTGTTGCGCAAAGTACAGGTCGAAATTTTGGAGATTATTTGATGAAATTTGGAACATAGGTTCTTATAATACAAGAGCCAAGCCTATTGAAAATGGTGCGAATCGGTCCATAATTTCACAAATCCCCCATGCAAGCTTCTTTCCGGAATAGGGTCTTTGTGCCCTTAAACCATCTTATTATGTTGGTGTGGCCTACTATACATACTTGTTTTTTTTACGTATTATGTATTATTGCATATTTTTACAAAAGGTACTTTAGTTAAGAATTAGTTTAATTTATAAGTAATCTTGTTGTTATTACTTATTTTGTATTTGTTAGATATTTTATTAGTTTAAATTGTTATTGTATTAGTTATGCAAATTTCTAATGTTAAAATCACTGTACAGAATTTTCTAGTGCAAATGTAATGTAAAATTTGTTATACATAATTGTACTTCAACCCCACTGTAATTTTCGATAATTGTTAAGCCTTAAAATATACTTTAGTTTATTGAACTTAAATTCATCTATATTGTTAATGCACAAAGTTAATGTAGATAAACTGCATTATAAACCACACAAATGGCTTGGCAAACATGTCCAAATTTTACGTTTGAGGCATTTGTAAATGGTATTCGGGATGCAGATATAAAACTTGCGGTATGTGCATCACAAAAGTCAACATTTGCAGATACTGTTTCATATGCCCAGCCCAGGAAACCACAAGGATTATTTCAAGACCACAAATAAGCAAGGTGCGTAGGCTCGAAGTGACCGCCAATGAGGAAAGGGATATTGTGCAGGACTTAAAATAGCAGTTATGGAAGCTTTAAGCGAGAAGCAAACTAAAATCTTAGTAATGGAACATATTAAGAGTAACCTTACTGGCTGTGGACACTTGGGCATCACATTCGATTATTAGGCCTGATTTAATTTAGCCACTACTTGGTGTAAGACTGCGAACAGCTACGGGGGACTCTGCATATAGCCAATACAAGCGCCCATCATGAGTTTATTGTAGCTGATATTGTAGATGAAGTAATCATTGGCTCAGATTTTATGATGTTCGCCAGTGCTATATCGACTTACGCTACATTAAAAATGTTCATGGAAAATTGCGCCGCAAAAATAAGCACCCCTATTGTGGTTGGCGAATTTAAAATACGCCTGCGACTGTTTGGAAATAGATTAAAGGAAATAAGTTTACGTTCTCTTTATAAACTTTGTTTTCCTTTTATTTTAGTTTCGTTTTAAAACTAGGAAACTTCCATTATATTTTGGTTGCAAAGGTTTTGCGTAAGAATCACGTCGGGTTCACCAATTTTAAATTAAAGTACATTAATACATATTTATACAAAATAAAATTTATTAAACAAAATTGATATTTAAAAAAATAAAAAGGTGTGCTTGATTTCAAAAATCATTTTATGAATATTTTCTAAAATAAAAATTATGATGCATTGATTAAAAATATCGTTTAAAAACAAAGTATATTATGTACAATGGATATAAAAGTATCTACAATACTATGCCTAAGTAGAGTATAAGCCTTCTTATTGTTAAGGCTAGTTTACACGGTAATACGTTGTATTACGACATGATATAGAATGAGAAAAATCATATCGAGTAAAAGCAAAATGTAGTGAGTAAGAGAGCATGGTGGAATAACACTCAATTCACATGAGGGCTTTTACGACGTCGATTTGTCGACGTCTCTTTTGGTTTGTTGGCGAGCGGTGTAGAGAAGAATGAGGGGTAAACAAAACGACTCGTTTTGTGTTGTTCATGTCGTTTTTTATATTTCTCTTTTAACTTTTTCTTTTTACGTTTTATTCTTTTTCTTACTTTGAAGTGTGTGGTTGAAAATACAGTGAGACCTCGATTATCGATAATAGACGGGACCGGCAGCATTCTTGATTATTTATTTTTTTGGCGTGTTTCTTATTTTATGTAAATATATAATGTATTATTATGTAAACATGAGGAAAAAATTAATTTTGGCAGAACATGCTTCCAGTACGTTGTGAAATTCTCTTTCTTCGTTTATTTTAATTTGTTTTGATTGTTCAAAAGTAAACGAAAAAAAGATAATTTGTTTATAATTTCGGATAACAGAGGTAATGCCGGATAATAGAGGTAATTTAAATCAATGCAAAAAATTTTTTATTTTCCAGTCAATTGAAGCTGCCGGTTAATCGAATGACGGATAATCAAGGACATACTGTAAATAAAAAAAAGACATGCAACCAAAAATCATCGTATGAACGCAAAGAGATTTTGGAAGTTGCTTTAAAAGGAAATCAAGATAAAACGACGTCGTAAAAGCCCTCATGTGAATTGAGTGTAAGTAGGTGGCATCGTTACGGCAACAAATACAACATTACAACAAAAATGGAAAATACATCACCGTTTGCGTCAAAAAAATACTTTAAACAAAATCAAAGCGTGTCGGTAAACGCGATGAAATAAATAAATATTTAGCCAAATTTTATTTAATTATGGTCAATATCTTATTTATTTTAATTTAATTTATCAAAAACTTTAATAAAATACAATAATCACAGCACAAAGCGTGGACTTTTTGTAAACATAAACAAAACTTTGACATTAACCTAGACAAACAATGCAAGAGCAAAAAATCGTCATCTGGCGTAGTGCTGCCACCTCTTTATTTCACCATGTAATACCATGTTCACATGGACAGCAATATTCGTGTTTCGCTCTCTTATTCCTGTTTCGCGCACCAAACATGACTGAAACGACTTGTTTAACCATACAAAATTTTGAGAGCGAAACCGGTCGCTTCATTTTGAAACATGCTGCGAAACAGGAAAAATGTACTATCATCTCCAATTTTGATAACATTTATCGTTAGTTTATCTGAACTAGCTCTCAAAAAAAAATCAAAACAAAATAAAAATTGATGTTTAATAAAATAAAGTGATAATTGTACAATAATAATATTAATAAAAGTATTAAATTATATATTTTTAACTTTTAATTACTTTTTTATCTATTTTAAATAAAATCACACTAACAACACACAAAAAAATGTCAAAATGAAACAAGAATGAATCGTATGAACAGCATGTTTGGCAAACTAGTTTCAGAGAACGAAACGAGTGGTTTATATCGTCGTATGAACATAGCTTAAGAGAGTATACGAATACAAAATCTGACAAGCGGTCGGTAAATGTTTTTTTTTTTTCTAAACCATTTTAGAAACTTATGTACAAGGCGAATTCATGTAAACGGTGGTGTCGATACTACAACAAGTAACAACACCAAAAACACAACAATGTATTTTTTTGTTGCTTTCGTTGATCCATATGTCAAAATCACAAGGAACTTTTGACATTTCTCTCTCTAGTTAAGAAAAAAAAGTAGCACAGCTGTGTTTTCAACGCCACCTGAAAAATGAATTCGCCTTGCTTATGTATTTTCATTACACCAAAGGTGTATTTTAACAGAGTAGCATTTTTATACAATTACAAAAACAACTAAAATCAACTCAGGAAATGTTCATGTTGTTTTTTGTAAAAATTGTAAAACTGCAACCATCTGCTTTTTTGTTATTATTTTTGATTTTACTTAAACCCGCAGATACAGGCAGATATAGCACCCTTGACAGCTGAAAAAGGGTCAAATCATATGTTTAACCCCTAAATATGAGAAACCGTAATGAAAATCAAGAGATATAAAAATGCATAAATAAGAGTGAACAGCTATAGATAACCAAAACAACATAAATTTTTCAGCAAAAACAAAACAAACATTTTTAGCTGAAAAACTTTTTATTTTGTATTTTTATAAAATACTTGCTGGCCCGGCAAACGTTGTTTTGCAATATAATTTACTTCTTTCAGATGTTACAGTGTCTGCATGCCAAATTTAAAGAAACCGGTTGATAAGTTAAAAAGATATTGGGAGGGGGAGCTTTTACCGCTTTTGCCATATTTTACGCCCTAAATAATAAAAAATATAGGCTATAATTCCTTCCAGATGTTACACTTGTGGTTTTCGAGTTTGTGAATATGTAAATAAAAAACAACTTTTAAGAGCAACAAATATTAACAAATACTTTATTAAGTTAAAGTTAATGTTTAAATAAAAAATAAAGTTATATTTTACGTTAAGTTGTACGCTTTAAAACAATTTGTTTTCTCACTGCTCACAACTCTTAATAAAAGACCCTTGAAATCTGTTTGCAATGACCTTTTAAAGGCCATTTTAGACTATAATACTTTGTGTTAAGACATGTCAAAAACTTACAAATAATTCATAATGTATAATAGTGTGAAAACACTTTGTAATGAAATGTCAAAAAATACGTAAAGAAATTTGGCAGTCGTATGGTTCTCTCTATTTTTTGAAATTTTTCTAAACGATAAGATTTTTCATTTTATCAGAGTTGTATTTTTACAAAAGCACAAGAAGAAAATCAGGGATGGAAAATTTAAATTTTGTTCACAAATATACACTTTTATTTTTTCTAATAAAAAAATTGCAAAATGATAAAAAAAAAATATAAAATTTCACGTGAATTCTTTTCAAATTTAAATAAAACACAAATACTAGTTTTAACAAATCGTTAAATAAAGTACACAGACGAAACAAAGAAATAAAAAACTATCATTGTATCAACTTCTCCACTCTAGAAGAAAACAAAAACACAGCTGTTGAATAATTTGCCGCCCACATCAAAATAAAAGTTAAATAATGAAAAAATTTCAATATTGAATAAAAATAAAGAAAAAATATGTCTGAAGACCAAAATGCAAGTTTAAATGTTAAGGTAAGTGCATAATACGCCAGCTTACAATATTCCAATGCTAAATAAAATGTTATTTGTATTTATTTTGTAATCTTAAGTGGAGCTCACAAACGGTATTAAAATTGATAAATCATTTTAAAAATGAAGAATGCCTTTATAACACAAAGCATCAACTTTACCACAATAAACACGCTCGAGCAGATGCCTTAGACACCCTTGCAAGGAAATTGTCTGATACGGTACCCAATATTACGCCAACGGATATAAGGGTAAGAAATACATACATACTATGTACATATGTAAGTCGCAAACATAAACTTGTACTGCCGTATTCATAAAATAGATTTGAAATGCATTTTAAGAAAAATTTGTATGAAAATTTTGCATTAAAACACATTTTAAACTTATTTTATTTTTATGAATACAGCAGGTAATCTTTAAATTTATTTTTAGACTAAATTGAATTACCTTCGGTCGCAATACGGAAGGGAACTACTCAAAGCCTCGGAATTCAAGAAAAGTGGACTTGGAACTGACGATATTTATGTTCCTTCTGCCTACTGGTTTGAGCATTTGCATTTCATTAAAGATTTTGTACATGTTCGCAAAGGGCAGTCTAACATTTCCTATGTAAGATAAAAAAGTTTTTGTAGTTAAGTATTTCAAATATATACATATGTATAATCATATATATACAGACTTTAGATGATAGTTCACAGCCCGAAATCGATGAGCAACCGTCTTCATGGAAACGTAAGGAGGTAAATATTAAAAAATATTTTTTGTTTGTACTCTACATCATTATTTATACATACAGGCTGACTTCCAAAACGAACTAATACAAAGTTTGTATACAGTTTTACTACTGTATTTTAACGATGCACATGCACAAAGTACCGAAACAATGCAACTATATGTTCTGTTTATTTAAACGTTTTGAAATGTAAGTGATGCAATGAATAATACATTAAAGTAAATCTGCATTGCTTGCAAATTAAATGTCAAATACCACAAAGCATCAACTTTGAAACCGATGCTCTGATGGCCATTTTGCTGCGTTACTAATATACACCATTAATGTTTTGGAAGGGTTTGCATTGCATATACAATTGTACTGCGGCGTAATGAAACATTATACTTTGTGCTTATACAAAGCATTTGACGTTTTGGAAGTCAGCCACATTGTGGTGTAGAGTAAAACATGGTCACCGACGTCATGTTCCGTAAATATTATTAACATATTATTTTATAGTTTGATAACGATAGTTCTTTAACTGAAACGGAGGATTCAACTCCAGCAAAGCGAAAGAAAAAAAGTACTTCTTCAGATACAGATGACATATTAAAAACCGCTTCAGATTATCTCAGAAAACTTACTGAAAATGAAAAACCGCAAGATAAGTTCACAGAAGGTTTAACAAGCTTTTTTTCATCGAGTATGTTAAAAATTACCAACAAAAACCTAAGAGATGAAGTTTCATCGAAAATAATGCTGTTGATTTTTGATTACATAAAAAAGCAACGAGAATTAGACGATGCAAAAGAAAACTAATATAACTTTTGTCATCGTTTCCTAAAAAGCAAAATGCCCTTATTAACCAAAAATTAAAAATCTATTTTTTTCAATGATTCTGATGTATAAATGTATAAACAAATGTATACGTATACATACATATATAAAGCGCTTCTTTATTGCAAAAAAAAAAATCAAACTTGCCAAAATGCGAATAAAGTCTTCAAAACGTACCTTTTTATACTGAAATAATAAAATATACGTATTTTGCTATAACTTCGGTTTAGTTTGAGATGTAATACTTTTTTTTACATATACAAAAGGTATGAAGGAGCAATTTTGCCTAACTAACTTTAAATTTTAGATTTTTTTGAGATAGGACTATTTTGCAATAAAGGAGAGTTATATATATATGTATATGTAACAGTATTATATGTATGTAAATGATTTTTTTATTCTTTTAAATGAACTTCAATAAATTAAAGAAAAATAAACTATTGAAAGTAACATGTTTCATTAAAAATTAAATTTTTTAATCGATTCGTCCTGCCACTCAAGAATATCAACGTTGTTAAAGTAGTGCCTATATTTACTTCTTACGTCGGAAGCGTCATTAGAATACCGGTTTCCTGCGCTGTTATCCAATCCAGTTAATGTAACGTTTTCAGATATCATATCTTCTCGGTCTTTCGCAAGATAGTTGCGACATGCACATGCTGCTAATGTTATCAGTTCCACTTTTTCCACGTTCGCTACCTTTATTTCCTTTTGAAATATTTGGAATCTTGCAGCCAGGATTTCAAACGCGTTTTCAACAACGCGCCGTGCTCTTGACAGGCGGTAATTAAATATTTTGTTTTCCTATGACTGTCTTTGGCTATAGGGTTTTATTATTCTTGAAGTCAAACGGAAAGCATCGTCTGATACAAAAACATAAGGTACCTAAAAATATTTTTGATAATTGTTTCTGTATTTATATTCAAAACTTAATAACTACCTTCACGTTTGTATTGGGTAGTTCTTCATCATCAGGAAAGTCAAGAAGGTTTTGTTGAATGGCGTCTCCAATATCGGATGCGTTGAAAGCCGCAGCATCATTGGCACGGCCATTTGTACCGACGTCAACCAATATAAATTTGTAATTGGCATCAACCACTGCCAATAAAATTACACTGTTAAAGCCTTTGTAGTTGTAGTAATAAGATCCTTCCGAGGCATTTGGACTAAAAGCTATATGCTTGCCATCTAAAAATCAAAATTTTAAAGTGGTTTGAAAAATTAATTAAAATGAACAAATATAATTTACCTATGGCCCCAAGGCACATTGGAAAGTTCCATTTTCGTTTAAAATCTTCAGCAACGTTCTTCCACTCTGCAGTGGTTTTACAACCCTTTAAAAATATCAAAGTAATAGGCATGTTAAGTTTTCTTTCACCTTAGATAAACATACCTTCAGATACTTTCCTTTTAATGAATTGTATATGGCTCGTAAAGTTTCTGGAACCAATAGGGAGATCAACGATACTGATACTCGGAACCCATAAGAAAGATCTGTGTAGGTATTTCCGGTCGCCAAATATCTTAAAGTGATCAAAAGACTAAAAAACGTGATATTAAAATTTTATTGTTTTAAGTTCTTCAAGAATATTTACCGCGTTATTGCCGAAACAGATTCCCTCAATACAGTGTTTTGTTTTGAAATCAAAGGGCCAACAAAACTTAACAAATCCTCGAATGACTCTTTCGAAAACCTACAAAAGTTTTGGAAATCTTTTGGATCTTCTAACTGTAATTCCTTCATTGCAATATGCGTTAAATCTTTTCCAGAATATCGCCGAAGAAGCCATTCGCGGCACCATCGGCGTTTAGTTTCCCGGACAACATTTTTGTGCTGCTCTGTTGAAATTTTTTTTATGACAGCTACAGTCATTATAACTCCTACATCTTTTTGTTTTTGGGAGTTTTTTCTCAACATTATTGTATAATGTTAGCTTGACACTTTTAGTTATGATTTATTTTTAAATTTACATATCGCACCTGTTCATCAAAAGTAACACAACTCAAAATTTACAAGTTTTCAGTAGAAGCAAAAAACTAATTCCGCCAATATAAGGGAATTATTGTTATAAACAAATATACCGTTGTAAAGGAAACTCAATAATATTTCAATAAAATCACAAAATTTATTTCTCTTCTTCCTTTTTCCATATGGTAATCATACACTGTTTCCGTCAAAAAAGTGGAAAATAGAGTTTTTTGAGTTGTGTTACTTTTGATGAACAGGTGCGATATATGAATGGTTAAACCACGCCAAAATTAAAAACGCACTTAAAATAATAAAGATTTTTTTTAATGCTGAACAGCTGTTTCCTTTTTCCATATGGTAATCATACACTGTTTCCGTCAAAAAAGTGGAAAATAGAGTTTTTTGAGTTGTGTTACTTTTGATGAACAGGTGCGATATATGAATGGTTAAACCACGCCAAAATTAAAAACGCACTTAAAATAATAAAAATTTTTTTTAATGCTGAACAGCTGTTTATGTTTTACAAAGATTTTACTTTTTATTTGAAGTATGATGGTGTAGAAGTAAAATGTAATGAAAAAAATTTTCTCTTAGATTTTTTGACAATCAGACCAAAAATAATTTGATTTTGTGAGACCAAAAGTCTTAAGACTTGTGTGATAGTGTAAAACAGCCTTAAGTAATAGTCGATCACCAGATAGAACCGTTATTAAGCAATTGAACAATAAGAAAATAACTAGCAAACATATGCATAAGTGTGAAGTATGGAAATATTAAATATAAATGCATGTGTATGCTTATGTATTTAAGGAAAGAGCAACTTAAAAGAACATGTAAAATAAAGAAAAGGATAAATAAATCAAAAGACTTAAACTACAGTTGCGGCGGTAACAACACTATTTGCCTTCCAAATTTCAAGAAAACTGGTTGATCATTTGTCCTATTTTACGGTCTATTACTTATTTCCTTTCTGATGTTACAGTATCTGCATGTCAAATTTTAAGAAGATATAGAAAGGAGGAGCTTTTATCCCCTTTATTCCTTGTGCCCTATTTCCCTTCAAATCACAAATTTAATGATTAGATGTTACGGTGTCTGCATGTCAAATTTTAAGAAAACCGGTTGATAAGATTAGAAGATAAACTACACAGAAACACTACTTACGGCCCATAGAGCATGCATATAAAATTTGGTCAAAATCGGTCCAGTAGTTTTTGAGTTTAGCGATCACGAACATACACGTAATTATACCCTTCACCACAGGTGGAAAAGGGTATATATAAGTTTGTCATTCCGTTTGTAATTTCTACAATATTGATCTTAGGCCCTGTAAAGTATATATATTTTGGGTCCTTATGAGGAGAGAAGTTGATTTAACGATATCCGTCCGTCCGTCCGTCTGTCCGTCTTACGTTTGATATGTGTTTTCCGGAGACTCCAGACATGATAGCGGCTAGGTTGTTTTACATTTATGTCACATATAGTCCACCATTTCTTGCTAATGAAATTCAGCCAGATTGGTCCAACAATGGCTGAGATATGACCAAAAAACCACGACTGCCTCTAATTTTTCCAAAAAATCCCTTGTGGTTGTTGTATTTTCATTACTTTTTTCTGTAAATCTGGAGAACGGCAAGAGCCAAAGTTTTCAAATTTGGTACAAACATTAAGGTTATAAATACACACCATTCCACAAAATGTGGGCGGGATTGGAGAAGTGGGCGTGGTACCTTCCATACAAAAAGTATTAAAAATTGTATAAAAACCTGAATTTTTTGACTGTTATATGACCTATGGTTACGCCTTATATATCAAAAGATCGGAAATTTAATTAATAAAAAATATTTTCTGAAAAACTCGGGAAAATCGGTTCAGATACGAAAAAGTTATGACCAAAATATTAATTTTTTTTTGGAATACCCATTTTCGGGAACCATAGATCTTCCCGAGTCCAAGTTTTACAACCAAAATAAATGGAAAATTTCTTCTTTAACACGTCGGTATATAAATCTTTCAAATCGGTTCAGAAATAGCAGAGTTATGACCAATATACTGAAATCCCAAAAAATACTCTTTTTTGTAATTAAGTTTGTTTTTTATACCCTTCACCGAAGGTCCTGCACCCTATAAAGTATATATATTATGGGTATATATATTCTGGGTCCTTATGAAAAGCGAAGTTCAAATCCGGTTGTCGTCTCATCTCTCCAACCCCCCCCCCCCCCTTCGCATTTGTTTACATATACTAGCATAATGCCCAATATGATTTTCGTTTATTATTTCATCTATTTAACGAAATAATTTTAACAAATAGAAATAGAATGTAAAAGGCGAATGAGACTTTACAGGACTTCCCACTGGATATTGAGCGGTTGTTGCAGCTAACTTATCCTGGTGAGAGTCATCCATTGTTGAACCTCTTCAAAACTGAGGCATTTGTAAATGGTATTCGGGATGCAGATATAAAACTTGCGGTATGTGCATCACAAAAGTCAACATTTGCAGATACTGTTTCATATGCCCAGCCCAGGAAACCACAAGGATTATTTCAAGACCACAAATAAGCAAGGTGCGTAGGCTCGAAGTGACCGCCAATGAGGAAAGGGATATTGTGCAGGACATAAAATAGCAGTTATGGAAGCTTTAAGCGAGAAGCAAACTAAAATCTTAGTAATGGAACATATTAAGAGTAACCTTACTGGCTGTGGACACTTGGGCATCACATTCGATTATTAGGCCTGATTTAATTTAGCCACTACTTGGTGTAAGACTGCGAACAGCTACGGGGGACTCTGCATATAGCCAATACAAGCGCCCATCATGAGTTTATTGTAGCTGATATTGTAGATGAAGTAATCATTGGCTCAGATTTTATGATGTTCGCCAGTGCTATATCGACTTACGCTACATTAAAAATGTTCATGGAAAATTGCGCCGCAAAAATAAGCACCCCTATTGTGGTTGGCGAATTTAAAATACGCCTGCGACTGTTTGGAAATAGATTAAAGGAAATAAGTTTACGTTCTCTTTATAAACTTTGTTTTCCTTTTATTTTAGTTTCGTTTTAAAACTAGGAAACTTCCATTATATTTCGGTTGCAAAGGTTTTGCGTAAGAATCACGTCGGGTTCACCAATTTTAAATGAAAGTACATTAATACATATTTATACAAAATAAAATTTATTAAACAAAATTGATATTTAAAAAAATAAAAAGGTGTGCTTGATTTCAAAAATCATTTTATGAATATTTTCTAAAATAAAAATTATGATGCATTGATTAAAAATATCGTTTAAAAACAAAGTATATTATGTACAATGGATATAAAAGTATCTACAATACTATGCCTAAGTAGAGTATAAGCCTTCTTATTGTTAAGGCTAGTTTACACGGTAATACGTTGTATTACGACATGATATAGAATGAGAAAAATCATATCGAGTAAAAGCAAAATGTAGTGAGTAAGAGAGCATGGTGGAATAACACTCAATTCACATGAGGGCTTTTACGACGTCGATTTGTCGACGTCTCTTTTGGTTTGTTGGCGAGCGGTGTAGAGAAGAATGAGGGGTAAACAAAACGACTCGTTTTGTGTTGTTCATGTCGTTTTTTATATTTCTCTTTTAACTTTTTCTTTTTACGTTTTATTCTTTTTCTTACTTTGAAGTGTGTGGTTGAAAATACAGTGAGACCTCGATTATCGATAATAGACGGGACCGGCAGCATTCTTGATTATTTATTTTTTTGGCGTGTTTCTTATTTTATGTAAATATATAATGTATTATTATGTAAACATGAGGAAAAAATTAATTTTGGCAGAACATGCTTCCAGTACGTTGTGAAATTCTCTTTCTTCGTTTATTTTAATTTGTTTTGATTGTTCAAAAGTAAACGAAAAAAAGATAATTTGTTTATAATTTCGGATAACAGAGGTAATGCCGGATAATAGAGGTAATTTAAATCAATGCAAAAAATTTTTTATTTTCCAGTCAATTGAAGCTGCCGGTTAATCGAATGACGGATAATCAAGGACATACTGTAAATAAAAAAAAGACATGCAACCAAAAATCATCGTATGAACGCAAAGAGATTTTGGAAGTTGCTTTAAAAGGAAATCAAGATAAAACGACGTCGTAAAAGCCCTCATGTGAATTGAGTGTAAGTAGGTGGCATCGTTACGGCAACAAATACAACATTACAACAAAAATGGAAAATACATCACCGTTTGCGTCAAAAAAATACTTTAAACAAAATCAAAGCGTGTCGGTAAACGCGATGAAATAAATAAATATTTAGCCAAATTTTATTTAATTATGGTCAATATCTTATTTATTTTAATTTAATTTATCAAAAACTTTAATAAAATACAATAATCACAGCACAAAGCGTGGACTTTTTGTAAACATAAACAAAACTTTGACATTAACCTAGACAAACAATGCAAGAGCAAAAAATCGTCATCTGGCGTAGTGCTGCCACCTCTTTATTTCACCATGTAATACCATGTTCACATGGACAGCAATATTCGTGTTTCGCTCTCTTATTCCTGTTTCGCGCACCAAACATGACTGAAACGACTTGTTTAACCATACAAAATTTTGAGAGCGAAACCGGTCGCTTCATTTTGAAACATGCTGCGAAACAGGAAAAATGTACTATCATCTCCAATTTTGATAACATTTATCGTTAGTTTATCTGAACTAGCTCTCAAAAAAAAATCAAAACAAAATAAAAATTGATGTTTAATAAAATAAAGTGATAATTGTACAATAATAATATTAATAAAAGTATTAAATTATATATTTTTAACTTTTAATTACTTTTTTTATCTATTTTAAATAAAATCACACTAACAACACACAAAAAAATGTCAAAATGAAACAAGAATGAATCGTATGAACAGCATGTTTGGCAAACTAGTTTCAGAGAACGAAACGAGTGGTTTATATCGTCGTATGAACATAGCTTAAGAGAGTATACGAATACAAAATCTGACAAGCGGTCGGTAAATGTTTTTTTTTTCTAAACCATTTTAGAAACTTATGTACAAGGCGAATTCATGTAAACGGTGGTGTCGATACTACAACAAGTAACAACACCAAAAACACAACAATGTATTTTTTTGTTGCTTTCGTTGATCCATATGTCAAAATCACAAGGAACTTTTGACATTTCTCTCTCTAGTTAAGAAAAAAAAGTAGCACAGCTGTGTTTTCAACGCCACCTGAAAAATGAATTCGCCTTGCTTATGTATTTTCATTACACCAAAGGTGTATTTTAACAGAGTAGCATTTTTATACAATTACAAAAACAACTAAAATCAACTCAGGAAATGTTCATGTTGTTTTTTGTAAAAATTGTAAAACTGCAACCATCTGCTTTTTTGTTATTATTTTTGATTTTACTTAAACCCGCAGATACAGGCAGATATAGCACCCTTGACAGCTGAAAAAGGGTCAAATCATATGTTTAACCCCTAAATATGAGAAACCGTAATGAAAATCAAGAGATATAAAAATGCATAAATAAGAGTGAACAGCTATAGATAACCAAAACAACATAAATTTTTCAGCAAAAACAAAACAAACATTTTTAGCTGAAAAACTTTTTATTTTGTATTTTTATAAAATACTTGCTGGCCCGGCAAACGTTGTTTTGCAATATAATTTACTTCTTTCAGATGTTACAGTGTCTGCATGCCAAATTTAAAGAAACCGGTTGATAAGTTAAAAAGATATTGGGAGGGGGAGCTTTTACCGCTTTTGCCATATTTTACGCCCTAAATAATAAAAAATATAGGCTATAATTCCTTCCAGATGTTACACTTGTGGTTTTCGAGTTTGTGAATATGTAAATAAAAAACAACTTTTAAGAGCAACAAATATTAACAAATACTTTATTAAGTTAAAGTTAATGTTTAAATAAAAAATAAAGTTATATTTTACGTTAAGTTGTACGCTTTAAAACAATTTGTTTTCTCACTGCTCACAACTCTTAATAAAAGACCCTTGAAATCTGTTTGCAATGACCTTTTAAAGGCCATTTTAGACTATAATACTTTGTGTTAAGACATGTCAAAAACTTACAAATAATTCATAATGTATAATAGTGTGAAAACACTTTGTAATGAAATGTCAAAAAATACGTAAAGAAATTTGGCAGTCGTATGGTTCTCTCTATTTTTTGAAATTTTTCTAAACGATAAGATTTTTCATTTTATCAGAGTTGTATTTTTACAAAAGCACAAGAAGAAAATCAGGGATGGAAAATTTAAATTTTGTTCACAAATATACACTTTTATTTTTTCTAATAAAAAAATTGCAAAATGATAAAAAAAAAATATAAAATTTCACGTGAATTCTTTTCAAATTTAAATAAAACACAAATACTAGTTTTAACAAATCGTTAAATAAAGTACACAGACGAAACAAAGAAATAAAAAACTATCATTGTATCAACTTCTCCACTCTAGAAGAAAACAAAAACACAGCTGTTGAATAATTTGCCGCCCACATCAAAATAAAAGTTAAATAATGAAAAAATTTCAATATTGAATAAAAATAAAGAAAAAATATGTCTGAAGACCAAAATGCAAGTTTAAATGTTAAGGTAAGTGCATAATACGCCAGCTTACAATATTCCAATGCTAAATAAAATGTTATTTGTATTTATTTTGTAATCTTAAGTGGAGCTCACAAACGGTATTAAAATTGATAAATCATTTTAAAAATGAAGAATGCCTTTATAACACAAAGCATCAACTTTACCACAATAAACACGCTCGAGCAGATGCCTTAGACACCCTTGCAAGGAAATTGTCTGATACGGTACCCAATATTACGCCAACGGATATAAGGGTAAGAAATACATACATACTATGTACATATGTAAGTCGCAAACATAAACTTGTACTGCCGTATTCATAAAATAGATTTGAAATGCATTTTAAGAAAAATTTGTATGAAAATTTTGCATTAAAACACATTTTAAACTTATTTTATTTTTATGAATACAGCAGGTAATCTTTAAATTTATTTTTAGACTAAATTGAATTACCTTCGGTCGCAATACGGAAGGGAACTACTCAAAGCCTCGGAATTCAAGAAAAGTGGACTTGGAACTGACGATATTTATGTTCCTTCTGCCTACTGGTTTGAGCATTTGCATTTCATTAAAGATTTTGTACATGTTCGCAAAGGGCAGTCTAACATTTCCTATGTAAGATAAAAAAGTTTTTGTAGTTAAGTATTTCAAATATATACATATGTATAATCATATATATACAGACTTTAGATGATAGTTCACAGCCCGAAATCGATGAGCAACCGTCTTCATGGAAACGTAAGGAGGTAAATATTAAAAAATATTTTTTGTTTGTACTCTACATCATTATTTATACATACAGGCTGACTTCCAAAACGAACTAATACAAAGTTTGTATACAGTTTTACTACTGTATTTTAACGATGCACATGCACAAAGTACCGAAACAATGCAACTATATGTTCTGTTTATTTAAACGTTTTGAAATGTAAGTGATGCAATGAATAATACATTAAAGTAAATCTGCATTGCTTGCAAATTAAATGTCAAATACCACAAAGCATCAACTTTGAAACCGATGCTCTGATGGCCATTTTGCTGCGTTACTAATATACACCATTAATGTTTTGGAAGGGTTTGCATTGCATATACAATTGTACTGCGGCGTAATGAAACATTATACTTTGTGCTTATACAAAGCATTTGACGTTTTGGAAGTCAGCCACATTGTGGTGTAGAGTAAAACATGGTCACCGACGTCATGTTCCGTAAATATTATTAACATATTATTTTATAGTTTGATAACGATAGTTCTTTAACTGAAACGGAGGATTCAACTCCAGCAAAGCGAAAGAAAAAAAGTACTTCTTCAGATACAGATGACATATTAAAAACCGCTTCAGATTATCTCAGAAAACTTACTGAAAATGAAAAACCGCAAGATAAGTTCACAGAAGGTTTAACAAGCTTTTTTTCATCGAGTATGTTAAAAATTACCAACAAAAACCTAAGAGATGAAGTTTCATCGAAAATAATGCTGTTGATTTTTGATTACATAAAAAAGCAACGAGAATTAGACGATGCAAAAGAAAACTAATATAACTTTTGTCATCGTTTCCTAAAAAGCAAAATGCCCTTATTAACCAAAAATTAAAAATCTATTTTTTTCAATGATTCTGATGTATAAATGTATAAACAAATGTATACGTATACATACATATATAAAGCGCTTCTTTATTGCAAAAAAAAAAATCAAACTTGCCAAAATGCGAATAAAGTCTTCAAAACGTACCTTTTTATACTGAAATAATAAAATATACGTATTTTGCTATAACTTCGGTTTAGTTTGAGATGTAATACTTTTTTTTACATATACAAAAGGTATGAAGGAGCAATTTTGCCTAACTAACTTTAAATTTTAGATTTTTTTGAGATAGGACTATTTTGCAATAAAGGAGAGTTATATATATATGTATATGTAACAGTATTATATGTATGTAAATGATTTTTTTATTCTTTTAAATGAACTTCAATAAATTAAAGAAAAATAAACTATTGAAAGTAACATGTTTCATTAAAAATTAAATTTTTTAATCGATTCGTCCTGCCACTCAAGAATATCAACGTTGTTAAAGTAGTGCCTATATTTACTTCTTACGTCGGAAGCGTCATTAGAATACCGGTTTCCTGCGCTGTTATCCAATCCAGTTAATGTAACGTTTTCAGATATCATATCTTCTCGGTCTTTCGCAAGATAGTTGCGACATGCACATGCTGCTAATGTTATCAGTTCCACTTTTTCCACGTTCGCTACCTTTATTTCCTTTTGAAATATTTGGAATCTTGCAGCCAGGATTTCAAACGCGTTTTCAACAACGCGCCGTGCTCTTGACAGGCGGTAATTAAATATTTTGTTTTCCTATGACTGTCTTTGGCTATAGGGTTTTATTATTCTTGAAGTCAAACGGAAAGCATCGTCTGATACAAAAACATAAGGTACCTAAAAATATTTTTGATAATTGTTTCTGTATTTATATTCAAAACTTAATAACTACCTTCACGTTTGTATTGGGTAGTTCTTCATCATCAGGAAAGTCAAGAAGGTTTTGTTGAATGGCGTCTCCAATATCGGATGCGTTGAAAGCCGCAGCATCATTGGCACGGCCATTTGTACCGACGTCAACCAATATAAATTTGTAATTGGCATCAACCACTGCCAATAAAATTACACTGTTAAAGCCTTTGTAGTTGTAGTAATAAGATCCTTCCGAGGCATTTGGACTAAAAGCTATATGCTTGCCATCTAAAAATCAAAATTTTAAAGTGGTTTGAAAAATTAATTAAAATGAACAAATATAATTTACCTATGGCCCCAAGGCACATTGGAAAGTTCCATTTTCGTTTAAAATCTTCAGCAACGTTCTTCCACTCTGCAGTGGTTTTACAACCCTTTAAAAATATCAAAGTAATAGGCATGTTAAGTTTTCTTTCACCTTAGATAAACATACCTTCAGATACTTTCCTTTTAATGAATTGTATATGGCTCGTAAAGTTTCTGGAACCAATAGGGAGATCAACGATACTGATACTCGGAACCCATAAGAAAGATCTGTGTAGGTATTTCCGGTCGCCAAATATCTTAAAGTGATCAAAAGACTAAAAAACGTGATATTAAAATTTTATTGTTTTAAGTTCTTCAAGAATATTTACCGCGTTATTGCCGAAACAGATTCCCTCAATACAGTGTTTTGTTTTGAAATCAAAGGGCCAACAAAACTTAACAAATCCTCGAATGACTCTTTCGAAAACCTACAAAAGTTTTGGAAATCTTTTGGATCTTCTAACTGTAATTCCTTCATTGCAATATGCGTTAAATCTTTTCCAGAATATCGCCGAAGAAGCCATTCGCGGCACCATCGGCGTTTAGTTTCCCGGACAACATTTTTGTGCTGCTCTGTTGAAATTTTTTTTATGACAGCTACAGTCATTATAACTCCTACATCTTTTTGTTTTTGGGAGTTTTTTCTCAACATTATTGTATAATGTTAGCTTGACACTTTTAGTTATGATTTATTTTTAAATTTACATATCGCACCTGTTCATCAAAAGTAACACAACTCAAAATTTACAAGTTTTCAGTAGAAGCAAAAAACTAATTCCGCCAATATAAGGGAATTATTGTTATAAACAAATATACCGTTGTAAAGGAAACTCAATAATATTTCAATAAAATCACAAAATTTATTTCTCTTCTTCCTTTTTCCATATGGTAATCATACACTGTTTCCGTCAAAAAAGTGGAAAATAGAGTTTTTTGAGTTGTGTTACTTTTGATGAACAGGTGCGATATATGAATGGTTAAACCACGCCAAAATTAAAAACGCACTTAAAATAATAAAGATTTTTTTTAATGCTGAACAGCTGTTTCCTTTTTCCATATGGTAATCATACACTGTTTCCGTCAAAAAAGTGGAAAATAGAGTTTTTTGAGTTGTGTTACTTCTGATGAACAGGTGCGATATATGAATGGTTAAACCACGCCAAAATTAAAAACGCACTTAAAATAATAAAAATTTTTTTTAATGCTGAACAGCTGTTTATGTTTTACAAAGATTTTACTTTTTATTTGAAGTATGATGGTGTAGAAGTAAAATGTAATGAAAAAAATTTTCTCTTAGATTTTTTGACAATCAGACCAAAAATAATTTGATTTTGTGAGACCAAAAGTCTTAAGACTTGTGTGATAGTGTAAAACAGCCTTAAGTAATAGTCGATCACCAGATAGAACCGTTATTAAGCAATTGAACAATAAGAAAATAACTAGCAAACATATGCATAAGTGTGAAGTATGGAAATATTAAATATAAATGCATGTGTATGCTTATGTATTTAAGGAAAGAGCAACTTAAAAGAACATGTAAAATAAAGAAAAGGATAAATAAATCAAAAGACTTAAACTACAGTTGCGGCGGTAACAACACTATTTGCCTTCCAAATTTCAAGAAAACTGGTTGATCATTTGTCCTATTTTACGGTCTATTACTTATTTCCTTTCTGATGTTACAGTATCTGCATGTCAAATTTTAAGAAGATATAGAAAGGAGGAGCTTTTATCCCCTTTATTCCTTGTGCCCTATTTCCCTTCAAATCACAAATTTAATGATTAGATGTTACGGTGTCTGCATGTCAAATTTTAAGAAAACCGGTTGATAAGATTAGAAGATAAACTACACAGAAACACTACTTACGGCCCATAGAGCATGCATATAAAATTTGGTCAAAATCGGTCCAGTAGTTTTTGAGTTTAGCGATCACGAACATACACGTAATTATACCCTTCACCACAGGTGGAAAAGGGTATATATAAGTTTGTCATTCCGTTTGTAATTTCTACAATATTGATCTTAGGCCCTGTAAAGTATATATATTTTGGGTCCTTATGAGGAGAGAAGTTGATTTAACGATATCCGTCCGTCCGTCCGTCTGTCCGTCTTACGTTTGATATGTGTTTTCCGGAGACTCCAGACATGATAGCGGCTAGGTTGTTTTACATTTATGTCACATATAGTCCACCATTTCTTGCTATTGAAATTCAGCCAGATTGGTCCAACAATGGCTGAGATATGACCAAAAAACCACGACTGCCTCTAATTTTTCCAAAAAATCCCTTGTGGTTGTTGTATTTTCATTACTTTTTTCTGTAAATCTGGAGAACGGCAAGAGCCAAAGTTTTCAAATTTGGTACAAACATTAAGGTTATAAATACACACCATTCCACAAAATGTGGGCGGGATTGGAGAAGTGGGCGTGGTACCTTCCATACAAAAAGTATTAAAAATTGTATAAAAACCTGAATTTTTTGACTGTTATATGACCTATGGTTACGCCTTATATATCAAAAGATCGGAAATTTAATTAATAAAAAATATTTTCTGAAAAACTCGGGAAAATCGGTTCAGATACGAAAAAGTTATGACCAAAATATTAATTTTTTTTTGGAATACCCATTTTCGGGAACCATAGATCTTCCCGAGTCCAAGTTTTACAACCAAAATAAATGGAAAATTTCTTCTTTAACACGTCGGTATATAAATCTTTCAAATCGGTTCAGAAATAGCAGAGTTATGACCAATATACTGAAATCCCAAAAAATACTCTTTTTTGTAATTAAGTTTGTTTTTTATACCCTTCACCGAAGGTCCTGCACCCTATAAAGTATATATATTATGGGTATATATATTCTGGGTCCTTATGAAAAGCGAAGTTCAAATCCGGTTGTCGTCTCATCTCTCCCCCCCTTCGCATTTGTTTACATATACTAGCATAATGCCCAATATGATTTTCGTTTATTATTTCATCTATTTAACGAAATAATTTTAACAAATAGAAACTAGGAATTTTTGTGTTTTTTTGCTACTTAAAAACTCGCCAAAAGAGATAAAAATGACAACAGTGCCTTTACAAAAAGAAAACAAACAAAAAACTGTGTTGAGTTGTAAACAGTAAACGGTCTATATTTCATTTTAATGATATTTAAACAGCGTTCCTTCATGGTAGGGGGTGTGTTAAGTTAGAAACTGTGAGTTCCCTGGTTCGAATCTTGGTTTTTTAAAAAGAATATTTTTTTAATATTGTTATGTTCCAAAACAATTTTAAAAAAATATTTACCAGTTTTCGCTTTTTAAATTTCATTTATAATGAAGTTTTAAGTATTGTAAATATGTATGTATATGGAAAAATTATTTAGTTGCTCTGTATTCTGCTCGCACAATGGTGAAGGGTATATAAGATTCGGCACAGCCGAATATAGCACTCTTACTTGTTTTTATATACATATTAAAGACCTGCACGAGTGTATCAGTAAGTATTGTTAAAACAGATACACCAGATATTTATCTGTTACTACTGATATAAATGAGAGAATTAGTGTAACTGATATTGTATGGTTTTGCTTTTGCCCACTCACCATATCTTAAAAACAAAAACAGATGCTTATGGTTTTGGATTGAGTGTGTCATAACATTTTTTTTTGCTTACAAATATCTGTTGTCACCATAAGTATTTCTACAATATCTGTGGTTATCTGTTGTATGCTAAAATATTGTTGGCGAGTTGATGAAAATAAGAGAGTTTATAAAAACTTGTATAAGATTCAACCAGGGGTGCCAGATGGTTTTAGTAAAAAATCGGCATATTTTCAAAAACAAATCGGAAATCAAATTATGAAAAAACGGCAAATTAAAATTACTGTTTAAAACACAATAAAACATTTTTTTAATGACAAAAACAACAAAGCAAAACAATTAACCATTACATAATGCTTTAAAAAAAATAAATAAAAATAAATGTTTTATAAATTTTATTTAATTAAAAAAATTCATACCCCGGAACTCAATTTTCAATTGCGAACCTTTAACCATTATCGTTATATATATTTTATTTTGGTTGTGGTAATCAATTAAAGTAAAATTTATTTTTTTGGTTATTGATAACCTAAGTAATTTTTTGGTTACAAATATCTTTTGGAAAAAATTATTTATTTATTTATATTTATTTATAGCAAAATTTAAATATGATTATTTCGCCTTTTGCTTTTTACCTCTTTCCTAAAAGAAGAGCAAGTTAAAAAAGACAAAACAAAAAAAATTTAAAGCTCAAAGAAAAAAAAAATCTTCTCTGACTGGTAATAACAAAAAGCCGGTTCAATAAAAAAAAGCAGGCGACGATTACAGATTACAACGATAAAAAACTGATCAGTGTACAACTTGACAGCTTGTACAAAAATTTGTTTTACTTTCCATACAAATACCGTTTGCGCTTGGAAAAGGTAAAACACACAAATTGTGACGTTTATTTGATTCCTACATTGTATAGAAAAAAAAAAAAATCTTGTTGTGTTTGTCTGGCATCAAAAATATCACTTGTCGTCGTAAATTATTTCTCAGCAATAGTGTAACTTTTAGCAACCTTTTGTGCTGCTATTATCTCCGATTTTGCGTCTATTAGCATACATTGGTTTTTGATTTGGCGGCTAACAGACAGAAGCTGTTTGTTTCATTCTTTTTCCTACAACATAAAAGTGATTGCCGTTGCTTTTTGAGCTTGTTTAAATAAAAAATTTTTGCATTGTTAAAAAAGCAAGTTGCAGCTGCTTTTGAAAAGTGTGGGCTATTTTAGCAGTAGAACTTTTCAATTTTGATTTTTTTTAATTAAGAAAATGACAAAATTTGGCTGCTTTTGCTAATATGGCGATAGCATTTTAAACCCTGGTTTACATAGCCAGCCAGCCGGACGTTTGAATTTCTTTAGATCGATTCCCCTTTTGCTTTAAGTCCCTTATATGAAGTTGTATATTTTTCAAAATGTGTTTGTTGTGTTAGACATACCACAAAAATACTGCAAATATGGAATATATATGTATAACCATTTTTTCCCTAAGTTACCCAAAATTAATAATGTATATAAAATAAACCAAAAATTACTGTATTGTAAGTGTTTCTCAAAAAATAGGCACTTTGATAATTTAGAGGCAAAAATCGTCCAAATGCCGATAAATCGTTAAATATGGCAGGCCTGATCACAATGATTCTCGCTTGTGTTGTTGTTGTTGCTCGACAATTTGTACTGCCACAGCATGAACACACAGTGTGTGTTTGTGAAATGTCTGGTTTTTTCTTGGGTTTTTGTTTTCTATACCCTCTGCCGCAACTAGCTGGGTATACTTAGTTTGTCATTCCGTGTGAAACTTTTTTATTATTCGATCCTTAACCGCGAAAATAACGTAATCACCAAATTCAATTTTACAGGAGAGAGCTTTTTTTTAATTCATATAAATTTTGTATTAAATTTGTCGCTCACGATAAAATCAGGGACCATCTAAAGTCGCTTTATATGATCAAATCTCTGCTTCTTGTTTTTCAAAACATGACTTGATGTTTTTAGTATATGATTTCTCGTTACAACAGGAGGATCAGGTTTATAGTTACCGGGATTTTAAAAACGTAAACTACGACTTGCTATATGAAAGTTTCTATTCTTTTGATTGGAATAACATTTACTTTATGAGTTCTGTTGATGATCAGCTAACATTTTTGGAGAACAATATTCTATCCCTATATGATGAAACTGTGCCAATAATAAGGAAAAAAATTACAAGTAAGAACAAACCGTGGTTCACCAAAAACATTGAGCAGTCCATACGACGTAGGGATCTAGCCTACTCTAGATGGAAACGTTTTAGAACAGCTGGACTAAAAGATGAATTCCGCTTTGCCAGAAGGAATGTTAATAATCAAATAAGATTGGCTAAATCCAACTATTATTCTAAACGTTTTAGTTCTGCCATTGACTCTAGAAACACATGGAAGACCATTCGAGACATTGGTATCGGGAAAGCTGTTAAAACTAATAGCTGTACCATTGATGCTGATGAACTCAATAATGTCTTCACCAATATACCATCGGTTTCTACAAATAATGTGATACCAAACATTACTTCTTTTAACAATAACTCGTGTTCTCGAGTAAATTCGTTCCAGTTTTCTTGTGTTAGCCAGGTTGAGGTTTTGTCTTGCTTTTCACTGGTTAAATCCAATGCTGTGGGTTCCGACAATATACATCCTTACTTTATTAAAATTCTGTTACCGTTACTACTGCCATTCATAACTCACCTTTTTAATTCAATTATAACTTCCAGTTCCTTTCCTACTAAATGGAAGCACGCAAAGGTTATACCACTACCAAAGTCTAACACGGAATATCGTCCAATAGCAATTCTAAGTTTTCTTTCAAAAATTTTGGAAAAGATTTTGCACTTGCAAATGAGTGCCTACATACATGCACATCGTTTAATGTCCGATAAACAATCGGGGTTTCGTCCCAACCACAGCTGTATAACTGCACTGGTTGACGTGTCTGAAAATATAAGACGCGAACTTGATAATGGTAAAACTAATTTCTTGATACTTCTCGACCATTCCAAGGCATTTGACACTGTAAACCATGATACCTTATGCATGAAATTGAGACATTTTTTCAACTTTTCATCCTCATCAACTAAATTAATATCGTCATATCTTTCTGATAGAAGTCAATCCGTACACGTTAATAACACTATTTCAAATCCAATAACAACTCACAAAAGGTGTGCCACAGGGATCGATTCTAGGACCCCTCCTTTTTTCAGTTTATGCTAATGACTTACCACAGCAACTTACTTATTGTAAAATACATATGTATGCGGATGATGTTCAGTTGTACTTAAGTAGTCCTGCAAACTCTATTAGGGAAAATGTCGATAAACTTAATTACGATCTGAACAAAATACATTGCTGGGCAGTTGCAAACGGACTTTGTCTTAATCCACAAAAGTCGAAATGCTTAATAATTCATAAAAAATCCATTACACCACTTATCGAATATGACATTTTAATAAATGATCAAAAAATCGACATGGTGCAAAAAGTTAAGAACTTAGGGATAGTGTTCAACAACAACTTAACCTGGTCAAGCCACATAAATACCCTCGTAGTTCGGACGTATGTTAAACTTCGAACGCTGTGGTCCACACAACACTTCACGCCACTAAGAATAAGGCAGCTTCTTGCAAAGGCTTATCTGATTCCTAGTCTTACTTACGGTTGTGAACTTTTCGCTAAATGTGATTCCATCAGTAGGAAAAAACTAGAAGTCTTGTACAACAACATTATAAGATATGTTTACGGATTAAGGAAGAGTGATGGAGTCTCTGCATTTTCGAAAAACCTTTATGGAGTATCTTTCGAAAACCTTCTTAAAATTAGAGTCCTTATTTTTCTGCACAAAGTTGTATATACAAAAAAACCACAATACATTTATAGTTTTATACAATTTGCTAGATCCACCAGGGGTAAGAACATGATTATACCTAGATTTAAATGTCTTGTGTCGGAATGGCAATTTTTTATAAACGCCGTTCGTCTTTGGAATTGTGTGCCAAACTACCAACAAACAAATAGCAACGCAACTCTTTTTAGGAAATTTTTATTTAAAACTTTCGCTTAGCTTAAACTAAAAATGTTCGTGATAAATTTATTAAATGCTTTTTATATCTGTATTTTTAGTTTAATTTTTTTTTTTATATATTGTATTAAATTTTTTTATTTTTAATATAACTTGTAATATTACTTATATTATATTTATTCTTTTTTATTTTAATGTTAAATGTTAACTATTAAAATCTTTTATATGGTAATCCTTATAAACCAATATAATCCTGTACTTTAATTATAAGACTTGTTCTTGTTGTGCAGGAAATCGATAAATAAATAAATAAATAAATAAATAAATAAATAATGGTTATTGTTTTTTTAAAGGATACGGCAAAATTCCTTTTATTTTCATTTGGTTATTTTTAAGCATTATCGTAACTTATATTTTATATTGGTTGGTTGTCGTAGCCAATTAAAATAAAAAATAAATTTTTTTTGTTAAATCCATTTTATATTATTTTGGTTCCAAATAACCTTTAAAAAAGTAATTTTTTTAACAAACTGTGTTGTTAAAATTTTTCTTGAGGTATTATTTTCTGTGCATATGTTTTTATGTATATCATAGCTGGGCGATTCTATTCTAGACAACTTTTAACATAAATTTTCAAATCACACTATTTGACACTTTTTTGATGCCAATTTTAAGTAAAATATCAATATTTCAAAATAATATAATTTTTTTAGACGTTAGCTTAAATATAAATTTGTTGTGCACTTCGAATCATTAAGATTCATAGATTTGGCGCGAACAGCAAATTCATTGCATGTTGCACCCGCCATGGCTTAAAGAGCAAATTTCTTATTATTGGATTATATTTCTCTAAGATGTTTTATTTGATAATCATCGTCTGATATCTCATCTTTCACAATAAAAAAGAATAATACAATAAAAGTTTAAAAATTAACAGAGTTTTGTGTTTTTGTAGTATGATCTTATGAAAGTGGGCCAATTTGGTTGCACCCGTTATGCACTTTAAAGCTCTCTCGTTCCTATTTGATCGTGTCATATAAATTCTTGTATATAGATAACAATAGTATATAAAAAAATTTTACCCCTTCTAGAAATAACTAAATTGCAAATGTGTTTCATTCTATTAGTAAAAGACGTTTAAAGCGTCTTAATGTTGCACCCGTCAGAATAGAATCGCCCAGCTATTCATTGTACATTATTTGTTAAATTTATTTAATTCTTCTTTAAATTCACTATATGTGTATCAGTTTCAAATAATTTACGATAATGTCTTTCAAATTTCATTTCTTCTTTTGGAAGTTTAATTCACTATTATTCCAATTTATTTTATTCAAATTAATATTATATTATTATAGGTATTATTTATTATTTGTTAAAATGGTTATTTATAACCAAAAAAATATTTTTTGCTTTGATTGGTTACGACAACCAGAATAAAATATATATGTATACATATTAAATTATAATTGTTATTTTTAACCTTTACCTATAATTCATCAATATTAATGGTTATATGTATATGATTTTTTGTCGTTTCTCTTATAACTGTTAGGGTCTCTGAATAAAATTGTTCTTGCTATAAAAGCGTAATGGTACCTTATGTGATCATGACTTTTTAGGAGATGATGCAGTGTTGCCAATAAAGTAATTAATTAAAAAAAAAGGAAAATCGAAAATGACTGTTAGACAAACACATTTGCACAAAGTCACATTTGCTTTTATGTATGTAGGTTATTTCCACATAAAATGTAGCATACTTTTTCTTTAATGTTTTCAAATAACACATTTTTGGTTTGTAAAAGACCCAACATTTTTTTAACAAAAACAAAATACATACATGTGTTCAGTTGTTTTAGTAATTTTTTACAATAATTTTTGTCTACATGTCTTTTAAACAAAAAAAAAAAAAAACAAAAAAGATCATCAAAGAAAAAAAAAAACAAATATATACCGTTACTAAAATTTTCAAAAATGTTTGCTTTAGCAAAAAGCAGCACACACGTTTTTACATCATTGATGCCCACGGTAGTAGTATTGGTGAGCAGTGTGACCAGATTTTAAAAAAATATAGAGCTAAATCAGGTTAAAAATAGAGCTAAAAAAGGCTAAAAATAAATAAATAAAAGCCAAAAAATAAAGCTAAATTTTTATATTGCTTTTTAATAATATTAATTCATTATTCGTATTATAAATAACACATAGTACTATGTAAAAACCTTTTTTTTAGTCA
The DNA here is from genome assembly GCA_963931875.1 of Pollenia griseotomentosa. Classification (NCBI taxonomy): domain Eukaryota; kingdom Metazoa; phylum Arthropoda; class Insecta; order Diptera; family Polleniidae; genus Pollenia; species Pollenia griseotomentosa. Next base: position 13,083,557 of record OZ007565.1, read on the forward strand.
AAATTTAAGTAAAATATGTTTTTAATCAGTAACCAAATCAAACTATGTATCAAGGTATATTTATAGCAGGTAGCCGCGAGATTACAACAATTGTACAATAAAACAAACAACAGGGCTTTTTATTGTTGTTAAGTGGTACGAACTGTCAAACAGCAAAGGGGTTGATAAGAGACAAACAAGACAAAAGATAAAGACAAAAACCTTGTTTACTTGTTTTCTATACAACATTTGACAGTTCGTACCACAAAACAAGCAAATAAAAAATAAACAGCTGGCTTTCCGAGACTACCTGCTATAAATATACCTTGCTATGTATGTATAGTTATGGAACAAAAATATCTTGATGAGCATTAAATTCAAACACATATTCATGTATGTATGCTCGTATAATAATAATGATTATAAAATAATTTTTTGTAATTCTTATGCCAGCATAAGTTAACCACAAAGAAAATAAAGTTAAGAAAAGTCTTAAGACTAAAATAAAATTGATAGCAATTCAAAACTACTTTGGTTGATATATATAAAAATAAAGTAAAAACAAAAAATATAAAATTAATATATAAAAAGTGATATCACATGAACGTATGTATGTATCTTTGTACAATGGTGAACATATATAAAAAAGCTCTTAAAGCTAATATACAAAAAGGAATAAATTCAAAGGCATCGGTTAATATAAAGTATAGTATAGAACAAATTTGGAATCCTATAAGATTTGGATTCTTCGTTTGCACAAATTATGAGTATATTTACTAGATTTAAAAATTTTTAATTCCAAAAAATACTTTTTAACAAGCAAACGAATAAACTTGATAAATATTTGACTACATGTTAAATATTTCCTCAAATGAATATTCGTCTTCCTCTAAAGAGTTCGACAAAAAATCACTATTATTTGTATAAATAGATTTATCAAAATTTTTTATGAGATCATTTGTTATTTTAAAATTATGACAACATTTATTTATTCTTTTTAAGCCACATCTTATATAGAGAAGTGAATTTACTGTATTTAAAGTAAATCTGTTTCTAATTTTCGTTTTTATGAGATTCATTCCGCTGAATACGCGCTCAACTTCAGCGTTACTGAAAGGCAAAACTAAAAATTTCATCACAAAAATAGATAATTCCCTAAAGGGGTTTTCATTTAATGCATTCTTATACTCAAAAACATTGATCCAAAATTCTATTGTTGAATTTTGATTAGGCCACTCGTAACAATTTAATTTTTGCCACTGTAATTCTAAATCAGAAATTTCATCTAGTTTTAAAATTGTCATTTCTTCTTTAAAATTCTCATACAAAGTACATTTTATTTTCTTGAGACTATTTTCTAAAGAAAAGAAGTTTGTTTGTTGCAGTGATGAAATATTGTTTGGCAAACGTTGGCGTAATTGATATATTAATTGTTTAATAAAATTTTGGCAAGTACATCTTATATCTTTTTCTGTTTCAGAATCTATTATTTGTCTTTTCGAAATCAGATATTGTTCAAAACTATAATTAAAATAAGGTATTGGAGTTAAAAAATCTTCCAAATCAGATTTTAACGGATCAAAATGTTCAGTTTTCAAAATAATTTGATTTGCAAGATCTTTCAATAATAAATAAACTTCTGAAAGCAATAATGTGGGATCTGCGTCGTTGCTTTCAAACATTTTGTTTACTTTTTGAACATCTGATAGTAACGGTTTCAAAAACTTTAAATAAAGTAAATTCTTTTCATTATACAATTTTTTCAAAATTTTAGCTTGATGACACGACTCAGAAACAGCTGCAATTTCAAAATGGGTTTTTAGTTCTAACCATTGGTTTTCAATTCGATTTACAGCTGTTTCTATTGACAGCCATCTAGTGTCACAAGCTCTTACTAACTTAAGTGGCTGCATATCACAATTAATTGCTGCATATATGTTTTTATAGTTCTTTTGTCTTAAACTTGATTTTGAAAACCAATTATATGTTTCTGCCACTAAATATTCAATTTCGGACGGCAAACTTTTGGACGCATGTGAAACAGATAATTGTATCGAATGACAAACGCAAGGAACTAATACAATTTTATCGTTTTTTTCTTTTAAATTTGCGATAACACCACGGTTCACCCCGGTCATAACTTTTGCGTTGTCTGTTCCTAAGCCTACCATATATTTTATATCTAGATTAAAAGCATTTAAAATTTTTAAGATAGCTGAAGAAATTCCGAGAGCTGTTGCTTCTTCTAGAGCATACAAATGTAAAAATGTATTTACGATATGCTTTAATGACTTACTGTAGTACCGAATTACTACACCTAAATGTTTTTCCACAGTAATATCGGTTGACTCGTCTATTATAAGACTATAATGACTTCCCTTAATGTCGTCTGTCAACAATTGCTTGAAATGTGGTGCCAAAATAGAAGTAATGATAGCGGTACATTTTGTTCGCCCCAAAGACATTGCCACCGCCGGTTTGCTGTCATTGAAAATATTTTTGTGCATCTTTACCATGTGATCTACAGACCTAATAGAAGTATGCACCGCCACGAACAATGCATCAGACAACTCAGCTTCTTTTTTCTTCGTACAGCTACTTGAAGTTTGAAACTCTAATGTTTTTTGATTTTTGGTCTTGAAAGGTGATGCAGCAGCTACATGCTTACTTGTCTTCCCATGCGTTAACAGGTTACTTAATTTTGATTTCAATGTACAATGACAGTATTTACATTTTACCTGTTTGTCATTTACTTCAACAATCCACTTCGAAAGTCTCGAATCATTGAACCAGCTTTTTCTCAATTTTTGCGTGTATTTTCTAGAATATAAAACGATACTTAATTCCTTATACTTTTCTTTTCAATATTAAAACTACCTTTTGCTAGTACTAGGTGAAAATTCATCTTCTGTATCACTACTACAGCTATGCACATTTTGCTTATCATTCGACTCATTTCTTTTTAAGAATCTATATGTATAAGTAATTAAAAATAATACACCTTACTTATAGTTTTATATTAATACTACTGACCTTTCCATTTTCCTTTTTATTAATTTTTTAATTTAATAGGTAGGTATAAAGTATGAATTTAAGAAGCCAAATACGAAAAAACAGTTACATGTAGTTCACAATAAAAGAAGAAAACAAAATGTGTACAAAAGTACATTTAAAAACAGATTATAGCAGATATTGAAACATCGCATTGTGTGTAGATCATCAAGCTGTCAAAAACAATAGTGAAAAAATAACTGTAAATCTCCTACTACCACCTTGCTTAACTTTAAAGAATTACTTGCTGACTTATTGTTTCTGTGATGCTAGATTTTAGCTGTTTGAGACTAGTTTATAAGGTTACCAATATATCTTTTTATTTTATTGAACTTTCTTTTTTTATTATGTACATATCATAAAATCATTGGAATACAAATAGAAAAAAAGGCTAGAAAAAGCCAAATTCATTTTTTAAAAAAGCTTAAAAAAAAGCTTAAAGCTAAATGAAATATATCAAGCTAAATCCAAAAAAATAAAGCTAAATTTAGCTCGAAAAAAGCTAATATGGTCACACTGTTGGTGAGAGTGACGAAATAACACTGGAAGAAAACAATTTGCTATTCATTTTATTTAGTCGTCAGCGAGATTGCGACGAAAGCACATGTGTGATGGGTGTTGTCATTTTTTTTCTGTTTCTTTGTTTAACAAAAGGGAAATTTAAAATTAATGAATGTACATATTTAAGTAATACACTTGGTGAATGTATTTATTTTAGTAATTCTCTTGATGAATGTATTGATTGGTATATATATATCTATAATACATACATATATAATTTATATATGCGGACATCTGGATAGTATGATATATTTCGGAATAAAAAGATTCTTCGAAGTGTTTATAAATTTTTGGGTAAGAAGATGTGTTTTATTGATGTATTAATGAAGCTTGTTGGTTTCGCACTATTTTTATTGCTTACTTTTTTATGCCACAAGCTCGAAATTTTACAGGGAAGGTTTTTTTTAAATAAAATCAGTTTGAATAAATAATATTTACATTATAAATTTTAAAATAATGGCTTTTTTCAAACTGATTTTATTTAAAAAAAAACCTTCCCTGTAAAATTTCGAGTTTGTGGCATAAAAAAGTAAGCAATAAAAATAGTGCGAAACCAACAAGTTTCATTAATACATCAATAAAACACATCTTCTTACCCAAAAATTTTACCTGCTGTCACATTTGCTTTTATGTGTATAGGTTTACACATAAATTGTAGGAAAACAAGACTTTTTTTAACATGTTTTTTAAATATTTTTACTTACTTAAGAAAAGTGTTTTCAAAGAAAAAAACCCACCGACGCGATTGGTACAGAAACAAAAATATTTTTACAAGCACAAAATACCAACAAATTATTGTGGCTATTTTTTCTTAATAATTTCTGCATTTTTAACGAAAGTAAAAGTGACCCTTTTCAGGTACAAAGAATTTTTTTCACAAACAAAACACATATCGTTAGCTTAAATGCAAAACAATGTAGATATTATTTGAAAATTACAAATTAATAGAATACAATATTTTTTCCTTAATTTAGTAATACTCTTTGTGAATGTATTTATTTATTTATTTATTTGCAAATAATTCATGTCTTTGTGAACATCTTCAAAATGTTTTTTTAAATTATATTTCTTAGTTTTTTTAAATGTCTTATGACAAATAAGACATTGCATGTCATCAAAAGCATTTTGTAACATAAAATAATTTTCGACTGACATCATTAATAAATCGCAATAATTTCAATTTATGTGTTAACTCACAGCAGTCTCGATGACGATTAAAATAAGACACAGAAGTTCTGCCAGTGTAGTTTGTCTCTCGCACTCAACATGCTGATTTCCTATTGGTTGATTGACGATCAAACAAAAGAGCGTAAGTATACGTGTGAGTTTCATTTGCTGATATCAGCCACTACTGGGCATCTTTGTTTTACATGAACAAATCATGTACACAGCAGACACAAAGAAACTAGTAGTGTTGTTGTTGCTTGGCAATTTGTACGACCACAGAACGAGCAGCCTGTGTGTTTTGTTTTTGTAAATTTTTTTGTTTGGCTTTTTTTCGCTCGAAATACATTCACGCTCTCTTTCATTGAAAATAACGGTATCGTACAATAAGTAACTTATTGTATTCCATAAGTATCCACTAGTATCTGCTTTTGCGAAACAGATATAAGCAGATATGATACTCTCTTTCGCTTTTTTATCAACTTACATCCACTCTTTTACAAATCATATCAACATCAACTTATATCAGAAACACAAGAGCACTCATCCATACGCATCAACTTTAGAAAAAACACAGAAACAGATATAAACAGATACATCTGTGCAGGTCTTTAATACATATGCAGAGATAAGATCAAATGTGATCAAAAATTTTGTTTGTTAAATAAAAAATCATTAGTACTTAACATCCCATGGAAATTTTGCGGTTAAAAAAGTAAGTAATGCCTGAAAAGAGAAATATAGTAAGTTAATATTTTTCTTGTGTATTTTGTTTGTTTACTTACAGGTTCAATTGTTGTTTGAATTGGCATATCTCATATGTTGCCCAAAGATTATTAAGCATCTTTTTCTTCAGTATCAGCGGTAAAGTGAAGATTTTTGAGAATAAAAGAAAAAAAAATGCGTTTTGTTTACGTAGATAAAACATTGTATTTTTAGACCGACTGTTGGGATTAAAAAAAAAAACAATAAATGGTCATGGATACTGACATTAAACAATTATTTTTGACGAGTTTCTGCTCAAGATCAGGAGTGAGTAAAGTGAAGTGTCTAACATAAAAAGAAACAAACAAAATTATATATTGTTTGCATAGGAATTGGTTTTTTGGCGCCTTTCTCTCCAGGCACAGTAGTAAGTAATGTGAAATGTCTAAAAAGAAAAGAAACAATAAATAACACTTGTTATGTATCTCTGATTTAAGTAGGATGTGCCGCTTCACCACTAGCTCAATTTTTCTCTCGGGATGGATTCTTAACCCGCACATTCCAACTCTAGATCACAACAGCAAAACTAAACAACAAAAAAAACTAAACAACATAAACATCGCCTAAAACCACCTAAATCAAATAGACACGACATACATGGGATAGATGTTTCATCCCTGTCAGCGTTGCCCTTATCCCAACCATGTCATCTAACCGCGATACGATGACCCCTCACGCTCGAATACACTTCAGACTACTACACAACCATTACACCGGAAATCCTGTTAAAAAAAAATTACTCACACATATTTAATTATTTTCTCAAACATTAATTTATAATTTATTTTGATAATTTCTTAACCTAAACACTTAACAAATAATAAATAACTAACATAAAAAAGATTCTATACACTAAAAGATTATTGCTTCAATATAATAAATAATCCGAGATATACATTCACAATTTCTTGAATTGTGAAGATATCCGCGTCATATAGGTAAAAATTATTCTTTTTTTTTATATAGGTTTTCTACTCTTTTTTCCTTTTGCAATCAAAAAAATTTTCACCCCTGGGTTAAATTTAAAAAAAATCAATTAGTTATTAAACGAATGGTATCATATACCCTATGTCTTGAACTCACAATAGTTTCCAATTTCTTAATTTTAATATTTTTTTAAACTAAACTGTCAACTTTACTTTCCTTTTCCTTCAAACGGTTAACACACTAACATATACATATACAAATTCTCGTCTTTTTCCTTAAAAAAAAATTACAGCAAACACAATAAACAGTAAGAAAAAAAATTACGACATTATCCACGTACACAAAAGGTTAAAATTAACCGCTTCTGGCACTTTAGTTTCAAAATTTTAAATCTATTGTTGTACCTATCGCTTTCCCCTAATGAGCTCACTAGAAAAAAATTGGATACGGTTTAAACGCTCTCTTTAGTTCTCGAGAAGCAGAATTCTATTATTTTCGATCTAAATTTCGTTTTTTTTTTTCTTTTACAAAAATATAACGACACTAACACCTCTACCTACATATATTGCTTATTCTAATCTTAAATTATTTTTATGTTTCCAGTCGAATTTTCCCTTTACGCCTTAAAATATACTATTCTTTTCCTTTAAGTTAAAATTTAATTTTTTCAAATTGTGGACAAAGTCACACTTTGATTTCCTCCCTTCTGGAAGGCATGGAGCGGGAATACACCACTAGCTCTACCAGATCTATCGTGCTGGCCTAAGGCCGGTGATGCCAGGGTGGATACCAACAAAAATCCGGACAATAAATATTTTAAAATTTCCGTTACCTTTTTTTACTTTTTCTTCTTTTTTTTTTATTTGTTGCACGCGTTATTTTATTTTGTCTTCATTCAAGAGGATTTTTAATCCTCTTTTTTTTAGAAACAGGTAACCAATTGTCTGGACTCTTTCTCCCTTGCTGTTCCAAAAATAAGGTCCCTTTAAAAATAAAACATATTTATAAGACAAAATTCAATAACTTTATTCCTAATTAACTCACTTCACTCCTTTCCAATTTCACTTCACTCACTTCAAAAAAAATGTTCAATACTTTTTTATCTAATTTTCAATATCAAACTTTTGGCAACTTATTAACATCCGCCTTTTTTGTTTACGGCTCAACTTTACTTTAAACAATAATCTTTCAAAATTGTTTTCTGTTATTAAACCCTTCACTTTTGTTAAACACAAAACTTAACGGCTTTACTACACTAACAAAGTTATTAATAAAAAAACAAACTCTCACATAATTACAACATTTATGTACAATAAGCCAGGTTCAATGCCCTTTTTCCTTTTTAACCTTGAAGCCCTTCATTAATTCTACCACAGTCGTTACCTTAAAGAGACATTTTTTTCTCTTTCAAGACTATTATTTAGTGGCAACTTTATACTCGTTAACTACAAAAAATAGCAACTCTACATATAACAGTTTTCCAGAATGGACTTCCAATATTACTTTGACAGGCCATTAAACTACAAACACACACATTCCTCAAACAAAATAACATAAAATAAAACACCAAATAAAAAACCTCTAAAAAAACCCAACAACGTGCACCAAGCAATTCGAACCAGCAACAAACCACTTAAAGAACACAAAAAATAAACACCAACAGGAACATCCACAGGTCACCAAACAAACACAAAAACAATCAACATCCATGCGAGAAGGTTTGTAACCAATTTCCCCCTTTCTCAATCTTCTAAACTATTCTTTCTATTTCATAATCCATGCGCACTACAAAACCCTTGTCTAGAAACCAATCCCTCGCAACATCAACCAACTCGGCCTACCGCAAACAAAAAAAACTCCAATCAAAAAAAAGAAGTCATAAGCCTTATTACACCCATAACAAAACTCTGTGGTTTCTCCCCCCGACAGAAATCGCAGTGAAATGGGTGTTAGAGTCTTTGGTCTCCTTCGCGGTGCCCAACGTGAGCCACACCCGCCTTCCATTTTGGTACTCGTCAGTGCACTCCAACCAGACCACTGCCGCTGAGATAGCCGGGCACCATTATTCTACTCAGCCCAGGCAACTATTCATTTCCCTTAATTTTCCTCCAATTAATTTACTTTTCCACATATCCCTAGGTACATTGTATTCACCGTACAGAAATCTGCACCCGCACACATTGTCACCTTAATACAATAACTCAAGGTAAATGAAAGACAATTAGCACATATTAAGAACATTCACAGAAATACTTTGGGGACACATAAACCTAACCTAATATTGCACAATTATTGAGTATTGCACCCCTTGGTCACGTTTATTTATTGCCATTGTCCCCTTCATGCCATTCCCATATTGCCTAATACCTTCACATAGCCTCGATTTATTGCTTCAGGTCCTTCGCGTGATATATCCCAATTGACTTACCACCTAATGATTCAATCTCGTACATATTATTTCCTAATACCCTACCAATTCTACACTTAGTAAATTTACGACAAAATTTCGCGTTGATGCTGTTTTTAAAATCACTTATAACAAAATTTCTTTTATATACTTCCTGTCCTGGATGAAAACGTATCATTCTCGCCCCTTGATTGTATCTAAGGGCACTTCTTTTATATGATTGATGTAAATTTTCTTTAATTTTTTCCCTTATTAACTTTATTCGTTCAGTTCTTTCTAAATTTCCAATTTCCGTATCATCCATTGCTTTCAATTCCCTAGCCAATTTGTAATCGGACCCATAAGTGAACATATTGTGTCCGAATAAAGCAAAGAAAGGATTCACACCTGTAGCCGTGTGAATTGCTGTTCTCAAAGCTAGTTCTATAGATGGCAAATTTATATCCCATTCCCGGTGATCATCCTTCAGGTACATTCTAATGCTGGCTAAAACACTTTGGTTCACCCTTTCTGCTGCATTTGACTGAGGAGAATATACCGCAGTCCTTGTGTGTTTAATCCTGAATCATTTTTTGGAATTCTTTTGATATGAACTGGGGGCCATTATCTGAGTGGATATTTTCCGGTACTCCAAAATTGTGAAATACATGATTAACTAAAAATTGTATTACATTTTTGCTTGTGGCCTCCTTCATTGCTTTTAAAAAAACGAATTTCGTTAAATGATCCATAACTATAAATATATAGGTGTTTCCCTTCTTTGACCTAGGATATTTTCCCAAAAAGTCGATATAAATTTTTTGAAATGGTCTATCTGTTACAACCTCATTCCCAATTTCAGGCATCAACCTCTTATTTGATGATTTACATTCTTTGCAAATTTCGCAATGATTGACGAAATTTTTAACTTGTAAAATCATATTCGGCCAATAATACTTTTTTCTTAGATGATTTAACGTTTTGTTTATTCCCCCATGTGCCTTGTCTGCAGATTCATGCGCTTCTTTTACTAAAATATTAGTTAATGAATTTGGTATCCAAAGTTTCCATTGGAACTCCTCTAGCTCATCCATTTCACCTACCAAATTATTTCTTTTAAAAATTAAACCGTTTTTTATTCGTATATCAGGCAATTTTTCTTTATTTTTTTCTATTGTCTCCCTTAAATTGGTATATTCTTCCGACTCAAACTCAGTGGTATCAAATCCTAGTATACATTCCGGCGAATCATTTATTTCCTCTACATATCTTGAAAGTGTATCGGCGACTATGTTTTCTGATCCCTTTTTATGTTCAATAACAAAATCAAAACTTTGTAGTAATAATGCCCATCTTGCTAGTCGGCCACTTAAATCTTTAAGTGACATCAGCCACTTAAGACTAGCGTGATCAGTTATCACGGTGAAAGGCATTAATTCTACATAGGGTCGAAATCTTTTTATCGCTAAAACTGCCGCCATGCACTCCTTTTCCGTGACTGTGTAATTCTTTTGTGCCTCATTAAGTTTCTGTGAGAAATAAGCTATGGGCCTCCCGTTGTTTGCTTCATCCATTTGAAACAACACTGCCCCTACACCATAGTCCGAAGCATCACATTGTATAAAAAACCTTTTTCTAAAATCGGGATGTACCAACAATGGAGCAGTGGTGAGAGCATGTTTTAGTTTGTTAAAGCTTTCTATAGCTTCTTCATTTATTTCAAATTTTATTCCCTTTTTAATAAGGTTTGATAAAGGAGCTGTCAAAGTAGAAAAATCTCTAATAAAACGACGATACCATCCCGCTGTGCCCAAAAAACTTCGTATAGCCTTAACCGATTTGGGTATTGGTATCGCCCTAATGGCCTCAATTTTCTCAGGGTCTGTTCTCATTACGCCACCTCCCACTATGAATCCTAAATATTTAATTTGTTTGAAGCAAAATTTTGATTTTGTCAGCCCAATAGTCAGGTTTGCCCTGTTCAAACATTCAGCAACTTGACTCAATAACTTCACGTGATTTTTAAAATCCGCTGATATTATTAATAAGTCGTCTAAGTATACGAACACGTTTGCTTTTAATTTCTCCGGAATAACCTTGTCCATGAGCCTACATAGACTCTGCGCGGCGTTACATAAGCCGAATGGCATTACTACATACTGGTAAAGAGGTCTTCCTGGAATGGTAAATGCTGTATATGTTCTCGATTTTGCCTCTAAAGGAATCTGCCAAAATGCATGTTTCAGGTCTACACTACTTATGTAATATGTTTCATCTAACCTACTTAAAATGCCTTCAATATTTTGAATCGGATAAGCATCCTTAATAGTTTTCTCATTTAATTTTCTCGCATCTAAACATAACCTGTTTTTTCCTGGTTTTCTCACTAAAGTCGATCTATTAGACCATGGACTATTGCTTTCTTCTATTACTCCCAATTCTAGCATATTATCTATTTCGGCGTACATTAGCTCTTGCACTGCAGGGGAGACAGGATAGTATCTTTCTTTCACGGGGACGGTATTCTCCATCAACTCTATTTTATGTTCCTCTAATTTGGTTCTTCCTAACCCATGCTTCTCATAGGTCCTAAATTCGTTTATTACCTTTTTCAATTTTTCACTTTGCTCTTTGGACAATATATGTCCATCAGCATCATTAATAGTTAAGGGATATTCCGAAATCAATTTTTCTATGGCTATCTCCTCAGATGAAAAAATGTTTGGTGCCAATTCAAATTTTTTCCAGAAATCCACACCAAGGTAGGCAGACTGAATCAATTGTGGGCACAAATAAAATTCCATGTCCTCTTTTCGGCCATTAAATTCTACTGGCAAATTTATTTTTCCTATTATCTCATAATTTTCTCCTCCAGCTGTCTTTATATTTGAGACCCACGGGTATATTTCGCCCTCAAAATCGCTTAGTAACTCCTCACAATTTTTTCCTAGTATACTTATAGAAGCGCCTGTATCCAACAATCCATTAACTTTTGTTTTACCTATACTAAGATCTACAAACACTCTTGGATCATTTGACATACCTTTTCCTATTACGCTACAAATACGTACGGATTCCTTGAGTTTTAGAAAATCTTGTTTTTTCTTTTTAAACCTGTTTCTGGTGTCAACTAACCTTTTTATATTTCTATCATTTTCTGTGCCATCCATTATTCTATTTCTTATATCGTTATATTTTCTTAAACGCTCTTCATAAGTTCCTGTTAATTTATTTTTCCTAATTTTAGAGTTGTTACCATTCTCCACTTTACCATTTTCCCTTATGGCTCTTTCTAGCAAATAATATGGTCTCTGTTTAATTCTGATTCTATTTTCTTTTACATTATCGACTTCTTCGTTATTACCCTCCATTTGTATACAGGATTCCTTTAATTTTCAGTGGGAGCCTGTATGGAGTGTGACTCTACCGAACTCGACACACTCCTCTTCAAGTTTCCCATACAGTTGGGGCATTTAGGAGTAATAACACCATCTAAACCACACCTGTAACAAAACAAATTTCGTTGCATTGAAGAGCAGTCCATAAACATGTGCCCTATCTGTCTACAATTCCAACAAACTGCTGCTGATACAACCCTTTGAGGGGCTTTTGTTTTATTAGCATTATTATATTTTATTTCCTCGACTATTTCTATATCTGGTTCCGTCTGGCACTCTTCCACAATTTCATTTACTTGTCGCCTAGGCAAACTGAAACGGGTTTGTGTTAAATTAGTTGGCTGTTCCTTTCTTAAATAATTTCTTTCAACTATAGAACACTCATCACGAAGTTGTTCCACGGTGTATATAGACATTGGGTACAAAATTTGGCCAATACTTGGTTTTATATTTCTTTTCAATATGCGAATCATTTCATACTCGGGTAGTGGAGTTCTTAAACGAGCCCTTAATTTCTTCATGGTTTGAAAATAGCTATCTATTGATTCTCCAGGTCGTTGTCTTCGTTCCTCTAAATTTCTCATGAACTCATATTCGCTACGATTGGTTCGATATTGTTTTAACAATTCATCTTTAAGATCTTCCCATTTCGTTATGCCTTTAGTCTGTATTGTCAACCAGTACCAATCTTTAGCCTCACCCTTAAGAAGTGTATGTAGGTCTCTGAGTACGTCTATCCATGAACATTGGTACTGTTTTTGTAAATACTCAACCCTAAAAATAAAATCTTCTATGTAGCAATGATTTGCATCTCCATCAAAACTAATATCCCATCTATCCACGTGTACTTTGTTTTGCCTCAAATTTTGAATATTTTCATTTCCTGTTTGCGTTCGATTTTCGCAATTGTTTGATATTATTCCTGATGAATGATCTGAACTTGTTCTATTATTTTCAGAGGAATCCACAAAATCAAGTCTTCTTGAAGGCACATTTTTTCCCCTACTTGCTTCTTTCTCATACATATTAACACACCCTTCATTTATTTCCCTAGTTGTTTCAGAAATATTCCCTCTGTATTCAAACCTATCGAAATTTTTTTGAATTCCCTCATGATTTCTGCAAATCCATTCTGTATACTTTGTTGTATTTTATTATCCAATTTTTTTTCCAGATTCTCTCGGAACTCCTTCTGTGCTTCAACAATAACATTTTTAATGACCCTGGAATAAACCTGTGCATCATCTCTGTCCTGAGTTTTTATTGGTGGTGGTGGGAATGCTAAATTTACCGGCGGTTGTATAAAGCCCTTCGCTACTGCACCTGTATGCTGACCAACTGGACGTACTTGAATAGGTGTAATATTAGGAGTATTAATCGTTCCCGACATATCTATCATACAAGGATTTTCCCCCTCCTGTTCAGGCATACGTTTCCCATTAGTCCTAGGTATCATTCTATCTATTTTTGAATAAATACTTTCACCTAACAACAGGAAAAAAAATAAAATCCAAATGTAAAAAAAATAAAATTTAAACGTTCCCTAACCACTAAATGAAAAAAATTATACTCTTTTCCTCTTCTCGAAAGACTATCAATACCGGAAGTAGTAATAAATTACTCTTCCTCTTTTAGATTTGCCTATGATTATTCGCTATTATTAAAAACAACAACTTGAATTAAATTAAAAAATCTTTAAGCTTAGAAGATACTCTTGACAAACAACTAAACAAAAAAAACATAAAAAAACAATAACCACATAAATAATTAAATATATAAGACTTACACACAGATACAATTAAAAAAATTACAAAAGTTTTATGACAATTCACAATTTAGGATTTCTTGTGTAATGGTTTTTTTAATATACATCGGCTATTATCCAAATCTATATCTTAGTAATCATAAAGTGTATTAATTTTCCTTAACTTTTTTTTTTTTTTTTTTTTTATATAACGCTTTCCTTGTCGTCTATCTATTAACCTGACAATTTAAACTAATAACTATTTACCTTTAATTGTCCATGCAAACTAACTATCTTTCCTTAGGTCATGAACAAAAAAAAAGATTCCTCCCTACTAAATAACCAAAATTTCCTTTGTCTTCAAAATACTATTACAATCACACCAAGTATTAATTCTACTTTATCCGATAATCTTCTGTAATATTGCTAATCCCCAATATCTATCGCCATTAAACAGACTTCGGTTTAAGTCGCTGGACATTAGAGGAATGTTTGTAAGCCCAGTCTTATTCCGTCCAGAATTCCCTTGTGCAATTGAACTACCATCTGTTTCAAGTCACTATCTTCCTTCCACACTATAAGACCGTAAGCTACAATTGGACTATTGATCCTGGGTGTTATTCCATGTTTCCGTTTGGGCGCCATTTACTGTTATGTGTCTCTGATTTAAGTAGGATGTGCCGCTTCACCACTAGCTCAATTTTTCTCTCGGGATGGATTCCTAACCCGCACATTCCAACTCTAGATCACAACAGCAAAACTAAACAACAAAAAAAACTAAACAACATAAACATCGCCTAAAACCACCTAAATCAAATAGACACGACATACATGGGATAGATGTTTCATCCCTGTCAGCGTTGCCCTTATCCCAACCATGTCATCTAACCGCGATACGATGACCCCTCACGCTCGAATACACTTCAGACTACTACACAACCATTACACCGGAAATCCTGTTAAAAAAAAATTACTCACACATATTTAATTATTTTCTCAAACATTAATTTATAATTTATTTTGATAATTTCTTAACCTAAACACTTAACAAATAATAAATAACTAACATAAAAAAGATTCTATACACTAAAAGATTATTGCTTCAATATAATAAATAATCCGAGATATACATTCACAATTTCTTGAATTGTGAAGATATCCGTTACATATAGGTAAAAATTATTCTTTTTTTTTTATATAGGTTTTCTACTCTTTTTTCCTTTTGCAATCAAAAAAATTTTCACCCCTGGGTTAAATTTAAAAAAAATCAATTAGTTATTAAACGAATGGTATCATATACCCTATGTCTTGAACTCACAATAGTTTCCAATTTCTTAATTTTACTATTTTTTTAAACTAAACTGTCAACTTTACTTTCCTTTTCCTTCAAACGGTTAACACACTAACATATACATATACAAATTCTCGTCTTTTTCCTTAAAAAAAAATTACAGCAAACACAATAAACAGTAAGAAAAAAAATTACGACATTATCCACGTACACAAAAGGTTAAAATTAACCGCTTCTGGTACTTTAGTTTCATAATTTTAAATCTATTGTTGTACCTATCGCTTTCCCCTAATGAGCTCACTAGAAAAAAATTGGATACGGTTTAAACGCTCTCTTTAGTTCTCGAGAAGCAGAATTCTATTATTTTCGATCTAAATTTCGTT
Source organism: Pollenia griseotomentosa (assembly GCA_963931875.1). Lineage (NCBI taxonomy): Eukaryota > Metazoa > Arthropoda > Insecta > Diptera > Polleniidae > Pollenia > Pollenia griseotomentosa. The sequence goes on from OZ007565.1 coordinate 13,099,206, forward strand.
TTTTTTTTCTTTTACAAAAATATAACGACACTAACACCTCTACCTACATATATTGCTTATTCTAATCTTAAATTATTTTTATGTTTCCAGTCGAATTTTCCCTTTACGCCTTAAAATATACTATTCTTTTCCTTTAAGTTAAAATTTAATTTTTTCAAATTGTTGACAAAGTCACACTTTGATTTCCTCCCTTCTGGAAGGCATGGAGCGGGAATACACCACTAGCTCTACCAGATCTATCGTGCTGGCCTAAGGCCGGTGATGCCAGGGTGGATACCAACAAAAATCCGGACAATAAATATTTTAAAATTTCCGTTACCTTTTTTTACTTTTTCTTCTTTTTTTTTTATTTGTTGCACGCGTTATTTTATTTTGTCTTCATTCAAGAGGATTTTTAATCCTCTTTTTTTTTAGAAACAGGTAACCAATTGTCTGGACTCTTTCTCCCTTGCTGTTCCAAAAATAAGGTCCCTTTAAAAATAAAACATATTTATAAGACAAAATTCAATAACTTTATTCCTAATTAACTCACTTCACTCCTTTCCAATTTCACTTCACTCACTTCAAAAAAAATGTTCAATACTTTTTTATCTAATTTTCAATATCAAACTTTTGGCAACTTATTAACATCCGCCTTTTTTGTTTACGGCTCAACTTTACTTTAAACAATAATCTTTCAAAATTGTTTTCTGTTATTAAACCCTTCACTTTTGTTAAACACAAAACTTAACGGCTTTACTACACTAACAAAGTTATTAATAAAAAAACAAACTCTCACATAATTACAACATTTATGTACAATAAGCCAGGTTCAATGCCCTTTTTCCTTTTTAACCTTGAAGCCCTTCATTAATTCTACCACAGTCGTTACCTTAAAGAGAAATTTTTTTCTCTTTCAAGACTATTATTTAGTGGCAACTTTATACTCGTTAACTACAAAAAATAGCAACTCTACATATAACAGTTTTCCAGAATGGACTTCCAATATTACTTTGACAGGCCATTAAACTACAAACACACACATTCCTCAAACAAAATAACATAAAATAAAACACCAAATAAAAAACCTCTAAAAAAAACCCAACAACGTGCACCAAGCAATTCGAACCAGCAACAAACCACTTAAAGAACACAAAAAATAAACACCAACAGGAACATCCACAGGTCACCAAACAAACACAAAAACAATCAACATCCATGCGAGAAGGTTTGTAACCAATTTCCCCCTTTCTCAATCTTCTAAACTATTCTTTCTATTTCATAATCCATGCGCACTACAAAACCCTTGTCTAGAAACAAATCCCTCGCAACATCAACCAACTCGGCCTACCGCAAACAAAAAAAACTCCAATAAAAAAAAAGAAGTCATAAGCCTTATTACACCCATAACACACTATGCTAGTTGAAAAAACAGACAAGCCGGGCACATGGCGTTTTAACATAATTCGGGTACGCTGAATCCAGTGGTGCCCGCCGTTTTTTTAGATTGGCTCTGGTTTTCGAGATATACCGTTATTTCGAAAATGGAGAAGGTTGCACAACATATGTCCACGTAACTCAAAAACGGTTTAGTTTATTGAAATTACTAAAAAAAAATTCCCTGCAGCGCCAAGGATGCCTCTAGATAGATCAAATGTATGACCGACCCCACTTTATTTTTTATCTCAATCATTTATTTCTAACATACCTAGCAGCTATCTCCATTCTTTAAGGGGGCTCCCATACAAAATGTTTAATGCAGACTAGAAATATATTGAAAAAAGTCCCATAAAGGAACAGGGGTCGCCCCTAGTAAAATAAAATGTACGTCGACCTCAATAAGTTTTTTGTCCTTAACATTTTCTCGAGACATACTTGCCCTTAATCGCCACTTTTAAGGGGACTCCCATACAAATATTGCACTTTAGGAAATTCTTAAATTAATTAAAATTTTTGTGAATAAAATCAAAAATTTGTAACAGATTTTAATCATTTATGGCTTGCTTTGTTTGCAGTTTCGTTTTTATTTGTCTGCAAAAAATTAGAAGCCTAACTGCATTTTCTAATTTTTTATGAATTTTTAAAAAACAAAAATTTCGAAATTAATTTTTAATATGCTTAAGTTCATTAAATTTAATTTTTATTAAATTATTTTTATGAAGAAAGGAATTTTACAACTTGAAAAAAAAGAAAGACAAAAATGAAAAAAACAAAAAATGTACTTTGGACTTCAAGAAGAATTCTTGACAAAAGTACGAAAAAACAGAAGTAAAGCTGTGTTCACATTACACAGTATTTATCATGTGGAATGTCACTTTTTCACATGTTAAATTTGTACATATCGTCTGAACCCTCGAAACAATATCATATGTTATTTCTCTGTGTGCAGTACACATGACATTTTTTATTTAGAACGAGTTCTATTTTCAAGTGACAAACCATCTGACATCAGCTGTTTTTTATAAACAAAATTTTGTGGCGGCAAAAATTAATGGAAATTTTAATAAATATAAATTATAATCAATTTACAAGATTTTGTTTGTCGTGCTTAATTCTTAATAATTATAATAGTAAATAAAAAATAACCAATTTTATTATTGAAAATGGAGGGAAAAATTGAAAAGGAATTAACAAAAGTAAGTACATATGTATTTTTTTATGACAATTTCCATATTTATTTTTATGTTTTTCCAGTTGGACTGGTGTAAAGAATCGGTACTACAGTTAATAGATATGTGGCAAGAGAAGGAATGTTTGTATAACCCGCGGAATAAGTTCTACCACAATAAGCATGCCAGGTACGCAGCGCTCAATGATATGGCTGACAAGTTAAAAATTTTCAATTCATCTATTGGGCCTAATGAAGTTAAGGTAAGGCATTGGGCAATTGTTGTTTGTAATAAATGTAATGCAATATATATATATTTCCAGAATAAAATAACATACTTGCGCGGTCAATATAGCCGAGAAATTGCAAAAGCAAAAGAAAAAAGAAGTGAGGCCGGAGCAGATGATGACTATTTGATCAACCTTTCGTTCCATATTAAAAAAAAATTTTTGTAGCACAAATTAAATTTTTATACACTCAGCTGTTTTAAAATTGTTTTTTTTTTTTTGATAGGTTATGTCAAGTGTACTTTACATACCAACATGTGAACGTGTAAATTACAAACCATATGTATAACATAAATTTTGACATACACATGAAATTACATTTGTGTAGAAAAGTGACATTCCATATGACAAATACACACAATGTGAACACAGCTTAAGGAAAAACATGTAAAATCAATTAAAAATGGATAATCATTCAAACACAAAAGCAAATTTCGATCTACCAAAGGTTAAAATACAATTTGGTTTAAGGATTGATGTTTGACTATTGACGTCAGCAGTCGTCGATGGCTGCGAGTGTAAGACGGAAAATCCATCTGAGGAGATGGAGTGGTTGCGATCGAAACATGTCATGGTAACCTGCCGGCCAGGGTTCGAGCCCCGGCCACGGTCAAGAATGAAAGATTATCAATAACAATTTTAATTAATTTTCATATTGTAAAATTCATTTCTTCATAAAAATAATTTAATGAAAATTAAATTTAATGAACTTAAACCTAATTAAAAATATTAAAAATTTGGGTTAGCTCATAATTAAAAAAAAAAGGAAGAAGGTACCGCCATCTTGCAAAAATTATTTTTATTAATATATATTCTTTCATATCCGACTCTATTATTTAAATGTATATTAATTTTTTTAAGCTTGAGGTCTTTTTTTATATGAAAATATTAATTTTTATTATTTTTTTTTGTTAAAATTATATTGTAGTGGGGAATGTAAGATGAGATAAACCCACTGTTTATTGTTGATGTGTTTTGTTTAAGCTTTGATATTATTACAAGTAGAACTGTTGCTATAAGTCTTATACGCTTAACAGTTTTATTTGGTTTAATATCTTTAGTTTTTCTAAAACGTTATGGATGAAGTTTCCTGATGATCTGGCCTAAGCAACCAGTGAAATGCGCATAGGAATAGCTTATCCCATCAACAATAAATTTCAAGTGTTTTTATCAATAATAAAAACTGGGAATTAAGCACGAATAACAAAATCTTTTGAAATTAAAATTTTGTATTCCCAAAAATTGAAATTACTTTTTGATAATAAACAGGCAGTGCACGGCCTAAAAAAACACTTAATTGTCAACATCTTTTGTAAAGTTGTTGTTGTTGTTTTTATTTTGTTTTTCTTAACCTACTTACAACTACAATTAATGTTGAGAGAATTTCAACTAATTGTAGTGGGGAATGTAAGATGAGATAAACCCACTGTTTATTGTTGATGTGTTTTGTTTAAGCTTTGATATTATTACAAGTAGAACTGTTGCTATAAGTCTTATACGCTTAACAGTTTTATTTGGTTTAATATCTTTAGTTTTTCTAAAACGTTATGGATGAAGTTTCCTGATGATCTGGCCTAAGCAACCAGTGAAATGCGCATAGGAATAGCTTATCCCATCAACAATAAATTTCAAGTGTTTTTATCAATAATAAAAACTGGGAATTAAGCACGAATAACAAAATCTTTTGAAATTAAAATTTTGTATTCCCAAAAATTGAAATTACTTTTTGATAATAAACAGGCAGTGCACGGCCTAAAAAAACACTTAATTGTCAACATCTTTTGTAAAGTTGTTGTTGTTGTTTTTATTTTGTTTTTCTTAACCTACTTACAACTACAATTAATGTTGAGAGAATTTCAACTAATTGTAGTGGGGAATGTAAGATGAGATAAACCCACTGTTTATTGTTGATGTGTTTTGTTTAAGCTTTGATATTATTACAAGTAGAACTGTTGCTATAAGTCTTATACGCTTAACAGTTTTATTTGGTTTAATATCTTTAGTTTTTCTAAAACGTTATGGATGAAGTTTCCTGATGATCTGGCCTAAGCAACCAGTGAAATGCGCATAGGAATAGCTTATCCCATCAACAATAAATTTCAAGTGTTTTTATCAATAATAAAAACTGGGAATTAAGCACGAATAACAAAATCTTTTGAAATTAAAATTTTGTATTCCCAAAAATTGAAATTACTTTTTGATAATAAACAGGCAGTGCACGGCCTAAAAAAACACTTAATTGTCAACATCTTTTGTAAAGTTGTTGTTGTTGTTTTTATTTTGTTTTTCTTAACCTACTTACAACTACAATTAATGTTGAGAGAATTTCAACTAATTGTAGTGGGGAATGTAAGATGAGATAAACCCACTGTTTATTGTTGATGTGTTTTGTTTAAGCTTTGATATTATTACAAGTAGAACTGTTGCTATAAGTCTTATACGCTTAACAGTTTTATTTGGTTTAATATCTTTAGTTTTTCTAAAACGTTATGGATGAAGTTTCCTGATGATCTGGCCTAAGCAACCAGTGAAATGCGCATAGGAATAGCTTATCCCATCAACAATAAATTTCAAGTGTTTTTATCAATAATAAAAACTGGGAATTAAGCACGAATAACAAAATCTTTTGAAATTAAAATTTTGTATTCCCAAAAATTGAAATTACTTTTTGATAATAAACAGGCAGTGCACGGCCTAAAAAAACACTTAATTGTCAACATCTTTTGTAAAGTTGTTGTTGTTGTTTTTATTTTGTTTTTCTTAACCTACTTACAACTACAATTAATGTTGAGAGAATTTCAACTAATTGTAGTGGGGAATGTAAGATGAGATAAACCCACTGTTTATTGTTGATGTGTTTTGTTTAAGCTTTGATATTATTACAAGTAGAACTGTTGCTATAAGTCTTATACGCTTAACAGTTTTATTTGGTTTAATATCTTTAGTTTTTCTAAAACGTTATGGATGAAGTTTCCTGATGATCTGGCCTAAGCAACCAGTGAAATGCGCATAGGAATAGCTTATCCCATCAACAATAAATTTCAAGTGTTTTTATCAATAATAAAAACTGGGAATTAAGCACGAATAACAAAATCTTTTGAAATTAAAATTTTGTATTCCCAAAAATTGAAATTACTTTTTGAATTATATTTAATATTAATATAATAATAAAATAATAAATATCGAATAAGAAAAAAATTATATTAATATAAATAATTTTTGCAATTTTATTTTAGTGTTAATTAATTCTTTAATTTATTTATTTTACTTCAATAATAATTTGCTACCATTTCACAATATTAATTTTTTACCCACACAATTTTTATCTCCTTTTTTTTGGCTTTATTTTTGCAATTGACAACCAAATTTGACGATTTATGTTAGCAATGATTGTTAACGTAAATGGACTAACAATTATTGCAATATAAATTGGCGGCAACAAATATGTACAAAATACTGCTGTCTACATTAAAGATAACATAATTTTGACATTAACTGCAATATATGTCGCAATATTTATCTCTGGTATGGACGGATATCATTTATTGCTCTGTTATTCTGCCGACGTTATTGCCAAATTGCCGAGATATTTATCTCTGGTGTAGACCTGGGGTAAAATGGAGTTATATATTTAAAAAATTATCTGGCAGCACTGTAAAAATACTATATTCTGACAGCTATAGTAACGTAGGGCAAGCTTGTGTTTTTTTGCAAAAATTTGTGTTTTTGTGGATTTCCAGCTTAATAAACAATACAAAGGAAACAACAGATTATTCTCCGAAATAAAGTATAGAAAATTTATGTAAGTGTTTTACTACAATTGTTTGCTTAAACATTGTGTGTGCTCATTTTTATGTTGCATGTGTGAGGAGTGTCTAAAAAAACCAAATTATAATGAAAGACCAACATTTTTATTTTATCATACATAAATAAAAAAAACTTAAAATAAAAACAAAATTAACTGGCTTAAAAGTTCATCGCACAAATTAACGCAATATTTTGATACATGTGTACAAAAATGAGTGTGTGCACCTCCCTTCCATTCGTGGTCATAACAGAAAAACAACAAATGCATTTCTTCTTCGTTTGTAAATACTTATATACATATTTTTTAATTATAATGTAGAATCAAATGAAATCATAGAACATTAAGCGTTTAGCATTTCTAAATGAAACAAGATATTTTAAAAATATGTTTAAGGTGTTTAGCACATCGAAAATTGTTATAAATCGTAATTAATTACTTTTGTCTCACAGATATATTTTTTTATTATGTATATAAATACAAAAACAATACAGGGTGGCGCAGAATAAGTATATCGTAAAAATCGTTTATAACTTACATATAAATTTATGCGACTACATATGTTTTTTTAAATACAGTGGATTTTTTTTTAATTAGCTCCCAAAAATAATATTCCATTTTCTGCTATGCACTCACTTTCCATAACTTTTCGCAATATTTTTGGAGTAGTGGCATTGATATCATTTCGAACGTTGGTTCTTATGGCATAGTTCTTTGATTGTTTTCATAAATTCTTTCTTTCAAATATACCCAAAGAGCTGTTAAATCCTTGTGCGCGAAGTAGTGCGTTCGCCGAATATGTTTCTTACCAAGTCATTCTGGCACCTGGTTGTTTTTTCTTTTCACAGCTGGCCTAACAAGTTTTCAATGTCGTCCGTTGATAGAGATTGAAACAGCAATGTCGTCTTGAAAAAAAGAAGGGCTAGTTATCCTTTCGAACGATACACCGCAGCAAATAGTACACTTTAGTGGGAGTAATTGTCACCTAAGAACTGCTCTTGTTAAATACGTCCCAAACCTCGATTAATTATGTACATTCCACACTCTGTTAAATATTGCAAATTCGAAAAAAAAATGTTTAAAAAAATGCGAAATAAAGAAAACACAATAAATTAAAAATTTTTAACTAGTAATAAGATTTGTGTGTCGTACTTAATTCCCAATTTTTATTTTTGATAAATAGACTTTAAATTTATTGTTGGAGAATAAGCTAGTTTCTATGCGCATTTCACTGGTTGCCGAGGCTAGATCATCTGGAAACCTTTTCCCAAAAACCTTAGAAAAGCTAAATATTTATTTATTTATTAAAATGTATTCTACAAAGTTAATTTATAGAAATACATGAGATAATAGTGTGGGCTTCTAGGCCATTACACTATATATGCTGATACTTAGATATCATATAAAACATTAGCAGTCTATAGGATGTTTTTATTTTATATAATGAGGCTTTGCTATTGCAGTTAAGGATTTCATCTAGGGGATCATTTGTTGAGGTCATCGGACATTCTTTTAGTATGTGGTATATCGTGAGCTGTTGCGGGCAGTGTTCGCATTCCATTGGTTGTGTTTGCTCATAGTAGTGTTGAGTACTAAATCTCGTGGTACCCAGTCTGGTTCTGGCCACTATGATGCAGTCTTCGCGACTAAAATTAATGTGCTAAGGGGGTCTTGTTATGCTGCTGTTGTGTGATTTTAGAAAGCTCTCCGAGTTATTCCACAGTTGTTGTTTTTGGTTTTGTTGGCGATTTTAATGGATGTTGGTTAATACCTGTACCAGTAGCTCGTTTCTGTATTTCTCGCATCGTAAAATTTCTTACATGAAGTGTGAAACAAAAAATTCCATCGTTTCTCGATTTATGAGATAAAAGTGTTTCTGTATTTGAATGCGAAAACAGACACAACAAATTCTGTTTATACTGGAATATTTCCAGTAATTAAGTGTCAAATAAAAGCGAAACGTCATCAAAAGAAATAAATATAATAAAAACAGAGCTGCCAGATTTGACGAGTTATCGTCATCATGACGATTTTTTGTTCCGATATTAACAAAGTGACGTTTTGATGATTTTTTCTAAAAAAGTGACGAAAGCAAAAACAAAATCAAAAATATTTTATAATTTTGTTGTTATTTTCTATAGAAATTCATCTTGAATTTTTAAATTTCAAACACTTCTATTTTGTGGCGTTGAAAATTGAAAAAAAAATAATATGAATGTCTGTAGAAAGCAACAACAAATTTATAAAATATTTTTGATTTTATTTTTGCCCCTTAGTCTTCGAAATAAGATAATTGTAAATATTTTTATATGTTTGTTTATTAGAAAAAAAGATATCTTTAGAAACAAGGCTGCTTATATTTTTATATTTATCCCTAATGTGAAAGTTGTCCTCGAAATTGTTTGTCTCTTCCCTAAAAAATGTATCGGCAAAAGCAAAATTTCGAGAGAAAGTAATGGACCGACTTGGCTTATTTTGAACATTTAATACTTCTTATAAACATATACAAAATATGATTTATATTTGATATTCTTATCTTATATGTACACTTTTGTGCCAAAACCATTATTCCGGCAAGAAAGAAATTTGTTTGTCTCCCAGTAAAAAGTTTTTCAAAATGGATAGCTTCTTTCACTCGTTATTAAGTAGCTTTCTTCTATAAGAACTTCGATAACTACTTTTTTCTGGATGTATTAAGATAAAAAAAAATGACTTACTTTTGAATTTGTTCTTTTTGGCACAACCCTTGTAAAAATTCATTAGTTTTTCAGTAGAATTGTATGTAGTGCTTTTGTGTGTTTCTGATTACTTAACATATTATTTTGTAGGCGAAGATTTTACTGGGTCTTTAACCCGTTTATTTATGAACCGATTTTTTTCAATTTTAACTACAAGGTATTCTACTAAGTCTATTTCAGGTAAAAAAGAAAAAGATTATAGGAATAGGTAAATTAAAGATTTATATCTCAATTATTAAATAATAATTATTAAATACCCATGAACTTTAACTATGTTTTTGTTTGATTATTTTTTAATAAAAGTCGAAACAAATTTGTTTAAAATTGATTTTAAATTGCACGATTTTTAAAACAAAAAAGACGATCTTTTTTATTTTTTTCTCAGGAAATTGACGATTTTGACACAAATTTATCTGGCAGCACTGAATAAAACCAAAACAAGAAAAGGCTAACAAAAATTTAAACTAACAAAACATAACAATTGTTTTTTGTTTATTTTCATCATATAAATTATGCATTTATCATTTATATTCCTTCTATTTTTTTATTTATTTAAAAAAAATAGTATATAAACATATTTTAAATTCAAAATATCTACATTTTGTTTTTCTCGCCACCAATTTCAAATGTGACTTATTTTGACAGTTCTTGAAAGAAACTTTTCGCAAAATATTGTTATAGAAACACTTTTTCTCGCATCCTTCCAATAATTGCTGGAAAATTATTTAAATGACAGATAATTCTCGCAAAAAAAAGATACAGAAACACTTGCGTGAGAAAAACCATTTTTTGTTTCATTTCACACTATTTTTGTTGCAATTCACACGTTTCATGCGAAGAGTTTTACGATGTGAGATATACAGAAACGGGCTACAGAGGTGGTACCTCCATTATTAGTGGAAGTTTAATTGCGTTTTTTGCAGCTTGGTCGGCATATTCATTTCTTGGGATGTTAATATGTCCGGGGATCCATATTACGATAACCTTTTTAATTAATACAAGATTTTTTTATCATATATTTCCTTGTTTCGCCATCGTTCTTTAATGATTTTATTGCACTGAGACTGTCAGAGCATATTATTGTCGTTTGTTGTTTTTGTGCTGCGAAGTATACAGCGAATCTTATGGCAGCTAATTCAGCAGCGAAAATTGCAGAATGATCAGGGAGTATAGATTGATGAACGGTGATGAAATTATTATTTTCTTGTTGAACTACGGCATACGACGTATTAAACCTAAATATATTATGCAAACAAAACTTTAGAGTGAATGAGAATTACAAACGCTCAACTTTTATTTGCAACGATATCAAAGCTTAAACAAAATACCAACAATAAATAGTGAGTTTATCTTTTTTTACAGTCTCCACTACAATTGCCAACATTAAGTTGTGTAAGTGGGTTAAGAAAACACAAAATAAAAAACAAAAAGAAATTGCTCTTTGGTTTTCGCAAGAAAATCAAAATAAATAAATTAATTAAAACTTATAAATAATTTTGAATTATTTTAAACTATTTTTTTAAATTTTCCATATTTAACAGCGTGTGGAATGTAGCTTGTAGCGCTATTCGTAACGTTGTATTACATCGACTATTCTGTTCCCCACATAATAAAATAACTGCCAAGTCTCAAATAACTTAGGGTTGTGTTGTAAACCATAATATGGACAACAAAAAATTGTATTTTTTAAACAAAAAACAATCAGGGGTGCTCTGGAAATCGAAAACAAAAACGCAAGAATTTGGAACTTGTTTTTAACCTTCCTATACCCGCGCTAATCTTTGTAACACATATACCCGCTCACAGACCGAGAGTTTGAACTAGATGAAATACTAGTTTTTTTAAACAAAACTAATAACCAAATATTCTATTAATTAATCTCGATGATATAAAAAAAACCACGCATTTAATTTTTATTCATTTATTTTATTGATTTTAAGTCCTTAACAAATAAGCCATCAACACAGATATTTACGTTAAATCGTTTTGTCGGTCTCACAGACCAACGCGCGGGTATAGGAAGGTTAATACACTTTTAGCCTGATTTTTATAGTTTTTGTTATAAAATTCTGTTTAATAGAGAAATATTTTTATAATATTTGTCATAAAATCTTTTATTACAGAAATCTTATTAAAAACGACGTTTTTAACATTCATCTAAAGACATTTTTACACGATATTTATTTTGCAGTGGCTTTATCAGATTTTAAATTCATATGTAATTGCCCATGTGTGTTAAAGTGTTTTTAGTTGCATCTGACATAACCTAAAATCGTTCAAAACAACAAATTATATACTGATTTATATTTCTATTCATTTCTAATTGTATTTCTGTTAAATAAAATGGTTTTTCCTAAAGAATATGTGTAAATAAGTAATCTATATATGCCGGCCGCCACAAACAAATTACTTGCAAAACAGTTTATGTATGTAGGATGGTTTGTCAGCTCAAAATAGAACACGCTCGAATCGAAAAATTTTACACTGCTAATTCGAGCTGATGCAGGAAAATTTGGTATTCATAGTTTTATACTATTAGAAACCACTCCGCTAAATTTTGTGTAAATCCGTCCATCATTTACCATAAGTTCATGTAAACTCCACTCTCGGAAAACACTTTAGTACGCCTGAAACCGTAACGAATTATGCTATTGCAGCAAAATTTGGTCTGTCATAGTTTCATATGATCTGAAATCACTATGCCAAATTTCGTTAAGATAGGTACATAAATTACCCTTGGCCCATATATTTATAACACAATCACTTTAATGCGCCTAATAATATTTCTGACAAATCAAACAAATCATGATATTTTATTTAAACTAGCAACGAATTATAATACCATTATAGATGACAAATAAGCCCACTCGTGAAATATTCGAACTCTTGGTGGAGTATTAAAGATTCGGCACAGCAGAATAAAGCACTCCTAATTGTTTTTCATTAAAAAAGTAAAGTTGATAGAAATTCACATTATAAAAGCATCACTTATATGTGGGTCCAATGTGTATTTCGTAGAGCATCCACTCGATTTATCGTTTTCCCCAATTTTTTATTGAATAATTAAAATAGCCAGTTTCGAATAACGGATAACCCGAACAATTTATGTTAATTTATTTATACTAGTGTACGCCTTATGCTCAAAATTCGACCATGAATTTTTATGTACTTAGTACATCTAAGTATATATGTATGAAGTTACATGTTTCGAGCATTTATTTTTCCGTCGATTTTGCGAGGGACCAACCTACGGTTCATATTTTATCTTTCACTTGAGTTTATTTAATTTTTTAAGTTAAATATAAAAAATATCAGAAAATATCAACTGAAAACCAAAAAAATCTTCTTTATAAATTGTCATCCACACAGAACATTGCATGTTTAATTTTATTTTTCTATGTCTAATATTAACGAAAATTAAGTTAAGTACCAGATGTTGAACAAAAAAGTACCAAAAATGTCCCCTTACATATTCTTTTTCACTCAGAACCATTCATGTTTAATTTTATCTTTATAGGTCGAATATTAAAAAAAAAAAAAATCAAAAAGTACCAGATGAACAACAAAAACTACCAACATTTTTCATCTTATAGGTTTTCATTCACTTAGGACTCTGCACCTATAATATTTAGTTTCTAAGTTCAATATTTTAAATAGAAAATTTCAAAATTATCACATGTAGCACGGAAAAGTAAAAGAAAGAAATTTAATTTTCCGTATTTATATAGTCGAAATATTCTAAAACCGGTTTCTAAAAAATGTCCACAATTTCAAAATTGGAAAACCAAAATTTTGTATTAATAAAATCTGCATATGTGCTAGTAGCAAGTTTAGACGCTTATAACTCTGAAAATATTGAACAGATTTTAATAAAATATATATTGTGCACTTCTGTAAGTAAATACCTTTCGAATTGTGTATATTTTGTTCATATCGGTTGACATACAGAGGAGGAAAGTGTTCTTAACTGTTTTGCCTTCGCTGATTTATATATAGATATTTATCCATTTATTTAACCTTTTAGGCCAAAACTCAATATTACAAGTAATTAATGCTTAAGCTACATACATACATATATTAACAGTTTTTCATAACTGGTTGGCACCTCTCATAAAAAGTATCAATTCAAAAAGAGATGCAAGTGTTTTCTCACTGGATAAAATTATTTGAATTATTCTTGTAATTCCAACAATTTGAAACTCTTATATAATTAATCGAGCAATTTGAAAATTTTAAAATCGATTCATTCCATTGGAAAAAGTCATTAACGAAAATGGTAGAAAGTTCCAAAACCTTGCAATACGAACAATAAAAGATTCTTTGAAACAGGATCTTAAGATTATTGTTATATGAATTAAAATTTAATTTTTTAGAAAAATTTACTTCTTGAATGCAATTTTTTTTAGATTTCTAACTGATTATTAATACCTTACATGTTGTTACCTTTTATATTTTTTTTCTTGCACATACTTTTGAACATATTTTAGTCCTTTTTTCGATTTGAGTGTGTGTGTGTTACAAATTACGTAGATCACTATAAACGTCAAATTCCATACGTAAGACATTTCGTACTAAAAAAGCAAATCTTTCATATTCATTTTGACGTTTATTGTAAAATTCATTTATTGATAATGTAATATAATTTTACAAAGTTTCTAATTCAAACCCCGCTAAGCCAGTGGCTTGTCTGCAAACAAATTAATTACCAGTTATTAATTTTTTTTATTTGAAAAATAAACAGTATAACAAGACTTAATCGTATTTAATAGTACTGGGGAGATAAATGCACATTAGATTATAACATTTACAAAGGTTTTACTTAAAACTAAAAACAATTAATTATGTAACAATTAACAATTAATGTGTAAACCATGAACTGTCAGATAATGGTTTACCTCTTTTTATACGACTGTCTATTTCTTTATAACCTCGTATTTTCTAATCGGCTGGATTTCGAAATTTGAGATATCGTTCGATTTTTTTTGTCATTATTTATTTATTGAATCTTCATATATTAAATATGAACTAACAATAATTAACCAAATTTTATCTTAATACATTGTTTTATGTCCTGCCAGTGCCAGACAAAAAATCTATTCATCACGGTTTCTGTTGACATATGAATGTGTTTATCATTCTTCTGATTGGGGGAGTGATGCAGTGTCTCTTCTCCCTCTCGTTCGATTCGTCTTAAAAGCCCAAGTGTCCTTGTTTGAAAACGAAGTCCCGAATTTTTGGCGCGAGATAGTAATAATTTAAAAAGACCAATTACCGAAACCTTTAGAGTAGAACTTTAAAATAAAGGAAATTAAAAAGGGATTTCAAAAATTTATATAAGGTATCGGCCATGTTCTGGAAACCGTATGTATTCGGAGTGAAATTGGAATCAAACAAATTTGAAAAATTATCCTGTTTTAAAAGTGTATACAAAAATACTTTTATATAGTACATTCTCAGATATACAGTAGTTTTTACTTAACTGCCTTTTGTTTAAGTGCACTTTTGACTTAACTGCACAAAATTAATAATTTTTGTAATTGCTGTTTAAAATCCCATACAAATTTCTCTCTATAAGTGCACATTTGAGATAAATGCCCAAAATTGTTGGCATTTTAAAATTATTTTCATACAAAAAATCAATATACATATAAAATACATATTTTCTGTAACTATTCCTCAAAATCCTTGTTAACGTGCCTTTGTATACCTGCATATTTATCATATTTTTGGCCAGCTTTATAATATTTTCATATGAAACATCAAATATGATATGTTAACCACTCTTTCATATAAATATCACATTTTTATAAAATTTTAATAAAATATCAATTTGTTAATAAAAACGTCTTTTATACTTCTTTTAAACACTGTACTTTAGCTGCACTTTAATGCATCTCTAAACAATTACAATAGCATTAATCGTAACGGTTTTATGCGTACTAAAGTGTTTTCCGAGACTGGGGTTTATATGGGGCCAATGGTAAATCATGGACAGATCTTAACTTAATTTGATAGTATGCTTTAAAGATGGCTAAATCGACTTAGAATTAGTGAAGGACCTAGAATTTTAATAAATTTTCACGCGGAATGACAAACTACGTTTACCTTTAAATCACTACTAGTGGTGAAGGCTATAAATTATATACGAAAAACGCCAATTATTTATTATAAGGAAAAAATGTGAATATAAAGCAAGGACGATCGTGGATATCTTAGAAACCGTTAAGAGTTTTGCGAATCTGATTTCGGATTCAGAAAGAGGGCGTTTAAAAACCATCCATAACTTAATGTTAATATTCCATTGCTAACTCAAAGCAATTGTATTTACCTATATCGATATTTTATTTTTTATCAATAATTTTTGTGTACAAATATAATTTTATTGCTCTTAATGACTGCAAACAAATTTATTTTTTTAAATTATTTTATTTTAGTTGTCAACTAATGGTCTCAGAAAAAGGAAAAAAGATTGTGTAACAAGTAAAAATGGACACTTTTGATGTCAATGATAAAAACAGGTAATTTTTATTTTCAATTCTGTATGACTTGGTACAAATTCTAATAAACCATTTTCTAAATTGATGATTGATTAAATAATCACCCTTATCGTGTTTGGCATATTAAAAATACGCCTACGACTGTTTGGTAATAGATTAAAAAAATAAGTTCACGTTCTCTTTAATCTATTACCAAACAGTCGTAGGCGTATTTTAAATACGCCAAACACGATAAGGGTGAATATCTAAAATTATTCAACAAATTATACAATTTCTTAAAAATGTTGTTTTTGTGGTTACGTTTAGTTTTGGTTTTATTTTGCCACTGTATTGCTGCACCTACTAACAGGAATGACCTGTTTTACAACCTTTACTAATAGTTTATTACTCGTGCTTTTTTAAAGCTATATTAACCGTGCTTAGCTCTTTCATAACTCAAATTCTATTAATTCTTCAGTTCTTATTAATGTTTGATTAACATACAAATAAGTATGTATATTGTACTAGGAATGCCAATCGGGACTGGTTTCCGTAAATCCTGGAATTCGGGGTTTCAAAACATCAAATCAAGTGATTTGTTAATCACTTCAAATTGACATTATTACAACTAAATTATTTTATTAGTGCCGGTTCACTATGGAGAGAAGGGAAAAGAGAATGCCATTTCTTTTCCCCTCTCTCCTAAAAACTCAAGACTTGACGAGTCAAACTTGAAGAGTGTGAACCGGCTCATAATCACATAGAATGCTCTGAACATACCCCAAACTGAGTATAATGAAGAATCGACCACAATGAACGTACCTCTCACGTGTACAACAGACCACGATTCCTAAATGCTTTTACTTCGCCTTTAAATAATCCATTAGTCGTCACAATTTCATCATTAGTATGTTTAAAATAATCCTGATAACTTTATTAAAGGGTTTTTATCCATTTTAAGTAGTTTAAAGAAATATTTATTTGTTTGTTGGTTTTTTTATGCCCTCCACCACAATTAGTTGTGAAGAGGGTATACTAAGTTTGTCATTCCGTGTGAAACTTTTTTATTATTCATCTCATATATTCTGGCTCCACGAGTAATTCTAAGTCGATGTAGCCATGTCCATCTGTCTGTCCGCCTGTTGAAAACACTTTCGAAAAACTCAAAAGAAATTAAAAAACTTGCTGTCAAATTGCTTGAAGTTATCCTAAGCAGTTTGGGATTGAAATTCAGCAAAATCGGTTCAGTAGGATCAGAGCTACGAAAAAATTGTGGAACCACTACCTTAAAAAATCGATAATTTCGTTTCAAAAAGTAAGATGAATAGTGGGGCAATGCACGGAATGATATAAGGTTTTGCAAAAATTCGTTTTATTCGACTGGAAATCACGCTGTAAATTTTCATGAAGATCCGACCATAATTTACCTAGGCCCCATTCTATTTTGAAAAAAAGAGGACGTCAGCATAAAAAATGTAGGACATTTGTTCGAAAAAAGAGGACACTTTTTAAACAACTTAATATTAATAAAATTAACGACGGCACACAAAAACTTAATTTGGGTAATTCCATGTCAAGTCAACCAAGAGTGGGACTCGACCCCTTTCGATTTGAATGCAATTTGGCGAGAGGGTTTATTTGATCCCATAAAGAACACATATCAACGAAAAACAATTTTTTAATTTTTTTTTTCAAAAGTTATGCCATATTCAAATTGTCATAATATCGCCGAATAAGCCGAATGTGTTGAGTTTATTCTTTTAATATCTCGAAAACTACTTTACATACGAAGATGATTTTTGTCAGTTTAAAGAGAATACTTGAGGCTACAATAAATATATTGAAAAAAATGTATATGCAATATATCAAATTTTAAAAATGGACTAAGTCAAAACCCTTTTTTTTGCTGATTTTTTTTTTTATATAAAACTGTTTTTTAAAAATCCTAAAACTTTGAGGGATGTGCTTTTTTTAAGATATGATTTTTTTTTCTTTCCAAAAAGAATCTTAAAATAAAATTTTAATATAATCATTTAGCAATAAGTATTTATTTGAACACTTTTGCTTATTTGTTCTATTTTTTTGGAAGCTCCATTTTGGGCACATTCAAAGAAAAGTACTCTTTTTGTCACGTTACGTCCCCAAAAATTAAATCATACCTATCTTAAAAAAAACCCGAGCACCTAAATCTTTTTTTTATGAATTTTGTGAACTGTGATTTAAATCCAGACACAAATTTACAATGAAGGTGTAAAAAGCCGGACAACCCCGGACACTTGATGAAAAAGAAGTAGGACTGACCCGGATACCCAAACAAAGAGGACGGTGTCCGGGGAAAAGAGGACAGATGGCAACCCTACTCCCGAAAAACATTTAGTACGCCTAAAACCATAATTAATAATGTTATCATAACAAAACTTGACACGTCGCAGTTTTATAAGACAAGAAATGGCACTGTGAAATTTCGTGAAGATTGGCCCATAATTTACTCTAGGCTCCATATAAACCCTGCTCCCGGAAAACAGTTTAGTACGCCTAAAACCGTTATAAATAATGCTATCATAATAGGAATGGGTACGTCACGGTTTTATAGGATTATAAATGACACTGTGAAATTTCGTGAAGATTGGTCCATAATTTACCCTAGGCCTCATATAAACCCTACTCCCGGAAAACAGTTTAGTACGCCTAATACCGTAATTAATAATGCCATCATAACAAATTTTGGCACGTCACAGTTTTTTAAGACAAGAAATGGCACTGTGAAATTTCGTGAAGATTGGCCCATAATTTACTCTAGGCTCCATATAAACCCTTCTCCCGGAAAACAGTTTAGTACGCCTAAAACCGTAATTAATAATGCCATCATTTATAGGCCTAGAAATTACACTGTGAAACTTCGTAAAGATCAGTCCATAATTTACCCTAGGCCCCATATAAACCCTACTCCCGGAAAACAGTCTAGTACGCCTAAAACCATAATTAATAATGTTATCATAACCAAATTTGGCACGTCACAGTTTTTTAAAACAAGAAATGGCACTGTGAAATTTCGTGAAGATTGGTCCATAATTTACCTAGGCCTCATATAAACCCTACTCCCGGAAAACAGCTTAGTTCACCTAAAACCGTAATTAATAATGCCATCATTTATAGGCCTAGAAATTACACTGTGAAACTTCGTAAAGATCAGTCCATAATTTACCCTAGGCCCCATATAAACCCTACTCCCGGAAAACAGTCTAGTACGCCTAAAACCATAATTAATAATGTTATCATAACCAAATTTGGCACGTCACAGTTTTTTAAGACAAGAAATGGCACTGTGAAATTTCGTGAAGATTGGCCCATAATTTACTCTAGGCTCCATATAAACCCTACTCCCGGAAAACAGTTTAGTACGCCTAAAACCGTAATTAATAATGCCATCATAACAAATTTTGGTACGTCACAGTTTTTTAAGACAAGAAATGGCACTGTGAAATTTCGTGAAGATTGGCCCATAATTTACTCTAGGCTCCATATAAACCCTACTCCCAGAAAACAGTTTAGTACGCCTAAAACCGTAATTAATAATGCCATCATAACAAATTTTGGCACGTCACAGTTTTTTAAGACAAGAAATGGCACTGTGAAATTTCGTGAAGATTGGCCCATAATTTACTCTAGGCTCCATATAAACCCTACTCCCGGAAAACAGTTTAGTACGCCTAAAACCGTAATTAATAATGCCATCATAACAAATTTTGGCACGTCACAGTTTTTTAAGACAAGAAATGGCACTGTGAAATTTCGTGAAGATTGGTCCATAATTTACCCTAGGCCTCATATAAACCCTTCTCTCGGAAAACAGTTTAGTATGCCTAAAACCGTAATTAAAACATTATTATAATATAAATTGGTACGTCACAGTTTTATAGGACTAGCAATAACACTGTGAAATTTCGTGATGATCGGTCCATAATTTACTATAGGCCCCATATTAAGCACACTCTGGTAAAATAAAATAATACGCCGACAACGGTGGCATGTCATAACGTCCAGTCTCATAATGTCCGCGGACATAAATAATAATAAGTGAAACCACAAGGAGCGGCTCAGCGAATAAAGGCCTAACGAACTAACGCCTAATTTTTCAAAATGAAAGAATGCCTAAACAAGAACGCCTAAGAAGAAAGTGAAAGAACGTCTAACTTTAAAAATGAAGGAAAGTCTAATTATAAAAATGAAAGAAAGTCTAAATTGTTAGGGTTTCTTTCATTATGAATTAACACCTAATGAAAGAAAACTTAACAACTGGAATTAAAATGCTGAAAATATATTTTGAAAGGAAAAAATGTATTTTTTAATTAAATTTAACTATAAGTTATGTAAATACAGTTAAATTTTCAACAACTATAGCTCTACATAGCGGACATTTGAAAAAATTTTCACCTGCGTTAGCTTTTAGTCAATCAATTGTTTTTATAATTTTAAAAACTAATAATTTTCCCTTTTACAGAATGTTTACAAGATAGTGTATGCATTTTGTAAAAGGGAAAACCAATTGCTTTTATAATTTTAAAAACTAATAATTTTCCCTTTTACAGAATGTTTACAAGATAGTGTATGCATTTTGTAAAAGGGAAAATCAATTGCTTTTATAATTTTAAAAACTAATAATTTTCCCTTTTACAGAATGTTTACAAGATAGTGTATGCATTTTGTAAAAGGGAAAACCAATTGCTTTTATAATTTTAAAAACTAATAATTTTCCCTTTTACAGAATGTTTACAAGATAGTGTATGCATTTTGTAAAAGGGAAAACCAATTGCTTTTACAATTTTAAAAACTAATAATTTTCCCTTTTACAGAATGTTTACAAGATAGTGTATGCATTTTGTAAAAGGGAAAATCAATTGCTTTTATAATTTTAAAAACTAACATTTGTCTAACCGTAAATACAACTGTTAGTTTTCAATGAATTCACGCATAATAGTAATAAAAATCACACTTTTAGCAAAATGAAAAATCGCCTAACATTAATGAAAGAAAGCCTAACAATCAAAAATGAATAAATATCTAATTAGGCGTTTTTTCATTTTTGATTGTTAGGCTTTCTTTCATTATGAAAAATCACCTAACAATTTTAATGAAGGAATGCCTAAAATATTAGACATTCTTTCATAATGAACAACCGCCTAATTCCTATATAATTTTTTGTTGCAATTTTTAGGCATTATTTCATTTTTTTTTTTTTAAGGCGTTAGTTCGTTAGGCCTTTATTCGCTGAGCCACAAGGAGCCTTTGGTTTTGCTTTTGTTTTGTGCAATTCAAATTAAAATTTCATTATAATTTTTGAGCGCGCTTACAAATAATAACAAAGTTTAATTTTTATTGTTTCAATAACAGTAAACCAGATTAATCAAATACATTATTATAAAATATCAATATTGTGCAAAATGATTAAAATTAACGTGTTCTATTTCACACTACTTAAAATCACTGTATTTCAGTGCAAAATATGACAAACAAAAAAAAAAAAAAAAAAATGACTTACATAAATCAATCAACATTTAAAAAAATTTCGTATGTACATGTTTCTAAGTTTTCAAAACAAGTAAAATTTAAGGTAGTCTAAAGAAAATACCCTTTGTTATTAACATCAATCTTTGGTAATAATTACACTGTTATAGTTGAAAAACAGACAAGCCGGGCACCTGGCGTTTTAGCCTAATTCGGGCACGCAGAATCCAGTATTGCTAACCGTTTTTTTTAGGTTAGCTCTTGTTTTCGAGTTATACCGTTATTTTGAAAATGGAGGAGTTGTTGTTGTGTTGTGCAACACATATATGTGGCACCCTATTGCTTTGGCACGTACCAAATACAAGTACCAAATACTTTAACCAAATACTCGTACCAATTAGTTTTTAGATTCCTTAACACTAATATTAAAAAACATTTTCTTTCATTCCTTTTTACTTTTTTGCGCTTTCAACACGCTTCATATTTTAAATAAAATAAAAAGTCACAATAATTATAATTTAGTCAATAAAATTAAAAACTAAATATACCACCGCTTTTTTAATTTGAGGAAATTAATATCAAGTTTCCCAAATATATTTTCGTAACTCAAAAACGGTTTAGTTTATGAAAACAATTAAAAAAACTTAAATTCCGCAATGAAATTACCTTTAAGTAAGGATACACTTTTTCTAAAATGCGCAGTCGTTTAGAAACATAATTCTTTTTTTTAGCAAAATTTCAAAATTTTTGTTTCTTAAAAAATCAAAAATGCAGCTATGCTTCTAATTTTTTTCCACACATACAAACGAAGTTGCAAAAAAATAAGCCATAAATGATTTAAATCTATTCACAACTTTAGAATTTAATCACAAAAGCATTAAATTTAAGAATTTCATAAAACCCAATATTTGTATGGGAGCCCCTCTAAGGAGTGAAGATAAAGGGCAAGTTTGCTTTTGTCAATGAATGATTAATCGAGTGGATTCTCAAATTAAGTTACAGTAGAGTGGTCCAAAAAAAAAAAAAATGAAAGTGAATTCTAAAGTGAATAATTTCTTAAATTTGTTTCCTTTGTATATAAAAACATTTAATATAAAGTTTGGTGCCGATTGGATAAAGAAAAATTTATTGAAAATTTAAATAGTGAATGCATGGCGAAAAAGTCACTTTTTTAGTTTTTGTCAAATTTTTTAAATGTCGTAAAAGTCTTATTCAAGATGATAAATAAATCGCAATGGAGATACAATTTTGTTTTAAAAAAGGTATAAAAACCCAAACCGGTTAAGAACTATCCCAGTAATGAATAATGCCTCAGACCACTTATGTGCCAATTATTACTTGACAGAGAAATTCGAGCAAACCCCTTAAAGATTTTTTTAAATGGATTTCTGTAATACAATTTTCTTATTCAAAAGAGTAAAAATTGTATGTTATGAAAAAGGGTATTTTTGGATGGCGTTAAACTGTCCTCAGGTGATGTCAAAAACGAACAACATTTTGGGGTGTTTTTCAAATCTCAGATTTAAAATTTTAAAAATTTTTTTTTAACAAAATCGAAAATATTTAGATTTGCACACTATGGACTTGTTTAAAACACCTTTGAGAATAAAATTAAAAAATTTTAGAAATATCCACCGGTACGATTGGGTAGGGCAACGATTTGATTTTTAAGAATTTCGAGGTAAATGCTTTTTCCACAAAATTTATTAGTAAGGTAAAGTTAATCTTTTTTTTTAAGTTCCAACAAGTGCTTTCCACGACAAAAACTACAAGAAATATATTCTGAAAATTTTATCAAAATCGAACCACGCCAAAGGTCAAATGACAAGGTCAAAGTTAACATTTTGAGTTTTTCATGAAATTGGTAACGAAATATCGTGGGGTATATTAATACTTTAATGAAAGTTGACAAAACTATTTTCCGTAATTGGTAATTAATATTTCAAAAGAAAAAAATCTAAAGTAATCCCTTTATGCACTTGGTTGCAAAAATTGCCCAATACTTTTAAACGTTTAAAAAGCATTTTTATTCAAATGTCTGCTCAACACAAGTAAACATTTTTAATTACAAATAGAAGAAATTACAGAGTAACGGCTTTATGTAGTTTGTAAAGTAATTCGGTTTAAAGACCAATATTTTCAGGTGTTACAAACATAAAACGCATAATACCACCACCATTACAACTATGGCACTTTTCTCATTAATTTACTTCCTTACTGCCCGTCTATACCAGAGATAATTATTGCGACATATATCGCAGTAAACGTCAAAATTATGTTATCTTTAATGTAGACAGCAATTTTTTGTACATTTTGTTGCCGGCAATTATGTTGCAATAATTGTTAGTCCATTTTCGTTGACAATTATTGCTAACATAAAAAGTTAAATTTGGCTGTCAAATGAGAAAAAGAAGCAAAAAAGAGAAAAATGGTAGCAAATTATAATTGTAGTAAAAGAATTAAATTAAAGAATTTAATAAACACTAAAATAAATTTACAAATATTATTTTTGTTAATATAAAATATAAATATAATAAGTATATAAAAATACTTTAACAAAAAAAAAAAAAAAAAATTAATATTTATATAAAAAAAGACCTCAAGCTTAAACAAATTAATATACATTTAAATAATAAAGTCGAATAAGAAAGAATTTATATTAATAAAAATAATTTTTGCCAGATAGCGCCAGTTTTTACCCTGCACCTTCTTTCTTGATTTTTTTCAAATTATGAGTTAACATAAATACGTTTTCCCATGCCCTTAACATAAGCTGAGCAATAAAAAATATTGCTGTTATTCTGTTGACGTTATTGCCAACTTGCTGAGATTTTTATCTTTAGTGTAGACCTAGGATTAGCGATTTTTAAAACGAGCGAATTTGGCACACTATAATGGTTTGGAAACAAACATTGACACCACTTATTACGTGCAATATTCACCCCTATCGTGAATAACAATTGGAATTGTTGTTCCCATGAAATTTTTGTTCCCCTCGAAGGGAAAAAAGCAATACTGAATCACGCTACATGTTCCCAGTGAATGTCAAAAAAGAAGAAAGATAATTCAACATCAATGAAATATTTGTTCAAAAAGTACACGTATGTATTTTAAAGAAAATTAAAAAAGAAAAAACAAAGCAAAATATTTAATATTGGAGGGATAGTTTGAAAACAACGTCAGTTTATTGCACTTTTTTAATTTAATGAGTAAAATATTTTCCAAAATTCCGCCACTACGTATATCGAAAGCTTTACAAATAAGCAGGCAATCGACCTGTTGTTTTGCCTTTTGTTGAGTAATATATCAGTTTGTGCCTTATTAACGAATCTTGCCCTTAATATTTGAATTATAAGAAGAAAATCAAAGGGAAAAGTGGACAAATTACTAAGAAAAAAACTTTTCACGATAAGGGGATTTTTTCCCGTGAACATTTGATCACGTTATTATTCTCCTTTTCAAAAGATTTTGTTATTCGTGCTTAATTCCCAGTTTTTATTATTGTATAATAGTTTTATTTTATTGAGCTTCTTTATACAAAATCAAAATGTGTGCTTTATAAGGTACAAAATAACAAGAGATAGACAATGCAACGGAAATGAAAACCATCGGTTGCATTTGTATCAAAACAGCTGTCTGCCATTGCAGGGACAGGGTTACCAGACTGTAGATCACTACAATCTCGGCCTACCTGACCCTACAATCGACCCCGATTGTTCTTCATTTTCCAAAAATGCATCCTCTAAATATTCGTAATCCTCGTATTCGCCAGTGTTGCCTTCAGCTTCCACAGAACTACCATCATCATCTACCTTAGGTTCCAACCATTTCTTCAAACGACTCGAATCAACTATGCCATTGTAGGGCATTTGTGTAACCTGATAGTTTTCTACATCGGATATTTCATAACGATCATTTCCCAATTGCTTCAGAATTTTATATGGACCGCGGTACTTCGGTATTAATTTTTTATTCACGCCTGCAGTCGTATCGACGTTTCTCAGGACGACTAAATCTCCTACCTCGAAAGACTTAGCCGGTGCATGATGCCTATCAAAATAATTCAGGTTGTTCAATTGAGACCTTTCGATAGCTTCTGAAGCTTTTTCCCTTATTAATTTTAAATCTGTCCCCCCTTCGTCATTTAAATCCTGCAAATGTTCGGTCATCTCATCTACCGTTTCACCGCGCTGTTCGATGCCAAACAGCATCTTACATGGTGACTGTCCCGTACTACCGTGAACTGTATTATTCATCGCAAATTCCACCCGAGTCAACATGCTGACCCAATCGGCATGTTCAACGGGCTCAGTGAGTTTAGCCAGCATAGCCCTTAAATCGCGGTTGACCCTTTCTACCTGCCCGTTGGATTGCGGCGACGCCACAGAATTTTTCACGTGCACGATGTTCCTGTCCGACAGGAATTTTCCGAATTCGTTAGATGTGAAGCATGTCCCCCGGTCGCTAATAATTCTTCTCGGACGGCTATAATATTCAAAATATTTCCGCAGCGCGCAGCAGGCCTCCTTCGTGCCCGGAGAATTAACTGCGTACAATTTAGTAAACTTAGTAAATGCATCAACAATCACCAAAATGTGTTTCCGTTTCGATTTACACGACGGCAACGGCCCGAAATGGTCAATATGCAGCGTGTCGAATGGAACCGGTTTTTTTTTATGCTATACAAATTTCTCTCATTTTTTCTGTTAGCGTTCGAATAGTAAATGCACTTCAGGCAGTTTCTTATAAACCGATTCAGTTTGTCCCTCATATTCGGAAACCAATAATACTTTTTTATCTGTTTAATGCACTATTCAATTCCTACATGACTGTATTTTTCATGAGTTAGTCGCATTACATTCTCCTCCAACTCCGCCGGCACATACAGTTGTCTTTGCCCCTGAGGGCCCAAGCGAAAAATCAGTCCGTTATCCGAAACATAACCCTCAAGATCCCCTTCCTCCAACCTACTTCTAATATTGCAAATTTCCCTATCCCTAGACTGTGTAATTTGGATATTCGCATCCACCTCGTCTCCGTCAATTACCGCGATCACAGGTGACCGGCTTAAGGCATCAACATGTGCCATCAATTCGCCCCTGCGGTGTCGGATACTATAGTCGAAATTCTCCAACTCCAATGCCCACCTGGCTATCCTTGGGTTCATTAATCTCTTACTTAACGTCAACGTAAGTGAGTTACAGTCAGTTACTATAGTAAACGAAATCCCCTCCAAATATACCCGGAACCTCCTCAACGCATATATCATAGCGAGCGTCTCCAGTTCAAAGCTGTGATATCGCGACTCTGCAGCAGTAGTACACTTCGAATAATAAGCCACTGGGTGAAACTTATTATCGTCCTGTCTCTGCAGCAGCACCGATCCATATCCCTTGGCACTGGCGTCGGTATGTAACTCCGTTTCACGGCGGGGGTTATATACTGCCAACACTGGCGAATTCACCAGCCTATTTTTCAAGGCCAAAAATGCGTCGTTACACTCACGCGACCAGCTAAAAACCTTGCATTTCTTCAACTCTATCAGTGGTCTCGCTATTTTCGAAAAGTTTAACACAAATCGGCGGAAGAAGGAAAACAACCCTAAACAACGTTCCAGTCCTTCAAGGTCCACAGGCACCGGATATTCACCAATGGTCCTAATATGGTCGTCATTGGGGCGAACTCCGTCCTTGTTTACTCTATATCCCAAATAGTCCAGCTCCTTATATGCAAATTTGCATTTCGCCCAGTTTAACGTCAGCCCAGCCCCCCTCAGAGCTCTTAGAACATCCGCCACCACTTGCAAATGCTCTGCCAGCGTCTCAGTGGCTATACTTATGTCATCTAAGTACACTACTATCTTCCCTGCATCAACGAATTCCCTTAATACTCTATTAATAAAACGCTGAAATACAGCCCCTGCATTCTTCAGGCCGAAAGGCATATAACAATACTCAAATTGTCCCATAGGGGTAACAAACGCGGTGTACTTGATTGTCCTCATGCATCGGAACCTGGTGAAAACTATTCTCTAAGTCAAGAGTCGAAAAAAATTTTTTACCGCCCAAATAGTCCAAGCAATCTTCAATCAATGGCATAGGGTAATTATCCTTTAAAGTAATTTTATTTAACGATCGATAATCAATGCACATTCTCAAATTTCCATTTTTTCTCCGCACAAGCACAATTGGTGAGGCATAGGGTGACTCGCTAGGTCGTATTATGCCCTTTTCTAACAATTCGTCCAATTTCGTTCTAACTTCGCATCGCTCGCGGTATGAAAGGCGCCTAGGACCACAATAAACCGGCACGTCACTTAACAAATTAATTTTCATGTTATAATCTGTTGGCTTTGGGGTGTCCCCCGACTTACTTAAATAATGTTCCTCAATTATCGATCTGATAGCATACGTATCTTCCGAGTCTAAATTCCTATTAATATCCACTTTCGCATCGGTCTCAATTGCACAAACTGTTTGCATCAATTCCTCGCACTCTCCGTTTTCTTCAACGATTTCTAAACTAAACGTGCCCTGACAATTACCAACCCCTAATTCTGAAGCAATTGTGCCATTATCGCCTGAATACCCTACTTCACTTGCAATATTTTTTTTATCAAAAACTTTATAAGCTTCGATCTCATATCCATCGAAGGGTAACACACTAAATAAATTTAAATTATCTTCTCTAGTTGGAACTTCGATCGGTTGATGAGGTTTTCTGTATAAATCAAACAGCATAAGCGCACTAACATCTTTTTCTTTAATATTTTTATTTAAGTCTTTCGAATTCATATCTAAGAGTTCTTCTCTTTTATAACGTTTTCTTATTTTACATAAATGAATACTTAATTTTACTAAGAGATCACGACCGAATATCACTGGCACCACTGCATCTTCATCCGGCAAAATAAACAGACTGTAAATTACTTTTTGGTTTTTAAAAATAATTTCACATTCGACACTGCCAAACATACTTATTATTTTATTTCCAACACCGCGATATTTTGATTACTTTTCCTCATTTTTTATTACAAACGGCACCAGCGATTTTTTTATGCAGCTAATCGAACTACCCGTATCAAACAACGAAAAAAAATTTATTAAGTCAGTGCGCTTACCCTGATTGAAAAAGGCAACACTTACCGATTGGAACGCATCTAATTGTTGATCGTCATCTACTATTGCAGCAGCTACGGACTTCTTTTTAGGGCAGCTTTGATGAAAATGTCCCACTTCAGCACATATAAAGCACGAATTAGCGGGACGCTTTGGCTTCGGACATTTGCTTTGATAATGTCCGAACTGCGAGCAGTTAAAGCAGCGGATTTCGGCATCGGATGTCTTGGCAAAATTGTTTCCACTAAGTGCAACTGTTTTTTGTTTGCTGGCCGCTGTTGCGATTGTAGATCTGGCATTCACTGCACGCGTCTGATGTCGTCGGTACTCATATCGATCCAACTTCGTTATCAATTCTTCGATAGTTTTGGCCCCATAAAGCATATTAATATTCTTATCGTCCGGCATGCCGTCAACAATTATATCAACCAACTCCTGACCTACAATGTCCGAATTTGCAGCAATTGATTGCATTGACACCAAGTAACTAAGACACGACTCTTCTGGCATTAATTTCCGTGAGTTCAGCTGTCTGTAAATCTCCTGGCGGGACACCGTACGAGTAAACACGGTCTTTAAACTCGCCTTCAGCTCCTTATAGTCAACCATACCCAAATTTATGACGTGCTGTTTAGCCGTTCCCACTAGTCGACGCCGAACCCCAACACATTTCTCTTTGTCGGTATAACGGTTGGCGTAGTCCTCGAACTGTGTAAACCACCTTGAAATGTCTTGATGGATAGGGCGCTGCAGATTATGGCGTTCCTATAAGACTCGGATTTGTTCTCGCAGTTGTAGCATCTTCAATCGAATTTCTAAATTTTGTAATTCTTCTTCAGCTGACGTATTAACGGAGGGTAGAGCGGCAGCGGCTTCGGGCGAAAACGTGTTTCTCGCAAGAATGTTGACGGCAGAGATATTGGCGGCAGGTACGTGAACAGCAGAAGTATCTGCGGCGGGCACATGGACAGCAGAAATATTTGCGGCAGGCACGAAGACAGCCGGGGTATTTTCAGCAGGCATATTTGCGGCAGGCACATTAACGTAAGACATCTCTGCACCCGGCCCGATTGCGGCAGATGCGGCAGCGAGCGCATTTTTGACAGACTTGTCGACGACTTTTTCTGTCGTTTCTTCTTTATCTAAGGCGCTCACATTCACAGCAGTTTCATCGGTATCAAACGCCTCAATATCGGCAATTTTGTTGGCACTTGGCCAGCTTCGTCTATACCGGCAAAGTCTTTAATTCCATCGACCATCTCATTTCCCTCTTTTACCAAAGCCTCCTGCAAAGCACGAAGCTGTGTTAAGGTGGCTGATGACGGGAAGTCAACGCCGGCCGCAGCAAGGGAATCCATTATTGCTTGACGGCTTGGCCGTAAGTCCATTTTTCCACAATTGTTCTCCATTAGGCACGAATAATTATTTTCTTTAAAAACACAAAGTTGCACCCCACACCTGATGTATAATAGTTTTATTTTATTGAGCTTCTTTATACAAAATCAAAATGTGTGCTTTATAAGGTACAAAATAACAAGAGATAGACAATGCAACGGAAATGAAAACCATCGGTTGCATTTGTATCAAAACAGCTGTCTGTCATTGCAGGGACAGGGTTACCAGACTGTAGATCACTACAATTGATAAAAACACTTGAAATTTATTGTTGATGGGATAAGCTATTCCTATGCGCATTTCACTGGTTGCTTAGGCCAGATCATCAGGAAACTTCATCCATAAAGACTTTAGAAAAACTAAAGATATTAAAACAAATAAAACTGTTAAGCGTATAAGACTTATAGCAACAGTTCTACTTGTAACAATATCAAAGTTTAAACAAAACACATCAACAATAAACAGTGGGTTTATCATTCCCCACTACAATTAGTTGAAATTCTCTCAACATTAATTGTAGTTGTAAGTAGGTTAAGAAAAACAAAATAAAAACAACAACAACCTTTAAATTAACTCGACAAATTTTTCATGGGAGTTTTTCATTATCGCAAATATGTGAAAAGGGAAAAATTATTCAAGATAAGGGTGATTATTTACCGTATTTCCATTTTAATATGAAATAATTTTTATATTTTAAGCAATATTTTCTCGAAATTATGAGCAACACAAGAAAATTAAAACCTTTGTTGTACAAACAAAGTAGTAAGTATCTCTATTGTAAAGAGGGTAGTTGAACACTTTAAATAAAAGTAAGGGTAAAATATGCAACATGTTTACATGTTTTTCATGAAACATATTTACAAAAGAAATGGAAAAATTGTCCCACAGTTGTATTTCTTGTACAATCGAACATAAAAATGTAGAACATGTAACATATATGCAACATATTTCGCCATAATTTTTATCTCTGATACATGAATTGATAATAAAGATTGCACTTTCTTGATTATAGCCAGCTTTACCCCCCGTTTCCACATGCAAGTGCAAGTTCGAAAAACTCAATACACTCACACTTTTTCACTAACATTCACACAATTTTTGTACTTTAAGCCAATCGGCTGTTTCCTCGATTTTTCGTTGATAACATGTATACACTACTTGCATGTGGAAACGCAGGGTTACCCCCCGTTTTCACATGCAAGTGCAAGTTCGAAAAACTCAATACACTCACACTTTTTACTAACACCATCACATTTTTCGTGCTTGCAGCTCAACTTGCAACAGAATTAGCTTGCAAGTAAATTTTTGACACTTGTCGCAAGTAAAATGACAATTGGAAAAACAGTGTTACCGTGGATGAGTTTTGTATCAATTAAGCCCTTATGACACTACATTTTTTATTCATTAATTGATATAGAATTGATAGAAAAAAACAGTAAATGTTAGAAAGAGCAAACTGGAGCAAACTATAAAAAATGTAAACAAAGTTTTGTAGTTTTTTTTCTCTTGTTATGGTTTTGTTTCAGGGATGGCGTTGAGAATTTTTAAAATTGTACCAACAACCTTTAAAAATTGTACTTTTTTACCCTAATAGTACAATAGATTTTTTTAGTTGAAATTAATTTTATTTATGTTCATAAAAAATACCACAAAAAGGTATCATACATCTTTGTTTAAAAAGTATCAACAAAAAAGTACAATTGAAACAACTTAGCCATCCTTGTTTTGTTTATTTTATTAAATGTTGCCAACTTTTTGTTTATGAGAAACCTAAAAACAAAAAGCGGTAAATCGCTGAATTTGCCCATAAACCGCTGATTCAGCAACACTTTTAATTTTTCAAGCTTGAAATGTCAATTTTAAGTTAAACAATTTTACATTTTTTTTGACATAACTTCATTTTTTATCGATAACTTTTTAAAAATTGTTGACAATTTGCCATTTATCTTAATACAGCTGAACTCTTTGCACTTGGTAAATTTTTCTATTACATTATATTTGTACTGTTCACCAAAACTTGAACAATGCATTAAAAATGTAGTGTCATAAGGGCTTTATGAGTTTTGTTTCAATTAACTAGTACTTTGTCCCCTTTTAGACAGGCAAAGTTTACTTTGCAAAGTCTTGAGTTTATAGATAGGAGGGGAAAAGAGAATTTCGGGGGAGTACATACTTTGCAGATTCGTTTTGTTTTTCGTTCTTATTTTATACATGAAGTTGGCTGCAACTTTATCTATATATATAAAAAGAAGTGTACACTTTGATGTCACCACTAACTGCGAAAGCGGGTCGTTCGACTTAAACGAAAACTATCACGATACTTTGGGGATAGTCTGTAGATGGTTTATGTGAAGTTTGGATGAAATCGGCCCAGTGGTTCCAGAGATATTGCATTTAGATTTTCCTATATATTATTCCCATATAAATTTCAACAAAATGGGTTTCATTATCCATATTATGATTTTTTATTGTTACCTGAAAAGTTACCAAATCGTAATGCCTAATGTGTACAATGATATTCGGAATAGATCTTAATGTATATATTTTATATCGCTAGAGGGCGTAACATAAGGCAAAACGGGGAAAAGCTCCCCCTCCCAATATTTTCTTAACTGATTAACCGATTTTCTTGAAATTTCGCAGGCAAATAGTGTTACATCTGGAGGGAACTATAGCCTATAATTTTTATTATTCAGGGCGTGAAATTGGGCAAGAGAGGCAAACGCTCCCCCTCCCTATATCTTCTTAACTAATCAACCGGTATTCTTTTAAACCATAGCGTAAAATAAAGGTAAACGGGTAAAAGCACCCCCATCCAATATCTTCTTAATTATTAAACGATTCTTTTGATAAGCTTATGTATCTTTATTAAACGTTTTTTTCTCCGGTTATTCTACTTCGGCTTTGCAATACTACACGATTGGTCGTTAACAAATTGATGAAAAACGTTATCGAAGCTACCTTTTTGAATGGTAAATTCCGAGACGAAAATGTTTTGCTGCCACGAACTCCGATGATTGCCACAGACGTCCCAAATTAATTCAAATTTCCTTTTAGATTGGCATTTGCAATGCCAGAGTTATTAGAGTTTTTTATATAGACTTTGACGTTTGGTATAACAAAAAATTTTCAGATGAAGACCCCATGCAATAAAAATTTATTATCTCTGTTTGATTATCATACTTCAGGATAAAAAATACATCACTTTTTTATGTTTAACTTTTGAATATGTAACTAAAAGAAATAAAGAAATAAATAGCTATGGTTTTTTTTTCATCGCCGATTATGGTATAAAGCGCTCAAGTGAAAGAAAGAGGAATTTATTTTACTTGAAATTAGGTTTATGGCAAAACAACGTTTGCCGGGACAGCTAGTATTAATATATAGCGTTCCCAAAAAGTTTGGTAAAAAAAATCTTCATTTGGCTAAAATATGATTTTCTTGAAGAGAAAAATCTACAACATTTTTTTTAAATCAAATTGTTTATAACAATTGCAAAAAAGTAAAAATTATCTATTTTATATTAAAAAAAAAATACTTCTTCCCACCAAAAAAAATTTTGAAGTCGTTCAAGAAGAGGAAATATTTTCATGATTTCTATAGTACTTATTTACTTCAATGAATTTGAAATACATACCTTGTACTGTTATGTATGAATTGCAATATTTCACTATAATTTGGTATGTATTCTTTTAGGATTTAAAAGGGTCGAATATTTTATGCAATTGAAATTAATAGTTGAGTTAGATTTTATATAATTTATACATTTAATTTTAATACTTAATAGCTTTTTAAAAAATAAGGCGAACAAAGGTTTGACAAATTAGTGGATTTAAGAATACGCATTTGCTGTTTGTAAATTATAAGAAGAAATTTAAAAAAACCTGCATTAACTAATCAACTTTTGATTTGTTCATTATGTATAATTTTGTATAAATATCACATTTAAAAATTATTTTCAATATATTTTAATGTTTGAAGCTATTTCTTTAATAAAAAAATAACATTAGGATTAATTTTTTGATATTTGAAAATGGAAAGTTTAAAACTTAAAAAAAAACCTAATAAAAAATTGAAAAATGTACAAAATGCCTTAATTTTTAGTATTTTCTTTTTAATTAATTTATAATGCAATTGATAATGCATATTACAATTAATATTGAGCACTAATGAAAATACGTAATAGAATCATTAAACTTCATTGGTTTTAATTCGCACTCATTCAAATAAATATTTCATATCAATGAAAATTCTAATTCTTCCCTGAACTTTTAATGACGAGCCGTTTAACTAATGCGAACCCATTCTCGCCAATGACACGCTAATGTTAAAATCTTGCATGTTTCGCCTAAGAAGAACCAGTGCATTATCCTTGGAACCCATGCATTTATTACTTTTTTTGCATGTCTTTTTTTGCCGGGCTATTATGTATTATTATATAATGGGTGATTTTTTTAAATCTAATAAAACACTCAAATTTACATCATATATTCAAAATTTTTTTTGGAATCGATAAATTGGTCTTTGCCAAAAAATAAAAATAACATAATGTAAATGTTGCCCGCGGCTCCTGTTTAAATGGTCCATTCGTAAGGTCCAATTTTGCACCACTTTTTCGAGCATTTCGGCCTGTATTCCATGAATAACACGTGTTATGTTTGGCTTGTCCACATAGACCAACGACTTCACATTACCCCACAAGAAATAGTCAAGAGGCGTCAAATCACATGATCTTGGCGGCCAACTCACAGGGCCATTTCGAGAGACAAACTGCTCACCAAATTCATCCTTCAATATGTCCATTGTTTCACTGTGTGGCATGTGGCACCGTCTTGTTGAAACCACATATCAACCAAGTCCAACTCAGCCAATTGGGGCAAAAAAAGTCGCGTATCATGGCTCGATATCGTTCGCCGTTGACGGTAACGTTTCTTCCACGGTCGTCTTTGAAGAAAAATGGACTGATGATGCCACCAGCCCATAAACCACACCAAATT
The DNA here is from genome assembly GCA_963931875.1 of Pollenia griseotomentosa. Classification (NCBI taxonomy): domain Eukaryota; kingdom Metazoa; phylum Arthropoda; class Insecta; order Diptera; family Polleniidae; genus Pollenia; species Pollenia griseotomentosa. The sequence goes on from OZ007565.1 coordinate 13,134,114, forward strand.
GTCGTTTTTTCGGGATGCATCTGTAACTCTTGTACGAAATATGGCTTTCTTCAGCCCAGATGCGCTAGTTTTACTTGTTTACGTATCCATTGAGCCAGAAATGAGCCTCATCGCTGAACAAACAATAGACATTTCTCACAGAGCACGAATTTTGATAATAAATTTCAACGATTTGCAGTCGTTGCTGGTATGTGAGCTTCTCCATGATAAAATTGCAGAGTATACTGAACACTTTTCACTTTCACAGATGTAGTTTGGACACAATAACCAACCAGTGCTTGCTGCCAGCCCGAAAAACTTAATTCATAAAATAAGCTGACGAATTGCCATATTTTTACAAAATTAAATGAATTTAAATTGTTTTCGGTTATATTTTCCGTACAAATTTTTCTAAAAATACATTATAAATCCATTTAATTTCCAATAAATATGAACGTAAAAAAGTCCATCAAAATAAAGAAGTTTCATTGAAAGAATTAAATTCTAATATTAGTGATTTATTAATTATGGGCAAGAAGATTTTGGTTTGGGAACTATGAAGCTCATACGTCATATGAAATTTTAAGGGTTCTTAATTTAATTTTATTTATTTTGATTCGATGTAATATAGAAGATATTTTGATTAAATTCTATTTAAAAAAAACTCAATATATATATTTTTTTAAATTAATTCTTAATGGAATAATTAAGCACTTATAAATATGGAAGGTGGAATTTTCAAACTAAAAGCTTCTTAAGTTCAATTAGTATATAATGATACGGGTTGGTTTTCTTTTCACAAATAATTTTTTCATCAATATTCTCAAAATTCACAACCGCTAATCTTAGATGCTTTTTAAATATTTTGTATGCCCAGAAATAATGATGCAATTTTGTGTATTCTAGACACTAGGTACAAAAGTGTGCAAAACCAATAAACAACAAGTTGATACAAAACATCATTGTTTTAAAAATTGACTGTTTTAATAAAATTGTGTATTTTGTGCAAACAAACTTAAAGTGAGTCATAATTTCTAAAAATAAAAAATCATCATTTGAGAAAAATCTTTAAATATTTTTGTCAGAAAATAATCAAAAATATGATAAAATCATCATTCTGGCAACGCTGCTTATATATGATATTCAAACAAAAGAAAACAAAACTTTGTCAAATTAAACTTTGCGTGTCTAAACACCAAACAAAGTTTAAAAGAGAATTCAACAAACTTTGTCAAAGTAAACTTTGCCTGTCTAAAAGGGGACTTAGTAAAATAAAAGTTATGTTTATAGCCGATTTCTGTGAAAAAAAAGAACACAACTATACAACAACGCATCATAATGGTATTTTTAAACATAAATTTCAGGCATTTAGAAAACAAATTAAAATCAAAATATTCTTTTAAGTAATTTTATGATATCGGAAACACGGCAATACTGTATTCACATATTTTTAAAAATAAACATTTCTTTTCATAAAAGTGAAATAAAGAAAAAATTATAAAGTTAATTAATTTATATCGTAGCCACGAGGCTAGAAGCTTAGTTGATGCCGACATTTTAAAAATGAACTACTTGCACTGTCCTGTGTAGCCACTCAAAAAAATTTTGTGTTTGTTTTTATTTCTCCTGATTTTCGTTATTAAAACGTATACACTACTTGAAAGTTATTTCTTGAACTGTCACTGTGAACGCAAATTACCTTTCTTGCCACACCCAAAACACTTCAAATTTTTAAACTTATTTTGAGTATTTGTATTTACATTTCTATAACTCATATTCTTGCTCTTGTTTTAATTGCAGGCACTGGATCGTTACTTTCATGGCAATTTTCATTTTTTCGTTGTTCTTCTAATACATATACATATTGTTTTTTTAATTGCTCAAAACTTGGCAATGAATCTCAACTTTCAATTGCATAATAATAAAAAAACAAAATAGAAAGCAAACACAATTTATTTATTTGTACACTGTATTTTTCGTTTGATACTAATTTTAACCTAACAAATTTCGTAAAAAGATGCACTTTTCTTGTAGAATCCTTTGCTTTCCAAGCCATTTTTTCTGTTGGGTTGCAGATTCACTGATAGGTGTTTCAATAACGTCTCAAAATTCTTGCGTTATCAATAGGCTTCGCATCTGTATTGACCAAGATGCATAATTTTCTCCATTTAACTCATCTACATATTTGGAAACTTGAATTCGATATTTTGAATCTATCTTGAAATGCGTTTCTTTATTTAAAGCAATCCTGGACTTATAACCAATATCATAGATTCAGTTTGAAATATTTTGTATAAAAATTGTTTATGGCTGTTAATCCAAATTATCTTTTCCAAACTAACTAAATTTTTCCAACTACAATCATTAAATTAAATTAAATTAAAAGTATTAAATTGTTATTAAAATATTTTATGCAGAGCATATTCCTGAAATATTTTAACTTTTGCTGGAGGGTATCAAAAATTCGGCATAACCGAATATCCCACTCTATCTTGTTGCTGCTTAAATACATCAATTTTTATAACAGTCACTGAATTTATATTTAAATGTTTTTATCATGTACAATATTAATAATGATTATGATATTTTAGCTGGTACTTTGGACCTATGTCGCGTCAAGATGCTACTGAAGTATTAATGAATGAACGTGAACGCGGAGTATTTTTAGTGCGTGATAGTAACTCAATTGCCGGCGATTATGTATTGTGTGTAAGGTAAATAACTAATAATATAACATTAAAATGTGAACCGGACTGTATCGATAAGTGCGTAATTTTTGTTTTCAAGACCGAAGGCTAATTTATTTATTTAAAATTCAGACTTTTGAAATATTTTTGTTTTAATCAATCCAATTATGAATTATAATTCTCCATGAGTTTTTCACTTCTCTCGTTTTTCCCTTCTCCCGTTTTTCCTATTGCAATTATAAAAATTGGATAAGGGATACAAACTCCGGGGAATTTTTATTCATAACTAGCTTAACCCGGTCCGCTTCGCTACACTGCTTTAACCACGTTTGAAGACTCTCCCATTAATAGTTCTTCTGTTGAGCGATATTAAATGTATGCATCCTATGGGAGGCTTTCTCCCCCTTGCGCCTACCCGCTTTATTTTGATTTTCAAAAGTGAAATATACCATAAGAGTGACTTCTACAAAGTTCGAACATTCTCACTATAACAGTTCTTAAGATATGCGATATTAAACATTGGCGCCCTACGGGGGGTACCACTTCCCCCGCTGATATTTTATTTCAATTTTGGGGCTCAGAAGATCCTACTACCAAAAGTTCAACAAAATGCGTGCAGCGGCTCTTAAGATATGCCATATTTAATATTGGCATCCTATGGGGGGTACCAATTCCCCTGCCCCTATCGAAAAAATAAGTAGCCTATTTTACGTGATGTTTCTGTAAAAATTTCAGGAAAATCGGTTCAGTAGTTTAGGAGTCTATAAGCCAACAAACAAACAAACAAACACAAACATTTTTAATTTTTATATATGATTGGGTTGATTTATTAAGACATCTATAATCTTTAGACCTGTGGCTTTTCTAAAATATTGATCTTAGATCCTAAAATGTATATATATGTCTATTTTGGGTTATTGTGACTAGCAATGTTGCTTTGGTTTAAATTGGTTTTCTGAAGACCCCAGAAATGATCGACACTAGGGAGTTACATATTTATATCGCATATAGTCCGGAACAGTAATATCTATTGAAATGCAGCCAGATCGGTTCACCATTGGTGGACATATGAGCGGAAAACCACCGCTGCCTCTCTTTATAATCTATGGCCTTTATATTTTTTTTACTTTCACCTTAAGTAAACTTAGTACAATACTGCTACTGAAAATAAAGAAAATCGGTTAATTAATGACCGAGGTATAGCCAAATAACCACTTTTTTTTTTATCAAAATAATGGTCTGGGGATCGAAAACGTAAAACGCAAGAATTTTAAAAGTCGTTTTTTTAATAAAATTTCTGTAATATAAGAATTTTGTGACAAATATTATAAAAATATTTTTCTATTAAACAGAATTTTAGACCAAAATTATAAAAATTAGATTAAAAGTGTATTTAAAAACAACTTTTAAATTCTTTCGTTTTATGTTTTCGATTTCCAGCATACCCCTGTATAATAGCAAAAATCGCTCCGTTTTTTTTACCTGACCCAGATACAGGTGTCCTCAAATATTCTTTCTATGTAATAAATTTAGCCACAATGATCTATTGTTTTACCTAGTGCCTGGGATTTCGGTACGAAAGCGCCCATACTGTATAAGATAGGGGACAGTTGGCTTTTCAAAAGTACGGTAAAGGGAATTTAATTATAAAATTTTTTGTATATTTAGCTTAAAGTTTCCAATTTTTATTGTAAAATTAACAAACATATCGGTTTAAAAAATTGCACAATTATCGATTCGTCCTTTAATAATTTACTTAATTATAATTTTAAACATTAATATACATATTTAAAAAATATTATAGGGAGGACACGAAAGTTGGCAATTATATTATAAATAAAATACAGCAAAATGACCAAATAGTTTATCGCATTGGAGATCAATCGTTTGAAAATTTATCAAAACTTTTAACGTTCTACACATTACATTATTTGGATACAACACCATTGCGAAAGCCAGCACCAAAAAAGATTGAACGAGTTGTAGGAAAATTTGATTTCGATGGCAGTGTAAGATTTATTTTTATAAAATTGCGATTATAATAAATTTTAGCAATGCCTTACTTTTTACAGGATCAAGATGATTTGCCATTTAGACGCGGCGAAATTTTAACAATCGTTCGAAAGGATGAAGATCAATGGTGGACGGCTAAAAATGCACTTGGACAAATTGGTCAAATTCCTGTACCTTATGTGCAAAAGGTAATATAAATAATAAAGTAAAAAAATATGTATATAGAGATAACTTAAAGTTGTTTTCTAACAGTGTTACAAAAATCGTTGATACTAACTGCAAATTCAAAAAAACCTTAAACCTAAATTAAAAAAAAATTATAAAGGCAACTACAAATTCTTCTGTGGTCAATCTAATTCTGTTTCACTGCTGCCTACTTAAGTCTGTTTGCCCCAATTATATTTTGGCAAATAATTGCCGTTTTAAGCAACAAAATGTGATAAATCAGATGAAATTGAGGGATTTGTGTTACTTGGGATCTATCTACCCATTAGAGTTAATTAGAAGTATCTCACCATTTGGTCTAACATTTTCAGCATCATTGCCAAATCACGATTTATGTGCATTTATCGCGTAGACCAAGATTTAAAAAAATCGTAGAAGAAAAAAAGAAAATTTATTATATGACATTCGACTTTAATTCCTAATAATATTCCTTTGTATTTTTAATAAGGAAATATAGTTTTTAACTTTCTGAAGAACCCTTATTCAAAAAGTTTTAACTAATATATGGATAAACGATTTTGATGGCCAATATTTCAAACATTATGTTAAACTTCATGCTTGAAATTAGTTTACAATGAGCACGTTCGTAAATGCATCACTGCGCTGCATTAGAAAAGCAAACTTTTTTTAAAGCCGATAAAAAAATAATTATAATTTTTTTTATTGTGTGACTATTATTTTTTTGGAGTATTTCACAATTTTTCGGTCCACATTTACTTGACTGATAAATATAAAACCATTTGAAATCACTGATGCAGCGCAGTGATACATTTACGAACGCACCCAATAACAACAAACGAATAGATAGTTTTTGTTTCGCTTCTAAGGCTTTGCGTAGATTTATCCAATATCCTTTTAACATTTTTTTTAATACGTAATGTTTGTTAGATTTTACCGTAATCTAAAAGAAAAATTTCTAAGAATTTGGCCATATCTAGGGAATCGTAGGCTTGTTTATACTTACCAATAAAGTTATATAACCCCAGAACCATGCGTTAAATTGCGCTATCCTGTTATTCAATAAAGCGTATTTAACAGTATTTCTTGAAACCGTATAAAAGTTTTATCTGGAGGAATAACGTGTTATAAAATATTGTCTGTATGTCCGTCTGTTGAAATAACGCTCACTTTCGTACGAATCAAATGATAAGAACAATATTTATGTATATACAATTGTTTCTAGCTCTCCTAAGCAGCTTGTGATTCAAATTTAGTACAATCGGTTCAGCAGAAAAAATAAATTTATGTATCCAAATGTGGATTTCTGTTGGAAAAACTAACATTAATAGGTGGTTGTTGTTGTAACAGCTATGTAGTAAATGTTGGTCTGTTGCAGTTTTATAAGACCAAAAGTCACACCGCCAAATTTCGTGAAGATTTATGGCACACACTCGGGAAAAAAAACTTTAGTACTCCTAAAACTGTAACGAAGAATGATATTGTAGGTAAATTTGGTATGTCATATTTTCATAAGACTAGATATCATACGCCTGAATTTTGTGGACCCTTAATGTTTGGGGGCGGACTTTTAACAAATTTATTTAAAAAAATTATTTGCTATTAGCAGCTTATTTAAATACGGTATAAAATATATATTAAGTAAATAATAAATATAAATTAAATAGTTGTGTATAAAAAGCGGCATACGAAAACGTGTGCTTTTCAAATTCTATTTTTTTTTTGCAGAAATAATAGTTGTTTTAATGTGTGATGAAAATCGTTTGATTTTTAAATTATCGTCTTTATTGCAAACATTTCAGCAAAAAGTATAGCTTTATAAACCGGGTCTGTTCGTAAAGAAGTTCTTCACGTCTGAGTACTTTGGCACATTCATTTCTCTCCTGTTTACGTAGGTTACGTTAGGTTCCATTTGCAGCCGTAATCAAGCACAGCTCACGTGGGTCCATTAATTAGTTCCCGTTGTGTTACCACATCGCACCGTCTCCCAAGGGTCCGATGTTCCCTGGCTGCTAATGTTCTTACTCAGCCACACAGTCGATTCATTAAAGGAGTGGATACTGTTTAAATCAATATTGGATAGACAAGTTTTGTCTTCAAGGATTCTTCGATAAGACGATTTTCCGTTGAATCTTCTTCCCCCTCTACTTTTACATAGGTCATTGTAAGGGAGCCCTAGCCGTTTGGCAAGCCTCCCAATGGGCCGGTGGCCAGTTATAACCGCAATAAGGTTTCTGAGATAATGTCTGGACAGCTGTAATGCCCGCCTAGTCCTTTTTCATCTATGATGTGCCAGATTTTCCTGGTTTCACCACATGTGGTTTCATCAAGCCATCTCTGACCGGCAATAAAATGAAACTTCCGTGCAATAATCCTTACTCCTTGGAAGTGTAACACCTAAATTATATGTTCAATCGTTTTGATTCAACGTGGTGCCTACATGCGCCAACGAGTCTGCCATACAGTTTCCATGTATGCCCCTGTGTCCGCGGACCCACTAAAGGGTATCCACTGAATGTCTCGCTATCTCCTCTGGAGACATACGGCATTCTTGGACAATTCTCGATATGATAAACACATTCTCCAGGGGTCTGATGGCCGCCTTGCTATCGCTAATAATGTGAATAATCCTGACAGATATGTCACCATACCGAATGTGTTTCGCGGCTGTGTATACAGCCATTATTTCGGCCTAATTGACACTACAGTGATCCGTCAGCCTTATAGTAATACTTCAGCTCAGCTGCTCGGAGTATATTCCAGAACCGACACCATTCAGTGTTTAAGACCCGTAAGTGAATATCTGAATCTCATTCGCAGTATTTTGTAGGTCATCATAGTGAACCCTGTTGTCCAAAATGCTTATAATAAAGCCAGGATGTGACATAATCAACATCCATGTGTCAATTTATCTCAAACAGGATTTTAGCATGTCCGATATTGTCATCCCTGAATGCTCTAGTGGCCCTTAACCTTACCGCCGTGTTTGCAGCCAACCTTTTCGCCAAAATGTCTGGTGGTAACCAGTTCAAGGTCGTTAATAATGCTTTATAAAAGGTTTTTCTAATGTCACCTGTTACGGTTATTGCTTCCATTCTCATTATACGTTCAAACTTAGTTGGATGACTCTTGAGCGCCGGCCATCAAATAGCTGCCCCGTAGAACATAGTGGGTTTAACCCTAGAGTACTAACCATATTTTACATACGTTGTAACTAATGATCGTCGATTCGACGATGTATTTTTTAACTGCCTGTAACTTTGGCTTAAAACCAAATAAACTTTTTCAATTAATGCTTTTGATCATTGGGGCACCCTATAAATCCATATAAAAAAAAAATTATTTAATTTATATTCCTATAGATAAAAGAAATATTTAATTTTTGTACTAATTCATTTTATGTTGAACATATTTTGGGGATCAAACAAAAGGACCTAAAAAATATTGTGAAGAAAGCTAAAAACTAAAAAAGAGGCAAAACTTAAAAAAGACATTTTTAGCTTAAAAAAAATAAAATTTTTTTTTTTTTTTAAATAACACTTTGAGCAAGAGCCACAAAGCTCAACTTTGTGTTCTCCGCATATGGGTTTTTCGCATATATCACATTTTTATTTTGACATTCGGCATTTTTCGTATAGGCATGAGTTACACATACTTCATTTGTGTTTTTTTTTTTGTATTTTCTCCTTAGCTGGTCATTGTTGCCACTATTGTTTGGAGTAACAACATTTGCATATTTGCTCTTAAAACTGAAAAATAAAAGTCACGTCAATACTAACCATCGACGATTCGACGAGTACAAGACCAATAATAGCAATGTTCTAGCAACGCGGTTTAAAAAACGCAATTACACACAGCAAAAGTAAATCATCTACTAACAGCATACAAAATTTTAGATTGTTAGGCACACCCATTTAAAAGTAAATGAATTGAAAGGGTGCGATGCTCGTCGAAACGTCGATCATTAGTACTCTAGGGTTAATGACACAGTCGTATAGCCAGTATACATTCCCATTTTGGTAACTTTGTATCTCCCTGTGAAAAGTAGCAGTTCCGATTTGGCATTATTGACATCCAGCCCACATCCCTGGCAGCACTTTGTAAGGACGTCCAGTGCGGACTCAAGTTCAGACAATAGTCAGAGATCCCTAACCATAGCTACAACTGCAACGTCATCCGTGTACGCAACCGTTATGCTGCACGTCCTTTTCATGACCCTGAGTAGGGTATTTATATATATGGGGGATTTCATGTCAAGTGACCCAATTTTTAAATCGATGTCTTTCGATTTGGATGAAATTTGCACCAAGGTAAGTCCTTAGGCAACAATTTTTCAAAAGTTCAGTCAAAAAGTTTCTGAGTTAGAGGGGGTCAAAGTTTGACATTATGGCCAAACAGGCGTTCTTTCTCATCCATGTAGCTTATTACCTATTGGTGTTAGCAAAATTTGTCCCAAGAAGCTTCGATAGCTATTTGATCAATCTTTTGAAAAAAGATTTTTTTGTTTTTTAAATATTTTTTTTTTAAATTTAAAACTTTTTTTTTATTTTTTTTTTTTTTATCCGGAATGTTTTTTTTTTTTTGCTTAACCCTCTGCGACTGATATGGTAGTCTAGCAGACACCAACAAACACAAAAGAGTATTTTGTACCGTTAGTTTCCAAATATCTACTCTCGCGTGCTCTGTACCTTCTTATTGTGTTCTCATGGGTATGATATTATGTTTAGACCGAATAATGTAACCACACGTGCCAGTGTAAACGAAAATAGTATTAATTATTATATTTTCTTAGTGTCTGTCAAACAACACGTCTGCAAAATTGCATTTTTTTTGGATTTGCTATTTTGGACCATTCAAACACATCTCTGTTCTATATATAAACCTATGATCTCAAGCCTTATGACTGATTAACTTAAGTGCAAATCAGCCAAATCTAAAATTTTTGCTATATAAATTATAAAATGAAATATTTTTTGGTTAAGTTATAGGCTTTGATGTGCCAATTGAAATGTTTATTAATTTTTTTTAACCACTGAATTTAATTTTTTTTGTTACAAACTGATTAATTTAAATCTATATAATAAAAAATAAAAAACATTTGTTCAAAAAAATTTATTTTTGAATTTTTTTTTCTGTTCTGGCTTAGGTCTTAGTTTTTTACTGAAAATTCATGCCATGCCGATAAATAACATACAACACGAATTTTCGCTTTAAATTAGAAAAATAACTATATAAATAATAACTTATACTCATAAACAAGATACAAAAATGGCTTTATTAGTTTTACAAAGCGGAACCTGGAAAATAGAAGCCACGGAAATGGTGTCTGGTAGTCTACCACGTCATTAGAATTGTGAGAACTATATCACGTCAGTCGCAGAGGGTTAAAAGAAAGCTTATGTCTTTTCCTTTAAGGTAGTTTTGGTCGCTTTTTGGGGATATGGGGATTGGGATATGTTTAAAAAACAAATAATTTCTTACTCAAGACGAGGGTTTTTAAATTTTTAGCATATGTATATGCATTGTTCTTTCTCATCCATCTAACTTATTACCTATTGGTGTTAGCAAAATTTGTCCAAAGTAGCTTCGAAAGGTTAGGTTTGAGTGGCCGGTCACAAAGACCCCGCATAGACCAAAAAGGTCCCTAGCGTTACCACATTGTACGATAACCCGTAGAAGAAAGTCAGTCATTCAGATGTGATGGTACCCAGAGTACCCCACACTCTCTTGACGAATGCTAGGAGTCTCATTAACCCAATCCCAGAGACTTCCCCGAGATCTTGGCGGTAATGATCTCCCAGACAGTTCGCCCTGGAGCGCACGAGTGCCGGACAGTAGCATAGCAAGTGCTCTACCGTCTCCTTTTCCCCTGGTACCCCACAGAATCTACAATTGTCACTATTCAGCCGCCCCGCCCTATGGGCGTATACCGCAGTCCAACAATGACCCACCATAAAACCTATCAGAAGTCTACAGTCCCTTCTCGATAGCGACAGAAGAGTCCTAGTTGACTCCGGATCATAGGATCCCCACATTACCTTGGAAACCCTGCACGTTCCTATGTTTTCCCAAAACGCCTCTGATCTCCTCCGTATAGCAGAGTCCGTATCTCTCCTAATATTCTGAATTGGAGCCGGGATGGCCATCATCCTATCGTATGGTAAACGCCCCCCGTTTCGCCAATTCGTCCGCTTCCTCGTTGCCTTCTATGCCCTGGTGGCCGCGAACCCAGTAGATATGTACTCTCCTGTTGGCACAGAGTCTATCTATCGAGTCCCTACACTCCTGGACGACCGAGGAGTATGAGTAATCAGCGGTTATTGCCCTGATCGCCGCCTGACAATCAATAAAAAAGTTTACGTGCGAGTTCTCAGTACTGAAAACACGTGCCTAATCGGCAGCCGTTTTGGCCGCAAAAATCTCCGCCTGGAATACGCTGCAGCAATCGGGAAGTTTATATGATTCCCGAATACCCAGTTCCCGGCAATAGACTGCAGCTCCAACTCCGTCCTCCATTTTGGAACCGTCAGTGTAGAAACTGAAGGTCCCCTGGCCAGACCGGAGTCCTGCCAACCAACCGTCCTCCTCTAAGGTAACTCGCGGTTTCCTTCTAAGTGTCAGTCTCGGAATGGTGTAGTCACTGCTACAATCTATTCCCCTTATAATACTACCGTGACCATAGAGTTCGTATGTAAATTGTCCCGTCGCCTTCAAGCGGATCGCAGACTTCCTTGCAGTTCCTTCTGCCACTAGATGAATCGGTTGCTCCAGGATCACATCCAGTGCCGCAGTCGGTGTACTACGCAAAGCACCGGTGATACTTAGTTCGGCGAGTCTCTGTACGCCCGTTAGCATATTCCGGTACGATATCTTATCCAAGGCCGTCCACCACACAAGTATCCCGTAGAGTAGGATTGGTCTCGCCACCGCTGTGTAGACCCAATGTGTAAGAGCAGGGTTTAGACCCCACGTTTTACCTAGCATTCTCTTACATCCGTAGAGCGCAATCGTTGCGTTTTTCACCCTTTCCTCCACATTCAATCTCCACGACAGTTTGCTATCCAGTATTACTCCCAGGTACTTTGTGTGGTGTTTAAGTTCCAGGCTAGTACCCCCTAGCTTAGGTCTCCTCCATGGACCAACTTTGTACCTATTCGTAAAAAGTACTAGGTCCGTCTTCTCGGGAATAACTCCCAGTACTACTCCGGTCGCCCACTGGTTGATTATAGCCAGTGTAGCCTCCGTATGCGGTCATCTTTGCTGCCCCGTCCCGAAGTCTATTGAGAAGTTCGTTGACGAAAAGCGTCCATAGCATCGGTGAGAGCACCCCTCCCTGGGGGGTTCCCCGGTGTGCCTTCCTCGTTATCCTGGAATTGCCCCACTCCGCAGATATGGTTCTGCACCGTAGCAGATTGCCAATCCAGTTTTTAGCATGTGAGTGTGTCCCAGTGCGAGACAAGCTGGCCAAAATTGCCCATGTGGACACATTATTGAATGCTCCCGCGATATCCAGGAACACACCCCTAGCGAAGTCCTTATAGCTCAGGGTCTTTTCAATCAGCGAGACAACTGAATGAAGTGCCGTCTGAGTTGATTTACCCTTCGTGTAAGCATGTTGATTAACAGAGAGAATGGTGGGTCTCATGTTACTCTTGACATGATAGTCCAGAATTCTCTCTAACGTTTTCAGCAGGAAGGATGTGAGACTTATAGGTCTAAAATCTTTTGGGTACATATGATTGCTTCTGCCCGATTTCGGCAGGAATACAATCTTAGATACCCTCCAAGATTTAGGCTCATAGTTTATCCTCAGACATCCCTTAAAGATTTCCACCAGCCATGGTACTATCCGTTGTTTACCGCGCTGTAATTGCGCCGGGATGATTCCGTCAAGACCAGGCGACTTATATAGCTGGAACGAATCGATGGCCCATTCCACCCCCTCGTAGGTGATAATATCGTTATCACCATCTGCCATAACAGAAGTTTCATCAGTTGGAATAGGAGCCCCAGAGCAGCCCGGAAAGTGTGCATCAACAAGCACCTCCAACGTTTCCGTACTTCTCCCTGTCCATTCTCCGTTTTCCCTGCAAACCGTACTTCGCATTACCGGACTGCACACTAGCATCCTCCGCAGTCTTGCCGTTTCGGTTGTCTTCTCTATATTATCGCAGAAACATTTCCACGAAGCTCGTTTGGCCCTTCGCACGTCGCGCTTATACTCCCTGAGAGCGTCCCTGTACTCCCCCCAGCATTCAGACCGGTCGACAATTTTCGCCAGTTTGAATAGCTCACGAAGCTCGCGTCTTCTATAGTCCAGCCGACTATTCCACCAAGGTGGTCTGGACTTACGCCTAGCTCGTGTCGGGGGGCACGACTTCTCATAGGATCCAGTAACGCCCGATACCAATGTGTTTATAACAGAATCTATGTCCCCTGAACTAACTAGTGTTCCCGGGTGACCTAGGTCCCTATTTAAAAGTGAAGAGTATTTGGCCCAGTCCGTGTTTCTTGGGTTTCTAAACACCATTTCGTTAGGTGTAGTGTAATTCAACAAAACTGATATATAAGAGTAATCAGAGAAGGATGGCTGCGAAAGCACCTTCCAATCATCTATCACTGTTTTATAATCAGTATAAAGCGTCACATCAAGCACATTTTCCGAAGTGGGACCCTTATAAGTCGGGACCTCACCTCTGTTCGCAATTTGAATATTATTTTGTAATATAAAAGCAATAAGATCCTCACCTCTACTGTTGATATCCTTACTGCCCCATATTGTGTGATGAGCGTTAGCATCCGTACCCACCACCAGATTTGTTCTCCTTCTACAAGCTTCCTCGACTAGTCTGTGGAGTTCTACTGGTGGGGCATCCCTATCGTGTGGCATATAGGGTGATCCAAGGAGTACCACATCATCCCTGCCATCTTCCAAGGCCACTACTGTGAGTTCGTCAGTGCTGTAATTATAGAGAATCCTTCTATAGCTATTTGATCCATCTTTTGAAAAAAATTTTTTTTTTAAAAATCAACATCATCAACAGTTCTGTCATCATTCTCAGAATTACTTTTGTCTTCATCTAGAATAACTTCAACGCAAGGCTTATTACTATTCAAATCTGGTAATTCCTTCAACTTTCCGAGCTCTTTCCTGCATGATCCACAAATTTTCATCTGTTTTGACAGCGTAGGGAATTTTTTTAATAAGCCGTCGGAAATATTTCGCATATCCGATGACCTGTGAACTTTTTTGTTAAAAGGATTAAAACAAAAATAAGCAAATATATCACTTTGAAGCTTGGCCTTTTTTGGAGCTGTAGACATTGTAAAAATTAATTATGTAAATAACACACGTCTAAACTGTTACGCTGTTTCAAAAAAAACTGAATTACGAAAGTCTTCAGAATGACAATAAATAGTTTTTTTTAAGATCATATAGGTAGCGCATTTAAACAAATGTATCTAATTTTTTATTAGGGTGAAGAAGGGATTAGTGTGGGTTAACTTCATGTTACATAATAAAAACAATAAAGTACCTTTTTTAAACAATTATTACTCATAATAATAAAAAATAAACCCCCTGTAAATTTTCACCTTTTAAACATAATATTAAAAAAAATTTCCTGTTAACTTCTATCTCTTCACCCACATTTTAAAGGCAAGTGTCATAAAAAAATAAAATTAACTGGTACTTCGCAGAATGGCCATAAAATATTTCCACCTGATTTAAAAACTTGTCTCTGGGGCACCTGATATTTTGCCAACAAAAATCACATATAGTATTACCTGCGCTCAAAATAATTTATTTTTATATGTAGGAAAAATAAAAAAAGAAAAAAAGTGATTTTATTCCTGGAATTAACATATTGTGGGCATTACATTATCGAAGGTATAAAATGATAGTTGGGTATGTTACATACCGTCGGAAAGGTTAATTTGTCTAGTTTCTCGCATCCCAAAAGCGACCAAAACTACCTTAAAGGAAAAGACATAAGCTTTCTTTTGAGCAAAAAGAAAAAAAAAACATTCCGGATAAAAAAAAAATAAAAAAAAGTTTTAAATTTAAAAAAAAAAAAATTTTCAAAAGATTGATGAAATAGCTATCAAAGCTACTTTGGACAAATTTTGCTAACACCAATAGGTAATAAGTTAGATGGATGAGAAAGAACAATGCATATACATATGCTAAAAATTGAAAAACCCTCGTCTTGAGTAAGAAATTATTTTTTTTTTATACATATCCCACTCGCATTCCAAAAAGCGACCAAAACTACCTTAAAGGAAAGGACGTAAGCTTTCTTTTAAGCAAAAAAAAAAAAAAAAACTTTCCGGATAAAAAAAAAAGTTTTAAATTTAAAAAAAAAAAATTAAAAATTTTTTAAAGAAACAAAAAAATTATTTTTTAAAAAGATTGATCCAATTGCTATCGAAGCTTCTTGGGACAAATTTTGCTAACACCAATAGGTAATAAGCTACATGGATGAGAAAGAACGCCTGTATGACTAAAATGTCAAACTTTGACCCCCTCTAACTCAGAAACTTTTTGACCGAACTTTTTAAAATTTGTGTTTTAACTACTATCCAATAGGACTAACCTTGGTGCAAATTTCATCCAAATCGGAAGACATCGATTCAAAAATTGGGTCACTTGACATGAAATCCCCCATATTTAGATTCCAAAGTAAAGGTGACAGTACACCTCCTTGCGGGGTACCCGTAGTCCTTGGAAGTGTTCGAGGCGCCCAAGTTGGATTCGATTCGCCTGAAGTGCAAGATACTGCCGACAATTAAAAGATCGCTGGGTCGATCTCCAAAAGTCTCATAGCGTTAATGACCGATTCAGGTTTAACGTTGTTTAAAGCTCCATCAATATCTAGGAATGCAACTAAAGCAAATTCCTTGCAGTGCAGGGACCTCTCAATATGGCCCACCAATGAGTGAAGCGTAGTTTCAGTAGACCTTCCCTTCGTGTAGGCGTGTTGAGCCACTGACAAGGAATTATGTCCTAGCGATGATCTAATATGTGAGATGCCTCCCTTGGGGATCTTATATATTGTCCAAATTGATGGGACATGTGAGGAACTTACGCATGCTCTAAATGTCGTCAAGAGCCATGGCATCAATATTTCCAAGTTCTTTTGAAGATACTCTGGGATAATGGCATCCGGGCCTGGAGATTTAAAAGGATGAAAGATTTTGACCCCCCATTCCACACGATGGCGAGTTATCGGTATATTAGAGATATCCCGAGCGCCATTAAATGTTTCCTCCCTCGGCACATCATCAGTGCAACCTGGGAAGTGTGTATTAGTCAGGACTTCGAGGGTGTCCCGACTGTATGTGGTCCAGGATCCATCTATCTTCTTTATATACGATGGAATAGCTGATTTAGAAAATAATATCTTACGTAGCTGACATGTATCCGAGGAGTTTTCCACATCGCTGCAGAATTTCCTCCATGACTGTCTCTTGGCCCTCCTGATATTCTTCTTGAAACCATTCACTCAGGACTTGTCATTGTTTCAAACACCATTACGTTTCGCCTTATTAGAGAGTTTCCTGCTTTCCTTGCGTTTTTCAGCATTTTCCGCATTCCACAATATGAGCTAAGCCTTGCTCTTCCTGTCGATTATTTTACAACTGACAACTGTCAACGACTCCAATGCGGAATCGAGCATGGATACACTGTTTGTCCTCGAGTACACTCGCATAGACAGACCAGTTGGTATTTCTTCGGTTCGTTTAGGCTTTCACTAAATCAACTCCTTGGGAAAAATTAAAATCGATGTACATGTGATCAGAAAAGGAACAGTCCTTTGACACGTTCCAATCGCTTATCATATCTGAGAACCTTCCGCTTATAAGCGTAACATCAAAAACTTCCCTTCCGTTAGTCACAATAAAGGCGGGCTCATTACCCCTATTAACTACTGTTAGTTAATTTTCTACTATGAAGTTCAAAGTTTTTTTTTTTTTTTTTTTTTTTTCTCAATATTATTTATTGAATCTTCATACATTTAAATATGAACTAACAATAATTAATCAAATCTTAACCTAATACTTTATTTTATGTCCTGCCAGTGCCAGACAAAAATTTTCTTCATCACGGGCTCTGTTCACTTATCGAGGTGTTTGTCGCTCATCTAATTGGATAAGTGCTGCAGTGTCTCTTCTTCTTAAGCGAGTGTGGCCGCTATCATTTAAAATATTTCGTGCTAGTGGGTTTGGATGCAATTCGAGCCTTTTTAAGTATTTTACTGCATATTTCGTAATCATAGTTTTGACTAATGGAACATTGAGATCCTTGTGAATATTTGAGTTTTTTACATACCAAGGGGCAGCTGTGATTATTCGAAGAATTTTATTTTGGCGTCTTTGAATTTTTTCTATATTAGAGGCCGAGGCAGTGCCCCATAACTGAATACCATAGCACCAGATTGGCTTTAAGATGGAGTTGTAAAGAAGAAGTTTGCAGTCGAGACTAAGGACAGAGTTTCTACCAATAAGCCAATGAATTTGAATGGCTTTTAGTTTCATTTGAGTTAATTTTGCCTCTATATGGCATTTCCACGTTAATCGCCGATCCAGATGTATACCGAGATATTTTACATGCGAATGTTGAGGAATTATTTGATTGTTGATTGTAATATGGGGGCAAGATTCCCGGCGCAAGGTGAATGTTATATGCACGCATTTTTGCTCATTGACCATTATCCTCCATTGTCTTAACCATATTTCTAGTTGAAATATATGATGCTGTAAGTAACGAGATGCTTCATAACGGTTTTCGTGGACGCTTAGAAATGCTGTATCGTCTGCAAATGTTGAAGTTTGGGTGTAGTTGCTTGTTGGCATGTCCGAAGTATAAATTAAATATAATAGAGGGCCCAGGATGCTGCCTTGTGGGACTCCAGCGCCAATGGGCTGAGGTGAACTTAAGAAATTTCCTTCTTTAATAATAAATTGACGACCGACTAAGTAGCTTTCTAGCAGCTTGTGTGTGTTTGCTGGTAAATTTTGCTTCAATTTATGTACTTAGCCTTCATGCCAGACTTTATCAAAAGCTTGCGAAACATCGATGAAGAGTGCTGAGCAATATTTTTTTTCTTCAAATGCTTTTCTTATGACATTTACTATTCGATGAGTCTGTTCGATTGTGCTGTGTTTTCTTCGAAATCCGAACTGATGGTTTGGAATACATCTATTTTCACTTAAAATCGGTGTTAATTTTGAAACTAATAATTTCTCAAACAGCTTTGACATATTTGATAATAAGCTAATAGGCCTATATGACTCAACTTTTGTATGATCTTTACCTGGCTTTGGTATCATGGTAACTAAGGAAACCTTCCATTTTTGAGGATAGTATTCAAGGCGTAAAATAGCATTAAAAATAAAAAGAAGTTCAAAGTAACTCGGTTTTTGTCATCACGCCAATTACTAAACGTATCCTCTCTGTATCTTACTGCTTTCCTGCACAATAAGAACTTAAAGAAACAATTGGCAATAAAAAGTTACACGCTTTGAAAGTTGGATAATTACAAGTAATTTTCTAAATAAATTTTTTTTTAATAAAATGTTAAAGAGTGTTCAAAACATTGGTATTTTTGAAACGTTGAGAAATCTTGGTACATTTTTACATTTTCTTATTTGGTACGACGTTTTTCATCATATTTGCATAGAATATTTAAAAATAATTTTAGTCCAAAAAGTTACTTTTGTCCAGCTAGATTATCTTACACTGTGCAATGTAAATTGAAACAATATTATTAAAACTTTTCAATACAAGTAAATTTCACGTCCGACACATACGACTGCCATACATAATCAACCTATTAGTATACTCTCCTCACAACAATTTGTGGAAGGTACACAAATATAAAAGGATAGGATGTTCACTCATGTATTACATTTAGATTTTATTTAACAAGTTTTTGATCTTATAATATGTTTAAAATAATTTTACCTAAAAGAAATATTACTCTAATTTTAGTATGAAGAAAGCATAGACGACAATTTATTGGAACGACCTTCTTCCGGAAGTAGCAGTAATTGTGGTAGTAGCAATAGTATCATGAGACAACCAAGAGTTTCATCCGTTGGCGCTGATATAGTTCCAACAGCGTCATCAATACACCAGCTAAGTAATACCTTAAAAAAATCTGATTTAAATGTAAGTTTTTTACATATTACAATTGCTTAACATGGAAAAACTGTAACTAGATTTTTTGTTAGTTGAAAAAAACTCAGTAAAGCTCAACCAATTTTAGATTCTAAGACAAAACTTAACGCATTTAAATTTTATTGTTTTAAATAAAACCTGGAAAAATAAATATGTATGAAGCCAATTCATAAAGTGTTCAATAGTACTATTTTAGGCTTATTAGCACAGTTTTGAACAGCCTGTTGTATTTTCACATGTTAAATTAGTGTAAACGTCAAAACTACATGATAAAAAAAATATAAAACATCTTTTTTTTATATTACGTGAATAAATAAATTTTTGTTTATAACTAATGCAAAATATTGACTTAAAATTGTACACAAGAAATAACTGAACAAATAACACTGATAATACAAATTTATATTTTCATATACTTTTATATGAAAAATAACTAAAACACAATAGAACACTGTGAATCGCCTAATTAAATCTTAATTAGGTATGTAGGTAGTTAAGGGAGGTAAAGTTTGAAATATACACCTCAACCCGAAAACCCTTGGGTCCATGGCAAATATCTTTGACAACAACCATTATGGACAAAATAAATAAAGTTAAAAGAAAAAAATAACAATTTAACAGGAAGCACTGTGCTTACGTCCACATACTTTAACTCAATCAGGCCATGCCCATTACGAACCATTGCATGAGTGCACCCCCAATTCGGCCAGGAAGCGATTACCTGGACATTTCAGCCTACTATTCCTCTAATCATACAGTGGCCAGAAAATACTCATATACTGGTCCTTAATCATTTCCTCTTCATATAAAGGATGTTTTTTTATAGAGGTATAAAACTTTGAGTTGGTAAAACTTTTTTAACTAACGGCAAATTTGTCAGCTGTCAAGTGATTTCTGTGTAGTTTTGTGCAAACTTATTTTGAAAATAATGGTTCTGTTGGAAATACGTATCGCGCACAACTTGTTTAGCGGTTTAGATCACTTTTTGTTTGAATGGATACGTCAATAAACAAAACTGCGGTATTTGGAGTGATATGAATCAAGTGTAGGTTGAGACACCGTTACATCAAGTAAACTGTCTGTTTGGTGTGCTTTATGGGCTGGTGGAATCATTGGTCCGTACTTCTTTAAAAAAGATGCTGTTCAGAACGTAACAGCCAATGGTAAGAGCCATGGTTACTAATTTTTTCGTTCATCAATTAAACAAACATGATGTAAAGGAGCTGTGGTTTCAACAAGACGGCGCTCAGCTCGTGCCACAATTGATATATTGAAGGAAACGTTTGATAACCGCATAGTTTCACGTGTCGGACCCGTGAATAGGCCTCCAAGTTCGTGCGATTTAACGCCGCTAGAGTTTTTTCTGTGGGGATGTGTGAAGTCGCTAGACC
Source organism: Pollenia griseotomentosa (assembly GCA_963931875.1). Taxonomy (NCBI): domain Eukaryota; kingdom Metazoa; phylum Arthropoda; class Insecta; order Diptera; family Polleniidae; genus Pollenia; species Pollenia griseotomentosa. The sequence continues at coordinate 13,154,549 of OZ007565.1, forward strand.
ACGCCGATAAGGACAACATTGGCCGCGTTATCGCTTATATACGCCCCCCAAAAGTTAGAAAAAGTCATCGAAAATTCTACCTCTAGTTTAGACTACGTCCAAACCAGCCGTGGCGGTCATATGTCAGAAGTCATATTTAAATTATAATGCCAGAAGATTATCTTTTGAATTAAGTTAATTTTATGTCAATTTAAAAAATTAATCTTTGTTTTAGTCCATTTCAAAGAATTTGAAAGATTGACTTCGCACCAGCCCAAGGCGAATTAACTACAGTTGGTGGTGTCGAAACGGCATCTGAATTTGTCAGTTCGAGCTTATTTGTTTTGATTTGTTAGTGTTTTGCTAAAAATGGTTGACATTTCGAGCTATAAACACTAACAATGCAATGCAAAAAACCTTATGTTGTTTCTGTTGTTTTTGGATTGTTGTAGTTCCGACACCACCTGTAGTTGATTCGCCTTGCACCAGCCTTTCTACCTTACCTAAAACCATGAAAGTTGCGAACAGTGAAAATGAGAAACAAAAAATGTCTAGTACAGTTAGTCGTATTCTAGGGACACTAGGGATGCCAAACTAGATTTATTTTTATGAATCCCGGGATTTTTTCGGGACCTTTAATATATTAACTTTTATGTACAATAATGTTTTATTTTATTGAATTTTTATACTTTATGCAAGAAAAAATTATTTAAAATTATATTTGAATTTTATTTTTTATCGTAAATAATTTTTATTTTAAGTTAAACTCTACTAAAGTAGTATCATACCTCCGAGGTATTGATATTTAAGCTTTGGTTGAATAATTTTTTGTATGTAATATAATTTATGATTTACAAACAAAAACATACTTTGATTAAAATCAACGTTTGAACATAAGTTTGCATTAAAAAATTGTAAACAAAAGTAGGACAATTTAATTTTAAATTGATATGAATAACATTTTTAGATTTTGCTAACTTATATCGTTACCTAAAACGCAAACGGTCCTAACTAACAAAAAAAAATCGACTTTTTCATTGATTCTGATGTATTGCATCAACACAATTTTCCACAATTGGAAACTTTCGACCAAAACTTGCAATTATATTTACAAAAAACACACGGCCCTATCTACAAAAAATTATATGTTAAACGCTAAGAGCCACTTTTTGGGTTTGAGATTAAAGTTAATTAAATTCTATAAAGCCCATATGACACTACATTTTTAATGCATTGTTCAAGTTTTGGTGAACAGTACAAATATAATGTAATAGAAAAATTTACCAAGTGCAAAGATTTCAGCTGTATTAAGAAAAATGGCAAACTGTCAACAATTTTTAAAAAGTTATCGATAAAAAATGAAGTTATGTCAAAAAAAATGTAAAATTGTTTAACTTAAAATTGACATTTCAAGCTTGAAATATTAAAAGTGTTGCTGAATGAGCGGTTTATGGGCAACTTCAGCGATTTACCGCTTTTTGTTTTTAGGTTTCTCATAAACAAAAAGATGGCAGCATTTAATAAAATAAACAAAACAGGGATGGCTAAGTTTCAATTGTTCTTTTTTGTTGATACTTTTTTAACTAAGATTTATAATACCTTTTTGTGGTGTTTTTTATGAACATAATTAAAATTAATTTCAACTAAAAAAAATCTTTTAGTACAATTAGGGTAAAAAACTATAATTTTTAAAGGTTGTTGGTACAATATTAATATTAGGTTTAAACCACCACCGTTGGCCGCTTAAACTAGCAAAAAAAAGTTTAAAAAATACAACTCAAAAAGTAAATACGGAGATTAAAGTTAATTTAATCGCTAATCTCTGACCCAAAAAATTGCTCTAAAAGACTTAACAGTTTGTGTAATATGCAACATTGTCAATTGTCAAAACAACTGCTATGTTTAACATTAAAAATGAATTTTAAATAGAATAAGGTGATTTATCAATTTATCATTTCAAATAGTGTTGTACTTTTCCTGTAACATTTTCAATGTATAAAATTAATGGTTATGTTATGTTTTATTATTTATGTTTTCTTTTAAAAATATATATTTTGTAAATAAAACCTTTTAAGAATTCATAAATAAATAAAAAGAGTGTGGTTTAAAAAAAGATCGTATTCAGAACAAACATATTGATTCCGAAATCCTGGGATCCCAAATTCCCGGTGTTTCCGAAATAAGTCCCGGCCGGCATCCCTACTACACATTTTACCTCTTCAACCCCTCGCCAACCAATTTCGTCTGTCTACCTTTCAATTTTCGCATTGTAAAACGGCTCTTACTACTTGTAAAAATTGTTGCAAACATGTAACAACTTTTGATTACTTGCCTCAAAAATAAAGTCGACTTTTTCTAAAGTATACTTTAGAACAATGGTGTTCACATGCATTTAAATTCGGGCTTAGTTTAAAGTATACATTATTTTGACTATGAGTTTGGACCATTGATATTAAAATAAACGTTAATTTGGATATAGAAATTTGCGTATTTAAAGATATAAATACATTCATAAATCAGCTTACCGCCTGCCCCTATATGGTAGTTAGTAATGCGGGTTCCAGTCCCGCCAAAGAATCTGGGGGCTAATTGTGGCAGTTGTAATCGCATACTTTTTCGATTTGAAAGCACCTTAATTTTTAATTCTTTCAGGTGATACTGAACGAATCGAAATTATTTTTTTCATTTTTATGAAAACTCAAATTAAAACTGAACTGAAAAATAGTTTCGATTCGTTTAGTAACGTCGGAAATAATTAGAAAAAAAATTGCTTTAGAATTGAAAAGTTTTCAATTACGACTGCCAGAATTAGACCCCTGGTTTGTTTCACTACAACGGTCTGCAGGTCTAAGTTACTATTTCTCGGTTTACTAAGTAATAAAGCAATTTGTAATTGTATTTGTAACTCTTAATAAATATATGAAAAACAAGTAAGAGTGTTATATTCGGCTATGCCGCATCTTATACACCCTTAACCATGGTGCGATAGCAACCGAAAGTTATACTATAAATACCGTTCTTTGGATATAAATAAATAAACTTTCTGCAACGCTTACTGGACCAATCCTGGCCACATTTTGTCGGATGTTGTGTTTTGCCAACCAATATGCTTGTACCTTATTTAAAAACTTTGGTTCCTGCTGTTCTCCAAATAAACATAAAAATTTAATAAAAAAAAAAAAAACAACAACAAGGAATTTATGGGTAAAATAACAGGCAGTCGTAGTTTTTTGTTTATATCTCAGCCATTTGTTATGGATATCGTTAAATTAACTTCGTTCCTCATAAAAACCCAGAGTATATATGTATACTTAATGGGTTCTAAGATCAATATTGTAGAAATTACAAACGGACTGACAAACTTATACTTACATATGTATATGTAAACCGTTTTACCTTCGGTGAGGGGTATAATACCATGTTCACGCGGACAGCAATATTCGCGTTTCGCTCTCCCATTCATATTTCGCGCTCCAAAGATAATAGAGACAACATGTTTTGCCATACAAAATTTGAGAGCGAAACAGGTCCTTTAATTTTGAAACATGCTGCGTAACAGGAAAATGTACTAGCATCTCCAATTTTGATAACAATTATCGTTAGTTTAACTGAACTATCTTTCAAAAAAAAAAACCAAAACAAAGAAAAAACACGATAAGAATTTATATTAAATAAAATAAAGTGATAATTATAAAATAATAATATTAATAAACGTGTTAAATAATATATGTATTTTTAATTTTTACTTACCCCTTTTTTTGTATCTATTTTAAATAAAATCACACTAACAACACAAGAAAGTATCAAAACGAAACAAGAATGAATCGTAGCGAAACGAGTGATTTATATCGTCGTATGAACATAGCATAAGAAATTGTCTTAAACTGGGGTTTAATACAAAAATTATAATGATTTTAACTTTTTTTAATACGTGTTGGAGAATAGCAAGATTCAGAGCAGTTTAATCTTAGTTTTATAGTTTATTTAAAGTTTTTCTTCTTCTTAATGTAAATAATGTCTTTAAAATTAAGCCATCATTTTATGCATATTGAAATCATAATATGATAAATTCTTTTATTTTTTATTTAGCGAAAATTGCCAGCATTTGCTCGTGTTAAACAGGCTAGAGTTCCGAATGCTTATGACAAAACTGCTTTAAAATTAGAAGTGGGTGATATAATAAAAGTTACCAAAACCAACATAAATGGCCAATGGGAAGGTGAACATAAAGGCAAAAAGGGTCACTTTCCTTTTACTCATGTGGAATTTATAGAAGAAAATGATTTTAATAACAAAGAACAACAGTCACAGTTAGTTGAAGGACATACGATAAACAATACGGATTGGGGCGAATAAGTGTTATGTCCAAATAAATTTAGTATTAATTTAAGGTTATTTAAAAAAATAAAAAAAGCATGTATGTTGTATATTACCATGAATTCAGAAATTAAATAAAAGTTTCAACAAATATTTGTTGTCCACAATCTATTTTTTTTTGTTAACACAAGAGCGCGAAACAAATTTTGTAAATAAATCTTAATGCAAGACGTTGTGCGTAAACGTTGACCAATTTTGTATCTAAATTGTCAAACTAAACAAGTAAGATTTTGTATTCAGGTTTGTCTTAATCACAATTAATCACAGCAAAAAATCCAGAATTTATCATTCAAGTTTCCAAATTTTGAAATATTCTAACTTAAGTACAAAGTTAAATAAAAACTCGTACAGTTGTCCTTTCTTTTCTAATACTGGGAGGGGGTTCAATTTTTTTTTTCTTCATTTAAAGCAAACAAAAAATGAATAATTTTAACAGCTATTTATAGAATTCTTATAATTAATATTAATTTTTATGTTTTTTTTTTTATCAAAGACCTACAATTTTTTGATTATTGCATAGGTCTTATGCAATAATTATAATTTGTAGTATTGTAAATTACTGTTTTTCTTTCGGGTTTTAAACTTGTGGAAATATTTCATATGCATAAGTTAGCTTTCATTAAAAAAAACTTTTAAATTAAGGACCTAGTTTTCAAGTTCTTACATCAAATTTCACTTTTGTAAAATATAGAGATAAAACACAAACTTTCTATATTACATTAACAGTCTGTCCCTCGATTTTAAACGATATCTTCCGCTTAACTTACACTTAAAACAAAACAATATTTAAAAGTATTTGGTAAATGTAAGTTAGGCGAACAAAGTCTTCTATCGAAATACATTTTTCAATATAATCACCCTTATCGTGGTTGGCGTTTTTAAAAAAATGGTATAGTGGTTGGCAACAAATAAGACACTGTTAACAAATCTATTACAAAATAGGTTATCGTGTTTCGCGTATTTGTTACAAAAACTGTCGTTAAATTGTTTGATCATGACAGCGTATATGTACAAATTTTAGGGTATAAAAATTACGATTAGGCTTGTCTACTATACATTCTTACTTGTTTAAATTTTATTTTGCTGGTCATTTGATATCGTGAACAATGTTCATAAATAACCAAAAGCTTTTAGTTTTTATACACAAAGTAGTTTTAAAATTTATTATTATAATTATTTTTAATTATTAAAAAACAATTATTTATAAATTATTGTAACAGTTTTTTTAATTATGTGACAAAATGTACTTTTAGATACAAAAAAATAAAACAAAAAAATAAATTAACATTTTTCCGAATTTGACTACTTTTTCCAACTAATAAATTGCAAACAAGCCGCCATCACGATTGAGAAATTATTGCTATGTATTACTTATAAACAATATAAGGTTTTCTGAAATTAAGTTAATTTTTTCCTTGAAATTAAAAAAAGTATAATAATCAAAACATTTGTTAAAAGAGCAAAATAAAAAAATAAAAAATTATAATATTATATATAAAACACAAAATAAAAAAAACGAAACAAATAATATATATGTTATTTTCTTTAATTATTTCAGGGAGATTATATTCTAAATATTAAGTAGTACTAAAATTAAGAAAACACAAACCACTCTCTAAAATAAAGTCTTTTCAAAGAAGAAAATAAAATTGTACTTGATTTGTATCATTTGTATTCGGGGGGATTTTCAACAAAACAAAAAAGTTCACTAAAAGGGTATTTCATAGTAAAAGAGGGAAGGTTTTGATAAGCAGTATTTATCAATAAAGGGGGTCTCAAAAAGACCATTTTAAAGAAACAAATAAGACCAAGGTTTTTATTATCAAACAAAAAAGGTTTATTTCAGGCAGGTAGTGCTTAAAAACTTAACTCTTTTTATTTATTAATATTTAAAGTTATTGAATAAATAAAAAATATGTATATGTAAATACATATATATAAAAAATAATAAATATGTTAAAAACACGATAGGCGTAAATTTAAATGAGAAAAATATATTCACCCTTATCATGGTTGGCGACTTTTAAGCTGTGTTCACATTATGTGTATTTGTCATGTGGAATGTCACTTTTTCACATGTTAAATTTGTACATATCGTCTGAACCCCTCCAAACAACATCATGTGTTATTTCTCTGTGTGCAGTACACATGACATTTTTTATTTAGAACGAGTTCTATTTTCAAGTGACAAACCATCTGACATCAGCTGTTTTTTATTAACACAATTTTGTGGCGGCAAAAATTAATTGAAATTTTAATAAATATAAATTATAATCAATTTACAAGATTTTGTTTGTCGTGCTTAATTCTTAATAATTATAATAGTAAATAAAAAATAACCAGTTTTATTATTGAAAATGGAGGGAAAAATTGAAAAGGAATTAACAAAAGTAAGTAAGTACATATGTATTTTTTTTATGACAATTTCCATTTTTATTTTTATGTTTTTCCAGTTGGACTGGTGTAAAGAATCGGTACTACAGTTAATAGATATGTGGCAAGAGGAGGAATGCTTGTATAACCCGCGGAATAAGTTCTACCACAATAAGCATGTCAGGTACGCAGCGCTCAATGATATGGCTGACAAGTTAAAAATTTTCAATTCATCTATTGGGCCTAATGAAGTTAAAGCAGACCATACACGATTCAATTCAATTGTCAACTGAGTCGGTTGTTCTCCAAATCAAAGCGTGTATGGCCTTGTCAATTGATTAGTTTGACGGTTGTCGAGTTGGTTGAAGAAAAATCAAAAGATTTTGATTTTTTCAAGTTGACTACCAAGTCTTTCAATTCGATTGTACTGTGTGTGCTCGAGTCTCTTGATTTGCTGTCAAAATTAATTTTTGTAGTTAAGTATTTTAAAAATTGTCTCTTATTTCATTAAATTTTAAAATTAATTTAAAATCTTTCAATTCAGTTGATGAAGTTGTCAACTGAGTTGAAAGACTCAGTTGACAACTGAATTGAACCGTGTATGGGGCGCATAAGGTAAGGCATTGGGCAATTGTTGTTTGTAATAAATGTAATGCAATATATTTCCAGAATAAAATAACATACTCGCGCGGTCAATATAGCCGAGAAATTGCAAAAGCAAAAGAAAAAAGAAGTGGGGCCGGAGCAGATGATGACTATTTGATCAACCTTTCGTTCCATATTAAAATAAAATTTTTTAGCACAAATTAAATTTTTATACACTCAGCTGTTTTAAGATTGTTTTTTTTTTTTTTGATAGGTTATGTCAAGTGTACTTTACATACCAACATGTGAACGTGTAAATTACAAACCATATGTAAAACATAAATTTTGACATACACATGAAATTACATGTGTGTAGAAAAGTGACATTCCATATGACAAATACACACAATGTGAACACAGCTTTAAACACGCCTGCGACTGTTTGACAATAGATTAAAGAAAATAAGTGCACGTTCTCTTTAATCTATTACCAAACAAAATAATTAAAAGCGTATTTTATCAGGACGTGTTTCGCTCAAGAATGTTCAAGCAAGACTACTCGACGGTTAAATTATAAACATTGTTGCCAATTTCGAGATTTTCCAGCTAAATCTAGCGTTTTTGAAATGTCAATCGCGGGAAAAATTACGTTTTAGCGGTAAGCGCGAAAACGGCTCATTTTCGCTACAAAAACGTTTCTCAAATTTCAAATTTACAGATTTTATACTTTTTCTTATTGTTTTTTTTTTTGTTTTTCTGGTTAAAAACCAGGCTGACTTCCTAAACGCATGTTGCTTTGTAGTAATACATTGCAGCGTGTTTGTAAATGCAACCCTTAAAATTTTTACAATATATTTTGTTCCCTTTTGCAACACTGTTGTAGTTAATATTATATTTCTCTATTCAGTTTTATTTTTTTTTTATTACAGTAAAAAATGGACGCATAATTTTAAAAATGTAAAAAACATCGTCTGGCATTTCAACAATGGTTTCCACAAAGCCTTTTGATTTTGGTATTCTTTTTGATACCCGTGATTCTTTCAGCAAAACAGCAAATTGTTTATGTTTTCTTTTTATAATGTTTACAGCAATTTCGAGGCAGGAATTTCGCTCTTCGCACAAATCTAAGACATTTTCCAATAAAATATGTTCTTCCCCCATTGTTCGCTTTATTATGAATGATACAATGCATATAAATGTTCCTAAACGATTTCAGTGTTGCAAAGTATTATTATGCAACGTATTAAAAAAGTTACTACACAATGTATCAACTCGGTTTAAATACTGTATTGATACATTGTTAATATAGTTTAGGAAGTCAGCCCTACTTGTTTATGTTCACGGTTTTACTTACTTTTGTAGTTTTAGTTAACTGAAGATTGTATGTATTGTATGGAACTGTATGTGACAATTCACAACATAAAGCTTGCTAAAAAATTTGAAACAAAAGATAAGGTATTAATCTAAATTGTCTCGATAGATCCCGAGCAAAATATTTCACTAACTTTCATCTTATTGTTTAAAACGGTAAATAATTGCCAATAATAGCGTAAATGTTATAAACTTTTTTGCGTTTTTATAAAGGAATTGTTATGCCCTCCACCCCAACTTGTTAGATAAGTTTTTCCGGGTGAAACTGTTTTAATATTCACTGTTCTGTTTTAAGATCCCATATTCTGGGTCCTTGAGTAATTCTAAGTTGATTTAACCATGTGCGTCTGTATATCCGTCTGTTGAAATCACGCTCACTTTCTAACGACTCAAAAGAAAAGATAAATATTTGTATCAAATTGTTTCTAGTTTCCCTAAGCAGTTTGGGATTGAAATCCAGGAAAATCGGTTCAATAGGAGTTATGAATTAAAATGTGGAACACCCACCCTAAAAAATTTATAATTTTGTTACAAAAACTAGCATAACTAGTGGCGGAATGCATATATTGATATAAGATTTTGCACAAACTCGTTGTTTAACTAAAAACCATACTGGTAAGTTTCGTTTAGATTGGTCCATAATTGACGATAGGCCCCATATAAAGCCCAATTTCGGAAAACAGCCAAGTACACCTTAAACCGTAACAAATGATAATATTGTAATACATTTTGGTTCGTTACAGTTTTATATGAGTAGAAATCACACTCTCAACTTTCGTGAAGATCGGACCATAATTTACCATAGGACCCATAAAAAGCCCACACCTAAAATGATAACAAATATTGCTATTGCAATAAAATAAATAGTTTTTAAAATTTTGTGAAGATCGGCTTATAATTTACCATAGGTCCCTTATAAACCCCACTACGGAAATTGTCTAACTGTAGGAGTAGGGTATCAAAGACTCGGCACAGCCGAATACATCAATATAACTTTTTTTGTTAATGAAATAGCTAGGGAAGTTGGAAATCTGAGTATGTAACGTAATTTGAGAGTCGTATACCCTTGAAGAAGCAACCTATATCCAGATTTATTTAAAACTTTTAAAAATGTTTAGTGGTTTCTAGCGGTCTTGGAGTCCGATTTGGCAACAGTGATTATAAAACTAGGTGTGGTTTGCAAAACAGGGTTGTATCTTCGAGTGTTGACTACTAAGCGGTTGATAGCTCGGCCAATCCTGAGCAGAGGACTTCTTCGGCTTCTTCCCCAAGATCCAGTTTGGATGAGGCATAGAACCATCTTTTCATTCTATCGGAGCTGTAGAGCGAACTGAATTTACGTGAAGTGAGTTGTAGACCACAAAGTAAGTCTGAATTTACATGTTTTATCTTTTGATGCTCAACTTCTTTTCAATTTCCTTTTGGAAATGCCAATATTATCGCACGCAACAATCTGTTTCAACTTTTTTCGGTTCAAAACAACAACAATTTTATTTACAGCGAATAAAAGAGAAAAAGAAAAGAAAAAATTTGCATGCAGCCATCGCCGTGGATATACCTACGAATAAGAACACAAAGCGTGCTGACCGAGTACAAGCATCTCCGCACCAATCCCCTTTCTTCTTTTTTCTCGCTCCTAAAAACACAAGAGTTGAGCATCAAAAGATGAAACGTGTGAAAGCAGACTAACGGTCATTGCCAAGTATGCGCGTGACCATGTAGGGGCCACGATATTCAGGCTCCAGTTTTCTCGATTCTCCAGTAGACTGTGGTTCATGCTCGATCACAACTAAGTCATTCTCCTGGTATATGTGAGGTGTAATATGTTTGTTGTCAAATGGCTTTTTCCATTTCTCCCGCTCCTTCTCAATATTTTGAGCATCAAGCTTGCGCTTGCCGTCAATTGTTGTATTACTGCGTGTTGCATAATCGTATTAGAAAGTGGCAAGGATTCGGTTTTGTACCAATTCTATTGGGTTGTAGTCAAAGACGAGTTCATTCGAACTTAAACCAAACGTAGTATTCTTCTTAAGCTTCTAGGAATTAACTGACCATAGCATAGTAAGTTCCAATCTTGAGATTTTCTTGTTGTGGTGTGGAGATAATATAATTTAGTCTGGCCAAATGCCCTTGGGGTGCGTACTAAAGGGCTGCATGAACAACTTTATTCATTAACATACTGAAATGTTTATCCACTGAAGTTCGTGTTCGAATAAAATTTATCTTAATGAACAAACTGTTATTTTATTCATGCTACTAGCAAACACATATTTACCCCTATTATAAAAGTCGTCGTCGACATCGACATTAATTTTAAATTGTTGTCACATCAGGTCGACGACTACATCACTTCGACGTTAAATTGGTATTTTATAAGAATGTTGTGTCGACGTCGACTAGCTATCGAAAATTTGACTGAAACAAAATTCCATCTCTAATTATTTTTTTATTATTTTTGTTATAGCTCACTTTTTAACGCTATTTATGCTATTTTCCGACATATTTTTTTCAACCGACTTAGCTATTTCAAATAAAGTGTAGATAGAGTCTGTTTTCAATTTTTTCGCGAATTTTTGCCATGTTTTCGATAAAAGATATTTTTACTGTAAGTTTTCAGATTCTTTAAAGCATTAACGTTTATTAATAAATATAAGACTTCTATCATGCCGCTGTTAGCAAATTTTTGCGAATTTCCGTTAATTTAGCAATTTTCACCGAATATTTGCCATTCCTTATAGTTTAAGGGACTTTTAATCAATTTTATGGCTTGTTGGAAATATTAAAAATTTTCGTGAATTTTCGCTATTTTTGCATCAATTTTTTTTCCGACATTTTGTTTTTAGCGATTTCAAATAAATTTTAGGGTTTGTTTCCAAATTTGAAATTTTCGCGAATTTAAGCCATGTTCGCGATAGAAGCAATTTTTTCCTATACGTTTTCTGATTCTTAACAGATTTAACGATTTTTAATAAATATTAGTTAGACTTTGCTATCATGTCGCTGTTAGCAAATTTCCGCTAATTTTGCAATTTTTACCGAATTTTTACCATTCCTTATAGTTTTAGGGACTTTTAATCAATTTTATGGCTTGTTGGAAATATTAAAAATTTTCGTAAATTTTCGCTATTTTTGCATCAATTTTTTTCCGACATTTTGTTTTTAGCGATTTCAAATAAATTTTATGGTTTGTTTCCAAATTTGAAATTTTCGCGAATTTAAGCCATGTTCGCGATAGAAGCAATTTTTTCCTATACGTTTTCTTATTCTTAACAGATTTAACGATTTTTAATAAATATTAGTTAGACTTTGCTATCATGTCGCTGTTAGCAAATTTTTGCAAATTTCCGCTAATTTTGCAATTTTTACCGAATTTTTACCATTCCTTATAGTTTTAGGGACTTTTAATCAATTTTATGGCTTTTTTTTATATATGTTAGCGAATTTTCGCTATTTTTGCAAACTTTTCCGAATTTTCGCAATTTTGGCTCTCTGAGTCAATCTTCTTATACTAAAAATTTTGGCGAGTTTTCGCTATTTTAGCAAACTTTTCCGAATTTTCGCAATTTTCGCGTTAAATTTACTAATAAAATTTGTGCCCATAACTTCTTTTAAATTTGCATATTTCATTTTAAACGTATTTAATAAATATGTTTACATTTCATTTAAATTGTCTTTAACTTTCATTTGAGTCGTCGCAAAATTTCCTGTCGACTAAAACAGGGACAATTCTACTCGACGTCGACTTAAAAGCGCCTTAGAAAATATCAATTGGATGTCAATAGTTATCGATTATTGTCAACAACGTCTCAGAAAATACCATTACTGTTCAGGTTCCGTCGTCTTGTGTCGACGTCGACTTTCATAATAGGGGTGATTGTTTCACATCGTAAACACAAAGGCGTTGTTCAATGAAAAGGCTTTTGTTTTACAGTCCTCACCAGTGATGTCCTTAGGATACGAAAGATACATTTTTCGTATCTTTTGATGACTTCATGTACCATGTATAATCCTGACATTTTTCGTATCTTTTGAATCTGTACGCTAAATGTACAGAAATAAAATATTAAACTTTTCGTGTCTGACAAAGTTTTTTAAAGTTATCATTTCGGTATGAATACTAAAAAAACAGTAACAACTACATAAATACAAAAATAACATGTATTTTGTTATTAGGTTTTCTAATGCTGGCGTCTGCTTATTCTTGTGTATGTGTTAATTTTTACAAAAATTAATTTGTTTTGATAACATCCAAAGATAGTTACATACATATCGGCGGCTTAATATACAAACCTGCTAACTCCCTTTTAACAAATTTTACAGGAGAGACAAAAAACTTTTTATTTTTCCTATTTCGCCTTGATACATATGTTATTTGTAAAGCATTTTGAATTTTTTTGTTAACTACTTTTTTATGTTCTTCCAAGCAAATCACATAGCTGAAGAACGTTTTTGAAGTTAGTGAATGTTTTTAATAATTCTATGGTTGATGCAAGGCGAATTCAACTACAGGTGGTGTCGGTACTACAACAATCTAAAAACAACAGAAACAACATAGAGTTGTTTGCATTGCATTGTTAGTGCCATTAGCTCGAAATGTCAACCATTATTAGCAAAACACTAACAAATCAAACCAAATAAGCCCGAACTGTCAAAATCAGATGCCGTTTCGACACCACCTGTAGCAATTCGCCTTGGGTTGATGATAACATTGATAGTTGCTCTTTTTGGTACTTTTTTAGATAAAAACGCTATATTTTATGAGATTGGCAACGCCATTCAACTGACGTTGAACATATGTTTTGTACAAGAACTTGCACTAATTTTTCGCACTTGCTCATGGGTAGTGCGACGTGCAAGAGTCAGTGCGAAGTTATTTTCTACATAGTTGTTGTTTTGTTCCAAAAAAGAAGTTATTCAATCGTTGTTTTGTTTCAGAGTTGCTTATTTTCATGTTCTCTTGTATAAAGCTTCGTACAGACGATGGTCAGATCTCACAATATTGGTAAGCAGCGTTGCTTAAATTGCATTAAAATTGGCTAAAATGTCTTACAACTGTGTGAACATTGTAAGCTCATTTGTATTTGCAGAAGTGCAAAATTAATGCATCTGACAATCGCACCATTGTCAGAAAAATATTGCTGTTGGCAACGCCTGCTTACAATATTGTAAGATCTGACCATCATCTGTACGAAGCTTAAGCAACTATGTTTGTCCCGCTGGCAGTCAATTTTAACCTTATTCGCAAAGTACAGGTTGCAATTTTGGAGATAATGTAATGATATTTGGTGTATACGTTTTATTGTCATAAGAAGTGGAACGAATTGGTCCATAATTTCACATTGCCCCATAATAACTTCTTTGCGGAAAATTCTTCGTGCCCATAAACCATCTTATTATGTTGGCATTTATATTAAATTTTCAGTTTACCAAATATTGTAATCGGTCCATAATTAACCATAGCTCTTATACAAATTCCACTTCTCTATAATACAATAGCTTGTATGTCATGTCAAAATTTTGTCTTGGTAGGCCCAGAATTGTTTATAGGTCCAATATAACCCACTCCCTACACTAACTTTCTGGCGAAAAATCTCAAAAGGATGTCGATGTTGGTAAATTGTTCCGCACATATAAGTTTTAAATTAATATAAATTTTAAAGCTCTGAAGAACCACAAGAAAAAATCGCTTATATCGCGAACATGGCTAAAATTCGCGAAAAATTGAAAACTTGGAATAAACCGTAAAATTTATTTGAAATCGCTAAATCGCTTAAAAAACAAGTTGTCGGAATATATAAAATATTTTTGCAAAAACCGCGAAAATTCGCGAAAAGTTTTTAACACTTCAAGCAAACCATAAAAATGATTTGAAGTCACTATAACTATAAGGAATGCCAAAAATTCGGTAAAAATTTCTAAATTAACGGAAATTCGCAAAAATTTGCTAACAGCGGCATGATAGGAAAGTCTACCACTTTTTTTTTTGTGTAGAAAAGAAAACAATATAAGGGATTTCCATAAGCTGCATCTAAAATTTAATATTTTTAATGATTTTTTTAAATACCCAAATAAATTCCCAAAATCAAATTTTTAATATTATTTTTGCACATGTATGTAAATACAGTGAACTCGCGAATACGTGAACACTCGAACACATGAACGATTCGAAAACGTGAACACTTTTATTTTTACATACATTGACTACTCTAAAACGTGAACAAAGTTTTCTGAGTTTTTTTTTTTAATTTTCTTTTAATTTTGGGAATCCCAAAACTCATTTTAGTGTTTACGTTGATTGTTTTCACAAATACATGCAAATGAATATGTATGTACGTTGTATATCCTCAGGTTTGTTTTATAGAAAATTTTTTTTTTTTTCTTTAAAAATTTAAATGTGAAATTTTTGAAATTGATAACGAATCTAAATGTGACGAAGATAGTATTTATATTGTAGAACAGCCAGAAATCGTAATAAAACACAAGGAAGCAGTGGAAGCATTAAATAAAGCCTTAAAATGGGCTGAAAAAAAAGGTTCACCACACTGAAATAAGGGTTTTGAATAATCTCAATGGTAAAACAAAACACATACCAAAAGAAGATAAGCGTTTTCTTTGTGTAAAAACGAATAGAAAACAAAACCCGTCCTTTAAAGAAGAAGAGAAGAAATAATTTGCACTAACATTTATGTTCATAAATTGTCAATAATTTTTGGGCTTCTTTTTTAGCCAAGCTTCTTATTTATTTGGCTAACATAAAAGTTTCTATTATTATTTGTCAAAAACAAAAATTCAAAATATTTTAAATCATTATTTAAACATATAAATGAGTCATATATGAATCTTCATACACTGAAGTGATAAATCAGTTTTTAATCATCAAAACTGATCTGAAAAAAATCATTTGGGTGATTTTTACAAAAAATAATCAGCTAAATGCTAGATGGTATGTACATTTGTATTTTTAATTAGAAGTGAAAAAGTATAAACATTTTATTTTATTTTTGTAAAGTGAATAAATGAAAAATTTAAATTTTTTACCCAATTATAATATCTGATATTTAATTGTTTGTTTGAAGTTATTATTTCGAGCTTAACTTTTTCTAAAATTTTCACAATCGAAAACGTGAACACCCTTGGTAAAAATTAGTTCACGTTTTCGCGAGTTCACTGAAATGTGAATTTTTCAAATGTTACTGTGGCTTTTATTTGCCAAAATTTTTTGTTTTTTTTGAAAAATAACTACGAGATTAAAGTACATCCAAGGCGAATTCATACAAGGTGGTCTCATTTTGGAAACGTTTTACAACACTGTAAAATATTTTTACGTTGTCAAAAATTCAAGCAAATATTTCATTTTGTTTTCAATTTTAAATTGTATGTTTTGAAATGTAATAACTTAAAAAAGTTTTAAATTTCATAATTTTAATCTAAAATTATAGAATTTAGTAAAGATTGCCCAGAACCACTAGAACGGTATACCATTTTGGCACAAGGTTAGTTATCAGCTGTTGCTTACGTAGCAAGATAAGTCTGAATTTACACGTTTCATCTTTTGATGCTCAACTTCTTTTAAATTCCCTTTTAAAGATGCCAATATAATCACACGCAGCAACCGGTTTCAACTTTTTTAGGTTCAAAACAACAATAATTTTAATACCAGCGAATCAAAGAGAAAGAAAGAGAAAACAATTGCATGCAGCCATCGTTGTGCATATACCAACGAATAAAAACACAAAGCGTACTGACCGAGTACAGGCATTTCCGTACTAACCCCCTTTCTTCTTCTTTTTTCCCTCACCTAAAAACATAAGAGTTGAGCATCAAAAGATGAAACGTGTGAAAGCAGACTAAGTTCACCTGGAGTAAATTCGCCTTGAGTACATCCTTGTATTTATTTAGTTTGAAAATTTTAATAGTTAAAATCAAGTTATTAATTTAATTGTTTTTTAGCACAAGTTAATCTCGCGACAAGCTTTTATATCATATAAATTGTGTAATGACGTTATAAGTTGATACATAGTGGAAGTTTTAAAGCAAAAAATTATTTTTGTTTTCTTTTTAGCGCATTCAAATAAACGCTTGTTTTTTAAAAAGGTTTTTTACTTTTAATTTATTTTTTAGCGCATTCAAATAAAAGCTACTTTTTAAAAAAGAATTTTTACTTTAAGTTATTTTTAAACTCGCATTCGTATTCTCAGCAAGCATTAAAAACTAAGATAGCCATATTGTATCTAGATTGACGTCACTTTATTTTCGAGTTATTTTTAGCAAGCCCTTTTGAGTTGATACGCATATTGTAGAAGTGTATTAAAAAACCTAGTCCGCCATCTTGTTTATGCCGCCATATTGACTTTAGACTCATCATTTTATTTTTCGAAAAATTTAGCAAGCCCTTTCATGTAATACCCATTTTGCAGAAGTGCATTAAAATAACTAGTCCGTCATTTTGTGTGTGCCCGCCATATTGGATTTAGAGTGACCACTTTATTTTCCGACTTATTATTAGCAAGCCCTTTTATTTGATGCCCATATTGTTGAAGTGCATTAAATATAACTAGTCCGCCAATCTTGTTTGTATCGCCATATTGGATTAAGAGTGACCACTTTATTTTTCGATTTATTCTTAGCAAGCCCTTTCATTTGATACCCATATTGTGGAAGTGCATTAAAAATCAATAGTCCGCCATGTTGTGCGTGGCCGCCATATTAGATAGAATTCCGTCACACAGTTGACCATGCATTGTCATCCAAACTGGACGGTTATACAAAATATCAGCTCAATCGGTTGCAGATAACTTCTTCAAAATTGAGTTGCAAGATTCCACCCGAACAAACATACATTGTAAGTTAAATAAAAGCTTTTAAAAATATTTTGCCGTTAAGTTAGCTTAATTATCTGACGTTAATATAGAACATAGCAGTAAACGTTATTGTAAAAAAGTGACTGAATAAAATTTACGCTAACATTGCTTTTAAATATTTTTAACAATTTAAATTATGTTGATATTGAATAGAGAATCGCACTACTAATGTCCGTTTTACTATGGTTGTGAAATAGTCCGGTAGGTGTATGGACTCAAAAGTGTATCTTTGTTTTCATCTCGGCTTTTCTTCAGATAATCTGCTGAACATGAGAGTCTTAGTTTTTTTTACATAAATTTATATACAAACCTAAGCATCTGTACAGCAAACTTTGTATTTCTAATGTAAGCTGGGTAAAAAGAATTAGATCGTTTGGATACAAAACTTAAATTGCTGAGTGGCATTTCTACATATTCTCAGTATCTCTCTGGAATTCTATACCCTATAGCTTTCAACGTTTAAGTAACCCACGAAAATTTAAGTGAACTATTTTCAAACTGTTTTCGGCATAACATTTTGAAACAATATTACTTGATCATAATACATATAATGTAATTATATAAAACTTTTTTATCGTTAAATGTTTAATTTTAATTGTTTTTTGCTTTTTTATATAAAAATTGTAATTAGTTGTTATTAATTAATTATTGATTACATACACTTTGCTAGAATTTGACACTTTTTTGGAGACAAGCGGGACAGCTGGCGTTTTAACCTAATTCGGGTACGCTGAATTCAGTGGTACTAACCGTTTTTTTAGGTTAGCTCTTGTTTTCGAGATATACCGTTATTTCAAAAATGAAGGAGGTTGCACAACATATACTTGCGTAACTCAAAAACGGTTCATTTAATTGAACAAACTAATAAAAAGCGAAATCCCGCAATAAAATTTTCTTAAATATTTGGTTAAAAAAAAAATAACTTGAAAAGAGCAAAATTGTAAAATATCATAAAATTTGTCATAAAGTTTGAACTTTTGTCCACTGTAAAGCCTTCAGTACACGGAATGTAAAAAACCACATGCGTATGTCGTTCTGACGTAATTTTGTCGTCATCACACATCACGAACTTGCTATTGAGGCTTTTTAGTGACGTCAAAATTACGTCAGAACGACATACGCATGTGGCTTTTTACATTCCGTGTACTGTAGGCTTAACTCTGTCATTTCTGGAACAACTTTTACAAGCCACCCATGCTTATTTTAGTAATTTTATTATATTTCATTTAAAATCTGTCTAATATTTTTAAAGATTTTTTAAAAACAAAAATAATGGTTATTTTGGAATATCTTTGACCATTCTGACTTCATATTCGAACTCAGCGGACAATTTTACATTAAGATTAGGTGTCAGATACATTAAGTCAAAAAACTGTCACGAAGTAAAATACTTAAAACCAAAAAAAATTAATTTTTGGATGGTTTTAATAATGAACAAAAAACAACGCAAAAAAAATTTTAGGACGATCGGCGACGGCTAAGCCGTCCGTCCGTCACACCCACCAAAGTTTGAGAAAAATTATATTTTACATGAAATCTGACTTTTATGTTTCATAACTTATTAAATATTAATTTTGTAGAATAATTCCCAACAAGTTTTTCCTTAATCTCTTATTAAACAAAATAAACTGAAAAATATCGAATAGGCCACTATAAAAAATAAAATTTTTAATATATTAAAGAAACGCATTTTCTATGAATCACGTATCTTTAATTTTGTTAAAAACCATTTTTATTATTTATTGAAAAAAAAAAAAAAACAGACCAGCCAGGTGTTTTAACCTAATTCGGGTACGCTGAATCGAGTGGTGGTATCCTTTTTTTAGGGTTAGCTTTTGTTTTGGAAATATACCGTTATTTCGAAAATGGAGGAGGTTGCACAACATATATTCGCGATACTCAAGAACGGTTTAGTTTAAAGGTTTTTCTTATATGCGCATTCATTTTAGAAACTTAATTTTTCTTAGCAAAAAATAAATAATTTTTCAGCAAAATTTAAAAATTTTTGTTTTTTAAAAAATGATAAAAAAATGGAAGATGCAGCTGTGCTTATAATTTTTTTTAAACATATAAAAAACGAAATTTGCAAACAAAAAAAAAAGCCATAAGTGATTAAAATCTGTTCACAACTTTTACTTTTATTCACAAAAGACGAAAAATTTCCATTAAATTTAAGAATTTCATAAAATGCAATATTTGTATGGGAGCCTCCCTAAAAAGTGGGGATAAAGGTCAAGTTTGTTTTTGGAAAATGTCAAAAACAGAAAACTAATGGAGGTCGGTCATATATTATATCCGTCTTGGCAGTTATGGGGCTTTTTCTTCAATATATTCCTAGTCTGTACTAAACATTTTGTATGTGAGCCCCCTTAAGGAATAGAGATAGCTGTTAGGTATGTTAATAACAAATGATGGGGATAAAAAATAAAGTGGGATCGGTCATACATTTGACTCATCTAGGAACATCCCAGACGCTGCAGGGGCCAAATTTAAGATTTTCATTAAACCGCCATATTTGTAAAGGAGCCCCCCTAAGGGTTGGATATATATGGCAAGTATTTTTTAAGAAAATGTTAAGCACAAAAAACTTAAGAAGGTCCGTAATACATTTTATATTCTAGGGGCGATTCCTTGGCAGTTATAGTGTGATGTGCACGAGGGAAAAAATTTTGTTTTGAGAAATTTTTGAAATAAATCAAAATCCCAACTTCGCTTCGCGATGGACAATGGCACGCTGGTGTTTGGGCTGAAGCTCGCCGGAAATGGGGGGTTCGTGTCCATCCACTCACACATACACAACTTAATTCGTGCCAAAAATGAAAGATGTAGATGAAAAAAACCGAAGCGATATAAAACATAAAACATTAACAAAAACGACCGTCGATTGATGCTAAGAAAATTTTCGCTGATTTTGACGTGACCGAACTCGAGTCTTCAGGACCAGATGTTTACGTCCTGTACAGGCAGCCCACCCCATATGACAACGTATTGTCAACCGTGGCACTACTCAATACCTGAAAAAAAAAATATTTGGGAGTAATGCCCCAAAGCTCAACTTACCATTTCGCCATACTCCTGCTACCTTTCAACCAATTTCAATTAAATTAAAACATTATTATTTATTTTCTATTAACTCAAAAAAAAATATTCTTTTACAATATACGTTTATTTACTCATTCAATCAATCTACCTTAAGTTAACAATTGTCTTACTATAACTAGTATTCATAATTATAACGGAAATAAATTTACAATTACATGTTTATTGGGCCGAATTCTCAATTGCTTGATTTTTCAAATTTGATTACTGATTAAAAAATTTTTAATAATATCAAGATAAAAAAAAACGACAGTGTCAAAAAGTGTAAAAAGAATTAAAAAAAAAATGTTCTTTTAATTTTTCCCACAACAGTATGCCCATCCGCTTATTTGCGTTCTTTGCCTTGATATTATTATGTTTTCATTTGGAAAATCAAGCCTTGGAAGGTTTATTAATATTTTACATAAAATAAATTGTCAGACTCTTTTTATAAAAAAAATGGTAACTCTAAAAAATACAATCATCTCAAGATTAACAAAGAAGAGCTACACGGCAACGTTGGCCAGATATCTGGTTCCATTAACTTTCTTCTTAAAATTTTATTAAAATTAAAACCCAATAGGTCAGACGTTAAAAAATATTAAACGAATCTCGGCGTGCTTAGTATTAAATACTGGGATTTTAAACATTCCAAAAGTAGTTAGTTCGATGATTTATTTACCGCGATATAGATATAAGTATAAGACTTTCAAATTTGGCATTAATTTTCCTTTATCATAAACAGTTTTCCCTTTTCCATTTGTGTTGTTATTAAAATTTACGTTTAGCGTTACCGCTTAAATCCCCGAAGATGTTGGGAATCTTCAACGAAACGTCGAGAAAACCAATTATGATTTACACCCTATATTCTCCTAAAACACAAGACCTTAATACCCATTTAGAGTTTTCTAGAAAAACAATGAGAATTGGGAAATGAGAATTTGGGAAAAGTTAATAATAATTAAAATTAGTCAAATCTAAATCGCGCTTAACTTTAGCCCAGATGTTCAAATGTAGTTGAAAATGCAGATTTAACCCCTATATTCAAAATCAAACTAGACCCAAGTGTGATAATTTAAACCCTTAGTTAAATTTAGCATCAATATTTAAATCTCATAAGGTTCTTTACTTTATTAGTTAGTAATGACTACTTTGTTAGTTAGTAATGACTACTTTATTAGTTAGTAATGACTACTTTATTAATCAGTAATGACTACTTTATTGATCAGTAATGACTACTTTATTGGTTAGCGATGACTATTTATACAGTTAGATATGACTACTTATTAAGTTAGGTATGACTACTTATTAAGTTAGTATTTTATTTGTTGAATTAATCATTTATTTAATTTTTCCATTTAATCATTTTTTTTAATTATTTAATTAGATATTAAAGTTCAGATTCAGTTTGACCATTTAAACTAACTCTGAAATGTTTAACTTCCAATATGAATTTAATTTTATTCAGGTTTGTAATTTATACCACTTCCCGATTTCTAATCTAATTTCAAATATAGTACTCAAATTGGGGAGTATCAATGTTTTCAAACCCCCAAGCACAAATTCAATCAGGGTAATTTAAGTTTTATTATTGGGTTTTAATTGGATTTTTATTTAGATTAAGACTCTAATAGAGATTTCGATTTAATCATTTACTTAAAGTTTAGAATGTAAATTCACAGTTTTATTTCCTATCACAATACCCGTTTGGTTACAAAAAAAAATTTATAGATTCTGGCCCGCTTAAGTATTTAAACTAAACTCGAGTGATTGGTTCAAGTTCCAAGCGTTCAAGTTTTCTTATTTCCTTTGGATGTTTCTTCTCTTTTCTTCATATCCCGTTTGTCACGTGTTAAAAAAAAATTGAAAGCTGCGACCTAGACCGCGATCAGTTTTCGAGCAATTTATTTCATAACTATCAACACCAAAAAAAAGTTTACGTAGTAAAACGTGAAAGGCAAACTTGATCGCGTGACTCACAAGCGAGTGTCGGTTACGGAACTATTTTTACCGCTTAAATTGCTGAACGATTTACATTTAGAAGCATCTGGAAATTTGTCAATCTATTTACCGAGAAA
Source organism: Pollenia griseotomentosa (assembly GCA_963931875.1). Classification (NCBI taxonomy): domain Eukaryota; kingdom Metazoa; phylum Arthropoda; class Insecta; order Diptera; family Polleniidae; genus Pollenia; species Pollenia griseotomentosa. The sequence continues at coordinate 13,177,251 of OZ007565.1, forward strand.
AAAAATTGACAATCAATTTGAAACTTGATAATCAATCTGCAACATGGATGATCAATCTTCAACATTGATAATCAATGTTGCACACTGCAAACGGTTTTAAAAACAAGAGAAAAAAAATCCAATTAAATATGATAACCACTATTACTCGATAAATGCACGGAAAGAAAATTGGGTATTGTTTTAAACCGGGGATAACTTTTAAACATTGATAAATTTTAAATATATACGTATTATAGGACTAAACTACTTCTGATGTGTGTACTTGCCAATACTTGAAATAATGGGTGGGGCATACAGATTTCGAAGGAGTTGAAAACCAAAATTGCCGTCAAGCCGGTTGCTGTTGTTGAGAACCCATCACAATTGTCAGTTGTCGCTTACACATTTGCCTTTTCCTCCTTAAATTTCTTCTTCTTATTTTTCTTTGGCTGAAACTGTGGCAATTGTTGCTAATATTCTGGTGAAGTTTTCTTTTCAAATTGGCTAAATCCTGTTAGTGTAGTGTCCGTCCCTTGAGCTTATAAAGGTGGTGGTTTCTATGCCATACGTTGATTTGCATTCGGTGTTTCTTGTTGAAGCGTTTGTGGTTGCCCTGTCGGCTGTCGTTGTTGTAGTGTCAGGGTAATCTACTGGACCCGGGGAGAATTTCAATTTTTATTGACGAGCTTATTGTTGTTGTTAAAGGGGTTATTGCTAGCCGTTGATAGTTTGACCGTTCTTGGTGGCGTTGGTCTACGATTATTTGTTAGTATTAACGATGTCATAAATACGATGAATAATTGATGACGAAAATTGGCTTTAATTAAAACCTTTGGTGTTTTGGTAATCCTTGATTGTGGGTATCTGAGAGTGATGACAATCGTTTTAAGTTCCTTGCGGCGGTGTACGACAATTGGTAGGCGGTTGGCACGTGTATTTTAGATAACCTGTAACGTTAAGGTTATGGCTGACTTGTTCAGCTGCCGAACTTTACGATTTAAACGCCGCACGTGTTATGTTGTTGTTGCTTCCGTGCTTGTCAGGGACCTCGTTCTTTAGGGATTTGTTCGTGTTGGGCCACGTGCCAAGTTAATGAGGAGGACAATCCCTTTCCTATTAATGCACACTAAATTTAGTTTTTTTTTTTTTTTAATAGATTTTTCTAAAAATTTTCGGTATTATTATTACCTGTCTAAATTCGTCCGGCCATCAGATAGAAACAAAAAATGTCACCACCGCATCTCCTGGTACACCACTCACAAGTTTTTTCTTTATAATTTTCTTTCAACTTCACAAATTTGATTTTTAGATGTTAAAAAAAATAAACTTAAACCTGTCGCCGTCAAACTAGTAATTTCCGTATACAACCTTCTCTGTTCGATCTTTCTTTGCCAGTGCTATAATGGCTTTTTTTCAAATGGTGTGTATACCCACGCTGAATATACAAATTTTGCTTTTATTAGTCAATTCGCCGTGGTAGAGTGGTATTTTTTTGTAGGAGGCAGGGTTGTGTTTTTTTTCCTTTGAATAGTGGTGGCACTCAGAGATGGGAATACTACTGTGTCTTTTGAAAAAAAAACGCCAGGATCGAAAACAACACAGTGTTCGTCACAAAGCCTGCTCTTTTCTCCTAACCTGTGGAGTGAAAAGAGTTGGGAAAACAGATGATCTGGTAACTCCCTGACCACTTCTCGGCCGGTGTGTAGCAACGCCCTATGATTTTACGAACTCGGCTTCCTTAACCTCTACTTTCGCCATCATTTCCTTTCCAATTCTACCTTTCAGCGATTGAACATACAGGAGCGGCAAAACAAAAAAAGAAATAGCCGGTTACCGTCTCCTACGAGATTAAAGTGATCCATTTGAACGATCACCTGGTGTTAGTGTTAAAAAAAAAAAAATAATATATATAGGTATATAAGTGTATAAAATAATTTATGGTCAACCGAACTTCCTTCTGTTTACCAAGAATCCCGAGATGACACCGTGGACAACAAAAACACTACCATACGCCTAGCTGCTGCTAGATCTTTCCAGCATTCAGTCATCAGATTTTACTGTAAAAATCTTTGGACTTGGACAAAAACATACTGAGGCCAGGACTCAATACGGGGGGAATAAAAAGGTAAGCGATGATTGAAGTTCAAATAAAATTGTGTGTTAAAGATCAGTCACCAAAGTGACATTTCCGGCTCCTTTTCGCTATATACGTAGGGAATTATTTCCATAATGGAAGCTAACTAATTGTCGGTTGAGTTAAAAAAAAAAACCCACCTCAACGATTTCGATTCGTTTGCAACTTTTTTCGGTTACTAAACAAAACACTTTAAATAGACAGAGTGTCAATATTAAATGTTCACGAAAAATTGTGTAGTGCGAAACGTGAAACTGAGGTTTAAATTAAAATGTTGTTTTTTTCCGTTTACCAATTTTGGAATTAAAAGATGTTTTCCGCAGTGCGATTCCGTAATTAATTCTAACAATAGTTGCCATTGTTAAAAAAAAATTTAACAAGCAAACTAACGATTTTGCCTTTCCGTAACATTCTAAACAACACTTGTTATCGTAAAGTCAGCTGTTTATGTTAAGTAAACGACAATTTGGTGTTTATTTATTGTTAAATGTCGAAAGAAAATAAAAAAAAATTTAGTTTCATCCCGAAATTGGTTAAATAATTTGCATTTAATTTAATAGTAAAAGGTTCTGCTTAGCTTCCCAAAAAAACCAAAAAACTAAAGAAAATTCAGTTTAGTTCTAATAATTTTATTTGTTTTTTTTTTTTTCAACAGTGATGACACTTGACGTTAATTTTTATCTATGTTTTTAACAACAATTTACAGAACCATCAGTATCCTATTGTTTCAAATGCTGCGCGTGTATAACACCAATCAACTGACCCTTTAAATTCTCAATCTCATACTGACTATTTCCTATGGCCCTCCTAATTCTGCACTTCAGCCAGGGTCTACAAAGCTTAGCATTTATTCCCTTAGTGAATTTACTCTGTACAAAATTTTTTTTATAGACTTCCTGACCTGGTTTATATTTCGTATCCCTACTTTTAAGGTTATAGGATTTAACGTTTCTTAGGTAAGCCTCGTGAAGTTTTTCATTTACCCTTTGGTGGACTAATTGCATCCGTGAGGACTTAGGCAATATTAGCATCTCCCCCTCTTCAGACGATTTTAATTTTCGCAATATTTCATATGCATCAGCATGAGTAATCATGTTGTAGCCTGTTAGCGAAAAATATGGGGTAACTCCGGTGGAAGAGTGAATAGTCGATCTTAGGGAACATTCAATTTTAGACAGGTTTTCATCCCATTTAGTTTGGTCATGGTTCAGGAAACTTCTAATCGAGCTTAGTATAGTCTGGTTCACCCTCTCACTAGCGTTCGATTGCGGTGAGTATATAGGAGTCCGGATATGTTTTACACCAAATATTTCCAAAAAATCTTTAAATGCTTCAGAGGTGAATTGTTTGCCGTTGTCTGAATGTAGAAATTCTGGCACTCCGAATTTGTAAAATACTTCATCTCTTAAAAATTTTATTACCGCTTTGGTTGTTGCTTTCGACAGGGCTTTTAATAAAACGAATTTTGTTTTATGATCTAGTACTATGAATATGAATGTGCTACCCGATTTTGTTCGTGTATAGGGTCCTAAGAAATCTATATATATTTTCTGGAAGGGCCTTTGAGTCCTGACTTCGTATCCCATGGGTGGCCGTAAAGTTTGTTTTGGGTGTTTTATTTCTTTACACGTACCGCATTCTCTAACAAAATCCCTAATTTGCTTCACCATAGAAGGCCAATAAAAATACTCACGAATATTATACAGCGTTTTCGCTATGCCTCCATGCGAGGTGTTATTAATGTGCGATCTCTTAATTAAACTCTCAGTTAGATCTATCGGTACCCATATTTTCCAGCATTCGGCCTCATTATCTAGGTCGTTTCTGTTAAATTTTACTTTTTTGTATACCACACCATCTTCCACTTTCAAATCGGGTAATCGGTCTTTATTTTGCTCTATAGTATCTATCAAAGCTAGGTAATCTTTATTTTTGAACGCTTCAGAATTAAAATCAATCAACGGGCCACTATTTAAAACCACTTCCTCCATGTCTTGACGCGAAAGCATATCGGGGACAACGTTTTTTGTTCCTTTCCTGTGCTCGATATTGAATTTAAAGCCTTGGAGCTTTAAACTCCATCGAGCAAGTCTCCCGTTCAAGTCTTGCTGACGCATCAGCCACTTCAGGCTAGAATGGTCTGTGATGACCGTAAAGTCCATTAACTCTATATACTGGCGGAATTTTTCTATGGCCAGAACTACTGCGAGGCATTCCTTTTCGGTCGTTGAATAGTTCTTCTGGGCCTGGTTCAGTTTGTTTGAAAAATATTCAATAGGGTGTTCGCCGTCTTCATCGTCTTTTTGAAACAGAACTGCCCCTATTCCTACGTTTGATGCGTCACATTGGACAAAGAATGGCCTTTCGAAGTCTGGGCTGGACAAAATTGGGCTTGTAACTAACCGACGCTTGAGCTCTTCGAAAGATTTTGTTGCTTCCGGGGTAAAAATAAATTTGGGAGTTTTCTTAAGGGTATCCGTTAAAGGTGCCGTAAGAGTGGAAAAATCGTTGATAAAGCGGCGGTACCACCCTACTGTGCCTAAAAATCTTCGCACGTCTTTTTGGTTCTTCGGTGGACTTATATCCAAAATAGCCTTAACTTTCTCTTCATCCGGTTTCAGTTTTCCCCCGCCAACTATGTATCCTAAATATTTCAGCTCCCTGTAACAAAACCTAGATTTCTGCATGTTAATTGTAAGTCCAGCATTCGTTAACCTCTGTCCAACAATACGAAGCATGTCCATATGATCGTCAAAGTTTGATGATACTACCAGTAAATCGTCCAAGTATATAAAGACTCTATCCTTTAGCTCAGATGGCACCACTTTATCCATCAACCGACAAAGCCTCTGGGCAGCATTGCACAGTCCAAAAGGCATCATTTTGAATTGATACTGAGGCCTGCCAGGGACTGTGAACGCTGTCTTTGGTATGCTTGCCTCATCCAGAGGGATTTGCCAGAAGGCATCCTTGAGGTCGATTGATGAGATAAAGTGGGTATCTCCTAGCCTCGCCAGTAAACCGTCTATATTGGGCAGAGGGTACGCGTCCTTCCTCGTAACCTTGTTGAGCTCCCGGGCATCGAGGCAAAGCCTGTTTTTGTTGGGCTTAATGACCAAGGTCATACGATTGTTCCACTCTGCTCCAGTGGCTACTTCGATTACGTCCAGTTCAATCATCCTGTCAAGTTCAGCGTAGATTAGTTTCTGCACTGCTGGACTTACGGGGTAGTGTCTCATCTTTTTGGCTGGTGCATCTCCAGTGTCTATTGTGTGTTTTTCGATCTCCGTTCGCCCTAAGCCATACTGTGTATAACACCGAAACGATGATTTTACATTTTCTAAAATTTTTCGTTGACGTGAAGTTAACTGGTGCATCTTGGACTCTTCCGAATCTGTGAGAGAAATTTCATCGACTATATTATCTTCAAAAGAAACTGTCAAACCTATTTTTTTCCAAAAATCATACCCTAAAATCAGTTCCTGACTTAAGTTTGGTACCAGATATAGCATCATTTCTACCTCTTTGTTCCCATATTTAATTTTAACCAAAATTTTACCAATAATTAAATGTTGCTTCCCATCCGCAGTTCGCACAGAGGATTTAAAATCAAGTACTTTTACACCCATTTTTTTAACGTTTTCTATACAGTCTCGGCCTAGGCAGCTTACAGAAGCCCCGCTATCTAACAGGCCTTGATATTGAGAATCGTTAATCTCGACTGCCATATAGGGTCTTATATCGCCCTCGCTACCTATAACCGTGGATGCTATTACTTGCCTTTCTTTTTTTCTTGAGGCGTATCTTTCCCGGGTTTTTCTTATTCTATTGCTAACTATGGGTACATAATCTGTAAAAATTTCGGAACGGATTTTGTTATAGTTTTCTAAACGCTGTTCATACGATAGGCCTGGATTGAGACCGTGTGGCCTTGAGTTATTGACGGTTTGCAAACATACATCTGTACATTTAGTATCGGTCATGGCATTTTCTTTAACTGGTTGTTGGACTTTGTCTGGGTTTTCGTTAAGCATTTCGTTGGGTTGGTCTTGTTGAGTAATCATGAAATTTAAAAAATTATCTTTTACTGGGAGGGAGTTAGGTTTGAACACGTCGGCCCAGTTTTCCGCATGTTCGATTTGCTGTTTCCCGCACATCTGGGGCAATTCGGGCTGGTTACATCCTCGAACCCACATTTGTAGCAGAAGACATTGCGTTGTACTACGGGACATTCAATAAAAGAGTGGCCAGGTGCTTTACAGTTCCAACACGTGAGCTGTTTCGCTGGCAAATTATCCCTTTGAAGTGCCTCAACCTGTTGTGCCTGCTCATCTATTTGCTCGTGCTCAAACAAGTCCATCTCATACACTCGTCGAGAATGACCTAAAGGCATACGGGTCGAAGATCGCTTGGCAATATTCCTTTCTGCCCTTTTGCACTCCTCCAGTAGCTGATCCAGACTGTCAATCCTAATGGGGAAAACCAGTTGAGCTAATCCGTCTTTTAGGTTGTCTTTAACAATTTTAACCAGTTCGCTCTCTAATACGCTTACCCTCATTTGGTTTTTAAGCTTGACGATTTCTGTAATGAACGCATCAGCAGACTCATTTGGCGCTTGCCTACGCTCCATAATTTTCCTTTGAATTTCGAAATCACTTTCGAAATTTCTGAATTTTTTTATTAGGTGGTGTTTAAAAGTCTGCCAGTCGCATATCGGATGCTTCATTCTGAAAGACCAGAACCAATTGCTTGCCTCCCCCGTCACCAAGTGATGAAAACCTTTCATTAAAACTTCCCACGAACAGTTATAATCATTTTTCAATGCCTCTACCCGAAATACAAAATCTTCAACCGTTAACGATTTATTAGTACCATCGTACCTTATTCCCCATTTTTCCAATTGGTTTGGAGTTATTGGTTTAAAACCATGAAAAGAAGGTGAGTTTCCAAAACCTGGGTATTGTTCGGCAAAATTCTGAGGAATGTTATTGAATTCCGGTTGGACTAGGTTGGGTTGACGCGGGCGTTGTTGTCTGTACATTTGAGGGTCATTATGTGCAAAATGTTGTGCTGGCGGTGGTCTGCTATTATTGTTATTAAAAGGGGTTTGATATGCACGCTGTTGGTCATAGGGTACATTGTTACGGAAGGTCTGGTTCTCCGAAGAAATGCCACGTTCGGAACGCAAAGACTCCCTGATCAATTGAGGTAGCATGAGTTGCATATTTTGAACCTCACTCATAATTGCAGCCTGCGCAGCTCCCACCGAAGCACTTACATAGTCCCTCAGCGTCAATCCTTCCTCGGTTATAACCATTTCAGGGTCGACCTCCTCGCCAACAGGGGCTAAATTATTCCTATTCATGTTTCCTAAATCAAAATCACGAGTACCCTGATTACCTGTCTGTCCACTTATTTCCCTTGCAGTAATGCTGCTGTAGGTCGGTGTACGTATAGTACTAAAACTATCAGGTGAAGAATGGGTTTGTGGTCCAAATCCGGGTGGGAATCTAATTGACATTAACGGAGTTACCGCGTTAGTAGAAACAATGGGTGCTGTATTTCGATTGGTAACTGTGGCTGTAGTAGCCGCTGGAATGTCGCCGTTATTACTTGCCTGGTTTCTACTAGATGATCGGAGTTGTCTAGTACTCATCCTCAGCCAAAACAGTTCGCAGATAAAAAAAACTTTCAACTATAATTATCTAGCAACGAAGGCAAAAAAACTACTCAACGAGTTACCCGTGGATAAACTACAACCTTAAGTCAAGAAAACCAATGGACTTCAAATATTAAAATTCAATAAAAAATATTCAAATGTAGATGTGTTCAGAAATTAACATGTAATTTCCCAATCCCAATATCCCGAAACAATTAAAATTTAAGAAAATATTATTCCCTTAAATTAAAATTTATTATTTGGATCCCAAGAAATTGTAATTCCAATAAAAAGTAATAATCAAGATATAAGTGACAAAAGATCTTCACAAATTTAATTGTGTACCGAGCATCAATTGTCCTTAGAGAAAAATCCGAGTGTGAGTGAGATTGTAATTATTATACAACCTTACAAACTAATACCAAAGAAAAATATTGTTAACCAGTTAAACCGGCTCGTAAACAAATTAAAAGATTGGAAGCTTCAAAAAGTAAATTTAAGACAATGTCTGTTTGTATTCGTATAAGAATTAGTAATAAAGTAAGTTAAACCGAAGTATTGTGGTTATTATACCCATATAAGTATAAGAAAAATATCGAAAAACCGAAACCGATAATAAAAATCTAATCGCATGGATTCATAAAAGAAATCCTCTAAATTTAAATGTATTGCCGATGTCGTAAAAGAAATTCCATATAAAAAGGTTTTATAATATCTCATATCACTTATAAATTTATTCACAAAATAAATTCAATTGTACTTAAAAAAAATTCCAATGTCCGTAAAATTATGATTATCATATAACTTCCAAAAATGTAAATGCAAAAAAAAATGTCATAGAAATAATCATTGATTTTTATCATATGTCAAAATAGCGACATCCAATATCTCTTGTGAATTTATTCACCAAAGAAATATCAAGTGTAATTATAAAAGAATTCAAAAAAAATATGCAAAATTATGATTGTTACACAATTTCACAATCTAAACATTGCGAAAAAAAAAGATTGAACTGTAAGATAGTTTTATATCTTCAGATTCGGAGGTATAAAAAAAATGTAAATGCAAAAAATATCGTAGCAATAATCATTGATTATCATATGTCAAAAAAAATTAAAATTCAAAATAATTTTTATGGTAATAATTATCAATATAAATGGGTTCATAAATAATTTTATTCAAACTGTTATAATATTAAAGAACAGAGTATGTTTTTATGTTTATCATACTGTATAAGATTAATTGAAAACTATTTTCTAGCTGCAAATAAGTTTAAGTAATGTTAGTAGAATATAAGTCTAGTATAAGAATTCAAATATGACCAAAATTTTGTTAATCTACTATAGTATCAACTACAACTAATTAAGGTTAATTTGTTCTCAAATATTTAATTCAATATATACAGAATATGTTTTGGTTGAAATTTGGTAACAAACGTGTAGTGGCGAAATGTGTGTGATTTATTTTTTTTTACTCGAGTTTAAATTCATTGGGTATTTTGTTCTCAGAATCGAGAACTTCAAATCTAATACGATGTTTAAGTATGATAAAAGTTTATGAAAATCGATCATGTCAAAAAATTTTTTCTTACGTATAAGCGTTAAGTGTTGTTGCCAACAAGTTTTCTACCATCAATCAACTGTAAACGAAACACAAGACAAAACGACATAGAGTGAATCTCCTGGACTTTCCTCTCCTCTCATCCAATAATGGAAACATACGATCACCTAGCTATATAGCCGCCGTATCAAGTTTTCCATTATGGATTCGATTCGATTCAATCCATTCGACTCTCTCAGTCTCGTCTCTTATGTCGGAAGCCGTTGCAACTCAGGCTTGGTGTTTACTTGACACCTTCCAGGACATAGGTCGTCAGTCATAAGGTCAGAAAGCCGAGATCCCAATACCTAACTTCCCCATACGATGCCGTCGCAACGCAGGAATGGTGTGTACTTAACACCTTCCGGGACAATCGTCAAAAATATGAAAAGAAAAAAAAGTTATTGGATTAAACATTTTATCCGGAAATGTTCAAAGGTGTGGAAGCCAGAAAAGATGAATTAAAACACCTTTAGGCTAAATTACTTTAACCCGAAGGGTTAACTAACTTTCGAGCCCCACGTTGGGCGCCATTTTGTGTGATGTGCACGAGGGAAAAAATTTTGTTTTGAGAAATTTTTGAAATAAATCAAAATCCCAACTTCGCTTCGCGATGGACAATGGCACGCTGGTGTTTGGGCTGAAGCTCGCCGGAAATGGGGGGTTCGTGTCCATCCACTCACACATACACAACTTAATTCGTGCCAAAAATGAAAGATGTAGATGAAAAAAACCGAAGCGATATAAAACATAAAACATTAACAAAAACGACCGTCGATTGATGCTAAGAAAATTTTCGCTGATTTTGACGTGACCGAACTCGAGTCTTCAGGACCAGATGTTTACGTCCTGTACAGGCAGCCCACCCCATATGACAACGTATTGTCAACCGTGGCACTACTCAATACCTGAAAAAAAAAATATTTGGGAGTAATGCCCCAAAGCTCAACTTACCATTTCGCCATACTCCTGCTACCTTTCAACCAATTTCAATTAAATTAAAACATTATTATTTATTTTCTATTAACTCAAAAAAAAATATTCTTTTACAATATACGTTTATTTACTCATTCAATCAATCTACCTTAAGTTAACAATTGTCTTACTATAACTAGTATTCATAATTATAACGGAAATAAATTTACAATTACATGTTTATTGGGCCGAATTCTCAATTGCTTGATTTTTCAAATTTGATTACTGATTAAAAAATTTTTAATAATATCAAGATAAAAAAAAACGACAGTGTCAAAAAGTGTAAAAAGAATTAAAAAAAAAATGTTCTTTTAATTTTTCCCACAACAGTATGCCCATCCGCTTATTTGCGTTCTTTGCCTTGATATTATTATGTTTTCATTTGGAAAATCAAGCCTTGGAAGGTTTATTAATATTTTACATAAAATAAATTGTCAGACTCTTTTTATAAAAAAAATGGTAACTCTAAAAAATACAATCATCTCAAGATTAACAAAGAAGAGCTACACGGCAACGTTGGCCAGATATCTGGTTCCATTAACTTTCTTCTTAAAATTTTATTAAAATTAAAACCCAATAGGTCAGACGTTAAAAAATATTAAACGAATCTCGGCGTGCTTAGTATTAAATACTGGGATTTTAAACATTCCAAAAGTAGTTAGTTCGATGATTTATTTACCGCGATATAGATATAAGTATAAGACTTTCAAATTTGGCATTAATTTTCCTTTATCATAAACAGTTTTCCCTTTTCCATTTGTGTTGTTATTAAAATTTACGTTTAGCGTTACCGCTTAAATCCCCGAAGATGTTGGGAATCTTCAACGAAACGTCGAGAAAACCAATTATGATTTACACCCTATATTCTCCTAAAACACAAGACCTTAATACCCATTTAGAGTTTTCTAGAAAAACAATGAGAATTGGGAAATGAGAATTTGGGAAAAGTTAATAATAATTAAAATTAGTCAAATCTAAATCGCGCTTAACTTTAGCCCAGATGTTCAAATGTAGTTGAAAATGCAGATTTAACCCCTATATTCAAAATCAAACTAGACCCAAGTGTGATAATTTAAACCCTTAGTTAAATTTAGCATCAATATTTAAATCTCATAAGGTTCTTTACTTTATTAGTTAGTAATGACTACTTTGTTAGTTAGTAATGACTACTTTATTAGTTAGTAATGACTACTTTATTAATCAGTAATGACTACTTTATTGATCAGTAATGACTACTTTATTGGTTAGCGATGACTATTTATACAGTTAGATATGACTACTTATTAAGTTAGGTATGACTACTTATTAAGTTAGTATTTTATTTGTTGAATTAATCATTTATTTAATTTTTCCATTTAATCATTTTTTTTAATTATTTAATTAGATATTAAAGTTCAGATTCAGTTTGACCATTTAAACTAACTCTGAAATGTTTAACTTCCAATATGAATTTAATTTTATTCAGGTTTGTAATTTATACCACTTCCCGATTTCTAATCTAATTTCAAATATAGTACTCAAATTGGGGAGTATCAATGTTTTCAAACCCCCAAGCACAAATTCAATCAGGGTAATTTAAGTTTTATTATTGGGTTTTAATTGGATTTTTATTTAGATTAAGACTCTAATAGAGATTTCGATTTAATCATTTACTTAAAGTTTAGAATGTAAATTCACAGTTTTATTTCCTATCACAATACCCGTTTGGTTACAAAAAAAAATTTATAGATTCTGGCCCGCTTAAGTATTTAAACTAAACTCGAGTGATTGGTTCAAGTTCCAAGCGTTCAAGTTTTCTTATTTCCTTTGGATGTTTCTTCTCTTTTCTTCATATCCCGTTTGTCACGTGTTAAAAAAAAATTGAAAGCTGCGACCTAGACCGCGATCAGTTTTCGAGCAATTTATTTCATAACTATCAACACCAAAAAAAAGTTTACGTAGTAAAACGTGAAAGGCAAACTTGATCGCGTGACTCACAAGCGAGTGTCGGTTACGGAACTATTTTTACCGCTTAAATTGCTGAACGATTTACATTTAGAAGCATCTGGAAATTTGTCAATCTATTTACCGAGAAAAAAAATTGACAATCAATTTGAAACTTGATAATCAATCTGCAACATGGATGATCAATCTTCAACATTGATAATCAATGTTGCACACTGCAAACGGTTTTAAAAACAAGAGAAAAAAAATCCAATTAAATATGATAACCACTATTACTCGATAAATGCACGGAAAGAAAATTGGGTATTGTTTTAAACCGGGGATAACTTTTAAACATTGATAAATTTTAAATATATACGTATTATAGGACTAAACTACTTCTGATGTGTGTACTTGCCAATACTTGAAATAATGGGTGGGGCATACAGATTTCGAAGGAGTTGAAAACCAAAATTGCCGTCAAGCCGGTTGCTGTTGTTGAGAACCCATCACAATTGTCAGTTGTCGCTTACACATTTGCCTTTTCCTCCTTAAATTTCTTCTTCTTATTTTTCTTTGGCTGAAACTGTGGCAATTGTTGCTAATATTCTGGTGAAGTTTTCTTTTCAAATTGGCTAAATCCTGTTAGTGTAGTGTCCGTCCCTTGAGCTTATAAAGGTGGTGGTTTCTATGCCATACGTTGATTTGCATTCGGTGTTTCTTGTTGAAGCGTTTGTGGTTGCCCTGTCGGCTGTCGTTGTTGTAGTGTCAGGGTAATCTACTGGACCCGGGGAGAATTTCAATTTTTATTGACGAGCTTATTGTTGTTGTTAAAGGGGTTATTGCTAGCCGTTGATAGTTTGACCGTTCTTGGTGGCGTTGGTCTACGATTATTTGTTAGTATTAACGATGTCATAAATACGATGAATAATTGATGACGAAAATTGGCTTTAATTAAAACCTTTGGTGTTTTGGTAATCCTTGATTGTGGGTATCTGAGAGTGATGACAATCGTTTTAAGTTCCTTGCGGCGGTGTACGACAATTGGTAGGCGGTTGGCACGTGTATTTTAGATAACCTGTAACGTTAAGGTTATGGCTGACTTGTTCAGCTGCCGAACTTTACGATTTAAACGCCGCACGTGTTATGTTGTTGTTGCTTCCGTGCTTGTCAGGGACCTCGTTCTTTAGGGATTTGTTCGTGTTGGGCCACGTGCCAAGTTAATGAGGAGGACAATCCCTTTCCTATTAATGCACACTAAATTTAGTTTTTTTTTTTTTTTAATAGATTTTTCTAAAAATTTTCGGTATTATTATTACCTGTCTAAATTCGTCCGGCCATCAGATAGAAACAAAAAATGTCACCACCGCATCTCCTGGTACACCACTCACAAGTTTTTTCTTTATAATTTTCTTTCAACTTCACAAATTTGATTTTTAGATGTTAAAAAAAATAAACTTAAACCTGTCGCCGTCAAACTAGTAATTTCCGTATACAACCTTCTCTGTTCGATCTTTCTTTGCCAGTGCTATAATGGCTTTTTTTCAAATGGTGTGTATACCCACGCTGAATATACAAATTTTGCTTTTATTAGTCAATTCGCCGTGGTAGAGTGGTATTTTTTTGTAGGAGGCAGGGTTGTGTTTTTTTTCCTTTGAATAGTGGTGGCACTCAGAGATGGGAATACTACTGTGTCTTTTGAAAAAAAAAACGCCAGGATCGAAAACAACACAGTGTTCGTCACAATAGGCCTTTTTCTTCAATATATTTCTAGTATTCTAGCGGGTAGGTATGGTAGAAACAATTCATATGCAAATATTGAAGTTGAATTGACGTGTGTAAGAAAAATTGTTCTAAAGAAAAAATTCGCATTATTGCTGCTGTTTGTTCTTTTTTTTTTTGGTTACTTTTTGTTAAATATGAGATTTAGAGAAAACTTGTTCAGACAAAAGTTGTTGGAAACTTCACTAATAACATCTTCTTTGTAAACGATGTTTATGTAAAATTAATATTTTCCAAGTTATGAGGCATAAAAGTCGGACTTAACGATTTTTCTCAAACTTTGGCGGACGTGAGGGACGGGGGGTGAGAGCATGGAAAAATAGAAAAAAAATTTGCTGTATGGAGCATACGACCACCCTAATGTACATACATTGTCTAAAAAGCCTTAATCAGTAACTTTCTTCAGAGTTAATTTAAAAGAAAAACTCGATTAAGTTATGTATTTACATAAGTACTTATATTTATTAAAGTGAATTTCTGTATTTTTGTTAGTAAATCAGTTTACAGCAGGTAACGGATATAAGAAAATAAAAAAAATATCCACGAAGAGTTTTCTTATAAACGCTTTCTTCTTTAAAGTAACGATTTTTTATACGAAATTTACGCCTTTTAAAAATTTTTTACTTTTATAAGAAATTAATTTCTTATAAAAGTTTATAGATACTATTATAAAAACTTTTTGATTACAATAGTACGTATGAACTCACAATTATTCACATTCATATGTATTTTTTGGTTTAATAGTAAAACAAAATTGATTTAAGAGATCAATATTTTGATGTTTTGCGTCAGCAAATACAGTATTGCTGCGTAAAAAAAATTTTCTTATAAAAAACATTTTTTGTTAGTATTATTATTATGGGTGCATGTCAAAATATCTTTTGTATTAGTTTTTTTCTTATACAGAATACACTTGAAATGCCAGATAGTGAAAAAGACACGGTGCTTTTGCCATACTTTCTTAAAATCTTTCGTATATAAGATGTTCTTATTTCCGTTATCTACTGCATAACATTGTTTATGTTATGTCATTTGCTGCAACATCGCCATAACTAAAAAAAATATTAGTTTAACAAAAATCGACTTTAAAGTTTTAAATTTATACAAAACATAATGGAAAAAGAAACTTACATTCTTTTCCGAAGAGTTGAGTTTACAATAAAGGTATTCACGTCAATTTGTTTTTACCCTTTGACGTAGGCAAGCTATTTTGTTTTTAACTCCAATTTTCAACAGTTTACACAAAATTACTAATTTTAATAATTTACAAGTTGTCCCTTTTCTTTTTTAATTTTTTTAAACAATACAATTTATAATATTTTTCAGTTTAAAGAAACAATAGTACGTTAAAATGGTACTCCTGCTTTGTTGTTAATGTAGAGTTGATTTTATTAGTACTTCTTAAGCATTTTTTTAATTTGCTTTTACTTTGATAATCTTGCACTTATACCATGTTCGCACGACAGCTTTTTTTCGTAATTCACTCTCTCATTCGTAATCCACAGACTAATGATATATGATCCAAATTACATAATTCGTCATACAAAATTTTGAGAGCGGATTATCTTATTTGTACGTAATTCAATTTTATTACCCTGTGGATTACTTTAAAATCAATGTGATCTCTAATTGTTATCGGTTTTTTCCATCACCAGCTGTCAAAGCACCAAAAATGAAATTTCTTAAGTTCACCTCAGCCAATTGGCACTGGAGTCCCACAGGACAGCATCCTGGGCGCTCTATTATACCTAATTTATACTTCGGACAAGCCAAAAAACAACTACACCCAAACTTCAACATTTGCAGACGATACAGCTTTTCTTACAGCCCAATTATGAATACAAATTCCCAGGGAGTTTTTTCCCTTTTCCCATTTTTACAATTGAATTTACATAGGAAAAATGGGAGAAGGGAGAAAACTCCCGGGGAATTTTTATCATAATTGGGCTGTTAGTGTCCACGAAAACAGTTATAAAGCATCTCGTTACTTACAGCATCATAATAATATAACTTGAAATATGGTTAAGACAATAGAAGATAATGGTCAATGAGCAAAAATGCGTAAATATAACATTCACCTTGCGCCGGGAATCATGCCCCCATATTAAAATCAATAATCAAAGAATTCCTCAACATTCGCATGTAAAATATCTCGGTATACATCTGGATCGGCGATTATCTTGGAAATGCCATATAGAGGCAAAATTAACTCAAATGAAACTAAAAGCCATTCAAATTCATTGGCTTATTGGAAGGAATTCTGTCCTTAGTCTCGATTGCAAGCTTCTACTTTACAATTCTATCTTATAGCCTATCTGGTGCTACGGTATTCAACTATGGGGCACTGCCTTGGCCTCTAATATCAAAAAAATTCAAAGGCGCAAAAATAAACTTCTTCGAATAATCACAGCCGCTCCCTGGTATGTTCAAAAATCAAACATCCACAAGGATCTCATTGTGCCATTAATAAAACCTATGATTACAAAAAATGAAGTAAAATATTCAAAAAGGCTTGAACAACACACAAATCCACTAGGTCGAAATATTTTAAATCATTGCGGCCACACTCGCTTAAGAAGAAGAGACACTGCAGCACTTACCCAATTAGATGAGCGATAAACACCAAATATATGTGAACAGAACCAGTGATGAAGCAAATTTTTGTCTGGCACTGGCAGGACATAAATAAAGTATTAGGATAAGATTTGATTAATTATTGTTAGTTCATATTTATTATATGAAGATTCAATAAATAAAGAATGAAAAAAAATGCCATACCAAGTTGAAGAGCGTCAACGTTGTGTCACGAACAGTAGTGATAGCTAATAGCTAAAAATAGCTAAAATCTTAATAAAAATAGAGATAAAAACGCTAGATTGACCGAAAAATAGCTAAATTGCCATTATTAATTAACAATAGTGGAAAAATTCACTTTTAAACGAGCTGTCAAAATCGGCTTTTCCCATTGCAAAGCGATCAGGCCACTCTATTCAAAAACTAGGAAACTCGTGCCGCTTTTTTAGGTACGGCTGTAATATACAATTCTTAAGAAAATCTTGGATTATTTTCAGAGTACATTTCACGAGTTGTAAGAGAATATCTACATAAATCTCATACGATTCTTGACATGAAAGTCTCGTTAGATTATCTTTACCCACGTCTTAAACGATTACCACAAAGATTGAAGCAGCGTCTTTCGCTATGCTATGGAAGAATCTCACTCGTGTTACAGTTTTTCCCGTGTGAGGAAACTTCTACGATTAAAAAATGCGGTCATCGACGATCAAAGACGCTCTTTATGAGACTCCCAGTAATTCTACGAATAAAAAAAGCGGTCATCGACGATCAAAGACGCTCTTCATGAGACTCCCAGTAGCTCTTACACGATTGAAAATGCTAGCTGGGTATGAAGTAATTATGTTTTTGTTTGAATGTTTTTTTTTATAAAAATCAAACAAAAATTGTTTAAAAAAAACTAAATTCTAAATTGTCCGATTTTTTTTAAGGTTTTTCGAAACGATAAAGGCGATTTTTTTTATTTTTTCTCAGGAAACTGAAGATTTCCTCACAAATTTATCTGGCAGTCCTGAAGAAAAGTAAAGGCCATGTCAGATAAAACTGTTGCTTTGCGTTGCGTTTGAGATTCGCTTCGACATCCAAGATGAAATATTTATACTTATACGAAACATGTCACATAAAGTAGTATAATTTGTTTTATTTATTTTTTTTACATACAATTCGTGTGTGTTGTCAAAGTGTTTATTGTGACATACACCTTTTGCGTTACGCTTTTTGTCAAAGTTAGAAACGTCAAGCAAGGCGATGAAGTTTTATCTGACATGGCCTTAAAGGAAGTAATTTTATGTTATAAAATACATTGAGTCCATTTGCTAACAGCTTTTCTATTTACTGGGAAAATTCATATTTTATATGTATGCCTTTCTTTGAAATAATATTTTTTACTTACTTTTTCTTTCATTCTTAATACAAGTAACCGCAAACAAACAATTAAATTTAGCAATAAACAAAATTAAAAAAAAGAAGAAGAACTGTCAAACCCGATTAGGAAAATGCCGTGCGAACATGGTAATGCAAATAATATTGTTCTTTATTAATTATTGAGCTTAAGGTCACTTTTATTTCAAATAGTTCTCTTATTTATTCTATCAATATTTCGATTTCCTTTGGAAATCTTCTTCAGGATATTTATAAAATTTAATCAAAAATTAACAAAAACTTGTGTTTGTCAAAAATAATTAATAAAGAAGAACAATATTTAAAACAGGTCGAAGAAATTAGAATAATATTAGTAAGTCAATTAAGTAATAAAAACAAAGAGCAAAGTAATCCAAAGCCCGTACGAACATGGCATTACTTAGACCCTGACAATTTTGCATCGTTTGTGCGATATAATTGTCTATGTAGTTACTGATATGTTTTTGCACTTTCGCTCTTTCTCAAGAGGGCAACTTTTTAGGTGAATACCTTTAATATTTTCATAAGAATGCTTATTGTTGGTGTTGTTGTAGCAAATAGGCGTAATATAATAATTATATATTAAAAAAGTACTTATATTTTTTTATTTTAAGAACCTCATTTCCCACCGTTTAATATATCCCTGAAAAAGTGCAAAGATAATAAGTATAAACTTATTTCTCAATAGCTTTGGATTGTGAATTTTCTTCAGTATTTAGCTCTAATTTATTTTTCTTCTTTCCTTGAGATCCATTAAAGCTGTATGAATACGGAAGTGTAATCTAGACTCTAAAGAAAATCCAGTATATTTTTTCCTAAAAACGAAAAAAAGTAAAATTGTTAGTTAAAGTTAATGAGTTTTATTACCAAACACAACAAAAAACTTACTTTGTTTCCTCTAAAGTATTAATAGCTAAATCAATTTTATTCTCATCGGCATAGACAAGACCGCATTCCACTCTGGCATAAGCAATTATGTAAAGATCTTCTTTAATGAGGGGATGTAAATCCATGCATTCATTTAAATCCCTTTAAGAGAGAATTTAAAGCAATTATGAGAAATGTTCAAATACCTTAGGAAAAATCAGAATAATATACAGAAATTGTTGACATTTCTTTTAAATATATTTTGTATGTATATTGTTGAAAAATGGATGAAATTCATGAAAAAGAATAACAAAATAATGGCGATTTTACTAGAATTTAAATGAGCATTTGAAACGGTTGATAGAGATGTTTTATTACCAAAACTTTACAAATTCATGATACTGAATTGAAATGGTTTGAGTCATATTAAACAAAGGGGACTGGCACATTATCAAATACAACGATTAATGTTTTTGGAGTACCACAAGGCTCGATTTAAGGATGTTAATATACATAAATTCATTTTAGAACAATGCCACATTGTTTTATACGCAGACGATACACTGATTTTTATTGCAGCGGCAACGGAGGAGATATGTCACGCTAATTTGTCAAATGATATGGATAAAATTAATAAATGGTTAAAACTTAACAAATTAAAGTTAAATGAAAAAAAACTAAAATAATGGAAATAAATATGAACACTTATATTATATTATATTTAAAATTAACAATATAATAATAGCAAAAGTTAATAATATAAAATATCTGGGTTTTCTGTTAGACAAGGACTTAAAATTAAAAGAATATAACGGGTCCGCCATCTAACGTTTTTTTTTCAACTTGTGCTTATTTCGTGAATGGTAACACTTAGCTCATGTCTGATTTGACAGATAATTAGTTTTATCCTTCCGCTGAACGAATATGGTTGTGTATACGCTTGAACAACGCTGGGAAATATTGCTTCATTACTTTGAAAATCATGGTAATGTTGCAGAATGTGTGCGAAAATTGCGTACGGATTTTGGAAGAAGAGAAGCACCGTCAGCTCCGTATGTTCGTTATCTTGTGAAAAAAGTGAAAGAAACTGACATCCTCATCGATAAACCAAAGCGTGAAAAGCCAAGACAGTGCGTACACCCGAGAATATTGCTGCTGTGGCAGAAAGTGTGCGTGAAGCGCCATCAACATCAATTCACCGTCGTTCTCAACAATTAAACATTTCGGAGACATCATTGAGACGAATTTTGCATAAAGACCTTGGTATGACGCCATACAAAGTCCAATTGGTTCAGGAGTTGAAGCCAACTGACCATGCAATGCGTTTTCGCTTCGCTAAGTGGGCCTGCGATCGACTTACAGAAGATGCCGATTTTGCCAAAAAAAATCATCTTTTCAGATGAAGCTCATTGGCGGGTATGTAAACAAGCAAAATTGTCGCATTTGGGGCATAATTGGGAAATTTTCTTCGAAAATGAGCAAGGAGTGGCTGTTACAGTAAATGGCGATCGTTATCGGGCCATGTTGAAAAAATTAAAGAGGAGGATATTAGCAACATTTGGTTTCAACAGGACGGCGCTACGTGCCACACAGCCGAAGCTACACTCGATGTTTTGCGCCCTGTTTTTGAAGATCGCATTATCAGCCGCAGAGCTGATGTCGTTTGGCCCCCTCGGAGCTGCGATTTGACACCGTTGGACTATTATTTGTGGGGTGCCGTCAAAGATAAGTATTACGCCGACAAGAGACATATTGACGCTTTTAAGGACAATATTCGTGAAGCCATTGGTGAAATAGAGCTGCACACAATTGATAATGTGCTTTAAAATTGGACCGATCGTGTAGGCTACTGCATGGCCAGCCGATGCAGCCATTTGAATGCAATTATTTTCCATTATTGACCGGAATGTACTTTCAAATAAAAAAAGAATTTTGAGAAAATATTCAGTAGTTTTTTTATAGCATTTTGAAAAAAAAAGTTAATTGGCGGACCCTTTATATTTAAACAACTTGGTAAGAAATGGAGGGTCTTAATCGTATTAGAAACAAAATATCAATTATAACAGCAATAAACATTTACAATACTACGGTTAAACCACATTTTCAATTTGGATCTGATCTACGGTTTTATATTCTTAGATGCTGTTCATAACAGCAAATATCAAGAATGCACAGTACTCAAATGCAATCGATTTACGTCAGTAAGATATACATATGTATGTTGGATACACTCAAATGGCTTAATATACAACAGAGATTGGAGCTGAATACAATTAATTTTATTCAAAAAATGAAAATGGAGGAGGCACCTGATTATTTAGTAGAACGACTCAGATACGTTGGGTATGTTCAATCATATAACTTAAGAAACGCTGCAAATTTAAGACTACAACGACCAGGCAACAGCACAATGCAAAGATCACTGTTCTACAACGGATTAAATCTATACAATATGATGGCAAATATTTTTAAAAATTTAAAAAAAAAATTAATTGAAATGTATTTAGAAAAAAAATTTTAACTTTTATAAAAACAAAAATTTATTTGAGTTTATTGATGTAATTTGTAAACCAATATGTAATGTTATGTGATAAGGTTAAATACAATTTGGTTTAAAGATTTATGTTTGCCTATTGATTGCCAGCAGTCGTCAATGGTTGCGAGTGTTAAAACGGCAAACGCCTCTGAAGAGATTGAGTGATTGCAATTGACCTGTAACCTGTCCGTGAAAGCCTGGGTTCGATTCCCGCGGCAGTCAAGAATGAAAAATTATCAATAAATTTTAATTGTTTTCGTGTTGTAAAATTCCTTTCTTCATAAAAATAATTCAATGAAAATTAAATTTGATGAACTTTAGCCTAATTAAAATATCACAAATTTGGATTAAGAACCCTAAACAGTTCAACAAAGTAACCACAATACTAATTATTGTTATGTACAGTAGTTTTGACTTAACTGCCTTTTGTTTACGTGCACTTTTGACTTAACTGCACAAAATTGATCATTTTTGGCATTATTCTTTAAAATCCCATACAAATTCCTTTTTTAAGTGCACTTCATATACCTGCACATTTAAGATAAGTGCCCAAAATTTTTGGCATTTTAAAATTATTTTCATACAAAAAATTTAAGTTAGCTGCACTTTGACTTAACTGCCCAAAACACATATTTTCTGGAATTATTCTTCAAACTTCTTGTTTACGTGCATTTTGTATACCTGCATATTTTTCATATTTTTCGGCAGCTGTAAAATATTTTCATACAAAACATCAAAGTTAGCTGCACACATGAAAAAATATGGTGGCCACTTTTTCACATAAATATACAATTTAAGCTGTTTATAAAAATATAAATCGCGATTGTTTTGGTTTTTTCAGAAATTAGTATGATCTTTGTGAATTCGCATTGTTTTTGTTAATGTTCCTTTAATATAAAAAATACATACATACATGTATAAAATGATCTGTTATTTGAAATAAAATTTTAATAAAATATAAATTTATGTACGTTGTTTTCGGTTAATTGAGCCCCTCTTAATTGAGTTTCCCGTTTTATTGCACTAAAAATCATGGAACGAAATCATTTAGTGTAACCGTCAATGTAAAAATAAATACCCGTTTAGTTGAGTTCCGTTGAATTGCGTCACCCGCTTAATTATTTCGCTAAATAAGACCGCATTGCGAAAAACAAAAGCAAATGTTTCGGTTAATTGTTTCCGTCTACTTAATGTGTTTTCGCTCCACAAACGTTAAAAAAATATTTTGCGGCAAGAAAGATTGTACGCTGGACGTACTGCTTTTAATTTTGTTTTAAAAAACCTTAGCCATTTAAAAGTCCTTAAAATTCGTGCATTTTTAGAAACTCAATTAAGCGGGAATAACTGTATTAATAAAAAGATTTTTTATTCCACTTCTAGATTAAGCACTTTACTTTAGCTGCACTTTTGTGCAGGTAACCACAATTGTGTACCTGCACATTAAGGCAGGTAAATGCATTTAAGATAGCTGCATTTTTGATTTACCTGCACAAAAAATCGTGCAAAGGAGATTGTGCAGCTAAGTCAAAATTACTGTAATAGTATTAGAACTACTACTAATAAATAAATAATAATATTGCTTTGAGAAATATTTTATTTATTTAAACCTTCACCGAAGCTAAAAGGGGGTATACAACTGCGTCATTCCGTTTGTAATTTCTACAGTTTCGATCCTTGACCCTATAAAGTCCTAATAAGTAGCGAAGTTGATTTAACGATGTCTATCTGGCTGTTGAAATGGATTTCCAAAGACCCCAGTACGGAATTGTTTGCTATTGAAATTCAGCCTGATCTGTCCACAAATGGCTGAGATATGAGCAAAATACTACGTCTGCCTCTAATTTTACCAATAAATAAGACAGTACCGACAAAAAGGGGGCGAAAGTGAAGAAGTGAGCGTTCCACAAAATAAATTTATTTATAATATAATTTAAAAGATTTTATTATTCGTGCTTAATTCCCAGTTTTTATTCTTGATAAAAACACTTGAAATTTATTGATGATGGAATAAGCTATTCATATGCGCATTTCACTGGTTGCTTAGGCCAGATCATCAGGAAACTTCATCCATAAAGATTTTGGAAAAACTAAAGATATTAAACCAAATAAAACTGTTAAGCGTATAAGAATCATAAGCAACAGCTCTACTTGTAACAATATCAAAGTTTAAACAAAAACATCAACAATAAACAGTGAGTTTATCTCTTCTTACATTCCCCACTACAATTGATTGGAATTCTTCCAACATTAATTGTAGTTGTAAGTAGGTTAAGAAAAAACAAATGCAAAAAACAACTTGCAAAAGCATGTTGCCAGGTAGTTTTTTTTTAGGCCGTGCACTTGCCAGTTTATTATCAAAAGTAATTTTTGGGAATACAAAATTTTAATTTAAAAGATTTTGTTATTCGTGCTTAATTCCCAGTTTTTATTCTTGGGGAATGTAAGAAGAGATAAACTCATGATTCTTATACGCTTAAAAGTTTTATTTGGTTTAATATCTTTAGTTTTTCCAAAATCTTTATGGATGAAGTTTCCTGATGGTCTGGCCTAAGCAACCAGTGAAATGCGCATAGGAATAGCTTATCCCGTCAACAATAAATTTCAAGTGTTTTTATCAATAATAAAAACTGGGAATAAAGCACGAATAACAAAATCTTTTAAATTAAAATTTTGTATTCCCAAAAATTACTTTTGATAATATTTATAATATATTTAATATTAGTACACATACCTGAGTCATCAGTACACAACCTCTTTAATAAAATAGTGGGAGTGGCACCTTCCGTACAAAGACATTAAAGATTTCTGTATATCTGGAGAACGGCAAGGGGCAATGTTTCCTAATTAGGTACAGGCACATGGTTATCAAAATACAATATCCGACAAAAATATGAGCGGAATTGAAGAAGTGGGCGTAGCACAAAATAAATTTATATATATCTAAAGAATGGTAGTTCTATAAATTTCTGTTCTTGTTGCACCATGGTGAAGGGTACATAAAATTTGGCATAGCCGAAATAACACTGTTGCTTTTTAAGCTGGTCATTCCGTGTAGAACTTTTTTATTATTCACCTCAGACCCCATAAAGTATATATATTCTATGCTCCTTGAGTAATTCTTAGTCGATTTAGCCATGTCCGTCTGCTGAAAACACGCTCACTTTCGAAAAACTCAAAAGAAATAAAAAAAACTGGGTGTCAAATTGCTTGTAGTTTCCTAAGCAGCCAAATCGGTTCAGTAGGATCAGAGCTATGAATCAAAATGTGGAACCACCACTTTAAAAAATTGATAATTTTGTTACAAAAACTGACATTAATGATTAAACAATGCACGAAATGATATAAAATTTTACACATGTTTGTTTTATTCGACTGGAAATCACACTGTGTAATTTCATGAAGATCGGTTCATAATTTACCCTAGGCCCCATATAAACCCTACTCCCGGAAAACAGCTTAGTATGCCTAATACCGTAATTATTAATGCTGTCATAAAAAAATTTGGCACGCCACAGTTTTGCAAGACTAAAAAGGATACTGTGAAATTTCATGAAGATCGGTCCATAATTTACCCTAGGCCATATATAAACCCTACATCCAGAAAACAGTTTGGTACACCTAAAACCGTAATAAATAATGCTTTCATATCATTTGTCGGTTAATAATTTAATATAGGTCTAAGCCGCAACCAATTTTAATGCTGATGTCTGTTTTTATAAAGATAAATTAATAATAAATAGACATCATAACTATGGATATCACTCCTGAACTATTTTGCGAATCAGAATTAGTTGCGTGCGCACATGGGAATGGGAACCAACGTTTACTGAGTAGATTTTTAAATGGAAATAATGTTAACCTTTTTCCAGTTTTCGGTTTTTTCGTATTTATTTATTTCCGTAGGGCTCCAACAAAGATGTTAAATTGTGTTTTGTCGAATGCCTAAGCTCTTATTTCACGCCATGTACGCACTACTGATGGTCCCTAAGATTCAACCAGTCTACTTCAAGTATTAAAAATTCTTTTTTTCCGGCTACTCTGTATATTCCAGTCAAGCGCTCTTCGCTGGATGTTGTGTGGGAGCTTTCTCATTTGCCATTATTTTCTCAATGACTCTAAAATTATTAAGCAGATTGAAATACACTTTCAACACAAATTGAAAAAAATTTGAATACAAATCATAAGATTTCTCAATAAGATTTCTGTACGACGTGAAATTTATTGTTGAGGGAAAGCTAGCTTCTATGCGAATTTCACTGGTTGCTTAGGCCAGATCTTCAGGAAACCTTTTCCAAAGATTTTAGAAAAGCTGAAAATATTATACAAATAAAACCCTTAAGCGAATAAAAATGTTAAACACTCAAGTCTTACTTGTAACAACATCAAAGCTTAAAACAAACACCAACAATAAACAGTGAGTTTGTCTTTTCTTACATTCCCCTACAATTGGTTGGGTTTTTGCGACTCGAATTGTAGTTGTAAGTGGGTAAAAAGAAAAAACAAAATTAAAAAACAAATTGTTTCATCCCATTGTCTTCGTAAGAAAACAAGAAAAAAAAACAATTTGCCAATTCAGTTTTGTGCACGAGCACATGCAAGTATATTTCTCTTTTAATATAAAATTGGACTATTTCGTTCTTGAGTTTAAGTAAATTAGAAATGCCATTTAAAAAAAGATGTGTGCGCGGTAAAAGAAAACTAAATATGAACATGTTTGGAGGTCACTTAACTCTACATATTAATCATATTTTTATTTAAAAAAGGACAAACATTTTGACGTTCGCTGGCCAGTGTACTATTGCTTGTCCTAAATTATTTTAAGGCGAAGTTCTTTTCCGATTTTTATGAAGCTTTGTAGAAACATTCGCTGCCTCTGACAGCGCAATATACTACTAGACTGACTAGAAAAGTGGCCAGCAATATTATGACTAGAAAAATGGGCAGTGTCACGCCCTTTCAAAAGAATCATTCTTTTTCAACTACTTCTACTTTTTTTTTAAAACTTCGGTAGCTTAATGTGCAGCTCTTGTGAAAATGCAATATTCTGAATAGAAAAGTAAGCAGTGCCACGCCTCTTCAAAGGAATCATTCCTTTTCATTTCTTTCACTATCGCTAAGCCGAATCTTTTGAAATTCGACTCACATGTATGTACATGTTCATAGTGTTTTGACGAGTACAAACAGTGCCGGAAAATAGGGACACGTTAATTTGTTAATAGGTTTTAAAATTTGTAATTCATTTTTTTTATTTTATGAAATTTAAATATGTTTTTTCCAAGTATTAAAATTTTTATTGAATTTAAAATTTGAATAAACTCTTTCACAAAATGTAAACAAAGCTTGACATTCAGTATACACAAAAAAAAATATAAACAATAAACAGATGACTCGAAAATGTCACCTGTATGAATTCGCCTTGGTTTAAAGACTAATAAATGCAAATTGTTGAGTTGTAGTTATTTTTGATGTTTTTGTTTAAGCCCTTATGACACTACATTTTTTATTCATTAATTGATATAGAATTGATAGAAAGAAACAGTAAATGTTAGAAAGAGCCAACTATAAAAAATGTAAACAAAGTTTTTTAGTTTTTTTTTTCTCTTGTTATGGTTTTGTTTCAGGGATGGCGTTGAGAATTTTTAAAATTGTACCAACAACCTTTAAATATTTTACTTTTTTACCCTAATTGTACTAAAAGATTTTTTTAGTTGAAATTTATTTTATTTATGTTTATAGAAAATACAACAAAAAGGTATTATACATCTTTGTTTAAAAAGTATCAACAAAAAAGTACAATTGAAACAACTTAGCCATCCCTGTTTTGTTTATTTTATTAAATGTTGCCAACTTTTTGTTTATGAGAAACCTAAAAACAAAAAGCGGTAAATCGCTGAATTTACCCATAAACCGCTGATTCAGCAACACTTTTAATATTTCAAGCTTGAAATGTCAATTTAAAGGTAAACAATTTTACATTTTTTTTGACATAACTTCATTTTTTATCGATAACTTTTTAAAAATTGTTGACAGTTTGCCATTTATCTTAATACAGCTGAACTCTTTGCACTTGGTAAATTTTTCTATTACATTATATTTGTACTGTTCACCAAAACTTGAACAATGCATTAAAAATGTAGTGTCATATGGGCTTTACCACAATATAGCAAAGTTGTAAACCATAATACAAAAATTAAAAATCAACTTATTTGAGTTGTGAACCGTAATAGGGGCCTATATTCACCAAAATAGTTTGTACCATGTTTGTGTGTGTGTTTGTTTGTTTTCGTTTTGTATAGGCACTGTTGTCATACCATAGACTTATCTTTTTTGGCGAGTTTTTAAGTAGCAAAAATTCTTAGTTTCTATTTGTTAAAATTATTTCGTTAAATAGATGAAATAATAAAGAAGGGTGATATTGGGCATTATGCTAGAATATGTAAACAAGGGGGGGGGGGGCGGAAGAGGGACACCACATCGTTAAATCAACTTCTCTACTCATAAGGACCCAAAATATATATACTTTATAGGGTCTAAGATCAATATTGTAGAAATTACAAACGGAATGACAAACTTATAAATACCCTTTTCCACCTGTGGTGAAGGGTATAATAATAGGAGTATTTCAGTTTTGTTACTTTTTGTTATTAAACCCAAAGATTATTTTAATGTTTGGTAGAAGCGCTTTGCATTCACGAGATTGGCGCAGGTATCCGGGGAAAATAAGTTCCAATCTTCTTGAACCTTTTGCCACATAGCCTGTTTATTTGTCGATTTATTTTATATGTTCGACTCAAATTTATTTTTTAGACTTTCCCTGAGGTTATATTTTAATGAATTTTACAGAAAAATGTATGAATAAATGTTGAAACCAACATTTTTTACGACAAGTTTTTTGGAGAGAAGAAATCTTCCCTTTTTATTTTTACCGACACTGTATTTAGTAGCATGCAGCTTGTTGCATCTACAAAACTCCTGTGATTTAATATTTAATGTATCAAATTTTCTATCATAGCGCGTACATTTGGCAATACTAGAAAGACAGTAGCGATATGTACATGCAAACTTTTCCACTAAAACATGCGCTTTTCTTCCATTGACTTGTCTACTTACTGTCTTGCAAATTTCGAACACAGTAAAATTCGATAGTGGTTTGGCATTTGCTAAGTCTGGGTTTACACTTTCTTTTTTTTAAGTGATCGTTTATTGGCATCGTCCAAACTTGCAGATTTTGTTGCTGCAATTTTTAAAAATTCTGTCTTGAAATTGCAATAGTGTCCAGATTATGAAATCATAGTTTCACAATTTTTGTATTTATATCTTGCTTTCCAACTTTAAGTTAAAAAGTGTAAGAATAACAAAATAAAACAGAATTGCAGAGTACATCAAACAGAGTACCATTCCCCAATTATCTCACCCGTCTCAATACACTCAAGAATTTCTGCCACAAAAATTGAGTGTCTGGACAATGATTTAGTATGAATTTTCGATCGAAGACCGATATTCAAATAACCAATAAAAACAAAAAAATATTTTTTTCCAATTGATTTGTTGTGACATCACCGTTTCGTTCATTGCAATGCTTTATGATACACGACATTTTTTGTTTTGTTGTCTGGCATGTATACAAACAAAGCGGATGGTTTTCCGACACAGGAGAAGACAACATACTAGGACTTTCAATTGAGAAATCCCGATCCCGGGATTTTCGGGATAAGACGAAACCCGAATCTCGGGATTTCTGCTTTTTAATTCCGGGATTTTCGGGATCCCGATTTTTTTTATATTTTTATTAGTTTTTACATTTTTTTTCAAAAATAAAGTTTCGGAAAAAAGTAAGAGTATACCGCAATTCACTAAAAAAAACGAATGTACTACAAATGAACGTGAAAGAAGAAAAAACAACAGAATTGGAGTTATTATTGAATTGTTATACTAGATGGAATACAATATTTAACATCGCTTTTTAGAATTAGAAATTCCAAAAAAGAAAGCTGTTATTGATTTAAATTTGGAACCATTTACTGACGACGAGTTTCTTTTACCAAAACAAATTATAAATCTTTTAAAGCCAATGAAACATCTGTAGAGGCTCTGTGCCGCAGTGACATAACGCTGTGTAAAGCTGATGCCGCATTGGAAGTCATGCTTAATGAAATATCTACAACTCTTGTCAATTTAGGTAAAGATTTACAAAAATCTCTTCGAAAAAGAATACAAGAACGAGGAACAGTGTTATCTTCTATTCTAAACTTTTTGAAAAATTTTAAATTGCATTTGAAATTTTAACAATTTTAATATATAGTTGGACAAATTTAAAATATTTGGACAATTTTATAATCGATTTAGAAAATTTAAAAATATATTCTGACCATTTTAAACTTCATTTGGAAAATTTTAAAATACAATTGGAATTGGTGTAATTTTCAATTAATATTCAAATAGAGATAAAAATAAGATTTTTATGTTTTTTTGTTACGTTTTCTATTACATGATCTTCATGAATTGTGATTAATTAATAACACTGTGCATGAAATTGACACTTTTTTTCGTGACAAGCCGGGCACATGGCGTTTTAAGATAATTCGGGGACGCTGAATCCAGTGGTGCCCGTGGTTTTTTCAGATTGGCTCTGGTTTTCGAGATATACCGTTATTTCGAAAATGGAGGAGGTTGCTCAACATATATTCGCGTAACTCAAAAACGGTTTAGTTTATTGAAATTACTAAAAAATTCCGCAATAAAATTTCATTTCAGAAAAGTAAAACTTTTTTGCTAATATGAGTAGTCGTTATTGAAACATAATTTTTTTTAAAAAAAAAAAATTAATTTTTTTATCAAAATTTCGAAATTTTTGTTTTTTAAAAATTCATAAAAAATTAAAAGATGCAGCTAGGCTTCTAATTATAAAAAACGAAGCTACAAACAAAATAAGCCATAAATTATTAAAATCTGTTTTCAACTTTTGATTTTGTTCACAAAAGTCGACAAATTTTAATTAATTTAAGAATTTCATAAAACGCAATATTTGTATGGGAGCCCCCTAAGGGATGGTGATAAAGGGAAAGTATAATTTGAGAAAATGTTAAGAACAAAAAACTAATGGAGGCCAGTCATACATTTTATTATCCTAGCATTGAACATTTTATATAGAAGCCCCCTTAAGGAATGGAGATAGCGGGTGGGTATGTTAGAAATAAATGATTGAGATGAAAAATTAAGTGGGGTTGGTCATACATTTGACCCATCTAGGGGCATCCTAGGCGCTGCAGGGCCAAATTTAAGGCTAGGGTTCTACGCATATAAAAAACAAAGTTCCAAATAAAATAAGCTATAAGTGATTAAAGTCTGTCTACAACTTTTAATTTTTTCATAATAGATGAAATTTTTTTATTTTTTAAATTAACCAAACTTAAAAATTTTAAAACATTTATTTTTGTTGTTAATTAGTTAAAGTTAAAGTTTTTATTTAGAAATTTATTCTTCTTCCTCCTGCAGATTCCAACAAATATCCCCTAATAGCGAATCAAGTTGTTTGCCGCTATACCAGTGTTCGAGCCTGGCTGTTACTTGGTGAAATCTCTCGCCATGTTCATCAGACTCGGCTGGTGATTGTTCATTAAATTTTTCGGCATGGTAATGCAAAAAATGTATTTTCAATGACATTCTAACATTTAAGTTTTTAAATGCGGTTAGCATATTTTTGATTAAAATTCGCCAGTTTTCAGACCGATGATTTCCTAATACATTTTCTATTACTGATTTCACACAATTTTAGGCCAATAGCTCGATATCATTCAATGCAACCTCAAATTGATGGTCCTTCATAAGACGACGAATGTCCGGTCCATTAAGAATTCCTTTAAAATAAAAATGTTATGATATGAAATATAAATCTAATTTAATAAAGTAGTTACAGTTTATACCTTCTTTTACTTTCATGCCGCTTAGACGTGGAAAAATTCGGCGCAATTCGGTAAAAGCAACACCATCTGGGCTCAATGCTTTTATAAACTTTTTTTACAATACCCAGTTTGATGTGGAGTGGAGGGAGCAAAATCTTTTCCATCGGCACAAGTGGTAATTCAATAACATTATTTCTATTCAATCTGCTTTCCTCACGTAAAGCCCAATCCCGTGTATTGTACTAGTCGCCATCGAAACGCGTATTCCATAAGCACATGAAGCACATATTTTTAGTATAGCCCAATTGCATGCCTCTTAAAAGAGCTACCACTTTTAAATCTGCGCATATTTTCCACTTGTGGTCTTCATACTTAATTAACTGTATTATTTTTTTCATTGATGCGTATGTCTCTTTAGTATTTGTGCTTAGTGCTATCGGAATAGGACTTTTTAAATTAGTGGCATGTAGCAAAACTGCTTTTAAGCTACTTTTGGAAGAATCAATGAATAAGCGCCAATCTCCAGGATTATATTCATTTTGCATTGTTAAAACCAAGCCACGGATGTCAGTACAATACGCGATAGAATTATTCTCAATTGATTTAAAAAAAGTCGTAAATCGTCTATGGCGATTGATAGCCCCGTATATTTGTACACCTGGTGCTAAAATATTAGCTCGTTTTAGCTCTTTTGTTAAGAGAATGCTCTGTCTTTGAGATAATTTTAGACGCCGTACCATTATATCCAGACGCTCTTGCGTGATTTCATTGTGACTGCATGGAACCGTGATGCATGACGGTTCATACATTAAAGTAGCTGGCCCACCCGCTTCAAAAGAATGAATTATTGAGGGAATATGTTCTGTTGGTATTTGGCTATCCGGAACAGGAATTTCATCAGAATGTGGCAGCGGTAATCGAGCATATGTTGTTGCAGTATAAGATATAAATATAAGTCATTTTTCTTCTGTTCATACCCGCTGTATAATTTATGCACGCATAACACTCATCTTCAACATGAACTATGGGATCTCTCCAAATCATTGGAACACCAAATGGCATGGCGTCTCCATTTTTGCCCCACTTGTTTAATTGGTAAATGCAGTGTGTACACACTATTGATGGTGTCCAACTCTTACCATATATAACACTTAAAGAAAAATATGATTCATACAAGGTACTTGTTTCATTACTGATTTTACGGCGACTTGGCATATTTTTATATTTCCCACACACATAACAAAAGTAATTAAACTTTTTACACGCCTCCATCTTAGATATTTCAATATAACTGATTAGATACAAGACTGTCAAAGGCTTTAAACTTCACTAATCACTTTCGCAAGTACTTTCCATATGACAGTGAAGGGGTTGAGGAAATCTTATTTATACTGTAATTGTTTTAATCAAAGTACCTGTCGAGACCTTCATGACCATATTTTGTAAAAAAAAACAAAGCCAGAACGATTAATATTTCTACCTGTTCCAGGTATAACAATAGAATATGTTATTTAAGTTTTTTACAAGACCGACTAGTGCGGTTTCGACTGCACAATAAAATACCGTTTTGTGTGGTTTTTTAAGCACAATAAAATACAAAGATGTAAGCATTTATGACTTTATTTCTTAATTCTAAGAATTTTTTAATCGGTAACTGTGGATTTTCCAAAATTCCTACCGCAAAGTGAAAGTGTGGTAATAATGCATGCATATTTCTTTGGAATAGCATACCTTTGAATATTTGTTTTTTTGTTTTGTATTGTAAATGGCACAAAAACCGCATTTAAAAAATTTTACGTCAAAATGTCATTGAAAATAAATTTTCTGCATTGGCACATTCTTCATATATATGTACATAATTTTGAATAAAGAATTTAAAAATTAAAAAAAATCCTGTGAAATGCTCCATATAAATTATATTCTTCATATATATTGAAGAAAAGGTTCCACAACTGCCTAGGAGTCACTCCTAGTGGGATAAAATGTATGACTGGCCTCCATTAGTTTTTTGTTCTTAACATTTTCTCAAATTATACTTTCCCTTTATCACCATCCCTTAGGGGGCTCCCATACAAAAATTGCGTTTTATGAAATTCTTAAATTAACTAAAATTTGCCGACTTTTGTGAATTAAATCAAAAGTTGCAAACAGATTTTAATCATTTATGGCTTGTTTTGTTTGTAGCTTCGTTTTTTATAAGTCTGCAAAAAATTAGAAGCCTAGCTGCATCTTTTAATTTTTTATGAATTTTTAAAAAACAAAAATTTCGAAATTTTGATAAAAAAATTAATTTTTTTTCAAAAAAAAATTATGTTTCAATAACGACTACTCATATTAGAAAAAGAGTTTTACTTTTCTGAAATGAAATTTTATTGCGGAATTTCGCTTTTTTTAGTAATTTCAATAAACTAAACCGTTTTTGAGTTAGGCGAATATATGTTGAGCAACCTCCTCCATTTTCGAAATAATGGTATATCTCGAAAACCAGAGCCAATCTGAAAAAACCGCGGCCACCACTGGATTCAGCGTCCCCGAGTTATGTTAAAACGCCATGTGCCCGGCTTGTCTGTTTTTTCAACTAGCATAGTGTAATTTAAGTATGTTCATGGAATATGTTTTTTTTACTAGAAAATTAATTTTTTTTATACAGTTTAAAGTTTTGATGTATTGGCTATAAATAAAAGAAATAATTAAAAAAAAAACCCGAAAAATCCCAAACTTTTTTTAAAAATCCCATGAATCCCGAAACAATTTCTTCAATCTCGAATTCCGGGATTCAGAAAACCAATCCCGATGGGAAGCCCTACAACATACGATCGACCATGGGAGAAGCAGGGCTGTGGAGTCGGAGTCGGAGTTGAAGAGTCGGAGTTGAGGTTTTTGTACCGGAGTCGGAGTCGAAGTACCCACGAAAACTAGCGACTCCGACTCCGACTTTTTTGCATTAAAATTTTTCCAATATTTTTCAAAATAAAAAAATTTTAATGACCAATTTCTCCAATTCTTTTTAAATATCAATTCATATTTAAATATAATTTTTCTTATAATTTTATTTTAATTTGACATAAAAAAAAAATTTTAAACATAAATTGATATTTAAATAAATTAGTGGAATTGGCCATAAGAGGGTTTGCTTTTTGAAATTGTGAAGTCAGAAAATAAGGACCAGTATACTTTCATATCAAAAATTAAAAAATTAAGATAACATCTTATTTTGACAATTTATAAGAATAGTTATATAGATTGTATCGAAGCATGTCCTTTTCTATGTTTTGATGTGACCTCAAATTTTTGTAACAAAAACCAGCGGGTTCACTATTTGAATTTCGCCAAGATATCGTTAATGAAATAGAGCCGAATTAAGGAATTTAAAAATTAAATTTGTAAAGATGTTGTTTTTTATTTATCGTATATTAACAAATATTTTGAAATCAGCTGTAGCTCCTGTGGTGAAAGCATTAAGTGAACTACATTTTAAGTTCCAACCTTCAAGGTGAATTATAATAGAATAAAAGGAAAAGGAACTCGGAAAAATACATGACATTGTTCCAGATAAAATTCCCATCAATGTGGGGGTTAACCCGAAAAATGATTTGAGAATACTTTTATCTACTCACTTTAGGGAAAATTGGAGAGATAATAAAGACTTGCAATTTCAAATTTCGGTCTTGCACAATAATAATATTGAAATAGGAACGGAAAAATGCAATGGCGAGTTTTTGATGCCTTTAACGTCTAAGCCAATTGGACTTGGTGTTGTTTTCAACTTTTCTATCTCGAAAGCTACATTAGATAGGACTTATGGAAATTCACACACTTATTAATTCCAACAGTATAAAAAACGTTTTTTGAAAAAGATGTGAATTGGTGTAGTTTATCTCTCCCCTACAGAACTATTTTTACATTTTTTAGCACTGTTTGCATAATTTTAATAAATTAATATAACCTTTAAAATATACTAAAGTTCAATGATCCCATACGGATTGAAGCAAAACTCGTTTCTTTCGAAAGTTCGTAACAAAACTCGTTCGTACCAAAACTAAATCCATTATTTTTCTATATTTCAGTTGGTTTAAATTTCTAAACTGTTGAGTTATAAGTCAAGAATGTCATAACACTTTAGAATTAAAAAAGTTCAACTCATTTGGTCTATTGAATCGGGCGGTATATGTTTTTAAATTTTTTCCAAAATCCAAATAAAATATTTTGCAGCTTTCCTACTCATATATAAACAACTAGTATGTTATAGCTCAATGCGCGGCACGTTAGAATTAAAATATCGATTCGAAATTTTTACAGAATCATTTTCTTGCTATATTTAACCATTTAACAGGTACTAAATTAAAAAAGAGTTTAAAGCCAAATAAAAACTAGTCTCTTAAATAATGCTAGGTTAGAGTAGGAGTCGGAGTTGGAGTCGGAGTCGGAGTCGTACTTAAAAAATTTCAGCAAAAGGAGTCGGAGTCGGAGTTATAACTATTTCTTAACGACTCCACAGCCCTGGGGAGAAGCATGGATTTTCAAATAATATTGTCATTACGAATGCAAGACGCACCGGAAATTGCAAGCGTTTAAAGTCGGATGCCCATTTAAAAAAAGAAAGAAATAAGCCAAATCGTTCCAGTAGTTAGTAGTCGACGTATAATGTTTTCACATATTTTGACAAATGTGGGCGTAATACGTGCCCAAGGATAAGTTATCATTTGTACCAAGTTTGAGCTGTATTTCTTGCTTTGGTTCTTATATGTTTCACCCAATATAGTAGCATTAAACTACCATTCTTATTTTCCGTTTATTTTTATAGTTCATATAAAACACGTATAGCTGCAACTTGCACTGCAACGTTCATGTTCGAAATGTTATTAACAATAAACTGTCTTAATTACAGTCTGGACGTCTACGACATTTTCATACTGTGTTGCCAGTACTGTCAAATGTAAACGCTATGTTATTGTCTTAAGCTAGATAAATTGCAAATAAATTCACAAATAGGACGATTCAATATTAAGGTGGAGCCGCAATGAGATGGCAACTTTTTTTGTTTATTTGTATTATTTATAAAAGTGGATTAGCTTTTTTTGACATCTACTGCATTTGCATTTTCTATTGTTGCATTGTTGTAGAACGGAGGTGACTTTATTAATATATTTGGAATAGGACATTTGAAAAATTATTAAAATAAAAACAAACTTAATTTAACAAAAAAAAAAAACAAATTGCGATTAATTTTAAATAATAGTAAATAACTTACTGTAATGCTAATCCTGGCTTCTTCATTTGTCTTAAACAGGCTCCTCGCAGTAGTAGACATAAGGCTTTATTATCGGCATCATAAATAGAACGTTCTGTACTTCTTTCTAAATCCTTCATTTTTGCTTCTATAACTTGGTAAATACTATCGGCTATATCATAATTTTTACTCATTACTTTAAAAGTGTTCCAAATATACATTAATTCAATAGCAGGTAGACATAGTGATTTTCCTTGAGCAAAATATCGTGCAGATTTTTTGCATATGAACTTTTCCATAGGTAAGGATTTTCCAGCTATACGCTGCTTATAAGCAGGACAGTCACAGATTAAGTTATCGATGGACAGTCTTTCAGTTGATGTTAAATTTGGTATCATTAGCATAACAGCAGCTTTTTGAAATGAATAAATAGTGCGAGACCATTTGCTATTTTCGACTAAATATGTCGCATATAAACTTGCCTCCCGCCAATCCAATCTTAAACTGAAATATAAAATAAAATTTTAGCTAAAAAAGCTCCTAAAATTAACTTTACAAAATTCACATAACATTCATATCGCTTCTTTGTTTCAACGTAGTCATATCTAAAAAAATCAAAATTTTTAAGCTACTTAAGCAAAATTGCTCCTTCATACTTTCTTTATATGTAAAAAATCAGTTTTTATTATACATCAAACTGAACCGATGTTATAGCAAAATATATTTTATTAAGACAGTATATAAAGGTACATTTTGAAAACTTTAATCGCATTTTGCCAAGTTTGAATTCTTTGAGATATGACTACGTTGCAATAAAGGAGCTTTATTTATATTTTTAAAAGTCTCTAAGATTTTGTACCCCATTAGAGTAATAAACAATCAAGCTGTAAAAAGAGCTCAGAGAAAAAAAATTTAACACAATAATCCTTTTGTGCTTAGCATATTTTTAATAAAAGTTTACTTTAGAACTCTTAAAGTATGCTTTGTTTATGACTATAGTTATGGGCCATTTTCTTTAAATTCGAAGATACGAACTAAAGATATTGTTACGAAAGTAACTTTAGTTAAGAATTAGTTGTAATTATTAGTTAATAATTAGTTGAATTTATTAGTTATATTGTATTTATTAGTTAACTTGTATTCATAAGTAATTTTATTAGTTTACATCGTTTTTGTTATAATTTAGTACACTTCAATCCCAATGTGCAGAAAGCCCTAGAAATGACCGTTAAAAAAGCTTCTTCAGTATAAGAGGTAAAATTATGTAAACATAAGTGCTACCATAAATCAAAGTGTGGTGAATAAAAAAAAAAAGCCTCGAATCTTCGAAAAACATTTCGAATATTCTAGACAACCAAATTTCAGTATAAATACTAGCGGCGAGTAGCAGAACAAATTCATTCTTAGTTCAGACTTTGTCAATAACGCATAACGCTGAGAAAATTATAGTTGGTTGTGAATAAAAGCTATAAATTACGGTTGTTAAAAAGACTTAGTACTAAATAGAGTTGAATAAATTGTAAATAGTGTTTAAAGTGTTTGTGTTTTATTTATTTTACTAAAGTTGCAATAAAGAACTCGAAACGGTTTATTATAAAGGAAATAAACCAAAACGTTATTGAAAGGCAGTAACGTAACAATTGGTGTCAGAAGTGAAATTGCATAAATAAAATAAATAAATTAATAAAAGTAAAAAAAAAAAAAAAAAAAATTAATTAATTAATAAAAATAAAAAAAATAGACAACAATGAAATTTGAAGAACTTAAAGTGGAACAGCTCAAGAAAGAGTTGAGCAAGTTGGAGCTGCCAACTGCAGGTAATAAAGCAGAGCTGCAGAAGAGACTATTAGATGAATTCGAGCGACGCAATATGGACATTGTGAGTTACGAATTTGAGGACAAAGAAGAAATAGAGGTATGTACTCGTGCAGTTGCTAACAGTATGGATTTAAACGCAATGTTTGCTGCTATGATGGCAAAAATGGAAAAAATGTCAGAAGAAAATTCTAGAAAAATTGACGAAAATTCTAGAGCGATGTTAGCTGAAACTTCTAGAAAAATTGATGAAAATTCTAGAAAAATGGACGATAATTCCAAAAGCATGGTACAGATGATCAAAGAAAATTCGAGTGATATTCTAGCTGAAACTTCTAGAAAAATTGATGAGACTTCTAGAAATGTAGAAAAAATGGTAAAGGAGAATTCAGTTACCATATTAGCTGAAATTCAAGAGCATTCTAGAATAACAAACGAGAAACTTCAGGAGATTTCCAGTGAGATGAACGAAAAAGTAAACGAAATGGAAATAGAATTTAATCAGAAGCTGTCTGATGTAAAAACTCAAGTCACGGATGTTAAAACACAAGTTACGGTTTTTGATGAAAAACTACACCATCTGGAGGCAAAAGTTAACAACATTCAATGCCAGGAAGCAGCAGTGCGAGTTATTCCAGAAGTTTCTAGTAGAATAAAGGCCCCTTGCTTTGACGGTAGTGTTCCATTAAATGTTTTCAAGTTCCAGTTCGA
This sequence comes from Pollenia griseotomentosa, assembly GCA_963931875.1. Lineage (NCBI taxonomy): Eukaryota > Metazoa > Arthropoda > Insecta > Diptera > Polleniidae > Pollenia > Pollenia griseotomentosa. The sequence continues at coordinate 13,216,338 of OZ007565.1, forward strand.
TACAGTTGCTAACAGAAATGCATGGAACAGTGAGGAAAAAGCAATCGAGCTAATTCTTGCTTTAAAGGGGACTGCGGCTGAAGTGCTTGAAAGTGTACCAGTAAGTAGCAGAAACAATTATGATGAAATTATGGTAGCACTGCAACGTAAGTATGGTGGTGAACACAAAAAGGAAATCTACAAAATGGAGTTGCGTGGCAGAGTGCAAAAGGCAAACGAAACCTTACAGGACTTCGCACTGGAGATTGAGCGGTTGGTACAGCTTACATACCCTGGTGAGAATCACCCATTGTTGGACAGCTTCAAAACAGAAGCATTCATTAACGGTATAAGAGATGCTGATGTCAAGTATGCGGTGTGTGCATCATTGAAGTCAACGTTTGCAGAAACAGTTTCATTTGCCCTGGCTCAGGAAACCGCAAGAATAGTTGCAAAGCAGAAGTCGTTTAGGGTGCAAAGGCTCGATGTTATAGCAGATGATGATAGAGACATCATGAATGAATTAAAGCGACTTACAGAAGAAGTTTTGCGGGTATTAAATGAGAAGCTGGGCAGAAACAAACCAAAATGCTATAACTGCGGAAAGGTTGGGCACATACAGCGTGACTGTAAAGCACGAAGAAAAAGTTCAAGATCTGCTTCGCCGCCGAGAAACAACCAACGGGCTAGTCATCAGTCATCACAGGAGTCGCCGTTAAGTATGGATGGAGTGCTACCTTTCGCATCTGAGGACTCGATAATAAATTTAGTAGTGCCAAAGAGAAACAAAAGTATTACGACATTTGGCTACATCGATGGTAAAAAGCGCATTTTGACTATCGACACTGGTGCAGGATTCTCGATAATAAGGCCTGACTTGGTTAAAGGAGCTGTCGAACCACTAAGCGGAGTGAGCTTGCGAACAGCTACAGGTGAGCCTGCTACTGTCTATGGGAAAACACGTGTGGTGTTAAGAATTGCCGATATTGTCGCTTTTCATGAGTTTATTGTGGCCGACATTGTAGACGAAGTACTGATTGGCGCAGATTTTATGATAAGTCATAATATAAGTCTGAATATGGGAAAGCAAATAATGTATTTGTGTGATTATGAAATACCCCTGGATGTTGGGTATGAAAGTGAGGCTCGTGTGGGACAGCCTCTCGAATGTACTCGTCAGGAATCGTCAGTTCACAGAAAAGTTGAAAAGCGAGAAAAAGTGGATGCTCAGGTAAGACAGCTTAGCAGATTGGAAGCCAGGCACTGTACGGAGGCAGATAGGAGGGAATGCGTCAGTGAGGGTCGCTCGTTGAAGGTAGCGCCCAGTAAAGATTGGATAACGGCGCAAAGAAGAGAGCCCGTATCGGCCAAGGTTATAAGGGCCAATAGTATAGGTGGAAGTCAAAATTTTAAAGGAAACTGCCCAAAGCGTGTGGCAGCCAGGAGCACAGCAAATAGAGGTTGTGCGTCGCTTCCACAGTGCAGTTGTAATGCACTACCTATACCCGAGGATAAGCATGTATCTTCAATGGAGCGGAGAAATCTGTACGACCATAGAAAGTCCGTGCGTGGCCGTAGTAAGTTGTGCAGATATGATCGGCCGGGGAATTCCGAAGGATCTAAGAAAGGCCAGTTGGTTTTGCCAATGAATCAACCACCAGAGGAGGGATTAGTTGCCAAGCCACATATACACTGGAATGGGCCATATAAGGTGATAAGGAAATTAAATGATGTTGTAAACCAAATACGGAAATATAAAAGGCCAAGGGCCAAAATGAAAGTTTTTCATTTGGAATGATTAACCCCTTATGGAAGAGGTGATTCTGAGCCTATTCGGGACGAACAGGCTTAAGTGGGGGGCAGTGTTACGAAAGTAACTTTAGTTAAGAATTAGTTGTAATTATTAGTTAATAATTAGTTGAATTTATTAGTTATCTTGTATTTATTAGTTAACTTGTATTCATAAGTAATTTTATTAGTTTACATCGTTTTTGTTATAATTTAGTACACTTCAATCCCAATGTGCAGAAAGCCCTAGAAATGACCGTTAAAAAAGCTTCTTCAGTATAAGAGGTAAAATTATGTAAACATAAGTGCTACCATAAATCAAAGTGTGGTGAATAAAAAAAAAAAAGCCTCGAATCTTCGAAAAACATTTCGAATATTCTAGACAACCAAATTGCAGTATAAATACTAGCGGCGAGTAGCAGAACAAATTCATTCTTAGTTCAGACTTTGTCAATAACGCATAACGCTGAGAAAATTATAGTTGGTTGTGAATAAAAGCTATAAATTACGGTTGTTAAAAAGACTTAGTACTAAATAGAGTTGAATAAATTGTAAATAGTGTTTAAAGTGTTTGTGTTTTATTTATTTTACTAAAGTTGCAATAAAGAACTCGAAACGGTTTATTATAAAGGAAATAAACCAAAACGTTATTGAAAGGCAGTAACGTAACAATATAATAATCAAACGTTATTTATATACCGTGAGCGTTAAATAACGTGTACAACTGGTTTTCCAATATAAAAAGTGTTTTTTTAGTAAAAGAGAATGAAAATTTTTAAAAGTTTATTATCATTTACAAAACTTTGGACATTGTTATTACAATATAAAAGTAAAAAAATTTAAAATACTTCAAAAACAACAAAAACAGTATAATAAAAAACAAATTCACTCCGTTTTAAACGCGTCAAACAAAGTGTACAGTTTTTTTTAAAATACTAAGAAAAGGGAAGTGGATTATACTTTGTTTGATTTCTTTTTGCTTTTATTACGGCTTCTAGGATTTTTGGTATCGATTCCACCTATTTTAAAGTTAGCTTAGAAGACATTTTTGGCAACTCTTCCTGCGAAATTGTCTTCAGAGAGTGCTTGCTGCTTATGTTTTGTTTTAATTTGTCTGTCCAAATGCTCCCAGATGATTAGTTGAGTTGATATTGAGCGACTATTGGGCTGATCCAGCTGTTTTAGGACGTATTGCAAAAGCCAACCCTATCACGCTTTACTATAGATACTATAGATTTTTCCGTTGAATTTTTTTTTTCTACCTTTTATCACGTTTTTTTTGTCCAACTTGCTTTCGTCAAATTTTGGAGCAACGTATTTTTTACAGATGACAGCAAGCTTGAAGTCTGATCAAATTTGACAAAGTAGAAATTTTACTTTTTTTACAACAAACAACACTTTTTATATTGGAAACAAGCCTATTAATTTTATTTTGACGCTCACTGTATGTATGTATGTATGTATGTACATTATTGCTTTTAAATGGTTAAAAGAACAACAAGTGATTATTCAGTTTTATTTATTTCTAGTGTTTAAAAAAAAATTATTATGTTTTTTCCTAATTTTCTAGGATTTTTTCTTTTTGCTTCATTTAGTGTTGGCATAAAAACTCTCTGGAAGAATGCTTAATACTCAAAACTAAAATGTTAAAACGTTTTACTAGTATATTTTTTTTATACCCTCCACCACAATTAGTTGTGAAGAGGGTATACTAAGTTTGTCACTCCGTGTGAAACTTATTTATTATTCATCTCAGACCCCATAAAGTATATATATTCTGGCTGCTTGAGTAATTCTAAGTCGATTTAGCCATGTCCGTCTGTCTGTCCGTCTGTCCGTCTGTTGAAAACACGCTCACTTTCGAAAAACTCAAAAGAAATAAACAAACTAGGTGTCAAATTGCTTGTAGTTATCCTAAGCAGTTTGGGATTGAATTTCAGCAAAATCGGTTCAGTAGGACCAGAGCTATGAATCAAAATGTGGAACCACCACCTTCAAAAACTTGATAATTTTGTTACAAAAACTAACATAAATGATGCAAAAATGCACGGAATGACATAAGATTTTGCACAAGTCCGTTTTATTCGACTAGAAATGACACTGTAAAATTTCGTGAAGATCGGTACATAATTTACCCTAGGCCCCATATATGCCCTACTCCCGGAAAACAGTTTAGTCTCCTAAAACCATAATTAATAACAAATCGTCACAGTTTAAGATCATAACAATAAAAAGACATCATACAGATATTACTCCTTAAACATTCGAACTGTCGGTGGAGGGTATCAAAGATTCGGCACAGCCGAATATAGCACTCTAACTTGTTAAATGTTATTTTACATATACACATATGCTAAGTACATATTATTAGTATTTAATTCATTGCTATGTGTTTACATATTTTCTTATAACAAATAAAATAAAGATTTACTGGGAAATTATTAATATGAATTAAAATTAAAATATTCACCCTTATCGTAGTTGGCGAATTTTAAATAAAGGAAAAAAGTTTACGTTGTCTTTAATCCATTACCAAACAGTTGCAGGCGTATTTTATATTCGCCAACAACGATAAGGGTGATTAAATCGAGGTTCAAATCCAGTTTACCAAGCTGTAGTCTAAATTTTACAAAAATATTATAAAGTTTTGCAGTTGTTGCGGGCTACCCAGCTCATTCAGCCTTTTTTCGAGAGTCATTAACTGAATTTCCCGACAATGTAAGGCACATAGAGTTTGCCGTAGTTGTCGGTGGAGAAAAACAATATGACTGATAATAAGGCCGATTATAGGTGAATTCCAAAACATAATTAGCAATGCTACCGAAATTAGTCAACCATTTCTAAACGCAGCCATTTAAATATTGACAATGTCATCCGTCCCTAAATATAAAATAACGGTTATCGCTGCGCGGACAAAAGGCAAACTGTGGATCAATTATTTTGTTGATGCTTTGTTGACATTTTCTTTACAAAGTAAACGAAACTTTGTATCCAAACAGTATAAAAGCCGCATCACTGCAGGTGTTTTGACATTTTGAACTCACCCTATTCCCCGGTTCCCCTTACGATGCTGACCAAGATAAAAAATTTTGCGTGGAGTCCTTAGGGAAGCCACTTTCGGGAGAAGCACAGAATACTAACAGAACTGTCACGAGACGGAAGATTTTGCGTTTTTTTTTGTCTCTTTCTAAGAAAGCTGCCCTTTTTCATTTCTCTTTGCATCATCTTTTATGCCGCAATACAATGAACACAAATTTATTTAGTTGAGATTTATTTTCAAAGCTTTTGTAAAAATTAACTTTTAAGTTTACCACAACACAAGTAAATAATATTTAAGTAAATAAATAACATTATAAAACAAAAAATATTATTAAATACATTTTTTTTTGCACAAAACACAACGTTTGTTGAACTAATGCATTTTTTTAACGTGGTCTGTGTTTTGCTATTTTTGTTTTGATCATTCCATTTGTGTTGATTGTTGCTGCCTGTTTTTACACATTGCCACTTCACCACCAAAAAAAGCTTTTTGTCTCTTTCTTCGAAAGCTGCCCTCGCAACTGATTTGGGCCTTTTTCACACGTCACTTTTTTCAGTTCTGTTAGTATTCTGTGGGGAGAAGGCCAACATGCAACTAAGGCCTCTAGTCTCTCATATTTATTTAATTTAAAATGGGGAGGGCCCTATTGGGATGGAGCCACCACTCCTGCCCGAGTCTCAGTGTGAAAATATTTTATAGTTTTGTTAGATAAACGGCCTTGTGAGCAAATTTATTATTATTATTTGAAGCACTGTTGGGATCTCACAATTCTTAAATTGTACCGTCATAATGGCAAAATTATACCAATCTGACATAAATTGTAACAAAATTTCGCTATGAAATAAAAAAAACATACACAGTAAGAATTCATTACACTTTTTTATTTAATAAAATCAAAAACAAAACAAGTAAGAAATTATAGTCCGTCAAGCCCGAGCATTTGATATTCTACACCAATGTATATACAGACAAATTTTTCGAGATTGAGTGCCATGGGCAATAATGGACCCGCCAGAAAAAAATTATGTTATGAGGTTAAGATTTATGTAAAAGTTTTTGTGTCGACTATTATTAAATCTTCATCTATATGAGATTTCTTTACCTTTTATGGTGTTTTATGGTTAATTTTGGACCCGCCAGCGGTATTTTGCCTTGAAAAAGTGGCTATCGTAAAATTTACTGTCGCCAATTTTTATATCGATACCAACATGAATAAGGTAGTCTTATATGGACCGATCCAAATAAAAAATGGTAAGATGAATAAGATTGCAATAAAAAAGGTCTGGTCCAAATTTAATCTAAATACCAACGTAATAGGATGGTTAATAGGCACTAACATTATTCCAGGAACAAGTTTATATAGAAACATGTGAAATAATAGATCGATTCTCACAATTTTTAGTAGGATTTGTCCTTATGAATTAAAACCTATGTTCAAAATTTCATCGAATTAGCTTAAAAATTGCGACCTGTACTTTACGCACAAGGTTACATGGAAAGGCAACCAGTCAGCCAGCCGGGCGGAGGGACATCCTTAAATCGACTCAGATAGTATTATTTTGTAGTTTTACACACATCAGCACAATTGCAAAGTACCCTCTCCACTATTGTGGTGTGGGTATAAAAATTAAGAAGAAGCAAAAATTTGTCTTTTTTTATTTTCTCAAAGGCAGCGAAAAATGTAGACACAAAAGATAAAAGTGGCGATTTGGAGACACTTAATTTAAGGCTTCTACAGGGATATGAGTACATATACTTATGTATGTATGTATATACTTTACATGTTAGTATAATATACGAACATTAATTATCAATTTTATTCTAATTTCTTCGACCTTTTTTAAATATTATTCTTCTTTATTAATAATTGAGCTTAAGGTCACTTTTATTTCAAATAGTTCTTTTATTTGTTTTATCAATATTTCGATTTCCTTTGGAAATCTTCTTCAGGATATTATATTTATAAAATTTAATAAAAAAATTAACAAAAATTATGTTTGACAATTAATAAAAATTAAAATTTTTTGATTAAATTTTATAAATATAATATCCTGAAGAAGATTTCCAAACGAAATCGAAATATTGATAAAACAAATAAAAGAACTATTTGAAATAAAAGTGACCTTAAGCTCGATTAATAATGACGAAGAATAACATTAATTAATCCTTAATCCACCTCAAAGAAATGATAAAACTTTGTGGGTATTGTTTTTTTTTTTTTAATTGTACCAAAAAGGGATGAATTGTACCAGTGTACCAATGAAGTTTCTATTGTACCAAATTTGGTACAATTGTACCACAAATCCCATCAGTGATTTGAAGTATACAACTAGTTTTAAATTTTTTACAAAATTTCTTTTAAATATTCTCTCAAAAATGTTGGTCATAAACGGGTTAATTTAATAGTAGCTAAATATATTAATAAAACAAGTTTCCTGCAAAAATATATGCTTTTTTGGTTATAAAATGGGGTTTTAATGATGTTAAAGTGAATGTTATAAAAAAGTAAGACAGATTTTTTTAAAATCTCAAGCGGTCGTCAACACCTTTCTAATTACATATTGGTAATGAAAATCGGATAAAAATGGGTAAGTTATTTAAGTTTTCATTAAAATCGAATTGAAAAGCATCAAAAACTGACATAAACATCTGCATACCTCGAGCATGTGGTTAGATTTTTATAATGTTTTAAGGCAGAATCAAAAAATTCCTAAATAAATTCACGGGAGATTATCGCTAAAGCCAAAATATTTCGAGAATCTTCATAAAACATGTCAAACTTAATTTTCAGGGAGGTAGAACTCTAACTTTTTGTTGGCCTACATAAGGTGAGTCGGCACTGGCGTAGCTAGACCATATTTCTGGGGGGGGCTATAGACCCTCGAAAAAAAATGTTTACTTCTCGTTTTTTATTTAAATAAAAATCAGTATAAAAAAAATTACACATATTCAGTTCAATAAAACAAATCTTAAAATTATTTTAGTCTTTTAACAGTAAAATATAAAATTCAGGCATTAAAAAACTAAAAAATAAAATATAACAAAACAAAAACTATAACAAAACAATAAAATTAATGAATATAAGTATAAAAATTAATCATATTTAGCATCACTCGAAGATAAGTTTTCTATTTTTTTTGCAAAATAGGTTTATTTAGAATATCTTCTGCACAAATATGAGTTTTGACTAGTTCGTTTTCAATATTTAAAATGGCCATGTTTGAAAATCTATCCTGATTCATTGTTGAACGAAGCCATGTTTAAATTCTTCTCATAGCCGAAAAACTTCTTTCACATCCAGCTGAGCTAATAGGTAGGCTCATTGCCACTTGTAGGAGTTTGAATAAACAAAACGATTTGCAAAGTAGTGTGCATTTTAACTAATACGTATACAGTAATTTTGACTTAGCTGCACAATCTCCTTTGCACGATTTTTTGTGCAGGTAAATCAAAAATGCAGCTATCTTAAATGTATTTAGCTGCCTTAAAGTGCAGGTACGCAATTGTGGTTACCTGCATAAAAGTGCAGCTAAAGTAAAGTGTTTGAAAGAGGAGTAACAACGCTTATATTAATAAATTGATAATAACAGTGACGTTCAAACAACCTGTAGTCATTTGTTATGCATTTTTATAATGAACGGATAGCCAAATTGGTAAAAATAAAGTGGGGAACAGAATAGTCGTTGTAGTACAACGTTAATATTAGCGCTGCAAGCTGTCAAAAGTTAAAAACGGCAGTTTCAAAGTAGTGTAAACAGAATACGTAGTTGAAGTAGTCTTTGAAGTTGAAGCGCAAAATTCGAAATTTTGAACTCTGTTGCGCTACAGAGCATTCGCCAGCTTCAAATACTACGATAACTACTTTATTTTGTTCCAGGTCTAGGATTTGCTATTCATTTCATATAATCGTGGTAAAGTTGCTGTAACTACAAACCATATGCATAAATGTAGGTACATGCAAACAAAATAAATGAATTATAATGATGCCAGTCTGACTTGTTTGCGATTTTTGTTTTTAGAAACAGCTCAAATTGGATATTTATGTGAAAAAGTGGCCACCATATGTTTTCATGTGTGCAGCTAACTTTGATGTTTTATATGAAAATATTTTAACGCTGCCCAAAAATATGAAAAATGTGCAAGTATACAAAATGCACGTAAAGACGGAGTTTGAAGAATAATTACAGAAAATATGTATTTTGGGCAGTTAAGTCAAAGTGCAGCTAACTTAAATTTTTTGTATGAAAAAAATTTAAAAATGCCAAAAATTTTGGGCACTTATCTTAAATGTGCAGGTAAAGAAAGTGCACTTAAAAAAGGAATTTGTATGGGATTATAAAGAATAATGCCAAAAATTATCAATTTTGTGCAGGTAAGTCAAAAGTGCACGTAAATAAAAGGCAGTTAAGTCAAAACTACTGTATAACAATTCTTAAGTGCACAGACAAAAACAATATTTTTAATAAAGACATTTAATAGAACCTAAAGAAAATTGTAATTGAATTTAAAAAAAATGTATTTATACAAAAAAAGGAAAAAATTCTGGGGGGGGCTAAACTGTTTCTGGGGGGGGCTTAGCCCACCCCAGACCGGTCTATCTACGCCAATGTGAGTCGGTCTAATGTTCATGCATATACATTATAAATTTAATTTGATTTTTAATCAGATATTTTTAAAGTGTATCGTTATATTATAAGAAATATATTTGTTTTGAAAAGAGAGGTACAAAGTCATTTTTTATAAGATGTTCAAGTTTTAGAGTACATAGTACTTTTAAAAATATATAATGCTAATTTATTTATTTTATACATACATTCATATTTACTTACCAATTCACCCATAAAAGTTCCCAGAAGCTTAAATGATGAAATTGTGGCCAAACATTTTGTGATTTCCATGACTTTTTATACCAAATTTGAGCTTTATCTAAGTTACCCTTCATAAATTCCAGTCGTCCTTTAAAAAATAAAAACCATACTCCTTGTGGGTACAAGGATAGTTGACTATTTATGATTTCATTGGCGAACTTTAAATCGCCCTCTTGATGACTTAAAACATAGCAAACTATTAAATGATAGCCTAATAAGGTCATGGCACATAAAACCTGGCGCAGGCCTGGAAGTTTATATCCAATTTGAAGGTCTTCTAAGCCACCCTCCTAAAATAAGCTTAAAGGTTAATAGTATTGTTTTTTTTTTAATAATGTAAACGCACCTTATTTCCAGAGAAGCCGATGAACTCCAAAATTTTTACTACTCCGGCTGGTAGTAAAGATATCATTAGATTAAAAGTACCCATACCCATTCGTACTCCACTCTCGAAGTGAACTCGAGATTTTTCTGACTCCCATTTTCGATTATTAAGTATAAGTGCACATTCTCTACAAATACAATGAAACATTTAAATATTTAAATACATTGTACATACAGTTAATAAAAAATACTTGAACATTTCTAATCCAAATTTTCAATATTTTTAATTAGGCTTAAGTTCATTAAATTTAATTTTCATTAAATTATTTTTATGAAGAAAGGAAATTTACAACATGAAAATTAATTAAAATTGTTATTGATAATCTTTCATTCTTGACCGTGGCCGGGATTCGAATCGCGGCCGGCAGGTTACCATGACATGTTTCGATCGCAACCACTCGATCTCCTCAGATGGATTTGCCGTGTTACATTCGCAGCCATCGCCGACTGCTGACGTCAATAGTCAAACATCACATTGGGACGGTGCTCAGGGGAGTGAATAGAATTGGATACCCTACTGTCACCAATGAGAACCTGCGCCCCCTCCTACACGCGGTCGAGAAGCTACAAAATAGACTAAGAAGCGCCGGCCAACACATCATATTAGTATTCCATAAGCGGAGGAGATCAGATGAAGCAAGTTTCCACTATTATACTTTGTATTAATACATTATAAAAACTCAAAACTCAAGTAATATGTAATAAGTCTGCTGTGAATGGATGTGTGATGAAAACGACAAGTATTATGAAAAAAAGTTTGACATTTTGAAAAATTTCTAAACAATAATACTTTTCATTGGATCAGGGTTGCATTTTATTTCATGTGTGAGTGTTTATACTATGTGTGATGGTGTGAACACAAACTGTTATGTTGAATTAGATTTTTTGACAGTCGCAACAAAACTCATTAGATTTCTATCTCACAAACTATTATGGAATACGTAAGACTTGTGAGATAGTGTAAACTAGCCTTAAATAGATATGCTCTGTTCATCGGACATCATATTGTAGCTAAATGCCTATAACTTCAGGCGATTCTGATTCCTCAATATTTATACCACCCATATATACAGATGAAGCACCTTGATCCGCCGCGCGCTTATGCATTAGCACGCAACATTGGGTTTTTTGGGCGTTAAAATCCATCATATTCGTACGACCCCGATTTCGAGATTATGTCAAGGTCTCAGCCAAGCATATCATAGCACCAACGTCGGATACGCTTGGTCTATAATCAAATGAATACGAATGGAAAAGGTTGCTATCGTCTGAAAAAGAGTAGGTAGGGTTGGAATTTTGACATAGGAGGTCATTTGGAAAAATATGAAATAGAGTAGGAGAAAAAACGAGAAATAACATGCGGCAACCCTGAATGATTCTTGAATTCGTCTATAACATCTATAACAAATTGTATGGTGCGATCTCCGAGAAAACTCGATATAAGTCAAGAGAAATTATCACGGACACCAAATGCAATAAGTTTTGACAAGAGTGCAATATGCCAGACTCTGTCGAACGCCTTGGATATATCTAAAGCAATTACCTTACAGATAACAGAGCCAGTAAATCTCCAGTGGAGCGACCTCTACGAAAGCCATACTAGCGGTCGCTTTGTAGGTAGTTTGACTCTAAATATTTGACAAGTTGGTAATTTACCATACTCTCCATAACTTTGGAAAGTGCCGAACAAATTGTAATTGGGCGGTAATTTTCAGGGTTATTAGCCATTCCTTTTTTAGGAATTGGCGTTACATTAGCAACTTTCCAGCATACTAGAAATTCCTCGGCATGGTATAAGGTGCTGAAAGGATTTGCTAAGCGAAGAGCTAGCGTCGAAGAGCACTGCAGGTATACCGGTCCAGGAGACTAGTTTATGTTGAGATCCGCATTTTAAACGAAAATAAATAATTCAAACGCCATCGTTTTATATTCCAATGAATCTTAAAATATTTAAATATTTTGGTTTACATACTGCTTTCGACTTGTTAAAAACTTTTTGCAAAAATAAAATTCAAGATAAGATGATTGTGGCAGTCGTGATCGAGTACTTTCTCGATTCGAAAGCAATTTAATATCTAATTATTTCAGTCAACACTAAATGAATAGGAATTATCTTATCAGTGTTGTAAAGCATTAATTTGAGTTCCACAATACTGAAAAAATAATTTCGATTCGTTTCGTATCGACTGAAAAAATTACAAATTAAATTGCTTTAGAATCGAGAAAGTACTCGATCACTACTGCCAGAATCAGGCCCAGGAAAGCAATAAATGATGTAAGCCATATAAGAACGACTTACATCGGAAGAGCCAGAGCGAAAAAATCTCACTTAGCTTAAAAAAATAACTCTGTAATTGTGTTAGTAGAATTTTCTTCTAACATATACATATGTATTTAAAGCAATTTTCACCGCACACATAGGCTGAGCTCTAAAACGTGAGCTTCAACGCAACTCGCTCCTTTAAATGCGTTTTACAATGCAATCGTGTAGAATTCTTTAATGTTGTCTGTCCCAAAGTGCAGCAAAAAAAATCGATGCGTACACAATAAGCAAACTGTGCATCGTTAAACTCTATGATACCATTTTTGACTTTGACTGCAAAGAATTATTATGTTTTGGAACTCAGACATAGTTGCACAAATCGTAAAGAACTTTTTTCTTAAATGAATTTTCCTACAATCTTTAATTTATTCAATCTATAAACTCGTAAAAAACTAAAGTAAACTATGTTTTTTACGAGTTTATATTTTATAAAATATGAATATAACTAATTAATAAAAAAAACAAGTTCAATAAAACTTATTTAAAAAAATGTCTGTATGTAAAACAAAATTAAAAAGTGTTACAAATTAAACATAAATCGACTTGATCATAAAGAGGGTATTACCTCAAACTTTAAAATTTTTCAGTAGAAACAATTTATAATTTAACATTAAAGGCTTATTATGAAAAATGTTTAAGCCAACCTGTTGATTACCGAAAAGTAGACAAAATAGCACAATTATTTTTACAGTAGGAAAGAAATTTTACGTGTGGATTTTTTCCTAAAAGTGAACAATTAAAAAATTTTAATTCAAACCCTCTTTATGATCAAGTGCGAAATATGGAAAAGTATTAAGTCCCAACTATAATATGCATAGGCTGGCTTAAGTCAGCTTAACCAAGCGTGCGCTAACATATGAAAAGTATGTGGCCAACTATTCGCAAGTCTCGTCAAATGGTATTTGCTTAAGTAAAGTGACAAACTGAACGCACATTCCGTACGGAAACAGCTGTTGTATTATTGTATACATACATAAAATAAAACAATTTTTAAATGCATAACGAAATCTAAAATTCATTTAATTTAAAATGAATTGAAAATGTGGAAGGAAGAAAGTGCCTGTACGGTAAAAGTGAAAGAACAATCATGGAAGAAAGTGTCCGAAATACTAGAAGTGGTAAGAAATTACAAGATTTTGTTTGTGTATTCCTTTAAGTTATTGGCATAATAACGGTGGAAACTACTTTGAAAATGTGTCTGCAAGAGTTGAAAAGAATAGAGCTCCATCAGGTAGTGGAAAGAGCTATCTGGAGGAGTGGAGATTCTTGCAGCTGATAATGTTTTTGAAGGCTTCTCTAGCTCCGCGCCAGTAATTATTTTTGTTAAATTTTTTAAATGTTAATTATTCTTTTCTAACACAGACTCGGTCTTGTACAAATCTGTCTTAATGATGACAGCCAGCGTTGTCAACTTTGTAATTTCAAAACGCACAAAAATGGAGAAAAACGCACCAAGCTTAGAATTTCTTTTTTATTTAACCCTCGGTCTTACACGTGTTTTTATTTTCACATTCGTAACGCATGAGTATAACCAGACCCAACTAACTTTTGAATAAATAAAACTAATTTTTTTAAATTAAATGTGATATTATACACATTTATAATTTAAATAGAATATGAAATTCATTATATGAAATAATATGCGTACATATTCATATTATTTTTATTTATAATATACAAATTAACATATTTTATCCTATCAACATATTTCGAAAAACTGAAAAATAAGATCGTTTTATTTCATAAAATGTTTATAATATGCAATACTATGTTATTTGTAATAAAAAAGAGAAATAAAGCAACTGAAAAATGTAATTTTAATTTAAGAATGTTGCTGACAATCTAAACACTTTGAACAAAAATTTTTTTGGAGTATATGAAAATTCCATTTTCAATATCAAATAGAACCAATTCGCTTGCAAATTTTCAAACATGGTTCCTTTTCAAGCAAATACACGAATACAATTTGTTTTAGTTATGATTATAAATGTAATATTTGGTGTGCAAAATCTCTTGAGCGCCTGAATTAAAATAGAGCCTTGTTCCATGGGCTCAACTCCAAAATGCATATTATTTTTACGCAGCATATACCACATTAAGTTGCTGCTTATTTCATTTTGGTCAATCTTTACCATAGAAATAATCATGGGCAGAGTACTGTTGACAAGTTTGTACATGTGGTTCTTATTCGTGTTTAAAAGCAAACGATTAATTTGGTTTTATGACCAAATTATTTTCAGTACTGGATGAATCGTTCATATTTGGAACGTAATCCACATCATCATTCTGTTTAGCTGTGAACGGTTCAATTTCATAACCTTCCTCTGCAACTTTATTATGTTCTAAGTCATTAGCCTCCACTCTTCCACATGTAAAAATCAGCTTCTGAACGTGAGTTACTAGTTACTGTGCTTATCGTTTTTTTTTTTTAAATTGAGAACTAGATGGAGCTACTATTTTGTGTGTTTAATAAAATAAAATAAATAAAAGATAGTTTAACAAAAATAATTAAAAACAGCAAGAAAGAAAGTTAAAAATACGGCATATTCTATAGAAAATATATATGGGTCCGGCCAGACCACATGTGTTACGAATGTTATGTGTACAGTAAAATATTCGAATAAGTTTCCTTATATATCCTTTCCAGGATATATTTTTTCAGCTTTTTATAGTAAACTAAATTCTAGAAGGGTACCTGAAATTTCAAGTCTCCACCTGAGTTTTAAATCTACTAGAATAACATTTAAAACCGAAAAAGGTCTGGCCAGACTCATGAGTAAGACGAAGGGTTAAAATATTTATTAAATTAAATTTGCATAAAATGTATAATATATATAACAATAAAACAGTCTTTTATAGTTCAGGGTTTTTAGAAAAAAAAATTTGTAGTCATTTGTACTAGATAAATTTGTTAAATAAATAGATTTTATTGAAATGCGCATAGGAATAGCTTATCCAATCAACAATAAATTTCAGTGTTTTTATCAAGAATAAAAACTGGGAATTAAGCACGAATAACAAATTTTTTAAATTAAAATTTTGTATTCCCAAGAAATTACTTTTGATAATAAACTGGCAAGTGCACGGCCTAAAAAAACTACCTGGCAACATGCTTTTGCAAGTTGTTTTTTGCATTTTGTTTTTTCTTAACCTACTTACAACTACAATTAATGTTGGAAGAATTCCAATCAATTGTAGTGGGGAATGTAAGAAGAGATAAACTCACTGTTTATTGTTGATGTTTTTGTTTAAACTTTGATATTGTTACAAGTAGAGCTGTTGCTTATGATTCTTATACGCTTAACAGTTTTATTTGGTTTAATATCTTTAGTTTTTCCAAAATGTTTATGGATGAAGTTTCCTGATGATCTGGCCTAAGCAACCAGTGAAATGCGCATAGGAATAGCTTATCCCATCAACAATAAATTTCAGTGTTTTTATCAAGAATAAAAACTGGGAATTAAGCACGAATAACAAATTTTTTAAATTAAAATTTTGTATTCCCAAGAAATTACTTTTGATAAATAGATTTTATTTAGAATTATAGTTTCTGCCGTATTAGTTTAAATTGTTATTTGCTCCACTGTAATTGTAGACTTTAGATTTAGAGGTATAACAGTTACATTAAATAATTCGAACAGAATGTTCTAGAATCGACTAGAAGGTTCTTAAGTCTACTACTACTTCTGGTTGTGAACTATAAATGTTTTATTTAGTTTGTATTGAGTCATTAAACGGTTCAGATCGTTACTAACAATATTGGATACATTTTGTGAATTTCAATAAAATTTGGTAAGATTTGCAATTAAAAGAACTCATAGGTTTATTATAAAGGGAGTCAACCAAAATGAGTTTATTAAGGAAAAACGTAACAATATATTTTTTTTTTTAATTTGATGAACTCTATACAAAACGTTTTAAAAAGAGATCAACGATAAGTAGTAAGGATTTAAAATTAATAATTGTTCATTATTTATTCTTCTAACCAATAAGTAAAACTAAACAAATTTGAAAATAGCACGTAGAAGACTGTATGTGTGTTTGCATTCATTTGTAAACGATGATACATTTTTGTAAAAATTTATAAATTCTGTTAAACACTTTTTAAAAAGAGATCAAAATTTTTTAATAATTACTGCAAATTAATAAAGCTAATATTTTCGTTATTATTGTTATCATCTGGCCATAAAACAGATTTCATTTCAAATTCTGATGTTTTATAAACATCATTAAAATTAATGTGGCGATTTACACTACCAGGAAGTTGGTAGGTTTCACAACAATAGTTTTCTCGTTTAAACACGTTTTTAATTTGAAGTAATGGATTAAGAACATTTAAAGACGTTTAGTTATCTTTGATTTGAATTGAGTATGGAAGTGACAAAATTTTAAACCCGGTATTTGCGCCATACTTTTTCAATACTAGATAATATTTCAGCATCGGATTCAAATTATTCTGCTTATGGCATGATATCTTTTTGGTGATGGGATAAAACATTTTTTACATTTGAAAAGTTAATTTTTGTAAAATTTCAAAATAAAAAGGCATTATGGCCTGAATCTCTTTAACTAATTTTTTTGTGAATTTCCAACATGTTTTTGATATCTCTTTCTTTGCCTAATTGCTTATTTGTTTTTCACACTGAAGCAAAAAGTTGTGTTGAACTTGCTTTGGTGCCACCAAAAATTGAAAAACGCACCGAAATAAAAAAAGCGCACCGAGCACCAACCAAAAATGGTGCGACAACGCTGAGGACATCTTTCTTAACTTTAACTTTTACTTACTTAGGTAAGGGTTCAGGGCCGCTTAACCTCTTATATTCAGAAAATATTAATTATCGTTTTGGAAGAGATCTATTGAAGCAAGAGTTTTCGTACTCAAAAGCCATTTTAACATGACTACGCTGTTAGCCCTTAAATGTAAAAACCCGAAAAACTTCGTAATCCAGGCAAACCAGCGCCCACCCATGGTGGAATAAGCAGGTGGCATCGTTACGGCAACAAATACAACATTACAACAAAAATGGAAATTACATCACCGTTTACGTCAAAAAATACAGTTAAGAAAAATCACAGCGTGCCACTGAACATGATGAAATAAATAAATTTTTAGCCAATTTCACAGAAAAAATTATTGCTGAATTATTTTCAAACAAACGCTTGTTTGAATTTTTTTTTAATTTCTACAAAATTTTTTTACTGATTCAATTAATATTTTTGTTTGATTTTTATTTTAGCCAACAGAAATGTTGACAACTATTCAAAAATATAATATACGCGTTATTGGCTTCTAGTTTTCATAATTTTGTATGAAATATTTAACGCTCTTTAATGTTGTCGTTTTTTTGCATTTTTTTTATTTGACCGTAAGCAACACTTATTTATGTGAAATATAAGAACAACAACAAAAAACACATACAGTCTATTTTTGGACGCTTTGGAAAAGTACAACTATAAGAAAGATGATAAAATAGCGTGGCGAGGTTTGTAGTAAAAACAACAAAAACAATAATAGGTAAACAATCGTTTCACTCTTTTTAAACAACAACAACATTAGAAGAAACAAAATAAATTTTTTTTTGGTTTCAAAGTTGGTAAAAAAGAATGAAAAACAAAATCCCGTATTCAATTTTTTAAAAATGTTTAGTTAAATACCTACATCAAATACAAGAAATAAAATGATGACGAAAAACATGTCGAGTCGGTCTGCTGCCAAGGAAAGGATACAGCAACAGTGAGTGAAGAAGAAAAACATTGTGTGTACAAACAAGACTTGGTTCAAAAATTATTCCAACAAAAAAATGTGTCTCAAAGCCAGCCGGCGCCGCTCTGCTCTGCCTTCATCTACCTCTACAGTGCTTGCTTGTGTGCGCGTCATTGCTTGTGCAAAAACTTTTTTGTTTGATTCAGCAAAATTATTTGTTTGAAATTTATATGATTTTCAGTAAACTATTTGTTTGATTCAGTTAAATTATTTGTTTGAAAAAATCAGTGTTTTTTTTCAATAAACGAAATGCAAATAAATTGTTTGAATATGCAAATTTGTTTGTAGGACCGATTTCAGACAAAAAATGTTTTAATTCTACAAATTTTTTGTTTGAATTGGAAAAATAATTTTTTCTGTGTTTTATTTAATTATGATCAATATCTTATTTATTTTAATTTAAAATTATCAAAAACTTTAATAAAATACAATAATCACAGCACAAAACGTGATCTTTTTGTAAACATAAACAAAACTTTGACATAAACCTAGACAAACAATGCAAGAGCAAAAAATCGTCATCTGGCGTAGTGCTGCCACCTGTTTATTTCATCATGCGCCCACCGCTGATCTAGACATATAAAAAAACATTTAAAGTTTCTTTTTAAATACTGAATTAAGTCGTCACTTTTTCGAAAAAAAAATCAGCAAATCGGCACTTTGCTAATTTAGGAACAAAATATCATCAAAATTACGATAAACTGTCAAACCTGGCGACCCTGCTTGCCGCTCTTGTTTAGGTTTCTTAGACCCCTTTCAGAACCGGCAAGTTACTTGCGCAAGTCTCTTGCGTAACTCTTGGTTTGTAAATGTCAGCGGTAAGACCCCTTTCAGACTCGGCAAGTTAGTTGCGCAAGTTAACGTCTACAAACCAAGAGTTGCGCAAGAGACTTGCCGAGTATGAAAGGGGTAAGGTCGGGTTAAGGGAAAAAGACTTGAGTACAGACTTTGTTGTACTCGACAAGTGGCTTGCGCAACTAACTTGCCGAGTGTGAAAGGGGTCTAAGGTCGGGTTAAGGGAAAAAGACTTGAGTACAGACTTTGTTGTACTCGCAACTAACTTGCCGAGACTGAAAGGTGTCTAAGTGAAGGCAGAATTAGTTTGTACGTCCTGTTCTGTTATGAATCAGCTGTTTTGTTTCTGTTGAATTCAAAGTCTGTATGTGTGGTTAGTTTTCTCTTTTTCGTTCTGTTCTGTTGCGGACAAATCTGTTGAAAATAGAAATCAACGTTAAGTAACTGCCAAAGTGCGTATTTATTCAAATATTCAAATATTGTAATGTTTTCTTCAAAGCTAGAAAAATTTGTTTTAATTAATGATTTCTTTAAAAGTGATATATTTTTAACATAAAATATTATTTTGTTACTTTTTACGAAAAGTTTTTTTTTACAATTTTAATATTTTTCTTTTTTAAAACAGCTGATTACTTTAACAGAAAAAGTAATTAAAAAATATTTACTACAGAAAAAAACGGCAACAGAAATTAAAAACTAAAGAGGCCTTTAGTTGTTATACAAAAAATAAGTATTGCAAATTAAATTGTTTGTGTTAAAAACTCTAAAAAAAATTAAGAAGTATCGTCATACCGACAGTGAAATATCACCGAACGGCAAACCTTAAACATCGCCGATATATCGGTATCGGTGGTTGTTTCATCGCTTTTTAAAATCCGATGCTAAATTTAAACTTTTGGTTCAAAATTTATTGCCAAGTGAAATGATAATGTTTAAAATAATATTAATTTTTTTTATAATACACTTACTTATAGCTGCTATAGCAATGTCGTATTTTCATTCCTCCCCTAATAAGGCTTGATAAAGTTTCATCTTCAATAAATGTTAACAACGCTCGCAAGAGCAATGCTTCCGCCGTACACAATTCAGCATGAGCCTCTGTGTCGCTTAAATGACTATAATTAACCTGAAAAATAAGAATTTTTGTAAGTTCTTTGAAAAGATTTTATATAATTGGGTAATTCACGAGGTGTGATATCAAGTTATAATGTTCTTAAATTTAACAATGGTCTAAAAATGTTGTTGTTGCTTTTCAAATAAAAAGTGTCTTAATATAATAGAACTTTGTATGCTTTGTTTATTGTGCTGTCGTATTTAATCAGCAGAGACCTGTGGTGAACGGCTAAGCCGAGCCGCAAAAGTTTTTGTTAGCCGTCGCCGTTGATGTTACAATTTTATCCGGCTGACTTCCGAATTTCAATTGCTCATTTTATCTACAAACCACTGACGGCGTTCATTGAGATCGGCTGAGGACTTTAGAAAAACCCGAAGCGTATACGCATATGTATACCCAACGAAGAAATCTATAAAATATTATGTAAAAAACAACAAACCATAGTGCAGTTGTTACTTTCTACCTTGTTTTGATAAAAATTCATTCTAAACTTGAGTTCTTTTAAGCTGTTAAATTTATCTTTTAAAATACCAAAGCACTTCTCTCTTATCTAAACAGCGCTAACAAAAATGATTTAAGTGGATAAGCGCTTTTTCCATCGATCCATAGAGGTGGTGACAAGAAGCTTCCTAGGTTCGTTGCTAGCGGGCAGTTTAAAAATATTTTTGTGTCATGTACGCTACCTGAGCCACCTATTGTTATTTGTCTTAGAAGGAAATTTGGAGTCGCACACTGCTTGAACTTTAATGGCATATTGACGTTTACGCAAAAGAAAAGTTCATGATTTTTTAATTGCTACTCCATCACTTAGAGCAAAAAGAATTGCAAATTTTCGAATTGATAACTAATCGCTCGCGGAGCATAATGCTACGTGATTAAGATCCAATCACATCAAACTCTAGAAGATTATCTATACCTTAAAATTATTTGTTAATCGCTACAAATTGACATGATTGAAGCTTAATAATTTCATTAATCACATAGAAGCCTCTGAACATACAACTAACAGGGTATAATGTAGTCTCGGCCACAATTAACGAACCTTTCAGGTGTAATACCGTAATATGTTTTTTTTTCGTTCTGAAATAATCCATCAGTCCATCATCGTTTGGGAGTCTTAAAGACATCATCTTCTTTTATTAAGTATAATATGTGTGACAATAACTGGACGAACTCAAATCATTTTGTTTAACTGAATGTCGTCAAAATTCTTTAATGCGTTTTGCTAACCTTTGTCAGACTCCAGGATTCCCAAATGGACACTTCTGCGGTTGCTTAGTAAGCTAACGAAGTTCATTACGAACAATTAAAAGATTTCTTCTTCCTCATCTTCGTCGGCTAAAATGAAATCATCTTATACAAATAAACAATGTACTTGAGTCTGCCATAACAACATCTAAAATGTACTTTTCGCACAAAGAAGCTATTATTTTGTTTTTTATGGTTTTATTAACACTATGTAAATCCCCCAAATATACATAGTTATCGCTCATTCACTTCAATAGTGTTATAACTCAAAAAAGATCTTTTCGATATAAGCGCGTTTAAAGTTTTTAATTTGTTTTAACCACTGACGGAAAAAGTCAAAAATATAGAAAGAAGAATTTTATACACAATGCATATTAAAAAACAATTCTGCATCGCTAACACCAAAATTTAATTTTTTGAGTAATGTCACTATTGAAGTAAATGGGCAATATATTTCATATATAGAATGAAAGTTTGGTTTGGAAATGTCAACTCATTGTTTTATCACAATAATCTGTTCCCATTCTCATTTATCCATTAGATTTTTTTCTTAAAAAAATTTT
This sequence comes from Pollenia griseotomentosa, assembly GCA_963931875.1. NCBI lineage: Eukaryota > Metazoa > Arthropoda > Insecta > Diptera > Polleniidae > Pollenia > Pollenia griseotomentosa. The sequence goes on from OZ007565.1 coordinate 13,238,204, forward strand.
AGGGAGGGTGTTTAAATTAGACCTTAGTTTTCATTAAAAATGGACCGATTCCAATAAAATTTGGTGAGATCATTAAGGTTACAATAAAATATTTTTTAACCAAATTTAATCTTAATGGCAATATATTATGATGGTTTATGGGCGGAAGAAGGTTGTATGGGGGTATGTAAAATTTTGGCAAATTATAATATGCACCATTTTCATCAGCATCTGGATATAAAAACCACAGCTCTTCCGAAATCAAAAAAGTGGAAAGTTTTAGGCGTTTACGTAGATTTGTATAATACATACAAATATTGGTTCTAGACTAGGGTTGCCAGACGTGCCTGATTTGGCCTTGTTGTCAAGTTTTTTATAGCGTGTCAAGTGAAAAAGTTATATGTCAAGTTTTTGTATGAGTTAATTTTTTTTATTGTAAAAATTTTTTATATATTTATTAATAAAAGTAAGTTTATATTTCTAAAAAAAAAATCTAAAGATGTATATATTTCTTTCTGTGCAATTACTCAATACTTGTTTCTCTTATATTGTTTCTGTTATTTTTAGGTTAGGTTAGAGTTAGGTTAAGAACGGTTATGTGCCCAAGGGCATACCTCCACTCGGAGACCCATGCGGTCCATTGTGAATCCCTTCAATATAGAGAAAAAAGACGAAGAAAGATAAGTGATACCACATAGAACAAAAACTCCCTCTACAGTCCCCTCATCAAAAACAGCCGACCTATTTCCCTGACAAACCCCAGTAGATCGACTGGACCCCAGCTCGTCGTAAAATCTATCTCCTAGCCATTTCTGCCTGAGACCCTGCATCCTAGGAAAGTAGAACAGTACATGCTCAATGGTCTTAAGCTCCTCAGAACCCTCACATAACCTGCAGAATCCGTTATGGTATTGTCCCATTTACTCGTAAAAGCCCTGACAAAACAATGACCCGTTAAGAACCCTATAAGCGTTCTGAGACCACTTCTATCCAATCCTAATAGGACTCCGCGTCTAAACCGGGTCATAGTGCTTTAGACACCCTGCAATCCGCTCTATCCCTCCAGGATCGGTTAACGGCATCGCGTATTGGCTCATAGTAGTGACATAAGGGGGGTTTTACCCCCGTCCCTTACCCCTATGTCAGGATTCAAATCCTCTCTCGCGACTTCGTCCGCCACATTATTTCCATCCACCCTGCAGTGTCCGGGTACCAGGCACGATCGCACGGTATAATTTGTCAATGCCCTTAGCTCGGCCTGACTACCGACGTAAGCTGTCACAGTATAACCTCCGTCACCCTCCAGATCGCTAGGACCACAGCCTGTTAGACACTGTACTCATCCAGAAGCCTGAATGACCTTTTCACGTCAGTGTCAGTAATATAAACACCGGCACCAGTGCCAGTGTACATCTTGGACCCTTCCATAAATACTGCCCACCCCTAAAGCAGCCCATTGGATTCATGCCAATTGCCCCATTTCGGGAACTCTACTGGTGGTTTCACACCAAAGTCTTAAGTCATAATCCTGTGATCGATCCGAAATTCCCTCGAGAATACTACCCTGATCAAGCCACTTCGTAAAAAATTCTCGTGTGATCATCGCTCCTAGGTCTAACCAAAGAAGACTCGAATATTTTAAATAAGTTCCTATCAGCCACACTCTTCACATACTGTTCATTGGGGGATATATATAATACGATGTCCAACGCTGCCTGTGAAGTGCTTCTTATTGCACTTGTGACGCCCAGAGACGCACTCCTTTGAGCCTTGTTGAGCATCTTACTATAACTATCCACTCTCAACGCATCCCACCATTCTACCAACGAACGCCTTATCGCCTCAATCCTAATGTTATTAAAGGCTCACTTCTGTTATTTTTATTTTCATGACATTTTTATTCTTATATTTTTTATGAAAAAAAAAAAAAAAATTCTAATAGTTTAATAAAAAACAATTGTATGAGTGTCAATTTTTTTTTTAAATCAAGTTTTTTTTGTTAATGTCAAGCTTTTTGGCAAGCATATTCTAGACCCACTTTAGTATACCGATCGACTTAGAATCACTTTTGAGTCGATAAAACGATATCCGTTCTTCCGGCTGGCTGGCATACATTTAATAAATTCTTTTTTTTTAGATTGTGGTCGACCGCTGGCTATATTAGTTTAACGAAAAACGAAATAAATATTAGCTTGTGGTTGCTGTCGTGCCAAAATCCCTATTCCGGGAGTACATTTGCGCTAAATTTTGGTATGGGCGTAATAAAACCATTATTTCGGAAAGAAAAAGGAAGTTATTTGTCTATAAACTAGTTTATTTATGGACTTATTCGGTTAACTACACTACCAGTATTTCACTTAGTTTTAGGTGATGCTAAAACGATAAAGTTCATACAAGGCAAATATATTGCAAGGCAAGTGTATTTTATAATAATGTTAGTGCTATATGACTCTCCCGCTCTCATTGTTCTGCAGCGTTGCCATAATTCTTTTTTTTTTCGAAAATATTGCATATTTAACACACCTACGGAAGAAAACAATTCAGTTCAAATACATAATGGTGACACAAAAGAAGAACTCAAAAAATTTAAAGTTGATTCACCTTTACCTCTAGAAAGTGAAATAAAATTCTGGAAAAATATCAATGAAAATATATCCAAAAACAAAAAATGAAATTCTAAAAATGTATTCGATGTTTGGATCAACCTTTCTATGTGAATCTTCATTTTCTTTATTGAAGTTTATAAACAAATAAATACCGAAATCGTCTCACAGATGAACATCTCGAAGACCTCATGCGTATAAAATGTTGTCCCTACAAGTTTGACATAGATGAAGTAATCAAAAGTTTTAAATAATTTAAGTTCTTCTTTTCTGTCACCATTATGTGTTTCAATGTTACATAATAATAGATTATAATGAAGTTCGATCAAGCCTTTAAAAAGCAAAAATGTCGTAAGAAATGTAATACCAAATTGAAAAAAAATATTGTAACGTAAAACTGCACAATTTACCATTCACAATTTTTTAAACAAAGAACATATACATATAAAAAAACTTTTTTTTTAACAGAAAAAAAACTTATTTTTTAAACAAAGAAATATTAAAAAAAACTTTTTTTTTAACAAAAAATCACATTTGGCAACGCTGCTCTTGCGAGACTGAATTGTTCTAATTTTTTTTTCTTCTGTACGTGTGCTTAAGTACGTGTAAAGGCCCAACCATAATGTACTTAGGTTGGCTTAAGCAAATGTGCGAATACATGTTAATTATATGAGGCAAACAATATTGAACTTAAGGAAACTTTATGCTAAGTTTAATGAAACTGTAATTTGCTTAAGCAAGGTGCGAATCTAATCGCACATTCCGTACGGAATCAAATGTTTTTTTATTTTGTTTTTGTTTTTTTAAATACATTCGAGAGACTTTTTGTTAATTTTTGACAGTAGGTTAAGCAAGGCTATGCATATTATGGTTAGACCTTAAATAAGAGAATAACAAAGCGCCCATGGGCGGCATTTTGCCTATCTCCAGTGTGGCCATATCCAAAAATATTATACAGCTAAATCGGCTTTAAAATAATGCTAAAAAAATCCCAAACTGCCAAAAAATAATGCTAAAATTTAGAATGTATTATTTTTTTTGTTATTTTAGTTAATATACCTTTATATATGATTTATTTTACATAATTCTTCCCTATAAACTCACATCATATCAATAGAACAAACTGATTAAAAAATAACAATAAAATATTTAGTAAACATAAAAAGTCTTAAAACTATAAAAGAAATATATTTCAGTCTTTATATTCGTACATAAAAAGTTTTTAAACAAAAGGTACCATACCATAACAAAAAACCAAAGGAACTTGACCTATAAATGGCTATTATTTAGTATTTCAATCAAATTTATAACATGTTTTACAAAAAATTTCATTTTATAAATTAAATACGTCATCAAATTAATATTCTTCTTCAACTTCTGAAGAATCGATCGAGATATCATGATAATATTTATATGTTCTTATCGCATTTTTAAATGAGATCGTACATTTTTTTAAAACTATTTTTTAAAGCACACCTAATATAAAGTAGCGAATTCATAGTCTTTAAGGTCATTCTATTTCAAGTTTTCGATTTTAAGAGATTTATACCACTAAAAACCTATTTCAACTTCCGCGTTGCTAAATGACAACACCAGGAACTTCATTGCCAAAGAAGTTAATTAACTGAATGGCTTTTCATTTAATGCATTTTTATATCCATATACATTTATCCAGAAATCAACTGTGGAGTTCTTATTTAACAATTCATATGAATTTAGTTTCTGCCACTGATGTTCCAAAATTGTAATTTCTTCTACAGTGAAATCCATCTTTTCTTCTTTAAAATGTTCGCTTAACTTGCATTAGTCTTTAAACTGTTTTCTACACAAAAAAGTTAGTATTTGTTAAATTATGAATATTTTTTGGCAATCGTTGACATATTAATTGAGCTATAAAATCTCGGCATGTACTTCGTATATGTTTTTCTATTTCAAAAGTTATGGTATCTTTTTTCGTTTCCAAAATTTTTTCAAAATCGTAATTGCGGGAAAAATCAGTTTAACATAAATTAAATGGATCAAACTGATCAAATTTTAGAACAATTTGATATAAAAGATCTTTTAAAAGCTTATACAGTTTCTATAGCAAAAGATAGGGATTTGTGTGTGCATTCGACAAAAAAGTGTGGTAGACTTTCAAATAAAGATTACTTAAATATTCTTAAATTAAATAATGCTAAAAAATGTGTAGTTGAAAATGCTAAAAACAATGCAAACTGCTAAATGAAAAATTTGCAGCTAAATCAGACAAAAACATGCTAAATCTAGCTGCAAAAATGCCAAAATGGCCACGCTGCCTATCTCTGATTTAAGGAGACTTTAAAATTTAAAGGTTTATGGGTAAAAATGGGAGGCAGTCGTGGTTTTTTGCTTATATCTCAGCCATTTGTAGATCGAACTATATATATATATATATATATATAAATTTGTATAAAACTAATGCAGTCTTTGGAAAACCCATTTAAAAACACACAATCGGATAGACTGACAGACTGATATCATTATAATAACTTCGCTTCTCATAAGAACCCAAAATCATATAAACCTGTAATGAAGGGTGTAATAATATCTGAGCCAAATTTATTCATTCGTGAGCGAATTTTATTACCGCTATTGTATCAAAACCCTAATTTTAGAGGACATTTTTCGAATAGCAACAGCATTTAGGTAGGCCCTCCACAACTGGATAGCTCTCCTGACGATTAATGACACTATTCCCCGCGTTTTGGGTATAAACCACAGCCACCACGTGATCCCCGAAAGCATCCCTTGGTCAAGATACTTCTTGACCAAGTATCCTGACTTTCTGTTGCCAGAAAGACAGCCTTCCATCAGAAAAGCAAGTCTCCGATAAAGAAAATCATCCTGAGAGACGGGAAACATACCAAAAAAGTAAAATATAGAACTACAGCCTCGCAATACTTGGCTTGGATTTTTATTTTATTTTAAGAGATCTCTATTAGTCCCAACCAAGGAAAGATTGTCAAATGTATAAGTTCAACCAGTGACAAACTCTGCAACTTAAATTGCCATTTCGGTTACATCAGTCCGATTTTATCTACACTGTCGCAAGTCTCCCACAAATACAATCATTCTGAAAGACAGGAAGCTTTTTCGGCAAGAAAAATACTACCAACCTCAACCAATAGCCAGACCGGTGCCTGTACGCCGGAGGCTACTAACTCCCGTGGTACCAGAGAGTTAAAAACTATAGTATACTTTGGAGTTACTTCGAACTCAAGAAATCAAAGGACTTAAAGAGCGCTGTCTTGTATTATGTATCACCAAAAGGTGAAATATCCTTTACATGATCCCTACTGTCCCCGGGGGAAGAATAACTGATATCAAATTTGTTTTTTTTTTCGTATTTCCAAATTAATACTTACCCGCTTAAATTTTTTTCCAATTGACTGTGTTATTGTTACTTTACGCCGTTGTCTTTGGCATACTTCTAAGCATTTTTGCAATTCTTCGCCAGCTTTCATAATGTGCTGTTGTTCAAAAGTAAGTATCGCCTCCAGAAATGAAAAGACGGCGTGGCCCATGGCATGATACATGCTACAGTGTGCGTGAGGTAACATTAAGGCGCGGGCTTCGTCAAACTTATTATTAAAGAAATAACAAATGGCTAATTTAGCTTCTTCGACTGCCGTATCCAATGTCATAGGCTTGTCACTATCGTACAGTAAACTAAAATTTAAAAATTAATTTTTGAAATCGTTTGTACACAAACATTCAAATAGATTTAAGGAAACTTAAAGATAAATATCTCAAGTAAGGGTGACATAAGCATATGCACCTACAAGAATTATGAAACACAACATTGGCTGTTGTACTAGATATGTATAGCGTTTATGAAGAAAAATATTGGTGATATATGTTCTGCAAGTCATATTAAGGACTTACAACTAATATTTTTCTAAATTTTGATTAAAAACCATAAACAGATCAATAAAATAATCGCAATAATAGTTTTTTTTCTAACAACTTTTAAGGTGTTTGCACAAATTTTAATATATTTTTCGTATTTTCTTTAAAACTCCACAATTGTTAAGCCGATTTCTTTAGTTTTTCTATCAATTCCATCATATACAAAATACGATAGTTATCTGTGTGAATAAGTTCATTTTTTATCCTTCACCACGGGTGGAAAATATTTAAGTATATAAAGGTTTGTCATTCCGTTTGTAATTTCTACAATATTTATTTAGACGCTACAAAGTATACATAGGGTTTCCCAAAATTAACGCAACATTTAAATTTTTTTCGTTTTTTAGGGTTCTTGCGTTAATTTTGGGACACCCTTTATATTCTGGGTCCTTATGAATAGCTAAGTTCACTAAACCATGTTATTATGTCCGTCTGTCCCTGTGTATGTTGAAATGGGTTTTGCGATGACCGCAGTAATGATGGGGCCTAGGTTGTTATATACTTATGTCACATATACTCCGTTAAAGTTTGCTATTTAAATTCAGCGAGATCGGTCCACAAATGGCTGAGATATGAATACCTCTAATTTTTACCCAAAAAATCCCTTGTTGTGTTTTCTAATTTTTTGTTTTAAATTTTTATGTGTTGAATTGTTTTTGCCTTTTTACACATAACTATTTAATTCATTTATGCTTTGCCGCTTAAATAGAGAAACCATAATCAAAGCAATGTGCCTTAAGGCCGGGATTTACTATCCTACACAATCGTACGATTCATTCACACGAAAATCTGACAGAATTATATCCGACATAAAGAAATGTCTGCAAAATCTGCTGTCAATGCCACACTTTTCCACAAAAGAGATGCAAGCTCATAAGACACAGCTACCTTACAGGAAAATGCAACTCTGATCGCATAGAATCTATAATTTTATGAAAGTTTTTTTTAAACATTTGCATGTCAAACAGACTTGTCAAAAGAACCCGTCATTGAATTTAATGTTTAAGCCACACTATCATACTTTATGAGTACATACGATTTTTTTTTTTTAAATCGTACGATTGATTAGGATAGTGTATCGCCGGCTTTAGTGATCATAACTTTCTGTTCTTATCGAAGGTAATAGGTTATCAGATTCGGCACAGCTGAATAAGGCGCTCTTACTTGTTTTGTGTTGTTATTAATATTTTTGTATTCATATTTGTATCCATTACTCTTTAAAAATAATTTTCATAGTACTTTAATATTTTTTCTGCCAAAATGTCAAGTTTTACTCACACAGTGCTGAATTTTTAGTCCATTATTAGGAAATTAACAGTTGCATCGCTTGGTACTGAGTAGGTTTAAGGAGATGTTGCCAAAATCTGGTCAAGAAAATGCCAACTTTGCATGCCAACATCATATAAGAATTTGTAATTTAAATCAAGAGAAATAGAAACAAATTTTGACAAACTAGATTAAATGCAAGGAGCTGTGAAGGCCACCTGGTATAAATTCACCTTTTTAGTTATGTACGAACTATTGACACTCGGTTTAATGGAAAAAATCGGTATTTGCCGTATAAAGAAAGAATATAAGCCTAACATTTTATTGCCAAATTAATCTAATATGCCTTATTCCAGGCAGACATTCGTGCGGGGAGTTGGCAAAACAATAGACCTACTTAGCTTTTTTCAATACTTAAAAAACTTTGCATATAGAACAACTTAGTAAAATTTTGATGACATAATTTTGCTCGGGAGCACATTTGTATGGCATTAGATAAAATAATAAGTCAATCTACCTGGGGGCTAATTCTCGCAGTCGTGATAGGAATTAGATTCCAATCAAAATAAGCTTCGTCACTACAAAATTTTCTAATGACGTTACTCGTTATGAAACGAATCGAGTTTTTCTTTCAGTGTTAAAAAGTTGTGTAAGAGTCAACGGTGGGCGCTACTTTGCCTGGATCAGGGTTGTCAGATTCAATGTCAAAAATCGCCAAAGCCTTTATTTTTCAGTTTTTGACAATAAAATACATATTGTTTAAATTATTAAAAATATTTTTATAAGTCCAAAAAAAAAAAAAATTTGTTCCGTATCGCTAAAATACTCCAAAAATTAAAAAAAAGTCGCCATGATATATATTTTGTTTAATTTTTATAGAACGAAGTAAAAATAGTAAGTGAACACAGAAAAGGACGATGTTTACTATAAAACAGTTTATAGTAGATAAAAAAGAATTTTTGCGTCTAGTATAGGGCTGCCATACGTCCTGGATTTTCAGTATTTGTCCTTGTTATAGGCAAATTGTCCTGGTGTCCTGGTCCACTCCTAAATTGTCCTGGTTTTTTAATACAGGTCAATGCAGACAAAAATTTAATTTTTGCTAAGTTTTGTTATGAACAGGCGGCGCTAAGATTCTGTTATAACGCTTTCGAGCCAATTTCCCCAGCAACTGTTGACTGTTGGGCAAACGTCGTTCAACTAATCAATTTCAAAAAGTAAAAAAAGAGCCGATTCGGATTCATCTTTAAATTATCACTAACAGCAACGTATTTTATCTGTGATAATAAATTTCCACATGCGTATAATGAAAAAATGTTTATAGACTTAACACATATTCATGTTTTAAGGTATTCTATTTATTGATTTTTTCGAGAGAACTTTTAAATAAGAAGATTTTCATTATCTTCAACAGCCATTTGAACAAACTTTCAAATACCTATCATACATATGAATGACTGAAATTTCATTCATAAAAAAACTAGAATAAAAATAATATTACAGTCGACTCTTGATAGTTTGAAATTCAAGGGACCAGAGAAAAAGTTCAAATAATCGAGATTTCATATTAACGAGAGTTCAAATCTAGAACATTTTGCATTTGCGCTTTTGCAGAACCATTTGCACCAAGCACTAAATTCCGCAAATGAGCAAAAGCAAAAAGAAAAGCAAAGAAATTTTATTTTTTATTTTACATAGCAACTGTCGATGTGTTTTGTATGCTAAAAGCAAACGATTTTAATTTTTGTTTTAAAAACAGAAACAAAATCACATTACGAATTTAAATTATAGAGTGTAAAAAAACTAAACTTCAAATTATAGAACGCTGTCGGGCAAGATGTCATTTCTATAAAGCAGCGCATATAAACTAAAATAAATCATTGTTTTATTTATTTTATATTTTGCATAAAACACAGCACATTAAAATAATTCAAATTATAGAGCGTAGAGCCAAAAAATTCAAATTATAGCGTGTCGGCTATAACCAAATTACATAGATTTTTTTCAATTTATTAAATGTTTTTCAAGGGACCTTAAAAACAGTTCAAATTATCGCGAGATTCAAATTAACGAATTTCAAATTATCAAGAGTCGACTGTATTTCTAATGGCGATTTCTTTTCTGAGAAAAATGTTGCATTAATGTTACATGTTCTACATTTTGTGTTCGTTTGTACAAAAAATACAACTGTGGGAAAAATTTTCAAGTTCTTTTGTGAAAATAATGATGAAAAACATGCAAAACATGTTACATGTTTTACCCTTACTTTTACTTAAGGGTTCATACTGCCCTGTTTTACAACTTTGGTACTTACTACTTTGTTTGTACAACCAATATTTTATTTTGTTTGTCATAATATTTTAAAAGTTTTGTCAAAAGAATTCTACATCTAAATATTCTTCGACGGCATACTCCATTTTGAATTAAATCGTTTTTTTTTTATTTTGGTGGAAAATTCTATGTATTTATTATCGTTTTAAATTTGTTCAAGCAATAAGTGATGTCAATGTCTGTTTCCAAACCGTAAAGTAAGTGTGCAGCAAATAGTCGAATAGTTTTAAAAATCGCTAATGAACTACATTAATAATAAAAGTGTAATAGTTGTAAATAAAGGCAGCTAATTCTGTTCGATTGAAGTTGTACAACATGTAACACTTCGAGTGATTATAGGTAACATGAAAAAGTGTTACATGCATATACTGTAGCATATTTTTCTCAGAATAGAAATCGCCATAAGTATTTTATAGTCGTAACAAAAACGATGTTGCCATACAATTTTTCGCAACATCAAATTTTAATATCAATTCGGAAATCATGCTTTTACCATTCTTAGTTTTATTTTCCTAAATAAGAATTATACCAACTCTTGGTAGAGTGTATTAAAGATTCAGCTCAGCTGAATAAAACATTCTTCCTTGCTTAAAAGTTTGTTGGTATGTATTTCACTCATTGCTATATATTTAAATGGTGGAATAAAATTAGCATTCTTACCTTTTACTGTCATATTTGGACGCAACGCTGTGTTGTAAAACATCTTCATCGCTAACACACTCTGTAACTTCGTCTGACATATCGTTAATGGCATCATAAAACTAAAAAACAAAAACAAATTATAATTCAAAAAATAATTTCGTATAAATAAAACAATTAAAAGTGCTAATTTATGTTCAGCTGTGCCGAATCTTTGATACCCACCACCGACAGTTAGAATATTTCAGGCGTGTGCCCTATATGTGATTTATAAATTACTAAGTAATCTTTATTAAAACGGACGTCAGTATTAAAATTGGCTGCGGTTTAACCTACTTAAGTTACATGATTGACCGACAATCAGAAAACTTTATGCTTTTATTTCTTGTCATATAAAACTTAACTTTAAAAAAATTCAAGTAAAATAGTATGATTCGTAACAGTTTTAGTCAAACTTAAAGTATTTTCGAGAGGGGAGTTTATATTAGACTTATGGTCCAATCATCACAAAAATCTGTAGAGTGATTTCTGGTATTAAAAAGCCTAAATTAAAACAAATCTCGATATAGTAGTGAAATTTTTATAGCGTTTTATAGTTGTTTTAAGAAAGCTGCCTAAATGGACCATAAGTAAATTTTGAACCGATTATCACAAAATTGCATAATGTTATTTCTGGCCATATAAGGCTTAATTGGGCTGATCTTTACAAAATTTTACAATGTGATGTCTACACTGAAATAAAAATGCTTCATATTTAATGAATCGTTTTCATAAAAAAAATTTCACTGGTTAAATGAAAATTTTCATTGTCCAAATGGAATTTCATAGTTATAATGAAGTCTTTTCGTTAAAATCGATTAATTGGATTTCGTAACTACGTTAAAAATTTTCATTGGATATATGAAAACTTAAGTTTGTCCAAGTTATACAAAAAATTTTAATTGGGAACATAAAAAACAATACACAAACATAACTATATTCATAATTTAATACAAAATTATAGTTTTCTTAAAAATATTTTTAATTGTTAATTAAAAAATGTAAGATTAAATTATTTCATACATCTAATGTAATATGCCATTAAATTTATGAAATCAAAAATTTTTTATAAAAGCAATATATTTCAAAAACTAAAAAAAAATTATTTTTAACATTCAAATAACTCTATAGTCTCAATAATTAAAAAATGTCATTATAGTAATGAAACAAAAACTTTCAATCCATAAATACGTATGTTTTTAGTTTTCTTTAATATGTACATTGTACATACCTAATTACATATATTTAGTATGTACTAAGTAATGCACAAATAAATGTTCTCCTTTTAAAAAAACACACCCTTATTTTAAACTTGTTCCCTCTTTATGTGGTCTTTTTGTACCCTTCACCACAGGTGGAAAAGGGTATATATAAGTTTGTCATTTCGTTTGTAATTTCTACAATATTGATCTTAGACCCTATAAAGTATATATATTCTGGGTCCTTACGAGGAGAGAAGGTGATTAAACGATATCCGTCCGTCCGTCTTACGTTTGATATGTGTTTTCCGGAGACTCCAGACATGATAGCGGCTAGGTTGTTTTACATTTATGTCACATATAGTCCACCATTTCTTGCTATTGAAATTCAGCCAGATCGGTCCAACAATGGCTGAGATATGACCATAAAACCACGACTGCCTCTAATTTTTCCAAAAAATTCTTTGTGGTTGTTGTATTTTTATTACTATTTTCTGTATATCTGGAGAACGGCAAGAGCCAAAGTTTTCAAATTGGGTACAAACATTAAGGTTATAAATACACACCATCCTACAAAATGTGGGCGGGATTGGAGAAGTGGGCGTGGTACCTCCCATACAAAAGTATTCAAAATTGTATAAAAACCTGAATTTTTTGACTGTAATATGACCTATGGTTACGACTTGTATATCAAAAGATCGGAAATTTTTAATAGAAAATATTTTCTGAAAAACTCGGGAAAATCGGTTCCGATACGAAAAAGTTATGACCAAAATATTAATTTTTTTTTGAAAAATACCCATTTTCGGGAACCATAGATCTTCCTGAGTCCAAGTTTTATAACCAAAATAACACGTCGGTATATAAATCAGTCAAGATTTTTATATATATAAGATTTATATATCAGAGTTATGACCAAAATACTGAAATCCCAAAAATTACTCTTTTTTATAATTAAGTTTGTTTTTTATACCCTTTACCGAAGGTTCTATACCCTATAAAGTATATATATTCTGGGTCCTTATGAAAAGCGAAGTTCAAATCCAGTTTCATGGGATTAATGTCAAAATTCATTGGTATTCTGAAGAAAATTCTTTCAGTGTAGTTCTATAAAACTGTTACATACAAAATTTAATTACAGTATCAATATTTGTTACAGTTTTAGGCGTACTAAACTGTTTTCCGAAAGTAGGCTTTATATGGGGCATTTGGTAAATTATGGACCGATCTTCACGGCACTTAACAGTATAATTTCTATTTTTATATAAGTAGAACGAATTAGTGCAAAATCTTACATCAAACCGTGCATTATACAACCGTTTATGTTAGTTTTTGTAACAAAATGTATCAATTTTTTAGGGTGGTGGTTCCATGTTTGGATTCATAACTCTTATCCTAATGAACCGATTTGGCTGAATTTCAATCTCAAACTGCTTAATATATCTAGAAGCAATTTGACAGCAATATTGTTTTTAAGAAGTTTAAAGGTGAGCGTGTTTTTAACAGATTGACATGGCTAAATCGACTAAGAATTACTCGTAGTCGAAAACCAAAAAGTAAGTATCATCAAAAAAATCAAACATGAGTTTTTGATTGATTATGATACGTTAGGTTATCTTAAACTCTACCAATTTTTAGATTTTTACGACAAAAAATAGCGCTTTTATATCTATTATTCAAAATAACGTATCAACGTGTGCATTATTTTCACAAGTCAAATAAACGTATCATCAAACTTGGGGTAAGAACTAAAATAAAATATTTGAGTTTTTAAATAACAGCTTACCATTGTGTTTGCACATGCAAGCTGCAAAACTTATTTCACAGTCAAATGCAAGCTCCTCACTAATCTGACAACTTTATTTGGAATAAAAAAGCCACTATTCCCATAAAATATTTAAGAAACGAAATCCTCCGTGCGTCAAATGTTCATCATCAGACGGATGCTTGTACCAAACTCGCAATGTATTGTTATCCAATGCTTTGATTTCCTTTAGAGTGGAAAAAAACAACACTATTGAACATAAATATTTAATCGTAGGGCACACGCAAATGGAGTGCGATTCGACTCACTCTCTTATTTAACGATGAAAAAAAACAAGAAAATAAATTTACCCTTAAAACTTGTTGACTTAATGAAGGATTCTCGTAAAACCCTATTTTCTCTTAACGTTCATTACCTTAAACATGATTATATTCTTAACTATGAAGCTGTTCCTAAGCAATACTCATCGATTCGACCAGGTAAAGTATGAATTATAAATTAAATACTTATAACTTTAAACAATTATTTAAAAATTAAGGGGAACAATTGGAGAGCCTACGGTTAATAGGATCCGTGCTTAAGATTATGATTAATCGGGAACCATTTATTTTAAAACTGATATTAAAGAAAATTATAAGGTTATTCCACAACTAGCAGACAAAAAATCCGAATTCACCCATACTAACCTCTTGCATCCTGAAAGAATAAAAATTTCTATAAAGAAATGGCAGCATTTACAGGACCTTAAATTATCGCTTCCTTCGCATTGTCATTGTTTCTATGATTATACAGTAGTTTTGACTTAACTGCCTTTTATTTACCTGCACTTTTAACTTAACTGCACAAAATTGATAATTTTTGGCATTATTCTTTTTAATCCCATACAAATTCCGTTTTTAAGTGCACTTTCTTTACCTGCACATTTAAGATAAGTGCCCAAAATTTTTGGCATTTTAAAATTATTTTCATACAAAAAATTCAAGTTAGCTGCACTTTGACTTAACTGCCCAAAATACATATTTTCTGTAATTATTCTTCAAAATCCTTCTTCACGTGCATTTTGTATACCTGCACATTTTTCATATTTTTGGGCAGCTTTAAAATATTTTCAAAGAAAACATCAAAGTTAGCTACACATATGAAAAAATATGGTGGCCACTTTTTCACATAAATATACAATTTAAGCTGTTCATAAAAACAAAAATCGCAAACAAGTCAAGTCATTATAATTCATTTATTTTGTTTGCATGTACCTACATTTATGCATATGGGTTGTGGTTACTTTACCATTATATGAAAGTATGTAATAGCAAATCTTAGGTCTGGAACAGAATAAATTAGTTGTAGTTGTATTTGGAGCTGACGAATGCTCTGTAGCGCACAGTGTTGCCAAAACTTGGTGACCAAAAATGGCTAAATTTACGGAAAAAATGGCTAAAAATTTTTATAAGTAAAAATACATTAAAATTCAATAACAGAACAGAAATTATTTATTAAAAATTTTTTACAATAAAATTGTAAGTTGAGATTAATTTTTTTACATAAGAATAAACGTAAATAAATTTTTTAGCATTTACAAATCAATAAATTCAATGCCATTAGCCAGTAAAAAATGGAGCTTACTGGTAAGCAACTTTGTAAGGGAGAGAAGCACAATACCCCCTTACAAACCTGCTTACAAGAGACATGATTTTTATATGGCGAATTCCCACTTGGAAGTCCTACTTTTTTCCTCTTTACTAAAAAAAAAATTTGATGACTGATTTTGTTCTAAAAAAAATTGAATTTCTATGTTCGGTAATATTTCGGGAATGATCGTAAACATATTTTTAAATCATTGCAATGCTTACAAACAATGATTTTAATTATTCACTTATAACCTGCTTACTTATAAAGGATAATGCGAAGTTATTCAACCATTAAATTAAAAATTCGCTTAAATGGTATCCGCTTCTCTGGGGCTTTTTAGTAGTGTGTAATAGTCAGCGCTCATGTAGCTTTCGTGCTTCCAGAAAGCTAAAGATTTTTTACTGGGTATTGATCATCTCATAGGAACCACTCGTGCCTGTTAGTTGTAAATTCTTCATTTGTAATTGGCCATAAAAAACTGTTGTTTTTACTTCTGATTCATTAAATGTGAACACACGCTGTCAAACCAACTCAAAAAGCGAAAAGTTTTACACACATTTTCGTTTTCTGTTCGACAGTAGGTTTCGACTGCAGTTTTTTAAACCCTGACTGTGGGTATAAATATTTTATTGCTATGGTAAAAATATTTTCCTAATCGATAAAATCGAATTAACGGTTGCTAAATGTAAAAAAATAAGTTATTAATTTAAAAGAAAAAACTGCAAAAAAAAATTTATGGCTTAACAAGTAGAAAAATGGCTAAAAAAATGGCTAATGGCTAAACAAGGTGAAATATGGCTAAATATAGCCACTAAATGGCTAAATTGGCAGCGCAACAAAGTTCAAAATTTCGAATTTGGCGCTTCAACGGCACCGACTACTACAACTACGTATTCTGTTGAAACTACTTTGAAACTGCCGTTTTTAAATTTTGACAGCTTTCAGCGCTATTCTTAACGTTAAAAATACAGCGACTTTTCTGTCCCACACTTTATTTTTACCAATTTGGCTATCCGTTCATTATAAAAATGCATATCAAATGACTACAGGTTGTTTGAACGTCATTGTTATTATCAATTTATTAATAAAAACGTTGTTATTCCTCTTTCAAAAACTTAACTTTAGCTGTACTTTTATTCAGGTACCCACAATTGCGTACCTGCACTTTAAGGCAGCTTAATATATTTAAGATAGCTGCATTTTTGACTTACCTGCACAAAAAATCGTGCAAAGGAGATTGTGCAGCTAAGTCAAAATTACTGTATCCCATTTTAACATTGAATTATTTTCCTTTCTGTATACCAATTCTTTATGAACTTACATTTCATACATAATTGTGTTTTGTATTATTTAAATTATAAAATTGTTACTTTTATTGTAAGTATTTATTTAAGTGAAACTTTATTTCTCTTATCGGAAGGTAATAATTTAAAACAAGTAAGAGTGCTATATTCGGCTGTTCCGAATCTTATATACCCTTCACCATTGTGTGAGCAGAATACAGAGCAACTAGACAAAAACTAAATAATTTTTACATATACATGCATATACACAATACATTAAGCTTCATTATAAATTAAATTTAAAAAGCGAAAACTTGTAAATTTTTTTGAAAATCGTTTTTAGAACATAAAAAATTTTTTTTTTGAAAAGATTCGAACCAGGGGACTCACAGTTTCTAACCTTAACAAACCCCCTAGACAACTGAACCATGAAGGAACGTTGTTTAAATATCATTAAAATGAAATATGGCCCCTTTACGGTTCACAACTCAAATCAACACAGTTGAGTTGTAATTATTTTTGATGTTTATGTTTGCCCCAAAATAGCAAAGTTGTAAACCATAATACAAAAATTATAAATCATATTATTTGAGTTGTGAACCTTAATAGCTGGCCTATACAGTAGACGCTCACAAATTAGAGCTTTCAGTAATTCGAACGTCCAGAAATTAGAATCAGTGTTTGCAATACATTAAACGCTCTAAAATTCGAATTTATAGTTCTAATTTCAGAGCGTTTTTTTTTTTTGTTATTTGAACACAAGAAATCCGCAATTTATTTTTATTCTGTTTCAACATGTAAAACTAAAAAGGGGAATTACCAAGTTTTAGATATGTTTCCTTATTTGTTGTTTTTTTGTCGCATTTATATATATTTGTGGCTTTTGGAAGTCTCTATTAAAAAGTGAAAGAAAAGCTTGACAAAGGGTTTGAAGGGAATATTAATGTTACGACATCTTCAATCAGCTACATATATCAAATCACATAGAACAGCAATATTAAATGCTGTTTTCAACACATATCAGGAAGCAAGCAATAAATCTTTGCACAGCGCTGAATACCCAAATATGGTAAGTCGTCTGTATGAGTGGTTTAAAGAGAAAGCTAAAAAAATATTTAGAGAGGAATATCCCTATAAAGATGAAAATGCATTCCGTGGAAGCAATGGATAGTTTTCCAAATATAAGAAACGACACGGTATTTTTAATTTTAAAAAATACATTTAATGTCAATCAAATAAAATTTAATTAAAAAAAATTTAAGTAATTTTTATTTTTTATTCGAAATAAAAACGTCCAGAAATTAGAATAATTCAGAAATTAGAATTGCCTCAAAAACAAAGCGGTTCTAATTTGCGAGCGTCTACTGTATTCAACAAAATAGTTTGTACCATGTATGTGTGTTTGTTTGTTTGTTTTCTTTTTGTATAGGCACTGTTGTCATATCATAGATTTATCTTTTTTGGCGAGTTTTTAAGTAGCAAAAATTCCTAGTTTCTATTTGTTAAAATTATTTCGTTAAATAGATGAAAAAATAAAAAAGGGTAATAACAAAATCATATTGGGCATTATGCCAGAATATGTTAGCAATTGTAAACAAGGGGGAGGGACACCACATCGTTAAATCAACTTCTCTCCACATAAGGACCCAAAATATATATACTTTTTAGGTTCTAAGATCAATATTGTAGAAATTACAAACGGAATGACAAACTTATATATACCCTTTTCCACCTGTGGTGAAGGGTATAAAAAAACAGAATAAATGCATTTAATCTTTTATTAAACTAAAGCGTAAATAAAAGAAATAAAAAAATTATTTCATATTTTTAAATTTTTCACTTTTTAATTAGTATTGTAGTTACTTTGTTGAACTGTTTATGGGTTTCAATCCAAATTTTTATATTTTAATTAGCCTAAAGTTAATCAAATTAAATTTTTATTAAATTATTGAAATTATGTAATTAATTAAAATTTATTAATAATTTTTCTTTTTTGACAGAGCTGGGAACCGAACCCATGTTTTCAAGGACATGTACCCCTACACGTTTGCCGTTTGACACTCACCGCCATTGGAGACGGCTGGTAGTCAATAGTCCAACATCAATCTTTAGACCAAATTGTATTTAACCTTTGGGTGATCGAAATGTTCTTTGAATGATTTTCTACCTTAATTGATTTTCATGTTCTGCCTTACTTCTGTTTTTTCGTATTGGTTTTCACTTTTGTTAAAAAAAATGTTTGTGATGATATTTTTGTTACAGAAAACACAAATACAAAAGAACGTTACAAATATTACTTTAGAAATATTTCGTAAAATATAGTTTTTTCTCGAATTTATTTAGTTGTTCTGTTTTAATTCCATATTCCATCAATTGTTTCTAT
The DNA here is from genome assembly GCA_963931875.1 of Pollenia griseotomentosa. NCBI lineage: Eukaryota > Metazoa > Arthropoda > Insecta > Diptera > Polleniidae > Pollenia > Pollenia griseotomentosa. Next base: position 13,257,250 of record OZ007565.1, read on the forward strand.
ATCTGAACTATTTTTTATTTTATAACGTTTTTTGCTTCTCCTGTAATACAGTAGTTTTGACTTAACTGCCTTTTATTTACGTGCACTTTTGACTTAACTGCACAAAATTGATAATTTTTGGCAATATTCTTTATAATCCCATACAAATTCCTTTTTTAAGTGCACTTTCTTTACCTGCACATTTAAGATAAGTGCCCAAAATTTTTGGCATTTTAAAATTATTTTCATACAAAAAATTCAAGTTAGCTGCACTTTGACTTAACTGCCCAAAATACATATTTTCTGTAATTATTCTTCAAAATCCTTCTTTACGTGCATTTTGTATACCTGCACATTTTTCATATTTTTGGGCAGCTTTAAAATATTTTTATACCTAGGTATAAAACATCAAAGTTAGCTGCACACATGAAAAAATATGGTGGCCACTTTTTCACATAAATATCCAATTTTAGCTGTTTATAAAAACAAAAATCGCAAACAAGTCAAGTTGTTTGCATGTACCTACATTTATGCATATGGGTTGTGGTTACAGCAACTTTACCATGAGGCCTGGAACAGAATAAAGTAGTTGTAGTAGTATTTGAAGCTGACAAATGCTCTGTAGCGCAACAAAGTTCAAAATTTCGATTTTTGTGCTTCAATGGCAACGACTACTACAACTACATATTCTGTTGACACTACTTTGAAACTGCCGTTTTTAAATTTTGACAGCTTGCAGCGCTATTCTTAACGTTGTACTACAGCGACTTTTCTGTCCCACACTTTATTGTTACCAATTTGGCTTTCTCGTTCCGTATAAAAATGCATAAGAAATGACTACAGGTAGTTTTAACGTAATTGTTATTATCAATTTATTAATAAAAACGTTGTTACTCCTCTTTCAAACACTTTACTTTAGCTGCACTTTTATGCAGGTAACCACAATTGCGTAGCTGCACATTAAGGCAGCTAAAAACATTTAAGATAGCTGCATTTTTGATTTACCTGCACAAAAAATCGTGCAAAGGAGATTGTGCAGCTAAGTCAAAATTACTGTATTAGAAAAAGTAATGTTACGTACTTTTGGATTTTTGATGACGATATACTGTAAGGAACGACAAACTTTGTATACCCTCATTCACCACTAGTGGCGGTGGAGGGTATAAAATCAAATTTAATCCTGCAAATAAATTTAATATTAAAGGCTAGTTTACACGGTAAGACAATAAATTACGACTTTGTATAATCAAAATATTATGAAATTCTCTCCGTGTTTGAAAAAAATAAGAGTCTGTTGTAAGTGTTTTTCAGGTTTACACTTATGGTATCAGTAAAATCAAAGTAGAGATATTAAACAGCTGAGTTAATAACAAAGTTAATAAAAAAAAGCAGATCCCTACAGATAATATTGGGTTACGTGGTCCATTGTGGCTTAAATGGACTACTTACAACATGGTCCAATCTACTGTAATATGGACCATGTTATAAGAAATTAACATGCAGTGCTGCCAATAGCTGCATGATGTATACGTTTCTATAGTTTACAGTATTACACATTGGTAGTCCTGATGGTGTCCATTATTAATTGTTTATTTAAAAGTGAAAGTTTGTGAAATTTGTGAAAAAAAGGTAAAAAAAATAAAAATACCAAGTAAATATATTTAATAAAAGCAATAATAGACTACAGGGCACGCCATAAAAGGCGATTAGTAAAAAATGAAAAAATGCTTAAACTACCCCTTTAGTGTACTCCATACTGTAGTGGCATGGAGTACTTTTAAAACTAACCCACTTTAGTACTCCATGGAGTAGTTTAGGGACTAGTTCGGTGGGTTATATGGTCCCCTCCTAGGACATCGTAATATTAAATGGACCACCCTTTACCCATATACTTGGAGTAGTTTTGGAGTACTCCTACTCCTTTATGGACTACTCTTTACATGCATGTATGGACTAGTCTCGTTATCTGCAGGGATGGTTACAGTTTTAAAATATTTACAAAGACAACATTAATATTTTCTGAGTTGATTTTGGTTGTTTTTGTAATTGTATAAAAATGTTACCACCTTCAAAACACCTCTGGTGTGATAGGTTTCTAAAATGGATCAGAAAATAAAAATTTACCGACCGCTTGTCAAATTTTGTATTCTCTCTTAGTTTTTACATTTTGCTTTATTATGATAAGATTTTTCTCATCTTATGTTTTACCGTGTAAACTAGCTTTTAGCAGTACATTAAATACATTGTATTATATAGCGTTCAGATATACATTTTTTATTGAGTTAATATTCGGTTTATTGCAAAATTAAATTTCTGTTCACACATACACAATTAAGCTAACTCAAGCAAAATGTAAACAACTTTTGACATCTTTAAAGAATAAACAAAATAAACATCTTTTGCGCAGACCTAATGGATGGACCTTTGTTTTGTTGACATTTCAGTCGCCAAATGTCAAAACACTTTGTTTAGTGGTTTGTGTTTTGCTCACTAAACACACTTGCGACAGTGTTGCATTTTAATTTTACTCAATATTATAACAATTTCGTATTAATTGAATTATAAATAAATTGGAATTTAATATGGATAATTGAGTTCAATAATGGCATTTATTGCGCAAAACTCCCAGCATAAATATTCGCTTGCAGTAACGATAGTGTGATTCAGCAACTTATTTTTAACGATTGTTTACAGCTGTTTTTTTGTAACATCTCTGTCTACAAAATGTTAAAAAAAACGAAAAACACAAAAGAAAATAAAATAAAAACAAATGCAATTATTATTAACTTCCCGTGTTACACATTTTTTTTCATTCAAAATGCATTGAAAAAGGTCTGGCCATACTCATGAGTAAGACGAAGGGTTAATTTGTGGTTTTTATATTATTTTTTTTGTGAACTTTACATTTAGAATTTTGTTTTGGTTCTTAATTTGCTTTTTTTGTAAATTTTAAATTTAGGATTTTGTTTTTGTTCATACATTTACATATGAATATATCTTTGTATGTAAGCTATTTTAAACATAAAATACATTTTATCGATTAAATAAACACAACTTAAATTATTGTCGCTAAAATAACGACAAAACAAATGCTTAAGTTAACAGCTGACTTTAAACGACAGCGAATATCGTTAAAAATGTTACTGAATAGCATATTCGATAGATGTTCGTTATATTTATCGTTTATAAAAGTTATAAAAGTTAGTTAATCGCACTACAGGTGTCTTCTTGGTGTTTAGGTCACAAAAAGCCCTTTCGATTTCTCTTACCTCAAATCTTCGAGGAATAGCTGCTCTAGCATTAACAAATGATTAACAAATATATTTCCATTATCATTATAATTTCTTGGTCAACTTCCATTCAAGCTTATTAATGGTGGCTTAGAAATAACTGGTCTTTTAAGATTAATAGCTGCATGTCATAATGACTTTATGATTGTGGACATTCATCAAGTTCCTTTAGATACCAGGGAAGCCGTTTTCTAAAACTGCAGTAAATTTCTTAGCCTTTTTGTGCACTTTATTAAAAAAAATTTAAGTTGAGGGAATCTGTGCAATTGCCACTCTCTTCGAACTCTCCTTTTTCAGTCAAGAGACGCTCGATATCTGTAGAATATATCTTATTATTTTTGATTTGGGGGTTATGGTGGGATGTTTAACAGCTAGTTTAAGATCATTTTTAAAATTAACAATATCGAAATCCACATTCTCCGGTGTAGTAACTAGAATAGTTTTGTGCAATGGCTAAAGAGATATTTTTTATATTTTTACAAATTTATTTATGTGGCTGACATCGCTTAATAACCAGGCGGAGATACAATTCTATTCGGTGTTCATTATATTAACAATTAAAGGTGTGTGATCGGAAGATAGTTCTAAGGAAGCTTCAACATGAATCGTTTCTATAAGGATGTTTTAATCCACGCCAAAATCGGTGGAAATCTGGAATTTTTGCGACCAAATTTAATTCTTTTTAGTAAATGTACTTAGCAAAACACGACGCTTTGGTGTTATAAGACGTGACCCCCAGAAGGTATGTTAATATATTCGTTGTTTGCAGATAATCTTCACAGTGATCACACATTAGGTAGTGTTTGACTCAGGTTTTTATCAAAATGGCAGAACCTCCACAAGCTCTATCTCGAAAGTCCTTGGTATCATATAACATATAACCATTGATTTAAAATGTATTCCTTGAGGTCAAATAAGTTTCAGAAACGATCATAACATCAATTTGTTTATTTTTAAGAAAGTATTCTGGTGCATTTTTAAGTTGGCGGATGACGTTTGCGTTCCAAAAACAAATTTTTAGGCAGTTCATGGCTTTTTTAATACAGTATGCAATAACATCGATTGCATTCCCAGCATTTCCTGCATCCTGCTGTTTGTACTGTTTTCATAGGTTTTTTTTAGTCGACTTTAATAAGAAACGGGAGTTTTATCATTATTTGGCATATGGTTCGATTTTAAGACATTAGCGTAGGAGGTTCTTTTATTACTAAACTGCGATACCTAAATGTCATAAGTGTTTTCTTGAGGACAAGTGGCCGTGGCACCTTCTTTATAGACAATATTGTTTTCTGTATATCTGGAACACGCAACGTCCAAACTAAATGCATCTTGGTTATCATTACACAAAATCCAACAAAATGTGAGCGGAATTGGAGAACAGGGAGTGGCACCTCCCATACAAATGCAAAAAAAAATTACTCTATATACGGAGAATCATAGCTGTAACAAATTTCCAAATTTGGTACAAAAGGCTTCGATGTCAATGCATAAAATCTCGCAAAATATGAGCGGGATTTCCGTATATCGGGAAATCGTTACCAGTTACAGCTTACAAATTTGGTATAAATTTCTTGAATATCAAAGCACAGCATCTGTCAAAAAGTGAACAGGATTGGTAAAGTGGGAGCAGCAAAAATAGATTTTTGTTTATCTGAAGTGGACTGGATTGGGTAAGATAATATAGATTTCTATTTATACGGAGTACAGTAACAGTAAAATCATTCCATTTTTGTACTAATAGCTTAGATATCAATACACAACATTTGTCTAAAAGTAGGTTCAATTAGAAAAGTAGGCATGGCACCTCCTATGCAAAAATAGTATAAATGTATATAATTTTACAATAAAAAATGGAGCTTCCAACGAAACAGGTTTGTAAGGGAGAAACGTTTAAGTTTCGCTTGCCATATCGCTTACTGATTTTTTTATTGCTACCGTTATTCTTTAATATGCTCCCTTACAAACCTGCTTCGTAGTAAAGGAATGTCGTGGCTCTTCAAATGATTTATTTGTTTTTTTTTTTATTATTTGTTAAGAACTCGTTCATTGAACTCACTGCTTCTCTGTATACAGTAATTTTGACTAAGCTGCACAATCTCCTTTGTACGATTTTTTGTACAGATAAATCAAAAGTGTTATCTTAAACGTATTTATCTGCCTTAATGTGCACGTATACAATTGTGGTTACCTGCATAAAAGTGCAGCTAAAGTAAAGTGTTTAAAAGAAGTATAAAAACCCTTTTTATTAATAAATTGATATTTTTTAAAATTGGATATTTATATGAAAAAGTGGTTACCATATTTTTTTTTCTATTTTTAAAGCTGCCAAAAATATGATATGATAAATATGCAGGTATACATACAAAAGACACGTAAACAAGGGTTTTGAGGAATGATTACAGAAAATATGTATTTTGGTCAGTTAAGTCAAAGTGAAATTTTGGGCATTTATCTTAAAAAGAAATTTTTATGGGATTTTAAATAATAATGACAAAAATTATTCATTTTGTGCAGCTTAGTCAAAAGTGCACTTAAACGAAAGGCAGTTAAGTCAAAACTATTGTATTTTATTGCGTAGCGCTTAATTTTTAAAATTAACTATTAGTGCTTTGCAAATCAAGAAAATTTTTTATTGGGTTCTGTAATTCGAGACCTTATATGATTATAGTACCATGATGTGTTTCAGAAACATTATTAGGCGTATTAAAGTTATTTTATATTGGAGCTACCGTATGTTATAGATTGTTCATCAAAAAACTCAGTAGAGTGATTTCTAGTATTGAAAAAACCTTAACTAGACCTTAATTAGAATACAGTAATAATTGTAATGGGCATAGAGTAAATTATGGACCGATCTTTACAAAATTTATTAGTATAATTCCCAGTCATTAAAACGAATTTGTGCAAAATTAAATGAGACTTGGTGCATGCTCCCTTTAATGTATGAGGTTGTTCCACATTTGGGTTCATAACTCGTTTCCTACCGAACCGATTGTGCTGGATTTCAATCCCAAACTGCTTTGGAGAACTAGATAGAATTTGACACTAATTTAGTTCTTTTCTTCGGAGTCGTTAAAAAATTAGCGTTATTTCAAAAGACGGACAGACTAATGGACATAGCGAAATCAACTTGAAATAACTCAAGGAACAAGAATATAATGTATACATTATGGGATCTTAGATGAATATTAGGCCCCTCACCTCACCTCACTCAACTGAGGTGAGTTGTAAATAAAACAACTGGTTGTGTTGAGTTGTAATTTTTTGATGTTTCTGTTCGCCGCAATTTAGCAAAGTTGTAAACCATAATACAAAAATTAAAAAAATATCAACTCAGTTGAGTTGTGAACCGCAATAGGGGCCTTAAAAAAGTTTCACACGGAATGATAAGCTTAGTTTATATTCATTCACCACTAGTGGTGGGCTTAAAAAATTATGTTAAAAGCGAATAATAAATGAGTAGGCGAGAAACTTGTTCGTTACAAAATTAAAAAACGAGCTGACAAATGATTCTCACAGTTCTTTTGGGGCTTAATAAAACGAAATATACATTGTATAACATGGAAAAGGACATGCATTAATACAATCAGAATATTTGTTCTCATAAAGCGCCAAGGGAACTTTGAGATTCATTTGCTATCTGGTTTTTTAATTTTGCAACAAGCGAGTTTTGCATCTCACCTTCTAAAATGTGTTAATACGAATATTCCATTAGAGACTTTATGTAATGTAATATATAAATTTTTGGCTATAGTACTCACCACTTCACAATTAGCATCATCGTCATCGTCGTTGTCATCTAAGTTGTTAATTTGAGTTTGGTTATTTACAATTTCCCTTGTATTTTTAGAAGCATTAAAATTACTCGGCAACATAGTTTAACTTTTTATACTTTTTAAATTTAAATATTTTACCTAAAACAAATATTAAAAAAAAAGTTCATACATTTGCGGTCTTTTTTTAGAAAAAATATAAATTAAATGCAAAAAATATTCAGCTATGCCGAATCTTATAAACCCTTCACCCTAGCTTAAATTTTGATCCTACTAAGCTTATTTTTAATACTAAAAAACAATTTATTATTTGATTTTTTAAGCTAATTTTTAAATAATAATAAGTGCAATTCGCTGGTTTTTACAACAAAAAATATCTCACACAGTAGGAATATTTTAGCTCAATTTTATTAACATAGCTTGTTTTGTATGGACCACATCGTACCAATATGAATAATGGACCGCGTGAAATTATTATTAGTGTGGCCATTTTAAAGCTTTTCGGGAATTTTATGACGCTTTTTAGCCTCGCCACCCTTTTATTTTTTCCGAATACCCTTATTTAAAAAAGGCATTTTTCGACGCTTCCTCCATTTGTGGCGCATTGAATGCTTCTTGTTAGAACCATGTAATTTTGTTTAATTTTTGAAATGTGAGTGTTTTTTTGGCAACAAAATATCTGGTACTCGAATATCGCTTTTTGTGTGGATAAAATTTAAAAAAAAACGAAGCAGATATTATTGATTCCATAAAAAATTGTATATCTATCTAATAAACTAATTGTCTTTTACTGTCATTTAAAATTTTGCTTCTATATTTTATTTTCGTTAATTTTTTTGATTTTTTGAAACAGCAATAAAAATATGTAAGCAAGTATCAAGTCCGACCATATGATACCTTACACTACAGTATAAAAAACAATTTTTTCTAGTGTATCCTATTTTGGGTCCGCCTAAACAAAATTATGTAATGATGCTAAAATGCATTTAAAAGTTATTTGTACCGAATATTTTTTTTTTTAATTCACTCTACGCTTGTCTGCAGGAACGAAACCAGAGTCTCTGGCGGGAATCGAACCCGCAATCCCGGCGCTGATAGACTAGCTCACTACCAGCTAGCCTACCGGGAGTAAGTTAAAAAAAATGCTAAAGATTTATCATTTTAGTGATCACTTTTTTGGATTTTTTTTTCGTCAAATATTTGTTAAATATGGACATACCTTTAGTGGCACAGAAGTTCTGACAACTACAGGTGGCAAATCAACTTTTAGTTGCTCGCCATAACATAGGGTCTCCACCTGAGATAAGATATAAGATTTTTTTATCAGCAAACGTCAAATTCAATCGCAGAGAGTATTATCTTACGTGAAGACTCTCAAATAGTGTTAATATTAATATTATAATAAATCTTATAAGACAGTTGTTATGAGAAATCTTATAACAACTATCTTATAAGATGAGCTGTCAAAAATACACATACATGCATACATAAAAAACAATAATAAGACGCATTCATTAAAATGTTAAATTTTTTTGTACAAATAGTGAAAATCTTGTGATGTGTTAAAAAAAACAATATTTTTAACTAAAAACAAGAAAAAACTAAAAAAAAAGAATAAAAACGACACAAGTTTATTGTGCGAGAATCATTCAATTATGAAATCTTATAAGATACATGTTCCCCTTGTTTAAGATTAAGATTAACATGAAGAAATTTGTTCTCTCATGCTGCCGACGTTCTCTCACATATTATATCAGATATTATCTCAGGTGAAGACTCAGTGTAATGAGAAGTCAAATTGTGGAGTTCCATCAAAATCTTTAAGACACTTTTCCAGGGATGCAGTTTTTTGAGACTGTTTTTGCATCCTTCAGTAAGCTGAGGGGATCTGTGGAGGTGCCTTTCTCTTTGAAGTCATTCTTTTCAATCAAGATTTGCTCGACATATTTAAAATAAATTTTATAATATCGAGACTTCAATTTCTTAATTTCAATATTGGCAATATAAATGTCTGTCTTCTGGCAAACGCAGCGATATGTATATTCTCCGTGCATTGGGTAGTGATATATTTTTTGTATTATAACCAATTTATCCTTGAGCCAATTGTCGCTAGAAAATCAGTCGAGAACACAATTTTTAGGGTTAATTATATTTACTTTAGTGGGTGTATGATCAGAAGATAATACAAGGGAAGCCTTTATACAAATCGCTTGCATCGGGATGTTTTAACCACGCCAAAATCGATGACATCTGGAATTTTCTGCTGGTCAGTAGGCCAGTTGTACGATCGCTTAAACATTAAGTTCCATTTTAAAAATTTTGTCAAAACAAACTGGACTCTTTGATGTTATAAGTCATGGGAACCAGAAGGAATGTTTAGCGTTGTAATACCTAGCAGCCAGAAAACAGGGGCCGAATGATTAATAATATTTATAATTTTGGCTTTTTGATACTGTTAATCTAGGTGGACAGTATAACGATGAAATTAGAAGGTTTCAATTAAATTCTTCACGATAATTTCACATTAGAAAATGTTTGATTCGAGCTTATTTTAAAATTTTAAAAAACCTCCACAAGCTCTACCCCGAGGGTCCTTGGTATCATATAGTGTATAGCCACTGATTTCAAAAAAATTTCTTGAGGTCAAATGAGTTTCAGAGACCATCATTTGACATAAATGAGAAAATAGCTAAGTCCATAAATTATTCCTTTTGTGTTTCATAATTTTCCGTCCTTTTATTGCATTATGGGTATTATAGATTCGTCATGGTCGAATGTAGTCTTCTCACCAGTTTTCTTTGTTAATATGACAACATTTTGTTGTTGTTTGGTAATTTTACTTGTTCGCTCTCGATTTGACAACACTTCATTATAAATTTGACATTAAAATTTAACTATGAACATTTTAAAGCGTTTTGTTGTCATTTTGCTACCATCAAAACAACATTATTTTAATAAAACTCATATTTAATTTTTAATTATTATTTTCTCAAATGCGATTGGAAAGATTTTTGCCAATTAATCTAAGATTGCAGCAAAAATTTACATTGACAATAGTGTGCATTTATGCAAAGAAGATTAGTTAGATTAAAGATTATTGAAAAAATATTTACACTGATTTGCTAGTGAAAAGTTTGCAAGTACAAGTAATAGAAACTTGTAATTTATAACAACTTTGAATTATTACTAAACCGCATCATTACAAACGTTTTTATTGTAACAATCTGTAATTAAAATAAAGTTAATATAAACAACTTTATTTGGTATTCAGTTAATCGGCGTATTTAAATATGTACATTTATTTAAAAATACACTCGTGCGCAAAATAATAGAGACCCCTACTGGAGAATTTTCTTACAGACATATTTTTTTTTTATATTTTTTATTTACATTTTTATTTTTACAATATTAAATAAATGGAGTAATATAAAATGTAACATAACATTTAAACTTAGCATGCGTAAATAAGCTTATTGAAAGCTTAAAAACTGTTAGTAAATGTAATATTGAATATATACATATTTTCAAATATATAAATAAATCAACAATACTGGATTTTTTTTTATAATATTTATTTACATATTTACAGATTTTTTTTTTATTTTTATTATTTCCTATATGGGAAACCAAAATATGGAAACGTTTTAATATTTACTAAGCAGTTTTTTTTTTTTTTGGTTATTGTAATTGTGTAAATTTTAAATATATACTCTATAATATGCCAAGTATTTTTCTAACTAAAATTGGCTAAACTATAAGTTTTCTGAAAAAATAAGATTTTTATTTATTCTTTGCTATAATTTAAAATACAAAATTCTACCAGATACAATTAAACAATTAAGTATAATTTATATACGCAATCATCATTAATTTTTAAGCTTTAAAAAATATTATTTACCTCATACAAATAAACAATAATAGCTTTGTAAAACAAGTAAGAAAGTATAGGCAGGCAAGGCTATTGGTACCCTACACCACAGTATATAAGCCAACCTGAACCTGCCAGAAAAAATTATATTATGGGGTTAAGATTCATGTAAAAGTTCTTTGCGTCAAATATTTTTAAGCTAGCTTTTAACCCTCTTCTTCGATAGCATCTCCCTTTATTTCGTGGTCATATTTACATATATGCCAAAGTTTATGTTTTTAGGTTTTAACAAAAAAGTACCAATTTTTTTCAGCCTATAAGTTTTTAATCACTCAGGACCCTGCACTTATAATTGATTCTATGTCAAATATTAATGTTTCTGAGTTTAATATTTTAAAAAATTAAAAATGTATAATATAGAAAATTCAAAATGTACCACATTCAGAACGGAAAAGTAAAAGAAAGTAATTTAATTTCCCATTTTTCCCTTTTTGATACTTTTTTCTCCCATTAAAGTACCAAAACTTTCAATATACGTATATCTATGTCAATAACTGGAAAAAAATGTTTAGGTAAAAAAACTACCAATAATAGGTGTGCTATAATTAATTAATTATTTGTTCCATTCTTGCAAAACTCTGGGACGAAAGATTTAACAAAATAAAAAATTCCAAATTTTTTAAATCTCGAATTTCAGAATTTTAAATAAATCCCAATCTTTATTATCCCGAATTTTGAAAACCTCAATTCAAAAATCCCGAACTTAGAACCTTTCATTAGCGACTGGTCAATGCCGGCTATGCAGAGACAGTTAGAGCAAATTTTTAAAAGGTTGCATGGCATCAGCAATGCATTCCTTGGTCTCACAAGGCATATAACGTGTTTTGGGACATCTACAGTTTGTCTAAAGTTTCTAACAGCTTTTTTCTCTGTCGGAGTTTGTTATGCCATAAAAGAGAAATTCGTTTCATTTAAACCCAGGCTTCGCTAACTAAAGTTTAAAACGCATAGAAGGCCTTCGGCCGGCTGCAAGGATTTTCTACTCCATTATATAACAAACACCGGCTTCTCTAACTAAAGCTTCTAAATTCGGTAAAACGTTTGCATAAGTATACAGAGGATGTTAAAGAAAGCAGTTTAAACTTTAGACAGACTGTGGAACCAAGGAATGTATTGCTGATGCCATGCAACCTTTTAAAACATTTTCTACACCTGTTTAAAAAATGAAGGTTATTTCTTTTTGTGTTTTAAAAAGTGGACATTGCGACACATTTGAAAGTGAAGTAACACCAAAAAGTGTCCCAATATCTACGGACCTTATGACACTTTTAAAAGTGTTATAGCGTTTATGGACACTATGATTCCATTTGGTGTGCCATAATGTCCTTGGACATAATGACATGCCACCTTTGGAAAAAAGGGTTCTAGCATATATAACTTTCTTCAGCATTTTACTAATATTATTTAGAACTTTTTTAGTTTAAGTGATCAATTTTTATTTTTTCCATTTGTTTACAGCTTTTACTAGATGTACAAATACTATATTGTTAATATTAACGCTTAATTTTTCCGATATAAAATTATATGGCTATTTCTCATCCTTTACAAATAAACTGTTAGCGTAATGGAATTTGAATATTTAAACAAAAAAAGTTAACTTTTAAATGTGATTCAATATGAATATTTTAAAGCTGCGTTTTTAAGTAAAATCATCTTTTAAAGTTCAATTCCAAAACGTTTGTGATTTTGTTTTAAATATCAATTTTTGATGTTAAAAAATTAACTGGTTTTTATACCCTCTACCACTAGTGGTGAATGAGGCTGTTTAAGATTGAGTCTTTAATAAAAACACGGTTCACTTTTAATGTAATAATTTAACAATATTTATTTATTTAATTTTAATGTTTAAATTCATTTAGGTTTAGTTACACTTTTTGGTTTTTATGTTTTTTGTTGTTTTGCTTAAAATATGTTCGTAATGTTTTGTTTTTGTATTTGATTATACAATTTATGGTTTGTTTTTACTATTTTTACTTATCAACTGTTAGTTATTCACGGTTTAATGTTTGCTGATCGACTGAATGCTGATTGTTTTTCAATATGCCAAAAGGGTCACAAATTTTAAAAGGATTGTAGTACTCAATATAACGGAAAATACTGAGTGCAAATTTTTGCAACAATTTATAACTTAATAAAGTATACATATGAATATGAGCATTAAAGAAAATAAAATATTACAAGTTGTTAGCAGGCTAGGTCGTCTTTATTGGTAGGGATCATCTCTTAACATTCCGCCCCCCATGATATGGTAAAATATTCAACTGAGGGGTCCGGAAAATAAACAGGCACATTATAACATGGTGTGTTTGGGTTGCATCATTACAGTACAGATGATGCTTCTAGGTGTTGAACTGTATGCCACAGTATTAGGTGTGTATTCGTCTAGAACATTCACAACAAATAGGTTTGTTGAAAAATAGTAAAACTGAGATCAGACCATGCGACCGATGCCTCAAAAGTTATTTGTGTTAATTCTTGGGTGACTTTTTTTTAAATTTTTTATTTCAAACAATTTTATATCACAAAAATATTTTAAAGCCTCAGCACCAATATTGGCATTAAAGAGGCTAAAAGGCAACTAGTGTTAATTCATTATTTACATAAAAATATTAACTAATTTAACTTTAAAATTAATTTTTTACAGTTTTTTCTATTTTTTCAAGAAATTTAATTATAAATTACAAAATATTACTCAAGAAGTGTTTCGAGATCCCTTTAAAATGTTGACAAAAATTCAATGCTTTTAAAAAAAAAAAACTGGTAAATCATTGTACTCATTTGGACCAGCAAAACAAATACGCTGCTCTGACAATTCAAGGCGACATCTAGATACGGACAAATTTTGGCTTTGTCTTGTTAACCTATGTGTAATTTGAACATTCTGTTGGAATTGAACTGACGAATTTCCAAGACTATTAATGGATTTGAAAACAAACTTCATTATTTGCATTTTATACAATGCTCTTACAGGTAAGACTGATTGGCAGATTGAAAACCAACTTTAAAGCCTTGTTTTGCGCCGATTGTAAGCTCCTCAGAGATGCATTTTTCTTTAGCCCATATATTATAGAAAGGTAGGTTAAGTGACTATGTATCAAACTCTGATGTATTAGCATTTTCGTTTTAAAGTCAAATTTATTTTTGAATTTATATAAAACACCAATAGCAGAAGGTATTTTTGATTTAATGGATTCAATATGATCATCCCATTGTAAATTACTAAAAAACAACATGCCTAGATACCGTATGGTATTGATTTCCTGTATTAACACACCATCAATATGAACTGCAACTGTTTCGTCGTTCTTTAAAATGTATGGTCTTACTGCATTAAAAACCAGCTAGTCTTATATATTTTGCTAATATTGCCGAGTCATACTCTACATGAGTTTTTAACACCGGTATACTTATACCGATATAGAAAGCAAATATCATCCGCAAACATGAACAGTTTACCATTAAAGTTTATTTTGCCAATATCGTTTATAAAAATTTTGAATAAAAGTGGTCCAAGCACTCAACCTTGAGGTACACCACATTTAACAGCTAATAAAGAACTTTTGGTTTCTCCAATCTGAACGAATTGCTTCCTTTTTGTTAAATAATCTTTTAATGGCTTAACCCTTAAGCGGACACCAGGCCTGACCAGGCATTTTTGCGATCTTTTTTTGTTTTTTACATACATGACATAGCCATAGCTCCTAAATTTTTTATGAATTCCTCAACAAAGGTGTTTTGTATAAAAAAATTTTTTAAGTAATAATTTTTTATCCGTGGGCGTGGTAATCAGTCTTAAACAAATTTTATTCAAGTTTGAACACCCAGGGCCCAGCCAGGCCCTATACCATTATGTATATAAAACCAAAGATGCCCAGTAGTGGCTGATATCAGCAAATTAAACTCACACGTATACTTACGCTCTTTTGTTTGATCGTCAATCAACCAATAGGAAATCAGCATGTTGAGTGGGAGAGACAAACTACACTTGCAGAACTTCTGTGTCTTATTTTACATTTTAATCGTCATCGAGACTGCTGTGAGTTAACACATAAATTGAAATTATTGCGATTTATTAATGATGTCAGTCGAAAATTATTTTATGTTACAAAATGCTTTTGATGACATGCAATGTCTTATTTGTCATAAGACATTTAAAAAAACTAAGAAATATAATTTAAAAAAACATTTTGAAGATGTTCACAAAGACATGAATTATTTTCAGGGGGAAGAAAAAGAAAAACAATTTAAAATTTATAAGAAAATTTTTATTGAAAAGTTGAAGGAATGGGAAATCAATATAAAGAAAATGATGAAGATATGGTGGAGGAGAATTTAAAAATGGGTTTATCTAACTTAATAAGTTTATATATTGTAAAAAAAGGAAGGCCATTTTATATTGAATTATATTTGCTCAAAAAAACGCAATAAGCTGAATTCTTCTAGTTTGAGAAATATACTTTTATTGCGTAACTGCAATAAGAGTATCAACTTAGAAGATTTTATTACTTTTTAATTGCAAATTGAACAATGATTAATTGAGGGAAAATTTATAAACATTTCGAAGAATCTTTTTATTTCGAAATATATCATACTATCCAGATGTCCGCATATATAAATTATATATGTATGTATTATAGATATATATATACCTATCAATACATTCATCAAGAGTATTACTAAAATAAATACATTCACCAAGAGTATTACTAAAATATGTTCATTAACCCTCAGTAACATATAGTATACTACAGGCAACATACTGGCCATCTCTCAATAATTTCCATAGTAATAGTTATTGTGACCTACCAAGTAATGTAACCTTTAGTATACACTCTGTTCTTTACCTCAAGTGCAAAAAAGCATAAGCTGGCTGTTTCTTATTGTTATAAATATTGCGATCCCATTATAATTTAAAAAATTTTAAAAAGTGAAAATGCTTTATAATAAATAATTAATAAAAAATATTTTTATAACCGTTGCTTCGTTTTTTTTTTTTTTTTGTGAGAGTCTGTAAGGTTAGTGTCCAAATATGAGTCATTACTGTATTACTTTTAATATTTTTGACTTATATGCTTAAAACACGAAATTTAGTGTTTGTGCCTTGTGGGCTACATTGAGCGAAAAGGGAATCTATTTTTTACAGCCTCCAGCAAATTTATTACAGTGATATTTTTTATTTTTTGGTTGGTTTATAAGAGCGAACGCAAATACATCAAGGTCGATTATGTTATCGAGAAACTTTCGCCTAGAAGTTAGCGAATGTATATGTAGGATGAGAACTAAACCCACCCTTACGCGCCGACTTTTATATGGTTAAATCCAAGCAAAAAAGAATAGAAAACCTCCGCAACACCTGCCTTCGCAAGTAGTCCGCCAGAATCAAGTCGATCACTGGCCTCAATGGACGAAAAAGAATTCGACGCAACTATCCAAAATATGTAAAATTTACTCATACTGTGTGAGATATGCATGGTAGATTTATGCTACTCGAAAACAAAAAACTATTTCAAGAGATTTTAATCGTCTTATCTGATCTTATTAACATAAATATCAAGTGCTTTAAATTTTTACGTTAAGCATTTTCATAAATTTTTTACTTTTGCTTTCCCTTGTTGCTCGTTGTTGCCTGTAGGACACACTCCGTTTTTATGAAATTACTCCTTTTAAATATAAAATATGTATTTTTTTAATGTTAACCTCTATGTGAATCAATTGAAAATTTGTAATTTTAAGATGTTGAGTTATAGAGGGTTAATTTTACATTTCCCTTTTGTTAAACAAAGAAACAGAAAAAAAATGACAACACCCGCCACACATGTGCTTTCGTCACAATCTCGTTGACGACTAAATAAAATGAATAGCAAATTGATTTCTTCCAGTGTTATTTCGTCACTCTCACCAATACTACTACCTTGGGCATCAATGATAAGCAGCGTTACCGTTGGTGCCACTAAAGTGGCATTTTGCCACTTTTTCGACTGCTTGGATACTATTTGGCCACTTGTACAAAATGCACCCAAATGTGGTACTTTTTGCGATTCTTGCCACTTTTTGATACTTTTTACGCTAAGAAAATATACTTTTTTTCTTTCTGTTTTATTATAACCCCCAGCTTTAATATATGTCAAACTGTTTTAATATACATATGTATATGTAAGCAAGTTTATATGATATTTTGTTCTTGTCATGCGTGGTTAAATGAAAATCGGTTCAATAAACTTTCTATTAACCTGTTTTATTTATTATGAATAAGGGGATAAAGATATCTCACATATCGATGGTTTTCTTCTACTTTTCAAAAGAGACAAATTACTTTTTTTACCACATATTTAAAACTTTTTGCTATATATTCTTTTATAAATCAAGAAGTAGAAAAAATTCTTATAAATATTTAAAAGAATATATAGCAAAAAGTTTAAAATATTTGGTAAAAAAAAGTATTTTGTCTCTCCTTAGAAGTCATAAAGCAGAAACCGAACTGTTGTGTACCGAAAACTTGTCTAAAATTTTTGTAATTGACATTAAAAGTAAAATCTAAGTTTTTAAAAAAAATTGTGTAATGAATTGATAATAAGAATTGATATAAAAAACAAAAAGCTCAATATATTGAAGTATTTAGACCCAATATTTATAATGTCTAATAAAGATATAAACTATTTCGAATTAGTTTCAGAGTTTGAAGATATTATAACTGACCCAGATACATTTATACATGAATTTAAATTTCTAGAGAGTAAAGTAAATGACACGAATTATGAACACATATATAAAATTTCGAATGCTGAAATAGGAACATTGAAAAATAGATTTGATGAATATACCTATATATATATTCAAACTTGTACAAATTGATCTCTCATATTTTTACATTGTCACATAGTAGTGCTTCTGCTGGGCGTGTTTTTACTAAGTTAGCTTTAATCAAAAATAAAGTAACAAAAAGACATTTTACGAAAGTATGGAAGTTGTTTTAAGAACAATTAATTGTAAAATTTGTATGAAACCGACCATTAATAAATATGTAGCACAGGACGACATTGAAAAAGTTTGTTTTCACCTGATTCTTATGTTTTTGGAATGCTAAAGACGAATATGAACACAATTTTTTCCCATCACGTCACATTTATCAGATACACCAATTATTGTAATTTTGGAAGATGCTTTGTACCACAATTAATACCAAAATCCAGTTTTATAGTTTTGTTCTAGCAATAATAGACGAAATTGGATAAAAACTAAATATGCTATAGTAAAGAAATTAAAACAATAGCACTTAAATTTAGTAGCATGTATGCATGCCGTGCATTTATTTGTATTAATGTGAGGAACTGATTATATATAACGTATTTGAAAAAGTGATATTTTCGTTTTTTTGTTATAGGATTTCTTGTTTTCATCCGATTAAAGCTTAGCTGCCCGGCCCACGGTGTTGACAAGAACATTTCTTTCGCATATTTATATTGAAAACAATAATAAAAACTAAAATTTGTTTTTGTTTTCAAAACAAATATACGAAAGAAATTTTATTGTCGACATCGTGGGCCTGGGCAAACAACGTTTGTTATTAGGTTGACTGTATAATAAAATTATAAAACTATGGATGTTATTGTTATTAATTGTGGTACAAAACATCATCCGAAATTACAATAATTTGTGTATCTGATAAATGTGACGTGATGGGAGAAAACTGTGCTCATATTCGGTCATAGCATTCCAAAAAACATAAGAATCTGGTGGAATGGGCAAATAAATTTCTAAAAGCTTTTTAAATGTCTACCTGTGCAATATAGTGTCTTAAATAAATCAAAGAAAATGTATTCAGAAGGAATAGTACAAGAATTATATTACTAAATGTATATATAAAACACATTTCATAAATATCTTCTATTTGCAGCAACAATGTCATAATCCAAAAAACATGTTTGGCAGAAAACAAGTTCAACGTTTTTAAATTACCAAAACATTAAAGTAAATATTTTATAAAAATTACTTCTCGAGAGAAATATTTACAAAATACCTATTTATTTTAGTTTTTACACCATTTAAAATTATAATAAGTAGAAAAAAAACGTAAAAAATACATAATGTGGTGTACTTATTTTAATTTTAAAAGATGTGCCCCTTTTTTTTAAAAAAATCCAATTTTGGTGCCACTTTTTTTGTAGATATCCCCTTTTTTTGGTACTTTTTCAAAATATCCGACGGTAACACTGATGATAAGTCTGAGTTTATACGGTTCATTCTTTACTGAAAAGATTGCTACTTTATAGGCGAGAGAGGCGAGGGGTATGTACTCGTTTCTTTTCCACTCGCCCCTCTCGCCTATAAAGTAGCAATCTTTTCAGTAAAGAATGAACCGTATAAACTCAGACTAAAACACTGCATGCAATGAAAACAAAACGTATAGAAAACACACAAACACAAGAGAAGTCTTTGCTCTTCTCTTGGTTGTTTATTTTGGAGCGTAATTGTTTTTGTTTGTTCAGTAATCAGTGCTGCCACAGCCAGTACAATTTTTACAACCAAAATTTTTGAAAAAGTTACCAAATGTGAAAAAATATAACCAAATTTAAAATGCCTTTTATTAATTGAGAAAATCATTAAAATTTATTTTAAGTTGCATTGTAATACAAAGGTAAGATATTTGCACTTTATAGTAAAATAATAAAAAACAAATTTTAGAATTTTGTTTTTGTTTTCTATTCGAACGTTAACGTCCGAAATCGTTGAACAGGCTGTATAAGTCAAGAAAACAAAAGAAGATACCAAATTCTTTTACAAACCCCAATTTCAGCAAGATCAGTTAAAATTAACTACAACTTTAACTTCCAGTTAACAATATGTTTTGATAGCTATAAGTGATAATTAATTATAACTGAACTTGGTGAAATTTAGGGTAAAAGTTTTATTTATTTGAGACTTTTTTCGTAAAAAATATTTTTATTTTATAAGAGTTAAATCCGTCAAATTTCCATACAAAATTCAGTATATATATTGAAAGTTAATAAATTGAATATTTTTTAATATGTCGTTTTAAATAAACGAAATTTGTACTTCACAGTTACATACAAAAAATCTCATCTCTTACAGGAACCTTAAGTTATTGTTAGTCAAGAAAGCGGCCCTGAGGTCTTGAAAAACAAATCAAAGTGCACTATTTGTAAAGATGTAGACTATGTAAAACGTAACACTAGATTCTTCTGCCAATTTTGTAAAAATGCAGCTTTCCAAATATGATTATATATGCTTTAAATGTAACCAAGACTGTATATGATTTTATTATTATGCTCTCCATTTTAAATATAACACTAAATTTTATTATTTTTTTTTTTTACTTGTTTCTCTCAAATTGTTATATTTTTTGTGTATGAATAAAAAATATAGTTTATTTCAAAAACCTACAAGAATATTTTATTAATTTGAACGCAGTAGCAATTAAAGTCCACACAAAATACAAGAAGTCCCAGCCAGGCCCTGGGGTTTGTTTGTGTAAAATCATTTTGGTGTTTGCTTAAGGGTTAATCTAGCGAACTTTTAAAACTGCCGTCCTTTCTATTTTTTACCCCCACTACAATAGTGGAGAGGGTGTTATGCGTTTGTGATGATGTATGTAACACTAAAAAAAATTATTCCCAGACCCACCTCGAAGCATACCGATCGACTCAGAATCACTTTTTGAGTCGATCCGTCCGTCCGGCTGGCTGTCTGTTGGTCCATGTAACCTTGTGCGCAAATTACAGGTCGCAGTTTTAAAGATAATTTGATGAAATTCGTTAACTAAGTACGTTTAAATTGTTATAAGGACAAAGGCTATTTAAAATATTGAGAGTCGATCCATATCATATGCCTAGCCCCCATATAAACTTCTTTCCGTGATAGAATTTTTGTGGCCATAAATTATCTTATTATGTTTGTTATTATTTTGCTTTTGTGTAAATTTTATATTTAGGATTTTGTTTTTGTTCATACATTTAAGATACTTTAAACATAAAGTATATTTTATCGATTAAATAAACACAACCTAAATTAATGTCGCTAAAATAACGACAAAACAATTGCTTAAAGCTTCGTACAGACGGTGGTCAGATCTTACAATGTTGTCATTTTTCTGACAATGGTTCCATTGCCAGCTGCATTAATTTTACACATCTGCCAATGTTCACACAGTTGCAAGACATTTTTAGGCAATTTTAATGATAACGTTGTAAGATCTGACCACCGTCTGTACAAAGCTTAAGTTAACAGCTGACTTTAATCGACAGCGAATATCGTTAAAAATGTTACTGAATAGAATTTTTGATAGATGTTCGTTATATTTATTTTAACGATTCGATTATCGTTATAAAAGTTAGTTAATCGCACTACTGTAGTCTTTTACAAATGTTCTTTAAGATTTCTGCCTATTCTTACTACGTTTGTACGTAGCCTATTTGCGAATAAAAAGTATTTGCGATTGACTGATGGCGTTTTCTTTTCTAAAAAAAGTGTTGCATAAGTGTTACATGAGCCTTGGCAACATTTTAAATGCACCTAGGCTTGCCATTTCTATTTTGAGAAAAAGAGGACGCCAGCATAAAAAATGTAGGACATTTGTTCGAAAAAAGAGGACACTTTCTAAACAACTTAATATTAATAAAATCAACGACGGCACACAAAACTTAATTTGGGTAATTCCATGTCAAGTCAACCAAGAGTGGGACTCGACCACTTTCGATTTGAATGCAATTTGGCGAGAGGGTTTATTTGATCCCATAAAGAACACATATCAACGAAAAACAATTTTTTAATTTTTTTTTCAAAAGTTATGTCATTCAAATTGTCATAATATCGCCGAATAAGCCGAATGTGTTGAGTTTATTCTTTTAATATCTCGAAAACTACTTTACATACGAAGATGATTTTTGTCAGTTTAAAGAGAATGCTTGAGGCTACAATAAATATATTGAAAAAAAATGTATATGCAATATATCAAATTTTAAAAATGGACTAAGTCAAAACCCTTTTTTTTGCTGATTTTTTTTTTATATAAAACTGTTTTTTAAAAATCCTAAAACTTTGAGGGATGTGCTTTTTTTAAGATATGATTTTTTTTTCTTTCCAAAAAGAATCTTAAAATAAAATTTTATTATAATCATTTGAGCAATAAGTATTTATTTGAACAAAAGTAACGACATTGATAAGTTTGCTTTTGCTTATTTGTTCCATTTTTTTTTGGAAGCTCCATTTTGGGCACATTCAAAGAAAAGTACTCTTTTTGTCACGTTACGTCCCCAAAAATTAAATCATACCTATCTTAAAAAAACCCGAGCACCTAAATATTTTTTTTTTTTAATGAATTTTGTGAACTGTGATTTAAACCCAGGAACAAATTTACAATGAAGGTGTAAAAAGCCGGACAACCCCGGACACTTGATGAAAAAGAAGTAGGACTGCCCCGGATACCCAAAAAAAGAGGACGGTGTCCGGGGAAAAGAGGACGGATGGCAACCCTAAATGCACCCCAAATTTTGAAGAAGTGTTTCATATTTTGCCCTGCCTTTACACATGCAAGTAGTGGCATGCCACTACTGTATACATACATATTACACGGTGCTACAAATGAGCACTTTTTTTTTATACTTGAAAAGAGACCTAGTGTAGGTTATAGACCTTATTTAGTAGATCATAAATCAATTTTTAAAAGTTCGGAAACACCCTCAAATTTCGGAGTTATTCCGAAAAAACTATTTTCGGGTAGGTTCGAGTAGTTATGAACACGTAACTCAGTTAATTTTAATCGGATTTACAATTTTAAAATGGTTTCAGAAAGAAGAAAAATGTGTTTTTCTAAATATATACTCTTTTTGGTATATATATTAAATTTTTGCAGTGATATTTTTAATTATATCTGATTTTAATTTTATTTTTTCTAGATTTTTCAACTTTGGCGCCATTTTTTTAAATTAGATTGTTCAAAAAAATACCCTCATGTATATATTTCATTAAAGCTAATAAAGTTCTGAGTTAAACCAGCTTTCAATAAATAAAATCGAGTAAAAAATAAAAAAGTTATTAAGGTTTTTCAAAAGTTAAAAATTTTGCTTTTACAAATATTGATCAATAGCTACTACACAGAAAAAATTTTCACCAAAATTTTTTTCAATTAATTCAATAATGCTGTTTTAAACAATTTTTTTTAATTGTTCCAATTAATTTGCCTTAATTGAAAACAAAAATTATAATGTTTGTGTGTATATTTGCAAATATGAAAACATACACACAAACTTCAAAATATTTTTAATTCTCAAACAATTTTTTAATTGTTTCAATTAACTGTGTTGATTGAAAAAAATATTTTGATTTGTGTTTACGTTTTATATAGTCTCTTTTACTGGTGGTCAAATTTCAATTAAACCTATTGATTGAAACTGAACAGCAAGAAAAGCTCAAACTTACAAATGCGTTAATTGATACGATCAATTTGTTTGCAGGCGGAAAATCAGTAAATAATTTAATTAATAGTACAAATTTCTAACAAATGCGTTAATTGAAGTTGGTGTTTTATTTTTTCTGTGTACATTTTCTTTATTTTTTTAATCTTATAATGATATGATTATATAAATATTTTAAAATAACAGTATTCAAAATATTTTATTTAGAAATTAAGAATATATGATTAAAATGCTTGCTAGACCTCTTTCGCTTGTACATCAAATCGTCTGTTTCTCGCTTTAGTGACTAGCAGTAATTTGAAATCATTCTTACTTGGCTTTTTCCTTCGAAGCGTCTTTCGATATCCAAAATGTCCTGGTGAAATCGTTCGCCTTGCTTATCACTGAATTGTCCTAGGTTTTCTGGGAAAAAATCTAAATGTGCATGCAGAAAATGATCTTTAATGGACATTTTGCATCCCATTCCTGCATAAGCCTCAAGAAATTCTTTTACTACTTTCAATATAATTTTCACTTTTTTTATTTCCCAAAAAATTTTCACATAAACTAATAAAGCTTCTCCATGCTCTTTTTTCCACAACATTTAGTTTCATTGTGAATTCTTCGTCAAACAAGATTTTGCGGATTTGAGGTCCAACAAAAATACCTAAAAATAAAAAAAATAATACAATTATATTTAGAAATCAATAAACATTTGTACCTTCTTTTATTTTTGCTTCACTTATTCTTGGGAAAACTGATTTTAAGTGTAAAAAGGCATCGGTTTCCCTATCCAGGCGTTTCACGAATTGCTTCATGTATCCTAATTTGAGATGTAATGCTGGCAAAATTATTTTTTCGGTACTCACCAGTGGAATTTTTAAGACGTTTTTCTTGCCAATTTGAAAAATTGTTCTTGATGGCCAGCTTTTTTGCTTGTATTGGCCACAGATAAAACAAAAATTATTACGCTTATCACACACTGAAATAGAAGTTAAAAATCCACATTATATTTTTTTTATTAAAGATAAAAAAATAACACAAACTTACTTTTTTAATTTAAATATTTAAGTAACACTAATCTTTTCACAAATTCAAAATAGTAACACTTTATTTTTAAAATAATAAACAATTTATTTCTTATACACCCTCTACTTTAGGTATGTATGTTTTGTCATTATGGATTCATATATTACAGTTTGTGTGTTTATCACAAAAGTTACAATTGACATAAAATGCTTACAAATAAATTTTAAAACATTGTTTCAAATCTATATACTTATATAAAAATTAAATTTATTTTAATTTCAAAAAAAAAAAAGGAAATTGAAAATACTTCCCTTATAGTATATTTTATGTTTAAAATTTACTTCAGAATAGTGAAGGGTATATTAAATTCTGCATTACCAAGTGCAATGCACTCAAGTAATAAATAAATGTCAAAATATCTAACGGCAAAATTAAAACAAAAACATAAAGAGCATTGCAACTTAACTTAAGTACATATTTAATTTATCTCTTGTTATCTCAGTATAAAAAAAAAAATTATTCTCACTTAAATTTTTTTCCGCTTGGGGGTATCAAGTGCTATTTAAATTTAAATAAAGTTTAATAACTTTCACAAATATTGTCCGATTTAAAAAAACCAAAGTTCATTTTATTTGTTATAAAATTCTATTTCAAATTTTTTTTACAAATACATCTGCTTTTATAGAAAAAATTATAAAAAAAAGAACTCAAAGTTAAAAAAAACATAAAAAAATAAAAAAATTGCAGATGTTATTACGAAAATTACTACCAATATTTAATTAATATAGCATAAAATGTATACGGTTGTAAAGATCTATTCTTTGTCCTTCTTAAAGCGTTCAAAAATTGAAGATCGGATTAAAATCAACTGAGTTACGTGTTCATAAGTACTCGAACCTACCCGAAAATAGTTTTTTCGGAATAACTCCGAAATTTGGGGGTGTTTCCGAACTTTTAAAAATTGATTTATGATCTACTCAATAATGCCTACAACTTACACTAGGTCACTTTCCAAGTATATTTTCACTGTAGCACCGTGTTATCAAAGAAAATCTTTTCGAAATAGTGGAATCTCATGCCATTGGCTTTTGAGTTTACACATGCCACTGCGAGTTCATTTTCAAAATGTCGTTGAAGCGTCAACTTGAGATAATTTGTTTACTTCTCAAATTTAAAAAAAAAGTACCAAAAAACAAAATTGAGTTACGGAGTTAATCATATAGGCACATTTTTGGGGAAATGGTTTATATTTATTTGTATAAGCATTATTTTAACTATAATAATCTATATATATAAAAATGAAAAATGTTTGTATGTGTGTTTGTTTGTTTGTTTGTTTGTTTGTTTGTTTGTTGGCTTATAGACTCCTAAACTACTGAACCGATTTTCCTGAAATTTTTACAGATACATCACGTGAGCCCTAAAAATAAAATAGGCTACTTATTTTTTCGATAGGGGCAGGGGAATTGGTATCCCCCATAGGATGCCAATATTAATTATCGCATATATTAAGATCCGCTGAACGCATTATGCAGAACTTTTGGTAGTAAGATCTTCTAAGCCCCAAAATTAAAATAAAATAGCAGCGGGGGAAGTGGAATCCCCCATAGGACGCCAATGTTTAACATCGCATATCTAAAGAACTGTAATAGTGAGAATGTTCAAACTTTCTAGAAGTCACTCTTATGGTATACAACACTTTTGAAAATAACAATAAAGCGGGTAGGCGCAGGGGGGGGGGGGGAAATACCTCCCATAGGATGCATATATTAAATATCGCTCAACTAAAGAATTATTAAAGGGAGAGTCTTCAAAAGTGGTTAAAGCTATTATTATAGTAAACTATAAATTTCAATATACAAATGGGCGGGGTAGACGGGGGAGGAGCAGTACCCCTCATATATAGAAATATTAATAAGAGCCACTGCACGCATTTTGTTGAACTTTTGGTAGTAGGATCTTCTGAGCCCCAAAATTAAAACAAAATAGCGGCGGGGGTAGTGGTACCCACCATAGGACGCCAATGTTTAATATCGCATATCTTAAGAACTGTTATAGTGAGAATGTTCAAACTTTGTGGAAGTCACTCTTATGGTATACTTCACTTTTGAAAATAAAAATAAAGCGGGTAGGCGCAGGGGGGGAAATACCTCCCATAGGATGCATATATTAAATATCTCTCAACTCAAGAACTATTAAAGGGAGAGTCTTCAAACGTGGTTAAAGCTTCTATTATGGCAAACTTTAAATTTCATATAGAAATGGACAGAGGAGGAGCAGTACCCCTCATAGATAGAAATATAATTTAGAGCCGCTGCACTCTTTTTATTAAACTTTTTGTAGTATGATCTTCTGAACCCCAAAATTGAAATAAAACAGCAGCGGGGAAATGTTACCCCCCATAGGACGCCAATGTTTAATATCACATATCTTAAGAACTGTTATAGTAAGAATGTTCAAACTTAGTAGAAGTCACTCCTATGGTATACTACACTTTTGAAAATAAAAATAAAGTGGGAAGGCGCAGGGGGGAAAACCTTCCATAGGATGCATATATTAAATATCTCTCAACTGAAGAAGTGGTTTAAGCAGTGTAGCGAAGCGCACCGGGTTAAGCTAGTGCTCTATAATTAACAAACTTGCTTTTATAATACATAAAAAAACACTATCGGCACAAAAAATACGATCTTAAGCTTCGTTCAGACGGTGGTCAGATCTTACAATGTTGTCATTAAAATTGACTAAAAATGTCTTGCAACTGTGTGAACATTGTAAGCTCATTTTCATTTGGCAGATGTGTAAAATTAATGCATCTGACAACATTATAAGATCTGATCATCGTCTGTACGAAGCTTTAGCTTTACAATTTTAAATACATATTTAAATCATATTTAACTAAAAAAATATTTGATTCATATATAATTCATCTTGGCAAATTTTTTTTTTAAATCGGTCCCATACAAATACCACTTCCGACAATAATAAGCTTCCGCTCAAAAATCGCTTTAATATGAACGAAACGCATATGGGCATTTCTCCAATGTCGAATGCGACATTCGTACGCCTTAAAAGTGAAAAAAAAACATATACCAAAACATTAATTTTATTTTGACAAAAGGCGAAACTTATAGCTCTTGATTATAATTTGTGCTTAGGTTGATTTTTAGCAATTGTTCGTTTTCAAGAAAATTAAAAAAAACCCAAGGCATTTGCATGCGACAAAAACAGAAGTTGTTTTAACGGCAAACAGTTCAAACACTGATTTCAGCGAAACCTGATAAAATATTTTAATGCGACTAATTTTAAAATATTATGCATTGATGTATCTTAATAATGGTTTTTATTTAATTCAAAAATATTGTGTAGTTTATATTTTATTTAATTTTAATCACTGTCGCACGCTACATGTTGCATGCGACATTTTGTTCCATCATACTTTTATGTTTATGTTTTTACTTTTTATGTAATTAGACATGCGTAAGATGATTCTACATTATTTTAAATTCATTCAATATATTCATTTTCTCATCAAAAGTTATAAAATTATAAAGAAAAATACAAATCCAAATTTTTAATATTTTTAATTAGGCTTAAGTTCATCAAATTTAATTTTAATTAAATTATTTTTATGAAGAAAGGAATTTTACAACATGAAAATTAATTAAAATTGATATTGATAATCTTTCATTTTTGACCGTGGCCGGGGCCGGGGCTCGAACCGCCATGACATGTTTCGATCGCAACCACTCGATCTCCTTAGATGGATTTGCCGTTTTACACTCGCAGCCATCGACGACTTCTGAAGTAAGGAAAAACATGTAAAATCAATTAAAATGGATAATCATTCAAAAAAGCAAATTTCGATCTACCAAAGGTTACAATACAATTTGGTTTAAGGATTGATGTTTGAATATTGACGTCAGCAGTCGTCGATGGCTGCGAGTGTAAAACGGCAAATCCATCTGAGGAGATCGAGTGGTTGCGATCGAAACATGTCATGGTAACCTGCCTACCGCGGTTCGAGCCCCGGCCACGGTCAAAAATGAAAGATTATCAATAACAATTTTAATTAATTTTCATATTGTAAAATTCCTTTCTTCATAAAAATAATTTAATAAAAATTAAATTTGATGAACTTAAGCCTAATTAAAAATATTAAAAATTTGGATTAAAAACCATAAATAGTTCAACAAAATAACCACAATACTAATTATTGAAAAATACAAATATAGAACAAAAACTATCTTCACTGAAAATAGTATTGCTAGTCTCAAATAAAGTTTTTTTTTAATGAAAAAAGCTGTCCTTGATGCTTGAAGTTGTTGGCCATCGCAAATAAAGATATTTTAGAAAAAAAAATTTTGGAATTTATGCATTTTACACTTACGATGTCGCACGCTACAAAATTAAAATAAGTAGCAAGAAAAAAGCACTGATTATTTTCCAGCAAAATTTTTTTTCATTTAATTTGCAATAAAAATATCTGTTTGTTACTAATATTCGAAACGCATTGTCCAAATACCCTCGACGCACTGATAACAAATTTTCTTTTTCAATGTCTCACGCTACATCGAAATATACGGTAAAGCAAAGAAAAAATTTGCCGTAACTGGCAATCGCATCCTTCCGTTTACATTTTTTCTTTATTGTTTGAATATAAACTGAGATTTAAAAAGCAATTGTCAATGCATAATGTTTCTCATTAAGATCATTTAGCAAAACAAAACGTACAATAGAAATGTTCAAAACAGAACTTTTTCACTTGTTCGACTTTGCATTTGAATATTTCAAAGTGTGTTATGAATAAATGTAAAATTTGTTTAAATCATTGAGAGTTGATAGATTTGCTATAAAAATATGATAAAACAACATACCATATACATATATGAATCTTAACCTCATAGCATAATTTTGTTTTTTCATAAACTTTGGTGGAGGGTATTAAATGGTCGGACTTGATCGACAATACTTTCTTACTTGTTTTCTTTTTGTGTTCTTAATTTCGTGCCACTGTAAATGTTTTTACTCTATCAATGACGTTATCCCGTCATCTGTTTTTTCTGTTTACATTTATTGTTAAATCAATTAAATAGAATATATTCACCTTTTTCTTTATTAATTTGTAGCTAATATTTTAAACGTGTTTGTAGTGAT
Source organism: Pollenia griseotomentosa (assembly GCA_963931875.1). Lineage (NCBI taxonomy): Eukaryota > Metazoa > Arthropoda > Insecta > Diptera > Polleniidae > Pollenia > Pollenia griseotomentosa. The sequence continues at coordinate 13,286,813 of OZ007565.1, forward strand.
TTCCGGCAATTTTGTTATATTTATATTTACATTTTTTTCCCAACAAAACAAGTTCCATAACATGAACACAACAATAAAGAATCAACTTTGTCAAACTAGAATTCTGACAACTAAAACTCTGAATAAAAAAAAACAAGAAAAAAGCTTAAAAACAAAACAATGAAAAGCTTTTGCACGAACAAATGACAGTTAAGAAAAACTTTTTCATAAACAATAATACACATGTAAAAATTAAGTTAAGACACAAACCACAAAAAGATAATTTTGTTAAATTTTTAGAGCTGCCAGATTCGATAAATAATGCATGCATACGTGCGGGAATTTCCGCCAATTTCATTTTATAATGTTGTCATTTTTCTGACAATTGTGTCATTTTCAGATGCATTAATTTAAAACATCTGCCAAATGAAAATCAGTTTACAATGGTCATACAGCTACAAGACATTTTAATGACAACATTGTAAGATCTGACCACCGTCTGTACGAAGCTTTACAAGTGAAATGCTATCAAATACAGTGCTGAAATTGCATGCTTCAAAATAGCAAAGCAACTACTTTAATAAGAATTGTTGTTACTGTCGTTAATAAGTTTTTTTTTTTTAATTTAGACGTATTATCATAGAATATTTAATATCACGATGTCAACCGTTATCGTTCGTTTGAATTTTCAACGACAAACAGCTGATTTCCTCCCCACTTAAAGCACGAAAAGTCGATTGAGAATACAAGCGACTGATAACGTCACAGTTTTCATACAAATTCGCGGCCTACTAAAAATTAATATGCAACCAAAACTGTAAAATTCAGTCGCTAGTGTTTTGGTTGTCGACCAATGTATTTTGATGTACATAATAGTAAACGAAATTATTGCTTTACACACGAACATTAAATATTTTTAAAAACCCCACTAATAAAATTAGCAATACATAATAAAGACCTGCACGAGTGTATCTGAAAGTATTGTTGAAACAGATACACCAGATATTTATCTGTTACTACTGATATAAATGAGAGAATGAGTGTAACTGATATTGTATGCAGCGTTGCCAGAATGAAGATTTTATCTTATTTTTGAAGATTTTTTGCCTAAAATAAGATTTAAAGATCTTTTTTCTCAAATTAAGATTTTTTATTTTTAGAAATAAAAATTCTTAACTTAAGGTTTGTACAACTTACATAATTTAATTTTAATATATTAAAGAACAAAAAAGTTCATGTATTTAGTACCAAAAGGTAAAACTAATGGAACTTAACCCTAGGATTACCGTCTTGGTCTAGCCAGACTAAATTTGTGTTTTGCAATTATTGCAATTTTTCGAATATAACAACAAAAAAAAAACAGCGGCGTCTATAAATGATGTGTGCTGAATCGAATGAAACTAATTTGGATTTGATTGGAGCAAGATTAGTGGGGTGAAATTCTATTTTTATGTAAAAGTCTATGAAATTACCCTCTGGGGCGGACCAAATTTTTTTTTTGCAATATTTTTCATATAGAATAATATATCAAAAAAAACAGAAAGGTAAATTCTAAAAATGATATTTTATGAATGGAATGAATCAAGTTCGAATTAAATCAGAAAACTACGGCCCGTTATGAGCTAAGTATAATTTAACTACAAAAACCAAGCGGAAAACTCGTTTCACTCAGTTTCGAAAAAGCAATGTGCAAAATAAGGGACTACATATTCGATGACTTGCATGTAAAATAAAATAATAAAATTATATAATTAATTCGTATACAGGGGTGTCCTTTAAATCGAAAAGGCAAACATTTTAAACGTCGTTTTTTAATGAGATTTCTGTGATAAATGAATTTTATGACAAATATTTTACAAATATTTCTCTATTAAACAGAATTTAATAACAAACATTATAAAAATTTGATTAAAAGTGTATTAAAAACAACTTCCAAATTCTTGTGTTTTCGATTTCCAGAACACCCCTGCTTATCTAAAAGAATAATTTAATAAAAAATATATTTATTTACTTTCAAAAGATTTTGTTATTCGTGCTTAATTCCCAGTTTTTATTATTGATAAAAACACTTGTAATTTATTGTTGATGGGATAAGCTATTCCTATGCGCATTTCACTGGTTGCTTAGGCCAGATCATCAGGAAACTTCATCCATAAAGATTTTAGAAAAACTAAAGATATTAAACCAAATAAAACTGTTAAGCATATAAGACTTATAGCAACAGTTCTACTTGTAATAATATCAAAGTTTAAACAAAACACATCAACAATAAACAGTGGGTTTATCTCATCTTACATTCCCCACTAGTGAAATGCGCATAGGAATAGCTTATCCCATCAACAATAAATTTCAAGTGTTTTTATCAATAATAAAAACTGGGAATTAAGCACGAATAACAAAATCTTTTGAAATTAAAATTTTGTATTCCCAAAAATTGAAATTACTTTTTGATATATTTATTTACTTTTAATTTAATTAGGGTTTTTTTGTAGCTGTTCTAATTGGTTTCAGGCCTGACCAAGAGGAGCCCTAAGTGGTAAAAAGTTACCTAGGGTTAAGAAGCTTTTGGTATGAAAATTCCACATTCCATGTTTTTGATTATTATTAAATAAATTGTATATACATTAGTGCTTTACAATGTCTTTTCAAAGGTGTACATTATTTTAATAACAATTCCATTAGGAATATATTTAGGGAAATCCATATAATCCATATATTTTCGAATGCCTTCGATACATCAACGGTATCAAATATAATACTAAACTGAGAACCCTTAAAACTTCATATGATGTATGATCTTCTTGCCAAAAATTTATATATCTCTAATTTTAGAGTTTAATTACTTCCAATGAAACTTCTTTATTGATATGAACTTTTTTACGTTCTTATTTATTAGAAAACAAATGGACTTAAAGTATATTTTTAGAAAGAATTTTATGAAAAATATAACTATAAACACAATTTAAGCCTACAATCTAATTTTGTAAAAATACCCCAATTATGTATTTCAATTTAAATAGTTTCCATAATTAGAAGTATTTCCTTTTAAACAATTAATAATTTTTACTTCTTTGCCCTTGTTATTAAAAATTTTAAGATTTTCCTCTTCAAAATAAGATTTTTTTTTTTGGTCTTATGAAGATTTTCTTTCCAAATCTTCTGGCAACGCTGATTGTATGGTTTTGCTTTTGCCCACTCACCATATCTTAAAAACAAAAACAATATTTTAATATACAACAGATAACCACAGATATTGTAGACAAACTTATTTGTAAACAAAAAAAAAAAATTTTATGACATGCTCAATCCAAAACCATAAGCAAGGTTTTGGATTGAGCATGTCATAAAATTTTTTTTTTTTTTTTTTACAAATAAGTTTGTCTACAACAAAGACGCCCAGTAGTGGCTGATATCAGCAAATTAAACTCACACGTATACTTACGCTCTTTTGTTTGATCGTCAATCAACCAATAGGAAATCAGCATGTTGAGTGGGAGAGACAAACTACACTTGCAGAACTTCTGTGTCATATTTTACATTTTAATCGTCATCGAGACTGCTGTGAGTTAACACATAAATTGAAATTATTGCGATTTATTAATGATGTCAGTCGAAAATTATTTTATGTTACAAAATGCTTTTGATGACATGCAATGTCTTATTTGTCAACAGACATTTAAAAAAACTAAGAAATATAATTTAAAAAAACATTTTAAAGATGTTCACAAAGACATGAATTATTTGCAAATAAATAAATAAATAAATACATTCACAAAGAGTATTACTAAAATATGTACATTCATTAATTTTACATTTCCATTTTGTTAAATAAAGAAACAGACAAAAACATGACAACACCCGCCACACATGTGCTTTCGTCGCAATCTCGTAAACGACTAAATAAAATGAATAGCAAATTGATTTCTTCCAGTGTTATTTCGTCACTCTCACCAATACTACTACCTTGGGCATCAATGGTCTACAACAAAGATGCCCAGTAGTGGCTGATATCAGCAAATTAAACTCACACGTATACTTACGCTCTTTTGTTTGATCGTCAATCAACCAATAGGAAATCAGCATGTTGAGTGGGAGAGACAAACTACACTTGCAGAACTTCTGTGTCTTATTTTACATTTTAATCGTCATCGAGACTGCTGTGAGTTAACACATAAATTGAAATTATTGCGATTTATTAATGATGTCAGTCGAAAATTATTTTATGTTACAAAATGCTTTTGATGACATGCAATGTCTTATTTGTCATAAGACATTTAAAAAAACTAAGAAATATAATTTAAAAAAACATTTTGAAGATGTTCACAAAGACATGAATTATTTTCAGGGGGAAGAAAAAGAAAAACAATTTAAAATTTATAAGAAAATTTTTATTGAAAAGTTGAAGGAATGGGAAATCAATATAAAGAAAATGATGAAGATATGGTGGAGGAGAATTTAAAAATGGGTTTATCTAACTTAATAAGTTTATATATTGTAAAAAAAGGAAGGCCATTTTATATTGAATTATATTTGCTCAAAAAAACGCAATAAGCTGAATTCTTCTAGTTTGAGAAATATACTTTTATTGCGTAACTGCAATAAGAGTATCAACTTAGAAGATTTTATTACTTTTTAATTGCAAATTGAACAATGATTAATTGAGGGAAAACTTATAAACATTAAGCACGAATAACAAAATCTTTTGAAATTAAAATTTTGTATTCCCAACATTGAAATTACTTTTTGATAATAAACAGGCAAGTGCACCGCCTAAAAAAACACTTAATTGACAACATCTTTTGTAAGTTGTTGTTTGTTTTTATTTTGTTTTTCTTAACCTACTTACAACTACAGTTAATGTTGAGAGAATTTCAACTAATTGTAGTGGGGAATGTAAGATGAGATAAACCCACTGTTTATTGTTGATGTGTTTTGTTTAAACTTTGATATTGTTACAAGTAGAACTGTTGCTATAAGTCTTATACGCTTAACAGTTTTATTTGGTTTAATATCTTTAGTTTTTCCAAAATCTTTATGGATGAAGTTTCCTGATGATCTGGCCTAAGCAACCAGTGAAATGCGCATAGGAATAGCTTATCCCATCAACAATAAATTTCAAGTGTTTTTATCAATGATAAAAACTGGGAATTAAGCACGAATAACAAAATCTTTTGACATTTCGAAGAATCTTTTTATTTCGAAATATATCATACTATCCAGATGTCCGCATATATAAATTATATATGTATGTATTATAGATATATATATACCTATCAATACATTCATCAAGAGTATTACTAAAATAAATACATTCACCAAGAGTATTACTAAAATATGTTCATTAACCCTCAGCAACATATAGTATACTACAGGCAACATACTGGCCATCTCTCAATAATTTCCATAGTAATAGTTATTGTGACCTACCAAGTAATGTAACCTTTAGTATACACTCTGTTCTTTACCTCAAGTGCAAAAAAGCATAAGCTGGCTGTTTCTTATTGTTATAAATATTGCGATCCCATTATAATTTAAAAAATTTTAAAAAGTGAAAATGCTTTATAATAAATAATTAATAAAAAATATTTTTATAACCGTTGCTTCGTTTTTTTTTTTTTTTTGTGAGAGTCTGTAAGGTTAGTGTCCAAATATGAGTCATTACTGTATTACTTTTAATATTTTTGACTTATATGCTTAAAACACGAAATTTAGTGTTTGTGCCTTGTGGGCTACATTGAGCGAAAAGGGAATCTATTTTTTACAGCCTCCAGCAAATTTATTACAGTGATATTTTTTATTTTTTGGTTGGTTTATAAGAGCGAACGCAAATACATCAAGGTCGATTATGTTATCGAGAAACTTTCGCCTAGAAGTTAGCGAATGTATATGTAGGATGAGAACTAAACCCACCCTTACGCGCCGACTTTTATATGGTTAAATCCAAGCAAAAAAGAATAGAAAACCTCCGCAACACCTGCCTTCGCAAGTAGTCCGCCAGAATCAAGTCGATCACTGGCCTCAATGGACGAAAAAGAATTCGACGCAACTATCCAAAATATGTAAAATTTACTCATACTGTGTGAGATATGCATGGTAGATTTATGCTACTCGAAAACAAAAAACTATTTCAAGAGATTTTAATCGTCTTATCTGATCTTATTAACATAAATATCAAGTGCTTTAAATTTTTACGTTAAGCATTTTCATAAATTTTTTACTTTTGCTTTCCCTTGTTGCTCGTTGTTGCCTGTAGGACACACTCCGTTTTTATGAAATTACTCCTTTTAAATATAAAATATGTATTTTTTTTAATGTTAACCTCTATGTGAATCAATTGAAAATTTGTAATTTTAAGATGTTGAGTTATAGAGGGTTAATTTTACATTTCCCTTTTGTTAAACAAAGAAACAGAAAAAAAATGACAACACCCGCCACACATGTGCTTTCGTCGCAATCTCGTTGACGACTAATTAAAATGAATAGCAAATTGATTTCTTCCAGTGTTATTTCGTCACTCTCACCAATACTACTACCTTGGGCATCAATGGTCTACAATATCTGTGGTTATCTGTTGTATATTAAAATATTGTTGGCGAGTTGATGAAAATAAGAGAATTTTTAAAGACTTGTATAAGATCTCAACCGGGGATGTCAGATGGTTTTGGTAAGAAATCGGCATATTTTCAAAAACAAAGCGGAAATTAAATTTAAAAAAATCGGCAAATTAAAATTACTGTTTTAAACACAATAAAACATATTTTTAATGACAAAAATAACAAAGCAAAACAATTAACCAGTACCTAATACTTTAAAAAAATCAATAAAAATAAACGTTTTATAAATAAATTTTAGTTAATTAAAAAATACAGGGTGTCTGGTAGCAAATTTATATTTTCAAACTTAAATAAAAAATTTATTAATTGACACAAAGTTTTATTAGGAGCAACGATAGCATGGAAATGCGGATTTTATTTTTCCATCGAGTTGAACACACTGTTCAAATCGGAGCCTTGTTTTTCCAGAATTTAAAAAAAAAAAAATTAGAAATGGTCCAATTATCTCATGCTTGGATAAGGCACACCAAACAGCTATCATGGGGCAATGTAATGGTTTTTTTGTGTTTCAATCGAGGGTTGCGGGTTCTTGGAGACCAGAAACGGCAATTTTGCTTGTTGACGTGGTCGTTTAAGTGAAGTTTACTTTAAACAAAATTGTCGACGAGCAATTACGTAAGAATCATTACTGTTAAAAATGTTTCCACAGCGAACGCGCAATGCTCACTCGATCGTGATTGGCAAATCCGCACAATCGATAATTCCAACGACGAGAACCTCCCTCCGCACCGTTTATTACTTTTTGAAATAATCGTATTAAAAAATATAAATTGGCCACCAGACACCATGTATATGAATATTTTGTACTTAAGGGTAAATTGCAGGGACCGTATAAAAGAGTTATCCATACAATTTTAGCTTTAAAGCTCTGCATTTTAGAGTTAAGAGACCTATACTGTCATATACCATTAGGTTCGTCCTAAAGTTCTCTTTAAGAACCTATGGTGATCTAGAAAAAACGATCTCAACTCCACAGCTAAAAATCATTTTTCAACGAAAAAATAAAAGTTCGGTTGAACTCTTAAAAAGAGAGTTTTATTTCTCAGTCATAAAATATTCGGCCTAAAATAAAACTCGCCGTCAACAAATAAAACTCTTTTAAGGATTTTTATTTTAACGTCACAAATTACACTCATTTGGTTTTTCTTCTTTTTTTATGACGATTACTTTAACTGCAGTGCAAGCTGATTAGATAACGCTGCTTTACAAATTGTAATAATCTGACCATCATAGACATAATTTGTGCTGACCAGCGACACGCTTTGGGAGTCAATGAACAAGAAATGAGTTTAATTAAATGTCGGTTAAAATCAAACTCCTGAAATGTGTTTAATGTTTTGACGGCTGAACAACATTCTGGTTTTAAGAGTTTTATGTATGTCTTAATTTATGACGGCTTAATAAAACTCTCTTTTTAAGATTTACATTTGACCTTTTATTTTTACGTTTAAAAATAACCGTTTTATATGGACTTTTTTGTTTTTAATTCAAAAAAATAACTCAGGGAATGAAAATAATTACTATGAACTTTTTTGTAAAGCTAACGAGAAAAATTCCTTTATTTTCAAATGGGAATCTTTAACCATTATCGTTATATATATTTTATTTTGGTTGTAGTAACACATAGACAGCCAGCCGGACGGGTGGATTTCTTTAGATCGATTCCCCTTGTGCTTTAATCCCTCATATGTAGTTGTATATTTTTCAAAATGTGTTTGTTGGGTTAGACATGCAATACATAAACATATCGTCACCTTAAAGACGAAATAACCTATCTGCAGTTTTCAAAAGTTTACAGGAGAGGGAGAAAACGTTATTAAATTGGAACTATTTACAATATTGAAATGAAAATTACATATTTTGATTAAAATGAAACCAGAAATATTTATCGGTTGAGAAAATTTTGTTTTTCTAAACACAGCTTATGCTATGTCACTTAGGTTATTTGGAATTGTACAAATCTAAAACCAAATAACCTATCAGCAGTACTACTAAAGGCTAGATTACACTATCTCACAAGTCTTACGTATTCCATAATACTTTGTGAAATAGAAATCTAATGAGTTTTGTTGCGACTGCCAAAAATCTAATTTAACATGACAGTTTGTGTTCACACCATCACACAAAGTATAAACACTCACACATGAAATAAAATGCAACCCTGATCCAATGAAAAGTATTATTGTTTATAGTATGTTCACATTTGGCTTCTTAAACGCGTTTAAGCAGTTCAAACGTGATTAAGCTCTAATCACTTCAAAATCGAGATGATTACCCATACATTGAAGTGATTTGTTAATCACTTCAAACTGACATGATTACAACTAAATCACTTCATAAATCACATAGAATCCACTGAACATACCTCAAATGTAGAATCGCCAACATGATCGTGTACAACCGGCCAAGATTTCTGCTTAATGTTTTTATTTTTTTCCTTAAATAATTCATAAATTTTCACAATTTCATCATTAAAATGATTAAAATAATCTTCTGATAACTTTATAAAAGTATTTTTATCCATTTTTAATACTTTAAAGACATATAAATATGTTTGTTGTTTTTTGTGTGTTTGTTGTGTGTTTTTTTTTTCTTTCTTTCTTTTTTTTCTGTCATCTTAATCATCTCAAATGTAATGTGAACGGCTTTGATTAGCTAAATCAACATTTTGCTTAAACGCGTTTAAAAACCTAAGTGTGAACTTAGCATTAGACATTTTTCAAAAAACGATTAAGTCGTATGGGATGTCAAACTTGTTTCATAATACTTGTCATTTTCGTGACACATTGCATTCACACTATCACACTTTGTCATCCCAGCGGGAAAACTCAGAAGACCTTCTTACTTCAGGCCTTTTTAAAGGCCTGCTTATAAGATTTTTTGATTCAATTACTATTCTTATCTAACTGCTAAAGAAGGCCTCATAGAAGGCCTCGGCTCTTTCGTATAAAAGATAAGATACACCTTCACACTCGCTTCTATGAGAAGGGAGTAGAAAAGAGTAACATTTTTTGTATTGTTTTTTTGCACAAGCAAAAGCAAAATCAATTTTTTTTTGGTCCCGTTACCCTTCTTATGTACCTGTTGAAGAAGCGAGAGCGGAAGGCCTTCTCCGCAATGACAACGTGTGTAAAAAAGATATGAGTATGGAATGGAGCAAGAAGGCCTTGTACATCCAAAAGAAGGGGTACAGAGGCTTTCTAGAAGGCCTTCCTACTCCTTCTTTTTCCCGCTGGGATATTACTTGAGTTTTTGACATGTATTAATACAAAGTATAATAGTGTATGTAATCTAGCCTTACGTATGAATGAATAACAATTTCTTTATACATATGAATATTATTTACATTAAATAATAACAGCTATAGTTTCTTTTACTGGTTTAAGTAAAAAAAGTACTTAATGTTTGTTTTAATTACACTATGCAACAAAATTAATCTTTTATCGTGATTTTTCTCTTTTTTTAAGTGCGCAATGGTCCTCTAGCTACAAAAACTTTGTCATTTGTAATATTACATGTTTAAAATTTTGCACACATATGCGTTATGATATAAGGAATAAAAATCTATAAAAACTCAATTAATTTTTAATTATTTATTTAAAATAAACACAATCTTAGAAAAAACAAATTTAGGAATTACATCCGTAAATTAATTCACAATTGCAAATAAAATCACAATTACAAAATAGAATGTCAAACACAAATCAGCTGTTTATGAAATTTCCTTCCTCTAATTTACGAAATCCTCAAGTTTATAGAATAGGAGGATTTTTCCTAGCGGGTAAAAAATTTTAAAAGGGAAAAATTCCGTGAGGATTTACATAATTGGGCTGATATTACAAACGTACCACGTCACATTTATCAGAAAACGGTACATTTGGGTTTTTCGCTGTATATTTCTATTTCAGCCATCATCCAGAGTCAAAGGCTAATTTAATCAGAAAAATGTGGTTAAAAGGCTACTCAATTACGCGTCGAATAGTGGCTTTGATCGGATAAAAAATGCCTAAGTTATATTGGACCAAAGCTTATATCTTATTGTCATTTCGAAGATGTTTTGTGCCACAATATTTAACAAAATCCCCAGTTTTTTTAATTTTGTTGTATAGTCTATTCGATTAAAAAAATTTTAAGCTATAATGTACCAAAATCGGTTAAAAACTAAAATTCTAATAATAAAAAAAACATAATATTACTCTTTCAAATTCTTCATATTTAATCATACATGCATACATATATTTACAGCCTGTTTTTGTAAAACATAAGTTTTCTCCCCTGCTAATAATAGGACCAGTCCAAACACGCGTGTAAAGAGTAGCCCACATGGGACTAGGACTAGTCCAAAAGTAACGCAAACGTATGGAAAAAACATGGTCTATTTAACATTACGATGTCCTAGGGCAGGACCATATAACCCAGCTTTGGACTACAAAGGAGTAGTTTTAAAGCTACTCCATGGTATACTCAAGAGGATTAGTTCTGAAGTCGTTAAAAAACGAAGACATGCTGTCTCACTACAAACACTTTTTAACAATGACATGGTCCATGCTTGCATTACATCGGACCAGTCCATGGAGCAGTCCATTTTTTTAAAATGGATCAGGTGGTCTAAAATTATTTGCAGGGTCACTTGAAGTTTTCGTATTTATACGCAGGACTTCCAGGTACTTTTTTTCCTTGTCCCCAAAAAATTAAAAAAATATCCCCAGAAATCCCCAAATGCCCAAAAAACAAAACCTTAAAAAGTTAATATTTTTTTTTTTTGTTTTTTTTCTGACCAAATTTTAAACTTTTTTTAAAAAAAATTAGAAAAATGTTAATAACAAATCCCCAAATAAAAATTTTAAGTCAAAAAAATCATTTTATTTTGTTTGTGGCGACTGGTTTCGGCATGTTTCTTAAAATCCTTTTTATACGATTCCAGTGAGAAATAACAAGCAGAACAATACGCTTTTATTGAAGACGAATAAGGCAATTTATAAGAATTTGGTCTTGTTCAATCGGTTTAAGCCATCCTTATAATCAACAATTAAAATACATATATCCGTCATTTATATAGTACTTCAATGCATCATAACTACTAACCAATAGCCTAGTATTTTTTCCCAATCTTTATTATATTGTTTTCCATATTTACTTATTTTTGGGGAAGACATACATATTTCCTTCAAAATTGTCTTTAGATTCTATTTTTAAATTCTTTTTTTTTAATCCTCACTCAAGAAAAATAACAAGTTTATGAAGTACCTTTTGCACACTTTACAAAAATGGTAATCTTAATTAGGACCCTTTACACTATATAATAGTAAGATAAAAGTTTTGCTACTTTTTTCATATTTTATATACGAAACAAAGAAAAATAAACGTAAATAATAAAAAAATGTAAAATCCCCGAAAAATCCCCGAATTTTTTTTTAAATCCCCAAAAAGATCCCCAATCGCCAAATGACTTTCTTTGTCCTTTTTGCTCACATGAAATCCCCAACTTTGGGGATAAATCCCTAAGTCTGACAGCCCTGTTGATACGATGTTTAAAATTCGGTTTTTAAAAACCATTTAAAAGCTTTCGTCTATTCATGGTTGACATAAATTGAGCTTTTTTCTTTTATGAATCAACATTATTGCCAATGCATTAGTATTCGTACATTTCCATTCTTTTTTCATATTAAGATTTTATGATTATGGTTAACCCTGGCATTTGTTTACAAAAATTCAAATAAAATTTCAAAAACAAAATACCTATTCTATAAAAAGTGTTAGTAAATTAGTAAAAAATAAAAATGTTGAATGAAAATATTAACAAAAATAGCAATACATAAAAGAAATATATAAAAAAGGTTTTTTGCTGCTCATCAACATATAGATATGTATAAGATATTTGCGTTATAGCACTGGTTTTTATGGAATTTTCGGAAGAACGGTGTTATTATACACCAGGGATGATAAATGAGAAAACCAAAATCGTTCTTTTTCGACCCCAATAGTACTAAATCATATTTTTATAATTTTTTTTATTTTATTTTTATAAACCAAAATTTAATACAACAAAAGCAAAAGGAACTGAAAAACCATTTGTACATGTAAAGCATAGATAGCAAAAAAAAAAATGAAGCACAGCCGCGAATAACGTTTTAAGTTACAAAATAATTATTTTTCAGGAGAGCAAAAAAACATTATTATTCATTTTTAATTTTTTTCTTTAGATTATTAAAAATAATGATAATAAAAACTTGTATGCAAGATATCAAGAAATTTTAATTACATGCAAATTTACAGTTTATAACTTTTTTTTTGTGGAAAAACGTTTCATATCCACAATTGCGATGTCATTTAAAACTTTATTCCACTTTTTAAAACCATTTACTTTGTATCATTTTGTAAGTAACTTACAACGTTTTTCCAATAGTTGATTCTTTGTATGTCATTTTGAAGGCGTTTAGGTACAAAATTTTGGGTGATTTGAGGTTTAAACAGTGTACAAGAGTAATGTTAACGGTAATCTACAAAAAACAGTTTTTGCAAAAAATGGCTTTTACAACGTTATTCGCGGCTGTGCTTCAAATAAATATATGTTCAATAATTATACATAATAATAGGGTGGATCAAAATTTTTCGCGTGAACAGCTCAACGCGATTCTTGTTCTATAAGTCATTCTAAGAAACTTTGCCAAAGAAACCATAGGTCAAAAACTAATTTCTAGTCCCTGGATTTTTCAAAATAGGTTGTTTTCCAAAATATTCGAGAATAGAGGCAAACAATTGTATTTGCTCTATCCAAAGCTGTATAATGCGGTTTTTAGGTTCGAGAAATCCATTAATTTTTATTTTTTTAGTGCTGCCAGATAACGCTTCGCACACTTTTTAGATTTGATCGTCCTTTTTCGTGGAAAATTGACGAAATTGTTGTGAAAATAAAAATTTTAATCATTCGGAGTATAATAATACTGGAGTGGGCTCTTACTGTACTAAAATTCGGTTGATTACTTGTTGTGGAATACATATTTCAAAATACTATTAGTTCGTTCCAAAATAATCTTGAGATAAAGTGGTCTCTTCTACTAGAACTTTTGCAGAAAATTTTTCAATATCATGAGAAAACGCACGCTTATATGCTTCTGCTGATACTAAATTTAGAATGTGCCATATGCAAGCGTTAAGTGAACAAGTGCAAAAATCTTTTCACAATAGCGGTGTTCAGTGTTTCATTCAAATGACCTTGCAAAAAACAAATGCAAAATATCATAGTAATTTTGTTAAATCCAACAACAAAAAACAGAGTTTCCGTCAAACTGCATAAAAAAGCTACGAAATTTTGTATTTTCGAAAGACGATTTACACCAAACACTTTACTCCGCTAATATTCATTGGACAGTAAATACGAGTTGCCATAATGCTGGGTACACACTATGCAATGCATTTACGCAATCTAGCATATTACATTCATTTTCATTCATTCCAGATTGCATCAACATCAAAACGCTTTGATATTTTGAGGTTGCTTTGAAATAGATTGCACTGTCTGTACCCAGCATTATATATCAATTATCAATAGGTTTAAAATATTTGAAAATAGTACCAAATAAGTCACGGGGTACCAGCGTTCTTTTTAGTTTTGATTTGTACCAAAAAAAAGTACAATTGTACCAACTTTATTAACCGTGTTATACACTGTATGTACAGGTGGGTCGAAAAAAAGTTCTGCCATTCACACCCTAGAATAAAAAAAATGTCAATGAAGTTTCTAAAACAGAGATTTTTTTATATACATATAGCACTGCCATTTAAAGTCCGATCTCATCATATCGCATATCGTTGTACATGGCTTCATTTTTGTCTTTGGTGACTTTTTAATCCGACATTAAATTCTGGGCACCACCTATGCCATCTTGGATCCTTCCCCCAAATGCAATTTTTTCCCCGTGCCAATATAGTCATTCTAAAACTTAGTATATATAGCTTTTAATATACTCACTTTTATGACACGCCTCCAAAATAAAATAATAAGGTATAAATATTTATTAAGTTTTAAGAACTTTAAAAATTAAGCCATGAACAACGATATGCGATATGATGAGATCGCGACTTTAAATGGCAGCGCTATATATAAAAAAAACAAAAAGGGCTGTATTAGGGGCGTGGCAAAAAAAAATTAATTTTTTAGAAACTAGATTGTCATACCTTTCATTCAAGGGGGTGACTGGTACAATCTTTTTTTATACGGAGATGTTCATTTTATAAGTACAAAAAATGAAGAAAATATTGAAAGCTTTTTTTGTAGCCAGGGTTTAAAAAACTGCAGTCGAAACCAAAAACTGCCGGACAAAAAACGAAAATTTGTGTACAACTTTTCGCTTTTTGAGTTGGTTTGACAGCGACTGTTTAACTTTAATGAATCAGCAGTAAAATCAATAGTTTTTTTTTTTTGCCAATGACAAATAAGGAAGTGAAAGAAATGTCAGTTTTTCTATTTTGACTGCAGTTTTTAAACGCTGCTTGTAACTCACCGTAAATGCTTTTTAATTTTATGAAAACCTGAATTTGATTTTGTTCGTTTTTTTTACGAACGAACCAATATTTTCATTTTCTAAAAACAGGCTGTTAAATGCTAGTGTTTTCGTTTTTTTTTTATTATGGGATTTTTAGGTTTTATTAATATACCTTTGCCTCTAGTTTCCATATTTTTTACCGGATTTTCATAAGTAAAACCTTTCTGGAGGGCTTGTAAAATTATTCTGTTAACTGCTTTATCAGTTCTTTAAAACGCCACCGCATGATAGCGGTGTATCCAGTATTTGCTAAAAAAAAAACTAAATGTACCAATTTGCGTTTATTTGAAACTTTTCGAGGTTGGTATGTTTACGAAAAATTAGGAAACTACCGTTCTAAATGAAATTGTTAAACATTGTTAAGTCATATTTTGAGGTTTGGAGGGTCTAATTGGCGATTTTCTTCAACAACAGAAAATAACGGTAAATTTTCAGATAGACCAAATATGAAAACGTCGTAGAACAACTATTGTTTTCGAGGCCCCAAAAAACCATTTTTAACATCAAAAAATTTATTTTTCGCGGAAAGTCGAGTTTAATAAATTGCTAAATAAAATTATATAGTTTTATAATAAATTTTTCACAAAATTCTATTCCATAATTTTTGTTTACTGCTTTTTTTTTATTTATTTATTTGGTCTATAGATTATAGATCCTTACAGACTAAAGAATATAATACATGTGTGAATACATTAACTATTTAAATACAAAATAAGTTTTCTTTTTAAAATATCATTGCTTTCAGAAATATCTATAATATGATACAATTTATTAAAATTTTCACAAATGCGACGAAAGGAGTCATTATTAGCATAATCGGATCTGTAGTAGTATAGACTGATGAGCTGAAAGTTACGAGAACCCAAAAGTTCATTTTACCAAGCAGGAACGTAGAATCAACTTCACCATGAATTAATCCAAGTAGAAAAGATATACTACTTTGTCTGATAACTACTTTCTTAAAATTACAAAAGTTGATGTGGCAATATTGTCATTTGGCAGTGAATAAATGGATTACGTCAAAGACGAGTCATCGCATCAGTGTTGCCAGTGAAATTTCGAGAAAGATACATTTTAGTTTCCAAAAAGATACACTTTTTCCCAAAAAGATACGTTTTGAAAAAAATTTGAAAATCCATTTTTAAAGTTTAATATTTATTAACATAACATATTTATTTCATATTTGAATGCATATTGTTAAGAAAATGATTTCGTATAAATTCATTTTTATATTTATTTAAGTCATAAATATTAGGTTCATACATATGTAATTTTTAAAAATACAGTAAGCAAACTTTAAAATTAATTTTATGTAATTAACTTTGAATGTTATCAAAACAAATTCGTTTTTGTAAAAATTAATATATTAATATATCAACGTTCATATAAATTTCCTGAAAATAAAAAAGATGTTCATATTTCCTCAGAACACCTTCACTACTAGTAATCATCGATTCAGGGGGATCGTACGTTGCAAACCCTAAATGTTTTCTTTCACCATTATTAAGGCTGCTATCAAGGCGAATTCACTAGAAGGTGGGGTCAAGTCAACATATGGTGGTTTTTTCGGTGATCGACTTGTCAAAGTGTGCTTGCAAACTAATTTTTTATGTAAACTTACCTTTTTTACTAGCAATATTTTTGACAATCCGACCACAGAAGCAGTGTTTTTGTGTAGTTGACCTCACCTTTTAGTCAATGTGCCTTGGCTGCTATTGTGTTAGTATTGAGTCGGCTACGATGGTCAGTCTTAATAAGTTTGAGTTGGCTAACAATTTTCGAATGTTTTGGTTGTGTAAATTTTGCGTACAGATTCAAAAGATACGAAAAATGTCAGGATTATACATGATACCTGAAGTAGTCAAAAGATACGAAAAATGTATCTTTCGTATCCTAACGGCAGCACTGCATCGCATTGTTAAATTTCGTGAAGTTCGGCTTACAATTAACCATATTTTTCGTTCCTGTTTCGTGCCCCAAACATGATTGAAACAACATGTTTTGCCATACAAAATTTTGAGAGCGAAACAGGTCGTTTCATTTTGAAACATGCTGCGAAACAGGAAAAATGTATTATCAACTTAAATTTTGATAACAATTATCGCTAGTTTCTCTGAAATAGCTCTCAAAAGAGTCAAAACAAACAAAAACTCAAAATAAAAATTTATTTTAAATAAAAAAAAGTGATAACTATAAAATAATAATAAGAGTATTAAATAACATATTTTTAACTTTAAATAACTTTTTTTATCTATTTTAGATAAAGTTACACTAACAACACAAAAAAAATATCAAAATGAAACAAAAATGAATCGTATGAATCGCATGTTTGGCAATCTAGTTTCAGAGAGCGAAACGAGTGGTTTAGATCGTCGTATGAACATAGCATTCGGAAACAGTACGCCTAAAATCGTAACAAATAATGCTAATGTAATTTAATTTGGTACATCAAAGATTAATAGGACTAGAAATCACACTGTAAAATTTCGAGAAGAGTGATACATAATTAACCATAGGCCCCATATAAAGCCTACTCTCGAAAAACAGTTTAGTACGCCTTAACACAGCGTTTACATTTGACAGTACTGGCAAGACAGTGAGAAAATACATATTAGTTGTCAAAAACACTACTAAAGCTTCGTACAGACGATGGTTAGATCTTACAATATTGTAAGCAGGCGCTGCCAACAGCAATATTTTTCTGACAATGGTGCGATTGTCAGATGCATTAATTTTGAACTTCTGCAAATACAAATGAGCTTACAATGTTCACACAGTTGTAAGACATTTTAGCCAATTTTAATGCAATTTAAGCAATGCTGCTTACCAATATTGTAAGATCTGACCATCGTCTGTACGAAGCTTATAACTGTCTTCGTGACGTAGACGTCCAGACAGTAGTTAAGACAGTTTACTTTTAAAATATGTCAAACGTGAATGTTGAAGTGCAAGTCCAGCTAAACTTGTTTTGTATGAACTAAACAAATTTAAAAATAGCTTAAAATAACTATATTGTGTGAACAAATACAAAACTTGACTAAAACATAAAAAATTAAATGATGAAAGAGAACTGGGGCTGAACGATGTTTTTCATACAGTTTGACATAAAATTATGCCAGAGAATGCAGTCGAGAAATAAAATCAATTTTATTTTTTAGAACGTTTTTCCTAATGCTTTCACATATAGACACTTATTCTCTTAACAATGCTACCATACTTTCATTCAATATCATACAAAGAAAAATAAGAACAAAAAAAAGAGAAAGAAATGAGAGAGAATTTGAAGTTACTGAAGTTGAAGGCTCAACTCTGTTTCATCATTAAAGCAAAATATATATTTATTTTTTTTTTAATTTTTTATTTTTTCTTTCTTCTGCGAACAAAATTTCAAATTACTGTTAGCAAATGTCAAATCACTGTCATATTTTACTGTCTGCTAAATTTACTATACAGTAGACAAGACAGTTAGAAAAGTGTGCACGTATTAGTAAAAAGATTTGCATGTATTGCTACTGTCTTGCCAGACTGGAAAATGTAAACGCCAGGTAAACCGTAGCAAATAATGTTTTTGTCACAGAATACTAAAGGCTGGTTCACCCACAAGTTTCTGAAACATTATTGGTTCGGAGAAATTTATTGTTTACTGAGTTTTCTACACCATGGTTCACCCATTTCAGAAACTTGGTTCGTAAAAACAGTGCTGCCATATATAATTGAAAATGACGTAAATACATATGTGCATAAATTTAAGAAAACTAATTATATTTGTGTCAAAATAAAGAAATAAAAAATTAATATATATAACAAAAAAAACAGCATTTGTGGTGAATTATTTATTTGGTAAGAATAAAAACACCTTTTTCTGCGATGGATATATTATTTTGTTTGTTCTTAGAAGAGCTGTTTCGCAAATCATACAAACATTCCCCTCCTGGCTTTTTTATTTCATAAATTAAATTTAAGACAACATCTTCTGACAACTCCATCTTAAGTTTGTATCTAAAGGACAAAGAAAATTTAGAAATTATAAACTAAAATGCTTTAATATTACAACTTACCTAATATAATATTTTTCAATTTTAAATTGTTTTTCCAAGTTTTTTATTTTTGCCGCCAATACCTCTTTTTCTTTATATGTTTATTTCTTTTTTGCTTTTTGTTTACATTTTTTAGTTTACCATACTGAATTTTTAATACAAATTCCGAACAATATGGCATGTCTCTTGTACAAATTCCACATGGTGTGGCAACCTTTTCTAAAATGGTTCGGACCAAATTTAAAATTAATTTAAGTCACACTGAGAGTCGTTCACACAAAATAATTTCTCTCGCTCTCTGAGAGAAACGTCAAACTACATATAAAAAAAATTTTGTGCGAACCAAAAATGTTTCAGAAACTTGTGGGTGAACCAGCCTTAACAGAACTGTAAAAAGTGACGTGTGAAAAAGGCCCAAATCAGTTGCGAGGGCTGCTTTCGAAGAAAAAGACAGAAAGCTTTTTTTGGTGGTGAAGTGGCAATGTGTAAAAACAGGCAGCAACAATCAACACTAATGGCATGATCAAAACCAAAATAACAAAACACAGACCACGTTAAAAAATGCATTAGTTCAACAAATGCTGTGTTTTGTGCAAAAAAAAAATTATATATTAATATTTTTTTATTTTATAATGTTATTTATTTACTTAAATATTATTTACTCGTGTTGTGGTAAACTTAAAAGTTAATTTTTACAACAGCTTTTCAAATAAATCTTAACTAAATAAATTTGTGTTCATTGTATTGCGGCATAAAAGATGCAAAGAGAAATGCAAAAAGGGCAGCTTTCTTAGGAAGATACACAAAAAAAACGCAAAATCTTCCGTCTCGTGACAGTTCTGTTAGTATTCTGTGGTTTTTGTAGCAGAACTTAAGCTTCGTACAGACGATGGTCAGATCTTACAATGTTGTCATTTTTCTGGACAATGGTGCCATTGTCAGATGCATTAATTTAACACATCTGCCAAATGAAAATAGCGTACAATGTTCACACAGTTGCAAGACATTTTTAATCAATTTTAATGACAACATTGTAAGATCTGACCACCGTCTGTACGAAGCTTAAGCCTTCATATCGCCCGAAATAATACCATTTAATATTGTAATAATCGGTCCGTAATTTAATTTAAACCACTTAAAAACTATAAAACGCAATAACGGATTTCACTGTTATATCGAAATTTGTTCTAATTAGATTGTTAATACCAGAAACCACTCTACAGGATTTTGTGATAATTGGTTCATAATTAACCATGGGTCCAACATTAATTCCTATCTCGAAAATAGTTTTAGTTCGGCTAAAACTCTTACGAATCGTGACATTTAAATCAAATTTGTTTTAATTAATTAAGATGACTAGAAATAAAAGCATAAAGCTTTCTGATTGTCGGTTAATAATGTAACTTATGTTGGTCTAAACGCCAACCAATTTTAATATTGTCGTCCTTTTTTATAAAGATTTTTTAATAACTGATAAATTCCATATAGTGCCCACGCCTGTAATATTCTAACTGTCGGTGGAGGGAAACAAAGATTCTTTTACCTAAAGCCAAGCGCTATTAAGTGACAAAACCAAAGAGTGTTCGATGTTTAGTGGTGCGGGACTTATTTACACACTGTATCGCAAGAGGCTTCATAAGTTAAATTTTTTCAGTTCGATATTAAATATTGCTCTACTGAGATTTGATCATTAATTTACCATCAAGGTATATTAACAAGGTAGACTCATTTGGGAGTGTAGACATGCTGCTCTATAAAAGGAACCGAGTTGTCAAAATTGTCTTAATATAAAACAAAAACAATTTAACGCACACATATACAAATTTTGGCTCATATACACGAAGTTTGACGTTTGGGTTCCAACGAATTTTCTTTAAATTATTGACCTTAAAATAATAGTCCAGAGAATCACTATTTCCAAGATTCACTTGCTTCGTTAACGTAGTTTTTTAACACCTAAAGCTTCGTACAGACGATGGTCAGATCTTAGAATATTGGTAAGCAGCGTTGCTTAAATTGCATTAAAATTGGCTAAAATGTCTTACAACTGTGTGAACGTTGTAAGCTCATTTGTATTTGCAGAAGTGCAAAATAAATGCATCTGACAATCGCACCATTGTCAGAAAAATATTGCTGTTGGCAACGCCTGCTTACAATATTGTAAGATCTGACCATCGTCTGTACGAAGCTTAAGTGCACTATTTTCACTGTACTATCACACATGTTGATTTAGTGCCTCCTATGGGAATCTCAAAGTCCCAAAGTTTTTATTTAACAATATGACTATGAATTCAACTAAAGTTGTTAAAACACTTCTTCACTCAAGTCATTAAACAACTTTCCGTATTTAGATGTTTTCACTTCACAAACCCTTTAAACACTCTAAATATATATAACAAACACTATATAAAAATGAAATGGTCCATGTATGTAATCGCATCACGCAAGATCGCAGGAGCGATTCGGGTAATTTTTTTTATTCGATTCGAAATTTTCAGGAGATGGTATGTAAAATAAAAACAATTTAAAAATTCCTGGAAAAAATTGGAAAGTTTTAGTCTTTAGTATGTGACGCGACATGACGAAAGGGACCTTATCTTGCCAGAGTAAAATTTTCAGTACAGGCCAAAACGTGAATTAAAGTCTAACAGCCTGTTCAACGATTTCGAACTCTATCTATCTATGTTTCTATCCTGCCAAAATCCATACTATCATAAAGACTCCTACACGAAGGACTACGAAGTACCCATCGGGACCCAATCTTGGTCGCAGTCCCAAACAAGAACACAAAATGCGCCTCTCCCATATTCTAAGCAGTTTCAACTGGTGCGATAAAATCGTTAACCCCACTGAAAAAGCGTATGATTTAATCGGCCTTAAAATCTGCCGATAGATTTGAAATTTGACCCTAGTGCTCAACCGAGATCTACGACGAAAAACACCGCAATGCATCCGGTAAACCTTTCTCACTCTTTTCAAGATAAAATCAACGTGCCCATGAAAATCAAACTTCCCACTGAACACTACCCCAAGATACCTAATACTGTCAGAGTTTCGCAACCTCTCTCCGGCAACTTCAAGATGGGGAACATAGTAATAATAAGAAAATTTGTTTACTTGTCAAGTTTTAATACACTCACACTATTTTAGCAATACACCCATACTTTCAAAAATTGAAACGAACTTGCCTTTAAAATTCTCTTTCCAGTGAGTGTTTCAATTTACGTTCAAGAAAAGAGCTGATTTCAAGGTTAATGAGCAAATTTTTGGTTTGTATTTATAAACTTTTTTTAATGTCATCTTGAAAGTAAATTGCTCAAAAATTTAACGCAGCCTACGTCACAACTTTCAATTTTTGGAAATTTTGACAAACAGTATATGTAAAAGACTATCAAGAAAAACTTGAGCGTGTTACTGCAGTGCTAGAGAAACCCGAAGAACTCTATGTTCTTCTTCTTCTATCTATCTATATATATATAAAAATTAAATGGTCCTTGTATATATATAAATGAAACGCTTTATATGTATAATCGCACTACGTGAGAACGTCTGGAGCAATTATTCGATTCGAAATTTTCAATTCAATTTTTTACAATTTAAGTTTTTAATATATTGCCTCCTTTTCACTACTCATTTTTCTTAGTATAAGCCAATTTAAGGGGAAACGTTGAATATTTAATATTTTGCATCCTTTTTACTTCTCATTAGTAAATTGTTTCCTAGCGAATTCGGGGTGTTCACCTTGTATAATATATTAAACATTTTTTTACAAAAGCGTCGATATCGTTACGAATTGGCGCTTTCAAAAAGGAACATTAACAACATGTTTTGAAGCAACACATTTTTTATGTTTTTTTAGAACACTTTCAACACCATATGATTTTTACGTATTTTAAGTAGCTACCAACCATTGAATTCCACCGCAACATTTACGTATCCGTAAGATTTACGTAAAAGTAACGAGGCCTTTAATTTGAACTCCCTTTGATATTTCATATTATTTATAACTCTGTATAAACAGGATTTAATCAAGCTAAGCTTTAATTTAAAGTAATGTTTTGTTGTTTTAACCTTCACTCGCTGATAGAACTTAAAGCGTAAAACATTACAGTTTCTGACTAGATGAGCCAAATAAACTTAACAGCCTTGCTGCTTACTAAGATATTTATAAAATTGGAGCTCAAGTAATTCTCGTGCAAGTACATTTATTTGCTTTCCGCTGTTCCCCTAATCTTACTTTTCGTGTGCGATTTTTTTAAGTTAACTAAGTAATTACTCATTTACTACAATGTACTGCAAAAGTAAACAAACGGACTTAATATTTAAAGTAAATACGCACTAATAAGTTTAGTACATACTTTTGTTAAATGTGTGAAAAGTCGTGTTTTACCTTATGCAAATTTTGTTGTTGCAACTTTATACGTAGTTTAAATTAAGTCTTTCTCAAAGAGAAATGGAGAGACTTCGTCAAAGTTAAATTCGTTAACGGTAACATAACCGCCAGTGATGCATTTTGAGTTTTTTTTTTTTTTTTTGTTTTGGGCCATATTGGCGATTTAAAAGAGCCAAAATACCTTTGAAAGGGCCAAACGAACAAAAAACAGGATGTTTTTGTGAATATTTAAAATTTTTGATTTTCATACAAACAACCGCTTGTGTGGTGTATTTGGTCCAGTACAAACAAAACAATTTCGTAAATTAAAGTGTTGTTCGAAAAAGTAAGAAAAACACATTGGAAAATGTATTAACCGATTTGTTTCCTTAACTATTCCCGCGAAGCTCTACGCTTGTCTGCGGGAGTCTCTGGCGGGAATCGAACTCGCGACTGAGGCACTGATAGACTAGCTCACTACCAGCTAGTTTAATTTTGACCTGAAAGGGCCAAAATAGATTTGTACAGGGCCATCACATCACTGATATACGCACACAAAAGTTCACATTTTATTTATTTTTTTGGCTACTATCAATCTGCATTATTAATTATGTATGTTAATTAGAACAACATAAGAATCTGGTTTTTGGGTGTTTTTATTTTTAAAATGTTAAAGAAAATAAAATCAACTTATAGTGTCTTGTTAAAAATTTTAAAAAATATACAATAAAGTATGTACATAAATTTACAATTAGTTATTTTTTTAATTAAAACTTGTATTCTCTTAGGTCTTTATTGCGGAGATAGAATTTCTAGACGACATAAATTTAACATTAGGTGTATCTATCTAGGGTGAAGAATACATAGTACATTTAGTTTAATATTATGTGAAAAGTAATGTAAAAAATAACGAATTACACACATGTTTATATGTAAGAAATAACTGGAAATTAAAAAAAAATATGTACAATATACTGCAACAAAAGTCTTGAAATTATTCTTTTTTGCCAGTTGCATCTTCTTTAGGTACGTCGGGATATTCCAACCTTACACCAGGTTCACAAGTAAAAGTGGGACAGCAGTAGGGAAATGGGGCGGTTTTATTGGTTTTTTCTGTGTCAAGTTTGCATTTATTATTGGCCAAAGGCAATGGTCCACAATCCTCAACCAATTCCAACAATCTGAAATGTATTATTTTATTTGAAACAATTAAATAAGATCAGGTAATAGGAGTACGTACTTGGCGGAATCTTGTTCATCTTTAACACAGGTTGAACGTCCGCAGAATGGTGTTAAGTCCCAAGTTTTACCAGGTTCAACAGTTGCACAACGTGTAGATGCAAAACACATGTTAGGGAAATCTGTAAAGAATAAAGCAATATACTTAGGTATTTCTTATAAATTTTTTTGGTTTTCATAAAAAATAAATTCCCGTGAAAAACCCTTTGCTTTTAGATATAGACATTTTATTTTAAAATGCAGTAATTAATCTATAGAAAATATACCGTATTTATACTTTTTCGCACATCCAACTTGTAATTGGAGTTTGCTATTTTAAGTTTTCAAAATTGTTGTGTATTTAACTATTTTGCTTATATGTACATATGTATGTAAGTATATTCCACTGTGATGCATTGCAACGTTAGTCCCCATTTACATTATACGATTTTTGTCGTTGCGATTATTGCCGTTTCTTCTTTGAAGTCGGTCTAATATTTACATTGTTCGATTTTTGTCGTTACAATTTTTTCTCTGCCTCCGAACTATAATACATTTTTCGCCAAATGAGAGAACGAATGAGCGAACACAACGAATCGAAGAGTACACTTCTAGCACATTAGGTAAGAATCACAACGACAAAAATCGTATAATGTAAATGTATACATAATGTAAAACACAATTTAGATTAACTGCTTTCAAAAAATGTTCACATAAGCATCGTGTAAAACTTAAGTCAATTAAAAAAATGTAAAAGATTTTTGTTAACTAGTAAAAAATAACCTTTATTTATTTGTGATACTTATGAATTTAAGCGAGTTTTTATTTAAGCAACATATGCGAAAATTTTGAGTTCACGCTATAGAACTTCTTTCAGAAAGTCTGTATTTACCACGAAAACTAATGAAAATTTTCATGAAATTCAGTAGCTTATGCGTGTAAGGCCCAGAACAGACGGTAAAACGCAACTGCAACGAAACCCTTTAGAAATCATTGTTTTGAAACTAGTTAGAATCGATTTCCACACACATTGCAACCTAAATTGTACCAAAATGTAATGAAATTATCACAATCATTCCGATTTTCTTTGAGAACAGATGAAACGCAAACACGAGTTTCCTGCACGCCGGTTTCAATCACAGAATACTACAGAACTGTCACGAGACGGAAGATTTTGCGTTTTTTTTTTTTGTCTCTTCCTAAGAAAGCTGCCCTTTTTGCATTTCTCTTTGCATCTTTTATGCCGCAATACAATGAACACAAATTTATTTAGTTGAGATTTATTTGAAAAGCTGTTGTAAAAATTAAATTTAAAGTTTACCACAACACGAGTAAATAATATTTAAGTAAATAAATAACATTATAAAACAAAAAAATATTAATAAATACATTTTTTTTTTGCACTGTCTGTGTTTTGTTATTTTTGTTTTGATCATGCCATTTGTGTTGATTGTTGCTGCCTGTTTTTACACATTGCCACTTCACTACCAAAAAAAGCTTTCTGTCTTTTTCTTCGAAAGCTGCCCTCGCAACTGATTTGGGCCTTTTTCACACGTCACTTTTTACAGTTCTGTGGTATTCTGTGATTTCAATGCAACTGATTTCCAATGCAAATCAAACCGGTCTCAAAATGGTCGCGTCATGTGTGGTCCCTCAAAGGAGTCTATGGCATAAACTCAAATTAAACTCGATAATAACTAGAGGTTGCAGTTTCGTTGTAGTTGCGTTTCATCGTCTGTTCTGGGCCTAAGATATTTTCACTGCTAACATTTTAATGCCGTTTTTACCATCCATTAAATTAAAAACAAATTATTATTTAGATTGCATATATAACAAATTAAAATGCTGATTTCTACTAATAAAATTAAGCGTTTGCAGTTTACCTTAAAAAAATATAAGTTCCGGCCAGTGTTGCCAGTGGACGTCAAATCAGACGAAATTGTCATGCCTGTAGTCGTTTACGACAAAGTAGGCGACACTTGTTCGAAAATTTCGTTGACTATTTGTTCCTGCTGTCCCTCACATGTCGTGCAGGAATTAACATTGTCATGCATCCGTCTTCGAGGATGTCTTAAAGACGTGGCCAACTGGGAGTATTTAAGAAAAAACAAATACAGTAGTATTCCGGTTTAACGAACCTTCGATTCTGCGAACATCGCATTTAACGAACACACAAGTCTGCTCCATTGAGTACCTTATATAGCGAACAAAAAATATTTTTTGTGCTCAATTTAGCGAACTAATAAGATTCATAATTTTAGTTTAAAAAAGCATAATGTAAAGTAATTGCTAACTAAAAACAAAGTGAGTAGCAAAAAGTACCGCTCTATTTTAGGTTTTGTTTATATAGCATTTTTGTTTGATTATGCTGCAATGATCAGTAAAATGAGTACAAGAAAGAAACTTTGTTTTAAAAGAAAAACTAAAAATTGTGGATGAATACCAAAATAGATTGCCAGATGTGGATTTGTGCAAAAAGCAACAAGAAGTACAAACTTTGGATTTAAAAATAGGAAAGCCATGAAACCAGGTGAATTTCCAAGAATGAAGAAACAATTTTTTTCTTGGTTTTTACGATAACGCCATTCATACATGCATTGTTCTAAAAAAAAAACAAACATTACTCGACAAATTTTTTATGTAAAATTTTCAAGGAAATTGAAACTGAATTTGAACTTATTTTTCATTAAAATTTTTTTAGTTTTAATGCTACCAGAGTAATGAATTGTACCGTTTTTAATTTTTTTAATAAATAATATAAACCACAAATAAAATAGTTCTAATTATTTATTTATTCATAACATGGGTACTAGACATAAGTATGGCATATAACGAACTTTTCAGTTTAACGAACAGGCCTGACAAAGTACTAGTTCGTTAAACCGGAAAACTACTGCAAATACATCAAACAACTCTGGAAATATATTTTTAAGCGATTTTAGAAGAAACTTTTTCAACCTTTTAAGACAAGAAAATATCACTACAAAAAACTTTTTTTCTGCATTTATTTCATAAATAATGCGATGTGACGAAAAATCCCTACATTTTGGAGAATACAAAAAATCTTTCCGATTTTCCCTACGCTTCTATTTTAGTATCAAAAATACCTACATGTAGGGATTTCCCCTACTTCTGGCAACACTGGTTCCGGCAACCACGGAATTTCACCGATCGCTGAACAAACTTGAAAATTTTTTGAAAAAAGTCACGAATATTGCAGTGCAGGTTTGTGATAATATTTGATGCATACGTTTAGGATTAAACTTTTTTAAGCCAACTGTACAGAGCTGTCTGAAAACCACGTGCTTTTTGAACAGTGAAGGACACACATACTATCACATTTTTGCTTGTGTGAGAAGCAGCAGAATACGAATGACGCTCATCAACAAGTGCTGATCTGAGAAATCGCCACATCTGACAACCCTGGTTTAAAGTGCACATGTTTCGACGTCACGAAAGCAGAATTTTTTTCCTATGCACGAGTACATATACTTATGTAGGATAGGATTTGCAAAAGTGCCCTTCACTGTTTTGAAAGCACACGTGTGATTTTGTGGTGTTTTGAAAAACACACCGTTTTTGTTTTTTTTGTGCTTTCGGCAATTGAAAATCACACCGAAAAACAGAGCACCCCAATATTACACATGTGATTTTTGAAATCACGTGATTTGATATTCGGAACACGCCTGTTGACAACAATTTGTTAATAAGTTATTGAAAGCAATACGAAATAGGAAAAACAAAACCGAATGATAAACGAATGAACAATATAAATTATAGCAAAACATAATTAATAATTATTACAAGGGATGCGATTTCCATGCAAATGCATGTTTTTTGTCGAAAGTCTAAGATCGATGTCTAACAATTATCTTTCCGAATCATTAAATTTGCGTTTAAATGGCATCGATTTGTTTTTGCATATTGTTGCTAGCCAAAGGAAAGGATAGCTAAAGTATGCCTCGTAACAGAAATATACAAACGAAAAATTCTGATAGTGCATAGAAAATATTCCTGGAAAATATTGAAGGAATAGGCCTATTAAAGTATAAAAGCTTTTGAGGATTGTAATTTGACTTAGCATACACATTCGAATAATATGAAAATTTATATAATGAATGTTACTCACCATGAGAAATAAATTCCCAGATTCTATTTGTTAAAAATCAATAAATAATAATTTGTTTGAGCTCTGCTTAACCCTAAAAGGTTACTCTTTGTCGAATCAACGAACTTTAAAAAAAAATTCTAGCGGAACGATTTTTAAAGTAAAAAATCAACAAAAATTTTTTAAATTAAGCATTTTATTAAAAAATGAACTAAAATAAAATATAAAAGTTCTTCATGTTTCTCAAAATTTGATACGAATTTAAAAACTTTTTTGTGTTTTCAAAAAATTAAAAAAAATCCATAACGTTTGCAAAAAAATATGGGATTTCAAACAATAAAACAAATTTCAATTATTTTTGATCTTGAATCAAATGTGGGATCTGAATTAGAAAATTAAAATTCTCCAAATGAATTGGCAAAATTGGTACAAAAGCTTTTTAACAGACAAAGATTTACTTTTGATGATATAAAAAAGTATTTATTTGATTTCGCCAACAAAAATTTTAATTATGTATGTATTTAGTTGTTTAAATTAAGTTTAAAAAAATATTATACCTATCTATGAATAACAGTGGAATAAAAACAACAATAGAATTTTTTCATTTTTTTTAATGCATACTTTGGAGTTTTTAGTGCATATTTTATGCGCATATTTATGAGTTAATTTTCTATATCATATACATATTAAATTGTTTAATATACTTATTAATTGCGGTAATAATGTTGATTTATTAAAGTATTGAATTAAGTAAAAACTCGTTGCTAACGATTAATGAAATCGAAGAAGTGCGAAATGCAATTTAAGAAGCGACTAGACTAATGTTTTGCATTGTTTGCTTATTGCATAATCTGATCCGTATATACATAATTAAAAGTTTTTTTCTCCAATAGAAGAAGTTTTATGCGAAACAATTTATTTGGATGATATAGGCCGATTTTGGTGTAATTTAATTTTTTCTTAATTCAAGCAATAGTTATAATGCTCGCAGCCAACTCTATTGCATTAAACACATTCACCACAGCAGGCTACACGAACACAATACTACAAATGCTGCTGGCTGAAATTTTAGTCGTGTAGTCAGCTACTGAATTATGTTGAAGACGGCAGCTACAATTGAAAAAATACAAACAGCTGTTTTTGTTTACTATGTCTTTATATTTCAGTGGTGCCACTATCATTTTTTTTTTTTCTTTTATAAAATGGAAAAACATGCATAATTGCAGACTCTTATTCAAACTTAATTTAAGATTATCAACAAATGAATTTATTTAAAAAAAATTAATATATTTTAATTTTGTTGTTCTTGTAACTAATAAACAATATAATTTTAACGGCAGATTAAACAAAAAATACATATAAAATGCTTTTAAAATAAGAAAATTTGTTCCTTCAACACACGTGGTATAGTTCGTAAATGCATAAAAACTATGTATCACCGCTGCAGTGATGCAAAATGTTGTTGCTGATGCGTGATTACCAAATTTAATTGAAAATATTGAACCAAAAACTAACAGTTTTCTTATAAATGACGATTAAACGATTTCTTTTTTGTCAAAAGTTATTGCTTCAGAAAATTAACTGAAGCAATAATTGCCAAAGTTTGCTGCAGAGCTGCGGCATTACTGCATAAAAACTTTTGACATATGAGAGTGATGCCAAGTTTCTTACAAGTGCTTTTACGAGCATTAAACTATACTTCTGCGCAAGTGATACCCAACAACTGCATTTACGAACGTACTATAACTTTTTAGGTAAAAACTGGATCTATGAAGTAGTGGTATTATTAAAAACTACTTGATCTTTGAAAAATTCCGATTTATTAGCCCGTTAAGGGCCAATTTCAAAAATAAATATTTCTTGAAAGATTTTTCTACAAAACTTAAAATTTTGTCAATATACATATTTATTAAAACAAAATATCTTTAGGGAAGAACACTTAATCTTTTATATACCATATTATTAGTAACTTCATCATATAAAATTTTAAATTTATTAAGCTTTAAACAATTTTATTTTGGAAAATTAGTCAATTTATTTAAAAGTTTAATAATTTATGTACTTCTTACATATTCATCCCAATTATGAATAAAAATTCCCCGGGAGTTTTCTCCCTTCTCTCATTTTTCCTATGTTAATTCAATTGTAAAAGTAGGAAAAGGGAAAAAACTCCCGGGGAATTTTTATTCATGATTGGGCTGATTGAATTATTGTAATATGTACATAAATAATAAGTGTTCTGCAACGCCGAAAAACCGCAATTCAGAAAAACTTTATTTAGCAAATATCTTAGGGTTAAATAATTATTGTTATATCGACATGATTTAAAGATAAAGCCAATTTTGTAAAAAAAAGTCAGCCACGGAGTATAAATATATAAAATTGGCTCTTAATCAGTTAATCGGTGTGCCATAAACGCCATGTGGAACACACTTTAAAGAATTTTTCAATGATTCCCATATTTTATAGATTCATTTTATACCTAAAGAGATATGGATAAAGTATTTTGAAACTTTTACGACCTATAACTCCTGAACTAGAAGCGTTGGCGCGAAAAACATCTTCCTATAGAACTTCTTTCAAGGAAATAAAAAAAATTATATAAATAACAATTTGGTGTTGAGCCGGGTTAATATTCTTGTTTCAAGCCGATCCTTTTCTGTTAAACAAAAAAAAAAAAAAAAATTTAAGCACTTATTTTTTAAATATTTTTTTATATTAGCATCACTTTTTCTGTTTTGTAGTGGACAAAAATAGAAATTAGTTTAATTTGACTACAACGACAAAATAAGCCCAGACAACAACCTGCAGCCATGTATCCGTGTCGTCGTGAATATAATCATTTCCATATGCACACATGTATTCTAGTTTTGACATATTGAAGTCGGTAGCTTGCTGTCTCGAATGTGTTTAAAGCATAAATGAACAGGCCATCTCTCTGTGCGTCGTCTGCAAGTCATGTTTGTTGGCGGCAAGTGCTGGGAAGATTGCTATTGTATTTTTGTTATGTTATGTACGAGTAGTGTTGCCAGTTAACTAAAATATTTTCAGCATCATCTCAATCTATAGTAGACAGCCAGTTTCAATAATTTCTTTCTTGCTTTTTGCTATTAGGATATGTTTACTTTAGCTTCATAAATTGATGTGCGTATTGCCTTTTCAGCATTTTTATTCTACATTTTCCAAACTAACCATAAGTTACTTTATGGCAACACTGTTACGAATAAACGAATACGAAAAAGACCGATGATTTTTTGCAACAAAAATGTCTTTATGTCATTGATGCCTAGCTGGATGCATATTAAATAATTAACCCGCCAACGGTGACCTACTGGCCTGTGAGACCGTGTGTGTTAAAAAAATTCAAATAACTTTATTCTCCGTTATGGTTTTTGGTTGCTATTTCGAGTAGATGTCGCATTGCATGAATCAAATAAACAAGATTGCGCATTGCGCAGGTCCGTTATTTTTGTGTGTGGCGAAGAAATAGAATTTGTGTATGTGCATTTGTGTGTCTTACGTTTTTTACAACAAACACATCATATTTAGTCTATGATTACGTAGATGCGCAGTAGAAACTTTTTTTGTACGGCTGAGTGCGCAATCTTGTTTTTTTTGATGCATGGTCGCATTGCACGTCCCTCACCATCAGTTCACGTCGAAGCTGCTTAGTGAGTACACGTTGTGTATTTTTGTTTTTACTAAACCGGTGCGTGAGACCGTGTGTCCCCGTATATGTATGTAAGTAAAATAAACAAGGAGAAATTTAAAATGATTTGATATCAAATTTGTTTATTTTGTAAAGGTTTCGAATGTCGAAACACTAAAAACGTTATTTTATTTTTAATGCTCTAATTAAAAACTTTTTCAATATCGAAAAAAAGCGTTAATTGATTAAATATCTTTGTTTTCATTAGTATTGTGGTTATTTTGTTGAACTAATTATGGGTTTTAATCCAAATTTTTAATATTTAAATTATTTTTATGAAGAAAGGAATTTAATTGAAATTGTTATTGATAATCTTTGTTTTATTTTAAAAGAGTATCAATTAAAAAAAAAAAACATAAACTATTAGTAACACGTTTCGAAAAAATCTTCAGTTGAAAACCCCTGTGCGTGAGATCGGCGCGCCGCGGCGTCACCATTGATCAAAATAAAATTTGCGTCACTATTGGCGGTTTAAAAAAAATATTATTTATTTATGAAATTCATGCTAAGAATTCGTACCAGTTACAAACTTCTTTTTTTATTTTGAGGAATTTGATAGGATTTAATAGCAATTTTTTTTTATTCTTTATTTATGTTTTTTTGAAAAAAAAAAAATCTACAAAATAGTTAAAATTAAATGTTGTTATCCAATTTTTATTTTAGACC
This sequence comes from Pollenia griseotomentosa, assembly GCA_963931875.1. NCBI lineage: Eukaryota > Metazoa > Arthropoda > Insecta > Diptera > Polleniidae > Pollenia > Pollenia griseotomentosa. Next base: position 13,320,062 of record OZ007565.1, read on the forward strand.
ACTGCGTAATATAATTTTGTATGTACAAACCAGTCAGTCAGACTAATTACCAATACTAAACATACCTGATTCTATCATTTTAATATCGGTTTTGTATCTGTTTGTTTTTTAAACACTAATTTAGTCTGGTTTGTTAAAAATGGCAAAATAAACATATTTATGTACGTATATGGTCACTTGTTTTTGACAGCTTTCTTTTTTTTAATGTATGTACATATTTCTTAATTAATGCAAAAATACAACTATCGAATGAAGAAAATTACGTCAGTCAACATTCGACTTAAAGAAATAATAAAGAAAAAAACTTTACGAAATAAGAAATAATTACATAACAGTTCGTTTTTTTCACAGTGGGAGAAAAACAAAACTTTGTACCTATTTACCGATCGCCAACTAATTTGCAAAATCTTAAAAATTACAATCAATAAATAGTAAAAATAGTTAAATGAAAATGATGAACTCTAGCCTAAATAATATCAAACATTTCATATAAATCAATAAAAATTATAGTTTTCAATTTTCTATATGCACAATTTGCTCATAATAAATAAAACTTGAAGAATAGGGAATTATTAAAGGATAGAAATAATTGGTTTTAAAAAAATGTCTGCCTGTAGCCAACACACATGAAAGTTTGATTTCAAATTTAAATTGATTTGAAATCAAACCTATTCTCAAAGGATAAGTCATAAATAATGAATTGAAAAATCATAGCATTCTCAACAAAGAGGGGAAATTATGTTCAAATTGAGAAATGCATGTTTCTTTAACTGGCTTTTAAACGTTATTCTCAAATGTTTTTTTATGTGGATTGTAATACAGTGTGAAACATAAATGAAAAATTTAGTTTTAATATAAAATCATTATTTATTTGAATAAATTGTCAGCTCTACATTCGGCAGTATAGCTACTGCTGAAAAACAAAATAGCGTTATTTCCGTTTTCAAATTCTTGGAAGGTAGAAATACTTGGCTCCTTTTTATTTTGAGGATTATCATGGCTCTGCGTAGCACTGCAATTATACAAATACACCAAACTTACATAATATATATATTAGGGTGGTCGTTAACTGTATGGAGCATATTTTTTTCTATTTTTCCATGCTCTCACCCCCCAATTCGGTGTGTATTGAAAAAAACGACACCAAAAAAAGTTTAAGGACAATCGGCGAAGGCTAAACCTTCCCTCACGTCCGCCAAAGTTTGAGAAAAATCGTTAAGTTTATGCCTTATAAACATCGTTTACAAAGAAGATGTTATTAGTGAAGTTTCCAACAACTTTTGTCTGAACAAGTTTTCTCTAAATCTCATATTTAACAAAAAGTAACCAAAAAAAAAAGAGCAAACAGCAGCAATAATGCGAATTTTTTCTTTAGAACAATTTTTCTTACACACGTCAATTCAACTTCAATATTTGCGTTTGTGTGCGTTTGCTTACAAAAAAAAAGAAAAGTCAAACGCATATCATTTGTTTCTACCATACCTACCCGCTTTCTCCATATCTTAAGGGGGCTGCCGTACAAAACTGTCAATACATACTTGAAATATATTCAAGAAAAAGGTATGACGGACATTCTTAATTTTTTTCTGCTTAACATTTTCTTACATGGCGTTTACATTTGCCAGTACTGGCAAGACAGTAGCAATTCATTCAAACTTTTTCACTAATACATAAACACTTTTACAGCTATTTTGTTTTTGCATTGTTTTGCCAACTAATATGTATATGCTTACTGTCTTGCCAGTACTGTCAAATGTAAACGCTATGTTAATAAATACTTGCCATATATCTCCAACCCTTAGGGGGGCTCCTTTACAAATATGGCGGTTTAATGAAAATCTTAAATTTGGCCCCTGCAGCGTCTAGGATGCCCCTAGAAGAGTCAAATGTATGACCGATCCCACTTTATTTTTTATCCCCATCATTTGTTTTTAACATACCTAACAGCTATCTCTATTCCTTAAGGGGGCTCACATACAAAATTTTCAATACAGACTAGGAATATATTGAAGAAAAAGCCCCGTAACTGCCAAGAAGAATAAAATATATGACCGACCTCCATTAGTTTTTAACCTTTTCCAGTTGTGAGAAGATTTTAATCACATGGCTTTTTTTTTTTGCAAATTTCGTTTTTCATATGTATAAAAAAAATTATAAGCACAGCTGCAATTCCATTTTTTTTTTTGATTTTTTAGAGAACAAAAATTTTGAAATTTTGATAAAAAATTATTTTTTTTTGCTAAAAAAATTAAGTTTCTAAAATGACTGCGCATATAAGAAAAACCTTTAGGCTTTTAGGGTAATTTTATTGCGGAATTTCGTTTTTTTAGTTAACTCAATAAACTAAACCGTTTTTGAGTAACGCGAACATCTGTTGTGCAACCTCCTCCATTTTCCAAATAACGGTATATCTCCAAAACAAAAGCTAACCTAAAAAACGGATACCACCACTGGATTCAGCGTACCCGAATTAGGTTAAAAAACCAGGTGCCCGGCTGGACTGTTTTTTTTTTTTTAAATAAATAATAAAAATGGTTTTTAACAAAATTAAAGATACGTGATTCATATAAAATGCGTTTCTTTAATATATTATACATTTTATTTTTTATAGTGGCCTATTCGATATTTTTCAGTTTATTTTGTTTAATAACAGATTAAGGAAAAACTTGTTAAGAATATTCTACAAAATTAATATTTAATAAGCTATGAAACATAAAAGTCAGATTTCATGTAAAATATAATTTTTCTCAAATTTTGGTGGGCGTGAGGGACGGCTTAGCCTTCGACGATCGTCCTAAAAAATTTTTTGCGTGGTTTTTTTTATCAATACCCACCAAATTGGTGGGTGAGACCTAAAGAAATCCAACTTTTGATTTTAACGGTCACCTTAATCTACATGCATTAAATTTTTACTCCATTATAAGCCAAAGCAGATTTTCAGAAAATAAGACCGCATTGCGAAAAACAAGAGCAAATGTTTCGGTTAATTGTTTCCGTCTACCTAATGTGTCTTGTTTCATGTTTCTGTTATACAGTAAAAATTCGATAATCCGGATAATTGATTGCAGACCCAATCCGGATTAGCGAATTATCCGGATTACCGCATGTATGTATTTATAAAAAATTATAAGAATTCATAGCAAAAAAACGCATGTGCATACATACTCATATCACACTAATCTAACTGCATGTTACAAAGCATGCTGTGATTTGAATAAAAAAATAAATAAAATTGGGTGTTATTCAATCCGGATTATGGAGTTGCAATCAATCCGGATTATAGAATACGCAATAACTGTATTTTTCAAAACATGCTTTGATTTGAATAAAAAAAAAATTAAAACGGATGTTATTCAATCCGGACTACACAGTTACAATCAATCCGGATTATAGAATACGCAATGATCTGCAAAATTCTGTCCGGATTACCGAATATTCCGGATTAGTGGAGTCCGGATTATCGAATTTACACTGTACATATAAATAAGTGTATTTTTAGAAACTCAATTAAGCGGAAATAACTGTATATACGTTTGTGCTGTTGTGTGTAAAACATAGAAATCTATATCCATCTTTAGGTATACCGATCGGCGCAGAATCACTTTTAAAAGTGATCTACTTACATCCATCTGTCTGTCTGACTTACAAATAAAAATAACACACAACCTCACTTCAGAATATTTTTCAATTTACATATGTTCTAAGATATGTATGTACGTGTTTGCCACCTCAAAATATGAGCTTGAACATTATAAATTTGACGCAGTTTTTCTTAAGGCGTTTTTAGTTGTGTTAAGACATTACAAATTGTTGTTGTGGTCGGGGAATTACACCAAAAATTATTTCTTTTTGAATAAAGATGCTACTTCGTTTTGTTACAGATTGCATGTAAATATTGAACGTGTGCGCAAGATGCTAAAAAGAGTACAACATTGTAGAGGCCTGTTTTATATAACTCACTTGCTTGCCGTTACTTAAATTGCACAACATTTATTCAAATATTAAACACTCAAAGATAAGTATGTCTAATGAGAGAGTAATGCTAGAAACACAACTGGGACGAACGACGAATTATTAGCAACGAATATTCGTCGTCAGAAAGAGAACACATTGGTATGTATGAAAATACACACAGTCATTGCGTAGACCGAAATTCGTCCTGCGTAAGGAACACTGCGATAGGTTTATTTATATTTCTTACGCAGACGAACGACGAATAAATTGGGATAGGGACAGCTAACCGCAGCTAAATAGTGAAAGCTGTATAGAATCACAGGGAAAAATCGCTTTTTTGCGAACTTGGCTAAAATTTGCAAAAATATCGAAAATTCGCGAAAATGTTTAATATTTCAAACAAGCCATAAAATTGTTTAAAAGTCTCTTAAACTATAAGGAATGGCAAAAATTCGGTACAAATCGCTAAATTAGCGGAAATTCTCAAAATGTTGCTAATAGCGGCATGATAGCTAAGACTACTACATATTAACTATAAATCGTTAAAGCTGTAAAGAGTCAGACAACTTACAGGAACAAATCGCGAACAAATTGCAAAATTTGAAACAAACCCAAAAACTAGTTTGAGTTTGCTAAATCGAAATGCAGAAAACCAAAAATGCTTAAGTAATCCACTTTTGAGTGGATTTGGATTCTAGAACACACCTAATAAATAGTTTCTTTTTTTTTTTTTAAATAGGTCAACCTATGATTGGATAAATGTTAACAAACTAATAAATTACAAAGAAATTTTAATAAAATTTATTGCTAGTTCAAAAAGATGAAAATGGATTAAAATGTTTATACAGTATTCCACGGATAATTACCTCGCCATTTCTTGCTGTGTTGTTGTCAATTGTCAAATAGTACTGAGGCAATTAAACGAATGAATTTAGGTGTAAATTTGTTTTGGGAGTTTAATTTTTAAGGCAATTACCCGAATTGGGTAATTAATCATAAGGCAATTAAACGTGAATTTTTGTTTGAAAAATGTAATAAAAAAAAGGGTAATTAACCGGGTTATACTGTATAATCTAGCGTCCAAGGTATTTATTTTTATAAATTAAAAAAAATGCAAGTCACATTAATTCCTAGAATTCACGCACTTATTGTGTCTCGTTTGACGAATTTACGCAACGAATTCTTGCCGACGAATTCGTCGTACTATGCGAAGTTCGTCGTTCGGCCCAGTTGTGTTTATACCATAAACCATATACAAAAATTAGCATGAATCAAAGAAACAAGAAATGATGCAAAACAATTATAGGTAATTCTTTTTTTTTTTTTTTTTTTGTCGTGTGTTAAAAAAAAATGTTTTCATAAATTAATAATTGTGAGATAATTTCTCTTTTAATTAAAAAAATAATAACAGTTCAAAATCATTAGTAAAAGTGACGCACATTATTCTTCACAAAAATAAACACAGATACATATGTATCTTAAAATGGTCCAAATCGGCTTATACTTTTATACAAATGTCACTTTGAAATAGAGATTTTACTAAGTCATTTGGTTTGCATATACATATGTAAGTGCATATGTATATAGTATGTATGTATGTAGGTATATGATTTCGATTATATTTAAAACTAACGCTGCCTTGTTTTGTCAAATTTAAAATGGCAAGAGATTTAAGTTAGAATTTAAACAAAAACTTACTTATATACCCTTCACCGTGGTGCGGATGATGTGTTTCCATAACCAAGATGCTGGATCCTTATTTAGATACTTTTCTCTTGCCGTTCTCCAGATGTACAAAAAGAAAATAACAACAAGGGTTTTATTGGCATAATTAGAGGCAGTCCTAGTTTTTTGCTCATATATCAGCCATTTATTACCGATCTGTCTGAATCTCAATAGCAAACTTTAACGAAGCATATGTATATGACATAAATGTATTACAATCTGTTCCCCATAATTTCTAGGCTTTTCGGATAATCCATTTCGTTAAGTCAACTTCGCTCCTCATAAGGATATACACCTGTGCGACTAACGGCAGGTTAAGCATGTAAAAAACAAAGACAAAAGCCTTATAATGTTTTATGTTTTATTAATGTTATCCTTATGGAAGAAATTTGCATATTATTACGAGAAAATTGCAATTTACAATCATAATAAAAAATATTTGAAATACAAATACTTTTTTTGTACTTGTACTTTAAATACTTTCGCAAAATTAAATTTTTATTTTAAATTCCTGTTTTTGTCTCAAAATACATATGTATACATTAACAGCCGTATTCATAAAAACTTATTTATGATTAATTAACCGTTTTTAAGCAAACATTGCTAAATTTGTAGTCATAAACGAAAAATAATCTATTAAGCCTTTTATAAACCATTTATGTATAACATTTTAACGAATTTATTCCGTATAACTGTTAATGAATTATATTAATTGTTTGAAATAATTGTTGTCGTTTTTATTTGTATGTATGTATGTATGTATCACATTTTCCGATCGCTAATGGATAATGTTCCAATTTTTAGCCGTACACGAAATTAAAATATAAAATGTATTTATTTATTATAAAAAAAGATACAATCGAACGCCTCTATCGTACATGCAGGGCTGCCAGATTTGACGATTTCTTATTCCGAAATTAGCAAAGTACCGATTTGCTGATTTTTTTCTAAAAAGTGACGATTTTTTTTGGTCTCCAAAGTCTGAATAAAATATAAAATTTTCCGACACGTTCGATTTTTAATCTTGGAACAGCCGTACCTAAACAAGAGCGGAAGGCGGAACGTTTTCTTTCGCTTAGCTTTTACGCTGATATGCCATACCTAACCAAGAGTGTCAACGGTTTTTCAAGTTTTCTAGTTTTTTAATAGAGCGGCCTCAACGCTTTGCAATTGGAAAAACCGATTTTGACAGCTCGTTTAATAGTGAAGTTTGCCGCTATTGTAAATTAATAATGGCAATTTAGCTATTTTTTGGTCAATCTAGCGTTTTTATATCTATTTTTATTTATAATTTTTGGGTTTTTTAAACAAGAAAACTATCACTACTGTTCGTGAAAACCCGTTGACGCTCTTGGTTAGGTATGGCATATCAGAGTAAAAGCTAAGCGAAAGAAACCGTTCCGCCTTCCGCTCTTGTTAAGGTACGGCTATTCCAAGATTAAAAATCGAACGTGACAGAAAATTTTATGTTTTATTCAGACTTTGGAGACTAAAAAAAATCGTCACTTTTTAGAAAAAAATCAGCAAATCGGCACTTTGCTAATTTAGGAACAAGAAATCGTCAAAATGAATAAATCGTCCCTAGAAAACGCGTGCCGCTTTTGCTTAGGTACGGCTATAATAAGCAAGTCTTAAGAAAATCTTTAAATGATTTTTTTTAAAGTAAATCGTCCCTAGAAAACGCGTGCCGCTTTTGCTTAGGTCCGGCTATAATAAGCAAGTCTTAAGAAAATCTTTAAATGATTTTTTTTAAAGTACAAAAACAACAACGTAACACTTTGTTTATCTTTCGTCAAACCATCAACTTTTAAGACTCTCTGTATAAATCATAGTTTCAACAATTATACGGCGAACATTTCACGAGTTGCAAGATAATATCTACATGAGTTTCATACGATTCTTGACATGAAAGACTCGTTAGATAACCTTTACCCACGTCTGAATCGATTCCCACAACGATTGAAGAAGCGTCTTTCACTGTGCTATGAAAGAATCTCAGTCGTGTTACAGTTTTTCCCGTCTGAGGAATCTTCTACGATTAAAAAATGCGGTCATCGACGATCAAAGAAGGTCTTCATGAGACTCCCAGTATCTTTTTCACGATTGAAAATGCTAGCTGGGTATAAAGGAATTATGTTTTTGTTTAAATGTTTTTTTTTTTATAAAAATCGAAAAAAAATTGTAAAAAAAACTCAATTTTACGTTGGCCGATTTTTTTGACGATTTTTCGAAACGCGAAAGACGATTTTTTTTATTTTTTAACAGGAAATTGACGATTTCCTCACATATTTATCTGGCAGCCCTCGAACATGTACTTTTTTTTGGCATACACGTACACGACCTTATGCTATGTTCATACGACGATATAAACCACTCGTTTCACTCTCTGAAACTAGTTTTCCAAACATGCTGTTCATACGATTCATTCTTGTTTCATTTTGAAGTTTTTTTTTGTGTTGTTAGTCTGATTTTTTTAAAATAGATAAAAGAGTAAATAAAACTTAAAAATATATTATTTAATACTTTTATTAATATTATTATGTTATAATTATCACTTTATTTTATTAAACATCAATTTTAATTTTGTTTTTTTCTTTGTCTTGATTTATTTTGAGAGCTAGTTCAGATAAACTAACGATTAATGTTATCAAAATTGGAGATGATAGTACATTTTTCCTGTTTCGCAGCCTGTTTCAAAATAAAACGACCTGTTTCGCTCTCAAAATTTTGTATGGGGAAACAAGTCGTTTTAATCATGTTTGGGGCGCGAAACAGGAATAAGAGAGCGAAACACGAATATTGCTGTTTGTGTGAACATGGTATTAGATAAATAGTACATGTGTGATTAAAGTTTGTTTCGACCCTACAATACGAGAACTGCACATGCCCGCGTACGCAACCAAATATTAAAACACAACACAATCGTGATTGTGTTCGGCACCGTAGAAAATTTAGAGACAAACATAATTTGTATTTTACCTAGGGTTTACACCACTGATGTGATATGTGATTTGTACCAAATTTGGTACAATCGAAACTTCATTGGTACACTGGTACAATTCATCCCTTTTCGGTACAATTAAAAAAAAAATACCCACGAAGTTTTACTATTTCTTTGTGGTGGATTAACTCACTTTTCTTTTCAATAATACATTTTTAATAACATCTCCAGCCGTGACCAGTACTACCAAAAATTGTATTATTGTTAATTAAGGTTCGGATGTTATACAAACATATAAAGTACATACATACAAAAGTGTATGTACTCGTATCCCTGTAGAAGCCTAGGATTAAAGGTCTCCAAATCGCCACTTTTGTCGATTGTTTTGGTGACACTGTCAACCAAGTGTCTGCCTTTGAGAAAAAAGAGAAAGAGAGTGCCCCGGTAGGCTAGCTGGTAGTGAGCTAGTCTATCAGCGCCGGGGTTGCGGGTTCGATTCCCGCCAGAGACTCTGGTTCCTGTAGACAAGCATAGAGCTTCGCGGGATTAGCGTAGGGAATTAAAAAAAAAAACAAATAGACACATTTTTGCTTCTTCTTAATTTTTATACCCATACCACAATAGTGGAGAGGGTAATATGCGATTGTGCTGATGTGTGTAACACAGAAAATAATACTTTCTGAGTCGATTTAACGATGTCCCTCCGTCCGGCTGGCTGGCTGGTTGTCTGTCCATGTAACCTTGTTGGTAGAGTACAGGTCGCAAGTTTTAAGGTAATTTGATGAAATTTTAAACATAGGTTTCAATTCATAAGGACAAAGCCTACTAAAAATGGTGAGAATCGGTCTATAATTTTACATGACCCCATACAAACTTCTTTCCAGAATAGTGTTAGTGCCTAAAAACCATCCTATTACGTTGGTATTGAGGACCAGACTTATTTTATTGCAATCTTAATTATATTACCATTTTTTATTGGAGTCGGTCCATATTTGGCGACTACCTTATAAATGTTCGTATTGATATAAAAATTGGCGACATCAACTTTTACGATAGCCACAAAATATTGCGCTGGCGGGTCCAAAATTAACCATAGGTCCCATATAAATCCCTTCCTTAAATCACTTTAAGGTAAACAAATCTAGGTAAACATATAGATAAAGATATCATAATCATAGTCGACACAAAAAATTTTACATAAATCTTAACCTCATAACATAATTTTGTTCTGGTGGGTCCATGATTGCCCATGGGTTTCACTCTTGAAAATTTGTCTGTATATACTGTGGTGTAGAGTATCAAATGCTCGGGCTCCTTTTAAAATAAAAAAGTGATATGAATTCTTACTATGTATGGTTATTCATTTTATAGCGATATTTTGGTTCAATTTATGTTAATTTGGTACAATTTTGCGACGGTAAAATTAATGTTGATTTGGTACAATTTAGCCATCGGGACGGTACAATTTAAGAATTGTCAGATCCCAACAGTGGCTTACACTTGCAAGTGGAAGTTGGAAAAACTCAATCGCTCACACTTTTTCACTAATACCATCAACTTTTTCATACTTTCAGCTCAACTTGCAAGAGAATTTGCTTGCAAGTAAATTTTTGACACTTGCTGCAAGTAAAATGACAAATGAAGAAACAGTGTTGCCGTGAATGACTTTTGTATTAATCTACTAGTACTTAGTAAAATAAAAATTATGTTATAATAACAAATAAAGAAGAGCACAACTATACAACAGCGCATCTTAATGGTAATTTTAATCATGAATTTTAAGCCTTTTGAAAAAAAAATTGTTAATCAATATATTTTCTCAGTAACATTATGATATCGCCACTACGGCAATTCTTTAGTAACATATTTTATAAAATAAACATACTTTTTTCAAGATGGACCGAAAATTAAATAAAGGGTGTGTGTGAAACGGCAGCAAAGTACTCATAGAAGTAAATTTTTGACACTGTTGAGGTGAATAAAATTTCACTAGCCCTGGGGGCTAGTATAAATTTTGACATTAAGCGGCTTATACACTTGCAATAAAATTGTTCAATTTTACGTATTTTACATATATATCGCTAATGTGTATGTGATATTCGAAGGTGGCACAATATATTGGCAACAATCAAAAGACTTTTGATTTTTAATGCACAACTAAAAGAAAGTGAAATGTGTTGGCAACATTGTACAATGTTGTTTATATTATTCCTATATTCCTATATGTTCACCTTTTTATTGAATGAATGAAACCATTGTGCGACTTAATGCATAATATAGGACAAAATGAAAATAATATGGCGAATAAAATTTTTGCGTAAAAATTTTTGAAAATTTCAATTCACCAACAAACACGAAGTCAAACCCTTGTTATGAAATGACTTTATTATTTGACATCAAACACAATTCTCGAACGTTTTTCAAATGTTTGATTTTTACATTTAAATTCAAATTGATAATGATTTGAAAATAAACATTTGATATCAAATGTTTTACCAATTTGATGTCAAATTGGTATCAAATGTTAAATTCAATTCAAAACTAAACTTGGCAATACTAAAGCGAAAAATAAATGTAAACATTAAAAATGGAGATTAAGTTAAATATTTACTTCGTGGTTATACATGTTTTACAAGTGAATGATTTATTTCTTGTGAAAAATAAAAATTATTTGTGAGTAATTACAATGATTAAAAATACGTATTAAAAAAATAAAACGGGAAAGTGACGAAATTATAAGTTTGTTTGAGAATTACATTTGAAAGCAAGTTGAAAATAAAGGCGTTTTTCAATTTGAAAATAATTTCTCATTTTTGTTGAGAATGCTATGATTTTCAAATCATTATCAAACGTTTATCGTTTGAGAAAACGTTTGATTTTAAATCATTTTCAATTTTAAATCAAACCTCAGTGTTTTTTGGGTCACCATAGAACTTTGCTACCGTTTCACACACACCCAAAGAAAATTATTAAATTTATTTTGTTATAACAAGGTAATGTTGTCAACATAATAAAGTTTTTAAACCGAAAAAAACCTTTTTTAATAAGATGTTTTCGCTTCGAGAACATTTAAAAAATGATCTTACAACTGACTGTGTAAACACTCAAGCTACTTGCAAGACTTTCGGCTTTTTCTTCGACATTTTTGTTGATAATACGTATACACTGCTTGCAAGTAATTACTTGCATGTATAAAGGCAGGGTTACGTTGCTTTGTGCTGTTATTGTTTACATTTATGTGCGATATTTTAACAGTGTGTGTATTTTTCTGAACTCTGGGGCCTGATTCTGGCAGTCGTGATCGAGTTATTTCTCGATTCGAAAGCAATTTAATATCTAATTATTTCAGTCAATTCTGAACGAATTGGAAATTTTTTTTCAGTGTTGTAAAGCATTAATTTGAGTTTCACAATACTGAAAAAATAATTTCGATTCGTTCAGTATCGACTGAAATAAAATTACTTTCGAATCGAGAAAGTACTCGATCACGACTACCAGAATTAGGCCCCTGGTTTTAAACAACGAATCGTTGTTCAAAGAAAGATAAAAAAAAAATAAAAAATCATTAGTGGTATTCACACCGGGCTTGTTAGTCGTTAATCGTTACTTTTTTACACGCATTTTGTTTTTGTATATTTAACGCGCTACCGGATTAACATTTAACAAATTAACGACACGGCACCCCTAATAAAATAGTTGTTAGTTGGTAACTCACAATCAGCTGTTGCAGTTTCTAAATAAACCCCAGACATGATAGCATATGTCACATATGTCACTGCCTTTAATTTTTTCTTAAAATCCCATGTTGTTGATTTATTTTTTTTTTATATATATTTTTATTTTTTTTTGCGTTTTTTTTTTACATATAAGAAATACGCACATGTTGATTTAACGATGCCCGTATGTCTGTCTGCTTTCCTGTCTATTTGGAGAACGGAAAGATCCAAAGTTTCTAAATAAAGTACAAACATCTTTGTTATCAAAACACAACATCTAACATAATAAAATATGTTTATTTATATCTAAAGAATGGTAAGAGATAAATTCCAAATTTGGTGCACATATATATACATAGTTGGTTATTAATGCACAACCTCTCTAAAAATATGGGCGGGGTTGAAGAATTTGGCGTAGCACAAAATAGATTTGTTTATATCTAAAGAACGGTATTTTTCCTACAGGACTTAGGTACTTATTTGTTTAAATTTTTTATTTGTCAGATGATTACTTGTTAAAAATACACGTTCAAAAGTTCAAAATTATTTTATTTGTTACTTGTTCTATGAAAAAAACAAGTTTAACTTTTTTGAAGTCTACAGCGTACTCGCGCACAAGCGCATTTTATGTACATACTTCTTCTTTCACATTTATAAAGAGAAATACTTGTTTTGACCTAGGACTCTTACTAGTAAGAAACAGAGAACGGCTTTGTGCGATTGCAAAAAAATCGCATTTAATGAATACCAACAAATACACTCGCTTTCGGTCATACAATCAAACTTGCGCAACTGCACACATTCGCTGATGGTTTGCAGTCATTCTAATAATGCACATCGTGCTTTGTTATTTATAGCATCGTTTAGCTTCGTTTTTTAATTAAGATGTTTGTGTGTTCGGTGCGACAATGATTGTTTTGGTAAAGAAAAAAAAAATACAAACAAAAAAGCCAGAAATCAAACAATCATTACTCATGTAGGCATTCAGCAGTTGCTATGTAGTACAAGAAAAAAATTGAAATGAAACGCAAACGCACTAGGTACAAACAATTTCCATAGAAATAGAAGGCTGTTTTTATTTTTTATCATTTCTTAACAACAATGTATTGTTATTATTGTTGTTGCTATTGCTGTTAATGTTAATGTAACAAAGCGACTCCTACTCATACCAATTTAGTTCGTCGTTGCCTCATCGAGTGGACAATGACTACGTGAATGCAAAAGCAAAATAATTTTTGACTTCGAACAATTGTGTTATTGCGTGCGCCAACAATAAATGCAAACAAAGCACTTTCAATAAAAAACTCACACATGCACAAATCAAATCTGTACAAAACGATGTCAAAGTTGAACTTTGTTTTGCAGACATAGAGTTAATGTAAATTTAAGCGTATGAATAAATCAACAAAAATAGTTGATTTTGCAGTTCTCTGATAAGTAAGTTATAACTCAATATTATATATGAATATGTATGTATCTGGGTTGGCAAAATTGGTACAATTGTACTTGTTTGGTATTATTTAAACTCGAAAAGTACAATGGCACACCAATGGCTATTTTAGTACAAATCGTAAACGTTCCCATTTTAAGCAAGTGCATGCAAACATACAAACGTGTGTAAATAGAAGTATGCAAAGTAAGTCAAAAAGTTACTTTTAAAAAAAAAATCTTTTAAAGTCTTAATACAAATTTATAACTTTTCTTTTATAGTACTTTGCTAAAAATAATAATTAACTTAAATAAAAAAAATATGCCACAATGAAAAAGTTGTTCCTTAAGGGGACAAAATAAACCACTCAAATGACTTGGCGAACACACACTTTTTTCTGTTTTGTGTTCGTCAATAAACAACGAAAGCATATTTCGTACAAACATTAATTGCTCATTTTTGTTTTCAATAAATGCAGGGCGATAGTGCTGCGGCATTTTATATTTCCACAAACATGCTGTGGAACTAATGTAGAACTGCTTATACATATACATATAGAAACCAATGCAATTGAAAATAATTTAGTAATTCATAATTCCGCAAAACTTTTATGTCAAGTTTTGCGAAGTTATAAGAACAAAATTCTACTTTAAATATTAATTTTTAGTTTAATTTTTACTTACCAAATATTATCACCGCAACACTTTGCGGCTTAATCTAAACAAAGGGCTTATTGGACTTACAAAATTGCAAATGTTATGATGATAATACAAATACCAAATACCTAATTTATTATCAAAATTGTAATTCTGATCTTGCAACCTAATCTTAATACATAGTTTATGTATCAAACTGAATTGTTTTTTGTTATATACAAATGTATATGAGAGTATATGCAAATAAGATTTTTAAAACTTTTTTTCGTATTATTAATAAATATATATAAATAAAAAAAATTTAGGTTCAAAAAAACTTTTAATACAATTCTTAAAGGTTGTTGGTACAAGCTTAAAATTCTCAATTCAATCCCTGGTATGTATATTGTACACTGGGGCCAAATTACGGCATTCGATATCGATCGAAATTCGTATTCAAATTGTATTGTAATTTCGATCGATATCGAATGCCGTAATTTGGCCCCTGACTTAAAATTAAAAAAAAATGTGTGGTATTTCTTATATTAAATACACGATTTAAATGTAGTTTGTATTTAAAATACACGACTTAATGTATTTTGTATTTCAAACACATCAATGCCATGTATTTTTGCCAACCCCGTAATAAGTATAATTAGTGCCAAGGCTTCCTTTTTTCCATTTTAAACAATCAAACTGTGAACTGAACAGATTTCTAAATTTTCATTTCATTGTTAAAATGTTCATTGTTAAAATAATTAATGTTAGATGAAGCCAACTGTAACGACCTTAATTTTTGTTTTTTTGTGTTTTGAAATAATAATTGACTTACCTCTAAGTACATCAGCTGGAATGAGTCTTTTGTAGATTTTAACTTCACCTTCAGCTTTTGAAGAGGTTGAGGAGGCCTCATCAGCAGCAGCCCACACACTGGAAATAATCACGCACAAAGCAATAGTAACGATAACGAAGGCTTTCATTTTTTTTTTTTTTTTTTTTTGTTTAAAGTTGCCGTTACTTTAAAATTTTTTTTTTTAAATTTATTCTGAATCTGTTATTTTTTAATTTTGTTTTCTTACTGTTTTAATAAGATTTTTTAAATATATGTTTGATTTTGAATTACAGCTACACCCTTTTAACTATGAAACGGAAACGTTCTATTTTTTGAATATTTTAAAGTATTTTTAAAAATTGTTATTAAAAAAAAAGATAAATTTAAAAAAAAATAATAAGAAAGGAGAAATAAAAAATCACACGAACCGTTGCAAGCGAAAGTGAGCACTGAATTAAATTTAAAATTTGGCCAAACACCCGTATTTATACGTGATAGAAACCAGCTTACAATTCACAAAGACAAGCTTTTGTGGTTGTTTGGTTCAAAAAGAAACAGATCAGCTACTGATAATTAAAAAAAAGAGACACCAAAACGCCAGACAGCCAATTAGACGGCCCAAAAGACAAACATTGTATTTGAACCATGATGCCAGACAAATTTTTGAAGCAGATTGTCCTCAAAATACAAACGATAGTCTTCAAATAAAAAATTATAAACTTTTGTAGTTAAAAATGTGATAGTTCAAAAATGTAATGTGTGTGGCACCCAGAAGTTAATCCAGTGGTGCTAACCGTTTTTTTAGTTAGTTCTTGTTTAAAAAAAATAACTAAGATTGAAAATTATTTTTCAAAGTACCAAGAAAAACGCAATACAATTACAAATTATATTCTAACTTAACTTACGACTATAAGTAACGCATGCTGAAAAGAAACAGACCAGAGTCACTGGCGGGAATCGAACCCGCAACTCTCGCACAAACAGACAAGCTGACTACCAAAAAGCCAACAGGGGCAACTAAAATTGTTTATATGCTATCCATTGAACGAGAATTTCACTGATTTAATATTAAAGTTGGACTTTATATAATTTTTCCAAAATCCAAATGCTGGGATTCAAAAAAGTAAAGCGGTTTCAGAAATAAAAAAACAATTTCAAAGTTTCGTCAGATCCAAAATCCTTTGAATCTACATGTACAAATATCTGAAGGAAAAACATAGTTGTCTTATCGTGATAAAAAATTAATTAAAAGTTTGGCAATTATAAATATTTCGACCTGTAGCCAAATAAAAACACATTGTAAAGGGTGGTTAAATTGTAAGGGCCGATGTTGAATGTGAACCACACCTAAACGCCAAGTTTTTTTCCGAATTTTATTTGACATTTCTCTATTTCAGACTTACTCAATTTGAACCATGGAGAGATACACAATCCAACAACGTGTTAAAGTTATCCAGACTTATTATGAAAATGGGCGTTCAAATCAAAATGCATATCGTGCACTTCGTGATTTGTGATGAGGCACATTTGCACCTCAGTGGATTCGTCAATAAGCAGAATTGCCGCATTTGGGCGAATGAGAATCCAAGAGTGATTGTGGAAAAACCAATGCACCCACAAAGAGTGACTGTTTGGTGCGGTTTATGGGCTGGCGGCATCATCGGGCCGTATTTTTTCCAAAATGAGGCCGGTCAGGCAGTTACTGTGAATGGTTTTCGCTATCGTGAGATGATAACGAACTTTTTATGGCCCGAATTGGAAGATATGGATGTGGACGATATGTGGTTTCAGCAGGACGGTGCCACTTGCCACACAGCTAACGAAACAATGGCTCTTTTGCGCAACAAATTCAATGGCCGTGTTATCTCACGTAATGGCGATGTCAATTGGCCGCCAAGATCATGTGATTTGACACCGTTGGACTTTTTTCTTTGGGGTTATTTGAAAGAAAAGGTGTACGTCGATAAGCCAGCAACAATTCAAGAGCTAAAGGATGAGATAATTCGGCACATGAACGGCATACAACCTCCATTATGCCTCAGGGTCATCGAAAATTTGGACCATCGGATGGAGATGTGCCGCCGTGGTCGCGGCGCCCATTTGGCCGATATTTTGTTCCATACATAATTGAGTAATACCAATATATCATAATAAAATAAAATTACAATAATTTCCTAAATAGTTTGTGTTTTATTCAAAATCAACATCGGCCCTTGAAATTTAACCACCCTTTACATAAAGAACTAACTGTTGTCTACCCAACAGTGAATGTTTGCAAGATCTGGACAGCTTGAGATAGCACAACGTATTATTAAGCCATGAAAAGAAGTTTAATCCTAATCATCCTGGTAGTTCAAAGGTTATTGCAAGGTGGATAACATCTGGTGTGTACTAAGCCGAATAAAAAGAAGTTCGTTAAGCCACTTTAATTCTATACCATCAAAAATTAATGTGGTTAATCATTATTTTATTCAATTTAATAATTTATTAAATAAATTAAGTTTTTTATTGTTCCATCCAAAAATTTTCTATTATTAATTTTTCTTTTTTTCTTTTTTTATTTTCTTTATTTGAACCAAAATCTAAAATTACAAATCCCTACAAATATCAAAAATTTCCTACATCTGGTATCACAGTTTTGATCCTATTTTAGGTATTTTTAACGTGTGAACGTCAAATAAACGTAAATCTCGGTCTGCAGTTTAAAATCAAAGTGACTCAACAATAAACTCTTTTTTTTGCCATAATAATGGTTCGTTTGTTATGTGATTGGCTTATATTAGTCATCCGCAATGGTGATACCTGATTTTATCTAACACACCAACAAAACAGATCATAAACACAAGATATGTTTAATATAAATATTACGTTATGCACGAGTACAGTGACGTAGTTGAGGGAATTTTTGTAATAAAAACGATTTTATATTACTATGTATTTGTTTTAAAAAATACTAACAATATAATTTAAAACGAAAAAAAATCATAAATTTACACAGAATTTGAAAAAACATATCCGCATCTAAAATATCTCGAATTGCTTCAAACATGCTTTTAATATACATACATACGCATTTATCATTAAAAAGGGGGGTTAGAAAACCCCAGATACAATGGGCACTATGTTTTTATATATACATACATACATATAGTTACATATGTATTTATATTGATATAATTATATTAAGTAAGTTTATAAGAATATTATTGGGTAAAATAAGCAAACATGCTTTATAAACGCCACGGTTATAGACATACATACAGGGCTGTGGAGTCGTCCGAAAAAAAGTACTAACTCCGACTCCAAACGCTGAAATTTTTTAAGTGCGACTCCGACTCACGACTGCGACTCCTACCATAATCTTGATGCTAAATGTATATGAGACTCAGTGATGTTAGCTTTTATTTTTTCATTACCGTACGGCCTTCTAAAAATTACCGTTTTTGAGAAGAAATTAGCGTACGCAAACATTAATGTGCTGTTTCCAAATGACAGGCGATTGATTATGCAGTAAAATGTATATGAAAAGCACTCAGTCCATCGCCTGTCATTTCGAAACAGTACATAAGAGCAGTATTCATAAACCATTTATTTACATTTTAAATGTGTTTTAAGAGAAAATTTGTTTATAAATTTTTGATTGAAATACATTTTTAAGCAAAATTATTGTATTTTTATGAATATGGCAGTAAAATAATTTTGAATAAACTAGGTACAAACATACATACATATATGTATATTCATTCAACTCAAAATATTGTTTTTTAATACGCTTTGCGTGCATATGTATACGATATACATTAAAAAAATAATGTTTTGTTTAAATCATTTAATTATATGTATAATTAAAAAAAGTTATGTACTATAACAATTTTTGAATTGTAACAGTCACAAGAAAAATCAATCCATCCGCACTTAGCCAAGGCAAAGTTGTGTCAATAGTACGGTAAGTTTAGATTTTCTTAAATCAAGTACAGAATGCTTGATTCAAATACGGATTTTTCAAGTGCCAAACACTTAACTTTAGCCTAGGGTTTCTTATTTCCCGGACTTTTTCTATTCCCGCAAAACGAAACAAAAAAATCTTATTCCCAGGAATCCCGGGATTTTTTGAATAAAACAATGATTACATTAAATCAGTTCAAGAAAAAAGTTGTTACTTTTTTAAAAAAAATATACACATATACATACATACACATATAAAAAATTAGCTTAATTAATTCCACTGAAAACCAAATAAATTGTTACATTCATATGTACACGCATATTATATATGTATGTATGTATGTATGTATGTATGTATATATATATTTTTTTTTTTTTTTGAGATCACGAGTTATTAAAACTTATTAATATTTAGTAGTTATTATTAATAGCAACTTGGTAAAATGAATTTTCTTTAAAGAAAACAATTTTTGGATTATTAAAGCATTTAAAAGCTCATCGGAGATTCTATTTCTAATTCTTGTTGATATGAATATTGCCTGCTACCGAATACGTGCTCTAGCTCTCTACAGACATTGGTTTTATAGTAAGAAGCGCATCATACAAAGATTATAAATTTGTTGGCCTGTTACCTGTGACTTCATAGACGTTTAATTCTTTTTTTAAGATTTTTTCAGGCTTTTGTATTTTCTTTACATTTATTTTTTTTAGAATTTGTAGATGGTTCTGGTGTATCGTGTATCGTGTACATTTTCATTTTCTACTTCAAGAAACTTTGATGAAATGTCTAATCATCAGTAATTGAAAAGACCGTTGATTTATTGGCGTAGGAAAATAGTTCGATTTGTAGGTATTTTTTAGTAAAGAATATATTTATATTGATCGTTTTTGATTTTAACGGTGCTAACAAATTAAAATTTAAAAAAATTTAATTTAAAATTCCCAGGATTAATTTTAAAAAAATGTCCCGGGATTCCCGGGAATTCTTTCCCGCGTAGAAACTCTACTTTAGCCCCATTTAATCCCTGATCCGTACTAAAAATAATCCGAAAACTATAGTAAAATTTATTAGCTCACGGCTATTTGATATATAAGTATGTTTAAATATTTTTGATTTTTAAACAAACAAAAAGTTCAATATAAAATTAATAATAACCATACAAGCATAATTTCAGTTTTCTTAATTGTACTTATCGCTCGCTGTTACGAAAACATTTGCAAAAACATAACGTTCTTAATTTTTGGTTAAAAAATTGATGTTTTTAAATTTAAAATCATCCTCAAACGTTAAAATTATTAAATATTCATACATATATAAGCATGTAGATGTATACTAAAAATCCAAATTTCTTAATATTACCGTTTTTTAAATAAAATTACCTTGCTTCCTTTTGCGGCCCAAAATTACCCTAAAAAAGGATAATTACCGTATGGAATGAGGGTATTACTAAGTTTGTCATTCCATGTAAAACTTTTTTATTATGCTTTTCTATTTACTATTTATTATTTTATCTAATACCCCTGGTTTCTTGAGTAATTCTAAGTCGATTTAGCCATGTCTGTCTGTCCGTCTGTTCAAAATACGCTCACTTTCGAAAAACTTAAAACTAAAGTTCAATTTGCAGTTTGGGAGCAAAATCCGATCAGTAGGATCATAGTTATCAATCAAAATGTAGAACCACCACCCTTAAAAATTGGCAATTTTGCTACAAAAACTTACGTAAAAGGTGCCATAATATACTTCTTAAACCGTAATAAATATTGCTACCAGATTTAAATGTGCTTTCGTAAAGATTGGTCAATAATTTATCATGGGCCCCATATAAAGACTTCTCTCGGAAAACAGTTTAGTACGCATAAAAACGTAATAAATATCGCTATCATAATTTACCCTAGGCCCCATACAAAGCCTACCCTCGGAAAACAGTTTAGTTCGTTCAAAAACGTAATAACTAATGCTATTGTATTGCAATTTGGCACTATCACGCTATAAAATTTATAGAAGATCGGTCCATAATTTTCTATATAATGCCCCATATAATGCTCACTCTAGGAATTTATTTAAATACACCTAAAACCGTAGCAGCTATACATATTGTAAAATTTGGTCCAATTTTTTTCATATGGCTTGAAATAATACCATGCAATTTTCTGATTATCGGTTCATATTTACCTTAGATCCCATATTAAGCAGCTTTCTGAAAAGCACTTTAAGCGCTAAAGCAAATTTCACTGCTGTATTGAAATTTGTTCCATTTAGATTTTTAATAACGGAAATCACTATACAGGATTTCGTGATGATCAGTCCAAAATTTATTTTTTAAAAAAAACCTCTTATTTCTGAAAAAAAAAACTTTTTTTTTACAAAAGTGCCAACAAAAACATGTTGTAAGGCTTTTTATATTACTGTTAAATAATTAAATGAAAAAAGTATATAGAATTCATTTTATTTTAAAATATAAAAATTAAATCTAAAAATGTTTTTATTTTGAATACGCCCTCGCATATGATCTTTCTATTAATTATGTTTCTAAAAATTAAAGCTCAAGCTATTCTTTATTAACTTCTTCAATATCACTCAAACAGACTAAATTTGCCACAATAGAACATAATTGAAAAATACTCAATTGGTAACCTCTTATTACATAAAAAGGTTCAAGATCTTCGTCGTGTTTGAGAAAGCCGTTATAAAATCAAACTTTTTTAACAGACCATTAAAAAGTGCAACATAAAACTTTAAAGAATAAACTCTAAGATCTATTACGTTAACTTCAGACAACTTATATGAATCTAGTGCTAAAGATATTTCAGAATCTAAAAAAAATGTGGGATCTTTACGAAGAAGTTAACACATTTAAAATAATAAAGAACAGAGAAAATACAAGACCATTTAATAACATAAAAACATCACTTAATATTTGTATCCATAATACTTCAAATTTTAAAGTATGCATCTCAAAAACTTGCAAAAAAAGGGAAAACTGTTACGAATCATGATATAAAAAAAAAAGCATAACACTTTCTGATTGTCGTACAATTGGTTTGACCCGGAACCAATTTTTATACTGACGTCCGTTTTATAAAGATTATTTAATAATTTATAGCTCTCATATATTCTAACTGTCGGTGGAGGGTGTCAAAGATTCGGTGCATCCGAATATAGCCCTCTAACTTTTTTAATGCATTATCTTTTAAATGGTTAAATATGGCATAAAAATAATTCTTAAAAATTTCAAATCGATGCATCGTCAATTTCGAATAATTTTTATTTTGAAAATTTGTTTTTACATTTTTTATGCCGAAAAACTTTGGAGTCGGAGTCGCTAGTTTTTGTGGGTACTACGACTCCGACTCCGGCACAAAAACCTCAACTCCGACTCCACAGCCCTGCATACATATAACACTTATTTTTCTTCCGCAAAAAAGGTGTTGGCATAATAAAGGCCACACCATTTAAGCTACGAGGACATAATATACACCATGTAACAAAAATCTGCATACGATGCATAGTCAGTTTAAAAAGCTTACGGCTTATAAAATTGAGTTTCTATTTCACATACTTAAAAAGTATACGAATGCTACTGTTTAATAAGCATTAAATAAATGCATAAGATTGGTTTCGCATGTAATTTTATTTACATGTTGCACATGCGCGTGACATAAAATACCAAATATTTGTTGCCCAAATCTTACCACAAAATATTTTAAAGGGGCAAACAGAAGGTTTTGGGCAAAAAAAATTATTTGTCAGCAAACAGAAATGCTGCCACTGTGAACATACTGTCACCACTCATGAGTTTTAAGCGTTAAAATTAGCTACTAATAGCCTTTTAACACTTGTCAACATCTAGCATCTACCATCAATTTACGAAGATATTGAAACTTTCCCATAATACCCTTTGTTCACTTGCATACATTTCGGAGGAACGCATGGAAGATGTTGAAGACAGTGTTCACAAATAAACAGTACATTTTTTAGCGTTCGGCTCACACACCCAAGAACGATATCTATTTTTAGTACGACTCGTACTTAACATTTTAAGTACGAATAAAACTTAAATGTACTTAAAAAATATTATATGGTATTACTTTCGAGAATCAATCCCGGAATTTCTTAAAATAAGTATAAAATTCTTAAACCAAGTAAAAAAGATTGGACTTTTCATTGGTAGTGCCCCACTCAGATAATGGTGGTGTAAGGTGCAAAATGGGTAAGAAAATCAATCTCTTTCCGTCTCTGGGATAAGTGTTTTGGGTTAGAGTCAATCTAATTTCACTTTCGGATTATTTCAAGTACGAATTTGGGATTAAAATCAACTTTATAAAACTTGAATCAAGCGCATTTTGAGATGAATTTAATCTTATGCTGGGTACACAATATGCAATGCATTTACGCAATCTAGCAAATTAAATTCATTTTCATTAATTTTTCATTCATTCCAGATTGCATCAACATCGAAACGCTTTGATATTTTGAGGTTGCATTGAAATAGGTTGCACTGTCTGTACCCAGCATTAGTTTTACTTAAACCAATCTCATTTTCGGATTATTTCAAGTAGGAATTCGGGACTTAATATGGATAAGTAAAGTATTTCGAACTTGCATTGTCCTTATTTAAATCAATCTTTCTATACGTGATTCAAGAAAATCCGTACTGACCGTACTATTGATACCGCTTCGGATTGATTTAAGTACGGATCTGTTAATTTTTCTGTTCAGGGTAAAGATATAACAAGCATAATTACACAGAGTTTTTCCGCACTTTAAAATGAAAGTGTTGTAGGAATCTGGGATGGCACTTCGATTTTAAAATGGTACCAAAAACTTTTAATAATTGTACTTTTCATACCCTTCACCAAAGGTAAATTAATTAAATTAAAAAGTTTTATATACCCGTTTGTAACTTCCACAATATTGATCCTAGACCCTATGAAGCATTTATGTTCTGGATCCCTATGAGAAGTGAAGTTCAAATCCGCTTGACCTTGTGTCCGTCTATAAAAAAGAGTTTTCCGCAGACTCCAGATATGATGGGCACTTAGTTGGTTTATATGTATGTATTTATGTCAGATATGCTTATTTAAAATTTGCTATTGAAATTTATAAAATTTATAAAATACCTAGACTACCTCCAATTTTTCTTATAAAATCCTTTGTTGTTAATTTTATTATTTTATTTTAATGTGTTAATTTTTTTTGCAGATAACAACATACATGATTTGCCGCTTAAATGGCGATTTAAGAATATATAGTATTAAGAATTAGATATGTAAATGTGTTCTAAACAAACAGATTTACGACATACCTATGTATGTACTATATTGCAACGTGCTTTGTTGGCAACGTGCCTTGATGGCTGAGCTGTCTAAGGTTTTTCTTCAGACTAGAAAGCATATAAAAGTGCTGAATTAAAAAAATTATTGTTGTTTATTACTTTATTTATAATAGCTGCGTTCGTTTACCCCAAAATTTGTACAAATTTGTAGTGGATTTTACTGAAATGCGTTCGCGTACACATAAATTTGTAAAATTTTCATATTACTCACCTACTGGATTTTACTGGAAAAGTAAACGAACGCACATAATAACGAAAACATTGACACAGAGTTCTTTATAAAATTTCGCACAAACATCCATACATATCAAATAGTTTCATGTGATTTTGTTTTAGTATATGTACAGTGAGCGTCAAAATAAAGTGTACAGGTTGTTTTCCAATAAAAATTGTTATGTTAGTTAAAAAAAGTTAAATTTCTACTTTGCCAAAATTGATCAGACTTCAAGCTCCAAAATTTGCTGAAAGCAAGTTGGACAAAAAAAAAACTTAATAACGTGGTAGAAATAAGAAATTCAACGGAAAAATAAATACAGTATCTATAGTTAAGCGTGATAGGGTTGGCTTTTGTAATACGTCCTAAAACAGCTGGATCATCCCAATAGTCGCTCGATATCAGTAGTGCGATTCACTAACTTTTATAACGATAATCGAATCGTTAAAATAAATATAACGAAAATCTATCGAATATGTCGTTTCAAGTCAGCTGTTAACTTATGCAATTGTTTTGTCGTTATTTTAGCGACAATAATTAGGTTGTGTTTATTTAATCGATAAAATGTATTTTATGTTTAAAATAGCTTACATACAAAGATATATTCATATGTAAATGTATGAACAAAAACAAAATCCTAAATATAAAGTTTACAAAAAAAAAGCAAATTAAGAACATGAGTCTGCCAGACCTTTTTCAATGCATTTTGAATTAAAAACATGTGTAACACGGTAGGTTAATAACAATTTCATTTGTTTATATTTTATTCTCTTTTGTGCTTTTCGTTTTTTTAACATTTTGTAGACAGAGATGTTACAAAAAAACAGCTGTAAACAATCGTTAAAAATAAGTTACTATATCACACTATCGTTACTGCAAGCGAATATTTATGTCCACAAATATAACAATTGTCGGATCGTTAAAAGTTAGGGAATCGCACTACAGCTCAACTAAACATCTGGGAGCATTTGGACAGAAAAATTAAAAATCAAAAGCAGCAAGCACTCTCTGAAGAAAATTCTGCAGGAACAGTGGCCAAAAGTGTCTACTGAGCTAATTTTAAAATGGGTGAAATCGATGCCAAATAAACTTGAAGCCGTCCTAAAAGCAAAAGTGCCCCGGTAGGCTAGCTGGTAGCGAGCTAGTCTATCAGCGCCGGGGTTGCGGGTTCGATTCCCGCCTGAGACTCTGGTTTCTTTCCTGCAGACAAGCATATAGCTTCGCGGGATTAGCTTAGGAAATAAAAAAAAAAAAAAAAAATCAAACAAAGTATTAGCCACTTCACTTTTTTAGTATTTTAAAACTGTAAACTTTTTTGACGCGTAAAAAACGGAGTAAATTTGTTTTTTATTGTACTGTTTTTTTGTTTTTGAGGTACATACATACTTAAAATTTTTTAATTTTAAAAAGAAATAATACTGTCCAAAGTTTTGTAATTGATAATAAACTTCAAAAAATTTAAATCCTTTTTTACTAAAAAACACTTTTATAATGGAAAACTAGTTGTACACTTTATTTTGACGCTCCCAGTATGTGCAGAAGATTTATGTATGTATGTATATATGTAGGTAAGCATTCCCAGCGGGAAAACTCAGAAGACCTTCTTACATCAGGCCTTTTTGAAGGCATGCTTAAAAGATTTTTTTGATTCAATTACTATTCTTATCTAACTGCTAAAGAAGTCCTCATAGAAGGCCTCGGCTCTTTCGTATAAAAGATAAGATACACCTTCAACACTCGCTTCTATGAGAAGGTAGAGAAGGAGTAACATTTTTTGTTTTGTGTTTTTGCACAAGCAAAAGCAAAATCAATTTTTTTTTTGTCCCGTTACCCTTTTTATGTACCTGCTGAAGAAGCGAGAGCGGAAGGCCTTCTCCGCAATGACAACATGTGTGAAAAAGATATGAGTATGGAATGGAGCAAGAAGGCCTTGTACATCCAAAAGAAGGGGTACATAGGCCTTCTAGAAGGCCTCCCTACTCCTTCTTTTTCCCGCTGGGTTGTTTTCGTAATTGTTGTTTTTAGTTTTATGCGCCCCATACACGGTTCAATTCAGTTGTCAACTGAGTCTCTTAACTGATTTGATGCTTGGCCACACACTTCATCTACTGAATTGAAAGATTTTAAATTAATTTTAAAATTTAATGAAATAAAATAAAATACAATTTTTAAAATAATTAACTATTTTTTACAAAAGAAAACTACAAACATTAATTTTGACAGCTAATCAAGAGACTCGAGCACACACAGTACAATCGAATTGAAAGACTTAAGGCCCAACCATAATATACATAGCCTTCTTAACCTACTGTCAAAAATTAAAAAAAAGTCTCTTAAATGTATTTTAAAAAACAAATACAAAATAAAAAACATTTGATTCCGTACGGAATGTGCGATTAGATTCGCACCTTGCTTAAGCAAATTACAGTTTCATTAAACTAAGCAAAAAGTTTCCTTAAGTTCAATATGGTTTGCCGCATATAATTTACATGTATTCGCACATTTGCTTAAGCCAACTTAAGCACATTATGGTTGGGCCTTTAAGCTTCGTACAGACGGTGCACAGTGGGGCCTTTTGACTTTTTTCGTTGCAAAAATCATAACTTTTGAACTGATAAAGATATTTAAAAATTTTAAAAAGCATTTGAAAGGAAACTTCTTTAACTTTAATATACATGATTTGCAAGGTCATAGGTTAGGCGCGGCACTGTGCACAGTGTCTGCTTTCGACTGTTTTTATTACAAATATCATAACTTTTGAGGTAAGAAAGATATTTTTATAAAAATGAGGCACTGTACACAGTGGTTTTTTTGTTGAAAATATCATAATTTTTGAAGTTACCAAGAAATTTGTAATGGGGAAAAAACACTGGATCTTAAAATTTTTTAGGATCAAAATAAGTGCTCCCTTATTGTGATAGGCATTGGACACGATGACAAAAAACACAACTTTTTGTGCTTTAAATGACATTCTCATAGGGAAGGCT
Source organism: Pollenia griseotomentosa (assembly GCA_963931875.1). Taxonomy (NCBI): domain Eukaryota; kingdom Metazoa; phylum Arthropoda; class Insecta; order Diptera; family Polleniidae; genus Pollenia; species Pollenia griseotomentosa. The sequence continues at coordinate 13,347,776 of OZ007565.1, forward strand.
AGAAAAAATGCTACTCTAATATAACATGTTATATTAATATAAGTCTTTTTATTTATATTACAGATAAAAATTATTGAAATATTTTTAATACTAATTTTAATTTATAATATTATTTTACAGTATGATATATTATAATATGATATTGAGTTATTTTTATTAATTTTTTTAATAGTTAGTTTTCTTCAAAATAGTCATTAACATTTTGAGCGATTTGTAATAGACTTAACATATCGGAGCTATATTTATATTCTTCCAAATCCTTTCGAGATCTTACATGTCTCCGCGATGAAATCAGTGGGTCTGAAGAGGCCGCCAACATATTAAACAGATCCTCATTCTCTCTTATCCGTGAAATTTTGCAAGTATTCGCATATCTAAAGTGCTTGTAATCTTTGTTTTTGCATTCCTGGGCTTCTTCTGATAACTCTCCAATTGGTAAGCATTGATATTCAATTAAATTTTGGCCATGAGCCAAAATCTTATGGACCGTAGGAGTAAGTTTCTTCTCAGGGTACTTTTGAGCCAAAAGCTGGGCAGTTTTTGATGCATAATCCTGAAACTTTGGGCCATTTACCATTTCTCTAGAGTTTATAACATTTAGAATAACTGCCAACCTTTTTATAATATGGTTGTCGACACCAGTAATTTGGGCTGTTACCTCATCATTTTCAAAAAACGATCTGGACATGTTACCATCGTTAGTATTTCCATATCCCTGCTTTGGGCAGTCTATTTTTAGTCCAAGGTTCTTAAGAAATTCATTTTGTATAATATTTTTTCGAGCAGTTAGTTTTTCTTTTGGTGTTGTATTCTCATGAAAACTTTCTCCTTCTCTCGGAATTGTATACGCTAATTTTAAAATAAACTGCATGCACCTAATTCTGGCATGTAACGGAGAAATTCCATATTCATAGTTTTGCTCATCACTTGAATCATTAAAATTTTGAAAGTCCTTCTGTGACTTTTTGCAAATTGCACACTTCAAAGTTGAAGAAGTATCTGTTATTACATTTAAGACTTTGCCATCGATCATTGTAAGACAAAATTCATAATAAATGAAAACCTTTTTTCCATTCTTCATTTCAATAACTGAAGGCTTTAGTTCGGAAATTTGCTTTTTTATATCGTTTACTGTAGACTTGATTATTTCTGAAGACTCCTTTGCATATTTAAAAAATATCGGACGGCAAAAAAGGACTGACGTTGGCGAGGATTTTTCCAATGCTCAGAGATTTCACTTCTAAGCCGTAAAGGAACTATAGAAGCCATAAACATATTTGCATCTGTAATAGTTATGTCAGTTGTCGATATTGTTTGTTTGTAAGCACTTTGACCAGATGATCCATCACATCCCCACTTGATTATCAATGTAAGCCTATCTGGAAGTAATGCTCTTTCTTTTTCAGGAAAACTTTGAACTAAGCGTTTAGATGTATGATCCATTAAGTCTTGCAGTTCAACTTCTGCTGATACTTCAGTAACTTTTACATTAGATGGTACTGCTTCTTTTTTGGCAGAGGTAACCTTTTTATATCCAGGAAGAACATTCACATTATGATTCTTTAAAGAGCTTCGTAAAATATTATATTTTTCCTTTGACAATCCCAAGTCCATAAATAACGCTAAGGCTTCTTCTATGCTATACTTTGTGGGTAATGCATTCGGAAGAGTTGGAATACTTTTTTTAATCCTTCGCAGTCGATCTGCGCTAGCAAGCTCCACAGCTTTTGTAATATCAGACCTTGGTTTATCTTTATCTTTTACGCACTTAAGACATAATGCTTCTGACAGATTCGATGTAGATATATCTTTTGTAGCATTTTGAAGTTTACGTTTTTTTGTGTACTCCGAACACTCGTTTAAAGTTTTAGCAGGTCTTCCTTTTCTGCTGTCCAAAGATGTATGCGGTTCTTCGATGTTTTCAAAAGTTGTTACTCCATTTAGCCAGTCTGAGTACTTTTCCATAAAGGTTTTTGTCGTACTGTTTGAGGCAAGCCATTTTCTACGAATATCCAAGAAAACGAAGTGAATTTTGTTTTTAACATCCTTTTCCTGGTAAACCGTGCAATTTTTCCACAATAGCCAAATTAAATACATTTTCATTATGTGATTTTCTAAATAACTCGAACAATTCCGAATTTTGAAATGACATTATGAGTTCTGGTACTGATCACTACTTTTGCAAAGTAAAACTTTAACTGATTGCATTACACAATTGCGGATTAATTTATACCCAAAAATAAAAAGGTTCAAGCTACCTGATTTGCGAAACATAAATCTAGGCCACGATTAACTGGATTATATACAACTGCAGTTTTTATTTTACTTAGTATAAAAACCAAGTTTTAAAACTACCTGCCTATTTTCATAATGTGTTCTTAAATTTAAATAAATAAACAAATTCTAATAATTATGCCTACCTGATTGACACAAGAAAATATTGTTTATAAATAAGGCTACATACATATTTATAAGTAGGCACATATGCATACATTAACAGAAATATGTCAGTCAGTTCCACTTATATTTACATTTTTGTGCTGTAAGATAACATAAAATATAAAAAATATTAAAATTTTGGTAGCTTTTTTCCTTATTTGGAATTTTTTTTTTTAATTTTGGTTGCAAAAATATCTTGGCTGTGGCAACGCTGGCTATAAGATTTTAACATCTTTCTTCAAATTTCAAGAAAACCTGTAATTTTTTGTGGCCCAATTTAGCGAAATTATTTAAAGTACTGTGTAGTAAAAATGCTAAAAAAATAAGGGCGTGACCATTTTTGCCCATTTTTAGACATTCTCTATTTTATTTGTAAAAAGTACCTAAATATAGGGTGTCTGAAAAACGGCAACTGCCAAAAAAGTAGGGTATCTGGTGGACATTTTCTTACTTATTTAAATAAACAATAGATATACCTTTAAAACAATGCCAAAAAAGTAGTGATCACATGGCAATATTTCTGACACTTCAATTCTAAAATGTCTTTTTTTTCTCAAAATCACCTTTTTTTGGACTTTCTAAAAAACTGTCGACTTTAAGCAGCTCCAGCAGCTATAATTCTTAACCAATTAAGAACAACTTTTTTGAATTCTGATCAGTAAAATGGTCTTTATACGATGTGTTCATTCATTTTACAAAATTTTGTCATCAAATTTTGTATTTTTGCCACGGTTTCAGATCTTACAATGTTGTAATTTTTTTGACAATGGTGCCATTGTCATATGCATTAATTTTTCATATCTGCCAAATGAAAATGAGCTTACAATGTTCATACAGTTGCAAGACATTTTTAGGCAATTTTAATGACAACATTGTAAGATATAACCACCGTCTGTACGAAGCTTTAGTAGTCAACAAGGCCCATTGAACACGTCTGCGCAAGAAGCCAAATGATCTTTGTTTATGTTCTTTTGAGCCATTGTATACACAAGTGCATTAGTTTTAGCTTCGTTTAAAAACGAAAACATGTCGTTAAAAAACGAAGACATGCTCTTGTGTATACAATGGAGTAGTTTTAAGACTACTCCTTTGTACTCCAAAGCTGGGTTATATGGTCCTGCCCTAGGACATCGTAATGTTAAATAGACCATTTTTTTCCACACGTTTGGATTACTTTTGGACTAGTCCTAGTCCCTTGTGGGCTACACTTTACACGCTTGTTTGGACAAGTCCTATTATTTGCAGGGTTATTACACACAGTGCTGCCATATTATTTTTCAAAAATCTTATCATTTCTCAAAAAAACCGCGTGCGTTTATTTGCCTTTTTTGCAAACAAAACATTCAACAATTTAATAATATGCATATGTAAATCTATAATCCCTACAGATAATATTGGACTACGTGGTCCATTGTGGCTGAAATGGACTACTTACAACATGGTCCAGTCTACTGTAATATGGACCATGTTATAAGAAATTAACATGCAGTGCTACCAACATCTCCATGATGTATACTTTTCTATCGTTTACAGTATTACACATTGGTAGACCTGATGGTGTCCATTATTAACTGTTTATTTAAAAGTGAAAGTGTGAAATTTGTGAAAAAAAGGTAAACAAATAAAAAATACCAAGTAAATATATTTAATAATAGCAATAATAGACTACAGGACACGCCATAAAAGGCGATTAGTAATAAATGAAAAACGCTTAAACTACCCCTTTAGTGCACTCCATGCTGTAGTGACATGGAGTACTTTTAAAACTAACCCACTTTAGTACTCCATGGAGTATTTTAGGAACTACTTCGGTGGGTTATATGGTCCCCTCCTAGGACACCGTAATGTTAAATGGACCACCTTTTACCCATATATTTGGAGTAGTTTTGGAGTACTCCTACTCCTTTAAGGACTACTCTTTACATGCATGTATGGACTAGTCTCGTTATCTGCAGGGTTACATTTCCCAAATAATGCCAATATTTTAATATATTTTTGTGATATGCGTGTAAAAATTTGTGAATTTCTGAAATCAATTAAATTTATTATATAATTTGTAGCTTAAGTAGTGAGATAAAAACTTTCTATAACAAAAGCTGTAATCAGAACGCTAGTGGTAAAGGAAGGTGTACTGATGGAGGCTTCAGAGGACGTGGTGGTGGATTGTCTGGAAACAACAGAGGTCATGTACAAAGCGGTAGTTTTGAAACGAGAGGTAGTGGCCATGCGTGTGGTGGATTTGACCAGGATAATCGTTTAAGATTTGCCAGTGGTAATGAAGGAACAAATAGTGTTATTAAAAATCTAGATAACTTTTCAAGTATGTATTTTCAGACCCATGCAAGAAGTGGAACGTCATAAAGCAGCCACAGAAATAACGATATGTGGTATATACTTTTCTAATTTCCTATGAATTTGATTATAATTTTTTCAATAAGCAATTTTATTAAAAACAAGTTAGAGTGCTATATTCGGCTGTGCCGAATCTTTGATACCCTCCACCGACAGTTCGAATGTTTAAGGAGTAATATCTGTATGATGTCTTTTTATTATTATTATCTTAAACTGTGACGATTTGTTATTAATTATGGTTTTAGGAGACTAAACTGTTTTCCGAGAGTAGGGTTTATATGGGGCCTAGGGTAAATTATGGACCGACCTTTGCGAAATTTTACAGTGTAATTTCTAGTCGAATAAAACGGACTTGTGCAAAATCTTATGTCATTCCGTGCATTTTTGCATCATTTATGTTAGTTTTTGTAACAAAATTATCAAGTTTTTGAAGGTGGTGGTTCCACATTTTGATTCATAGCTCTGGTCCTACTGAACCGATTTTGCTGAAATTCAATCCCAAACTGCTTAGGATAACTACAAGCAATTTGACACCCAGTTTGTTTATTTCTTCTGAGTTTTTCGAAAGTGAGCGTATTTTCAACAGACGGACAGACGGACAGACAGATGGGCATGGCTAAATCGACTTAGAATTACTCAAGCAGCCAGAATATATATACTTTATGGGGTCTGAGATGAATAATAAAAAAGTTTCACACGGAATGACAAACTTAGTATACCCTCTTCACAACTAATTGTGGTGGAGGGTATAATAAAAATTAAAAAAAAATGTATTATGTATTTTATAAAGGTTAGTACTAACCAATATTTACGTTATGAATAACTAGTTAGTGCTAACCAATATTTACGTTAAGATTAACTATATAGTTAGCGTTAACCACTATTTAGGTTATCATTGACTAATAAAAAGCAGCAGAGTAAGCAGTACAGATATATTTTCCGTAGACGAGAGGAAATAAGTAGTTATAAAGAGAAGCAAAATCACATGTACACAAGAGTTTGGGTTAGTTTTTTTTATTCAACATTTTTTATTTTTCGAATTTATTCTATGAGTTAAATTTCAGTTATGTATTTTATAAAGCTTTTTTGTAATAGTCTTATTCCTTCAATTTTTCAGGAATGACTTTATACACTACCAGACTATTATATTGTATCTTCTTGTTACATTTTACCTACTCTATCCTTTGGATAGCAATGAAGTATATTGTATGCACAGAAAAATTTACAATTATTGAAGGAATAAGACTATTACAAAAAAGCTTTATAAAATACATAACTGAAATTTAACTCATAGAATAAATTCGAAAAATAAAAAATGTTGAATATAATATAAAGTAACCTACGAAAGGAAATAATTCCCAGTTTCTATTTGTTAGTTTTTTTTTCATTTTGCTGTTAAGAAACTAATAGAAACTTTACCCAATATATCGGTCAACACTACCGGTCAAATAACTAGTAAAGTGACCGGTAGTCTTCTTGTAGGGTAGGCATGTTTGTCCCAATCAGTGTTGCCAATTTAGCCATTTAGTGGCTAGATTTGGCCATTTTTCACTCATTATTTTTTTGTTTTTTTAAAAATCACCGTTATGTATTCAATTAAGTCAATATTTTTTTTTCTTAATTTTATATCATCAACGAAGGGAAACAAAACTGCATACCACAAATTTTCGGAAAAACTTTAGTTTTCCAAAAACTCCAAATTTTAAGTGTGTATTTAAACTTTAGTCTCTGACTGTATGTATATCAGGGTTGCCGTTTGAAAAATTTTGTTCCGACCAAAATTGTCTGCAAAACCTACCAAAATTCTTTGAAACCGAACAAATTTTTGAAATATTTAAAAACAATTAAAGTTATAGATTATAAAAACAGTTTTTTTAGGAAAGTGTCAATCATGCGTAATGTATTAACGATATTAACCAGAAAACCCCGTTTTATTTATTTATTTTTTTTAAATATAGATAGGCCCTTTTGCATTTTATATGACGATATGTATGTGCATATAAATGTATTTTTGATATAAAGTATAATTTTTATTGGATAAAGCTATAAATCTACATATGTATTATTATTATTTTTTTTTTTTGTAATATGCAATTATGGTAAAAACAAAGAAGTAAGGCTATGTTCACACCTATTAAATATTTGACGTCCTACACGTAACCCTTAGTGTTTTTAAAAGTTTATTTGCTGGTCACGTTTAGCTTTAATAAAATGTATGTATATAAAAATTCATTTAATAACGCTTATAAACTAGAGTAATTCATTGAACGCATGCAATAACACATGTACCCCACTAAGAAAATATGAATCAAAATTTATTAACTTAAGTTTGTACAATTTAAAAAAAGTATTAAACTTAATAAGACATAGGCTGAGCTCCAATACATCCTAATACATTACAGACAACGTAAAAAATGTAACAAAGAGTTTTAACAATGCATTGTTAGCTTATTGTTTACACGTTGATAACTTGCTCTGCAACCGACGTTTTGAACCCACCCATACTTTCTGCAAGTTCTGCGGCTCTTATACCATTGACTTCCCAATAAAAAATTAAGCTTCCAACGAAGCAGGTTTGTAAGGGAGAAACATAAAAGTTTCGATTACCATTGCGCTTACGGAAGACATGAATTTTATATGGCGAGTTCCCACTTTGAAGCAATACATTTTTGACACCTAAAGCGCATTATTCAGGGCATATAAAAATTGTTGGATGTAACGATCAGTATTTTTTAGTATTCTCCCTTACAAACCTGCTTCGTAGTAAGGGAATGCCTTAGCACTTGAAATGTTATTTTTTTTTATAAAAGTTGTTGAGAGTTCTATCACTTACTTAACTGCATTTCTGTATGTCTTATTGCGTAGCGCATAATTTTTTTAAATGTACCTTTAGTGCTTCGCAAAATGATAAAAGTTGTTATTGGGCTTATAAAAACATGATTCAAAATACAGTATCAAAGCATCCAACTGTCCATGATTCTTACAACATCTTCCTTTAATCTTGTACTATGGACTATGTGTAAAAACTTTAAATATTACCGAACCTTAATATTTGTTCATTGTTAAAGGCTAGATTACACTATTATACTTTGTATTAATACATGTCAAAAACTTAAGTAATATGATAAAGTGTGATAGTGTGAATGCAATGTGTCACGAAAATGACAAGTATTATGAAAAAAGTTTGACATCCCATACGACTTCATCGTTTTTTGAAAATTTTCTAAAGAATAATACTTTTCATTGGATGAGGTTTGCATTGTATTTCATATGTGAGTGTTTATACTTTGTGTGATGGTGTGAACACAAACTGTCGTGTTAAATTAGATTTTTTGACAGTCGCAACAAAACTCATACGATTTCTATCTCACAATGTATTATGGAATACGTAAGACTTGTGAGATAGTGAAAACTAGCCTTAAGTAAGATTAACTTCCTGTTCATCTATTTCTGATCGAAGACTTCGTTCGCTTAACTGCCATTTAAAACGAAAACAAATTATACAATATTGTTTCTGTTTTACATGTAATCTAAGCGAACGAAGTCTTCGTCCGAAATCGCTGAACAGGCTATAAGCTTACCAAAAGTTCCAGTCATGTCGTGAGCGCCGTTTGTTGGCAATCCGATCAAATTTTGTATATGAATATTGTTTGTTGATTAAAAGTTTTTTTATAAGAAGAAAAATTTAAACGGCATCTGACTTGGTAAGCTCGAATAAGATGACAAAACTATCCTTTATAAAACTAACACCGTCAAAGTAACTTGCTACTTACGTAATACTTTTCAATGCCACATCCAGTTTCACCAACAATCAAAAAAAAATTTCGTGTTTGGTAAAAGAGCTATGAGATTTGCAAGTGTCTGCTTTCCGTCCAATGTTCTAAATTTTTTAAAATAAGTATATGTTGCACATTTTTTAAAACCGACCAAAATTAGGTTTAGCCTACCATCCGACCAAACCAAAAAAAAAAAAAAAAAATTTCGGTATTTTTATTAAATTTATACGTAAAAATATAATGCACTTTAGTTTTCTCTTAAATTATCGAAAAATACAACAATATAGCAGGTTTCAATAATGAGTAATGATAATCTTTTACGTATGCCATTAATTTTAAAATATTTCAAATATGCACATTCCCGAAGTCCAAAGGTTTACCATACGGTCCAAGAATATATTGCCACAAAACTGTCTGGATTATTTGTAGAGTTTTTCCTTCGTATTCATTTTGTTATTGATGATAAATTTTACATAAAAGCCAAATTATATTAATTGGGGTTAAAAAGGAAAATTAAAAGTGTTTTTTTTAAATAATTGCACAATATCTCTAAAGCAAGAGGTGATAGACAAAAACTAATATTATAGTCGCAATCAGCGGATAGAAATACTTAAGGATCTGTTTTTTTTTTTTATATCAGAAAATACAAAAAAAAATAATTTGAAGGATTTAACCAAAAACACAAAAATTTTAATATCCTTGCAATAACAGTGAGATATCCATTTTGTAGAGCAGTGTTATCTGCCTCATCTGCGAATTAATCCGACACATTAGAATAGCTGCTTCTCTGACTTTGAGTTGTGAATAAGTTTTGGCTCGACTGTGGATTGTTGCACTTTCATTACAAGAGAAAATGCTGGCAATGAAACGTGCTGTGGTAGAGTTGGGCTGAATGGTGAAGGAACCCTGGATGACGAAGATGATGATGGTGGAGGAATGGTATACAAAGAAAGCTGGTTAAGTTGCCCGAGATTTAATATGTCCTCAATGGCTTTTTTAGCGTAAAGCTGCTGTTCATTTGATATGAGCGCGCCCAAGACTTTGCGAACACTTCCCCGTCGTTCTCCGGACTCTCTTTGATGTTGTCATGGTTTCCAAATGTATGCAGGCTCGTTCCAGGAAGTTTTGTCTGGTATCCTTACGCTTTGTGGTAGTTTTCTACAATGAAATCCAGTTCGTAAAAGTACCACAAATTCGGCACGTGAACATCTTCATCTGCTGCACCTGATCTCGATAAATCTCCAATTTTTTTTAGCTCCAGCCTATAGCAGGTTCTGATATTAGTTATTTTTTAAAGTTGCCAAATATTTTTCAAAGAGGAACTCCCAAGCTTTTTCCTTTTTCATTTTATTTTTGTATTCCAGACTTTTTATTTTCCAAAGTGCTGGATTTTCTTTCAATAATAAATAAATAAAAAAAAATTTATAGGAATCGGTCCATATTTGACCATAGCTCCCATATAGAGTTTTTCTTTTCCCGGACTTTTTCATTCCGGAGATCCCGGGAAAACGAAAAATAAATCCCGCTTTCCCGGGATCTCCGGAATTCCCGCTCAATACAAATCGATGAAAAATATTATTTTATTTTTTTTATTCGAACAAATAATGGGGGGTGTGCTGGAAATCGCAAACGCAAAACGCAAGAATTTGGAGGCTGTTTTTAATACACTTCTAATCAAATTTTTATAATTTTTGTTATAAAATTCTGTTTAATAGAGAAATGTTTGTATAAGATTTGTCATAAAATTCTTTTAAATCAGAAATCTTACTAAAAAAAGACTTTTAAAATTCTTGCGTTTTGCGTTTGCAATTTCCAGCACACCCCTGAATATTTCCTAAGATCATTTCATTAAGTATATAAATGCATTAAATTTTTTATACCCTCCACCACAATTAGTTGTGAAGAGGGTATACTAAGTTTGTCATTCCGTGTGAAACTTTTTTATTATTCATCTCAGACCCCATAAAGTATATATATTCTGGCTGCTTGAGTAATTCTAAGTCGATTTAGCCATGTCCGTCTGTCTGTCCGTCTGTCCGTCTGTCCGTCTGTTGAAAACACGCTCACTTTCGAAAAACTCAAAAGAAATAAACAAACTAGGTGTCAAATTACTTGTAGTTATCCTAAGCAGTTTGGGATTGAATTTCAGCAAAATCGGTTCAGTAGGACCGGAGCTATGAATCAAAATGTGGAACCACCACCTTCAAAAACTTGATAATTTTGTTACAAAAACTAACATAAATGATGCAAAAATGCACGGAATGATATAAGATTTTGCACAAGTCCGTTTTATTCGACTAGAAATGACACTGTAAAATATCGCGAAGGTCGGTCCATAATTTACCCTAAGTCCCATATAAACACTACTCCCGGAAAACAGTTTAGTACGCCTAAGACCGTAAAAAATAATGCAATCATAACAAATTTTGGCTCGTCACAATTTTATAGGACTATAAGTGATACTGTGAAATTTCGTGAAGATCGGTACATAATTTACCCTAGGCCTCATATATGCCCTACTCCCGGAAAACAGTTTAGTCTCCTAAAACTATAATTAATAACAAATCGTCACAGTTTAAGATAATAATAATAAAAAGACATCATATAGATATTACTCCTTAAACATTCGAACTGTCGGTGGAGGGTATCAAAGATTCGGCACAGCCGAATATAGCACTCTAACTTGTTTTATTTCATTTCTGTGGCAAAAAGGAAAAAGTTTTTAATGGCACCTTAAGATCTTCATGTTCAAAAGTACACATGGGCAAAATTTCCATTATTTTTTAGGATTTTTAAGAAAGTTATAGCAAAATTATTATTTGGTTATCTTTTTTCAATGTGCAATAACATTTGGAACAAAAAAGCTTCCGATCTGTGACAGTAGGAGTGTTAAGGAATAAAAACTTAAAAAACTATAACCGCAGAGAGCTGATGATTATATTAAATTCGGAGTAAATTTCCAGTAAAATTCCTTTTAAAAATTCATTTATTTTCTTCGAATCGAATCGAATAAGCGTTTTCTTAATAAATAACTTTTGTCATCATCTCTTATAGAATCTAATCCAAAAAATTTTTTATGCAGCTGCTCTGCATATAAAATCATTAAATTTTCTTAAGCAAGTTTGAACAACTTTTTTTCGTTTTCTTCTATTTCGAAATTTTAGAGCATTAAACATTATTTTATTTATTTATCATATTGTTATCCTGTACAACAAGACATTAAGTCTTATAATTACAGTACAGGATTAGAAAAGGTTAATGAAAATTTGCAAAACTATATTGAACAAAATTTTAACAAAAATTTATGCCTAACTTATCGGATATGAATACAATAGATCTAAGTCGTTTGGCAAAACTGTCTTAAGTCAGAAACTGTTATGTTAAATTGAAAAATTATTATTTTGAGTATTTTATAGACTTTTTCCCTAAGAGCAGATGATAACGATTAGAAGCAGTTGTGCTTGACTAAAGAGATTTAAACCAAACAAAAGAAAAACAAATTAAATTAAAGCCAATCAAAAATCTCAAAATAAGTTTTTCTGGCTTAAGACCTTTTTGCCTAACGACTTAGATCTATTGTATGACCCAACTTATTTACAATTATATCAGCAGTAAGGTTGCCATAATTAAATTAAAAAATCCCGGGAATTCCTGCACAAATGTCACGCTATTTTTTCCCGAAAAATGTACGGAATCCCGGGATCTTTGTCCCGGGAAATCCCGTATGAAAAACACTACTCCCATACAAAGCCAACTCCCAAAAAAAAAATTTTAATTCCTTATAAATATAAGTGTTTACATAAAAATTGGCGACAATGGCTTTTACGATCGCTATATTGTGGTGGTGGTTTCAAAATTAACCATATGAGCCATATTAACATCCTTCCTAAAATCAATTAAATGCAAACCAATTCCACATAGATGAAGATATCAAAATAATTTTCGGCACAAAGAACTTGTATATGAATCTTAAACTCAATTACATAATTTTGTTCTGGTGGGTCCATGATTGCCCACGGGTCCCAAATAGGGTACACTTGCAAAAATTTGTTCTTATATACTGTGGTGTAGGGTATCATATGGTTGGGCTTGACCGACGTCTTACTTCAGGCCTGCTTAGAAATTTTTTGATTTAATTTTTATTCTTATCTAACTGCTTAAGAATGCCTCATAGAAGGTCTCAGCTCTTTCGTATAAAATTTAAGAAACACCTTCCTCACTCGCTTTTTTGAGAAGGAAGTAAAGAAGGTGTAACATTTTTTGTATTGTGTTTTTGCACATGCAAAAGCAAAATAATTGTTTTTAATCTCGTTACAATTCTTAAGTACCTGTTAAAGAAGCGCGAGCGGATGATAACGTTTGTAAAAAAAAACATGAGTTTTGAATGGAGCGAGCAGGCCTTGTACATATATTCAAAAGAAGTAGTACAGAGAGGGGTTCTAGAAGGCCTCCTTACTCCTTCTTTTTCCCGCTTGGATGTAGCTGTTACTTGACAAATTTGATCAGAACTGTGATTCGCGATTTTTCAGTAACAGTGATTAAATCACAGGGTCAGAAATATCGCTCATCCCTACTGACTGTACTTTTTTACTTCTTATTAAGGGAATTATGCAAAAAATACACGAAACAAAAACATATATTCGCGGTTCTTCTTAAACCACGTAAGCGCCATTTTTTTCAAAATTTAATTTTTTTTGTTTCTCTGGTAGCAAATAACATTTGCCACCCATGAATCAAAAAAATAAGATTACGCTTGTGCACGTCCGTTATTTTTTCGTATGACATAGAATAGAACTTGTGTTGTTCTTAAATTTTTACAACAAACACTTATTTGCATTCTATGATGAGGTAGATGCGCATTAGAATATTTTTTTGCATGGCTGAGTTCGCAATCTAGTTTTTATGAATTATGATTTGTCACCCGATTGCATTCTTATCTCGACAGCTTTAAATAAAAAAAAATATAAGCCATTTTGAAAACCTCGTAAGTGCTATACATAATGACATTTACATGCAAAATAGATTGGTAATGGCAAAATGTAATGCCGTAACGGGCCAGAAAATGCATTACATTCTGCTTGTGTCTGATAATTATAAATTTTTCTGTACATACAAAATACTTTATTTTAGCAAAGATAGCTTAAGTGCAACATGTAACAGGAAGATATTTTGGTAGTGTATAGAGTCATTCTTAAATATTACATATCTGTAGCTTCAATGTTACGCTGGGTCTCTACGTAGCAATATTTATTGCCAAGTACAAGCAAAAACGCCGGCAGAACAATGGAGCAATAATTTCTGATTATATTGCTGCAAACCACTTGAAATTGCTTTGCCATAAATTTGCAATTTTCACCTCGTTAAGTTGTCCAAAGTTTTTTGGCTGTATTTATAACAAATGTTTTATGTTGTGTTTCAATTAATAAATTAACTTAATAAAATAATTAATTGTAATTGCCGTAGCTGTGTTTTGTATTACTTTTTTGTTTATTTGCATTTGAAAAAAAATTCCTATTTTAATAAATAAACACACAAACAAACAACCGTACAGAGAAATAAAATGTCAGATAAATTACAACTTATTTGACAGCAGATTGCTAAGCAATTATTGCTCAAGCAATCAGAAGAGCAATCATTGCGTAATAGATTGCCACTCATGGCAATATGCGGTCTATATGTCGCGAATTTAATGGATCAATCAAATTTGACGTTTGCCGCAATAAATATTGCTACGTGGAGACCCGGGGTTAACCAAATGTTGGCTAAAGCAAAAAAAAAAATTTGTGAAATATTGAAGGAATAAAACCATTTGAAAAAAAAATTATAAAAGTGAATTAAATGAATAGAGTTCATTCGAAAAAAAAAATGTCAAATATAATGAAAGTAAATGTAAATTAAAAATTTAATTTAATTTGCAAATTGTTGGGTGGGGAAAGAACACGTAAGCGACCAATTTGGCAAAAAATGTTAATAAATGTTTTTGCTTGAAAGGTTAAGAAAAACTAGTTGTTGGCGCTTACATGGTTTAAAAAGAAACGGGAAGACATGTATGTAATTTGTGCCAGCTGCTGTTCTAACTCCCAGTCTACAACTGACATGAAATGCTTAACATTAACAGTAATATGATGTTACTGTTAAGTATGGACTCATCAGGTTATAGGTTTTCTTATGTTATAACACGGTTGTTAATGCAAATGTTTTAACAACGCTTTTATAACATCGTGTTATAACAGCAAATAATGTTTTAGTTGTAGACGTGGAGTTAAGCCATGTTTGTCATAGAACAAGCCATGTCCAAAATATCATGTTATGGCAATATTTATTTGTGTTATATAACCCTGCCTTTACACATGCAAGTAGTGGCATGCCACTGTTGTATACATATTATCAAAGAAAAATTGTTCGAAAGAGTCGAATCTCATGCCATTGGCTTTTGTGTTTACACATGCCACTGCGAGTTCATTTTCAAAATGTCGTTGAAGCGTCAACTTAAGATAATTTGTTGACTTCTCAAATTAAAAAAAAAGTACCAAAAAACCAAATAGAGTTACCGAGTTAATCATATAGGCACATTTTTCGGGAAATGTTTTACATTTATTTATATAAGCATTATTTTAACATTATTAATGCTCTATAATTAACAAACTTGCTTTTATTAACCTAGCATTTACACATGCCACTGCCAGTTCGAAAAACTCAATACACTCACGTTTTTTTACTAATACACTCAAATTTTTCGCAATGGCAGCTCCAGTGGCAGCAAAAATTGCATGCGAGTGGAAATTTGGCACTTGCTTGCCACTAAATGACAAAACGATGAACAATGTTACCCTGTTCAAAATTTAATGCAAATTAACTGGATTATTGTCAAATTGTTATTAAAGTTTTAACATGATACGTTTATTATTATGATTAATTTTTTGAAACGCGCATTAATAAAAGCAAGTTTGTTAATTATAGAGCATTAATAATGTTAAAATAATGCTTATATAAATAAATGTAAAACATTTCCCGAAAAATGTGCCTATATGATTAACTCGGTAACTCTATTTGGTTTTTTGGTACTTTTTTTTTAATTTGAGAAGTCAACAAATTATCTTAAGTTGACGCTTCAACGACATTTTGAAAATGAACTCGCAGTGGCATGTGTAAACACAAAAGCCAATGGCATGAGATTCGACTCTTTCGAACAATTTTTCTTTGATAATATGTATACAACAGTGGCATGCCACTACTTGCATGTGTAAAGGCAGGGTAATGCGCGTTTCAAAAAATTAATCATAATAATAAACGTATCATGTTAAAACTTTAATAACAATTTGACAATAATCCAGTTAATTTGCATTAAATTTTGAACAGGGTAACATTGTTCATCGTTTTGTCATTTAGTGGCAAGCAAGTGCCAAATTTCCACTCGCATGCAATTTTTGCTGCCACTGGAGCTGCCATTGCGAAAAATTTGAGTGTATTAGTAAAAAAACGTGAGTGTATTGAGTTTTTCGAACTGGCAGTGGCATGTGTAAATGCTAGGTAAGACTGTATTCAATTTTTTAACACCACCATCAGTGTTGCCATAACTGTTTGATGAGAATATGCTAAAACTAAAAATTTGCCAAATCATAAAATGCAGAGAATATGCCACAAGTTTGCTTAGATTGAGTCTTAACATTTTTAATATTGTTACGTTTTTACTTTACAAACGCGTTTCGGTTTACTTTCCTAATAATAAATTTTGCATTTTTATTTTCACAAATGGAGTTAGGCCTCACCAGCTAAATATATATAATAAAAATATATATTAATACAAATAAACCTTTGAGTTCTTTTAATTGCAAATAAAAAAAATACACACACTTATTCAATTTAATACATTTAATTGAAATTAATTATAAAGTTAAAGTAATTTTTTTGGGAATACAAAATTTTTAATTTACAAGATTTTGTTTGTCGTGCTTAATTCCCAATTTTTATTCTTGATAAAAAACACTGAAATTTATTTTTGAAGGGATAAGCTATTCCCATGCGCATTTCACTGGTTGCTTAGGACAGATCGTCAGGAAACTACATCCAAAGATTTTTAAAAAACTAAAGATATTAAACAAATAAAACTGTTAAACGAGTAAGACTAATAAGCAACAGTTTAACTTGTAACCATATCAAAGCTTTAACAAAAACAACAATAAACAGTGAGTTTATCTTTTCTTAAATTCCCCCTACAATTGGTTGGAATTCTTCCAACATTACTTGTTTTATTGTTTTCGCAAAAAATAATGCATGTTGCCAGTTAAGTTTTTTTAGCCGTGCACTTGTCAGTTTATTACAGAGTTCAGAGAAATTCATATGTGAACGCTCATATTCAACCATTCTTGAATTTTTTTCATAAATGAAAAATGTAAAATATGTAACTTTTTTTCACAGTCATAAATAAAATGTTAAAATTTCGACAATTCATTCATGTTGTTGAGGAAAAATATGTTTTAGTAACGATACGACCCGTTTGGGTAGGCCGCAAAATTTTAAAAATGTCTAACAGTCGTATGTGGAAGAAGCTCAAAGTCACACTTATTAAAAGTTTTGTAATACAAACGTACATATATGGATGCGGTTCTTATAATTTTACAGCATTTTTTTTTTTATTTTTTCTTGTGTCATAATTTTGAGTCTGATCACTAATTCCACTAACAGCTATAAAACAGATTACCCAGTTTTGACTGTGTTCTAGTTTTGGGTACAGACAGTGCAATCTACATCAATGCAATCTCAAAATATCAAAACGTTTTGATGTTGATGAAATCTAGAATGAATGAAAAATGAATGAAAATTAATTTAACTTGCTAGATTGCGTAAATGCATTGCATATTGTGTACCCCCAGCATTATAAAAAGAATTAAATACTCTGCTTATTTTTTTCTTGAGTGTTATTATACATTATGTTGTTAAAAATTTAAAGCAGATATTTCCAAAAATTTTTTGGTTGTGTATTATGCTTTAAACACATTCGAGACAGCAAGCTACTGACTTTAATATGTCAAAACCAGAATACATGTGTGCATATGGAAATGATTATTTTCACGACGACACGGATACATGGCTGCAGGTTGTTGTCTGTGCTTATTTTGTCGTTGTAGTCAAACTAACCTAATTTCTATTGTTGTCCACTACAAAACAGAAAAAGTGCTGCTAATATAAAAAAATATTTAAAAAATAAGTGCTTAAATTTTTTTTTTTTTTTGTTTAACCCTGCGGCCACACGATCAAGTTGTTCTTGATAGTCTTTTACATATACTGCTTGTCAAAATTTACAAAAAATGAGAGGTGTGACGTAGGTGGCACTCAATTTACTTTCAAGATGCCATAAAAAAAAAAACAATTTATAAAGACAAACATGTACTCAGCTGTTAAATTGAAAGTAAATTGTCAAACAAATGGAAAGGTGAAATTGAAAGCCATCTCGTGGTCAATTTAAAAAGTGTGAGTGTGTTAGTAAAAAAATGAGAGAATTGAGTAAATTGAATGGAATTGAAAGGCAAAACTTGATCGTGTGGCCACCAAGTAACAGAAAAGAATCGGCTTGAAACAAGAATATTAACTCGGCTCAACACCAAATTTTTATTTATATAATTTTTTTTTATATCCTTGAAAGAAGTTCTATAGGAAGATGTTTTTTCGCGCCAACGCGAAAGCCAACCTTGGCATCACTTTACTTTTCTGTCAAAATATACACAAAAAATGGGAAAATCCATAAATTTCATAAAGCAAACGCATAAACCAAAATTAATATACAAGTCAAGTGATTTTTGAAAAAAATATGGATTCTGTTTTTTTATGGATGGAAGAAAATGATGAGATTAGCATCCAATATCATGAATCTTAGCGAAAAAAGTAAGGAAGAAAAATGTTTTATTGCCAAGATTACTGAATGTGTTGTGTTTTCTTTTAGTTTTGTGAAAAACTTTAGACTTAACAAGTATTCATTTATGTATGTGTACAATCATATTAAAGACGACATGTCAAACAATTTTTTATATAAAAATTACTCTTCATTTTGTATTTTAAACCATTAAATTTTTTGTTTAAAATTAATATAATACATATGTACTTACATATTAATAATTTTTTTAAATTTTCACTGCCAAAATTGCTTTCGAATAATTTACGAATGTTTTCAAGCATTTTGACAATCATTTTCGTATTACACGGTTGCATTTACGAAAGGGAAATTTTTATTTTCGATCAGCGACAAAAATTTCCTTACTTTCGATAGTTGATTATCGAAAATCGTACTACACAGTACAAATCTATCGAATTCGATCAGTTTTTCTTTCGAATCGAATTACGCGGTAAGGCCCCAGGAGTTATAGGTCGTAAAAGTTTCAAAATACTTAATCCATATCTCTTTAGGTATAAAATGAATCTATAAAATATGGGAATCATTGGAAAATTCTTTAAAGTGTGTTCCACATGGCGATTATTGCACACCGATCAACCAATTAAGAGCCAATTTTATATATTTATACTCCGTGGCAGATTTTTTTTTTACAAAATTGGCTTTATCTTTAAATCATGTCGATATAACAATAATTATTAAACTCTAAGATATTTGCTTAGTAAAGTTTTTCTGAATTGCGGTTTTTCGGCGTTGCAGAACACTTAAAATTCCCCGGGAGTTTTTTCCCTTTTCCTGCTTTTACAATTGAATTAACATAGGAAAGTACATAAATTATTACCAGATATATATTTTTAATCAAACTTTTAAATAAATTGACTAATTTTCCAAAATAAAATTTTTTAAAGCTTAATAAATTTAAAATTTTATATGATGAAGTTACTAATAATATGGTATATAAAAGATTAAGTGTTCTTCCCTAAAGATATTATGTTTTAATAAGTATGTATATTGACAAAATTTTAAGTTTTGTAGAAAAATCTTTCAAGAAATATTTATTTTTGAAATTGGCCCTTAACGGGCTAATAAATCGGAATTTTTTTAAAGATCAAGTGAAAGCCATTTCGAAGTAGTTTCTAATAATACCACTACTTCTTAGATCCAGTTTTTACCTAAAAAGTTATTGATAAAGGGTACGTTCGTAAATGCAGTTGTTGAGTATCACTTGCGCAGAAGTAAAGTTTAATGTTCGTAAAAGCATCACTTGTAAGAAACTTGGCATCACTCTCATATGTCAAAAGTTTTTATGCAGTAATGCCGCAGCTCTGCAGCAAACTTTGGCAATTATTGCTTCAGTTAATTTTCTAAAGCAATAACTTTTGACAAAAAAGAAATCGTTTAATTTTCTTGTCATTTATAAGAAAACTGTTACTTTTTGGTTCAATATTTTCAATTAAATTTGTCATCTTTATTGTAAAAAGCATTTTTATTATTATTTAATTTTTTCTTATTAAACTTTTTAAATTTCAAAAATTCAAACTTTGCACAGCTGTTGTGCAAAGTATCGGCAACACAGCTGCAACTGGTAATCACGCATCAGCAACAACATTTTGCATCACTGCAGCAGTGATACATAGTTTTTATGCATTTACGTACGTACCCAAAGTGTTCTGAAACTTTTACGAACTATACCACGTGTGTTGAAGGAACAAATTTTCTTATTTTAAAAGCATTTTATATGTACTAGATGACCCGTGCGAATATTTCGCACCGTTAGTTGTCATTTTTGTAACATAGAACTGCATTACTATTAAGCGACCCTGTATTACCACATTTGAACAAACACATATAATCACAATGACAACAGTATAATCATGCAGTTCTATATAAAATATAATTTTTATCAATGAAAATATTAATTTTTCAATTTCTAATTATTTTTCGTCATTAGTGTTAGAAATAAGCTTTAAAATGAGATATCATTCATTTAATTTGATGCGGTGGTATGGGAGATATTTGCAACCGACAAAAAAAGTGCTTTAGAAATAATATATATGATTTTTTGTTTAATCTGCCGTTAAAATTATATTGTTTATTAGTTACAAAAACAACAAAATTAAAATATTTTAATTTTTTTAAATAAATTCATTTGTTGATAATCTTAAATTAAGTTTGAATAAGAGTCTGCAATTATGCATGTTTTTCCATTTTATAAAAGAAAAAAAATGATAGTGGCACCACTGAAATATAAAGACATAGTAAACAAAAACAGCTGTTTGTATTTTTTCAATTGTAGCCAGTGTTGCCGTTAGGATACGAAAGATACCTTTTTCGTATCTTTTGACTACTTCAGGTATCATGTATAATCCTGACATTTTTCGTATCTTTTGAATCTATACGCAAAATGTACAGAAACAAAACATTCGAGAATTTTTAGCCAACTAAAACTTATTAAGACTGATCATCGTAAGCGACTCAATACTAATACAATAGCAGCCAAGGCGCATTGACTAGAAGGTGAGGACAACTTTACAACAACACTGCTTCTGTGGTCGAATTGTCAAAAATATTGCTAGTAAAACAAGGTTAGTTTACATAAAAAATTAGTTTGCATGCACACTTTGACAAGTCGACCACCGAATAAAAACACCATATGTTGACTTGACCCCACCTTCTAGTGAATTCGCCTTGATAGCAGCTTCATAATGGTGAAAGAAAACATTAAGGGGTTGCAACATACGATCCACCTAAATCGATGATTACTAGTAGTGCGAAGTTGTTCTGAGGAAATATGAACATCTTTTTTATTTTCAGGAAATTTATATGAACTTTTTAATATAATCGCCTTAGTATAAACTCCTTAACTCGTATATTAATTTTTACAAAAATGAATTAGTTTTGATAACATCCAAAGATAATTACATATAATGAATTTTAAAGTTTGCTTACTGTATTTTTTAAAAATTACATATGGGCATTTCCCCAGAATGGTCTACCAGGGTGAAAAAATAAAATGTTGATAATCATCGTATTTTATTGTTTATTATTATAAAAAAGTCTATGCTTTTATAAAAGAATGGTTTCATAGCATATCTCAGCCTTTTTACTTGAGGAACTTGCGCTGGAAACTGGAAAATTGTATATACATAAGGTCTGTCTGCGTACTTTTCCAGTAGCAAATACTCAGTAAGGGAGAGTAAGACCAATTTTACTCTGTCGGCTGAAAATATCTCAAAAAGTACGCAGACAGAATCCAGTGAAATCTTGCAAGAAAACAGATGATCGGTGTGTAGGCAATTGAAATGACAAAGCAAAATTTAGAAAAAAAAAGCGACTTTTGGGAATTTAAAAACCGGGAAACAAAAATACCCAAATAATGGGATTTAGCGAATGAAATCAAAAAGTTAGCGTCGAATTTAGGAATTTAAAAGGGGAAGTATAAATATTTAATATTTTTAACAAAAATACAAAAAATAGTTAAAAAAAAAAATTAACTTTTTGGAACAAAATGAGCGATGCGTGCAAAAAATCGTTCGTTCCGTTCCCGAGATTTCGGGGTTCGATTTTTTGCAGAACATATACAGTTTGGCTGAGTTCCAAAACATCAATATACTTTGCAGCACAATTCAAAAATGTATATTCAAGTTTAATAATGCACAGCTTTTGTATTATGTTCTCTTAAATACTTTTTTGGTGCACATTGGGACAAATAGAATTGTAATAACCTACACGGTTGCATTGTAGCATGCATTTAAAAAAGATAGTTGCTTTGCAACCGACGTTTTGGAACTCAGCCTTTATACCGTGCAAAATATTGTGTTCCAAGGGATAAATCAGTAAAGCTTTGTACTGACCATTTTGGATGCACCCAAATATCTCGGGAACTAACCGAACGATTTTTTGCACGCATTGCTTATTTTGTTCCTAAATGTGTATTTTTTTTATTTGTGCTAACTATTTTTTGTATTTTTATTAAAAATATTAGTTATTTTTACTTCCCCATTTTAAATTCCCAAATTCGACGCTAACTTTTGTTTACTTTTGGAAATCCCCCTAAATTCCTAAATTCGACGCTAACTTTTTGTTGTTATTCTGCAAAAGACCATAATTTGGGTATTTTGTTTTCCCGGTTTTTATATTCCCAAATTCGACGCTATCTTGGCACACGTAATAAAAACAGCTGTTCAAACTAGTTGCAAAATCTTGCAAGAGGAAATTTCTCCAGTAACATTTTGTAAGTTCTCTAACTTCCAACTGTCAAAAAATTCTCTTTTTGGCTCTCTCGCTGCAAGAGATTTGGAGTACACAGACAACATTTTGTAATATTTTGCAACATTTTTCACAAAATGATGCAAAATATGTGTACGCAGACAGACCTATATTCTTATATTTTCTACTTCTAAAAACATTTTCATATACTTATTTTACATGCAAAAAATATGTTATGTTTACACTCTTTCTTCATAATCTATCCATTACAAGCAATTGTATAAGGAGTATTAAGATTTTTTGTTAAGGAAATTTAAGGATATTTATGGGAAAATGCATGGTGATAATAATAAAAAAACATATGGAAAAATTGTACGTTCGCGACCCATACGTTCGCGACCGGTACATAAGCCAATTAAACAGAAACCAAGAGAGATATTTTATTTTGTAAATACTTAATACATTAATACAATTTTAAAATAAATTAATCATTTTTGAATATTCCGTTCCATTATGCAGATTTTTACATTTCACTACTGTCAGCCAAAGTTGACTTCTATTTTGCGTACGTTCGCGACCACATGTTAATAACTTTTATTATGAAAACTTAAACTCGATGAAATCCATTTTTTGCACTTAACATACAGCTACACAAATGCTATCGAATCGCAAAAAAAAAAAGGTAGGAAAAGTTTTGTTTTCTATGTTATTTGTACATCAGAAGCGTACGAACTTACGTTCGTGACCCCTGGAAATGCCCATATGTACCTAATATTTATGACTTAAATAATATAACAATTAATTTATACGAAATCATTTTCTTTACAATATTCATTTAAATATGAATATGAAAAATGTTATGTTAATAAATGTTAAACGTTAAAAATAGATTTTCAAATTTTTTTCAAAACGTATCTTTTTTAGAAAAAGTGTATCTTTTTGGAAACTAAAATGTATCTTTCTCGAAATTTCACTGGCAACACTGATTGTAGCTGCCGTCTTCAAAATAATTCAGTAGCTGACTACACGACTAAAATTTCAGCCAGCAGCATTTGTAGTATTGTGTTCGTGTAGCCTGCTGTGGTGAATGTGTTTAATGCAGAGTTAAACATTTCATAGCACAATTGTGCTAAAGCAATCACACGTATACTCTTACGCTCTTGTATTCAGTCTTCGTTTTGATGTTGATGGCTACACATGTGCGGATGCTTATGAATTTTTTTTCAGCTTTTTTCTTGTTTTTACAGTAATCGTTTGCCAGCGAACATTTTGAAGTCAGAATGATATGTGAAAAATATTTCATGATAACTAATGCATTTGGTAACATGCAATGTCTGCTATGTTACCAAACGTTTAAAGAAAATAGGGAATATTTTACTAAAAGACATTACGATTCTTTTCATAGTGACATGAAAAGTTTCGAAGGTAAGAAAAGAAAGGATCATTTAGATATGGTAAAAAACATTTATATAGAAAAAACTAAAGAATGGCTACTTGCAGTTGATGAAAACAAAGCAAGGGCAGAAAAAAAAAATTTGAAGTATCAAGCTTAATAAGCTTAGATATTCTTAGGCATGGTAGGCCATTCACTGATGGGATATTTTTTAAAAACTTATTAGAAAAAGTTTTTGAAAAACTTTATTATAACAGTAGGTTTATAAAATCTCTTCCATTGTCGGCCCCAAGTGTAGTAAGACGTATTGATCATATAGGAAACTCGGTAAAATCCGCTATTTTGGAAAAAATAAGTAATTGTGAATATGTTTCTTTTTGTTTAGATGAAAGCACAGATATCAATGATCTTTGCCAATTGGTATTATGTATTCGCTGCGTGGATAGCAACTACGAGGTTTTTGAGACAATGTATTCCCTAGAAACGTTTCATGGAAATGTAACGGGCAAGCTTTTATATGAAGTAGTCAGTGAAAAGCTTTTTGATATTATAGATACAAAGAAAATTGTAGGAGTCTGTACAGATGGGGAAAACGTAATGACCGGAAAACACGAAGGCTTTATAGGTCATCTAAAAAAAAACCAAATATCAGTTTTGAGCTTTCACTGCATTATTCACCAGGCCGCTCTTGCATCAAAATTTTTATCCAATCATGCCAGTATGAAGACTGCAGAGTCTATAATTAATAAAATAAGAGGAGGGCATCATGCACTTACTCACAGAAAATTTGTTAGTTTTTTAAAAAGCAAAAACAGCGCATACAATGACCTAAAAATGTTTACTGACGTCCGCTGGCTTAGCCGTGGTGATTGTCTAAATAGATTATTTAATTTGAGGGAAGAAGTGCTGCAGTTCTTAGAAACAGAAAATATAGCAGACTGGGCAATACAGGCTTTAAAAGATAACAAATTTATTTTAGATTTAGCATTTTTAGCCGATA
The DNA here is from genome assembly GCA_963931875.1 of Pollenia griseotomentosa. Taxonomy (NCBI): domain Eukaryota; kingdom Metazoa; phylum Arthropoda; class Insecta; order Diptera; family Polleniidae; genus Pollenia; species Pollenia griseotomentosa. Next base: position 13,372,831 of record OZ007565.1, read on the forward strand.
CAACAACTTTTCTAAATGAGTTTAATTTAAAACTGCAAGGAAAAGAAAAAAACTTGTGTGATCTCTCTAAAATTCTATTTCATTTTAAAACAAAATTATTTTTACTCATCTCTGAAGTTCAAGCTGGTGACTTTTCTAGTTTTCCAAAAACTTCTCTAATATATGTCAAAGAGGACAATGGCACAACATTTGAATATGCAGCAGTACTTGAAACAATTTTTTATAACTTTCAGGACAGATTTGTAGATTTTGAAAATATACAGCAGTTTACTGATCTTTTTGAAAACCCTTTTAACTGCGATATAACTAAGTATGAGTTTGATATACAATCAGAACTGATAATATTACGAAGTGAAATAAATGCTCCGGAGGTTAATAATATATTAGATTTTTGGAAAAACTTGGAAAAAATATCATACCCCCAAATTACAAAAAATGCGTTAAAATATTTGTCATTATTTCCCTCTACTTACCTCTGTGAGCAAATTTTTTCAGACTTAAAATTTATTTGTACAAAACAGCGAAATAAGTTAAGCTCGGCACACTTAAAAAATATTTTGTTAATAAGAAACTGCCATAAAAGCATAAATATAGATAACTTTATCGTGTAGGTTAGTGGTAAAATTAAAAACTCTTTTGAAAGAGATGAATCATAAGAAAGCAAAAGAAACTAATATTTGCTTTTTTAGATGACCTTGGTTTCTATTTCTTACTATTATAACATATTTATGCAATTTATATATTAAAATATGCATCTGTTTAATTGGCAAAGGGTAAACTATTTCTTAAATAAATTATATTTGAAATGATTCACTTTGTGTTTGTTGGGTAATTCTCTCACTAATACAACCTCATTTTTAGTTTTTTTTAACTCTGGCAAGGCGAATTTACACAAGGTAAGTGCAACTCTACAACTACAAAAAGCCCCATGTATTTTGTTTATGAAATTTTCCCACTTGTTGTCAAATTTCAGTATAGAAACAAAACAATATTTTGACGTTTCACCGTTTTTTTAATTCGCCGTGGATACAGCTGATGAACGGCTGACGAGATGAGTTTACCTTGTGTAAATTCGCCTTGAACTCTGGTTTAATGCATTAAGGCAGAGTTAGCCGAACGTCCACGTCCTCTAACGGAACGTCTGGTTCGTTTTGTTATTTGCAAACAATGTAAATGCTTACTGAATTTAAATGTCACGTTGACGGAACGTCTCGATCTGTATAAAACAGATTTGTATGCCGTTGTTACGTGACAGTTGTAAGGCAGTGATGGGCTGCTTGTATGTTTAATTGAATTTGGGTATTTTTGCTCTTTTTTTTGGAACTTTTTTCAGTAAAGCTATGGAATTGAGACAAAACAACTTAAAATACAACATATTTCCATATAAACAAATATATTTATGTTTAGATGTAAAAAATAAAAAAAATTTAAATACACATACAATGGAAATATGAAACAAGTAAAAGGCTTTAAATAGTATCAAAACCTCGTTTGGTGCGTACACCACAATACAATATATGTATGCTAAAAATATATATGCTAAAATACAAATTTGTTTATTGTAAATCTGTAATATAAATATAAATTATTAATGTTTTTTACATACACAAAATACTGTTTTAATACCATTAAAATCACTTGGTACTTTTTCTGCACAGCGGTCACCATTTAAACATTTTTGATTCCCATCACTGTGTGTTTTGTTTTATGTATACTATTGCTTTTTGTTTATGTATGGGAAACATGTATGACACATTTTTAAATGTTCTATAAGTGCACCAACGTGCTTACAGTACGATGCGGTACATTACGGGTACAGCAACGTTCGCCTAACTGGGCCTTTAAGCTGAAACAAAATAACATAGCATCCGCTAGGCATGTACACTTGTCAAAGTCACATAGAGCTGCAAAACATTCCGATAGTACTATCTCGATAGTATCGATTGTTTTATTTTTGGCGGACTATCGATAGTTTTTATCACTATCGATACTGTCGGAAAATTTTAAAAGAAACTACTAAGTTGATTAGATGTAGTATATGGTATAAAAACTAAATTTTACATCCGATCTGTGAAATTAGGAATGTTTAGGGACAAAAACTTAAAAAAATATAACCGCACATAAGTGATTATATTAGATTTGGAGTAAATTTTTAAAAATCAGCTTTGAAACTTTAAAAAATAGACTTTTTCCGTATTGTCCCAGAACTGTGTACTAATTTACATATTAAAATAATTTTAGTCGTACCTACCTTATATTAACTAAATTATTTCAAAGAGTGTTATCTTGTTTATTTAACTAAAAAAATTCAAGTTAAAAATAATAGGGGTTGTCAGATGTGGTGTTTTCTCTCTAAAGCGGCTCATACACTTGCAATTTAACTGCTCAGTTTTTCGTATTGTACATTGTATAATTATATCGCCAATGTGTATGTGATATTCGAAGGTGGCACAATATATTGGCAAGTATCAAAATCCAAGTTATATTTACACAAGGTAGACTCATTTGGGAGTGTAGACATGCTGCTCTATAAAAGGAGCCAATTTGTCAAAATTGTCTTCATATAAAACAAAAACAATTTAACGCACACATGTACAAATTTTGGCTCATATACACGCAATTTGACGTTTTGGCTCCAACTAGGGGTAAACAGCTGACAAACATATGAGCCAACGAGTTTACCTTGTGTAAATATACCTTGTCAAAATCCTTTTGATTATTATTGCATAACGAAAAAAAGTGCAATATACTTTGAAATGTGTTGGCAACAATGTATGATGTTGTTTGATTAAAAGGTTAGGTTTTTTATTTTATAAGAGTTGAGCCATAATTTAATTGAAAGATTTGTGCCACTTATTGAAGAATATAGGGCAGTATAGAAATAATATGACGAATTACATATACAATAATATTGTAAATGGATGGACCGCTTAAGTGTGGCTATGGTTTTAATTTTTCTAAAAAAAAAAAAAATACTTAATTCAGCTCTCTTGAAAAATTTTATATGAAACAAATTTTCAACTTAAGGGATACAAAACAACCTCATAAATTTCTAGACTTAAGGTGAATCTTTTGACATCGAAGGTAAAAACTGCTGCCAATTAACCGTCTTTTTGTCTATATACATATATAAAGTTTATATTTATCATAAACTATAGATGACATTGAAGTTTAAATTGAATATGATCTTTTATACCGTTTTCTGTAAATAAAGTGTTTAAACTTTTTTATTGCTTACCACCTTCATTGACTACCGTGTCTACAGAAGTGGCACATAAAAAACTGTTGATACTATCGATAGTTTTTGAGCTAACTATCGAAACTATCGATAGTTTTGCAGCTCTAAAGTCACATCGACGACTGAATTGAAGAACATAAAAATATGTGTTAGTAGTGGTATACAAAATCCCGGTGGCGAACGTCATGATGATTCATCACACTGAGTCTTCACCTGAGATAATCACCCTTATTGTGTTTGGCGTATTTAAAATACGCCTACGACTGTTTGGTAATAGATTACAGAGAACGTGAACTTATTTCCTTTAATCTATTACCAAACAGTCGTAGGCGTATTTTAAATACGCCAAACACAATAAGGGTGAATATCTGATATAATATGTGAGAGAACGTCGGCAGAATGAGAGAACAAATATCTTCATGATATTCTTAATCTTAAACAAGGGGAACACGTACCCAGCAAAAACTTTACTTACCAGGGGGTCGCTTCTGGTTCTGTGAAACTGTGAAATGAAAAAAAACTTTTCATTTTTGTTTTCTACGCACTTTTCACATTATCACTTCATATTTACACAAATTGCGATTCCCGTTCTTTTAATGAAAAAGTGTTTCATTCCGTTGTAGCCGTGAAACTTTTGTAACTATATTAATAAAATTTAAAAGTCAAATGCAGATAACGAAGCTTAGGGTTTTGAAAACTTTTCATTTTCGTTTTCTACGCACTTTTCACATTATCACTTCACATTTACACAAATTGCGATTCCCGTTCTTTTAATGAAAAAGTGTTTCATTCCGTTGTAGCCGTGAAACTTTTGTAACTATATTAATAAAATTTAAAAGTCAAATGCAGATAACAAATCTTAGGATTTTTGAACCGCTGCAAACGAGTTTTTAACTGATTGAGCCGCATGTATTTATTTTTGCTAAAAGATTTTTAACTTTATATACACATATGTATGTATAATTGTTTGTTCACATTTGTAGGTGGTAAATTAAAAATGTTATTGTGCGTTGTGTTCTTCGAGTTTATTTGAAGAAAGAAAATAACACATTTTTATGACTCTTCTTGTTTTATACAATATAAATTTTTTCAGTAAAAGAATTGTTTTTTATTTTTTTATATTCATACATACATGGAAATATTTTTAACTTAAAATAAATAATGAGTGAACCGAAAATTCCTTAATTTTCTGCGAATTTGTTACATTTGGGTTTTTTTAATGAACGATATTGCATCTGAAAGAGGTTTGTGCCAGTGTCCTGTCCAAGTGCGAAAAAAAATAGTAAAGGAAAAAATTTGACATTAAACGCAATTCTTTAACTGAAAAAAATTTTAATTAAAAAAACAAGAGCGGTCAATAAAATGTAAAATTGATTAATCAATGAGTTGGCAAATGAGTTTTTTGGGCAAACATCTTGCCCGCACGATTTCCCCAAAATATTTATTGCAGTAAACCTTGAGTAACATAATAATTTTGGCATAAAAATTACATCTACGAAAATAATGTTGGTATTGACTTAAAGTAAAAGTTTCCTTTAAGGGTATATAATAAAAGCTTGTTTTCTAAAAAGGTTTTTTACTTTTAATTTATTTCTTAATAGTTAAAATCAAACACATCAAATTATTTAATTTACTTGTTTTTCTACACAAGTAAATTTTGCGGCAAGTTTTTACAACGTGTAAATTGTGTAATGCCAATTGACAAGCTTTTATTTCATAGTGCCTGTTCAGACTAGTAATTTTTGTTGCAGCAATTCTTGAGTTTATTGGTGAGAGGGGTGCGAAAATTTTGGAGGGGTACTCATCTCAACAATAAAATCAAGAATTTCTGCAACAAAAATTGCAAATCTGTGACTCTATTAGTTGCTAGTAAAAATTTAAAGTAAAAGTAATTTTTTTTTGTTTTAGCGCATTTAAATAAAAACTTGTTTTGTAAAAAGATTTTTTACTCTTATTTTATTTTTCTTTTTAGCGCATTAAAATAAAACCTTTTTTCTTCAAATTGATTTCAAACTCGCATTTGTATTTTCAGTAAGTCTTTTCATTTGATACCCATATTGTTGGAATGCATTAAAAACAATTAGTTTCCAGCTTCAGAAGTCCACCATATTGGATTTGGTGTGACCGAATTTTATTTTTCGAGTTATTCTTAGCAAGACTTTTCATTTGATACCCATATTATAGGAGTGCATTAAAAATAGCTAGACCGCCATCTTGGCTGTGCCGCTATGTTGGATATAGAATGACGTCACATAGTTAACAATGCATTGTCATCAAAACTGAACGTGTGTACAAAATTTCATTGCAAGTTAAATAAAATTGCAAGTTAAATAAAAGCTTTAAAATACGACCATAAGCCCAAAAATGGTTAAATCATTAACAAATAAAAGGACAAATAAAGATTAATTTATTAATATGTTATTATAAAACATAAAAATATAATAAGCGGCTCTAAATTTACTTTAAGCCGTCGCTAATCCTAAATTCTTCACCGCCGATGATAATTACATATCTACTTCAAGTGTAAAAAATTATACAAATACACAAAAAATATAATTAATTCAAATAATGTTACGATTATAGGTTTTAATTGAATTATCGCAAGAAAATCGGAATGAGCCAAGGTAAGAAAACTTTATGAACGTTTTTCGTCAGTAATGTTCTGTATTTTATCAAAAATTGGCATTTTATGTGAATATATTAAGTTAAAAATCTGTAAATATGTATCTTTTTAGAAGATTATTATTTTTATTTGTTTAAAGAATTATATATAATTATTTATCGTTCGCAATGTCCATATTTTCCTCTAAATAATTTATTTAAAATTATTTTTCACCGTTAAAATTAAAGTGTAAAAATATGACATAAATGAAAAGTTTGTGACACTTCTTTGCACTGTTACACAGAACAAGAATCACATTACTGTGAAAATGTGAAAACAATTTGTTTCATTCCATTTGTTCTTCTCATATGAAAACATTTGAATTTATTTATCATTTTTTCACTAAACGAGAATCAGAAACTCTATGAAAATGTGAAAAAAGTTTTCATTTCAAAGTTTCACAGAACCAGAATCGACCCCCAGGTAAGTTAGCAAATAATGTTGGAGAAAATAAACACTACTTATTTTTCGGCTGAAAAACTACTTATTTTTGTTCGATGTGTCCACAGAATTCAGTACTTACAAAACACTTACTAGAAGTAAAAAAAATATCTAGTTATTATTTAGCTACTAGTAAGTTGAATTGTAAGTACTTACAATATACTTACCAGAAGCCAAAACATCACTAGTTAATAGACCTAATAAGTAGTTATTAAGTACGTTACCAGTAACTAAATATTCAGTACTGAAAACAACACAAGTAATAAGTAGTTATTGAGCTGATTATTAGTAAGCAAATATTCATTACTAGTAAGTACTTATTAAAGTTTTCAAAATAATGGCAATTGCAATGACAACTACTTACCAGATAACGTATGAAATAACTACCACCTATTACTAAAAATCAAAAAGTTTTTTCTGGGTATCTTATAAGATTTCATAATCGAATGATTCTCGCACAGTAAACTTTTGTCGTTTTTATTCTTTTTTTTAGTTTTTTCTTGTTTTTAGTTAAAAACATGGTTTTTTAAACACTTATCACAAGATTTTCACTATTTGTACAAAAAATTTATCATTTTAATGAATGCGTCTTATTATTGTTTTTTATGTATGTATGTATGTATGTGTATTTTTGACAGCTCATCTTATAAGATAGTTGTTATAACATAGGGTCTCCACCTGAGATAAGATATAAGATTTTTATATTAGCAAATGTCAAATTCAATCGCAGAGAGTATTATCTTACGTGTAGACTCTCAAATAGTGTTAATATTAATATTATAATAAATCTTATAAGACAGTTGTTATGAGAAATCTTATAACAACTATCTTATAAGATGAGCTATCAAAAATACACATACATGCATACATAAAAAACAATAATAAGACGCATTCATTAAAATGTTAAATTTTTTTGTACAAATAGTGAAAATCTTGTGATAAGTGTTTAAAAAAACAATATTTTTAACTAAAAACAAGAAAAAACTAAAAAAAAGAATAAAAACGACACAAGTTTACTGTGCGAGAATCATTCGATTATGAAATATTATAAGATACGTGTTCCCCTTGTTTAAGATTAAGATTAACATGAAGAAATTTGTTCTCTCATTCTGCCGACGTTCTCTTACATATTATATCAGATATTATCTCAGGTGAAGACTCAGTGTAAGATTTCTCATAACAACTGTCTTATAAGATTTATTATAATATTAATATTAACACTATTTTAGAGTCTACACGTAAGATAATACTCTCTGCGATTGAATTTGACATTTGCTGATATAAAAATCGTATCTCAGGTGGAGACCCTATGTCATGAAACATACTGACAATGTTAAATCATCAACAACATATGCCGAATTTCCTTTGGCGTCATACAAGGTATATTTATAGCAGGTAGTCTCGAAAACCCAGCTGTTTATTTTTTATTTGCTTGTTTTGTGGTACGAACTGTCAAATGTTGTATAGTAAACATGTAAACAAGTTTTTTGTCTCTATCTTTTGTATTTTTTGTCTCTTATCAACCCCTTTGCCTTTTGACAGTTCGTACCACATAACAACAATAAAAAGCCCTGTTGTTTGTTTTATTGTACAATTGTTGTAATCTCGCGGCTACCTGCTGTAAATATACCTTGGGCGTCATACATGAATTTTTTAAGCAATTGACCAAAATTGTCCCAACAGACAATATCATCGATATTTAGACAATGTTGACAAGTTTCAATAGAATTCAATGCGGTGATAAACAAGAAAATAACATATGTACATACATACATTTAATAATCCGTTATTCAACCATTGACGAATAGCAGACAAATTTCAGCAGAGTTCAGTTTTATATCGAGTGATAACAGACAATGTCGATTACTTTCAACTTTCTTTTTTACAGTGAATCTTTCATAAAAATGTCTCCAAAATTGTATTTAGCAGTGTCGTTGTCTCGTACTTTCATCGACATTTCAATATTTTTATAGAAATTGCGCCTTGAGACCCAGTTTGTCAGGAGGAATCATAGATGAAAATATCAATTTGACAAAGTCGCTCAAAAAACGCCACCGGGATTGTGCAAAGAAATGGAAATCCCTGCTTTAAAAGGACGTACCCTTAGGCAGCAATTATTAAGAAAAAAGAAATAGACACAAGAAGTTTCGTTCTTGTAAAAATATTTTGGTCTCTGTACTAATCGCGCCGGTGGTTTTTATTGTTGAAAACACTTTTCTGACGTAGGTCTTGTTTTGCCACAATTTATATGTAAATAACCTGCATACATATAAGCAAATTCGACAGTTGATGAGTAAGAAAATGTGTTTTATTGTTGTACAGTAGTTTTGACTTAACTGCCTTTTATTTACGTGCACTTTTGACTTAACTGCACAAAATTGATAATTTTTGGCATTATTCTTTATAATCCCATACAAATTCCTTTTTTAAGTGCACTTTCTTTACCTGCACATTTAAGATAAGTGCCCAAAATTTTTGGCATTTTAAAATTATTTTCATACAAAAAATTCAAGTTAGCTGCAATTTGACTTAACTGCCCAAAATACATTTTTTCTGTAATTATTCTTCAAAATCCTTGCTTACGTGCATTTTGTACAACTGCATATTTTTCATATTTTTTGGCAGCGTTAAAATATTTTCATATAAAACATCAAAAACATGAAAAAATATGGTGTCCACTTTTTCACATAAATATCCAAAATTTAGCTGTTTATAAAGACAAAAATCGCAAACAAGTTATGTTGGTATCATTATAATTCATTTATATTGTTTGCATGTACCTACATTTATGCATATGGGTTGTGGTTAGGACTGGAATAGAATAGTGTAGTTGTAGTAGTATTTGAAGCTGACGAATGCTATGTAACGCAACAAAGTTCAAAATTTCGAGTTTTGCGCTTCAACGGCAACGACTACTACAACTACGTATTCTGTTGACACTACTTTGAAACTGCCGTTTTTAACTTTTGACAGCTTGCAGCGCAATTCTTAACGTTGTACTACAGCGACTTTTGTGTTCCACACTTTATTGTTACCAATTTGGCTATCTCGTTCTTTATAAAAATGCATAACAAATGACTACAGGTTGTTTGAACGTCATTGTTATTATCAATTTATTAATAAAAACGTTGTTACTACTCTTTCAAACACTTTACTTTAGCTGCACTTTTATTCAGGTAACCACAATTGCGTACCTGCACATAAAGGCAGCTAAATAGATTAAAGATAGCTGCATTTTTGATTTACCTGCATACAAAATCGTGCAAAGGAGATAGTGCAGCTAAGTCAAAATTACTGTATTAATGAAACTTTATTGTTTCGCGGCAAATTATGCCAGTTTTTGTAAATTCAATGTAGTGTTTTCAACATCGTTGTGCTTGGTCCAGAAACAAAATATTTTTCACAAGACCAAAATACATACATGACATCAGTTCTTGCAGGTAGTAATTTTTTTTTAATAACTTTTGCCTTTATGTCTATTAAAAGAAAAAAAAACCGACCCTCTTAAAGGCATCAAAGAATATTTTACAAAATCAAAACACGTTTTAGTTTACCAGCCAACAAATAATTTTACAAAACACACACATGCTATCGTGCTGCCTAGCAGGAAAAATTGCGAGCGCTTTCACTTTTCAGGCCTTTAAGAAGGTTTACAACTGTATTTTTAATAAACTTTTACTTATTCCACTCTGCCTTATTTTAAAAGTTTTTTTAGAATGGTTTTTATAAAATATTTTACAAATTCAAATTTTCTATTCTAAGACTAGATGGCCGCTCCGGCTTCGCTCGGTAGCTGATTCCTAATGACCGATGAGGCCTTTATCTGATTTAAGGTAAATCGAAAAAAGTGTGCGGGGCAATATCTTCTTTCCGTAAAAATCTAAGTTGGATCATGGCGATCATTTTAAAGAAAACAGTCCAAATCGGTCAAGCCGTTCTCAAGTTATGCGATTAGCAACACACAATATTTCATTTGTATTTATATAGATAAGGCCTGTCGAAATCGTTTAATTAGTAGTTATGTTGGAATGTGTAGCAAGTTAAATTATTAATTTACTCACTTCGCAATATAAGCAACAACAATTACACTGGGATAAAGCTTTATTCTTAAATATTTTTAGAAGGCCTTTAAAGTAGATGCAAGAAGCCAAGGTTTTGGTCTCCAATGATACACTATGTAACTTAGAAATACAGTTGGAATGCGACTGGAAAACTTTATATCGCCAAAAAGGCCTTCTATAAGGCCTCTTTATTACTTCATTTCCCCGCTGTATATAAAGTCGGACAAATCGCGTTTTGTTTTCCTTATGAGGAATTTGGTTGTGAATTTTTTAAAATTTTTCATTTCTGAATATTCATATATGAATTTCCTTGTTTGCTCATTTTTCATGAATGAGGAAATTCAAAATATTTTTTTCCTCACCCTCATGAGGATGAAAAAGCAGTAAAATTTTTAATTTTTCACGCTCGCTCATGACTGAAAAATGAGTGAACGTTTCGGCACTCTGGTTTATTATCAAAGTAATTTTTTTGGGATTACAAAATTTTTAATTTACAAGATTTTGTTTGTCGTTACTTTAAGTATCCTTTGGGTAACTGATATACACACAAGATCAATACGCCTGGGGTCACGTAGGAAGTTATATCAATTGTTTTGATAAGCATATATAGTATTACTGATCAACAACTAATCAGTTCTATGTAAAATATCTTCTCTAATATACGAAAGTACAGTAATTTTAACTTAACTGCACAATCTCCTTTGCACTATTTTTTGTGCAGATACATCAAAAGTGTTATCTTAAATGTACATATTTATCTGCCTTAATGTGCACGTACACAATTGTGGTTACCTGTATACAAGTACAACTAAAAAGAAGTGTTTAAAAAAAGAATAAAAACGTTTTTATTAATAAATTGATATTTTATAACAATTTTATAAAATTGGATATTTATATGAAAAAGTTGCCACCCTATTTTTTCATGAGTGCAGCTAAGTGCCCATTCACATTATACGATTTTTGTCGTTGCGATTCTTACTTTATAGGCAAGAGGGGTGAGAGGAATTATAAGGGGTACAGAAGCGAGTGTACTCTTCGATTCGTTTTGTTAATTCATTCGTTCTCTCAATTTTCTCTCATTTGACGAAAAATGTATTAAGGTTGTTACGACAAAAATCGTACAATGTAAATATGAGACCGACTTCAAAGAGGAAACGACAATAATCGTCACGACAAAAATCGTATAATGTGAATTGGGACTAATTGTGACGTTTTATATGAAAATATTTTAAAGCTGCGCAAAAATATGCAGATACACAAAATGCACGTAAACAAGGATTTTGAAGAATAATTACAGGAAATATGTATGTGTTCTGGGCAGTTAAGTCAAAGTGCAGCTAATTTTAATTTTTTGTATGAAAATAATTTTAAATTGCCAAAAATTTAGGGCATCTACCTTAAATGTGCAGATATAGAAAGTGCAGTTAAAAAAGAAATTTGCATGGGATTTTAAAGAATAATGACAAAAGTTATTCAAAGACAGTTAAGTAAAAACTACTGTAATAGGTTCAGACAACCAAAAAAGCATCTTAACATCTTCGCGTTTGTGCTAGTCATGTAACCATTTGTGCTACGGTGCAGTTAACTACAGCTTCTTTTTACCTTTTTGGCAATGGATCATCATTGCTGTCGTTCAGTGTTACCTGGATCATCCATCTGCAAGTTGTCTGTAACCATGTTCACAACGGTATCTTCTTCTTCAATTTGTATATGGACTCCGTCGCTGTACTCAATTGTAAAAATAAACGGCAGACCAATTATTTTTTATTTATTTTATAAATACGAATGCTCACTTTAAAAAAATAAATAAAAAAAGAAGGATAAAAAATAAAAATATCTGTGGTTAATTTATTTTCAATAAAATGCACGTTTCTTTTTAGCTAACAACGTAAAAATTCCTAAAACATTTAAAATCTTAAAATTGTCCATAAAAGTTGAGCTGTACTCAAACGAGTACAGCAGCGCCAAATGGGTTAAAAGAACTACTATTCGTAAAACTAAAAAAGAAAAATAATTTTTATTAAAATAGGAATTTAAATAAAAATGAAAAAACTAACTCTCATCATTTGCTAGACTTGGATTGATAATTAACCAAAGATAGTTTTTAAGTAATAAAAAAAGAATTTAAAACTTTAAATACACATATTTCTTAAAAGTTAAAAAGAATTCTATAAAATAACTCTTTTTTTGTAATAATTGTTCAAAACAATTGTTATTTATTATTTTATTATTTTTAAATGCTAATATTAACATGATTTTTATAAGGAGCTTAGAGCAAAAATTTATTTATTAACAAAGAATCCAGCATTTGGATTGCTATTGGGTGACATTGCATTTGGAGGTTGTTGTTGACCCCCGCCTGGCTGTTGATTGCGGGTAGATGTGGCATAAAGTTGTTGCTGAAAACTATGATATTGTTGAGCATATTTTAAGTCATTAGATGAAGGTCCCACAAATGGTTTATAGCCCATATTACCAGGGCCTGATAAAGGTCCATTTGGACCAACGTTGTTAGTGTTAGGTATGTTGCTGGTATTTAGGAGGGTATTGTTGGGTCCCATCATAACAGAGCTTTGCATGGGATTGGAAGAAGGATTTGGTTCATTTATAATGTTATTGGTGTTTGGTAGGGAATTATTGTTACTATTGTTGGGATTGAGACTGTTTGGACCGTGTGACATGGCCATGGGAGGTGGTTTATTATTCTTTTGCTGCTGTTGATACAGGTTAGCCGCAGCTGGATTATTAAACATATTATTTGTGGGATCATTACAGTCTAATGATTCGTTGTCATTGCCAGAAAATGGATTATTTCCGCCTAAGCCATTCGGAGGCATATTGCCCATACCGGGATGTTGCATACGAGCTGAAGAACTCATACCGACATTTGACTGTAGGCCACCTTGACGCATTGGTCTCATACCCCTTAGCATTGGCGCATGAGGTCCAGGGATATTCATGTGATCATGATTTGCCATCATGCCACCTCCACCTTGTAATTCATCTGGATCGCCTCCAGGTTGGCTCATACCACCCATAGCCGACATTTGATTGCAGTTTCCAAAAAAATTCATTTGATTCATGGCGTTTGGATTTACTCCCATATTATTACTGGTATTTGGCATTTTATTTAAATCACTGGGACCATTTAGGCCAGGCATATCGGCAGGTGAGGAGACAGGCCCACCAACGCCTGGTCCGCCAACACCACCGGCGCCAGAATTTACCAACATTTGAGGATTGGCATAACGTTGTAGAAATTCCAGACTAGGAGGTACTCGCATATTGTTGCTATTACTATTATTATTTTGAGGCCTTACTGGCATGTACTGAATAGTGTTGGGGGTGCTTGCTTTTACTTGTATATTGGGCGAAACATTAAAATTTCCGAAATTTGCCGTCATTCGATGATTCATCATACGATGTGTTGGCATCATGCCAGGAAAGCCTGCTGGACCGTCTCTCATACCTCCCATACCTCCTCCAACTTGATTGGGATTAAAACCTCCTGACATATTTGGTGCACACATTTTTGGATTAAGCAAACGTTGACAAATTGGACCCGGATTGCCAGCCATCATATTGCAATTTCCTGGACCAAATGGTCCCGCTAATGATCCTGGTCCTCCACCTAGACCTGACATGCCCATATTTCCACCACCTCCACCATTAGGATTTTGATTACAATGATCCATACCGGGATCCAAGGGACCACCACCCATCATTGGTCCACCCATTAGGCCATTCATATTGATATCGTTTACACTTACCGGACCACCCATTAAGCCAGGCATATTATTCGGGGAATTGCCCACGCCTCCGGAATTGAGACCAACACCACTACCGCCTGTCAACTGCTGTGACATTTGAGCCAAAGATGAAATGGGATCAAACGAATTTGACATTTTAGCTTGAGAACTGCGATTGCTGTTGGGATTCAAAGGCATATTATCAGTTCGTCGGCAAAATTGCGGTGGCATTTGTTGAAGACTTTGGCGCTGCTAAATATGAAAAAACATAAAAAATTATGATTTTATATTTTGTTACGGTTTGATAAAATTTAACTAAAAATATTTTATATGTTGCAAAACTTTTATAATTATAAAATTTAAAGAGAGTTTTAACTTTCAATAAATTGTGCAAATTTAGCTTTTATAAACTTTTAGAACATATCAAAAAGTATATGCAAAATTTAACTAAATTTATAATTACACTGTGCAACAAAAAAAAACCAGCCTCAATACTTGCAACGCGAAATGATACTAGACTATTGGTAGAGCAAAGGGTTTTGAAAAGTTAGCTCTTGTTCCTGAAATATCAGCCCCTAAAGTTTTTGAATTTTTTGAAAAGGCGTTTGGTATAAGTAAAAAAAATATACCAAAAGTACTTATGAGCTAAAATACTATTTTAGATGTCTTCAGTAGAATTGTATGGCGATTCTTTGCTTAAAATATATTAACCCTCTAACACCAATTTTAAGGGGTAATTTTTGTCCTTTTTTAAACTTCCATACAAAAGTATACTAAAACGGCACTTTAGAGGGTTAAAATGTACCGCGAATATTTTCTGCATCAAATTTTACTAGGGGTCTTCAAAGACCAAAACTTCGTGCAATGTATGTAAAACGGATTATCGAAATTTCGGTCATTGAAATTTTTGAATTTCTTGAAAAGGCGTTTGGTATATACAAGTCAAAAAAATATACTAGAGTTGAATAGCGATTCTTTACTTAGAATATATTAACCCTCTAACACTAATTTTAAGGGGTAATTTTTGTCCTTTTTTTAACTTCCACACAAAAGTTTACTAAAACGGCAGGGTTAAAATGTTCGACGAATATTTTATGCATAAAATTTCACTAGAAATCGTCTAAGACCAAAAAATCGTGCAATGTATGTAAAACAGGTTTTCGAAAAATGCAAAACTTTCAAGGCCCGGAATTTCGAAAATCCGTTTTACATATATTGCACGAACTTTTGGTCTGCTCACAGTCAGACACAGAGCTTGCCTCTTCCACCGGTGAAGCCAGGGGGACACTCGGGAGAAGATGGTCCAAAACTTGTTCGTCAGGGCGCCG
Source organism: Pollenia griseotomentosa (assembly GCA_963931875.1). Classification (NCBI taxonomy): domain Eukaryota; kingdom Metazoa; phylum Arthropoda; class Insecta; order Diptera; family Polleniidae; genus Pollenia; species Pollenia griseotomentosa. The sequence goes on from OZ007565.1 coordinate 13,388,310, forward strand.
TGGAGGAGATAAATAAATAATTAATAATAAATAAATAAAATAAATAATGGTGCAGACTAAGTGAAGGGAGTGAAAATTGTCAACTGTATTAACAAGAACGCCTTGAATTTCTTAAGAACCACAAGGCTTGAAGTCACACAAGCCTCCGAATTGCCACTTAGGTCCATATTGACAGCATGGATTCCACCACCCGTTTGCGCGGTGGAAACAATACTGTGCAAACAGAATGGTAGGCTCCTTACTGACAAATGGAGGTTTGTGACCTCACTGGTGTGTAAGGAGAATACCGGTAAGAACTTCTGGTTCGCTGTGGATCGTACGTCCATGGACTTCTTAGAGAAGGTGTGTAAGGAGAATACCGGTAAGAACTTCTGGTTCGCTGTGGATCGTACGTCCATGGACTTCTTAGAGAAGGTGGGGGGGGGGGGGGGTTGTTAAGTTTGGTTTAGGTAATGTCAGGTTCCGGTACTCGGAACACGATAGAACGAAGAAAACTGTTAGTGGTGCAAATAAACCTGCACTATTGTGAAGCAGTTTCAGCCGAACTAATAACCTTTCTCTTAGACACTCGGACGGACGTAGCCCTTATCTAATAGCCTTAGGTTAGGTTAGGTTAAGAAGGGTTGTGCGCCCATGGGCACACCTCCACTCGGAGACCTATACAGTCCATTGTGAATCCCTTCGAAGAAATATAAGATAGAATAAGAAGTGAAAGGTAGAGAAAATGAAGTATTCGATAGACGGAAAAAATTAGAAAGTAGGACCAATACCCCCCTTACAGTCCCCTCAACAGAAACAGCTGCGTTATTTCCCTGACAAACCCCAGTAGATCGGCCGGTTTACATCCAGCTATGCACCCCAGTTCGTCGTGAAACCTATCTCCTAGCCACTTCTGCCTGAGACCCTGCATCCTAGGACAATGGTACAGTACGTGCTCGATCGTCTCTAACTCCTCTGCGTCCTCGCACAACCTGCAGAAGTCCGGTATGGTGTTATCCAATTTGCTCGTAAAAGCCCTAGCAGGACAGTGACCCGTCAAGAACCCTATAAGTGTTCTAAGACCAACCCTATCCAATCCCAGTAGAACCCTGGTTGCCCCCGCGTCCAATCTGGGCCATAGTGCCTTGACACCCTGCAATCCATTCTGTTCCTCCAGGATCGGTCAACGTCACCACGGAATTTCTCCCGTATCACCCCATAGTAGTAACATAGGGGGGGGCTTTACCCCCGTCCCTTACCCCTAAGTCGAGACTCAAACCCCCTCGCGCGAGTTCGTCCGCCACCTCATTCCCAGCAACCATGCAGTGTCCTGGTACCCAACACAGCCTCACGTTGAATGCCCCCATGAGTTCCCTAAGAGCATTCCTACACCGCGCGACCAGGCACGATCTCACCGTATAGTTCCTCAATGCCCGAAGCGCCGCCTGACTATCGACGTAAATTGTCACCTAAGATCCACCCACGATGTGGTCCAGTATCACCTCCGTCGCCCTCCAGATCGCTAGGATCTCAGCCTGGAAGACACTGCACTCATCAGGGAGTCTGAATGCCCTTTTTACCTCGGTGTCCGCGATATATACACCGGCACCAGTGCCGGTTTCCATCTTGGATCCATCCGTAAATACTGCCCACCCCTCAAACAGTTTATTGGATCCACTCCAGATTTCCCTATCCGGGAATTCCACCGGTGGTGTAACACCGAAGTCCAGAGTCGTAGTTCTATGATCCGAAATTCTCTCAAGAATAGTACCCCGATCAAGCAGACCCACCTCGTACAAGATTCTCGTGTGATCATCCCGCCTAGGTCTAACCAAGGAAGACTCGTAAAGTCTAAGTAGGTTCCTAGCAGCCACACTCCTCACATAATGCTCGATAGGGGATAGATATAGTATAGTAGCGCTGCCTGTGGAGTGCTGCCTCTTGCACTCGTGATGCCCAGAGATGCACTCCTTTGAACCTTGCTAAGCATCTTCCTATAGCTATCCACACTCAACGCGCCCCACCAAACAGTGCATCCATAGGTAAGTATAGGTCTAACCACCGATGTGTAAATCCAATTTACCATATCTGGCCTCAGACCCCAGTTCTTACCAATGGAGTTTCTGCATGTGTAGTAGGCAATGAGTCCCCTTTTCATCCTCTCCTGAGTATTTCTCTTCCAAGACAGTTTGCAGTCCAGAAAGTTACCCAAGTATTTTGCACCGTTCGATAGAGGCAACTCGACACCATCTAACACTGGCCCCCTAAATCCCTCTATCCTGTACCTTCTGGTAAATAGCACCAGCTCAGTCTTCACAGGGTTAACACACACCCCCTGTCCTTTGCCCATGCCGAGAGTTCGCCCAACATCACCTGCATAATTTCCCCGATCGTGGACAGAAATTTTCCCCTGACCAGCAGAACTATGTCATCCGCATAGGCAACAGCCTTGGATAAATAAAAATTAGGTTTGCGTATTGAAGGTTACGGGATACACTCTGTTTGTCCCGTATACAGAAGACAAGGTAAGAACGTGCGGTGACTTGACCGTGGTAAATGGAGAAGCACTCTTACACTGGCTTCGGTGTATATGTCGTACGAGGCAAAAGATCCGCCTGGTACAGAAGGGTAAAAATTTAAAATATTCTTACGAGAGACCCTTTCCCAAAAAATATTATAGAAACATTCTTGCGTTTTCCGTTTTCGATTCCCAGAACACCCCTGACTAATTAAAATGTCAACACTTTTTAAAACTGTCTTAACAATTTTTTTTAAAAGAAGATTATGTAAAACATAATCCGTTTGGTGAAATTAATTAATATTAATTTATTGGGAAGAAGTTTACCTTGGAGTTTTTACGTTAACGAAAAAATGTTTCAATTTGCAAATAATGTTGAAGCTCACAATTAAATTGTTGATTATTATATGGCATTATATGTTGAAGTTCGGAAATTCTATTACAAATAATTTAAAATTGATAACTCCATATACTTTCTTTAAACAGAAATACTTTACTTCCTTTGCTTAAAAGTTTTCCTATTTTTTAATCTAAAGAAGGATTCCAGTCAATAGAAAAGGATATAAGAAAGTAAAGATTTAAAAAATTTTGACGAAAGAGATTTTTAAATAGTAACAATGCATTTTCTACTTATGTAATTTTATTAATGACTTAATGGTTAAATAAAATTAAATTAAATAAATTTAAATAAAACTAAAATCGGAGATCGTGATTATTTGAAAATGAAATCTTCAGATTGTTTCAGTGCAAATATTACAAAGAGTTTATTAAATAAACACCGAGCATTAAGCTTGTACGAATAAGATTAGTCTAAAACTATGTTTATTAAACATAATTATACATTTTCCGCTGTATTCATAAAAATTCTTAAATAATATTTAAATACATACCTCTAAGCTTGAGCTTTGATTTTTAAAACCGCTGGATAAATTCTGTGTATTGCCACCGGATGTGCCACCGGGAGTAAAGTTTAAACCAGGGCTGGGGAATCTTGGTTCCATGGCATTATTGGGCACATCATTTAATAAAGGACTTCTAGATCTCTGCGATTTTGGTCTACTGGAAATATGATCTGTAATAAGAATAAAATTAAGCAATTAAAAAATTAGTTAATTTACAAAACAGAAAATATTTATGGTTTGTTTTTACAACTAATGCTAAGTATGCAAAATGTATAAATAGTATAAATTTCTAAGCCTGGAGCCATGTTCTGTAACTTATGTGAGAACTTCATGCGTCGAAAAGATGTGAAACAAAATATTCCACCGTTTCTCGAAAAGTGAGAAAATGTGTCTGTAAATCATGTCGATAATTATAAAAGATTACGTCGTAACGTTAGACATTTTATAATATTCAACTTGAAGTCGATGTCAAATGGAAGATGTTGAGAACACCAATCAATAAATCGTTGACGGCGACCAAAATTTACTTAAATTGAAACATTTTCAACGACGCACAGTTGTCAAAAGTTCCGACTATAAAATTTTGGGAATTGAGTTATCGCAAATGACAAGAAACATCTCAATGATCAAATACTGAAACCCGATCTTAAATAGGATAAAAATTGTGAGTTATAAAGCCGCTCAAAGTTGGTGATTGTTACATCTAGATAAAAAAGTTAAAAATTTTGACAAAAATATTTTTTGCTTAAGTTAACAATTGATATTTATTTTTTCGAGTTTATTAGAAAAGTGTATTTACTTTCTTTAACCTAATAAGAAAAAATCTTTTTCTATTTTTTTGACATAAGCAGGCGCAGTTTATTAGATGCATAGGGTTGTGTTGTTTTTGACAATTAAATAGAGTGGAGCTAAAAAAGTGACACGAAGAGACGGGAAAAATTATACACACACCTTTCTTTTCTTCATACTCTAACTAATTTAAGTAAATTTTGCTGCCCGATCTTGCCCGTTTAATTGCATGAAGAAAAATCTTTTACAATCTCGTTATTAACACAAAACTACACAGCGAAGCGTCGTATAGACGATATATATGACTTGTTTTGTTTACCTTTCTTATTTTTTATAAAGATTTAGCCAAGATTTTTTAAATAGAACACTCCCGATACTTTAAATGAAGTGGTCACACTTTTCACATCTAAAAAGGGCGGAAAGACTCGTATTAAAAGTAAATATTAATCGTAAAGTTATGAGTCGTTAATAAAAACAAGTTAGAGTGCTATATTCGGCTGTGCCGAATCTTTGATACCCTCCACCGACAGTTCGAATGTTTAAGGAGTAATATCTGTATGATGTCTTTTTATTATTATTATTATCTTAAACTGTGACGATTTGTTATTAATTATGGTTTTAGGAGACTAAAATGTTTTCCGGGAGTAGGGCATATATGGGGCCTAGGGTAAATTATGTACCGATCTTCACGAAATTTCACAGTATCATTTATAGTCCTATAAAATTGTGACGAGCCAAAATTTGTTATGATTGCATTATTTTTTACGGTTTTAGGCGTACTAAACTGTTTTCCGGGAGTAGTGTTTATATGGGGCTTAGGGTAAATTATAGACCGACCTTCGCGAAATTTTACAGTGTCATTTCTAGTCGAATAAAACGGACTTGTGCAAAATCTTATGTCATTCCGTGCATTTTTGCATCATTTATGTTAGTTTTTGTAACAAAATTATCAAGTTTTTGAAGGTGGTGGTTCCACATTTTGATTCATAGCTCTGGTCCTACTAAACCGATTTTGCTGAAATTCAATCCCAAACTGCTTAGGATAACTAGAAGCAATTTGACACCTAGTTTGTTTATTTCTTTTGAGTTTTTCGAAAGTGAGCGTGTTTTCAACAGACGGACAGACGGACAGAAGGACAGACGGACAGACAGACGGACATGGCTAAATCGACTTAGAATTACTCAAGCAGCCAGAATATATATACTTTATGGGGTCTGAGATGAATAATAAAAAAGTTTCACACGGAATGACAAACTTATTATACCCTCTTCACAACTAATTGTGGTGGAGGGTATAAAAATCAACTCTAAGGAGTAACAAATAAACAAAGTAAAAACAACAACACTAGAACATTGTAATTTTAACAACATAAATTGTAACTCAACTAAAACATTAAATAAATAGAAGAAACATTTACCCAAACATAAAAACAAATCGTAAATTAAAATAAAAATAAAAACAGTGAACAAAAAGTGAAATTAAATAAAACTTAAAATATAAAAAAGTGTTTTTTATTAAAAGGGAAAATAAGTAGAAAAGAACTAGCATAAAAACCTGGGGACCCTTGAAGGTAAAAATGGTAGTTTAAGACAAACAAAATGTAAACTTTTAAAATTTTAGAGTCAAAATAGGGTTGCTTAAAATGTACCTAAAAGTCCACTTTTTATTAAATTTTAACCGCTTTAAGGACAAATTTTGAAATGGACTTTTTGTGATATGGCGATGTATCTATAGAAATTTATACGAACAAAATATTGGATTTAGTATAGAGGGTTCTTTTAAAAAAATCGGTTCCAGTTTTGTCCATTTTTGACTTTTCCAAAATTCCGGGAAAAATATAGCTTATAGCAATTTCGTTATGTAATTCATAGATTTCTTATATTCTGGAGAACGGTATATCTGGAATGGTCCAAATTTGTAACACATATCTAATAATCAAAACACAGCCTTTCTAAAAAATGGGCCCACACAAAGCCATTATAGATTTATGAATATCTGCAGAGCGACAGGAGCTAAAGTTTCTTAATTAGGTATACGCAACTTGGTTATCAATACACAACATATGACAAAGTATGGAGAACGGTAGGATCAAAATTGTCCAAATTTGGTACACATAGCTGGGTTATTAATACACAACGTCTCTAAAAAATAGGCGGGTTTGGAGAAGTGGCGTTTTTTTTTTTCAAAATATCCAAAAATATATGCTTTTAAAACAAAAATATGCACATTTTCACCAATATATCTTCAGTGTGAGTGAGTGAGGTGTCAAAACTGTCAGTTGCGGCAATCAAAACACCTTTGAGTTTTTAAGGGCCGCCATTGACATGTGTGGCAGCGCTTGTCCTGAGTCCAGATGGGACGTAATACTTGCGTCTGAGTTGCCACTGAGGCCGGTAGTCACGGATACCTCCACCTCTTAAACCGGTGGAGGTTATATTGGGGGGTACTAGCCAATCAGAACGGGGGACTTGATACGATCCAGTGGGAGCTTATAGCTTTACTGGGTTGCAAAGAGAACCAAAGGAGAGAATTCCGGTTCGCTGTGGTCCAGGAGTCTGCCAGGAAGTTGAGGTCAACGAGTGGGGTTGCGATATTTGGGTTGGGGTCTATCAGATTTAGGTTTTCAAAAATTATGGACCCTAAGAGGATGAAAGTGGTGCAGATAAACCTGCATCACTGTAAAGCAGCCTCAACCGAATAAGTTTTTCGGGATTGGTGAATAGTAACCTTAGAGTTACACAAGATTGGGGGTCGACTTCGGCAGGTGTGGAGCAATTGGTGGGTATTTTTACGGAGGTGTTGACCAGAACCTATGAGCGATCTTGTCCGCTGAACTTTCCGGGCAGGCGCGCGCAACCGGGATGGTAGACAGACGAGTTGAAGACTCAAAGGACCATTGTCAGAAGGTTATAAAATAGGGCGAAGCAAATCAATAGGGATGAGGATGGAGTGACTTTATTATAAGTTATAATCGGTATAAGGGAGATATAAGAAGGGCGAAAAGGGACTCGTGGATTAAATTTAGCGAGTCAGTGAACTCTGTTAATAAGAGATTAGGGTGACCCGGTAGGCTAGCTGGTAGTGAGCTAGTCTATCAGTGCGGGTTGCGGGTTCGATTCCGCCAGATTCTTTGGTCTCCTGCAGACAAGTGTAGAGCTTGTATAAGCTTAGGGGAAAAAGATGGCCATGTTCAGAAGAATTTTATCCAAATACCCTGCAGTCCCGGGATATATTCAGAGACCGTACGACTCGTGGACGGAATCTAGCTCCGAATATCTCTGAGACTCACTTCCGAGATGTGTTGATCCTGTATCGGGGGACAGATGCAGTTGGGTAACCCCTTCTCTGGGTCGGGCTCGGAAGCTGAGGTAAAGGAAGCGGGTGGGGATATGATCACCTTGGATAGAGCCACAAGGGCGGTCAATACTTTTGGGTCGTACAAATCGGCAGGAGATGTTATCTTCCAGAGAATGACAAAAGTATCATTTTAAGTACTCTTATTAGTGAGAAAACATGTATGGACATGCATGGGTAAAGATCAAAACCATACACATACATACCACTACCCATAACAAGCTTAAGTTGAATATGTATAGGTATACGCGGCTAATGTGTATTTGTATATTCATTCTTCTTTTTGAATGTACATGCAGATATAAATAAAATTTCTGTTAGCTACCTGCAATACCCATATAAGTATGAGTATTAACGTATGTAAAACGTAAATATACAGAGCGAGAGAGAAAGCAGAGATGGCAAATGCAATTTTAAACATTCTGGAACTAGGCAAAATTTTTTTGTGTTGTTAGTCAAAAAAATATCAAGATAATTTTAAAGCTTTTTAAGATTTGACTAAGGCGGTAAGCTTATTTTTCAAAGCTGTTTTATAACTCGAAAACTACACAACTTATTTACAAATCAATACATGCATTGAAAATGGGATACTTTCACTGATAGTGTAAAACAATATTAAAAAGTTAGGACAACGAGGGGCGGTCGGGGGCAATTTCTGCTTCTCCGAAACTATCTGACAGCTCCTAATGAAATTTAAAACATAGATGGATCCATATTTATATAGACACATAAGCTTTGTATGTTCGATCCATAGTCATAGTTTAAAAAAAATACATAGCTACTGTGTCCAAATAAATAAACATCTAACTATGTTTTAAATTTCACTAAAATCTGTTGGATAGTTTTGGAGTGTCAGAAATTGCCCCTATCCCCCTCCTAGTCCTATTTTCTAAAAAATACATAGGTTATGTGTCCATATAAATATGGATCGATACATGTTTTAAATTTCATTAGGATCTGTTAGATATCTTCGGAGAGCAGAAATTGCCCCTTCCCACCCCTCGTGGTCCTATTTGTTTTAGAAAAATGTATATCTTATGGGTAGTTTTACATAGGTACTGCTGATGTTACGGACAAATTTATTTTATGTATCATTAAAAATATTTACATAGTCCCATACCTACCTAGTGATCAAAGCACATTTTTGCTAAAAAAAAATTTTTTCATTTTTACACAGAAGTGCCAAAAATACTGAAGGTATTTTTTAAAACATGGATATTTCATATGTATGGCAGATAACCAAAACAAATTCATGGGTATTGAATAATATCTGCACAATATTCATGTATTTTTGTTTACTAAATATGGGTGCGTGAAGATATTGCCGTGCATATGTAAGTATAGGTAATAACCATACTTTTTGCAACGCACAACCATAGCTGTCGTTATTATTTGTGTTATAAATATGTGTATACACAATAACGAAAAGCGTGTGTAAATACCTCTGTATATTTTTCTTATGGGTACTTGTTGTCATTCTCTGGTATCTTTCCGGCTATTCCTTGAGGGTGGAGAGGGGTGAGGGTTATTTTCATACCTAAGGCAGGTAAAACCAGCCACTCTAAACCCAAGGATTTTAGACCAATCAGCCTATCGTCTTTTCTTCTGAAGACATAAGAAAAAGTAATTGATTTACATCTACATTTACGAAGACTGACGCCGGCATCATCAGCGGCGCTCAACACCCCTATCTTAAGGGTAAGTCTGTTGAGAGTGCGCTTTATGATGTGGTAAGTTATATAGAACGGGAATTGAAAAACAAGGAATACACCTTGGCGGCACTCTTGGATATAGAGGGAGCCTTCAATAAAAAAAGTTATTCACCCGGACTAGGGAAACGATCGCTTAAGAAAACTGGTGGCTAGGGGGACCCCATAGGGGATAGGCCAGAAGGTCGTGGTCGCGGGCAAGTTTCTACCTATAATTATCGAACTCATGCAAGAGGCGTTGGACGAACTATCAACATGGGCGATTGATAAAGGTCTGGGAGTTGGACTTGGACGTACAAGGTGAAAGGTTTCAGGTGGCCTGTACTAGGAGGAGTAGAGCTTAGGCTATCTGATAGTGCTTAGTATAAAGGAGTTTTTTGGATAGTAAGCTGTCCTGGAAGAGTACTCAGGAGAAACTAAGGAGGGCTTTCAATGCCTACGATGCTTGCAGATGATCAATAGGAAGGAGCTGGGGACTTCGCCCGTCATTGGTGGGAAGTCTGTACACTTCGGCGGTTGACCTATTCTTACGTATGGATGCTGTGTTTGGTGAGAGGCATTGAGACTGGCTAGTCGAAGGAATCTTTTTTCTAAGACTGTGCTTCCATCGGCATGAAAAGGGCAATCAGAAGTACAGTAGTTTTGCCTTAACTGCCACTCTTTTAGCTGCCAATTTGAGATACCTGCCAAAAACCACAAAATTTCACTCATTTCTTCAATTTCGTATGAAATGTACTTGTTTAAGAGCCAATTTCATACGTGCCAATTTAAGTTAGCTGCCACAAATATTTGAAATTATTATCCCATATTCATTGATAATTTTTCATTTAACTGCCACAAAATTTTTTTTGCAACTGTTGCTAACGAAAACTATGTACATATGTAGTTTGTTTTTGTTACATAGAATGCTCGCAGCTTTTCTATAATTCTCTCATTCTCTTTATAACTCTCTCTTGGTTTAAAAATAAAACAAAAAAAGTGTGTATGTATGCATGAATCAAAACAATAGATCAGACGAAAGGGTGCTGTTGTTTGTTTTCTTCAGCACTTGCATTGTTTAGATTACATTACATTTGTGTGAATCGCACTTATGGGCCACTTCTGTGGCTGGTAAACGAATCAGATAACTGCCAATTTTTGGCAGTTAAAAAATTTCACTTAAGTGCCATTTTGACTTACCTGCCACAAAATGCGTGCAAAACACGGTGTGGCAGTTAAGTCAAAAGTACTGTACTCCTCAGGCGGCCCTGGATGTTCTTTTACATCTTCTGCCTATTCAGCAGTATGTTATGGGAATGACAGCCAGGAGCATTCTCAATCTGAGGGAGTTAGGACTGTTAGGAAATTTCACGCAGGGTCACTCGCGGATCTTGGGTGAGATTGGGGCGGATAGGGTCGATTTTTGGCGATTTCCGGGGGTAATATTGCCGTCTAGGGAGAGCTATTCAGGCAGGGGCAGAATGTTTAATATTCTATGGCAGACCAAATTTTACTACAAAAACAACCGGCCATGTTCTGACAATCGTAGGTACGAATATATCGCTTAACGTCAGATTTGTTTAATGGTGTTCGGAAAATCGTGCGTTTTACATGCGATCTGCCATAGTTTCTAGGGCTGTGGAGTCGAAGTTGAGGTTTTTGTACCGAAGCCAGAGTCGAAAAACAAAAATTTTCCGCATAAAAAATAAAAAAAAAAAAAATTTATATTTTCCGAAATAAAAATTCTTCGAAATTGGCGATGACTATCGATTTGAAATTTTCACAGAATAATTTTATTGCTATATCTAACCATTTAAAAGGTACTGTAATAAAAAAAAAGAAGTTTAAAATCAAATAAGGACCAGTCTCATATACATTTAGCGTCAATGTAGGAGTAGGAGTTGGAATCGGACTTAAAAAATGTCGGCGGTTGGATTCGGAGTTAGAACTATTTTTTGACGACTTCACAGCTTTGATAGTTTCCTAAGAATATTCTAGTTTCCTGGAGTATACTTTTGCGATTTGAAGTCGCCAAACTTATAGATATTGCCATTTACAGAACACCTGTTTTGCGATTTCAAGTCAGAATCGCAGATGATAAGCGTTTTGCGATTGTCAGAACATGACGGTTTATTCGTTACGTGGACTTAAATGTTTTCCGAGAGTGGGCTTTATATGAGGCCTAATGTAAATTATTTGCCGATCTCACAAAATTTAGTATTATGATTTTTAGTCACTTTAAACGAACTCTTGTCATACACGACTGAGAAGCGGTGCATTCCACCATCAAATTGTGTTAGTTTTGTAATAATTTACATTTTTTAGGGAGATTGTTCATTTGTGTTTATAAATATTTTCCTACTGAAGAGGTTGTGCTTGAATTCTAAAATGTATGCCTTATAATTGCATATATCAAAGAAATTCAATTATAATTACCTGGTGTAGGTGTTGTATTCACATTCTTAGAATCAATATCTTTGGGTGAGACATGCGAAAGGGGGGTGGTGGGATTGCTATTTAAACTATTTACATTTGATCTATTACGATTTGAATTACCCGATGCCGAACAAGACGTTGGCGAACCCTGTTGTGAAAATGTGTTTTTATTCGATGAACTGTTACCGCTTGATGTATTACTACAGCCAGCCGTTGTCGTTGTTGCCGTTGAGTTTGTATTGGCTGTTGACGCAGAGGAAGCCGATGTTACATCCATACTGGGTGATGTTGTCAGTGACATGGCGCCACCCATTGTATTTGATGCTCGGGGCGAAGGCAGTGACATGTTAGAGGTTGGGTTGTTGGGACTTGATGGGTTGGGTGATTGAGTTGCAATGGGTACGGAGGCCGAACGCTGGGTGGGATGATAGGGTGGTGGTGGTCCTTGATTTCCTCTATTGTTTGGGTTGGCATTAGGATTTGATCTGTGTGTCGTCATGCCTCCAGCGCCTCCAATACCTGTTGAATTGCAGCGTGTTAGAGTTTGTTGGCATCCATTCGGACCACCACTTAATTCCGGAGGCATATTGTTGTTGTTTGGATGATTGTTTTTTAAACGTTCTTCATATATGTGATGGTGTAGCTTTGACCATTCCATTTGCGACATGCCAACAGCAGGGTTGATATCTGAAGGATGATTTGGAGGAGCATTGATATTTTTATGCGAACCCATCATACCAACCCCATTACCCTCTTGATTTGGGCCTGGGCAATGATTCGCATTAAATGTCGATAGTACATCTGAGCTGTTGCTCATCATAGCATTACTTGGATCATTCATCAAATTCCCAGATGGCATTGTACCAATAGAACCGCTATTATTCATCATATTAAGGTTTGAACCCCCTGTATTCATTAAACCTCTGCCACCAGATGCAGCTGATAAGCCACCGGGATTATTGATATTGGGCATGCATCCTTGTTTAATGTTTGGCGGTATTACCGTCATTTCATTTGGACCTCCGCCCATCATATCTGCCGGCATAATAATATCTTCTCCCAAATTTGGTATATTATCAAGCTGTGTATTAGAGGCACCTGCTTTCGAATGATTCATTAAATTTCCCGTTATGTTGCGCATAGCTGCAGCATTTAGCTTGTTTCCCATATTTGGTCCCGTCATATTCATTAAGGCGACGGGATTCCCCGGCATACTAGCTGCCATAGCTTCTGATGGTATTTGCATTTTACCAGCCATTATTGGATTACTAGGTCCTTGGGAATGAAAGTCATTGCCTCCGTTTTCAGGAAAAAGAAACTGATTCATTTTCTTCAGCTTTGCTAATTGCTCCTCGCGGTGCTGCCTTTGTTGTGGTGTTAAATTTTCGTCTGGTACTTTGACACCTTGTAATGATGGTATACCACCATTTTCGTCATTTGACAGGCCAGTACATATCGCTTTAGCCGGGTTGCTGGAGTTTTCAGTATTTTCCAACATTTTCATTGTATTTGCAGAATCACCAGCCGGACTATCTAGAACAGAGTTGGATTGATTCCAGCACATCATTTCATTTTCATTTAAAACACCACCTGCAGTTGAGTTAGATGATGAAGATGAAGAAGTTATTGTTTCTGATTAAAAGATAAAATATGTACATATTTGAAAATTCCTTTGCTATATACTTAAATTTATTACCTGATTTATTCAAAGCTAACTTATGCGACATTTTTCCCATCGTATTACAATTCCCAGTTAACCAAGGAGGTTGTCCTCCTGATACTGGACCACCAGAACCTGTTGGAAGTCCTCCCATTATATTTAATGTGTTTTGTCTCTGTAATTTTGTCATTTTCATAGGATTCTTCAGAAAAAAGTCTTCAAAAAACGATTTTGTAGCCGGCTGAGTGCAATGATATGCAATTATTGTTGGAAATTGACCAGCTAGAACGGCTTCAGCTCCTTTATTGGCCAATTGTGTGGAAAATACAAAAATATGATTTTGTTGCTGCATATATTCCATACAATTATTAAGGCCACTGCCTCCACCACTAATTATATTATTTCCAACACCGCCACCTCCCCCACCACCAGTACCACCTTGTGGAGGACCATTTGTTTGTGATAAATTGTTAATAATAAATGATGGATTTAGGGGTATATTACAAGATGTATTTGGAGTATTTGAACCAATTGATGTAGAGGTAGACCCATCCGAACAAAACCCATCTAAAGTAGACTTTGAATTTAATGAGTTGTTGCTATTAGTATTTAAGGCATTGCAATTATTTATAAGATTTAAATTAGCTCCGGAGCCTGGTACGATTAAACCTCCACTATTTTGTTGGACTGAGCTATCGTCATTATCGTTACAAACATTTCCTTGCAAAACCATTCGTTTGTCACACGATGACGATGAATCGCTTGATTTATCTAAAGAAAAAATTTAATTAAAAAATAGGATTTATTTTTTTAAATATCGCTTACTTGTAGTGGAACCAGGATTTTCATTACAGTCATTAATTTGTGTACCAACAATTGAACCAAATCCTACGGGTGACATATTAGGTGGTGATAATGATGCTTCTTCTTTTTTGACCAAATCTTTTTCATCCTTTACAATTGCAGCTGGTAATCCCGTTTTAATATTGTTAAGAGATGCCTGCTGATTTGGTAACGATGTATTTGTATTGCCATTTCCTGATAATGAACTTGTATTGGACGATGAACTATTGGATTTATCTAGAAAAATACGAACAACAACTTTTAAATACAACTAACAGTTTCACGATTATAACATAAAATATAAAAGATATTTGTACTTAAAAATTTTTTAACTTTAGATAATCGTACGGAGACTTTTTAACAAAACAACTGTAAAAATTACACTATGCAATAAGAAAAACTAAAATTAGTAAAACTATCAGGGGTGTGCTGGAAATCGCAAACGCAAAACGCAAGAATTTTAAAAGTCGTTTTTTAGTAAGATTTCTGTAATAAAAGAATTTTATGACAAATCTTATACAAACATTTCTCTATTAAATAGAATTTTATAACAAAAATTATAAAAATTTGATTAAAAGTGTATTTAAAACAGCCTCTAAATTCTTGCGTTTTTCGTTTGCGATTTCCAGCACACCCCCCTATATTTTTTGATGTGTTATGGTCCTCTAACTCCAAAAATAGTCGAAATTTACAATTCTTTGGATAAATATTTTCTTTTTATTTTTATTTTTTAACTAAAATTTGAGGTTATTGAAGAGGCTGTTCCACCGATTTTATCATAACTTAGGAAGGGGTTATCACCAAATAACTAAATAAGTTGAAATAAAATTATCTTTAAGTCGTGCTTATAATATTTTTTTTATATACTCGACGGTTTTGATATTTTTCAGAACACCATGATGAAAAATAGGAATAAAATTCCCTTTAAGTCACTTAAACCAGTCTTTTCTAGGTATTTTTAACAATTTCGGGAGTATTCAGAAATTAGTGGCGATAAAAATTCTTTTTTTTTTAAATAAAATAAAAATTCAAAAAAACAAGTAAGAATGTATAGTCAGTCAAACCCGGTCATATGATACCCTACACCACAGTATATAAAACCATTTTTGCTAGTGTACCCTATTTGAGAACCATGGTCAATCATGACTCCGCCTAAACAAAAATTTTTTATGAGGTTAGGATTTATGAAAAAGTTCTTTGGGCCGAATAGTTCATGATAGACTTTTGTTTAATTAGCAACCTGAACTCAGTAGAGCAAACTGGTCAATTTTTCGTGGCTTCTCTTTCATACCATGCTCTCATCTACATGTGCATCGATATACCGCTCATAATTGAGGACAATTCTATTCAATACAAAAATTATAATATTAACTGGGATAGTTTTCAGGATATAATATATTTATGATTATACAATGTGTAACACCAGATGGAATCGCTTTATTTATTGCTTAACCTTCGATTTCAAAGTATCTATCGGGGTAGATATTTTGATCTTCATTTCTTATACAGTTTTTAGGAAATAAGCAACAAAACAATTCCAAAGCAAGATTGCGGAATTTTTTGTGTTTTGTGTTTTTGTATATGCGGGTTTATAAATATATACCGTGGTTAGGGTGATTACTATTTTTATTATTTTACATTACAAAAATAAAACCCCTTAAATTCGAGGAATAACTGCATTCAGATGACATTAGTAACATCAAATTTTAAAAAAATTTAAAAAAGTTCCCCCTTTTTTATTTTTTAATTTTTTTAAATTTTTTCAGTGCAAGTCTTACTAAGAAGAAGTCAGTTAATCACTTTTAAACGACCATAAAATGTCTTCAAAAAATTCCAGCAATAGTGTAAAGGCAAACAGGTATACTTGGACGAAGAATCTACCTTCCTCTTTCAAACAGAAAAGGGATTTAAACATTCCATCTGCTGAAAAGCTCTCCAATCTCAAACGGATGCCGACAAACCGCCAAATTCTTGGAAACTTCACTTTTCTGTTCAACAGCGAGAAACGGCGACTGGATAGAATCAAAAACATTATTACGGATATAGAATTGCTCTGGAGGGAAACTCTAGACTTTCCACTTTTATCCAGCGCGCTCATTAGAAAGAAACTTAATCGTCTAATTGATCTTAATGACAGAAAAAAAAAAACCGTCTGACAAATTCACTGCAACACTTTCTCAGTTATTTGATATCACCAACGTGAATGGAGAATGGAAATGCTCGGAAGATAAAGAGTTCTACCAGAGTCAAGTTGAAAGTGGAGGCAAGGTTGGCTATTCAACGGTCAAACAAGCCCCTTTGGAATCCATTCACCCAAGAAAACGAATCAATATCTCAAGTTCAAACCAGTACTTCTCAATCGCAACCCACACATGATATTGTCTCTGATTCTGCCTCCGATTCTTCACC
The DNA here is from genome assembly GCA_963931875.1 of Pollenia griseotomentosa. Classification (NCBI taxonomy): domain Eukaryota; kingdom Metazoa; phylum Arthropoda; class Insecta; order Diptera; family Polleniidae; genus Pollenia; species Pollenia griseotomentosa. Next base: position 13,404,889 of record OZ007565.1, read on the forward strand.
CAAGTCTCCAAGCTCTTCTTCCACGTCATCTTCTTCTGAATGCAAGCCGAAATACAAAAGAACGAGCACTACAACAGCAAGTTTACTGGTACTGGAAAACAACATTTCTACACATAAAGCACATAACGTTCTTGCAACCATTTCTAAACAGGGTCATGATGTGCCCGTTCCAAGTCAGTCGGGTGTCTGGAAACGAGTAATCTCAGAAGGACAGCAAATGAAAGCTAAAATTTTTGAAAAACTTCAAAGCAAAGATCCCTATTGCCTTTAGTTTGATGGTAAAAGGGTCCAAGGGAAAGAGTATCAAGTAGTTCTGCTGAAAAATACCACAACCGAAATCAAACTCGGTATTCTAAAATGTGAGAGTGGTTCTGCCGCGGTTATTCACAAGGAACTACATCACCTAATTGATGAATACGATGCTTGGGGAAATATTCGTATGATAATCTGCGACACGATAGCAGTAAATACTGGTCGTTTGCACGGGATTGTAAAGCTAATACAGGATGATGTCTTGAGCAAGGGCTTTCAAAAGCCACAATACATTGGATGTCAGCACCATGTACTCGACCTCCTTCTGAAGCATGCCATGAATTTCCTTATTCAAGAGCCAACGAGCAAACCAGAACTCAACTATTCCTTCATTGACAAATTAAGAAAAAACTATGTCTCTCTTCAGGCTAATTACCACAAAGTTGCGACAGATGATGTTAACAAAGACGAGAACCCTGGATGGCGAGATGATTTTAAGTTCTTGTATGAACTATGTCAGGCATATCGTCATTACAAAACAACTTCACGATGGCCCCGAATCAGCTGGAAGAAACTCCCAAACTTACACCAGGCAAGATGGAACTCGCGTACAATATATGCTGTCATAGCCAGAGATGATGCCAGAGTGGCGCTATATCCTCAGTACAGCATGCGACTTCATCTGCTATGAATGGGCAACTGCTTGGTTCCAGTCGCAACACTACAACGAAGCGTCCTTCAATGAACTGTTAACCTCACTCACCAAGACAAAATGCAAGAAGGCAATTAAGTGTTTGAAGATGCACTGGTCGCTCGATGAGTCATTAATTGACATTCCCAGATCTAACCAAAATGCTGAACGTGCTGTAAAACTGATGGAGGGACTACATGCGAACTCGAAAAAATTTGAATTTTTGAATCTAAAGTTCATAGGAAAAAACAATTTTTAAATTTTTTTTGTACATTCTGTACTTATTGCTTACTAACTGTTTTATATTATTAATTATTTTTACTATTAACCTTTTGAATAAAGCAAAATCAGCATGTAACTTTTTTTTAAACAAATTAATTTTTCACTTTTTTCATCCGAATGAAAGGGGGAACTTTTTTTAAAAAACACAAAAATGTAATTAATATTCTTAAATAACACAAAAAACTTCCTCGATTGCAAGTGGTTTCATAATTTTTTTTTTTTTTTTTTTTGTAATTACACTAACCGTGGTAGATAGTCTGGATAGAAAACTTACTATCTACCGTCTGGTTTTCGGATCGAGATTTTATTTGTGATACTCAAAGATTTGTACGCAAGGAGTTCAAGAATAATCTACGTCGAAATAGAAATTTGAAAATTGCAGTATTAAGAACATGTGGAGGATTATGAATCGACAAAACAAAATTTGTTCGTATTTGATATCCATGACCCGGAGGAGTTTAAAAGTCATTTTATCTCTTCCCAATCTCCTTCTGACTATAATCTTCCTAATTTTGATGAAATGTCAAGTGCGGCATTCGGATTTGGACGTAGTACGCGGGAGGAACTTTTTTTTAGCGATGATAAAGACAAAATCTAATTCCTTGGGAGCTGATAACATACCACTGAAATGTATTAGAATAATTTACCCACATATAGAAAATTTAAAACTCAACGTTTTAAATACTTCTTCCTATCCTTGTATTTGGAAAACATCTAAAATTGTGTCTATAGGGAAAAATGGCTCAGGTGGGGCCATTGAAAATTACCGACCAATCAGTGTTTGCCTTGTTTTTCTCAAATATTTAAAATTATTTAAAATTATTTCAGATTCTAGAACATTTGAAAACAAATAGGATGCCTAGCAACTGTCTTTTTGGGTTTAGAACTGGGGGTAGTACCTCAACCTTATTATCTCAATAAATTCTCAACACTAATATCACTTGACCTAATTATGGCATTTGATGATATTAATTAATCTGTTTTAATTGCAAAATTATCTTCTCAATTTAAATTTTCTTCATGTTCTTGTAGATTAATGTTTTCATATCTATTTGATCGCAAGCAGTTGGGGTTGGGGTAGAATAACTGGAGAACATTTTTTTTTTTTTAAATACATAAAATTTTCAAAAAGATAGGTTAATTAATTTAGAAGGTATTGGAGGTATTTGCTTTATTTTACGCAGTTAATGTTCCTTCAAGACTTGAAACTATCATCGGATAATTAATTAAGAAGACATTTTCCCCTTTTGCCCTATTTTACGCCCTAATTGTTGGAATTTTCAAAAAATGTATATCTTAAAGTTCCTTTAGATATTACAGTGTCTGCATGCCAAATTTTAAGAAAACCGGATGATTAGTTAAGAAGATATAGGGAGGAGGAGCGTTTACTCCTCTTGCCCTATTTCACGCCCTAAATAACAAAAATAATATGCTAGTTTTGCCTGCCACATTTCAAGTAAATTGGTTAAAAAAATATTGAAACGGGGAGCCTTTACCCGTTTTAAAATATACATTAAGATCTATTCCGAATGTCATTGTACAGTAGTTCCCGCTTAAATGCACCCCGCTTAAATGATTACCCCCCTTTAATGCGCAAAATGTGCTGGCAAGCAAAGTTTTCACATAATTACATGAACAAAATCCCGCTTAAATGACCTCGCTTAAATGCGTTCCCGTGATTCATTACTTTTGTCCGAAATTACATAAATTTGAACAAAATAAATCGCTTAAATGCGTAACCAAAAAACGTGCGTTTTTTTAAATATCCGGCAAGGCATTTATAAAGTTAGTAAAAGTATTTTTGTACTTATACTGATATATGGCAACACAAATATTTAAAACGACAATTGAAGTATAAAAGTTAGTTTCCTATTAAGAAAAAATAAATATTTATCAATAAATTAATAAATTGTCGAGCTTGAGGTCTATTTTTAAAATCTTTAAATGTTTTTTCAACTAATATTTCCGCATTTCTTTGGGTGCCTTCTGCAGGGCTTTGTTTTTTCTTTTCTTATTTTATAAATTTTGAATAAACATTTAAAGTTTTTAAAAAAAAGACCTATAGCTCGACAATTTATTAATACTTGAAAATAATAAAGGTCGAATAAAATACATATTATATACAAAACCAATTTATATTTTTAATAAATATGTATGTGCATATGTATTTATGTAAAAATGTTTATTGAATTTGTTTTAGTTTTAATCGTGGTAGAATTAGTACAAGGTATAGTCATAAGAAATTTTGTTCTCAATTTTAAAACTCAGACAACGTCAAACAAAAGAAAATAAGCAAAAAAATTAAAACAAGCTTCAAAATTCAAATAAATTAATTTGACATTGCATGGGTAAATAGTGACAACTCTCCCTTATGCACCTAACTGGTACTTATTATAGTATGGTTTTAATATTATATTGAATTTCGTATGAGAACTAGATATAGTAAATTTTATTTCCCTTATAGCTAAAAAAGTTCTTTTAAATGATTATTGAGTTTTTTTGAGCGAGGTTCTTATAAATGCGTTGATTGCGCATTTATCCGGGTTATCGGTTAAATGATTCCCTTGTTTAAATGCGTAGAAAACTGAACATTTTTCGATGCGCACTTAAGCGGGAACTACTGTACACATAAGACATTACGATACATGGTTTGGTAACTTTTCAAGTAACAATAAAAAATCATAATATGAAAAATGAACGGCATTTTGTTGATATTTGTAAGGGAATAATATATAGGAAAATCTAAATGCCATATTTCCGGAACCACTGGGCCTATTTCGTGCAAATTTCACATAAACCATCTACAAACTAGCCTCAAAGTACCCTTGAATTTTGGTTAGTGGTGACATAAAAGTGTACACTTCATTTTATATATATACTAGCTAGAGTTTCTACGCAGGAAAGAATTCCCGGGAATCCCGGGACATTTTTTTTAATAATTCCCGGGAACTTTTCCGAAGTAAGAAAATACTACTTCTAACATTTAGCGCGGCACAAATTGGGCTGAATATTATGGCTTGCCATGCAACACGGTTGTTAATGACATCAAAATCTAAAATTCTGCGGTGGTGCGTGGTGATCGCATTTTTCGTTTACAAGAAAATTAGGAAAATGTAAAAAAGGCGAAAAAAATGGTTTTTGTTTTGACCTTCATTCACTTATAACTTTTGAAGTAGGAGTGTTATCTTCAAGCACCACCGCAGAATTTTAGATATTTTAGTCATCAACAACTATGTTGTCTTCCAAGGCATAATATTCAGCCGAATTTGTGCCGTATTACAAACAGTACAGCCTATTTTCGACAAATTTTATTAATTGATTAAAAAAACAGGGTGAATTTTTAAAAAAACGTAAATTTATGCTACTGAAATTAGTTATACATTAGTATTAAGAACATAGACACTGTTTTCACTTTGGGAAACAAAATTCCTTTCCATGTTTTATTTACTATTGTGATAAAGTGGCAGTAGATATTTTAGCCGTCACCTTTGCCTGCTTATTAATTACACAGCCTCACAAAATATAAAAAGGTTCTGACCCAGAAACCAGACCCACCAATCCTTATGTATTATGACCTCCTGTAGCTCGTTTCTGTATTTCTCGCATCGTTAAATTTCTTACATGAAATGTGAAACAAAAAATTCCATCGTTTCTCGATTTATGAGATAAAAGTGTTTCTGTATTTGAATGCGAAAACAGACACAACAAATTCTGTTTATACTGGAATATTTCCAGTAATTAAGTGTCAAATAAAAGCGAAACGTCAACAAAAGAAATAAATATAATAAAAACAGGGCTGCCAGATTTGACGAGTTATCGTCATCTTGACGATTTTTTGTTCCGATATTAACAAAGTGACGTTTTAATGATTTTTTCTAAAAAAGTGACGAAAGCAAAAACAAAATCAAAAATATTTTATAATTTTGTTATTACTTTCTATAGAAATTCATCTTGAATTTTTAAATTTCAAACACTTCTATTTTGTGGCGTTGAAAATTGAAAAAAAAAAATAATATGAATGTCTGTAGAAAGCAACAACAAATTTATAAAATATTTTTGCTTTTAATGAAATTGTTGGCGTTGCGTTTTACACTATAAGCCCCTTAGTCTTCGAAATAAGATAATTGTAAATATTTTTATATGTTTGTTTATTAGAAAAAAAGATATCTTTAGAAACAAGGCTGAATGCGATGCCGCCATAAGAATTGAATTCTATCGTTGGGTTTTCATGTAATTTACAAGGAAAGTCCGCAAAGTGAACTTACCTAATTTGTAAATTTGTAAATATCAATGTGGAGAGAGTGTTTGCGATGGTGAAGAGGAACGAGGATATGGCACCTCATAAAGAAATATACACCAGATGTCAGCAAGTAAAGGCCCGGCAAAACAAATGCATTCACTTCCTTTTCGATATATTGCAGTTCTATCCAACGAAGCAAGATATGGAAAATGGTGTGAAAATAATGAAAAAGGTTTTTCAGGACAATAAAAAATGGAATGCTGAGGAACGAATAAAGAGATTGGAAGAGATGGAGAGCAAACAAAAAGTAAAAAAAACCACGTACGGATAGTAAAGTCCTATTTCTAAATTTGCTTGATGTGAATGAGCCTATGGAATTATTTAATTTATTAAATGAACTATCTTATGTCGATGTACAGAGTAATCGGATAAAAGTTCTTAAAACGCAAATAAACATGTTGAGAGGTTTAAATTATAAATATCACGGTGAAAAAGTTTGGCAAACAACAAATTTGGATTTAGAGTCCCAACTCAAAGAAAAGCTAAAGAATTTGCACTCTTATGTAGATCTCTAAAAATTTAAATAATAAAATAACTTGATGTTTTTAAAAGTATAAATATAAAGATTTCTGTTAAATACAATTCTAGTAAAATAACTGAAATTTTTTTCGCAAAACTAAAAATGTAAACTTTAATTATCAATTTAATAAAAGTTACATACATATTTTAATATAAATTTGATACTATTTCATTATCTTATAGATCTTTTCTTTCTCATTCGGTTATTTTTCATCCGATTGCCAAGTTTTTTTTTGTTTGGAAAGGTATTCAAATTACCTTTCTAATTTTTGAATATTGTTAGTACAAATTATTGCCGCTAGATGTCGTAAAATTCATTTTTTTTTTTTTTGAAAAATGCATCAAAACACCCTCTATTTGCAAATATTTTGAGTTCACATGTTCTGCAAAAGTACTCGCCATATGATATTGTACAAAGTTGCCAAACAACATTTGGTCGAATTCTGGAAATTAAACGGTCAAAATTTGGATTTTCTTTAAGAACCTAAAAATAACGGTAATTTTGTAAAGAACGGAATTATAAAAAAGTCGCGGAACAAAAGTTGCTTCTGATACCCTAAAGAACCATTTTCAACAATAAAAAAGTTTTTTTTCGATTTTGGCATATTGCTACAAGATAGTTATCCACCTGGATAACTATCTTGCCGCGATGTGGTGGCTTAAATGCTGGCTGTAGTGAATGTCTTGTAACTTGTCTCGACTAAGCCGGATTCTGAATCGTTTCGGCTAAGCCGGAACAAGTTGGAAGGCATTTGCTCTAAGGCCAGCACGACTAAGGGTTATCCATCCTCCCATCCCCCATCCCATTACCTATAATCCTATCTATTCCCCCTTTATCTCCCATATCCCCCACTTTTAAGGTCAAGGTGGTAGACAGCAGTGCCGAGGACCTGAATGGCTAGTTAGTGGTTAAAGAAACTGGTCGTGAACAGCTTCCCTCTGGCGCCGATGGCAAGGGTCAGTTGTAACTTTGGCCTAGTCCGTGCAAGCCGTCACTGTGCGGACGGTCCTTTTCTTTACGGCTTACTCGTGGGACCAAAAACTGGACAAATTTCTAAAAAAACAAAAGGACGCGACTCTAGGAGTCGATGCAGGGAATATCTCTAATAACTCGGCAGTTTCGGTGTCAGATCTAGACGCCGATTGGCTGAGTATCCATGGAGATATTCTTGAGCAGGAAGGTCAGTTATTGACAGAACTGACAAGGACAAGAGGAACGGACGATCCCCCAGTCGGCTCCCCGCCTCGAACAGGGGTCTCGGAAAGACTCGATGGTCTGGCTCTGGGATCTGATGATGAGCATGAAATAACAATGATTTCGGCTCATGATCAGGACCATAGAGCTGGGTCATCGACTCCTGAGGTCACACTCGAGATAGGGAGCGGTGTAGCGGGTGTCCCAAAAACTATTGTTCGGCAAGATGCGACAGAACAGGTCACATCGGAAGGCCGAACGAGCCTTGAAAAAGCCAAGAGTGGTGTAAGAGCCTCCTTAGCCTTTCTAGAAAAGATAGCTAAGAAAGACTCTTCACTACACGATGGGCGGGATAGGCACTTGCTGAGGAAGCACCGGAAGAACGTTGCCAGATTCGAACGAATCCACGGATCTGTCGGTGATATCCTAGGCATCCCCTATCCTGCGGGATACACAGCAAGGGCTGCTGAGGGCTCAAATGTTGTCAGTAAAGATAACGAACCCTCAGCAACCCCTGTTGATGAATCCTCCAAAAATTCGGGAATTCAGAAGGAGGGTACGAAATCAACACCTGGTCCTCTAAACCGAGACAGTATGGTCACGGATAAGGGAACCAAGCCTGTTGACGTAATACCCACTACTAGCTGCGCGATGAGGACTGGTAAAGTCTTGGTAATCTCCGACAGTCCCTCCCAAGGGGAAGTCACAAAAGGGATAACTGGGACAAACCAGCCAACATCTGCAGGGAAATCGGGTAATCACCGACAGAGCTCTGCTAAGGCCCCCAAGAAAGGGGTACTTAAGAGAGTTAGGTCTAGTGATGACCAGAAATCCCCAGCGGCTAAAAGGAAGGATCCCCGAAAGGGGATCACTAAGAGGATTGGCTCCAGAGAGGACCAACCCTCCACATCAAGGAGGCTAAGGGAGTCGTCAGGTAAGGACGGTATTCTGGCAGCTGTCATTGATCGTATGGATCCCGATGGAAGGATCAGTGTCGAGAAATGGCAGGTGCTAGAAAACAAACTGCTTGACGAAATCTTTAGCGTTAAAGGAAGGCCGGACGAAGTATCGTTCAAAGGGGCTGACTGGATAAGAGGTGTCAAAACTGTCAGTTGCGGCAATCTAAAGACCTTTGAGTTTTTAAAGGCTGCAATCGGCAGGTGTGGCAGCGCTTGTCCTGATGCCAGATTGGACGTAATACTCGCGTCTGAGTTGCCGTTAAGGCCGGTAGTCACGGTATGGATTCCTCCACCTATAAAACCGGTAGAGGTCATGCTGGGGTTACTGGCCAACCAGAACAACGGGCTCCTTACAGGACAGTGGAAGATGGTAGCTTCACTGGGTTGTAAGGAGAACCAAGGTAGAGACTTCCGGTTCGCAGTAGACCGAGAGTCTCTACAGAAGCTGAAATCAATGGGAGGGGTTGCTGTATTCGGGTTAGGGTCTGTCAGATTTAGGTTTCCTAAAGATGATAGATCCTAAGAGGCTGAAAGTGGTGCAGATAAACTTGCACCACTGTGAAGCGGCCTCAACCGAATTGGCAACCCACCTCATTGATAACAACGTGGACGTGGCCTTAATCCAAGAGCCCTGGATTAACAAAAACCGGGTAGTTGGATTAAAGGTCACGGGGTATACCTTGTTCGTATCCCGCTCGGAGGAGAAGGTACGAACTTGTATATTGGCAAGAACTGAGCACAATTTTATGTTTTCTCATTCTTTCAGTAACGGAGACCTCACGGTTGTGACAGGGAAGGCCAAGGACAGATCAGTCCTGGCACTAGCATCGGCATACTTGCCATACGAAGCTGTCGATCCACCTGGTGAAAAAGTACGAGAGTTGGTGGAGCACTCAGGCAGAAGCGGCTTGAGACTGGTACTGGGATGTGACGCCAATGCACACCACACCCTATGGGGTAGTGCCGACATCAACAAGAGAGGTGAGTCTATGTTTGATTTTATTATTGCCAGCAATCTTTTTATCTGCAACAGGGGGAATACACCGACGTTCAGAACTAGAGATAGGGAGGCAGTGATAGATATAACACTGACGAACTGCAGGGAATTAGTGGAGGACTGGAAGGTGGCGTTGGATTTTTCCTTTTCTGACCATAGTCGCTTGTCCTTTAGTCTGATATTTGAGGGGTCGAAAAGGTGTCCGTATAGGAATCCGAGAAGGACGGATTGGAACACTTTTTCGGGACTGGTTCAAAGTAACCTTAGAGTTACAGGGGACTGGGGGTCGACTCCGACCGGTGTGGAGCGGCTGGTGAGCACCTTTACGGGGGTATTGACCAGTAGCTATGAGCGATCCTGTCCGTTAAACTTTCCGGGCAGGCGTACACAGCCAAGATGGTGGACAGACGAGTTGAGGACTCAAAGGTCCACCGTCAGAGGGCTGTTCAATAGGGCGAAGTATACGCGTAAGGAGGAAGATTGGAGTAACTTCAGGTTGAGTTACGGGAGGTATAAGAGAGATATTAGAAGAGCGAAAAGGGACTCGTGGATTAAGTTTAGCGAGTCAGTTGAATCCGTGAATGAAATGTCTAGGTTCAGGAGAATTTTATCCAAGGACCCGGTGGTCCCCGGATTTATTCAGAGACCGGACGACTCATGGACGGAATCTGGCTCTGAATCTCTCTGTCTGCTTATGGAAACTCACTTTCCGGGGTGTGTGGATCCTGGGTCGGGGGAACAGGCTGTATGTGGTGACCCCTTCTCTGGGTCGGGCTCGGACGGTGGGGAAAGGGAGACGGTGGGAGATATGATCACCTTGGATAAGGTAACATGGGCGGTGAATACCTTTGGGTCCTACAAATCGGCGGGACCAGATGGTATCTTTCCGGCGATGTTACAGAATATCGGGAGATCATCACTCCTGGTGTTGGTGGAACTGTTTAGGGTATGTGTGCTGAACGGGTACATTCCTAGAGGGTGGAGGGAGGTCAGGGTAGTTTTTATTCCCAAGGCGGGTAGAACCGGTCACTCTAAACCCAAGGATTTTAGACCAATCAGCTTATCGTCTTTTCTTTTGAAGACGTTGGAAAGACTGATTGATCTACATCTGAGGATGAAGATTGACGCCGACATCATCAGCGGCGCTCAACACGCCTATCTTAAGGGTAGATCTGTTGAGAGTGCGTTGCATGATGTGGTGGGTTATGTTGAGCGGGGTTTGCGAACCAAGGAATACACCTTGGCGGCATTCCTGGATATAGAGGGCGCCTTTAACAATTTGAGGATAGAGGCTATTAGGCAGGCACTGTTTGATCAGAGGGTTCCGTTGTTCTTGGTCGAATGGATAACTAGGATGCTAAGCAGCAGGGTTATTCACTCGGACTGGGGAAGCGAACGTTTGAGGAGATCGGTGACTAGGGGGACCCCACAGGGGGGAGTTCTCTCACCCTTATTGTGGCTCTTGGCCGTCAATGTCGTTCTGAGACGTTTTGACAGAATGGGTCAGAAGGTCGTAGCCTACGCGGATGATGTGGTGATATTGGTGTCGGGCAAGTTTCTGCCGACAATTAGCGACATCATGCAAGGGGCGCTGGGCGAACTGTCGGCATGGGCGAGTGATAAGGGACTGGGAGTTAATCCGGGGAAGACGGAGTTGGTTCTTTTCACTAGGAGGTACAAGGTGGAGGATTTTAGGCTACCGGTACTAGGAGGAGTGGAGCTTAGACTATCTGATAGTGCTAAGTATTTGGGAGTTTTTCTGGACAGCAAGCTGTCATGGGGAAGGAATACTCAGGAGAGACTTAAGAGGGGTCTCAATGCCTACTATGCTTGCAGATCATCGATAGGTAGGAGTTGGGGACTCCGGCCGTCAGTGGTGGGATGGCTGTACACTTCGGTGGTTAGACCCATTCTTACGTATGGATGCTGTGTTTGGTGGGAGTCATTGAGATTGGCTAGTCGTAGGAACCTTCTTTCTAAGGCTCAGAGGTGTGCTTCAATGGGCATGACAGGTGCCATGAGGAGTACTCCTCAGGCGGCCCTGGACGTCATTCTACATCTTCTGCCTATTGAGCAGTATGTGATGGGAATGGCGGCCAGGAGTATTCTTAGACTGAGGGAATCAGGACTGATGGGGAATGTCACTCAGGGTCACTCACGGATCCTGAGTGAGATTGAGGCGTGTGGCTATTGCCTGGGACCTCCCGGATCCACAGATTATGTGGGCACTAAGGTGGATTTTGGGCGGCTGCCGGAGGTAATAGTTCCTTCTAGGGAGAGCTGGTCAGGTAGGGGCAGATTATTTAGTGGATTTGCTATTTTCACTGATGGCTCGAAGATGAGGGGCACGGGTGCGGGGGTCTACATTGAGGATCTGAACATCAGAAGGTCATATAGGCTTCCTGACGACTGCAGTGTTTTGCAGGCGGAGGTTCTGGGGGTCATGAGGGCCGTGGAACTGATAAGGGACAACATTGATAGGGGCTCGGAGGTCACTATATATGTGGACAGCCAGGCGGCTCTTATGGCCGTAAGGGGCTGTTATGTGAAATCCAAGCTGGTTGATGATTGTAGGAAGGCTCTTGGGGCAGTCTTAGGGGAGTATTTGCTAAGGTTGTGCTGGGTGCCGGGTCACTGCGACATAGTCGGCAATGAGGTTGCTGATGGGTTGGCGAGACAGGGCTCGGAGATGGAGGATCCTAACTGTTTAGAGGCGGTTAGGCCTCCAATGGCATTCTATTTTGGAATGATCAGGGAATGGATTGTGGGCGCGACCAACCGGGCCTGGGGGAATCGAACGGACTGTCGGGTATCACGGACGCTGTGGCCGGTGCTCAATAGGTCCGATTCGGTTTTGCTGATGGGCAGGAGTAGGGTCTGCGTTAGAACCATGATAGGAATGATCACGGGCCACTGTATGATAGGCAGGATGGCGGTGAGGATGGGATCCGGATTGTCGGATATGTGCAGGTTGTGTGAGGACCCTGAGGAGTTGGAGACGGTGGAGCACATTCTGTGCCACTGTCCCAGGTTGCAGGGCAGCAGGCAGAGGTGGCTGGGCAGTAGATTCCTGGGCGAATTAGGGGATGTCTCGGGTTGCGGACTCGAGAATCTGATAGGATTCGTAATGGGGATGGCCTGGCTGCGCGAGAATAGGCTGGGTGTTGGACGCACGTAGGGCGTATTTGGTTGAGTAGGATTTCGCTCGGGTTTGGTCAGGAACCTTCTTTCTTTCTTTCTTTCTTATTTATCTTATGCTTTCTCTGTTTATTTCACTAACTTTCTCTCTAGGGCTATCCCTGAATAAGGCATCACAATGGACCATATTGGTCTCTGGGTGAGGGTGTGAAGGAGACTTCACACCGGCCTTTCTACCTACCTACCTACCTACATATAAAAAGGTGGTTAAATTGTAAGGGCCGATGTTGAATGTGAACAACACCTAAACGCCAAGTTTTTTTCCGAATTTTATTTGACATTTCTCTATTTCAGACTTACTCAATTTGAACCATGGAGAGATACACAATCCAACAACGTGTTAAAGTTATCCAGACTTATTATGAAAATGGGCGTTCAAATCAAAATGCATATCGTGCACTTCGTGATTTGTGATGAGGCACATTTGCACCTCAGTGGATTCGTCAATAAGCAGAATTGCCGCATTTGGGCGAATGAGAATCCAAGAGTGATTGTCGAACAACCAATGCACCCACAAAGAGTGACTGTTTGGTGCGGTTTATGGGCTGGCGGCATCATCGGGCCGTATTTTTTCCAAAATGAGGCCGGTCAGGCAGTTACTGTGAATGGTTTTCGCTATCGTGAGATGATAACGAACTTTTTATGGCCCGAATTGGAAGATATGGATGTGGACGATATGTGGTTTCAGCAGGACGGTGCCACTTGCCACACAGCTAACGAAACAATGGCTCTTTTGCGCAACAAATTCAATGGCCGTGTTATCTCACGTAATGGCGATGTCAATTGGCCGCCAAGATCATGTGATTTGACACCGTTGGACTTTTTTCTTTGGGGTTATTTGAAAGAAAAGGTGTACGTCGATAAGCCAGCAACAATTCAAGAGCTAAAGGATGAGATAATTCGGCACATTAAAGGCATAGAACCTCCATTATGCCTCAGGGTCATCGAAAATTTGGACCATCGGTTGGAGGTGTGCCGCCGTGGCGCCCATTTAGCCGATATTTTGTTCCATACATAATTGAGTAATACCAATATATCATAATAAAATAAAATTACAATAATTTCCTAAATAGTTTGTGTTTTATTCAAAATCAACATCGGCCCTTGAAATTTAACCACCCTTTATAATATGCATGTAACAATATATTTGGTTTGGTTTTGTTTTTCTGTGGAATTGATAAAGCTAATTTTTTAGACTGTTGTATATGTGTATGTATTCTCTTTTAAAAAAGTAAAAACTTTTGTCTTGAACCCATTTAATGAAATCTTTGTTTTATTCAAAGAATCCCGGGATTCCCGGGAATAAGATTTTTTTTTGTTTCGTTTCCCGGGAACAGAAAAGGTCCGGGAAATTAGAAACCCTAATACCAGCTTAACCCGGTGCGCTTCGCTACACTGCTTTAACCACGCTTGAAGACTCTCCCTTTAATAGTTCTTCAGTTGAGAGATATTTAATATATGCATCCTATGGGAGGTATTTCCCCCCTTGCGCCTACCCGCTTTATTTTTATTTTCAACAGTGTAGTATACCATAAAAGTGACTTCTACAAAGTTTGAACATTCTCACTTTAACAGTTCTTAAGATATGCGATATTAAACATTGGCGCCCTATGGGGGGTACCATTTTCCCCGCTGCTATTTTATTTCAATTTTGGGGCTCAGAAGATTCTACTACCAAAAGCTTAACAAAATTCGTGCAGCGGCTCTTAAGATATGCGATATTTAATATTGGCATCCTATGGGGGGTACCAATTCCCCTGCCCCTATTGAAAAAATAGCCTATTTTATTTTTTGGGCTCACGTGATGTTACTGTAAAAATTTCAGGAAAATCGGTTCAGTTGTTTAGAAGTCTATAAGCCAACAAACAAACACACAAACATTTTTCATTTTTATAAAAATAAGATATAGATGAATGACTTTGTTTATTTTATTGGTTCCACCCAATGCAGAACCTTTCTATTTGCTGATGACATCCATATTTTGTTTACGGTTGAAACTCACTTCTTAGATTACCACGCAGCTAATATTAATTATATATTGTCTTTGGTTTATAAGGTATGGAACGATTCACCCTTAAAGGCTTGGTCCTTGTGCCAGTTAGAATCTATATACCAAATTTCTTCAAATTAGCTTCAAAACTGCGACCTGTACTTTGAGCACAAGGTTTACATGAGCAGCCTGCCGATTAGATCGACTCAGGAAGTGATTCTGATTCGATCGGTATACTTTAAGGTGTTACAAACATCAGCATAAGGGCAACAATTTTAAATTTTTATAATTTACCATTATCTAGCACGTTAGGTTATCAATTAATTTGGAAAAGGTAAAAAATAGCTTTTTTGCCATTTTATGAATTTATTGTGGGAAAGAAACGAATAGGCGACATAAATTGACTAACACGTTACATTTCTAAATAATTTAAAGTTAAAAGGTTAAACATTAGTAAATAGCCGCGACATAAACTACATAGTTTAAATACCTGAAAATTGCAACTTAATTTAATATTAGTTAGAGTGCTATATTCGGCTGTACCGAAGCTTTGATACCCTCCACCGACAGTTCGAATATGTTTTTATAAAAACAGACATCAGCATTAAAATTGGTTGCGGTTTACACCTATATTAAATTATTGACAGACAATCTTGAGTAAAATATCTTGATTCGTAACAGTTTAAGCCGAACTTAAATGATTTTCAGGAGGGGGATTTATATTGGAGCCATGGTAAGTTATGAACCAATCATCCAAAACTCCGCGGAGTGATTTCTGGTATTAAAAAACATAAATTTCAATACAGTGGTGAAATTAGTTTAAGCGTTTACAGTGAATTTCAGAAGGCTGCTAAATATGGGATCTAAGGTAAATTATGGATCGTATATCACAAAATTGCATGACATTTTTTTTGGCCATATAAAACTAAGTTTTAAGAAATTTTACCACAATATCTATATCTGCTACGATTTTAGGCGTATTTAAATAATTTACCAAAGTGGGCTTTGTATGGGGCCTATAGTAAATTATGGACCGATCATCACGAAATCTTTTCGTGCTACTTCTAGTCCTAAAAAACTGTGAGGTATTCGATTTTATTTTGATAGCATTATTTATGACAATTTTAGGCGTACTAAACTGTTTTTCGGGACTAGGGTTTATATCGGGCCTGGGGTAAATTATGGACCAATATTTACGAAATATCACAGTGTCATTACAAGTCTTATAAAACTGTGAAGTACTAAATTCTATTATGATAGCATTATTTATTACGGTTTTAGGCTTACTAAACTGTTTTTCGGTAGTAGGGTTTATATGGGGCCTAGGGTAAATTATGGACCGATCATTACGAAATTTTACAATATCATTTTCTAGTCCCATAAAACTGTGGTGTGCCAAATTTTGTTATGATACCAATATTAATTACGGTTTTTGGCGTACTAAACTGTTTTCCGGGAGTAGGGTTTATATGGGGCCTAGGGTATATTATGGACCGATCTTCATGAAATTTTACAGTGCGAATTCCAGTCGAATAAAACTAACTTTTGCGAAATCTCATATCATTCCGTGCATTGTTCCACCATTTCTGTTAGTTTTTGTAACAATATTATCAATTTTTTTTTTTTAAGGAAAAACATGTAAAATCAATTAAAATGGATAATCATTAAAAAAAGCAAATTTCGATCTACCAAAGGTTAGAATACAATTTGGTTTAAGCATTGATGTTTGACTATTAACGTCAGCAGTCGTCGATGGCTGCGATCGAGTGGTTGCGATCGAAACATGTCATGGTAACCTGCCGGCCGCGGTTCGAGCCCCGGCCACGGTCAAGAATGAAAGATTATCAATAACAACTTATACTTAATATGCAACCAATTGGATATCCATCTGAAGAAGAGCAAGAAAAAACGAACAAGGACTACAGATTCTTCCGCGAGCATAATACAAGAAAAATGTCCAGATGTTCTACTAATGAATATTTTATTACTATTTTGTTGTGCACATCCGACCTACAATATATGTATATGTCCAGTAATCGACAAAAATTGAAAAAAAAGGTGGCAACACTATGTTGTGGTGAACGTGTAAAATTTGTGCTCTTGATAAAAAAATTAAAAAATTAATCCATTTTAAGCTAGAAAATATAGAAGTTATACTTAAAAAAGTTTATATTATTCACATCTTCTATTTTTTGGAGTAATTTATATGTAACAATACAATAAATAAAATTTTCACAATTTATATTCATCACGTGCTTCTATACTTGGTTATATCTACTACAAAACTACAAAAAACAAGAAAAACGAAGACAAGCTGCATTTATATATTTTCTGTTACAACGTTTAAATAAATATTTTTTAAGTAATCAATAAAATGGTGTATCGCTGTGGAGTGTGTAACTTAGACACCACTGGGACTAGGTGCATATTGTGTAGATCCTGTGATATTTGGTACCATGCTGATTGTGAAAATGTTTCAAAGGTTTTGTTCTCTACGCTAGATAAAAATCGGAATTTGGTTTATACATGCAAGGGATGTGTTGATAATCCGCCTGATAATTCAGATGATGCATTCAAAACAGAAATACGGAAACAATTTACTATTCTTAACAATTCCATCAATGGTATGAAAAGAGAACAATCTGAAATTAAAGCTAAAGTTGATTCTGTTATCAGTGAAGTTCGTGCGGAACTGAGTAATAGTCTTCTGGAATTTAAAGATGAGATGGCAAGATGTAATACCCTTGTAAATGTTAACGATGCTGCCTATAAGAAAAAGTTTTATGAGCTTGAATTACAAAACCACATGCTTCAACACCGCTTAAATCGTGCTGATATTGTTATAACTGGTCTGCCAAATAATTTGGATGATCTTAATAAGATTGCAAACAGTTTGTGTGAACACTTAAAAGTGGAAGTTGGTCCTGGTGATATTCTTAATTCAATTTACATAAAAAAAGGATATGCTATTCTTGTTAAATTTGGTCAAATTGCTAAGCGTGATAAGGTTATCTCAGAATATTTCAAACACAAATCCCTTAAAGTATCTAACATTGTTGGTGGAACTAATGAAAACCGTGTGTACTTAAATGACAATTATACAAGTCTTGCTAATAAATTACTTAAAATTTGCTGGAAGTTAAAAAGTGACAAGAAGATAGATGGCTATAATATTATTCATCGTGAAGTTTTGATGGCTAAAATTACTATGACTAATGGAGATGTGAAGACTGTAAACTTTCAGGGATGTATCGATTTATTTCAAATTAAACTTTAATTAGCCCTCTAACTTATTTAAATTCAATTTTTTCTATTGATTTATAACCCAATTATTCCCTATATAAGTTTTCTATATGTTCAATTTATATATTCCCATACATTTAAATGGATTGTATACTTATGGTAAAATGTTTTAGCCCTTTATATTGAACTGTTTTTTCTAGTTTTTTATACTTACATAAATATTTTTTGCATTCTATATTAATTTTTGTCAAGCAGCTTATAATTTATATAATGATGTTGTTTTTTTTCATATTGAAAATGTTATATTATTATTTTCTTATTATATTTATAAGGCTCCCCCCAAAGTATAATTATTGTTTGATTTTTGATGTCCCATAACTACAACCTTGGTCCTATAGCCAGAGACAATTCGATTTTAAATAACTGTCTATCTTCTCTAGTAAACAATTTAAACATTGGCCATGTAAATGCCCAAAGTTTGTGCCCATCTAATTCAGGCACTAAGCTTGAAGAATTTAAACACACTTTTGCTGAGTCTTTTTTGGATATAATTGGAGTATCGGAAACATGGTTTAAACCAGACATTCTTTCAACATCACTATCTATAACGGGCTACAATCTAGTGCGAAATGATCGACCTAGGAATACAGGTAGTAGTAATCTTCCTAGTAGAGCTGGAGGTGTTTGCTTATATTTATCTAATAAACTTCGTTATAAAATTGTTTTTAGGGGCAGACAGTATGGTGTTTGTGAATCGCTATTTGTTGAGATTTTTGGTAATGGTGTTTCTACAATTGTTGGTGTTGTCTATTTACCTGGTGGTGATATTAATTCTTTTGAAAGCCTTCATACTGACCTATTTGATAGATATTCTGATATTATTGTTATGGGGGATTTTAATTGTAATCTTTTTGATCCAGTCAAATCAATAAACTTTCGAAGATTAATCTCAAGATGTGGCCTTCACATTTTACATAACTGTTTACCTACTCATTTTCATTTAGCTAATTGTTCCACCTCGCTCCTAGATTTTTTCCTGAGTAGCCAACCTTCTGCGGTTGCTTATAAGGCTCAATTGCAATTTCCATTTTTGTCATCATATCATAGTTTTATAATAATTTCCATTAAATTTCCTATGCAGTTACGTAACGACATTGTTCGATTTAAGGATTATAATCGTGTCAACTTCAATGATCTTATCCAATATTCTGAGCAATTTGATATAGGTATCACCTATTTTCTGTACAAATGATGTTGATTTGCAATTATCGACTTTGTCTAACTTAATTTTTGGCCTTCATAACTTTGTATCTTTATCCACTATTAAACCAAATTCATCTCTTTCCAGTTGGATGAATTCCAGGGATATTACCTATGCCAGATCTGAAAGAGATCTTGCGTATGGGGCTTACCTTAGAAATAGAACTGATGAAAATTGGAAGTGTTATTGTAGACTGAGAAATAAAGCTAAATCTGTAATTAGAAAATCGCGTCGAAAATATGGTGAAAGATTGTTTACTGGGATTAATAATAATCAAATGTGGGGTAGATTACGTAGCTTGGGTTGTACTGGTCGTGTGGAATCTGAAGCAAATATTATGGATGTTGAGGAAATAGCTAGTTCTTTTTTAAATAATATGAGGCCTAATGTTTATGGTGATTTCATATTTGACAACTTCTCTGATAGTATAGGATCTTTTACTTTTGACCCGGTTACTGAAACTGATATTCTCATAGCCTTAAATTCCATTAAATCTAATGCCACTGGACATGACAATATTCCTATTAAATTTTTAAAAATCATTTTTCCCCTCATCTCTTCGAGTCTGCTACATTTAATAAATACGATATTTACTGTCTGCAAGTTTCCCACAAATTGGAAGATTGGTAAAGTGGTACCTATCTCTAAAAATGGCAATAATGAAAGTTTTAGACCTATTACTATCTTACCGGCGATGTCTAAAATTATGGAAAACTTAATAAAAGTGCAGATTTTATCCCACTGTGAACAATATTCATTAATTAATCCAAATCAGTATGCTTTTCAAAAGAATCTAAATACTACTTCTTTACTACTCTCGCTAACTGAATCTATTAGGAAAAAAGTTGATAGTCATTTAAATTGCATAATGGTTTCCTTAGATCTTACTAAAGCTTTCGATCTCATTAATCATAACATTCTTATAAAAAAGCTTCATGAGAACTTCAATTTTTCCAAATCAGCATGTATATTAGTGTATTCTTATCTCAAAAATCGTTACCAATATGTTTCCTATAATGGGTCGTGTTCTAGTATTGATCTTGTTACCTCAGGTGTACCCCAAGGGTCAGTTCTTGGGCCTATACTGTTTCTTATATACATATTTAAATGATTGCATTTCAATTATGAAAAATAAATTCTGTCAGCCTTTCGTTTTTGCTGATGACATCTTCTTATTGTACACTACGGATTTTAGTCATTTAAATTTTGATAATTCTTTAAATGATCATCTCAATTCTATATCTACGTGGATGTATACGAACTCGCTTGAGATAAATCCTGCAAAGACGAAGGCTATGCAGTTTTATTCTTCTGATAGAAATTTGTCATTCCCCAGGCTATTCATTAGTGGCCAGGAAATTGGTTTTTTCGATTCTCTTAAATGTCTTGGTATTATTTTGGACACTAAATTAACATTTTCAGATCATATAAATTCTATTGCTAACACATGTTGTCTAGTCTTGAGAAGACTTTACCGATTAAAAGCTTATACTCCAAAATATATTAGGAGTCGTCTTGCCTATTCACTAATTATGTCACGTGTTAATTACTGCCTTGAGGTTTTTTCTGGGACATGGTCTTATAATTTGCACATTGTTGAGGGAATTGTCAGAAAAATTGTGCGCTATGTATTTGATATAAATATACAAGAACATGATCGTGTCTCGTCGCTTGTTCCTATGTTTCTAAGATGTGAATTTAGTGATTATCTGAGTCTACGTATTTTGCTTCATTTCTACAAAATCATGATATATAGACAACCTACATTACTGTTAAATATGTTTTCTTTTATTAATTCAACACGTAATGTCCAGATTGATGTTCCACTGGGACATCTTTCTATTTTTTATCGTTCCTTTCTAATTAGAGTTCACAGAACTTGGAGTATACTTCCCAATGAACTAAAATTGTTTTCGTATTCTTACCTTACTTATAAAAGGAAACTCCTTGATTACTTTAACAGAGATCAACTTTAAATATTAAATTGTATTTAATTCTAATTCCATTATATTGTTAATACTTTGGCTATAGAAACCTTTTATTTCAAATTTTTTATATAATAATTATATGGCTGGGGAGCCTTTTATCGCTTATCTTTTATTTCAGTTTTTTTTATATTTTTAGTAATATTCTGTTTTTATTAATTACTAAGTTAACATATGTACATAGATATTTTACTTACAATACATGTTCTTGGCCATGAAGGCTTCTTTGTATTGATATTAATAAATAAATAAATAAATAAATGGAAATCAACCTCAATCGAATCACAGGAAGAAGCTAAACAACATTTTGAAAATGAAAATCGAAGCTATTCAGCAGAAATTTTTACTAATACAGTAATTTTGACTTAGCTGCACAATCTCCTTTGCACGATTTTTTGTGCAGGTAAATCAAAAATGCAGCTATCTTAAATGTATTTAGCTGCCTAAAAGTTCAGGTACGCAATTGTGGTTACCTGAATAAAAGTGCAGCTAAAGTAAAGTGTTTGAAAGAGGAGTAACAACGTTTTTATTAACCTGTAGTTATACATTTTTATAATGAATGGGTAGCCAAATTGGTAAAAATAAAGTGGGGAACGGAATAGTCGCTGTAGTACAACGTTAAGATTTGCGCTGCAAACTGTCAAAAGTTAAAAACGGCAGTTTCAAAGTAGTGTAAACAGAATACGTAGTTGAGTAGTCTTTTAAGTTGAAGCGCAAAATTTGGAACTTTGTTGCGCTACAGAGCATTCGCCAGCTTCAAATACTACTACAACTACTTTATTCTGTTCCAGGCCTAGGATTTCCTATTTATTGCATATAATCGTGGTAAAGTGGCTGTAACCACAAAACATATGCATAAATGTAGGTACATGCAAACAAAATAAATGAATTATAATGATGCCAATTTGACTTGTTTGCGATATTTGTTTTTATAAACAGCTGAGATTTGATATTTATGTGAAAAAGTGGCCACCATATTTTTTCATGTGTGCAGCTAACTTTGATGTTTTATATGAAAATATTTTAACGCTGCCCAAAAATATGAAAAATGTGCTGGTATACAAAATGCACATAAAGAAGGATTTTGAATAATAATTACAGAAAATATGTATTTTGGGCAGTTAAGTCAAAATGCAGCTAAATTGAATTTTTGGTATGAAAATAATTTTAAAATGCCAAAAATTTTGGGCACTTATCTTAAATGTGCAGGTAAAGAAAGTGCGCTTAAAAAAGGAATTTGTATGGGATTATAAAGAATAATGCCAAAAATTATCAATTTTGTGCAGTTAAGTCAAAAGTGCACGTAAATAAAAGGCAGTTAAGTCAAAACTACTGTGTTGTTTAATTTAAAGTTTGTTTTTGTTGAAAATATTCATATTTAAATTAATACAAAAAATTAAATACATGTACATACATACATATTAAACCAAAAAAAAAAAGTTAAATAACTTCAAATTTTATCGATAGCCAATAATACAGGGTTTCTGCCTGGAAGGTATACTACTTTGTTTTGCCGCCATTTTGGTAAACATTAGTCTTTACAGTTAATATTTGGCAGTCGTGAAGTAGAAACGTGGCAAATTTATTATGAAAAAATATTCGATAAACCAACGTGTTTTAATCGATCGTTCAAACATTTTATTAAAATCAATCATCGATTACTGTGACGATGAGAAAGTTAGTGAAATTTTTGGGAGAAACAACGTGCCAATAAAATGCACTAATTATCGTGTAGTAAATGATTTAAAAGAAAGAAGGTCTCTAGGTGATAGGCCCAAGCATGGACCACAACGTACTGCAAGATCGGCTGAAAACATTACTGCTGCTCAAGAAAGTGTTCAAAACAATCCATCAACCTCAATTCGACGCCGTACTCAGGAGCTTGGTCTTCAAAAAACAGCTTTGGCCACAATTTGGCACAAGGATTTGCATTTGTTTCCAATTAAGATTCAGGTGACACAAGAGCTTCTTCCACAAGACCATTTACGCCGCCGTACAATCTGCCAATAGGATGTTACAGCTCGCCCATGACAACCCCGATTTTCATGAAAAAATCATAATGAGTGACGACGCACATTTTGATTTGAATGGATATGTGAATAAACAGAATAGTCGGTTCTGGGCAATGGAAAACTCTAAAATTATTCATCAGTCACCTTTGCATCCATTAAAAGTGACAGTGTGGTGTTCAATTTGGTCAGGAGGAATCATTGGAACTTAAGCTAAGTTCACACCTATTAAATATTTGACGTCCTACAGTGACCCAGTGTTGCCAAAACTTGGTGACGAAAAATGGCTAAATTTACGGAAAAAAATGGCTAAAAATGGGCTAAAAATGGCTAAACTTTTTTTTTAAGTAAAAACACATTAAAATTCTATAACAAAACAGAAATAATTCATTTAAAGTTGTTTACGATGAAATTGTAAGTTAAGATCAATTTCTTAAATAAGAATAAACGTAAATTAATATTTTGATAGATATTTAAAAAATTAAATCATTGAAAAATTCGTCGCTATTGCTCATCTCATAGGAATCACTCGTGCCTATTAGTTTTAAATAATTTGAAGGAAAATCATAATCACGACAACATTTACCCAACATTATGAGTCCAGATCTACAATAAAAAACAAGTAAAAAAGTATAGTCGGTCAACCCTGACTAGATGATACCGTACACCACATTATAACCTATGTACCAAATTTTATTAATTATCTTTAAATTTGCGACCTGTACTTTGCGCACAAGGTGTGCATGGACAGCCAGCCGGACAAGCATCGTTAATTCGACCCAGAAAGTGATTCAGAGTCAATCGGTACACGTAAAGGTTGGCTAAAAGTATCAATATTTTAAGGTGTTTCAAACATCAGCACAAACGCATAGTACCCTCTCCACTGTTGTGGTGTTGGTAAAAATATTTTACTGTTACAGTAAAATTCTTTACCTAATTAAAAAAATCGAATTAACGGTTGCTAAATGTAACCTATTTCTCAAATTACTTTTAACGATGTTTACTTGGCAAAATACCCTCTCTACTTCAGCATTAGACCATGGAAGTGAGAGCAACTTTATAGTCAATTCTGAAATTTCTAAAAAAATTTGTTGCTGCCTGCATCTCTTTACTGAAATACTTGCAACCAGAAAGAAACACCAATGTTTGTGGTGATCCATTTTATAAATTTAGTATTGGCATACTGTTCCTTTATTTTGAAAGATGTTTCATCATCATCGTTTATAGCGATTTTCAACATTTGTAAAAGTTGTGATTTAAATTAAAGGCGTTTTAATTGTTAAAAATGTTTGTTTTACTTTTATAAATTTTTATAATAAAATAAAAATTATTCCTTTAAAAGAAAAACGGCTCAAAAATTGTATGGCTAAACAATTTGAAAAATGGCTAAAAAAAAATGGCTAATGGCTAAACTCATTTTTTAATGGCTAAACAGGGTGAAAAATGGCTAAATCTAGCCACTAAATGGCTAAATTGGCAACACTGACGTGACCACTAGTTTTCTTAAAGAATTGTTTGCTTTTGCAAAACGTTTGGCTAGGGCAAACATTATTTAACAGTTTCTAAATTACATTATACAATGATCATTTTAAAATTAAAGTTTTGTAAATAAATAGAAATTGTTAAAAATAAAGCTTAAGTTTCATCAATTTACTGGCAACGCTTTTTTTGGATTTTATTGTCAAATATTTGTTAGGTCTGAACATACCTTTACTTCTTTGAAAATGAAAACGGCGTAACGGTAACTGAGAATGGTGAGCGATATCGTGATATGATTGAAAACTTTTTAACGCCACAACTGCATGCTTTGGGCTTGATTAACATGTGGGATCAACAAGACGGTGCCACATCGCGTACAACCAGGATTACAATGGAATTACTGCGAGTACTATTTGGACATTTTTCAAAATATTATTTTTCAGTTTTATCCATTTAACAACTCGTTTTGTTCCAAAAAAAGCCAAACTTTGTCCCCTGTGAATATTGGGACTAAAAATTTACTGGGGCCAAATGTAAGCATTTTTTGACAAGATTTGAGTTTGAGAATAAAAAATTTGTGTCAGTTATAAAATTCAACAGAAAAACTGAGAAATTATAAAAAAATATATATGTATATTTGAAATATTCAACATTTACACTGAAACTCAAAAAAAAAAATCGAAATGCATTTTAACTCCCCATAACTTTTGGTTTCTATCAGTCAAATTTTACAGTTTATCGCGCAAATAAAAGGGAATATGGGGGATTTCATGTCAAGTGACCCCATTTTGAAATCGATGTCTTTTAATTTCTAAAAAACCGCCTGTGTTTAGTTGGATTTAAAAAACAAAAAATTCAACAATTAAATAATATGTATGTTGCATATGTAAATAAATAATATTATACACAAGCAAAAAAGCAAGTTTGCTTAATTTAATTCCAAAAACAATGACATATAACAGTCTGACCAGATCTTATATTTTTTTTTTTAAACACAGTGAACAGATCTTAATGTTTTTTTAAGTTTATAAGCAGTATGAAATTATATTTGAAACCAAGTAAACTTAAGTGACTCATCGGTTAAAATCAAGTTTGGTAAGCCCCTTCACAACGCCAATGTCTGCGTGATGTATCTATGGATCGGAAATTCTTTCGCGAATTTTGCTATTTAAAATCCGACAAATCGGCTAAATG
Source organism: Pollenia griseotomentosa (assembly GCA_963931875.1). Taxonomy (NCBI): domain Eukaryota; kingdom Metazoa; phylum Arthropoda; class Insecta; order Diptera; family Polleniidae; genus Pollenia; species Pollenia griseotomentosa. The sequence continues at coordinate 13,430,443 of OZ007565.1, forward strand.
GCTAAAAATTTGCAAAAAAAATTAATAAAAAACATCAACATTTTCCTAAAAAAACCTTTTTTTAGAACGCCAGTATAACCCAAGAATACGTTTAATATACATATATCAAAAGATTGGAAATTTAGCAGAACATATTTTTCAAAAAGTCGGAAAAATCGATAGTACAAAAAAGAAGTTATGACTACATTTAAAATTTTTTTTAAATACACATTTTTGGAAAACATAGATCTTTCCAAGGCCAAATTTTACTAATACATTGAAACATTTCACATACGTGTGAGCAAAAAAAAAAATTTAAACAAATAACCGAAAAACAGTTATGCTTCTTCTTTTGTGTTTACATACTAAAAAGAACAACAGCATACAGAGTTCTTTCCTATGCCTTAAATTGGAGAACCGTAGAAAATAGGAAATAAAAACGAGACAGACAATTTTAAATATTTTGTTTTCTTTTTGGAAGAGTTGTTGTTTTTAAATGTTGTCGTTGATTACTTAAATTTTTTGCATTTGAATTATTTTAAATGTTACCGTTGATTTCTAAAATTATCTCCATATGAATAATTTTAATTTTACGTTATAAAGCTTCGTACAGACGGGGGTCTGATCTTACAATGTTGTCATTTTTCTGACAATGGTGCCATTGTCAGATGCATTAATTTTACATATCTGTCAAATGAAAATGAGCTTACAATGTTCATACAGTTGCAAGACATTTTTAGGCAATTTTAATGACAACATTGTAAGATCTGACCACCTTCTGTACGAAGCTTTAGTTACATTGTAGAATGGATTTATTACATTTTTTTTTAAACAATTCGGCTATTTTTTTTAAATATTATTTGGATATTATTTGGTGTTACGCACATCGGAAATAGGCAGTTAGTAAGTATTCATGAACTAAATTTATACTTGTATGAAATAAAAAGAGAAATTGTTATAGGTTTAGTGATTTACAAAAATCTAAAAATCTTAAAAAATGCCTCGCCGTGGTAACTGGACGAATAGAGTTGATAAGCTTCGAAGAAAACAATCCGCAATATTACCAAATATGTAATGCAGTCTTCAACAAATGAAATGATGACACTGACACCTTAGATGTTTCTTTTAACTGTGGCTTAAATTCAAACCCACGTAATTTTTGATATTTTTACTGCATTAAAATCTTTTTTCGGGAGTGGTTTTTATATGGGAGCTATAGTTAAATATGGACCTATTTCAAGAAAAACTGGTAAGATAAATTGAGTTGCGATACAATAAATGTGAGTCAAATTCAATTTAAATAACAACATAATTAGACGGTGCAAAACTTTATTCCGGAGAGAATTTTGTATGAGGGCTATGTGAAATTATGGCCCGATTCTCACTATTTGCAATAGGCACAATTTTTAATTCGGCACAAACGCATAACACCCTGTCAAACATTGGTGGTGTGGGTACTAAAACAACAACTATGCCAAAAAGAAAACTATTGAAATACATATTTACAATTATTCGATTGTACTGATATATGTAATAAATAAAACTATTGATCATGGGCAATCACGAATTTCTGTAATGAGCTTACGATCCATGTAAGAGTTCTCTGTGCCCAATATCATCCAGGTTTCTCCATCTATATGCGACTTTTTCGTCTTAAAGTGATTTAAGGGAGGGGGTTTATATGGGAACCATGGTTAAAATGGACGTACTAATACGCAGTTCACATAGAAGCTGTTTTAAAAGTTATCGTTGCCAAATTTTATACTGAACCAACATTTCTAAGAAAGTTATAGCATTTGTGGTATTTGTACGGGAGCTGTGGTCAAATATGGATCGATTCCAATAAAATTTGCTAAAATGATTAAGGTTGCAATAAAATAATTTTGTGTTCAATTTAATGTAAATACCAATATGATATGATTTTTAATGGGCACAAACTTTTATTCCGTAAAGATTTTTTCTGAGGTTTATGTGTAATTTTGGACTAATTCATACAATTTATAATAAGCACCATTTTTGTTCAGCATAAACTTTCTGCCTTTGGTGGTGTGGGTAGAAAAACCAATTTTCCAAAAAGAAAATTAAATATTATTGCAATCATTCTATTTTAATACCCACACTACCATGTGTATATAGAGAGGATATTATGCTATTGTACTCTAGTATGTACCAGATAAAAAAATTGGTGCATAAGTTTTGCACAAGTTTTTTCTACATGACTAGAAATCACAATGCCAAATCGTGAAGATCGGTCCATAATTCACCATACAAAACAGTTTGGTACGCCTAAGCCCGTAACAAATTATGCTATTGTAATAAAATTTCGTGAAGATCGGTCAATATTTGACCAAAGGTCCCATAAAAAGCCTACTCTAAGAAAATAGATAAAAACGCCTAAGACCGTAAGAAATAATGCTACTGTAATAAAATTTGGAAGATCACAGTTTTATACGACTAAAAATCGTGCTGTTTAATTTCGTTAATATCGGTCCAGAATTAACCATAGGCCCCAAATAAAGCCTAAGCTAGGAAAATAGTTTAGTCCGGCTAAAACCGTAAAAAATATTGCTACTGTGATAAAATTTGGTAAGTCAGTTTTTTTTAAACATAAAATCACACTTTTAAATTTCGTAAAGATCATGCCATAACATACCATAGGTCCCCTATTTAGCCTGCTCTCGGAAAAGAGTTAAGTACGCCTAAAACCATAACGAATTTATAACAAATTTTGGTCTGTCACAGTTTTATATTTTTTTTTTATTATTTATTTATTGAATCTTCATATATTAAATATGAACTAACAATAATTAATCAATCTTATCCTTATTCTTTATTTTATGTCCTGCCAGTGCAAGACAACAATTTTCTTCATCACGGGTTCTGTTTACATTTATATATGTGTTTATCGCACATTTTAATGGGTAAGTGCTGCAGAGTCTCTTCTCCTTAAGCGAGTGTGGCCGCTATCATTTAAAATATTTCAAGCTAGTGGATTTGGGCGCAACTATAGCCTTTTTAAATATTTTACCGCATACTTCGTAAAAATAGTCCTTACCAGTGGCACATTGAGATCCTTGTGGATATTTGATTTTTTAACATACCAAGGGGCAGCTGTGATTATTCGAAGAAGTTTAATTTAACGCCTTTGAATTTTTTCGATATTTGAGGCCGAGGCAGTGCCCCATAGTTGAATACAGTAGCACCATATTGGTGCATGTTTCCCGACGCAAGGTGAATGTAATATTGTTTTAACCAGAGTTCTAGTTGATATATATCATCCTGCAGGTATCGAGATGCTTTACGACTGTTCTCGTGTACGCTCAGAAAAGCTGTATCATCAGCAAAAGTTGAGGTTAGGGTGTAATTGTTTGTTGGCATGTCCGAGGTATATATAAGGTAAAAAAGTGGGCCCTTCAATTGTCTGAGGAGAACTTATAAAATCACCTTCTTCAATAATAAATTTTCGACCGACCAAGTAGCCTTCTAACAGCTTATGTTTGTTAACCGGTAGGTTTAGCTTCAACTTATGTAACAAGCCTACATGCCAGACTCTATCAAAAGCTTGAGAGACATCGATGAAGAGAGCGGAGCAATATTTTCTTTTTTCAAAGGCTTTTCTTATGGCGTTTACTATCCGATGGGTTTGTTCAATTGTGCTATGTTCTCTTCTGAAACCGAATTGATGGTTAGGTATACACCCATCGTCATTTAAAATTGGGGTTAATTTTGACGCTAAGATCTTCTCAAACAGCTTTGATATATTAGATAATAAGCTGATAGGCCTATATGACTCAACTTTTGTGTGATCTTTTCCTGGCTTTGGTATCAACGTAACTAAGGAGACCTCCCATTTTGTTGCTGATCTTATGAAAACCAGGAGCCTTCTTAGGGTTTAAATCACAAATAGCTTTTTCGATTTCTCTTATCTCAAATCTTAGGGGAACAGCTGCTCTAGCAACAACAGTAACTCGGCCGCAACATCGTGAGATATATTTGGGGTCAATACGTTTTTTAAATGATTAACAAACACATTTCCTTTTTCAACATCATTTCTTGCCCAACTTCCATTCAAGTTGCTTAATGGTGGTTTAGAGACAACTGGCCTTTTGAGATTTCTAGCTGCACGCCATAATGAGTAGTATGATTGAGGAGTTTTATCAAGTTTCTTAATATATTTTTCTAGAGAATCCGTTTTCTGAGACTGCAGTAACTTTCTTAGCCTCTTTTAATAAATTCTTAAGTTGCGAGGATCTGTACAGTTGCCACTCTCTTCGAAAACTCCTTTTTTCAGTCAAGAGCCGGTCGACATCAGTGGAATATATGTATTTTAATATTTTTTATTTTGTAATGTTGAATAGCTAGTTTTAGATAACTGTCAAAATTAGCAACAGAGCGATACACATTTATTTTTTTTTTTTTTTTTATTTATTTTTATTTATTATTTAATCAAGCCCCATGGGCCATATACGATTAATATAGTAATTTACAACTTTGTAATGACATATGATAATATACAAGATTTCTTAAACTAACTTATATACTATTAATCTTATTAGAGAATCAATGTACAAATCTGAATTTAAATGTATTAGTTATCAAAATGGCTCATTAATAATTGTTTAAAAGTGTATTTCGTAAAATTAAATCTTCTTAAATGTACAGGTAAAGCGTTCCACAGTCTACACGCTCTTATTAAAAATGACCTTTCAAATGTCGAATTCGTTATTCTTGGAATAATTAATGTGGGGTTCCTAGTAGATCTAGAAAAATGAAATAGGCAAACTAACCATGAGGGTGTTTGAGTATTTATTATTTGAAAAAGTGTGATAATAACCCTAATCTTAATAAAATCTTGAAAAGAACAATTTAAGAAACTCTTAGAATATTGAGAAACATGATCAGAGATCCTAAGTCCATAAATATACCTTATAATTCGGTTAAAAATTAGGTTAATCCTTCTTAAATTAAACGCTGTGGTACCACTGTAAACTTCAAAACAGTAACGCACATGAGACATTAACAGAGCATGCGATATTTTCCTTTTAACACTTACAGGAAGGTAAAAGTTCAGCGTATATAAAGATCTAAGCAATAGATTTACTCTAGCCCCCACTTTCATGATATGTCTTTCAAAAGTCAAACCCTTATCAACTGTTAATCCCAGACAGACAATCGAGTCTACACAAGGTATACTTGCTGCACCAAGTTTTATATTCATTGATATATTTGAACGATTGTGTGTTCCAAAAGACATTAATTTTGATTTTTGTGGATTAAACATAAGTTTATTATGTTCTGCCCACTGGATTGCTCTAGATAATGTATAATTAATAACAGACTCGTGACAGTCCTGGAATTGACCATCACCAACGAATACCAAGTTTATGTCATCAGCAAATAAATAACTTTTGCAATGAGAAGTGCCAATAAAATCTTCAAAATCATTTATATATATTAGGAAAAGTAAAGGTCCAATGATCGAACCCTGGGGCACTCCACTATAACATTCAGATATAGACGATCTTTTATCCTGAACTCCAACAAACTGTTTGCGACCCTTAAGATAAGAATATAAAAGTCTACACGAGGACGAAGAACACCTAAACTTCACAGCCAGTTTCCCAATTAAAGTGTTATAATTAACAGTATCAAAAGCTTTACTTATATCCAGGGATACCATCGTAGCAATTTTATTACAATTTAAATGTTGTCTAATATTTTCAGTCATACTCAATAACAGAGAAGTTGTACTCCTTCCAGTTCTAAACCCAAAGTGAGAATCACTTAATAATTTACTCGTGGTAATATGGTTCATCATTTGATCTTTTAAAATAAATTCAAAACTTTTAGAGAGGCTACTCAAAATATTAATCGGTCTAAAATTATCTAAAGAAACATTCCTATCTTTTTTTTTAACCGGTACTATTCTTGAAATTTTCCATATACTAGGGTAAGTAGAAGTTGTTATTATAGAGTTAAATATGTGGAGAAGGAAATCTTCAACAAACGGATATACAATTTTTATAAACTTATGTGGTATCATATCGAATCCAACCGAATTTGACCTAACTTTGTAGATTGCATGGAAAAGCTCATTCTTATCTATAGTTTTAAAACCAAATCCTAATTGCGAAATTTCACCGAAATTAGGTACTGAAATGCCAGAGTTAACCTGAGAAGAAATAAAATAATCATTAAAAACTTCAGGATCATGCTGATCAAATGTATTTGAAATATTATCTTCACCACTCTTAATAATTTTCCACATTTCCCTGTTATTGATATTCTCAAATTTTGCCTTCCAGTATTCTACCTTATGTTTTCTTATCAAACTCTTCACTCTGTTCCGGTATTTACAATAAATAGCCCAATTATTATGCGTCATATCTTCCCTGTAGGCCCTAAACGCTAAGTCCCTTATATTTCTAGCCCTTATTACATTCGGCATATTACAAAAATTTTTATTCCTATGCAAACTTATTTTCTTAACCGGAAACTGCATCATGTAATGAATCAATAAGTGCATATAGAATGTCAATTTGTCTTTCCACGTTATTAGCAATAAATAATTCATTCCATGTTTGAAGTGATAAAACATCATTTACTTTATTCATGTCAATATTATTATAATCCTTAAATTCCCTAACTATAGCTTCCCTTCTTATTGAAACGTCAATACATAGATAAATAAATGCATGATGAGACAAGGACGGTACTATGAATTGACCTGATTTTTTTACAAAATCTAATCTATTTACGAATGAAAAATCCAACAAAGAAGTAGAGCCCTGCCGGATATCAAAATGTGTAGGCATAGAATTATGGACATACGAGAGATTATTAGCATAACATAGATTCCTAATAAATTCAGCCTTTGAGTTAACATACAAATTATTATTAAAATCACCTAATACGACAATTTGACTATATCTACAACAGATATCACCAAAAACACTTTCTAAAATTTGGATATTACCATGAGGTGCATAAACCACACCAATTAGTATTTTAGAATTATAACCATTCACCTCTATAAAAAGACATTCTATCGTTAAAGGATCACTCAATTGAAATATAATCCTAGCTGAAATTTCCTTACGGATGTAAAAAGCTACTCCTCCTCCCCTCAAAGCTAGTCTATCATTTCTTATAACACAGTAATCTTGTATGTTAATTGAATTGTCAGAAATGTGTGGTTTTAGCCAGGTTTCTGAAACAGCTATCACATCCGTAAGCGAATCTTCAACAATAACTTTAAATTCTTCAAATTTTGAACTACGAATTGAAGGTTTTAGACTTTGTATATTAACATGAGCAACATTTAAACAATTATTATATGTACCAAAATGATTTCTTAAAATGCTGTTGTCGTTTACAACAGGACCAAGATTCCCTAATAAAGAATTATTTATATTCATGAGATGTATTTAGTTAGTATTACAACTAAAGATTTAGATTTAATTTAAATATAATGGCACTTGGCTATAAAAAATTTACAATTCATATCAAATAATATTACACTATATCTGATTATGGTTCTTACATACGTATTCATAAAATCTGTCTAATCCCTTATTCATTTATAACTATGTAGCTAAAACATAGTAATAAATGAATTACTTTTGATATATTTTGCTAACATTTATTTATATTGTTAATATTTATTACAAACAAGAAGAATATATATGTAAATATTATACAAATATGTGAATTTAAAGACAAAGTCATACTAGTTATATTGGCATTAATTCAAGTTAGCAATTTCATAAGAAAAAATAATCTACATATAATACATAAATTATACACTACATACAATATGAGAACTCACTTGACATAGCATATAATCATCTTCAGATTATCAAAAGTATAGGGATTAATCAATAAAAACTTCCTAATTGATACTTTATTATAAAAGCATCTTAGGATTTATATAACCATAACATCTAAACTGAGATCAATAAGAGAAAAAATTTTAAGAACTATATTAAATTTAGGAACATGAACACAAGTGGAAGGCTGCTAGGCATTATTAATATTAAAAAAGGAATAAAATTCCATTAGATCCATTACTTTTACATCATTATTAGTTAAAGTTACTTTGATTTTAGGCTTATCAGTATTGATCAACCGAAATTTTGTGACTTTTTGTTGCTTACGCAATTTGCGGCATTCAAACAATAGACGGCCTACTTTGGGTGTATAGTGATCATTTAAATAAATTCTTTTATTAATATCCGTTGCAACAAACGATGATAGGGATAATCTCCTTGATTTAAAATAATTTATCATTGCAAGATCACGTTTACGAATATTATTTACCTTAACGAGCACCGTATTTCCATTGTTAATGAAGTGGCAATTAATAATATCATTCAATTCAATGTTTACTTCGAGTTCTTTAAATATTTTCGTAACAATATCATAAATATTCTCCTGGTATTTGGGAAGTCCATTTATTAAAATATCATTTCTATTATTACGCTTTAGTAAAACTTCATTTTGCTCTTCAAGAAATTTTATTTTGTTTGCAGTTGAATTTTCGATAAATTCAATTAATTTATTACAGCTATCAATCTCCTTCCTCAGTTCCGTAAATTTAGTATTGAGTTCTTGTTTCACTTCCGATAAAATAGCATCAAATTTTGTTTGGATATCCAAAAGACCCATACGCAAATCCTCACGGAAAGTACCTACATACATCAGGCTCAACACGGACAGCTTTACAGGAATCACATACAAAACTAAGTGTTCCCTTGCCCTTAGCTAGCACAGCCAGTTGGTCAGCATTAACACCCACGCAAGTTGCATGAAACCATTTAGCACATAAAATACATGAAATACTGCCTTGGGTTTTAGTAATATTTTTACTGCAAGACTGCAATCCACAAATTAGGAGTTCCGACGATGGCATATTTTAATACTATATATGTATCTATAGCAGCAGTAAACACACGTGTATGTCAGCAAGTTGAGGTTATATTTTGTGATTTTGCTTCCTTGTTTTATTTTTTAATATAAACAATTTATTTTTTGTATTATATTTAATATACAACTTATATTTTTATATTATTTTTAGAAAATGTTCACTCTTTAGTAAATTTAGATAATATTTGATATTTATTTGTAAATTTTGCACAGCCAATTTTTTTTTCTCTATCTATTCATTACGGAGTTGCCAGATATTTTCTCCGGTGTACTAAGTGGAATATTTTCTGTGCAATGGGTACTGATATATTTTTAATATTTTAACCAATTTATTTGTAAAGCTGACGTCGCTATGTATCCAGACGGAGATACAATTCTATTGGGGTTCTAAGGAAGCTTCAACATGAATCGTTTCTATGGGGATGTTTTTAACCACGCCGAAATCGATAACATCTGAAATTGTTTGATGATCAGTAGGCCAATATGTTGGTTGTCCGCTCGCTACCACATTTAAATCCATTTTAGAAATTGTGTTAAATAAAACACGACCCTTTGGTGTTATAAGTTGTGACCCCCAAAAGGAATGTTTAGCGTTATATTCGCCAGCAGCTTGGAAACAGAGCCCCAATGATTTAAAATATTTACAGTATTGGCTTTCTGATATTGAAAATCTAGGCTGGGAGTATAACGATGAAATTACTAGGTTTCTATTTAATTCTTTAACGCAAATGTTCGTTGCTTGGAGATAATCTTCACGATGATCGCACATTAGGTAGTGTTTGACTCGGGTTTTAAATAAAATGGCTGAAATTCCAAAACCTTTATCTCGAGGGTCCTTGGTATCATATAGAGTATAACCATTAATTTTAAACGTATTTCTTGGGGTCAAATGAGTTTCAGAAACCATCACGACATCAATTTGTTTGTTTTTAAGAAAGTATTCTAATTCATTTTTATGTTGGCGGATGCCGTTTGCGTTCCAAAAACAAATTTTTAAACAGCTCATGGCTTGTTAAGAACAGCTTGCAATAACATCGATTGCATTCTTAGAATTTCCTGTAACATATTACCCATTGTATTTGTAAAATTATTTACTGCTTGCACTAATGTGTCCATGTTTTTTTTTTTAGACGACTTAAATTAGAAACTGGAGTTTCATCATTACTTGGCGAAGCACCTTGCATTGGCACATGGTTTGATTTAAGGACGTTAGCATAAGAGGTTGTGTTATTACTAGGCTGCGGAGCCTGAATGTCATTAGTGTTTAACTGATTTGGTACCTGCATTTGAGGGGGATTAATTTTCGGTCCAGCCGACTGCTTGACGATAGTAAATACAGGGCATCCTCTATAATTGGCGGTGTGATTACCGCCACAGTTGCGTTGGGGTAATTTTTAGACTTATCGCACTGGACTGTACAATGTAATTCTCCACATACGACGCAAACAGGGGGTAAATAGCAGTATGCCTTAGTATGGCCAAATTCTTGGCAATTAAGACATTGAACGGGACCATTTCTTTTGTGCGGCTCCTCTATAGTTATTCTTCTGTAGAGAATATATTTTAAATTATAAATAGGATGCGTTTCATTTTTTTAAGCTTAATGTTGCCAGGTTCTAACTTCACACGAAATAATGGTTGGGGATTTTTTTTCCCCTATTTTTAATATTTGTAACGTTTTTTATTAAAAAACCCTTCTCTTCCAAAAAAGTTTTAATTTCATCTGGGTCCACTGAGTCTATGCCCTTGATCACTACCTGAAGAGCTTTGCTGCTCTTCAGTTGATATGTGTAAAAGCTTTTTTTAAGGGCTTCGAATTTGTTAGTTAATTTACGAAAATCATTCTCATGATTTACCTATATTTTTGTCTCGTTTATATTTCCACGCTTGATTGCAGCTACGTAAAACGAATTTTCACCTATTACCGAGATCAAGCTCTTTATTAACTCACTTGAGTTTTGCTCCCTTAGATATATCGGGGGTGGCTTAGACGATTTTATGACGTTTGGTGCTTCCAAGGATTCATCCTCAAGAATTGCAAAACGATTTTGAGTTTATTTTATCAAAATATTGTACTTTTGAGGCCGAAGAAAATAAGAAATTTAAACTAAAATGTTTTTGCTCAGAATATGTATGTATACATACACATGTAAGTTTGAACTGTTGAATGACAAATTTTAAGAGTTTTCGAGATTTTTCCATACGACTTATTTTAATTTCTTAACTTTATGATTACTTTTCTAATCTTTGCAGGAACTTCTTTGGTTTTGGAGATATGGTTTTGCTGCATGTAATTTTTTTTGTGTGCAAAATTGAGAAAATTGTCAATTTTAAAACTTAAATATTCTTTGGCAATTTTTAGTTATCATTTGTGATTTTAACTATTTTCTGTAAAATCCCCATAGAAAAAAAATAATGTAGGTGTATGAAGAGTTTATTGGGTAACTGTATATATAAGAAACCTTTCTTTAATTGTGATTAAAATCAAAATTTCTCCACCGATTTTCATGATGTATGGCTTATTTTCGTAATATACATGGTTTTTCGATAAAATATAAAATTTTTGCCCTTATTATTCTCATTTTATAAATTTTTGAAATCAAAAATAGCATTTATTTTGAATAAAAATATTTACCGCCAGTAATTTCTGAATATCTCCGAAACCGTTGAAATAATAAAAAACTATTGCGTAAGGCCGTTACACACTATCCCACAAAGTCTTACGTATTTTTCAAAAATGCTTCCCTGATCTAATTATTCTTTGAACATTTTTAAAAAACAATAACAACTTATCATGACAGGGTTGCATTTTCGTAAATTACTAAAGACTTTGTGGGATAGTTTGTAACGGCCTTTAATGGAGTGAGTGAATTTTATTCAAAATCATTTGCTTGAACTTTTATCAAAATAAGACAATTTTTCTCTATTTGTGATGAAGTCTCTTAGCATAACTGCCTTATTTCGTGCGAAATATTATTAATGCCGATAATAATGAAGACTGAATAAAATTAACGTTTGGCCACCAATTTGCATGAAACTGGCATATTTTATTCGTAATATACCTGGCTTTTTGAAAAATTCTAAAACTGTAAATTTTTTGTAATGAACTTTTGAAAACAAAAAAAAAGTGCACTCCATAAAAAAAATTTCATTGTATTTTGTTCGGTAAAAATTTGTATCTCAGGTGTTATCTGCTTGTAGTATTGCCTTTTTGGCATCTAACAGTGAATATTACAGAAATATTTTAATAAATTAAACATTTCTTGTAAAAATTTAAATATAAAAGTTATTTATTAAACTTACCTCTTTCTTCCTCTTTAATTATTGTACTATTTTTTGTCGTCTGGTTATTATTCAATTTTTCTTCATCATTTGATTTGTTATTTTCGTTGTTCATGTGTGAAGAATTACTACTGTTGCTCGAAGAATCACCATTATTTGGTGATGACTCATTGAATTGTACAGAACAGCTGTTGGTGCTGGCAGAACTCTGTCTTATTAGAGTATTAGATGAAATATTACATAAAGAATCCCTTTCTCCACGACTCGTTGTATCCATTGAATTTAAATTTACTCCATTACTGTTTTTACTTTTATTTTTATTATTACCATTTGTATCATCTAAGTTTTGACTATTGTTGCCATCTAGAATGTATAGAGATTTTCATGTTTTTTACAAATAGAACATTGAATTCGTATTCGTGTAAAAATATTTTTTGACTAAGAAACTTATAGTTTTCAAGTTATGAAGCTTTCAAATTCGATAATGCGAATACATAATTATTTATATTCTTAAAGGTTTAACAATATGTATGTATATCGTACAAAAGGATTCCTTTCGAGCGGAAAGGATAGTATATCAAATGCTATCTTTGCCTGGTGTACAGGAGACAAAATGAAAAATATTTTAGAGGTCCAGTGTGAAATGTTGACTTAAAGTTGTTCAGCACATACACTAGATCTTTTACACAAAGCCATCATCCCTGTTAAAATAACTAAACAAATAACTAAAATTGGATCCGCGTAGGCTTGAGTTAAGCCCTAAAAAAAAACTAGGGAAAGAGTACCCAAATACAGGAAAAAGCTTTTGGAATTAAAAACAAATTACCACAGCAAAAGCTAAAAACAGAACCGTAAAAGGCAAAACAGTTTTCGCTTGAAAAAGAAAAATTAAGTTGAAACCAATCACCAATATCACTATCATGGATAACGTTCTTGAGGCAATGTGGTGGCTTAAGTTTAGGCTGTGGTTCGTGTCTTGGCACTGGGCATTGCCAGCATCTGGCAGGCAGAGAAAGGTTATCCATCTCCTAAACCGAGGTGTCACGCGACCCCTGTCTGTCGGTCTGGTTTGCAGTCAGGGCTTACCGACTGTATTATCACGGAGCTTTTGCTGATACCTGTGCACCTCAGCAAATAGACCACGCCCTTACCACGTTAATGGGGGCTATGACGTGGCGGACCTTTCAATTCCCCTACACTCGTGGGACCAAAAATCAAGATGAACTATTTAAAAAAACAAACAAAAAACGATAACATGACACAGGAAAATGGTGACGGACAGGCCGGTACAAGAGCAATGATTGACACGCACAAGAAAAGAATGACGAAACAGTCGGAGGTTGTATTAGACTCGGCGACCTCGGAAAGTAAACCTGGCAAGCCCAGGCTGACTGGCAACCCGACCAGAAGGCGGTTGGTCCAGGAATTGCGGCGAGGTATCTCTGAACTTCGCACCAAGTACCTCCAAAAACTCTATAGCCCTTTCCGACATAGGAACGGAAAGGGTTTCTCATGTTCCCATTGTGCAAAAAAGGACAGCGGTGAGAATATCCTGTCTCAAAAGTTGCATCTCCTCCCTCCAGATACGTCGACCATAAAAAGTCACCTTCGGACAAAAACCCTTCCAAGAGGGCAACCAATACAAGGCGTGCCGTCTTGGGCTTTAATAAGCTAGTTGCTCCAAAAGAATTGAAGAGCATACCAATGAGCAGAAACCTACATTGGCATTTGCTAGAGCCCACATAGATGGGCTGCCAAGGTGGCCACAGGTCACCTGATAAAGATTTAATTTCCGTTATATGCCCTTTTTGCATGGCAAGTTTATTTTTATGTTTCTTAATCCAAAACGAATGAAAATGAAATGAAAACAAGTACCAGTTAAAGAACGAAAAAGTACCAAATAGATCCCTTAAAGATTTTCGTTCATTCAGGACCTTGCATGTTTAATTTTATATTTTTAGGTCCAATACTAACGGAAATTCAAAAAGTACCAGCTACAGAGCAAAAAAGTACTGAAAAGAACCTCTTATAGATTCTTATTCACTCACGACGTGGCATGTTTAATTTTATGAAGTCCTATACAAACGAAAATTTTAAAAGTACCAGTTAAAGACGAAAAAAGTTCCAAAAAGCCCCTCTTACATATTTCATTCACTCAGGGCATTTTATTTTATGTTTCTTCCTTGAAATTTTGATCATCGTTTTCTATATAAAGCTTTTTTTTATTTTATAAATAAAAGATTTTTTGATTTGGATTTCAGAAGGGACAAAAAATTTCATATTTTCTTTGGTGAGGATTGTTTTCACAAAATATACAAATCAACTTATTATCAATTTATTGAACTGATCTCTAGCTAAATAATAAGAGGGAAAGTATCGTTACTTTTGTAATATTTTTTTTTAAGACCACATTCCGAAAAGCTTGTATAGGGGCCATATGAAATTATGGACCGATTTGCCCCATTTTCAATAGGCTTGGTCCTTATAACCTATGTACCAAATTTTATCAAATCATCTCCAAACTTTAGACCTGTACTTTGCGCACAATGTTTACATGGTCAGTCAGCCAGCCGGAAGGACTTATATATGTGTATCACGTGGGTCTAGGACCAATATTTCAAGGTGTTCCAAACATCAGCATAAATTCATAATACCCTCTCCTCTATTGTAGTGTGGGTATAAAAACGTTTAGATTCTTAATAGTATAGTATAGATAGTATAGATACATGTCAAAATTTCCGCTTTGGGCGATTTTTCTTTGGGCTTTTTTGTTTGCAGCCTTGTTATTAAACTGTAACAGACTAAATTTTATTAAAATAGCATTATTCGTTATGGTTTTAGGCAAACTTAGTTGTATTCCGAAGTGGGCTTTATATTGGCCCTATGGGAAATTATGGACCGATGTTCACAAAATTCAGCGGAGTGCTTACTAGTCTTATAAGACTATGAAAAACATATCAGGATAGATTTTGACTTAACTTTACATATATACGGCCTCATGTACATAATTTTCAATCAAATGAAAACGAATTATCTACAGCATCAAATGATTCAAAATCTACAATATAAGAGTCATTAACGCAATAAAACAAACCATCCTCCAGGTCCATCTAGATCAGAGAATAAATAAGCATAAAATATTCTTAATTCTTTGCCAATGATATTTTTGGCTTTATTTCGGTATTTATTTCGGTATCTGTAAAAAATAGTCCAGTTTACAGTAGATCTATCAGAAGACTAGTGCCCCGGTAGGCTAGCTGGTAGTGAGCTAGTCTATCAGCGCCGGGGTTCGATTCCCGCCAGAGACTCTGGTTTCGTTCCTGCAGACAAGCGTAGAGCTTCGCGGGATTAGCTTAGGGAATTAAAAAACAAAAAAAAAAAAAAAAAAACGTCCCTAAGGAATGAAATAACACTAGAATTTATCCGAATATTAATGTCACGCCTTTTTTGTTTCTAACAATTGGAAAAAAATATTAAAGTAAGTTAATCATTGAAGATTAAGAGAGGTCTCAATGCCTACTACGCTTGCAGATCATCGATATGTAGGAGTTGGGGACTCCGGCTGTAGACTTCGGTGGTTAGACCCATTCTTACGTATGGATGCTGTGTTTGGTTGGAGTCATTGAGATTGGTTATTCGAAGGAACCTTCTGTCTAAGGCTCAGAGGTGTGCTTCAATCGGCATGACAGGTGCCATGAGAAGTACTCCTCAAGCGGCCCTGGATTCTACATCTTCTGCCTATTGAGCAGTATGTGATGGGAATGGCGGCCAGGAGCCTTCTTAGACTGAGGGAGTAAGGATTATTGGGGAATGTCACGCAGGGTCACTCACGGATCCTGGGTGAGATTGAGGCTGGTGGCTATTGCCTTGGATTACGCGGCCCCACTGACTATGTGGGCACTAGGGTGGATTTTGGGCGGTTGCCGGAGGTGATAGTACCTTCTAGGGAGAGCTGGTCAGGTAGGAGCAGATTATTAAGTGGATTTGCTATTTTCTACATAGAGGATCTGGACATCAGAATGTCATATATGCTTCCTGACGACTGCAGTGTTTTTCAGGCGGAGGTTCTGCGGGTCTTGAGGGCCGTGGAACTGATGAGTGGACAGCTAGGCGGCTCTTATGGCCGTAAGGGGCTGTTATGTGAACTCCAAGCTGGTTGATGATTGTAGGAGGGCTCTGGGGGGAGTCTTAGGAGAATACGTGTTGAGATTGTGCTGCGTGCCGGGTCACTGCGACAAAGGAGGCAATGAGGTGGCCGACGAGTTAGCGAGACAGGGCTCAGAGATGGAGGATACTAACTGTATTGAAGCGGTTAGGCCTCCGATGGGCTTATATTTTGGGAGGATCAGGGAATGGATTCTGGGCGCGACCAATCGAGCCTGGGGGAACCGAACGGACTGCCGGGTATCGTGGACACTGTGGCCGGTGCTTAGGAAGTCCGATTCGGAGTCGCTGTTGGGCAGAAATAGGGTCTGCGTTAGGACCATGATAGGGATTATCACGGGCCACTGCATGATAGGCAGGATGGCGGTGAGGATTGGATCCGACTTGTCGGATATGTGCGGGTTGTGTGAGAACCCGGAGGAGCTGGAGACAGTTAAGCACATTCTGTGCCACTGCCCCAGGCTACAGGGCAGCAGGCTGAGGTGGCTGGGCAATATATTCCTGGGCGAATTAAGGGATGCCTCGGGTTGTGGACTCGAGGGTGTGATAGGATTCATAATGGGGATGGCCTGGCTGCGGGGGAGGAGGCTGGGAGCTGCCGCACGTCGGACTGAGTAGGATTTCTCTCGGATTTGGTTCGAAACTCTTTTTTCCTTTTCTATACTCTCGCTCTTTATTTCATCTGCCTTCCATCTATCTATCTCTACCAGCCTTTCTACTTACCTACCTACCTAATCACTGAGTTCATAAAAAACAATATCGTCAATATCGTTCAGATTTCGATATTTAATATATTCACAGGGCCGTACAATTTCATTCGAAAAGCTGCATAAATTGATGACTGGTTGATGAGAAATAGCAGAATATTGTACCTGGCTAGAATACATATAAAATTATGGACAGATCACTTAATGCCAAAATACACTACCACACAAGTCGTACGTATTTTTAGAAAAAATACAACCGTCATGGTAAGTTCTTGAATACTGTTTTTTGAAAATTTTTAAACAATAATTAGATCAGAAATGAATTTTCGTCAATATACCTACGACTTGTGTGATAGTGTATCAGGCCTTTACAAACCAATAATCCAATGTCGGTTGAACGATGTGCAATATCGACGTGAGTGAAAAAAGTTAGTGTTTATTTATTTGCTGCGATCTGACGTGCGTTTAAGTATGTGATTAAAAATTACCAGTTTATGAGCGTGGGTACTGGTTAGCATTTAACCTTTATGTGCTCGGTAGTCTGCATTTTTACAGAAAAAGTTGAAGAAGAAAATCTACAAAAGGGTCCGAAGTTTTCAGTAGCTTCCTAAAAATCAATTCTTAGCAGTTCTTAGGCCACTAACACTTTAAAAAAATAATTTACAGCTCCGCCCAAGTCGGTAGTCTACGAATGTAGACACCATATAAAAGGTATGAAAATTCACATCACTCTTTTGCGTAACTCAATTTTTTTTTTGTATGCGTCATGTCGAACGTCATTGTTTTTTTTTTTTTTTTTGCTTTCTTGTGCACGTTTGTGTACGCATGCGTGTGCTTGCATATTTGACTTTATTATATTTTATAAATATGCATTAAAGTATAACACTCTGCGTACTAGCGTTTTTTTCAAATGTGGACATAGTTTTCCATACAAATACATATTTGCTACAAATGTAGACTTCTGACCGTCAAAGTAAGTTTACCATCCCGAGCCCATAAAGGCTAAAAAAATACATATTATTCGTAAGCATGCGTGACGTGACGTGAGTCTCAAACACTCACGTGGACATCTATACTTATAATATTTTTTAGTTATTATGGCAGTTTTGATTGTAAAAGAAGAGATGATAAATCGGTGGGAAATGGAAAAAAAAATTTACATTGAGTAACTTATATATTACATACATATGTTTATACGATCGCATACATTTAACGATTTTGAATACTTCTTAATAATTTAAAAATATTTTGATTTTCATATGTATTTCCTTTTTAAGTATGAGCCAGTAACCAGTAACCTTAGATCATTTCAATTCGAAAACTTAAAAAAATCATGATTATAATTTGTAATAAACATTTAAACTAATTGAAAATAATAAATTTGTATTTTTCACGTGATATTTTTAAGTTTTTTTTTGAAAATATACATGCATATTTGTGAAGGTCCATACTAAAACGCAATAATTACATTTTTTAAGTTTTTTGATTTTTTGATTGAATCCTACCTTTACCTATAACTATATTACCTTTATTATAGAGCATTCCAAAACTCAATAACTACACTGCAATTCAATATCAAATATTAGAGTTCAGAGCAAAATGCAATAATTACACAAAAAAAAAGTGTTTTCATTTTTCTACAAGTGGTTGCAATTTAAATCAAAATGATGTAATACAAATCTATTCAAAGCAGAAATTCCACGCCTAGTTCAGATCAAAACGCAATATTTTCATACAGTTCAAAGTAAAATGAAATAAATACTACAATTCGGACCAAAACGCAATAATTCCAAATTTGCTATCTAAATAACTTAAAAAAAAAACTGCCAAATAAAATAATTAATTTGTGATTAATATTATTTTTTGGAGACAATAATACCTCAATAATTGTTTTTTAAAAAAATGATGTGCTAATTAATTAAATTACATTTTGTCGTTTGACCAAAAAAATGTTATGGTGTAATTAATGCGTTTTGTTATGGAGCTCCTCATCTAAACTTGACCTGTTCATAATGAAATAATTTTAAGGAAATTCAAACTGCTCAAATATCATGTTTTTATTAATTTACTAGTTTTTGTATGCAATAACATCAGAAGCCACCACAATTTAAATATTCACCCCTATCGGGAATAATCACCCCTATCCTGAATAACAAGTGAAATTGTTGTTTCCACAAAATTTTCATTCCCCATAAAGAGAAAATTATTATCGTGAATTTAATGCGAACGTTTGTTCCTGCTATCAATACGTAGTGCATGTTAGATAAGGAAAAATAAAATACAAATAGGAATTAAAATAGTAAAAGCTTCACCCCTATCGTGAATAACAAGCGAATTTTAATTCGCATGAAATTTTCATTCCCCTCGAAGGGAAAAAAGCAATCGTGAATGTTCCTTGTAAAGTTTTTCATGCTATCAGTTCAACTATATGTAAAAAAAGAAAAAAATATACTTACTGCCTGTTTAACGATATCGAACGTCATCGTTCGCATAGAAAATTACATTTAAAACAAAAACAAAGTTCGTACAATGTTCGAATTTTGTTTTTGTTTTAAATGTAATTTTCTATGCGAACGATGACGTTCGAAATCGTTGAACAGGCTGTTAATTTACTTCTGAACCTAAAAATTTTTTCAGATGTCTTCAGTAGAATTGTATGGTGATTCTTTTCTTAGAATATAGTAACCTTCTAATTTGCATTTTAAGGGGTCATTTGTGTTCTTTTTTCAACTTACACACAAAAGCATACTAAAACGGCACTTTAGAGGGTTAAAATGTTCTACGAATATTT
Organism: Pollenia griseotomentosa; assembly: GCA_963931875.1. Classification (NCBI taxonomy): domain Eukaryota; kingdom Metazoa; phylum Arthropoda; class Insecta; order Diptera; family Polleniidae; genus Pollenia; species Pollenia griseotomentosa. Next base: position 13,450,291 of record OZ007565.1, read on the forward strand.
TCTGCGTCAAATTTCACTAGAAGTCCTCAAAGACCAAAATTAAGTGCAATATGTGTAAAATGCTTAATTAAGGAAAATTTAAAAGTAGCATATATTTTTATTTCACATTAAAGCAGTGGTAATTAAGTCAAAACAGTGTTAAGTATTTCTGGCTAAATAGTGTATTAGGATTTATACAAAAAAAATCGTATGGCATTTTTTCAAAAAAAAAATCCCCCTATATTTTCATTTTCTGAGGTCTTTTTTGTCCTTTTCAAAAAAATACTTGAAATTTTATAATAAATCTGTGGCTTGGTGCTAAAAGGGCCAATGTCAAAATATTAACTTTTGACAAAATTTAAATGAAAGTTTATTTTATAGAAGAGTTCTTAGTGAAATTGGCTAGCAAAGCCTTTATGAAGCTGTTCCGGGTTCAATTAGAACTTGACTGTTTAAGCAAAATAAAAGCGAATAATAAAAGACACCTTATGCAACGATTAACTCAAAACAACAAAATATTGACATTGGCCCTTTTAGCACCAAGCCACAGAAATATGCTACTTTTCAATTTTCGTTTATTAATCATTTAACACGTATGGCGCGAAGTTTTGGTCTTAGAGGAATCCTATTTAATTTGATGCAGAAAATATTCGTTGAACATTTTAACCCTCTAAAGTGCCGTTTTAGTATACTTTTGTGAAAGTTGAAGAGAGGAAAAAAATTACCCCTTAAAATTCTAAGAAAAGAATCATCATACAGTTCTACTGGAGACATTTAAAATAATTTTTTAGCTCAGATGTAAATTTATTATATTTTTTTTTATTGACTTATTCCCAATGCCTTTTAAAAAAATTCAAAAAATTTAAGGGCCAAAATTTCGAAAACCACCAGTAGTCTAGTTTCGTTTCGCGTTGCAAGTATTAAGGCTGGCTACGATGACCCGAATTTTGTTGCACTGTGTTATTTAACTGCTTAGCCCGCAATTTCGACAATAATTTTTCTTTCGTATATTTATATTGAAAAAAATACTATAAAAATCTAAAATTTGTTTTCAATATATGTAAATATACGAAAGATATATTTTTGTCAACATATTCCAGAACAGTTTTTAATATTCCTTAAAAATGGTAAAAAAATTTCAACTGCATCCGCAGTAGAGGTTAGATAACTCCTAAGTTAGGGATTTATAATAACATAGTTCTAAATAATTAACAATAATGATTTTCAAATTTTTTTTCTCTCGCAATCTATTTTTTAAATTTATTCACCTTCAGAAATATCCTCTGGTTAAACGAAACAGAATGAATTTTCTAAGCCCTCTACCGACTCTTTCATCCCTATGAAATCAACTCCTGTTCCCCGATGACTTTTTAAATTGACCTGACATACCTTTTTTGGTATATTCATACCTATAACAAGTTATATACGTATATATAAAAATATACAATACAACTGACGAAATTTATAGGTGGACTAGCACTATTTAGTTCCTCTACAAGAGAAGTCAAAATTCGTTCACATCTGTTATTTTGCATCCTATTTAGAAGTACGTCGCTTTGCACTTTATTTATTGATTTGAACCTAAAATAAGTTTAAATATTCAACAAAAAGTGAATTACTTAAATTTTTTATCCAGTTCGCTAGAAAAAATAAAGTGAACAAATACACAAGAAAAGGGAGAAAAAAGCTTTGATAAGTCCGTTCACGATCATGGGAAATTATTGATATGTGATGTTATTCCCCATTGAATTACATCAAAAAATGGAAAAACGTTTCAAGGGAAAAGTTATTCACGATTGCAATTATAAAAAAAGGGGAATAGTTTCATGGGAATAAGTGTTCACGATAGGTGTGATTGTATATTTGAGATTTATTCATCTTTCCGTCACAAAACTTCTTTGTACACCCACACATTCATGCCTCATGAAAAAACTCAAGACTTTCATAAATTACTTCTTCGAAATTCAAAATTTGCATTTGAGCTATGAAAAGTTGGTGTGGAAAATACGAAAAAAATAATAAAATAATAAAACAAAAACTAATACTGAAATAGCTTAAATACTTTGAGGGAATGTTGGGAGGGTTGAACATAATAGAAAAAACACATAAGCCCAGTTATTTCAATTCATGTTATTATAGTTATACTAAGTTCAAGTTTTTATGTGGGCAAAATTCATTTATTTCCTACAATACCAAAAACCAAGCATTAAAAGACATTTGCTATAACAAATATAAAAATAATGCCCATGATATATGCTTGTACTGTGACAAAAAAAAATAGAAAAGTTTTGCTTTTTATAATTATTTGGAAAAAATTATTTATTGCATACCACTATTACATGGAGAAGTAACATTTCCTCCATATGGTGCATCATACTTTTGACTGGTGTTATTATTGTTATTGCTACATTTAAGATTGTTCCCAGTTGTGTTATTGTTGCTGTTAGGCGGCGAAACGTTTGCTGTAGTAGTTGGAGCTGACACGTCAAGGGAAGATGACATAATGGCCAAATTGTTTGGAGATATACTGGCGTTATTTGGTGCTGATGACGATGTGGTGTTGTTGGTATTGGATTTAACACATGCACTACTAGAAGGCAGACAAGTTGTTGTATTTAATGACAATGTTGGCGTTTTTCCTAATTGTTGTTGCCCTGTTGTATTTGTGGCCACTAACATGTTAACTTTAAACATAAATTGCTGCTTCTGTTTATATTTTTTTTGTTTTTATTTATTTTGTTTGCTTAGTACAAATAAACCAGCTGGAATTCATATTTATTTACTTTTTATATTACTTTAAACCAAGAATAATCTTTTTTTACAATTTTCACTAATTAATCGCTCGAAATTTTTTTATGAGTAAACTTAGTTATAAAAAAACAACATTTGTACAGAACCATTTATGTATTCTGTGTATACTAAATAAAAAACGCCATTTATACATTGCAGATAAGGTTGCCACACATATTTTTATATTACACACACTTTTCATCTCATACACTGAAAAAAATTAAATACTTGACAGGTATTAATCAAAATTTATACTATTCAAACAGATATTTATATCATTCGCCAAACATTGACAAGAGTATGATACCCCACCATTCAGATGTTTAAGTTCTAATTTGAAGTCTAAAAAGCAACTAATGTCCATTGTGGATGGGGTGTAGCAACAAATACTGGTTAACACCAGTGCTACCACCGGCTTAATTCAAAATTACACTTATAGCCTTTTCACACTTGTCAGCATTTAACATCTAATACCCTTTGTACACTTGCACACATTTTCGAAGAACGCATGGAAGATTTTGAATATGTGAAACATGTCTTCACACTTGAAACATCTAACATCTACTATCAATAAAAAATGTCACCATTTTTGTACAAAAGTGCAAAAATCTTAAAAGAAAAAACCAAAATGTATTTGGAATTCGTTTTGTTTAATAAAATAAAAAAAATTAAACTAACAGAGACTTCCAAAAATAAAAACGATAAATGGTAAAACGCTGCTTTCAATAAAAATGAAATTTTGACCGTGCTGCCACAGTAATAATAGAATGTGTTGTCACTTTCTAGTGATGACACTAAAAAAATCGATAGATGTGTGTGGTAATGTTTCAGGTTGAAATGCGTGTTACCTTTTTCGTTGCTCAAATATCAAAATTTTTGGATATTTTCAGTTTCCATGCACAATATTTCATCGTTGAGTGGGATGTTGACTCTTTTTCTTTCTCATTTTATTGAGAGCAGTTGTTGAGTGAGGTGCTGCTGAAACGGAGATAAAATATGAAAAATGAAATCGGAAAATGGCAGCAATTGCAAATTATGAGAATTGGAAAACAACTATAGTTGAATCTAACTTCACGTCTACAACTAACATGACTTGCTGTTATAACACGATGTTATAAAAGCGTTGTTAAAACAGTTGCATTAACAACCGTGTTATAACATGAGAAAACCTCTATAAAAAACCTTTTTATAAAATGTTGACAGTATTTTACTAATGATCTGAAAAATACAATAGGCCTTATATTTTTTCGAAGTTTTTTTGTGGAAGTAGCACCTCCCCAACGAAGCTAACACTTGTTTTCGTCTATTTGCAAAATTGTATGAGTTAAGCGACTCATAAATTGCAATAAAATTGTTCAATTTTACGAATTGTAGAATTATATCGCCAATGTGTATGTGATATTCGAAGGTGACACAATACATTGGCAACAATCAAAAGACTTTTGATTTTTATTGCACAACGAAAAGAAAGTGAAATGTGTTGGCAACATTGTAAAATGCTGTTTTTTTATTGAATGAATGAAACCATTGTGCGACTTATTGCATAATATAGGACAAAATGGAAATAATATGGCAAATATCATACACAATAATATTGCAAGTGTATGGGCCACTTTAGAGCTTTCAAACTTTTGAAGAATCAACAGACTATGTGCATTATCGGGTTCCATATTGCCTCGGTAGGAGTAGAAAAAAGGATACCCCAGATCTGTGATTTAATGATTTTTTTGAAAAGACCCTATGCAGTCCGAAAAAAACATATTTTTCCCTACATTTTAATGATTTCTTTTTTCTACAGCCATTTTTTTTTCGAAAAAAATCCCTTCAAACTGGGATCCCCATATAGTTATTATTATAAGTATATATAGCTTATATGACTTAATTTATAATATTTTACATAAAAAATCGTTATAAAGTAAATGAAAAGCAGTATAAATGTTGAATGCATTGTTAACATAAACAATTATACATGTCCAGAAAAGCGCAGCGATAAAGTTTGAAAAATTATATAGCCTATTGTTCTTTCCAGACCATCGGTAATATACTGTCAAAACTTTAAAAAAAATCGGTCCAGTGGTTTATGAGCCTACAAGATACAAACAAACACTATTTCTTCTTTAGACACAAAATTTTTAAACTGAAGTGCGAATAAAATAGTACTTTTGATACAAAATAGTTTTGGTTACAATTTTTATTTTGGTCATGGCAACGCTGGTGATAGGTATAAAAACAAAAAAATAAATATTTTTTTTTGTTTTGTAGTAGTACATAGATTCAAAAAACACGCAATACTGATGTTTCGTTTTTAGTATCATCGTCTGTGGTAAAAACTCAAACATAAGTTGTAACACATGTTTCGATAAATGTTGCCTGGTCTGTGGGTACCTTAACATCTACCATCAAACAAAAATGCCACAATTTAAAAAAAAAATGTTTATAAATTAAAAAAGATATTTTCTTCAAAAGTGCCAAAATTTAAAAAGAAAACACAAAAATGTATTTGAAGTTCAATTTGTTAAAAAATATGATAAATACTTAACGAAACGAACATTGTAATAAAAGAGAAAACTTGACAAACGGTAGCGCTACTTTCCATGGGGTCTCCACCTGAAATAAGATATAAGATTTTTATATCAGCAAAAGTCAAATTCAATCGCAGAGAGTATTATCTAACGTGTAGACTCTCAAATAGTGTTAATATTAATATTATAATAAATCTTATAAGACAGTTGTTATGAGAAATCTTATAACAACTATCTTATAAGATGAGCTGTCAAAAATACACATACATGCATACATAAAAAACAATAATAAGACGCATTCATTAAAATGTTAAATTTTTTTACAAATAGTAAAAAACTTGTGATAAGTGTAAAAAAAAAAACAATATTTTTAACTAAAAACAAGAAAAAACTAAAAAAAAGAATAAAAACGATACAAGATTACTGTGCGAGAAGTATTCGATTATGAAATCTTATAAGATACGTGTTCCCCTTGTCTAGGATTAAGATTAACATGAAGAAATTTGTTCTCTCATTCTGCCGACGTTCTCTCACATATTATATCAGATATTATCTCAGGTGAAGACTCAGTGTTTAAAACAAACTTCTTTTTGTCTGTGATGCCACAATAATAATAGAAAGATGTAGAATAAAATATAATGAGATAGGAACATCTTTTAAAGATGTTGGTTTTGCCTTATGTATTCCTTATGGAAAGATGTTAACATCTACGCAAATTGATGGTAGATGTTGATCAGTTTAAAAAGGCTATTATGAGAACATTTTAACATTTTCGCGAATTAATGGTAGATGTTATATGTTGACAAGTGTGAAAAGACTATAATATTAATTTGCGAAGATGTTAAAATTTTGACTTAATACAAAGAGCTAAAAATCAAACTTTTTTAACAATTCTGCAGAATGTTACTATTTCATTCGTCCCAATTTACAACGTTGAAATTGAAAGGCAGACATTTTTCTTATTCTCTTTTGAACTTGCCTAAACCTTTCACAATCGCGAAATTAATAGACAGACAGAAAATATTGTTTTCCATTTTTCGTTCTTTTTCGCTGTTGACGGAGATGAACATTTAACAGGCATTGCTACTAAAATTACATTGGTGTGAGAAAAATGATATGAAGCAACAACATGAAAATGCCGAATAATGTAAAAGATAAGCAAAAAAATGTACAGTACAGATAGTCATGTACTACACACTCTACCTCTACAACCCCTCGCCAACAAACTTCGTCTGTCTGCCTTTCACTTGCCACATTGTAAATGGGGACTTTGTTCCCCTTTACATTTTTAGATATTTTAGTGTCATCACTAGAAAAGTGGCAGCAAATTCTATTATTATTGTGGCAGCTCTGACAAAATGGCATCTTTATTTAAAGCAGCGTTACCATTTTTCATGTTTTTACATAATTGCAAGATTTTTTTTGGTGAATTTTGTTTTTATATTATTAAAGCCCTTATGACACTACATTTTTTATTCATTAATTGATATAGAATTGATAGAAAGAAACAGTAAATGTTAGAAAGAGCAAACTGGAGTTAACTATTAAAAATGTAAACAAAGTTTTGTAGTTTTTTTTTTCTCTTGTTATGGTTTTGTTTCAGGGATGGCGTTGAGAATTTTTAAAATTGTACCAACAACCTTTAAAAATTGTACTTTTTTACCCTAATTGTACTAAAAGATTTTTTTAGTTGAAATTAATTTTATTTATGTTCATAAAAAATACTACAAAAAGGTATTATACATCTTTGTTTAAAAAGTATCAACAAAAAAGTACAATTGAAACAACTTAGCCATCCCGGTTTTGTTTATTTTATTAAATGCTGCCAACTTTTTGTTTATGAGAAACCTAAAAACAAAAAGCGGTAAGTCGCTGAATTTGCCCATAAACCGCTGATTCAGCAACACTTTTAATATTTCAAGCTGGAAATGTCAATTTTAAGTTAAACAATTTTACATTTTTTTTGACATAACTTCATTTTTTATCGATAACTTTTTAAAAATTGTTGACAGTTTGCCATTTATCTTAATACAGCTGAACTCTTTGCACTTGGTAAATTTTTCTATTACATTATATTTGTACTGTTCACCAAAACTTGAACAATGCATTAAAAATGTAGTGTCATATGGGCTTACACTGCCTTTACACATGAAAGTTCTTTCATGAAATTTCTGTATACGTATTGTAAATAAAAATGTCAATGAAACAGATGACTTTCTTGAAAATTTCTTGTTCGATTACACAGGAAAGTGAAAGTTCATTTGAAAAATGTCGTCAAAGGGCAAACTTCTAACAAAAATGTCTCTTCTTCTTCTTTTATTATTTTGCCTTTTTGAAGTTTCAGAGTTGCCAAGGCAATTACTCACGCCGAACATCAGGCATTCGTTCAAATTAATATTTTTTTAAATTATTTTCATGATATTTATACATTTCAGTTAGAATAATTGTGTTCTTAATCCTATTTAGTTGAAAATATATATTAGATTCTTTATATATACGCGAAAAACAAGTTGCTTTCAAGTGAAAAGTTTTACATTGGCAACACTGCTAAGTTTATTGTCATTTGCTTTCATGAAATGTTCAAAAAATCGCTTTCTTGAAATTTTCATTGAAAGCTAGCTGAAAGTTGGTTTGAAAGTAAAAAAATGTAAATGTGTTAGTGAAAAAGTGTGAGTGTATTGCGACTTTCATGAAATTACTTTCACGTGTAAATGCCAGGTTAAACAAAATTAATTCCAAATACATTTTGGTCTTCTTTTAAGATTTTTGCACTTTTATAAAAAATTTATTTCAAAAAAATAAAGTTTTTGTTTCAAAAATGGTGACATTTTTATTTATTAGTATTGTGGTCACAGAATACTACAGAACTGTCACGAGACGGAAGATTTTGCGTTTTTTTTGTCTCTTTTTAAGAAAGCTGCCCTTTTTGCATTTCTCATTTGTCAGAGGCATTAATTTTGCTCTTCTGCAAATACAAATGAGCTTACAATCTTCACACAGTTGTAAGAAATTTTAGCCAATTTTAATGCAATTTAAGCAACGCTGCTTTCCAATATTGTAAGATTTTAATGATTATCTATTGTAATTGATTTGCATGTTCTTCCTTATTTCCGTTTCTTTCGTACTTTCCGTCAAGAATTCTTCTTGATGTCCAAAGTACATTTTTCGTTTTTTGTTTTTAATTTTTTGTCAAACTTGACGTGTGTGAACTGGCACTTGATATTTTGCAATTGATTTAATAGTTAGTTAGTTTTAATAATTTGATTTGTTTTTTTTATTCCTCTTTGTTCTTTTCGTTTGACTTTAATTTTTACCTATGTACGTTGTTAAGGTACCCACATACGGGATGTTACTACTTATGTTTTAGATTTTACCACATATGACGCCACTGAAAACGAAACATTAGTATTGCGTGTATTTTTAATATACTACTACAAAAAAAAATCGTTTTTTTCTTTTTCATACCTATCACATTTTATGTCCCATAAATTTGGAATATTTTTATATCTAATAATAACTTTTCCAATTCCCATAAATTGCAATTATTGCCAATTTCCGATTTCTTTCTTCATATTTTTTTTAAATTTCATGTTAGCTTTTTTGTTTCTCAAATATAAATTTTTTTTTGATATTTTATGTTTCCAAACACAATGTTTCAAGTGGCATCACTTTCAAAAAAATGCCAAAATAACGAAAAGCACAAAAAGGAATACAACAAAAAGGAATTATTTTGCGAGTATATGCTTGCCAAAGAGGAAGATGACTCATGTAAATACTAACAAAATTATTCAAACTAAACAGATTTTTTTTTTAGTTTATTGTTTTTATACCCTTCACCACAGGTGGAAAAGGGTATATATAAGTTTGTCATTTCGTTTGTAATTTCTACAATATTGATCTAAGACCCTATAAAGTATATATATATTTGGGAGAGAACTTGAATTAACCATGTCCGTCTGTCCGTCTTACATTTGGTATGTGTTTTCCGGAGACTCCAGACATGATAGCGGCTAGGTTGTTTTACATTTATGTCACATATAGTCCACCATTTCTTGCTGTTGAAATTCAGCTAGATCGGTCCAAAAATGGCTGAGATATGAGCAAAAAACCACGACTACCTCTAATTTTTTTAAAAATCCCTTGTTGTTGTTGTATTTTTATTACTTTTTTTTCTGTATATCTTGAGAACGGCAAGAGCCAAAGTTTTCAAATTAGGTACACACATTAAGGTTATCAATACACAGCATTCCACAAAATGTGGTCGGGGTCGGAGAACTAGGCGTGGTACCTCCAATACAAAAAATATCAAAAATTGTATAAAAATCTGATTTTTTGGACTGTTATATGACCTATGGTTATTCCTTATATATCAAAAGATCGGAAATCTTTATTGAAAAATATTTTCTAAAAAACTCGGAAAAATCGGTTCAGATACGAAAAAGTTATGACCAAAATAATATTTTTTTTAAATACCCACTTTCGGGAACCATAGATCTTCCCGAGTCCAAGATTTATAGCGCAACTAACTGGCAAATTTCTTAAACACGTCGGTATATAAATCTGTCAAATCGGTTAAAAAATCGCTGAGTTATAATTAAAATAAAACAAATTTTTTTTTTATTTTTATGTTCAAAAACGATTTTAAAAAAATATTTACCAGTTTTCGCTTTTTTAAATTTAAATTATAATGAAGTTTTTAGTATTGTAAATATGTATGTATATGTAAAAATTATTTTGTTTTTGTCTAGTTACTCTGTATTCTGCTCGCAAAATGGTGAAGGGTATATAAGATTCGGCACAGCCGAATATAGCACTCTTACTTGTTATATCCTTCACCACAGGTTGAAAAGGTTATATATAAGTTTGTCATTCCGTTTGTAGTTTCTACAATATTGATCTTAGACCCTATAAAGTATATATATTCTGGGTCCTTATGAGGAGAGAAGTTGAATTAACCATGTCCGTCTTACATTTGGTATGTGTTTTCCGGAGACTCCAGACATGATAGCGGCTAGGTTGTTTTACATTTATGTCACATACAGTCCACCATATCTTGCTATTGAAATTCAGCAAGATCGGTCCACAAATGGCTGAGATATGACCAAAAAAACCACGACTGCCTCAAATTTTTAGTAGAAAATATTAATTTTTTTCAAAAATCCCTTGTTGTTGTATTTTTATTACTTTTTTCTGTATATCTGGAGAACGGCAAGAGCCAAAGTTTTCAAATTAGGTACAAACATTTAGGTTATAAATACACACCATCCCACAAAATGTGGGCGGGATTGGAGAAAAATGTCAAAAATTGTATAAAAACCTGAACTTTTTGACTATTATATGACCTATGGTTACGCCTTATATATCAAAAGATCGGAAATTTTTAGTAGAAAATATTTTCTCAAAAACTCGGGAAAATCGGTTCAGATACGAAAAAGTTATGAACAAAATATACATTTTTTTTTGAAAAATACCCATTTTCGGGAACCATAGATCCTCCCGAGTCCAAGTATTATAACCAAAATAACTGGCAAATTTAACACGTCGGTATAAAAATCTGTCAAATCGGTAAAGAAATAGAAGAGTTATGACCCAAATACTGAAATTCCAAAAATGACTGTTTTTTTATAATTAAGTTTACCCTTCACCGAAGGTCCTACACCCTATTAAGTATATGTATATATTCTGGGTCCTTATGAAAAGCGAAGTTCAAATCCGGTTGTCGTCTCTTCTTCCCCCCTCCCCCGTCGCATTTGTTTACATATATGTTTTACGTTATCACCCTTCTTTATTATTTCATCTATTTAACGAAATAATTTTAACAAATAGAAACTAGGATTTTTTCTGTTTTTTTGCTACTTAAAAACTCGCCAAAAGAGATAAATCTACGGTATAACAACAGTGCCTTTCAAAAAGAAAACAAACAAAAAACTGTGTTGAGTTGTAAACAGTAAACGGTCCATATTTCATTTTAATGATATTTAAACAGCGTTCCTTCATGGTTCAGTTGTCTAGGGGGTGTGTTAAGTTAGAAACTGTGAGTTCCCTGGTTCGAATCATGGTTTTTTAAATAGAATTTTTTTTTTATATTTTTATGTTCTTTAAACGATTTTAAAAAAATATTAACCAGTTTTCGCTTTTTAAATTTAATTTATAATGAAGTTATAAGTATTGTAAATATGTATGTATATGTAAAAATTATTCAGTTGCTCTGTATTCTGCTCGCACAATGGTGAAGGGTATATAAGATTCGGCACTGCCGAATAAAGCACTCTTACTTCTTTTTTAATAATGATATGCTTCATATTGACTATTAAATTAAATGCAAATTACGTTATTTTCAAGTTATATTTTTTCAAATAGAATTTAGGAATTTATTTCTCATAGTGAGTAACATTTATTATATAAATAAATAAAATTTTCATATTATTCGAATGTGTATTATAAAACAAATGTCGGTCGTGCTCGTTGATTACAGACGTGTTTTTTTTAACTCGGCATACGATTTTAATTTATTTTTCAACATAAATATTTATATATGTACCTAAGCCCATAAATGAAATTCCATTTCAACGGACAGACGGACATCGTTAAATCAACTTCGCTCCTCATAAGGACCCAGAATATATATACTTTATAGCGTCTAATATCAATATTATCGAAATTACAAACGGAATGACAAACTTATATATACCCCATTCACCACCTGTGGTGAAGGAATGGTTAGGAATGGTTGACATTTCGAGCTGTAAACACTAACAATGCAATGCAAAAACCCCTATTTTGTTTCTTTTGTTTTTGTATTGTTGTAGTTCCGACACCACCTGTAGTTGAATTTCTTTTATGTAGCTGCAATAAAGCGAGGTAGTATTAACGAGAATCACGAGGATGATTTTCGTAAAGTAATTACAAGATTTGAAGCTCTTAATAAAAGCTTTTAACCAACTGAAGAGCAGTAAAGGTCGTAAAGCTTAAAACACGAAATGCATCGTATTTACAGTTTGAAATATACATATTCTATACAGAAGAATCACGATAGAGGAGCCACACAAAAGAAACGGTCCCGTTCAATGTTTAAACTGTCAAGAATTTGCAAATACTAAGGCATACTGCTACTTACACCCTGTTTGCGTAGTATGTGGTGAATTAAATGGTCCAGTTCTTGTCGATAAGTCTAAAAACGACCCCAACGTAAAAAAATGTAGCAACTGTGGCGGTAATCACACTTCCAATTATAGAGGAAGCGCTGTATACACTATCGTCAAGCAGTCGGTTGGACCGAAAACTTATCCCCCTCAAATGCAGGTAATAAAATCGTTCTGGAACGGCAAGCAAACATATTTATGACAAACTGAGTCAAGCACAAAACTTTCTTCTACTTCGGAAACAGTTTGTGAAACCTTAAAAATGCCCAAACAATCGGAATTAATAGGCTGAGTGTATAAACGCGTTGCGTCTAAATACCTTTTTCCAATAATAAAACGTTCTCCTAACAAGTTTTCATAAAATTTTTCTATTTTAACAGGAATATTGGGTTTTATGCAGCAAACGTTGTCTGGATATTTTGTTGATAATGTGAAGTGTTCAGTAACGTATTTAATAATTTCGCCACTTCGCCTTTTTACAAACCCACACTGAAGTTCTTTTCCAAAGAGTTTTTGCCGAAAGTACCAAATTTTTAATTGTTCCAGAATTTGAGATGGTCGTTTTACTGTTTTTTGAATGCCTTGGAGAAAACTTTCGTATTTGTAAGCCGTAAAGTCTTGTATAAATCCAGCTTCCTTTACACATTGAGTAATATGAAGTAAATTGTGTACATTATATGTCAAATATTTTTCTGCATAAAGAAACTTAAAGTTACCTACGAAACGTTCAATTATACGTTGACTAAGATCCAGATTCTTAAGATATGTAGTTCTAGATAATAACATTCGGTATCCGCAATGAATTAATAGTAAATGGTTAAAAACATCTGATGGCACAATGTCATAAAACAGCGCAATTACCGAGTATAAAATAAAAAATCTAAATTCCACAGCTTTCCAGCGGCTAATTTCAGCAAAATCTCTTGGTTTTCTAGCAAACTCACATGGAACATAACACTTAAGTTGCGCAACACGAATGGAAAGTTATGTTTTAGCTTGCTTTATAAGCTTACATTTTAAGCATTTGTTGTTGAGAATCAAATTTAGAACTTTTCTAACAACAACTAAATCAATATTATGCATGGGATCGATGGGAAATTGCGAAACCATTCCTATTCCCAGTGATTCCAGCTCTGATTTTTGTGCTTGGAAACAAAGGTGATGATGAAATAAATCGCCTCTATTAGAAAAATCTGCATCCGTTCTCAATCGTGCTATTTGATCACTGTATACTACCACATTTTCTATACGGCGACACTGGTTCATATTTTAAGAAGGCGGCCAAAATTATTTGTTTTTATGTTCTCCGATTTTAAAATTTTTTTATTCATGTGAAAGTAAATACTAGTGAACCTCGGGAGCCAAAAAATTTCAACCCTATTTTAACTATTTTATTGAGAACAGGGTGGTCCGAAATGGACTTTCTCAATATTTGGTTATAGTTTTGAATTTCTGAGTCAATTTTTGAAGTTGAATAAGTTTTGTGTACTACTTTATAGAGCATAAGTCCTGCCCGTCAAAACGCGTCAAAAAAAAATCTATACTCTCTTGTAGTCCAGAATCTAACCTAAATTTCTATACCCCATTGTACACACATCTGGATACGGTCTTGCGAACTACAGCAATTTCTGTGACCCAAGGTAAGATATTCGGTTCAAAAAATAAGTCCTGCAAGGAAACATTACGGAAATTAAAGAAGGTGAATCTTAAAGAATTTTCGACAAATAAAGCAGTTCAGGCTACATAAATTATCTAGCACGTCAGCACAGAATACCACAGAACTGTCACGAGACGGAAGATTTTGCGTTTTTTTTTTGTCTCTTTTTAAGAAAGCTGCCCTTTTTAATTTCTCTTTGCATCATCTTTTATGCCGCAATACAATGAACACAAAATTTATTTAGTTGAGATTTATTTGCAAAGCTTTTGTAAAAATTAACTTTTAAGTTTACCACAACACAAGTAAATAATATTTAAGTAAATAAATAACATTATAAAACAAAAAAATATTAATAAATACTTTTTTTTGCACAAAACACAACATATGTTGAACTAATGCATTTTTTTTAACGTGGTCTGTGTTTTGTTATTTTTGTTTTGATCATGCCATTAGTGTTGATTGTTGTTGCCTGTTTTTACACATTGCCACTTCACCACCAAAAAAGCTTTCTGTCTTTTTCTTCGAAAGCTGCCCTCGCAACTGATTTGGGCCTTTTTCACACGTCACTTTTTTCAGTTCTGTGGTATTCTGTGACGTCAGGTTATCAATTAATTTGGAGAAGGTAAAGGTATTGCCATTGTTATGAACTTATTGTGGGTGTTAGATTTCTGAGTAAGTTAAAAGGTTAAACATTAGTAAATAGCCGCAACATAAACTACATAGTTTAATTACCTGAAAATTGCAACTTAATTTTAAAAAATGGAAGAGCAGGTAAATGGTAAAAAAATTAGCATGCAGTTATATTTTACGTGAAAATTACCTACATGTTACCTGTTAATTTATTGCCGGTATGTTATCCTTTAAAAAAGTGTGAAAACAGGGGTTTTTTTCTTAAATTGGGTTATGATTTGGAATTTGGCCCGTTAGGCGCAACAGTGAGAAAAAACAAAGAAAATGTGGAAAAAAGGAAGCAAACAAAAAAAACAAATTCAAGAAAAATACCTTCACCTAGGCCTTATAATTGATCAGCCAAAACAAGGAGAAGGAAATTCAAATGATGGAAACACTGCAAGGAGATTCTTTTCCGATCCAGAAACTGCAGCATCTATCACAGGAGTACATTTTGAATTAATAAGACGATTCCAGATCATTTTACAAGTTATATCATGTAGCAGAAAGATAAATGCAAAAAAATTTGGCCAGTATGCAAATAAAACAGCAATTCTTTATAACAAAAAATACTCTTGGAGACATATGCCAACCACAGTTCATAAAATTTTATACCATGGGGAACAAATAGTTCAACACAATATGCTACCAATTGGAGATCTATCTGAAGAAGCGCAAGAAAAAAGGAACAAAGACTACAGATTCTTCCGCGAGCATAACACAAGAAAAATGTCCAGATGTTGTACTAATGAAGATCTTATTACTATTTTGTTGTGCACATCAGATCCATATATATCCAGTATTCGACAAAAATGGAAATCAACCTCAATCGAATTAGAGGAAGAAGCTAAACAACTTCTGGAAAATGAAATCCAAAGCTATTTAGAAGAAGTCCAATTTGAAAGTTCAGAGTCCCGTTGTCATTCTTTACACCGCCCGATAATAGCATTTTAACTTCTGTTACAAAATCATGTAGGTAATCATCTATATTATTTGGCTTATGGGCTCCAAGATATGAACCTATTAAAAAAACTAATGACTTCTCGACATTCGAGAAGTGACCCAAAATAGGCCACAGAGACATTGATGAACTTTTAAAAAGCGGAAGCCCATCAATGCCGATATTAAGGATTAATTCTTTATAATTCTTGAAAAGCAGGATGTTGTCATCTATAAATTTTTTAATTCCAATGTGAACGTAGGTACCCGGTTCTACTGTTCTCATGTTAAGTTCTATATCGGTTTTCACTAACGCCTTTTCACATAGCGGGACATCAAGATTTTGCTCATGCAATATTTTTAATAGAGCGCGTGTGGCTCTTGTTGAGGGCCGAAAATGTATGTACCAATCAGCTAATTCGTTCTTCAATGAAGGCCTTTCAACTTCATTTATTAATGGCATTTCAATATTACTTATGGACGAGTTTGCTTCATTTTGTAAAATTGTAACCTTCTTAGTATTTTTTTCCTGTTCTTTATTTACAAAATCAGTAGAGGAACACATTTCTTTCCTCTCCTGCGCCGCCAATCGTCGTAGATGACGCTTGCTAAATCCCTCCATTATACTGCTTATTTTTTATTTTATTAATATTATTGTTGCTTTTTTATTTTATTATTATAATTTTTTTATACATATATATTTTAAATTTTAATTTAAACAAACTTTAATAAAAATTATTTTAAAAATCACATTTATTTTACCTGTAAACTATAAACACTTATGAAGTTTTGCTTCTTCTTTTTTGACATGATACTCACAACACACTTTATACATTGCATTGTAAGCAACATTGCTTCTGCGACAAGTGCAATGAGAAAGTGTGTTACACTCAATTCTATACCACGATTAGCTTACTTCCTCTCTGCCTGTAGTACTGTTTCATGTACATTGTACAATATGAAGTAAGTGAAAGCATACTCTGTGTTACAATTCCACTTACAATTCTGAGTACTCGGAATATTAGTCACTGGGAAAATTCTTGTCGTAGAAGTCATTTTTACCGCCCAAACAATTTATTTGCGAATAACTTCATCACTTGCGAAAGTTTAAGCAAAAATTGCTTGCGCAAGTTCCATCTCAAGTTCAAACTGGCAGTTGGGTCCTAAAATGTTGGTATGTTCGTAAATGCATCACTGCGCTGCATTAGTGATTTCAAATGTTTGTATAAATATCAGTGAAGTAGATGGGGACCAAGAAATTGTCAAATACTACACAAAAATAATACACAATAAAACAGATTATATTAATAATTTTTTTTATCGGCATTAAAAAAAGTTTGCTTTTCTGATGCAGCGCAGTGATGCATTTACGAACATGCCCTGTTTTTTGGAACAACGCATTTATTGATCGATTTTAACAATGCGTCAATTAAAAAAGGGAACGGTACAGCTTTCAGCTAAAGTTTAAGCACTCTTACTATTTTTTTAAATTTTTGATTGTTTGGGTGGTTTTTACTTTTTGCCAATCGATACCGATATTCAAAAAAAAAAAAAATATCGCCGATATCATTACCGATACGCATATTGAATTTCAATTCATGATAAAATTACCAAAAATCAAGTCTTCAAATATTTTATTTGAAGAGAGTAATAAAAAAGTCCTTTTTAAAGATAGCGACTCAAAACATTGTCTATTTAAAAATGAATGCTTTTTCAAGAAGTGTTACCAAGTTAAATAAAATCCTAGAAAGACACCAGCAACAGCATCCATTTGCATATCAACAACCGCCTGTCTCTTATCAACCACAGCCATATCCATATCCACCTATACCAAATTTATCTATCACCAGCTCAACCACCATCTCCACAACCACACACACCAAATTTACCACCAGCTTAACAACCAAACGTTGGACAACACAACAACATTGATTAATATCTATTTTTATACCCTTCACCACATTTGGAAAAGGGTATATATAAGTTTGTCATTCCGTTTGTAATTTCTATAATATTGATCTTAGACCCTATAAAGTACATATATTCTGGGTCCTTATGAGGAGAGAAGTTGATTTAACGATGTCCGTATGTCCGTCCGTCTTACGTTTGATATGTGTTTTCCGGAGACTCCAGACATGGTTGTTTTACATTTATGTCACATATAGTCCACCATATCTTGCTATTAAAATTCAGCAAGATCGGTCCACAAATGGCTGAGATATGACCAAAAAACCACGACTGCCTCTAATTTTTAGTAGAAAATATAATTTTTTTTTCATAAATCCCTTGTTGTATTTTTATTACTTTTTTCTGTATATCTGGAGAACGGCGAGAGCCAAAGTTTCCAAATTAGGTACAAACATTTAGGTCATAAATACACACCATCCCACAAAATGTGGGCGGGATTGGAGAAAAATATCAAAAATTTTATAAAAACCTGAATTTTTTGACCTATGGTTACGCCTTATTTTTAGTAGATTTTTAGTAGAAAATATTTTCTCAAAAACTCGGCAAAATTGGTTCAGATACGAAAAAGTTATGAACAAAATATACAATTTTTTTTTAAAAATACCCATTTTCGGGAACCATAGATCCTCCCGAGTCCAAGTTTTATAACCAAAATAACTGGCAAATTTCTTCTTTAACACGTCGGTATAAAAATCTGTCATATCGGTGAAGAAATAGCAGAGTTATGACCCAAATACTGAAATCCCAAAAATTACTGTTCTTTTTTTATAATAAAGTTTGTTTTTTATACCCTTCACCGAAGGTCCTACACCCTATAAAGTATATATATTCTGGGTCCTTATGAAAAGCGAAGTTCAAATCCGGTTGTCGTCTCTTCATCCCCCTCCCCCGTCGCATTTGTTTACATATACTAGCATAATGCCCAATATGATTTACGTTATCACCCTTCTTTATTATTTCATCTATTTAACGAAATAATTTTAACAAATAGAGACTAGGAATTTTTGTTTTTTTGCTACTTAAAAACTCGCCAAAAGAGATAAATCTGCTGTATGACAACAGTGCCTTTACAAAAAGAAAACAAACAAACACACATACATGGTACAAACTATTTTGGTGAATATAGGCCCCTATTACGGTTCACAACTCAAATAAGTTGATTTGTAATTTTTGTATTATGGTTTACAACTTTGCTATATTCCGGTGAACAAAAACATCAAAAATAATTACAACTCAACTGTGTTGAGTTGTGAACAGTAAACGGTCCATATTTCATTTTAATGATATTTAAACAGCGTTCCTTCCTGGTTCAGTTGTCTAGGGGGTGTTTTAAGTTAGAAACTGTAAGTTCCCTGGTTCGAATCTTGGTTTTTTAAAAAGAAATTTTTTTTTTTAATATTTTTTTGTTCTAAAAACGATTTAAAAAAAATATTTACCAGTTTTCGCTTTTTAAATTTCATTTATAATAAAGTTTTAAGTATTGTAAATATGTATGTATATGTAAAAATTATTTAGTTGCTCTGTATTCTGCTCGCACAATGGTGAAGGGTATATAAGATTCGGCACAGCCGAATATAGCACTCTTACTTGTTTTAACTTCTTTTTAATATTATTTTTTGCATAAAATTTTTATTTTGAATTTTTGTTAATTATGTATCTAATTTTTATTTTTTTTTCCAAAAAAATTATAAGTTATTTTATAAATTAGAAGTCCTAAATTTGGCCACAGCGCCAATAAGTAAATCGAGTAAATTGGCTAGAAATAGTTTTTGATGACTTTGTTCTACAGAAAACTAGCGCCCAATATTCAATGTCTATTAAATTATAGCTAAGGTGGCCTGCTATAACATAACACCCAATTCACCGAACTTAGTCAGAAGTCCTAAATTTGGGCCCAGAGCCAAATAAGTAAAATGGGTGAATTGGCTAGAATTAGTATTTTTTTTTGAAAACGTTGTCCTACAAAAAACTAGCGTCCATAAAGAAATGTATAATCAATTGCAGCTAAGGTGGCCCACTAAAACATCTAATTCACCAAACTAAGTCAGAAGTCATAAATTTGGCCCTAGGGACATATGAGTAATTCGGCTACAAACAGTTTCCTGAAAACTTTTTTCTACAATTACTAGAAACATTTTTTTGAAAACGTTGTTCACAAAAAACTGCCGCCAAACATGAAATCTATATTAAAATTTTAAAAAGCACAGTACATGTGTATATTCTTTAAAAATTTCAACATTTTAGCATAATATAAAATTAATTTAGATTAATAAATATACCTTGTTATCTTGACGGTTGCTCTAAAAACATGGAAACTTGGTAGCACCTATGTCAAATGTAAAACACTCATTTATTTTACTTTGTTTTAATCGGTGAGATAGGATTTTTTACTTTCTTCAAATTGAGTGAAAAAATAGTATGTTATCTACTTTGTTCTGTTCACGACGACTTTTTGAACACACTTATAAAATTGTAAAAAAAGGAAAATTGTTTTTTATTTTGTTGAAATTTATTTAATTAAATTTCTAAAAAAAAGGTATCGAAAAAACAAACGAAATCAATTTTTTTATAGGTATTTGGTACGTTATTTTTATTATACCCTCCACCACAATTAGTTGTGAAGAGGGTATACTAAGTTTGTCATTCCGTGTGAAACTTTTTTATTATTCATCTCAGACCCCATAAAGTATATATATTCTGGCTGCTTGAGTTATTCTAAGTCGATTTAGCCATGTCCGTCTGTCTGTCCGTCTGTTGAAAACACGCTCACTTTCGAAAAACTCAAAAGAAATAAACAAACTAGGTGTCAAATTGCTTGTAGTTATCCTAAGCAGTTTGGGATTGAATTTCAGCAAAATCGGTTCAGTAGGACCAGAGCTATGAATCAAAATGTGGAGCCACCACCTTCAAAAACTTGATAATTTTGTTACAAAAACTAACATAAATGATGCAAAAATGCACGGAATGACATAAGATTTTGCACAAGTCCGTTTTATTAGTCTAGAAATAACACTGTAAAATTTCGTGAAGATCGGTACATAATTTACCCTAGGCCCCATATATGCCCTACTCCCGGAAAACAGTTTAGTCTCCTAAAACCATAATTAATAACAAATCGTCACAGTTTAAGATAATAATAATAAAAAGACATCATACAGATTACTCCTTAAACATTCGAACTGTCGGTGGAGGGTGTCAAAGATTCGGCACAGCCGAATATAGCACTCTAACTTGTTTAGTATACATATATTTAATGAAAAAACTATCTAAAATTTAAGAAATTATTTTAACTGGACAAATTGTATTTGCGCTGGTAACTGGACAATCCAGGCCGTTTGGCAGCCCTAGTTAGGTGATAATTTCGAGAGCAGACTTTGGTAATCGCGTGCATGAAACAAAGAAAACAAGATAGTGCATTTAAATTTATGGAAACATTATTTTTCTGCGCATGTACGTCATAGTAGTAAATGATCACACAAACATAAGTTTGTAGTATGCTGAATGTTTGTTTACATTTAAATTGGTATGTTCGTAAATGCATCACTGCGCTGCATTAGTGATTTCAAATGTTTGTATAAATATCAGTGAAGTAGATGGGGACCAAGAAATTGTCAAATACTACACAAAAATAATACACAATAAAACAGATTATATTAATAATTTTTTTTTATCGGCATTAAAAAAAGTTTGCTTTTCTGATGCAGCGCAGTGATGCATTTACGAACATGCCCAATCTCTTTACTATAATGACAAAAGATAACGGACCTGCGCAATGCGCTATCTTGTTTTCTTTGTTTCATGATCGCGTGTTTGTCGCAAAATGCATGTTGTTGTACATATATCAAGGCCAATTAACTACAGGTGGTGTCGAAACGGCATCTGATTTTGACAGTTGTTTATTTGTTTTGATTTGTTAGTGTTTTGCTAATAATGATTGATATTTCAAGCTAATGACACTTACAATGCAATGCAAAAAACCCTATGTTGTTTCTGTTGTTTTTGGATTGTTGTAGTTCAGACACCACCTGTAGTGGAATTCGCCTTGTACATATCGTCGTTCGTAAACTATTGTGTTCTATAATAAATGTAAAATAAACCCTTATATAACACAATAATTTACGAACGAAGATATGTATATAAAACATTTTTATCGACGTTAATATTGAAATGCAAAGCGACGATGCCAAAATATGTTCCATAATACCGTTGCTACTAATGTTATTTTAAAACGAGAAAGAAAACTATGAAAATATCAAGTCCTTTTACTAGCGGATTTTCCAGAAATAAAGCATTTCGAAACTGAAAATATTTAAATTTTTGGCAAAAATATATCAAAAATTAAAGACGAAATGGATGAACTAATGTTTCCTGGCATTTCACTTTATCGATACCACATTCCTCACCATCAATTCAACGCATATTTTCAAATGCAAAATGATGTAAAAAGGAAAGGAAGAAGTTATTTACACGTAGAAACTGTTTTAAGTTTAATAAAAACTAAACATCTTTTAAAATTAAATAATAGTTTGATCTCTTAAAGTAAATTTGCTATATCTTATACCACTGAATTAAAAGCTAGTTTTCCATCAACAATTAATTTCAGTGTATTTATCAAATGTGAAGAATTAAGAATTTAGCACTACATACAGAATTCTTATTAATGATAAATTTAGTATTCCCGTAAATAACATTGATAAAAGCTTTTATTTTAAAACATTGTTGTTTTAAACTTTATTTTAAAACTAAGTTCTAAGTATGTTTTATACATATGTAAAAGTCTAAATAATGTAACTTTGCAATTACAAAATATTGAAAAACGTACCTTGCGCTTATGTATAACAGAAATATTATTAACATGTGTACCTTTAATATAAAAACTGTATGTTCTTAAATACATAGATAAAGTAATTCTAATAAAATTTTTTTTTATTTTTATAAATGAAATGCGAAAAAGTACTCTTTTAGTTGACGTCTAGTACCTTCTTAATATATCAATTTTCCAACACTGAACTGCAATGTCAGTTCAACTTTGGCTAAAAAATTAATATATGTAGCATCAAAGTTCAATTTTGTCCGGACAAAAATTTATATACAAAATTTAAAAAAAAGAGAGAAGAGAAATAAAAAATTGAATCATGCCGAAATATTTACGCCGCCATTTAGTTAATGTAGCAGATGTAAAGCCCTATAGTTTAAGAAACGCTAGCGACTTCAGGCTTATATTTTCCTTACATAACTTTGATCAAAACCTACTCTGTTATGGATGATCCAAAATTTTTAATGTAATCCCCGAAGACCTGAAAAATAATCATCTATGTTACACAAAAATTTTGATTTAAAACTATTTATATAAAATTTTGTAATAATTGCAATAGATATGCAAAATAAAGAAAGAAACAATAATAAATTATGATAGCAGCAACCCAGCGGGAAAATGAGGAATTGATTACATAAAGAATTTAAAAAAATAATTCATTATTTTCGAAAGAATAATAATGCATTCATTGATTACCACGTATATTTCCACATTTGCATAACAAGGAATGTATTGTTTTTGTTTGTGACTATTATTCGTGGTTTTTATATATTTCCTTAGTGAAAATTCGTTATTTTTTGCTCCTTTTTAACATAAAGGATGCATTATTTAATTCATTCACAGGATGCGTTAAAATAATTTATTACAATTTTAAGACATGTTCTGTGTTAAGAACAATAATTTCTGGATTCAAATATTATACAAGATATGTATTACATTCTCGATTCCTATTGATTACATTTTCCCGCTGGGAAATTGCTGGTTCACTCTCTTGAAGTCTTAACCGTTGTCTTGAGTTTTAAGGAGAGGGAGGAAAATAAATGGCATTCTCTTTTCCATTTTCTTTTAAAGCTCACTTCTTGACGGCTTAAACTTGATGAGTGTGAACCAGCACAAATTCATGTGAAGACAATACACTTTGTTGTTTGATTACTGCGATGGCATGTGAAGACGGTGTGTAGTATAGATGGTGGCATCTCTAAAAGTTGATTTTAACTACGCGGCTATATTAAATATGTGATTTTTTTGATAATATTGACAGCACTTTTTAAAACTCGTTCTTTACGAAGAGCTTAACAAGGCACACCTCGTTGCGTGATTTATTTTTCTGGCTTACTAAAAATTATATTTTATATACAAAATAAATAATTTACTTTATTAAAATAAAGCCTTATCGTTACTGATTGTTAATAAAAAAAAAAAAATAAACAAAAAACTAAGAGTTTTATGCTCGTGAAAATACAAGTATTTGGAATTGTATACGTCGTTTGCGTAAGTACAAGCTAATATTTCGTGAATTATAACCACACAATGGTTTATTATTAAAAATTTGTAAAATAAGTGTGTGTGTGTAAAGTTTTTTTGATTGTGAATGACGCGATGTGGCCAAAAAAACTAATTTAAAGTATTTTTCAATTTAATAAATTAAATGATGTGTGATTTGCTGTTTGGTAGATTTGTAATTTTATAATTTATATTAAAAAAAAAACTATTTTTAGTGTTAATATGGCAATATTTTGTGTATTAAAAATTTTTATTCTATGTAATATGAAAGATTGTGTGGCATCACATTTAAAAAAAGGTTTTTCAAAATATCACGCGAACAATATGTTTTTGAAAGTAAAATGTATTATAGCCATCTTTAAACAAAAAACTATAGTATGTTTTAATGAAATTCTATGAGATGTAATTCCGCAAATAAAATAAAAAACAGTGTATTTTCCATTCGGCAATATTTTAAAAATGGACTCTATGTAATATTCTTGCTAGTCTGGCAGCTCTGTTGAAATGTGATTTCATTATTTTTTTTTGATTTCTCTTTAACATAAAAGTTCGTGACATCTGATATAAAATTATCACTGATAACTTAAATTTGTGTGGGGTAATTTTATAATACAAAATTGCTTGATTATAAACAAGAATAACAAAGAAAGAAAACGGTAAAATTTCAAAAGTAAATCGGGCCACAGCGTAAGCGTAGCACTTAGAAGTGCATAGTCTTTACGTATGATTAAATTATAGATTTAATCATTACAACCCTGAAATTTTATGTGGTGTAGTGCGAGGCAATGCATTAATATTGCAAAATTAATGTTCTTAAAAAACCCACAAAACTATTGAAATTATTTAATATTTTAACTAAAAAAAGTAAGGTAACACTTCATTTTAATTTAGAAAGGAAACATATTTTATCAAAATATTTAGATTTTAATATGAAAAGTTATTTATGGCTTCCATTTAAAAAAAGAGAAATTTTAATTATGATTCGTGATTTAATTGTTAAAATTTAGTGCAAGAAACTTTTAAGATACCCTATATAAATAACTTTATTTAAATGTAAAATTAGGTAGGTGTAAAATGTTAAAATAAATTTCTTTGGCTTTTTTTTATCTCTTATTTATATATGTATATACCTACATATGTATGCTTTCATAAATCAGGTTACTGCGAAAAATATCGTACATTAAGGTTTTATTTTCTTACCATTAAAATCTTTAATTTTTTCGTGTATAGGAAGATTTGTGATCACTTATTTTAATATTCAGGTTAGTTGTAGCGATTTTATTTTTTATATTTTTTAACACATAATTAACGATGATCTTGTATTTAAAATTCTTCTTGGCTGTTATACTATTGGTCGTAGGTATAGGGTGTTTTTTTCAGTGGTATAGAACTTCGAATTGAAATAAAACACAAGAAAATCGTTTTAATGACCATCAATTTGGCTTTATTGGAAGGATAATTTTATGCCATTAATGTTTAAATATGATTTCAGGCATGTGGCCGCCGCGGCTGGCTCGAATAAAGCCAATTCTACAGGTCCAATTTTCAACCACTTTTTCGAGCATATGGGGCCGTATGTCGGCAATAACGCCACGAATGTTGGCTTCCAATTCCCCTAACGTTTCTGGTTTGTTGGCGTAGACGAGCGACTTCACATATCCCCAAAGAAAATAATCCAATGGTGTCAAATCACACGATCTTGGTGGCCAATTGACAGGTCCATTCCGCGAAATTATGCGCTCATCGAATGTTTCCTTCAATAAATCGATTGTGGCGTGCGCTGTGTGGCATGTAGCGCCGTCTTGTTGGAACCACAACTCATCCACATTCATGCCATCCAATTCGGGAACAAAATAGTCGGTTATCATGGCTCTATACCGGTCTCCATTAACGGTAACTGCCTCTCCAGCATTATTTCGGAAGAAGTATGGCCCAATGACTCCACCAGCCCATAGAGCACACCAAACAGTCAGTTTTTGTGGATGTAATGGCGTCTCAAGGGTCTCATGTGGATTCTCTTCACTCCAAATGCGGCAATTTTGCTTGTTGACGTAGCCATTCAACCAAAAATGAGCCTCATCACTGAACAAAATTTTGCGATGAAAATCAGCATCGAGATCAATCTCATTTTCGGCCCATACACCAAGCGTTGTTCTTTTGTCAACCTGTTCATGATGAAATGGCAAACCAAACTGAACATAAATGACATTAGAGTTGCCAGATTTGACCACAAAATGCCAGTTTTATCTCTATTCGAAAAACAAACCTGTAAAAAAAACACCCTTTAGTTATCACCTATTTTTTTCTTTTAATCTGGTTTTAGGAATGTTATTCTCTAACGAGTCTATATTAAAATCACTCGTAGTAAGACATTTATCATGAGCATTAATTATTTCCATTTTACCTTCAATGAAAACAATTTTTTGGCGATTTTTGCTTTATGGTTTAAATTAAAATTTTCTATTATTTTTGTTTGCCAGTTATTCTTAATGTAGAAACGTACACCATCTGTATGACTTGACGCACTGTCACATCGATTCGTGTTATTGCTGATTGATAATTCAGAATTTTCAATCGTATCTGTTATTTATTTATTTATTAAATAAAGTAATACAAAACCTTCCAGGCCAAAATATAAATATGGGCATTTCCATGAGAATGTCAACCACGACTCAAAAAAATTAAAATGCTTGAAACTTTTTTCAAATATGGTAGAAAGGAAAACAAACATCCAAACTTTACTATGCAGAGGTACTTATGTATAATTAATTACAATTTTTAAAAAGTAAAACATAAAAGTTTAAACTGATTTTATCTTTGATTCATACCTATTAAGTAACTGCACTGCAATCAACAATTTTCAATTTTCTGCCAATTAAATACCAGATACTGGTAACATTGGAATTAAACTTTAAAATTAATGTTACAACAGTAATTAACAAGATCCATTAGGAAAAACCAAATATATAGTTTGATTAGCGGTATTTTTTTTGTTTGTTTGTTATGCTTTTCTAATGTCACGTACGTGGTGAAAAACATCAAAATAAAAGTTGAAAGCAAGATATTTGTTGCAAAAAATATTGGTCGGATTTTTTTTTTTTTAAATTGGTATAAATTAAATTTGTTAAGCTTTTAAAGGTCGTCACTTACGATATTGTAACTACTATAATGCAACTAAATGCATCATCTTATTATGTTGGTATTTAATTACAATTTCGTCCAAACTTATTTTATTGCATTCAAAATCATCTAACCAAATATTATTGGAATCGGTCCATATTTGACCATAGCTTTTAATGCCATAACTTCCTTACAAATCTTGGAATTTACATACATACACATTGGCGGCAATGACACGATAGATACTATGCCATGACAAAATGTTGAGTTGGTATGTAGGTCTAAAATAACCATATGCTCCATATAAACCCTTTTCCTTAAAACGGTTTAAGGGCAAACAAATCTCATATAGATGAAGATAACTAAATAAAATTCGGCACAAATAACTTTTATATAACTCTTAGCCTCATAGCATAATTCTGTTCTGGCGACCTGGATTGGCCATGGGTCCCAAGTGTACCAAACATTTTTTTTAATTAAATGGTGAAGGGTATCATATGGTCGGGCAGGGTTCGCAGATTTTAGTATATTTTTACATTCACCCCAAAATAACCCGTTTCTTGTCACGTACGATATGCTCTTATTTTGGCCGATATTTTGGAAAACAAGGTTCCGAATTTTATAATATTTCTTTTCATATATAGTAACTTCGTAATGAAACAATGATAAAAAATGGTTCCAGTTACTACTATTTTTGCAAAATCTTTTTCTCTCGGAAGGCGTACAAATGTCACGTACGATGACATGGAAATGCCTATATGTACATAGTACATAGTACATAGTAATAACAAACACCTTTAGTTCAAAATAAATTCAACTAAATTAGCAATAAAAAAAAAACATTTTGACTCCCCATTGACATTTAACAAATATATAAAAGGAACATCCAAGGAATCTGTAAACATACCCCGAGACATGATCCCAACGACGAACGTTATAGACAAACCTTGCAATCACCAGTACAACCTGAGACTATCTCAATGCCATATAAAACTTGAGACATAAGAAGCGAATGCGCCAGTCTTTGTTTAACATATAAGAGAAGATATATGTATAATACCCCAAACTCTACCAGATAAACTGTCTATATGACGCTCAAAGGAAACATTACTATTAAGAATTACACCTAAGCATTTATGATGACTAACTACCTCAATATCATCGTTACCCAAAAATAAGCAAACATCCAGAACGCCTTTGTCTTATATGTATTTAGAACTAACGAGTTTCTAGTAGTCCATTGCAAAATACTTGTCTTTTACTGATTGAAATTTGTTGTGAACTCTCCTATGTTAAGAATAAAAATTATAAAAAAATGCATCTCTGATGTAATTATTGTTTGAAATTTTTCGAAAAACAATAACAACGTATCATGACGGTTGTATTTTTCACAAAATTGGTACGACTTGTGTGATGGTGTAAAGTACCCTTAATTGATATTGTTTGCTATTAAGCTATTCGTTCAGCCTCCAATCTTTTTTTGCGTTGCAAAACATATCAGTCTCCACATCTGCAATCATGATGAGTATCAAATTTTTATTTAAATTCAAACGTTATTTTGCTATAACACATTTTGTACATTTTGATATGTTGTTTTTACATTTTTCTAAAAGTGACCAGTTGTTTTTCTTAGTTAAATGGTTAAATGCCCAACATTTAAAGCATTTGAAAAAATTACAACTTTTATAAACCAGATGCATGAACCAATTCAATCTTTATTAATGTGTTTTCTTATAATATAGTCAAAACCATTTCCATCTGTTTCTATGATAACATTATACACTCTTGAAGTCAAGGCGAATTTACACCTGGTGACCTTAGCTTGCTACGTAAGACACAGCTGATAACTAACCATGTGCCAAAATGGTATACCGTTCTGGTGGTTCTGAGAAATCTTTCATAAATTCTATAGTTTTCACTTAGAATTATGAAATTTTAAACGTTTTTAAATTATTACATTTCAAAACACACTATTTAAATTTAAAAACAAAATGAAATATTGGTTAGAATTTTTGACTACAGTATTTTTACAGTACATTTTGCCACAACGTTATAGTACTTTACAGTGTTGTATCCGTTTTCAAAATAAGACCACCTTGTATGAATTCGCCTTGCTTGGAATTTTATATGATTTATAAACTTTGAATTTTTTTTTTTTGTAAAAATAAAGAAATAAATAAATATTTTTCTCTGGCTTGTTGTTCTCATTTTTTAGAACTTTTATTTCGTTTTCATTTCCCATTTTCTCTTTGATCTCATCAGCTTTAGCATTACGATCATTATCAGTTAGACACCTTATAGCATCATTACTTTTTGTGATCATCCTTTTTCCATGTACATTAAGCAAGGACAGACATTGGCTGACAATTTAATTTCATCGGCCGAAAATCCAATTTTTTGTTATCGCCGATTTCAAAAATACTTATGCCATTCGATAGCAAATATATTAGAACATACGTATCCAAAAAACTGGATCAAAATATTGATAATTGTGGGTTTGGCGTGCTGGTGGAAACAAATATTTATTCCCACAACACGATAGTGGAGAGGGTATTATGCATTTGTGCGGATGTTTGTAAAACCTTAAAATATTGGTCCTAGACCCACCTGATCTACATACTTAAAGTATGTAGATCAGCTCAGACTCACTTTCTGAGTTGAATTAACGATGTCCGTCCGGCTGGATGGCCCTTGAAAACCTTGTGCGCAACGTACAGGTCGCAATTTTAGAGATAATTTGATGAAATTTGGAACACTGCTGTTATGAAAGAACACGGGAGCATGAAGGGTCGGGAGAGTGGCTTGTGGACCTCTAAGATTGGTAACCTCGGATATTCAAACTTTTAAAAAAATCGCCAAAAATATATTTATGGACTGCAAAAAAATAAGCTTAGTTGAACTACAAAAAAATCTGTTTAAATGTTTAGGTTATCTCCTTTGCCTTTAGAGATATTCCGATAAAACGGAGTTTTTGGGTTGATTGGATAGATTGATTATTTCATGGTGGATAATGAAAAAATATATTCACTAAATTATCCTAGGTATTGTTAAATGCTTATGCATTTTTATATAAGTATAGGTATGTACATATATACGACGCGAATGTACATTATGCGCCCCATACACGGTTCAATTCAGTTGTCAACTGAGTCTTTCAACTCAGTTGACAACTTCATCAACTGAATTGAAAGATTTTAAATTTATTTTAAAATTTAATGAAATAAAAGACAATTTTTAAAATACTTAACTATAAAAATTAATTTTGACAGCTAGAGACTCGAGCACATACAGTACAATCGAATTGAAAGACTTAAGCTGTGTTCACATTATGTGTATTTGTCATGTGGAGTGTCACTTTTTCACATGTTAAATTTGTACATATCGTCTGAACCCCTCCAAACAATATCATGTGTTATTTCTCTGTGTGCAGTACACATGACATTTTTTATTTAGAACGAGTTATATTTTCAAGTGACAAACCATCTGACATCAGCTGTTTTTTATTAACAAAATTTTGTGGCGGCAAAAATTAATTGAAATTTTAATAAATATAAATTATAATCAATTTACAAGATTTTGTTTGTCGTGCTTAATTCTTAATAATTATAATAGTAAATAAAAAATAACCAGTTTTATTATTGAAAATGGAGGGAAAAATTGAAAAGGAATTAACAAAAGTAAGTACATACATATGTATTTTTTTATGACAATTTCCATATTTATTTTTATGAAAGGGAAATGGATTAATAGTTTTATGAAACAGGTATTGTTAGCAAAATTTTTATTAACCTTGCAGTAGCAGAAATAGCTTCCCGCATCTGAGTGTTCTGTCTCGAGATCAGAGGTGATACCTTCTCAAGCAATTCTTCAAAGGGCGAGTACGACATTCTGCAGAAACTTCTAAACGCCTTGGGATCTTCCAAACGTAGTTCATCCATCACCATTGATGTAATTCCTAGTCCTTTGTCCCTTCGCAGCAACCAGTTATGGCTCCACAACATTCTATTTCTTTTGGGTCTCCATTTTTTTCTTCTTCTTTTCTTTTTTTTTATTTTAATATAAGCTGTAATTACAATACTGCTGCACGCAACTATTTGATCAACCTTTCGTTCCATATTAAAATAAAATTTTTTAAGCACAAATTAAATTTTTATACACTCAGCTGTTTTAAGATTGTTTTTTTTTTATAGGTTATGTCAAGTGTACTTTACATACCAACATGTGAACGTGTAAATTACAAACCATATGTAAAACATAAATTTTGACATACACATGAAATTACATGTGTGTAGAAAAGTGACATTCCATATGACAAATACACACAATGTGAACACAGCTTTAGTAGTCAACTTGAAAAAATCAAAATCTTTTGATTTTTCTTCAACCAACTCGACAACCGTCAAACTAATCAATTGACAAAGCCATACACGCTTTGATTTGGAGAACAACCGACTCAGTTGACAATTGAATTGAATCGTGTATGGCCTGCTTTAGACTTACATGTAACTTTTAACAAGTTTTACAAATAGTAATATTGTCATCATTCTGTTTGATTATACATACTTATTTAACTCTTATCATTTTATTATTATAAAAATTATAATTTTCATTAGTAATTTCAATGAAGTTAAAAGCAGGGACCGTTACAGTTATAAGGTATATCAAAAAAGTTCTTTAAAGGGATGTCGATTATTTCAAAAACCGGTTTTTGAATAATCCGACTAGTTGCTATTTAAAAAATCGGTGTTCGGTTAAGTATTTAAAAAAAAACCGGATAACCGGTTTTATTCGAATAAATAACAACACTAAAAAACAAATTAGTTTTTGAAATAAAATTTAATTAATTTCATGTTTTAAAATTCCTCCCTTCAGTAAAAACAATTTAATGAAAATTAAATTTGATGAACTAAATCAAGCCTAGCTTAATATCAAAATTTCAGATAAAAAGTTAATTTGAATAAAAACAAAACAATTCACAAAGGTAAGATATCAAAAACACACATAAGGTCGCACTTTGTTTCCTTTTGTACAAACATTTCTTTATTTTTGCTTTGTTTTCAAGGAATGCAGACGACGATAGCGCTGCGTTTAAAACGGAGGAAAAATATTAAATAAATAAAAAGAATTTGGAGTAAAAAAAGTAAAGTCTTCGCTGAAATGATTACATTTAGCACTAGACCCCACTAAAAGTTTGACAAATATTCAACATGTCTGCAAAATATTATTTCTACAAACATGCTTACAATGTTTGTTCAAACAGCAAACACCCCAATTAAAAACACAAAATATTTGAACAAACGTAAAATTTTTAAATGTTTATCAAGCAATTTGTGTGACTTATTTTGCCCTTTAGCATTTTTAAAGAACTTCGGTTTTAAAAAAATAGCAATTAAATAAATTTGAGATATTCTCCCAACTTTATTTTCAATAAATTAAAATTTGTGGGTAGTTATGCATGTCTATCTATATGCATCAGCAGACTTCAACATTATTTTTTAAAAGTTACAAACAAAACCTCTTCGCCAAGATTATATATTTCAAATGTTTTTGTTCAGCATTCATTTTATGTAATATAAACTAGTAAGAGTGATACATTCAGCTATGCCGAATCTTATACACCTTTCACCATGGTGCGAAAAACAAAGTTTATATAAATGTCGTTCTTTAAATAAAAATAATTCAACGTTGTGACCCGCCCACTTGTCCAATCCAGCCCACATTTCGTCGGATGTTGTGAATCGATAACCTAATTTGGAAACTTTGACTTACCGTTCTGCAGATAGTCATAAAAATAAAATAAAAAAACGACAACAACAAGAGATTTTTGGGTAAAATTAGAGGCATTTCTGTGCCACTGTCCCAGGCTACAGGGCAGCAGGCTGAGGTGGCTGGGCGGTAGATTCCTGGGCGAATTAGGGGATGTCTCGGGTTGTGGACTCGAGAGTCTGATAGGATTCGTAATGAAGAAGGCCTGGCTGTGCGCGAGGGGACTGGGTGCTGGCCGCACGTAGGGCGAAATTGGTTGAGTAGGATTTCTCTTGGGTTTGGTCCGAAACTTTCTTTCCTATCTATCTTTTAAATCTGTCTTATGCTTTCGTTCTTTATTTCACCTACTTTCTATCTTTACATATCTATCTCTAAATAAGGCGTCACAATGGACCATATTGGACTCTGGGGGAAGGTGTGAAGGAGATTTCACACTAGCCTTTCTACCTACCTAGAGGCAGTCGTAGTGTTTTGCTCATATCTCAGCCATTTTTAGACCGATCAGGCTAGCAAACAAATCCAGTGCATATGTGACATAATTATATAACTAAAAAGTCCCCATCATATCTGGGGTCTTCGGAAAACCCATTTCAGTGGACAGACACGCAGACGGACATCGTTTAATAAACTTAGCTACTCATAAGGATCCCGAATATATATAGTTTATAAAGTCTAACATCAATATTGTAGAAATAATAATAACAAATTATTTTAAAAATGAGTACTTATACACATATAGAAAAATAAGTCTCTTTAGAACTACTTGGAACGGAGTCAAGTTATTTTTGGCGCGCATTTATGTCAAGCTTGTGGACTAATTAAAGGTGATTAATAATTTGTGACATCGAAGAACGTTTGCAACTTATAATTTTAGGGAACTACAGACATATTACTTTGTCTTTTTAATCCCGTTCAAAATATCTCCAGAGATACATAATTTTTTCATTTATAAGATTTTCTTTCGTGTGCTAAATTCCCAATTTTTTTTCTGAATTTTTATAATATGCTATATATTTTGCTTGCGCAACCATGACCATGCATCCAACTATGCTCACAAATTTTAAAAAATTTTCATTTCAAAATTGTGTTACAATACATGCCTTATATTCATTTCATTTTTCATTTTATTTACTTAATCGAGCCCATAGGGCCATATATGATTAATACAGTAATATATAATGATCACTTATTTTAATTTGTACAACAAATTCGTATTTTTAAGAATAAGAATAAAAAAAATTTAAATATTTTATATTTTTTTTTATAATCTATGAATTATTTAAGTATTCTAAAAACTTAGGTCGTATGGTTGATATTGCATAACTAAAAGTTTTAAGTTGTCGCGGAAGTCTATTCCATATTCTAGCTGACTTCACCAAGAAAGATTTTTCAAAAATACTATTATTTATTCTAGGTATGATAATTTCAGGGTTACGAGTGGAGCTAGAGAAACGAAAATATCCTAACACAGATGTAGGTTTACGTGTTTTTACAATTCGATATAATGTTAGTAATAGCCTAAAATCAATGAACTGTGGAAATGAACAACCTATGAAGTTAAATGAACATGACGACACAGGATCAAAAATTTTAACATGATAAATATATTGTAATATACGATTATATATTACCCGCAAATGATTAATATTAGCTCTATTAGTGCTGCTATATACTTCAAAACAGTAAAGGATATGTGTCATAAGTAAAGCATGTGATAATTTGATCCTTATAGTAGTAGGTATGTAGCAGTCCAAATTATAAAGAATACGAAGAGAATAACCAACTTTAGCAGCAACTGCCGATATATGTTTCCTAAAATTCAGATCCCTATCTAGTATTACCCCCAAACAATTAACGGTTTCAACAAATTGCACACGAGTATTTTCAAAAACCACACTCATAGAGTCTTCCGGGTTTTCAATAGAGCCAAAGACTATGGCTTTTGTTTTATTTGGATTAAATTTGAGTTTATTTAGTTCTGCCCACTCTCCAGCTCTTAAAAGAACATAATTTATGGTCTCAACATGACAATCTAGAAACTCCTTATTTCCTGTAAATAGCAAATTTATATCGTCAGCAAAGAGAAAAACTTGGCATTGTAGCAAACTAACATATTCAATGAAATCGTTCATATATATAAGGAAAAGTAACGGACCAAGTATAGAACCTTGAGGAATGCCGCTTGAACATATCTTAAACGATGAGTTATTTCCATTTAAGCCAACAAACTGTAATCTATTAAATATAAGCGCGTATATAAGTTTGCAAGAAGTACATAAAAAACCGAATCCTAAATACAATCTGTTTATTAACACGGTGTAGTTAACCGTATCAAACGCTTTACTTAAATCAAGTGAAACGAGGGTGGATATACATTTTCTATTCATGTTGTCACGAATCTTTTCAGTCATACTAAGCAACAATGAAGATGTGCTAGAGCCAGCCCGAAACCCGAAATGTTGGTCACTTAACAAGTTTCTAGTATCTAAACTATATAAAATTTGTTCCTTTAATATAACTTCAAATACCTTCGACAAACAACAAAGTATACTAATTGGTCTAAAATCTTCTAAATTAGAATGAAATGACTTCTTTTTTATTGGCACTATATGTGATATTTTCCATAAATCAGGAAACTGTGAGGTAGTGATTATTGTGTTAAAAATAAAGAGTAAATAGTGCTCAATATAGGGGAAAATTTTTTTTATAAATATAATAGGTAGCGTCAGGACCAATGGCATTAGATTTAATTTGAAATATAGAACTTAAAAGCTCTTCTCTGTGTATTACTCTGTGTATATTCTTTCTACAAGATTATTAAATCTCGTTTTACCTTGTACATAGAGCCTTTTTTTATTATTTTTCTAGATCAACTAAAAATCCTTGCTTTGTTTTGCCAAGAATTAATAATTCTTACTTAGAAAAATCATGTATGGTGAGATCTCAGAACCTTTGAATTGTCACCGTCAAACTTTAAACTAAAGCTGCTCAAGTTGTATCATCCATATATTCTTCTAAGGATTACTCAATTATTGTTAAATACTAATACATTAATCTTAAAAGGCCCTATCGGCTTGGTTAAAAACAGAACATAATAATAATTAATTGTTGGAGGATAAGCTAGTTCCTATGCATATTTCACTAGCTGCTAAAGATATTATGCAAATAAAACTTCAGAGTGAACGAGGATTACAAACACACAAGTCTCAGTTGCAACTATATCATATCTTAAACAAAATACCAACAATAAACAGTGAGTTTATCTTTTATTACATTCTCGACAACAGTAAGTTAGGTTAAGTTAGGAAGGGTTAAGCGACCAAGGGCATACCTCCACTTGGAGACCAATGCGGTCTATTGTGAATCCCATCAATAAAAAGAAAGAAGAAAGTAAAGAATTGACAGATAGATTTAAGATAGAGTCGACAAAATAAAGAACAAAACTGCCCTACAGTTCCCTCATCAGAAATAACCGTCCTGTTTTTCTGACGAACCCCAGTAGATTGACTGGATTACATCCAGCGATAGACCCCATCTATCTCCTAGCTATTTATGCCTGAGACCTAGGACAATGGAACAGTACATGCTCAATCGTCTCTAGCTCCTCAGCATCCTCGCATAATCTGCAGATGTCCGGTATGGTATTGTCCCATTTACTCCTAAAAGCCCTAACAGAACAATGACCTGTCAAGAACCATACGAGTCCTAAGACCACTCCTATCCAACCCTAATGGAACCCTGGTTGCCCCTGCGTTCAATCCGAGCCATAATACCCTAGACACCCTGTAATCCGTTCTATTCTTCCAGGACTAGTTAACGGCATTGCAGAATCTATTCCAAATTACCTCATAGTAGTGACATAATTTTACCCCCGTCCCTACTTCTAAGTCAAAATTCGAACCCTCTCGTGAGTTCGTCCGCCACTTGATTTACCATCCACCTTGCAGTGTCCGGGCACCCAACACAGCCTTATTATGAATACCTCCATGAGCTCCCTCAGAGCATTCCTACACCGTGCGGCCAGGCGGTATCACACCGTATAATTTGTCAATGCTCTGAGCGGAGCCGGACTATCGACGTTAATTGTCATCACAGAAACCCCTACGATGTGACCCAGTATCAACTCCGTCGCCCTCCAGATCGCTAGGATCTCAGCCTGAAAGACACTGCACTCATCTAGGAGTCTGAATGACTTTTTTACGTCAGTTTCAGCAATATAAACACGCCAAACTTCCCTATTCGGGAACTCCACTGGTGTTGTAATACCGTAGTCTAAGGTCATAATCCTTTGGTCTGAAATTCCCTCGATTATACTACCCTGATCAAGCAGACCCACTACGTACAAGATTCTTGCGTGATCATGTATGTGGGTAAAAAAAAATTTAAAGCAAATTGCTTAATTGTTTTCGAAATAAAATCAAAATAAAGCGATTTGCCATTTCAGTTTTTTGTGCACGGGCACTTTTAAATTTATAATCAAAGTCGTTTTTGGGAGTATATAATTTTTTCAATTAGATTTTGTTTTGTTGTTTTAAATTCCTAATTTTTCACATTCTGAAAAACTGAAATTTTTGAGATCAACTTTTTATTAAACAGAAAAAAATCATTTATTTAACAGAAAAAAACCATTTATATTTATATAAATTTTTTGTAATAAAAACATACAAACAGAAAAATTTGCATTAACAAGTATACTTTTTATTAAACAGAAAAAAATCATTTATTTAACAGAAAAAAACCATTTATATTTATATAAATTTTTTGTAATAAAAACATACAAACAGAAAAATTTGCATTAACAAGTATACTTGTTATATATACATATGTAGTTATATCAATGTACATATCGCTCCTTTATTGTAACGTAGTTGTTATTACTTAAGAAAAGTGATCCTTCATACCTTTTCTATATGTTAAGAAAATCGAAGTTATAGCAAAATAATTTTATTAAATCAGAACATAAGGGAACATTTTAAAAACTTTAATCGCATTTTTGAGGTATAACTTAGTTACAATAAAGGAGCTATGTGTGCTATATATTAACTAAAGGGTGTTTTTTTAAG
The DNA here is from genome assembly GCA_963931875.1 of Pollenia griseotomentosa. Classification (NCBI taxonomy): domain Eukaryota; kingdom Metazoa; phylum Arthropoda; class Insecta; order Diptera; family Polleniidae; genus Pollenia; species Pollenia griseotomentosa. The sequence continues at coordinate 13,488,225 of OZ007565.1, forward strand.
CCCGATAGAACTTGAAAAATAACACAAAAAATTAAATTGTAATCAAAATTTTTTTTTTATTCGAAAGATCAATACGTGACATTAACATTTGAAAATGATTTCGGGCATATGGGCACCGCGGCTGTTCTTGACGAAGCGCATTCTGGACGTCCAATTTTGGGCCACTTTTTCGAGCACTGCTGGCCGTATGTCACGAATAACACGAACAATGCTGGCCTCCAAGGCGTCAATTGTTGCTGGTTTATCAGCATAAACCAGTGACTTCACGTAGCCCCACAGGAAATAATCGAGAGGTGTCAAATCGCACGACCTTGGAGGCCAATTGACAGGTCCATTTCTCGAAATCAACTTATCGCCAAATTTTGATTTCAATAAGTCGATGGTTGCGTTCGCCGTATGGCACGTAGCGCCATCCTGTTGAAACCACATCTCCTCCGGATCAATGTCATCCATATTTTCAAACAAAAAATCATTGATCATGGTGCGGTAACGATCTCCATTGACCGTAACGCGAGCTCCGGCCTCATTTTTAAAGAAATAAGGTCCGATGATGTGTAGCATGTAACGGTCTAAATTTTTCCCTAGTTTTTACGAGCAATAAGTAGCAGTAGCATGCCTCCAACATCCGGCTCCTATCTCGTCGGCTAATGGGTGGATTCGTGGCTACTATGTCCCGATAATAAATTAATTAGAAAAGACCACAGAAAGAACGAGAAACAAATTTTAATTTGCATGCTTAAATTACTAACAGGAAAAGAAACATGGAACACCTAAATCGAAGTTAGTACATCACATAACCTTCATTATTGTATTTGTTGTGATTGATGTTGACACAACTTTAATAACCCTCCCAACCATGATCATGAAAATCTCTTAAAACCTATCTTTCATGATCCCAAACAAATCAAATTAACTCTACCAGTAGCTTTGCGGAAATCAAAAACCGTTTAATTTAGAAATTCATATTAGTAATGATTTATTAAGGAAAAAAAAACATTACCACTAACTTAAGTTAGGTAATAATACTAATTTTAGAATCTAAATTAAATTTAACAATTTAACCCAAAAGTTCAAGGTATATAGAAAATGATTTTTCATTTTTAAAAACAAAAAAAAATTAATCAGAAACCGAAAAAAATAATATAAAGCAAAAATCACAAAAAAAAAAGCTGAAACAAAAATTTTATTTAGGTATCCAACTCGGCTACCAACAAATAATGAAATAAATGTAAAATTCGTAATAAAATAATAAAAAGAAGTAAAAAAAATAATTTAATCAAATCAGGTCATCTGTGGGATTCGATCCCGGATCTCCAGAATTTATAGATTTTTTTTTCTTTTAATTAAAAAAATAGCATTTTACAAAACAAAATCAGTCGGAAAAAACAATTTACATTAAAAACCCGTTTTTCCATTTTTAAGTTTAATTTATTTAACAAAATAAAAAAACATTTCTTTAGTTCAATCTCAACGTTTTTATAAAGGCAATTTGATTTTATGTAAAATTTTAATAAAAAAAACCCGCTTAACAGCACTAGCTCAATTGAGGTGAAATGGATTTATTGTGGTAAATAATTCTCATGCAAGTTTACGGCAAATTCATTTTCGGGATTTGTAAATATGTATTTTAGGAATAAAAAGAAGAAGAACTGCAGTTAAATATTTATATAAATAAATGCATTTTCTTTAATAAAAAATCTATTTCTTAACATTTTCGCGACGTATTTGCACTCAAATTCATTAGTTTTTTATTTTCGATACGAAAATTCCATTTGTTTGAAACTTTAATTAGAAACCAAGTTTGTATATGTATTTATCGTTTACCAATTACCTACTTTACATTTTCCTTTTACAGAGTAATGTTATAGCAATTAATGTTATTAACCGAACGAAACAAAGTAAATTTTATTTGAATTTAGTCTTTACTTGGTAATTTTTAACGATAGATACATACATACAAATTTGGATTAGGAAATAGAAAAAAAAACAAAATGACTTACATACATGTTAGGGTTCCATCGTTGAAAGATCTTTCAGCCGGAAATTTGCTTGTATTTGTGAGGAAATGTGACATATGGATTTTAGCAGTATTATGTGGTGATATTTTCCATTTGAAGTTAAATTGTAATTCTTCTATTTTTTTTTTTTTTTTTAATTTATACTCAAATGAAATTAGATTAAGCAAAAAAAATGTTGGTCATTTTGATAATAAAAAAAAATACTTTTGTTTTTATTATTTTTTTGAACACCACTGTAATGTTAACAGCAGAACAACGTATAGCCGTAAATCTCACTAAATTGTTATTAACAAATTATTTACTCAATAAAAATTTGCAATTGGATTACTTTATTATTATTTACACTTTTTCTTTTGTCACTTCTTTTAGATTATTTTCTTAATATTTCAGTGTTTATTTTTGTGATTTTTGCTTTTACAAAATATACGTGCTTATATAGTTCTGACTACACAATTTAGATTTGTTTCACAAGTAATAAAAAATAAAGATTTCAAATTTAAGAAAGAAATAAAAAAATATTTTTAAATTAAGGCAAAAAAAATTTATATTCCCGCATACATTAAAGGATTGAGTTTTAGATAACAATTGGAATTGAAAGTTCAAGCTAAGTTTTCTTTCAATTTTCTATGATCAAAATAATGAATACATGTTAAATTTTCGGATTTAAACGGGATTTACTTATTTATCTGACACTGGTTTTTCATTTTGTGCAATATTTCACTGTGATATTAGGATTAAGATTATATTTTATTAAATATTTTGGTGATTTTAGTTCGTAAGTAGACAAATTTTATTATTTAAGTGTTCCCTTATTTTCTTTTTGCACGGCTGAATTTTTTTACTCTGTGTGTTTGTATGTATATTCTTTTATGTGATTTTAATTATAAGGCTTAAGTTTTTAAAATAAATTCACACTTATTTGGTTGGAAAATAAATCCCTTCACTTTTCACTTTATATTTTACCGCACTTTTTGTCCTATTTCTTTTATATTGGCCTATTCAGGACCATCCAAAGCAAACATTTTCCTCTAGGCTTAACCCCAAAGGCTCTTCCCAAAAACTCCGTATCCTTAGCCAAAATCCTGTCTCTAAGCAGCAAACAGTCGCAACTATAGCAAATTAAAATTGTATTAAATTTTTTTTTTTCCACCAATATCTAACAAACAAATATGTTTTATGAATTAAATAAAAATTAGATTCTTACCAATTTAAAGTGTGCCCCTTAGCCTTGAACGCAACAGAAATATTAAAATTGTCCAAGAAAGAAAAATGGACAGGTTTTGCTACAGTTAGCCCTTTTATACCTCCACGAAATGCCAACATGTTGGAAAAGTGGTGTTAGCATACATACATACATATATTCAGCATAAAACATAAACCACTAACTTCATACCAAATACCCAGAACTGCATTACCATTGACAAAATGCATGAACAAAACGCAGAGTGGTATTAATGTACGTAAATGTTAATTCCCATAACAAAAAAATCCCTTTTCCGATTCAACTGTTACAGATTCAAATTAAAATTTGAAAATAAGAAAATATTAAGAAATATCTCTCTTGCTACAAGCGCCACTACATTACCCCCCTGCCAAGATCAGATTTGTAGCTGAGAACCAGCAACAAAGTTGATACCGCTTGTAGCATAAATAAGTAATGCTTAGAAAAAAAACTTTTTAGGTGGTATGTAAAACTGCCTATTGCCGAAGGTCCTTTGCATGATATACCCCAAGTAAACGTCCACTCAGATCCTCCAATTGATAATAGCATGTTCCTGTTTTCTTCCGTATCCTAGCCTTAAGAAATGGTGGAGCCAATTTAGCGTTATATCCCCTTTCGAAATTGCTCTGACCGAAATTTCTCCTAAAGACTTCCTGTCCAACAGCAAAATTTACCTCTCTTGAACGAAGATTATAGGTTTTCTCATTTCGTTCTTGTTGTTTAGCTACACTTTTTGCAGCTCGAGCTCTAATAATATCAAAAGAATCTTTTCTATCAAATTGAATTGATCTGTCATCTAGCATTTCCAATCTTCTCAGCAGGGCATACGATATGCCATTCGTGATCATATGTTGACCAAATGCCATGTAATAAGGTGAAGTACCTATTGAAGCATGTACCGCTGACCTTAGGGCGCAACTGATACTGCTAAGATATTCATCCCAATTACTCTGGTCATGTTTTATATATGCCCGTACAGCAGCTAATACTGAACGATTTACACGCTCAGAAGCATTAGATTGGGGCGAATGCACTGCTGTGTAAACGTGATTAATTCCATAATTTTGTAATAATTTATTAAATTGGTTAGATTTAAATTGCGATCCATTATCTGATATTATCATTTCCGGAGTGCCAAAGGTATGAAAAAGTTCCTCTTCAAGGTATTTTATTATTGCATCGGCCGTAAATTTTTTTATGGGTTTTAAGAAACAAAACTTTGAAAAATGATCAACTACAATAAATATACCAACATTTCCATTCCTAGAGCGAGGGTAAGGGCCTAAAAAGTCTACATAGAGTTTTTGGAAAAATCTATGGGTCTCAGAAGTTTTCCCCATTGGAGGTCGCATGACAAAATTCGGGTGTTTGGTCCCCTTACACGTCTCGCAAGAGTTTACGTAATCCCTTACATCATTTACTAAATTTGGCCAAAAATAAAATCGACGAATACGCTCAAGCGTTTTATTTATTCCTCCATGTGCTGAAAGATGATTATCGTGAGCCTTGTGAAGAATGTCTTTTATTAGTTCTTTGGGAATCCAAAGTTTCCAGGCGAGATCGTCCTGCACCTTTTCCCCTGAACAGTGCTCCGTTCTTCGGTACAAGTATCCGTCAATAATTTTCAAGTCTGGAGTTTTATGAATATCTTTCCTAACCCTGTCCAAAAGTTCTGTATAGTCTGTCCCTTGAAAGTGTGTAGAATTTAAATCTACGAAAACCCCAGTCTCTTCTAAAGCAGACAATTCAAAACCTAAAATTTCGGATAAATCTTCAATGTTGGCTCTAGAAAGCGTATCAGGAACTACGTTACGACTGCCTTTGCGGTGTTCAATTTTAAAATTAAAGCCTTGTAATTTTAATGCCCATCTTGCCAACCGAGAACTTAAATCCGTTTGGGACATGAGCCACTTCAGCGAGGCATGATCGGTGATTACAGTAAACTCATGTCCTTCTACGTAAGCTCTGAACTTTTTGATGCTTAGCATAGCTGCTAAGCATTCTTGTTCGGTTACTGAATAATTACGTTGGGCTTGGTTGAGTTTCTTCGACATAAAGGCGATAGGAACTTCTTCACCCTCCGCAGTCTTTTGAACCCATAAACTTCCTATTCCAGTATTACTTGCATCACAGTGTATGTAGAAGGGCTGCGAAATACTGGTGTGGTTGTCAAGATGTTCTTTAACTCATTAAAAGCTTTTTGAGCCAATTCGCTCCACACAAATTTACGATGGCTTTTTAACAAATCTGTTAAAGGTGCAGTTACAGTGGCATAGTTTTTGATAAACTTCCGATACCAACCGGACATACCCAAAAATCTGCGAAGTTGTTTAACAGATCTTGGTTCTGGAAATTCTAAAATAGCCGAAACTTTATCGGGATCTGTACGAATAACCCCGTCCCCAACTATATGGCCAAGATACCGGACCTCCTTTACACAAAACTTCGATTTTTCGACATTTAACGTCAGGCCTGAAGCTCGAAATTTTTGACCCACTTCCCGCAATACCTGCAAATGTCTTTCAAACGTGTCTGTCACCACCAACAAATCATCCAGATAAACAAACACCTCCGTTCTCAATTCTACTGGCACCACCTTGTCCATTAATCTAGACATTGTCTGGGGAGCATTGCAAAGGCCAAAAGGCATAACCTTGTAATGATACAAGGGGCGACCAGGAACGGTGAATGCTGTCTTATCTTTCGATGATTTATCGAGAGGAATCTGCCAAAAGGCATCCTTCAAATCAAGGCTAGAAATATATTCAGCTTTTGGCAACCTAGATAAGATACCATCAATCATAGGAAGAGGATACGCGTCCTTAACAGTTACAGAATTGACCTTACGGCTATCTAAGCAAAGCCTAACCTTCCCAGGTTTGCGGACCAATACAATAGGTGAAGACCACGCACTATCAGATGGCTCGATCACATCCATCTCTAGCATTCGATCTATTTCCGCGTAAATTAGTTTTTCGATGGCTGGGGAAACGGGGAAATGACGTTGTTTTATTGGGGCCGCACCACCTACATCAATAATATGTGAAATAACACCAGTTCTGCCCAAGCCCTCTTTTGCAAATGACGGAAATAAATTGATAACATTTTGTAATTTTTGCTGTTGGAAGATTGAAAGATTTCTTTGCTCGAAAGTTTCCCCTAAAGCATTAAGGTATGGGTCGGAATTATATTTCGAGTCAAGACCCGTTGGTAAAAGGTTAAAAAGCGACCAAAAATCAATGCCAAGGTAAAGGTTTTGTGATAAATTTGGAATTAAATATAATTTCATTTCTTTCGTTTCCCCACGAAATGAAATGTTAGTTTTAATAACACCAACAACTTTTTGTCCCTTGCCATCTGCAGTCCTAACAACTGAGTTGATTTTCTTAAAATTTCCATTTTTTTCCAAAAAATCTATTGCCGCCTGTGCACCCAAACAACTAACCGAGGCTCCTGTATCAAGTAAACCAGCCATTGTTTTGCCAAAGAGCTGAACATCAGCATACGGCCGAATATCATTAGGTTTGTCGTAAATTGTACTTAAAAGGCTACGGCGCGTGTGCTTTATTTCCTTCCAATAGTTGCGCATTCGCTCAGAAGAACGTTGTTGTTTTACATAAGGGACTGGTTCATTAAAAATTTCATTTCGCCTCGCATTATACTCAGCCAGTCTAATGTGAAATGGTTTAAGGTAAGTGGGTGGGCTGGAAGATATAATTTTACTATTATTTGACGAATTATCAGTTTCACGGTCTGGTAACACTCTTTCAAATTTGCTGCCAAGGGCAGAATTACGGCTTTGAACTACTTCAGGGAAAATATCAGGGCTTTGAACGTCTTTGTATAACTTTTCTAAATTGTTCTGAGAGGAATTAAGATGTTGCGATTCTAATCCGTATTGGTTGACTGATTCTGTCTGTGTGCACTTTTCAGTGCGGTCGACATGAAGTTTTTTGAATTTGTATTACATTGGGGACACTTAGGTTTATAGACGTTAGCCAAACCACATCCGTAGCAAAACACTTGTCTGTCATCTAAACAATCCTGATACCTATGACCAGACTTACGACAGTTCCAACACATAAGTGTCACTGCAGAAATATTTTCTTCTTCTACAGAAGAATGGCTATTTTCATCAAGCTCATTTATCTGCCTTTTCACAAACGGCAAAGATTTAGAACCGATATGCTTTCTATTAAGATCTTGTAAAAAAAATTCCCTACGGCGACAAATATCTCGAAGCTCGGAAACAGTGTTAATTTTTAAATTCAAAATTTCGTGCTGAATCTCTGGTAATAAATTTCTTCGCAATATCTCAACTAAAATCCTTTCACTTAAAGGTTCTGCTAATCTATCTGAAATGTCAATTATGGCGTCATAGAAAGTATCAAATCCTTCATTATATTTTTGCTTTCGATCTCTTATCATTTCGCGCAAATCAATATCTGTTCTTGAATCTGTATATTGCTTACGTAAGGCTAAACTCAGTTGTGGCCATTTAATTGAATGTACAGATTGATGGTATCTCCAAAACCAATCGTTTGCCTTTGCCTCAAATAAGGTGGATATATGATCACATAGTAAATCAAAATTACCGTTAAGTCTACCGACATACCACGAGAGTCTCCAGAAAATCGTATCTTCCAATTGTGTATTATATGACCTACTTTGTCTGGTCTTATTGAAGATAAATTTGGACCACTAACATTATGATCGGTAGGTTCTCTATTGGTGTGAGAGGATGGCAAACCAAGCAAGCCATCGAGACTTTGTTGGTCTATTGACAAACACGCGTTAGCATTCGCAGAGGGCTGTCTATTTTCTTGTTGTGGAGAACTGCTAGTATTAAAATTCGACCGGTTACTGAGCTGTAGTTTCCGGAACCCTGCTTCAATATTTGTCTCAATCAATCTAGTCAATGTTACACTTAAACTTGAAAGTATTTCAGCTTGTTGTGCACCAACCGCAGCTGTTACCAAGTTTCGAATAAAATCACGCTGTTCTTGTGGAGAACTTCCCGACATTGACATTCGTTGTGGCAGATTAGAATCATTATTAATTTCAGATACGGGAGAAGATAAACTAGGTCGGCTAGTTTCAAAATTTATAGATCTTTGAGCTTGAGATCTAGTTATCATTGGTGGTGGTATACTAACTTTTGCACTTGGGGTTGCTATTGAAAGCCTACTTGCACAAATGGGACAATTGGGTCTTGTTTTGGCATTTTTCTGATAACATGATTTATGAAGGGGGTGGCCACAGGGTGGTATATACTGGTAAATATTTTCACTAATTGAATGTTGACATATAGCACAATTCGGTAGAACAGTAGCTGATTCAATACTTAACAAGTCCTTAGATTCTCCAGTAGCCATTGTAAAATGTCTTAAGTTTTATCTATAGTCCCAGTAAATACGTTCCAAAAATTAGACAAAATCAGAGCAGGAAATTTGAAAGCGAGGCAAAAATATAATGGTGCTTTTTATGTTTAAATTGGAAACAAAAAAATTGTATTGCGAAGCCTGTTAAAATTTTGAATAACAACAAATATAAAAAAAACTAATCAGAATATAAAAAAAATCGATTAGAATTATTCGCCGCAAACAGATATTTTCAAAAAAAATATATTTATTCTACTTGAATTATCACACAACTCCAAAAAAATTAAAACTGCCAACACGTCATACAATAAGTAAATTCCGGCTGAATAAAAAAATTAAACAAAAAATTTATCCTCCTAACTTCATAAAATAAGTTTTAAATAATATAATAAACGAAAAATTGGATAGCAAGAATTGTTCGCAAAATATACATATCATTTGATTTCCCAGCATACTGTAGAAGAAATTGTTTTGTAAAATAATGAATTATATAAATACCTGACTTCGATTTAAAATTCCGGAAAATAAAAAAAAAGATACCATCTATTGTAAAGTAAGTAGAAAGAACATGAAGATAATAATAAGGTGGGTACTAATTTGATAAGTAAACAAAATAGTCATTTCCGAACCTTAAAAGTAGGTGTTGAATCATTAAAAAAAATCCCTAGCGGTCTGAGTCTAGCCTTAATCCAAACTGCAGCTTTTCCTGAAAGGTCTATGATATTAATGATTTAACAAGGTTATATAATTATTCATGTATGTAAAGCTATGTTGGTTAACAGCTATATGTGAGAAGCCTGTTACATTCCAAACTAACTTATACAGAAATAATACACAAACATGATTTGGAAAGTTAAAGTAAAAAAAAAATAGATAGGTTTAAAGACAAATAGTAAAGAGCCACACACAAAAACTTGAATCAAATTCAAAAGGTGTTTTCTTTTTATATAATAATTTAATGTGTGGGCCCCACGTTGGGCGCCAAAAATTCTTCTCTATCTATCTGTAGCATGTAACGGTCTAAATTTTTCCCTAGTTTTTACGAGCAATAAGTAGCAGTAGCATGCCTCCAACATCCGGCTCCTATCTCGTCGGCTAATGGGTGGATTCGTGGCTACTATGTCCCGATAATAAATTAATTAGAAAAGACCACAGAAAGAACGAGAAACAAATTTTAATTTGCATGCTTAAATTACTAACAGGAAAAGAAACATGGAACACCTAAATCGAAGTTAGTACATCACATAACCTTCATTATTGTATTTGTTGTGATTGATGTTGACACAACTTTAATAACCCTCCCAACCATGATCATGAAAATCTCTTAAAACCTATCTTTCATGATCCCAAACAAATCAAATTAACTCTACCAGTAGCTTTGCGGAAATCAAAAACCGTTTAATTTAGAAATTCATATTAGTAATGATTTATTAAGGAAAAAAAAACATTACCACTAACTTAAGTTAGGTAATAATACTAATTTTAGAATCTAAATTAAATTTAACAATTTAACCCAAAAGTTCAAGGTATATAAAAAATGATTTTTCATTTTTAAAAACAAAAAAAAATTAATCAGAAACCGAAAAAAATAATATAAAGCAAAAATCACAAAAAAAAAAGCTGAAACAAAAATTTTATTTAGGTATCCAACTCGGCTACCAACAAATAATGAAATAAATGTAAAATTCGTAATAAAATAATAAAAAGAAGTAAAAAAAATAATTTAATCAAATCAGGTCATCTGTGGGATTCGATCCCGGATCTCCAGAATTTATAGATTTTTTTTTCTTTTAATTAAAAAAATAGCATTTTACAAAACAAAATCAGTCGGAAAAAACAATTTACATTAAAAACCCGTTTTTCCATTTTTAAGTTTAATTTATTTAACAAAATAAAAAAACATTTCTTTAGTTCAATCTCAACGTTTTTATAAAGGCAATTTGATTTTATGTAAAATTTTAATAAAAAAAACCCGCTTAACAGCACTAGCTCAATTGAGGTGAAATGGATTTATTGTGGTAAATAATTCTCATGCAAGTTTACGGCAAATTCATTTTCGGGATTTGTAAATATGTATTTTAGGAATAAAAAGAAGAAGAACTGCAGTTAAATATTTATATAAATAAATGCATTTTCTTTAATAAAAAATCTATTTCTTAACATTTTCGCGACGTATTTGCACTCAAATTCATTAGTTTTTTATTTTCGATACGAAAATTCCATTTGTTTGAAACTTTAATTAGAAACCAAGTTTGTATATGTATTTATCGTTTACCAATTACCTACTTTACATTTTCCTTTTACAGAGTAATGTTATAGCAATTAATGTTATTAACCGAACGAAACAAAGTAAATTTTATTTGAATTTAGTCTTTACTTGGTAATTTTTAACGATAGATACATACATACAAATTTGGATTAGGAAATAGAAAAAAAACAAAATGACTTACATACATGTTAGGGTTCCATCGTTGAAAGATCTTTCAGCCGGAAATTTGCTTGTATTTGTGAGGAAATGTGACATATGGATTTTAGCAGTATTATGTGGTGATATTTTCCATTTGAAGTTAAATTGTAATTCTTCTATTTTTTTTTTTTTTTTTAATTTATACTCAAATGAAATTAGATTAAGCAAAAAAAATGTTGGTCATTTTGATAATAAAAAAAAATACTTTTGTTTTTATTATTTTTTTGAACACCACTGTAATGTTAACAGCAGAACAACGTATAGCCGTAAATCTCACTAAATTGTTATTAACAAATTATTTACTCAATAAAAATTTGCAATTGGATTACTTTATTATTATTTACACTTTTTCTTTTGTCACTTCTTTTAGATTATTTTCTTAATATTTCAGTGTTTATTTTTGTGATTTTTGCTTTTACAAAATATACGTGCTTATATAGTTCTGACTACACAATTTAGATTTGTTTCACAAGTAATAAAAAATAAAGATTTCAAATTTAAGAAAGAAATAAAAAAATATTTTTAAATTAAGGCAAAAAAAATTTATATTCCCGCATACATTAAAGGATTGAGTTTTAGATAACAATTGGAATTGAAAGTTCAAGCTAAGTTTTCTTTCAATTTTCTATGATCAAAATAATGAATACATGTTAAATTTTCGGATTTAAACGGGATTTACTTATTTATCTGACACTGGTTTTTCATTTTGTGCAATATTTCACTGTGATATTAGGATTAAGATTATATTTTATTAAATATTTTGGTGATTTTAGTTCGTAAGTAGACAAATTTTATTATTTAAGTGTTCCCTTATTTTCTTTTTGCACGGCTGAATTTTTTTACTCTGTGTGTTTGTATGTATATTCTTTTATGTGATTTTAATTATAAGGCTTAAGTTTTTAAAATAAATTCACACTTATTTGGTTGGAAAATAAATCCCTGCACTTTTCACTTTATATTTTACCGCACTTTTTGTCCTATTTCTTTTATATTGGCCTATTCAGGACCATCCAAAGCAAACATTTTCCTCTAGGCTTAACCCCAAAGGCTCTTCCCAAAAACTCCGTATCCTTAGCCAAAATCCTGTCTCTAAGCAGCAAACAGTCGCAACTATAGCAAATTAAAATTGTATTAAATTTTTTTTTTTCCACCAATATCTAACAAACAAATATGTTTTATGAATTAAATAAAAATTAGATTCTTACCAATTTAAAGTGTGCCCCTTAGCCTTGAACGCAACAGAAATATTAAAATTGTCCAAGAAAGAAAAATGGACAGGTTTTGCTACAGTTAGCCCTTTTATACCTCCACGAAATGCCAACATGTTGGAAAAGTGGTGTTAGCATACATACATACATATATTCAGCATAAAACATAAACCACTAACTTCATACCAAATACCCAGAACTGCATTACCATTGACAAAATGCATGAACAAAACGCAGAGTGGTATTAATGTACGTAAATGTTAATTCCCATAACAAAAAAATCCCTTTTCCGATTCAACTGTTACAGATTCAAATTAAAATTTGAAAATAAGAAAATATTAAGAAATATCTCTCTTGCTACAAGCGCCACTACAGATGCCACCAGCGTGAAAACCACACCAAACGGTGCATTTTTCTGGATGTAATGGAGTCTGTAGGGTCTCTTGTGGATTGGTCTCGCTCCATATGCGGCAATTTTGCTTATTAACAAACCCGTTAAGCCAAAAATGCGCCTCATCGCTGAACACAATTTCAGCGATGTGGCGCAATATAAGTTGCGCGAATCGACGACTGATTTTCAAAGTAAATTTGGATAATTTCGTAGCGTTGTTCAAGCGTGAGTCTATTCATGATGATTTGTCAGAGTATACTGAAACGATAAAAAAAAATATTTCATCAAAATTTAATTTTTTGTGTTACTTTTTACAATTTAAAGTTCTATCTAGCTTAAAAAAACACCCTTTAGTATGCAATATTCAAAAGTTTAATGTTTTTAAAAAAGAACAGTAATTCTTATGCATTGATACATTGCATTGGTAAAATGTACCATTGATACTTCTGCTATTGAACAAAACTGCCCTTCTGCGCTAAACAATACTCTAATATATCAATGCTTATGGGCTTATTTATAAGAATACGTTATTCATTTTCAGAATCTTTTCATTATTTTCTTCTACTTCAATGTGAAAAATTAAGTTTTGTTTTTCCCAATCTAGAAGCTTAAATTTGTTTTTCTCTTTTTTCTTCTGCTTTCGGTATTGCTTGCTTGCCCGAATTGTTGTGCCGGCAGCAAGCACTATAAACCTTAATGTTAGTGATCTTTCACAAAACCTAATAAGTTTGTTACTGTGAAACAATAATATTTATTAACACAAAATATTAAAGTTTTAAGTTTTCAAAAGATTTTGTTATTCGTGCTTAATTCCCAGTTTTTATTCTTGATAAAAACACTTGAAATTTATTGTTGATGGGATAAGCTATTCCTATGCGCATTTCACTGGTTGCTTAGGCCAGATCATCAGGAAACTTCATCCATAAAGATTTTAGAAAAACTAAAGATATTAAACCAAATAAAACTGTTAAGCGTATAAGAATCATAAGCAACAGTTCTACTTGTAACAATATCAAAGTTTAAACAAAAACATCAACAATAAACAGTGAGTTTATCTCTTCTTACATTCCCCACTACAATTGATTGGAATTCTTCCAACATTAATTCCAACAAAAGATTTTGTTATTCGTGCTTTTGAATTAAAATTTTGTATTCCCAAAAATTACTTTTGATAATAAACTGGCAAGTGCACGGCCTAAAAAAACAACCTGGCAACATGCTTTTGCAAGTTGTTTTTTGCATTTTGTTTTTTCTTAACCTACTTACAACTACAACAAAGATGCCCAGTAGTGGCTGATATCAGCAAATTAAACTCACACGTATACTTACGCTCTTTTGTTTGATCGTCAATCAACCAATAGGAAATCAGCATGTTGAGTGGGAGAGACAAACTACACTTGCAGAACTTCTGTGTCTTATAAATTGAAATTATTGCGATAAATTAATGATGTCAGCCGAAAAGTATTTTATGTTACAAAATGCTTTTGATGACATGCAATGTCTTATTTGTCATAAGACATAAATTATATATGTATGTATGATAGATATATATATATATATCTCAATATATTCATCAAGAGTATTACTAAAATAAATACATTCATCAAGAGTATTACTAAAATATATACATTCATTAATTTTACATTTCCCTTTTGTTAAACAAAGAAACAGAAAAAAAATGACAACACCCGCCACACATATGCTTTCGTCGCAATCTCGTTGACGACTTAATAAAATGAATAGCAAATTGTTTTCTTCCAGTGTAATTTCGTCACTCTCACCAATACTACTACCTTGGGCATCAATGAACTACAATTAATGTTATAATATATATATAATATATATATATGTTATAATATATAATATATATGTATGTATATTAATTTTTTTGCTCTCTTATTTTTACCTTATTAATTATTCTTAAGTAATGAATTTTTTGATCTCTATTGCTGCTTGATCAGCTGTTATATTTAATTAATGTGAAATATTATATGAATTTGGAATTTAATTTTTTCATAAATTTGTCAACCCGGTGTTGTCTTAGCATTTTATTCCCTTCTATGTCTTACTATTTTTGTTTTGATGTCACTTAATATTAATCTTGGTCCGGTGGTTGGTGGCTGCTCGTATACTAGAAATATTTTACTGCCTTTCAAGAACCAATTTAATGTTGCTCACCTTAATGTGGGTAGTATTAGGCCAGCATCTAATACTTAAAATTTTGATGAGATTAGATCAATTTTAGAGGGGTCAGGGTTTAATGCAATTGGAATTTCAGAAACGTGGCTGAAGGATACTGTCTCCACTAGGGCAGTTAGTATTCCTGGTTATAAGTTCTGTCGTAATGATCGGGTTGGTGCTAGAGGGGGAGGTGTTGGGATTTATATTTCTGATGCTATTAAGTTTAAAGTTGTTTTCAAGCAATCGATTCTGCATAAGTGTGAATCTCTTTTTCTAGAATTGTTATTTGGCACTGTGAGAGTTCTATTTGGTGTAGTTTATTTGCCCCCTCCTGTTGATTTTATTTTATTTGAGGAGCTTCACTATGAATTATTTCTTAGTTATTCACAAATTATTATGGTCGGTGACTTTAATCTTGATCAATTTGATCCTCTTAAGCCCCATCAGCTTCGTTCTTTTTGTGTTAGGACTAATCTGTCTATACGTCATAATTCTAAACCGACTCATTATGATATGCGTGTTTTTTCTACTTCACTGATTGATTTCTTTTTGGTGAGTGATAGCTCTGCAGTTAGTTGTTCCGGACAGATTCAGTGTCCTTCTATTTCACATCATGCCCTAATATATGCGTCTTTTATGTTGAATGTTGAATCTGTGGAAGCTGATATTGTTTATCGCAATTTGGCTGGTATAAATTGGGATGGCTTTTTTGATTTTCTGTATGATTTTGATACTTCACACATTTTTTATTCTTCAGATGTCAATTCAAAGTGCTCTATTTTCTGTTCCCTAATGGATGGTCTTTATTCGTTTGTACCTGTCAAGAGGATAAAGAGGGTAGTGGATAATAGCTGGATGAGATTAAGGGAGATTGAGTTAGCAAGGTCTTTGAGGGACTTGGCATTTTCATCATATCGGTAGGATCCCACGCCTGATAAGTGGAGGATTTATTGCAGATATAGGAATCGGGCGAAATCTACTATTCGTAGGGAGAAGAGAAAGTATTATGCAAGGTTGTTTGGGGATTTGGATACTTCAGGGATGTGGCGTACCCTTAGAGGTGCTGGTTGTGCTCGTGATAATGATGTTTGCTTTGATGGGAATGTTGATGAATTGAATGAGTATTTTGTGAGTGGTGTTGGTCCCAGTCGTACTGAACAGATTGATGTTGATAGTATTCCTGAATTAAATGGCTCTTTTTCTTTTCACTGTGTTGACTATCAAGATATTTTAGCTGCTTTGAATAAAGTGAGGTCGAAATCTGTTGGTACGGATAGGATAACTATTCAGTTTTTAAGAATTGTATTTCCATATATCTATGATATTGTTTTGAATTTGGTGAATTCCATTTTGAAATCGTCTGAATTTCCTGTTTTGTGGAAGGTAGCTCGAGTCGTTCCAATTCCTAAGTCTACAGTTGTTTCGAATATTGATGATCTAAGACCCATTTCTATTCTTCCGTGCCTGTCTAAAGTTGTCTTAAGGATCAGATGATTTCTAGTGTTGGTGCGCGTTTATCTCAATCTCAGTTTGCGTTTCGTAAAGGGTTTAATACTACTTCACTGCTGCTTAATTTAACTGACTCTATTAGATCTTGCGTAAATAGAAAAGAATTGGCGATTCTTATTTCCCTTGATCTGGCGAAAGCTTTTAATTCGGTGTGTTACTCGACGATGATAACTAAGCTTTATCAAAGGTATAATTTTTCTAAGTCTGCATGTAAGCTTATATTGTCATATCTAACTGGCAGAACTCAATTTGTTGATGTACATGGGGTTTGTTCTGGTAGTTTACCTATTTTATCTGGGGTTCCTCAGGGCTCGGTCTTAGGACCTTTACTTTTTAATCTTTATGTTAATGATCTACCTGAAGTTCTGGATACCAGTATGTGTACACCTTTTTTATTTGCTGATGATATTTTTTTATTGTTTAGTAATTCGCATGAGCTGGCTGACGTCTTAGAAGTCAATATAAACTGTTATCTGGACAGTATTTTGTGCTGGTTGTCTGATAATTCTTTGACAATTAATACTTCAAAAACTAAAGCTATAAGCTATTATTCCGATTTTGATATACACATTGGTGGTAACAGTATTGAGTATGTTAATCAGCATAGGTGCTTGGGTGTAATTGTGGATGACCGACTTAGTTTTGAGGGACATATTGACCATGTTCATCGTAAGGTTTCGTATATATTACGTAGGATATACACGACTAATATTTATTTACCATTCAGGATAAAATGTAGAGTTGCATATGCGCTTTTGATGCCTCAGGTGGTTTATGGATTGGAAGTAGTATCGGGTACTATTGGTATGAACCTCAGAAGGATAGAACGTGTTGTTAACTCTATTGCTAGATATATTTATAATGCTCGTAGATATGAACATATGTCCGGATATGTGAAAAGGTTTTTGGGTTGTTATTTTAATAGCTTTGTGAAGTTTCGCAATCTTTTGTTTTTCTATAAGCTCATTAAGTCGGGTGTAGTTGCTCCTTTAATTAATGAGTTTGTTTTTTCTCATTCAATAAGGAGAAAACAGATAGTTATACCGAGGATTGCATGTTCAGTCTATGAAAGATCGTTTGTTATAAGAATTGCTCGTTGGTGGAATTGTTTGCCGTATGAACTGAAATTATTTTCTCACTCTAATAATGTTTTTCGGTTGAAATTGATGAATTATTTTTCATAGACTGTAGTTTCCATTTGCAAATTGCGTATGTCTCTGGCTCCTATGTGCGAATCGAGTAATTTACTTGTTTGATTATTACTTACATATATGACATGGGTATGTACATATGTATGTAATATGTATGCACACATGCATATCTAAATTGAATTCTGTGCTGTATTGTGTTACGGTTGCTGCCTTTTTTCACTGGCTATGATTACTATTTTGTACTGTTTTTTACTTACTCTTTTCTATGGTTGGGAATAAAATGCTAGGGTATTTAGTTGATAAGTTTTGAATATTATGTATGTATTTTTGTTACTACTCAGACATTATTGCTATGTAATATATATTTGGCCTTTGGGCTTCTTATTACAAAATGAACTCTTAAATAAATAATTAATAGCAAGAACATCCTACTAAAGAGAAACTGCCCCATATGTACCCAGTCCCCAGTCTCCTGCTGCGCATCCAGGTCAATCCTATAACGAATCCCGTCAGATAATCGAGCATGAGACATCTCCCAATTCGCATAAGAATCTTCTACTTGGTCATCTCAGTCTTCTGTTCTGCAGCCTGGGAAAGTGACACAGAATGTGCTTAACTGTCTCCAACCCTTCTGGGTCCTCACAAAACCTGCATAAATCCTGCCTATTATGCAGTCTAACGCAGACCCTGCTCCTACCCAGGAGCAAATACGAATCGGACATCCTAAGCACCGGCAGCAGAGTACGTGATACCCCGCAGACTAGATTAATCCCTCCAGAATCCATTCCCTGATCCTTCCAAAATAGAAGCTCATTAGAGGCCTGACCACCTCCACTAGCTTGGAGTTCACATAACAGCCCATCAAGGTCCTAAGAGCCGCCTGGGTGTCCACAAATATAGTGACCTCAGAGCCCAAGCAATATTCCTCCTTACTAATTCCACGGCCCTCAAGTTCTCCAGAACCTCCGCCTGAAATACACTGCAATCGTCAAGAAGCCTATATGACCTTATATGTCTATAAATTATTAAACTATATTTTCTGCAATAAAAAAATGTCAATAGCATATTCTTGCCTTTACGATTTATTTGCGATAATTCAAATAAAATGATTAATCCGGACTTATTTTGTTTATTCTCTTTCTCGTTTGACATTTGTTTACACGATTGTACGGTACGTTTATGGTGTTCGTAGAAATGATCACATATCTGAATATGTTAAACGCTTTATGGGCTGTTCTTTCGGTAATGTAATAACTTTACGTAACTTGGTGTTTTTCTATAAAATTATAAAAAGTGGGTTTCCCACGCAACTTTATTCCAAATTTCTTTTTTCCCATTCAACAAGAAACCCTCAAATTATATTGCCTAGAATTAACAATGCTTTATTTGAAAGGTCTTTTATTGTAAGAGTTGCACGTTGTTGGAACACATTACCCATTGAGCTACGTGTGTTTTCACATTCAAATAACGCCTTTCGTGTGAAAATGTTGGCTGTTCTTCCGAACTTATAGTGAACAATTCATTGTATTTCATTTAAAACGTGAGGTTGCTTACATATATTTTGGGATCAATTGTCTTTTTATATTGTCTTTTTTTATTTATTTTTTATTGAATTCTACCTTTGTATATATATATATGTATATGTGTACAATGTACACTGTACATATATATGTACATAGATTTTTATTTTGGTTTGGGACCTAGGGATTTTAGTTATATTCTAATTTAAATATTTTAGTATTAATTCAGGTATATTTCTTTGTAATATAGTTTATTGGCCTAATGAGGCTTTTATATTACCTGCAATAAATTGAATTGAATTGAATTGAATTGAATTGAAATTTTCATAGCAAAAGTTTCATAGAAACATATGGAATGAAACAATTTTTTCGTAATAAAAACGAGAATCGGAAAATACGTATATATGAAAAAATAAAGCGAAAAGCACTTTTCAAAACTAAAATGAAAAATTTTTTTTCCACTTCAATTTATCGCAGAACGAGAATTGATCCCCTGACCTGCTCTTTCTGGACGTCAATATTACCACTAGTAAACGCCCGGTAAATCGACCCTAGCCCTAATTCCACCCAAGATCCACAAGTGCGCCTTCGTCAAATTTTCTAATAGTTCTAACTCCCTCAGTCTAAGAATGCTCCTGGCTGTTATTCCCATCACATACTACTCAATAGGCAAAAGATGTAGAGTAACATCCAGGGCCGGCTGAGGAGTACTTATAATGGCCCCTGTCATGCCTCTCGAAACACACATCTGAGCCTTAGTCAGAAGGTTCCTTCGACTAGCCAGCCTCAATGCTTCCTACTAGACACAGCATCAATACGTAAGAATCAAAGTGCACAGCCATCCCACCACTGACGGCCGGAGTCTCCAGTTCCGACCTATCGATGATCTGCAAGCATTGTAGGCATTGAGAACTTTCCTAAGTCTCCTGAGTATTCCCCATCCAGGACAGTTCACTGTCCAGAAAAACTTCTAGACACTTAGCACTATCAGATATTTTAAGCTCTTCTCTCCCTAGTACCGGCAACCTAAAATTCTCCACCCTGTACCTCCTAGTAAAAAGAACCCACATTGTCTTCTCCGGATTGACCCCCAGATCTTTATCAGTCGCACATGCTGACAGTTCGCCCAACGTCACTTGTATGACTTCGCTTATTGGCGGCAGAACCTTGCCCGATACCAATATTACTTCATCATCCGCGTAGGCCACGACTTTATGTCCCATCCTGTAAAAATGTCATAAAACGACATTGACAGCCAAGAGCCATAAAAAGGCAGAGAGAACTCCCCCCTGTGAGGTCCATCTAGTCACCAATTTCGCTCAGCGTTCGGTTCCCCAACACGAGTGAATAATTCTGCTGCTAAGTAATCCATTCGACCAAGATTAATGGAACCCCTAAATCATCCAAAAAATACAACAATACAAAATTTAATTTTCAGTTTTCTCTGATTTTTATTTTAATACTTTACTGTCTTTTTCCTAAGCACGGCAGTATAGGTCTCCGTTGACTCTAATATTTAGAGTTTTTGAGTTTAAATTTTCTTGATTACTGTTATTTACTTTCCCTGGCTTAAAGGTACATATTAGGGTTTCTAATTTCCCGGACTTTTTCTATTCCCGGGAAACGAAACAAAAAAAATCTTATTCCCAGGAATCCCGTGATTTTTTGAATACAACAATGATTTCATTAAATGAGTTCACAAGACAAAAGCTTTTACTTTTTTAAAAGATTATACACATATCAGTCTAAAAAAATTAGCTTTATTAATTCCACTGAAAACCAAATAAATTGTTACATTCATATGTACATGCATATTATATATGTACGTATGGATATATATATTTATTATTTTTTTGGAGAACACGAGTTATTAAAACTTATTAATATTTAGTACTATTTAGTACTTATTAATAGCAACTTGGTAAAATTAATTATCTTTTAATAAAACAATTTTTAGTTTTATTAAAGCATTTAAAAGCTCATCAGAGATTCTATTTCTAATCCTTGTTGATATGTATATTGCCTGCTACCGAAAACGTGATCTCGCTCTCTACAGACGTTGGTTTTATAGTAAGAAGCGCATCATACAAAGATTATAAATTTGTTGGCCTGTTAATCGTGACTTCATAGAAGTCAAATTATTTTTTTTTGGATTTTTTCAGGTTTTTGTGTTTTCTTTACATTTATTTTTTTAGAATTTGTAGATGTTTCTGATGTTGTTGGTGATGGCGTATCGTGTACATTTTCATTTTCTACTACAAGAAGCTTTTTAGACATTTCATCAGAAATTAAAAAGACCGTTGATTTATTGGCGTAGGAAAAATAATTAGATTTTTAGGTAGTTTTTAGTAATTTTAGTAAAGAATTTA
The DNA here is from genome assembly GCA_963931875.1 of Pollenia griseotomentosa. NCBI lineage: Eukaryota > Metazoa > Arthropoda > Insecta > Diptera > Polleniidae > Pollenia > Pollenia griseotomentosa. The sequence continues at coordinate 13,509,642 of OZ007565.1, forward strand.
TTTTTATTGATAGCTTTTTATTTTAACGATGCTAACAAATTAAAATTTCAAAAAATTTAATTTGAAATTCCCGAAAATTCCCGGAAAAAATTTCCCGGGATTAGTTTAAAAAAAATGTCACGGGATTCCCGTAGTACATATGTATACTTTTGCAATAAAAATTTTCATTATTGATATTGCACATTAAAATTGCCTGTCTGTATATTATATAAGCAGGTGGCACAATATCAAAATTATTTTTATTTACATATATTGCACGCACATGGGTGCGATGGGTTTGTTTAGGGTTTCTGTGTAATTATCCAAACATGGGACAAAAAAATTTTTTCGACTATTTTTGGATCGTAAAATTTTTGTCTAAGTTTTGTGTAACATTTTTATACCCTCCACCACAAAAAGTTGTGAAGAGGGTATACTAAGTTTGTCATTCCGTGTGAAACTTTTTTATTATTCACCTCAGACCCCATGAAGTATGTATAATCTGGCTTCTTGAGTAATTCTAAGTCGATTTAGCTATGTCCGTTATCCTAAGCAGTTTGGGATTGAAATCCAGCCAAATCGGTTCAGTAGGATCAGAGCTATGAATCAAAATGTGGAACCACCACTTTAAAAAATTGATAATTTTGTTACAAAAACTAACATAAATGATTGAAAAATGCACGAAATTACATGAATTTGCAAATGTTCGTTTTATTCGACTGGAAATCACACTGTGAAATTTCATGAAGATCGGTCCATAATTTACCCTAGGCCCTATATAAATCCTACTCCCAGAAAATAATTTAGTACGCCTAAAACCGTAATTATTAATGCTATATTTAAATGCTATTTATTCCAAGCAACGTAATAAATTAAGTTCATCCCTTTTGAAAAGCATTCTACTATTACTAAACTGCCACAAAAGTATAAATTCAGAAGATTTTATTTTATAAGTTGTATAACAAAATTAAACAACTTTTGTGTTGCTAGAAATTTTGTAGCAGTTCTTTATCAATTCAATTTTTCTATCATCTGTGAGATGCGTGCAATATTTATTTTTTATAAATTTTTAAAACATAAAAATCTTTAATTTTTTTACAAATTGTTTGATAAGATATTTGAAACTGATTTAGAGTCCAAAAGCTTCCGCTTAGAATAAAGTGCAGTTTTAAAATCAGCGAATTTGAATTGGTAAAGAACTGCTACAAATTTTTTATCAACACAAAAAAATGTTTAATTTTGTACCTTTGTGTTATACAACTTATAAAATATACATATTACTAACATTTTTCTGCGGCTGTAAATAAATGCATTCTCTCAATTGTTTTACTCTCTGGTACTCACTAGCTTGGTGGCCACACGAAGTTTTGCCTTTCAATTCCATTCAATATGCAATACACTCTCACTTTTTTACTAACCCACTCACACTTTTTAAATTGACCACGAGATGGCTTTCAATTTCACCTTTCTATTTGTTTGGCAATATTACTTTCAATTTAACAGCTGATTACATGTTTGTCTTTATAAATTGTTTTCTTGATGAAATCTTGAAAGTAAATTGCTTACAAATTGAGTGCAGCCTACGTCACAGCTTTCAATTTATGTAAATTTTGACAAGCAGTATATGTAAAAGACTATCAAAACAACTTGATCTTGTGGCCACAGGGTAATACACAACCAAACAATTTTTGGAACTCCCTGGTCTAGAACAATGATGGGCGCTCCGTAGCGCAATTGTGCTGAGAGATTTCACACGTATTCTTAGCCTCTTAGTTAAAAATAAAACTTCTAACCAGCCAGACGCCGGTAAATAATATATAACATTAAAATTAAATTAAAAATAATTAAAAGTGTGAAAAAGGCCCTTAATAAAACATAAAATTATAAAAAAGGGAAAGAAAAAGTTATTTTTATTTAAACCAAAAAGAGCCACAAAAGTGCGATTGAACCACTAAAATTAAGGGTGGTTTTTAACTTGCTTTTAAGTGAAGTGAGTGTGTGTGTGCGCGCCAGCCGCTAACTGACCTGTCTCAACAAGCTGCTTGAGTGAGGTCCCCTGCCACTTTATAATTCCGGACAGCGTATTCCAGAACCAGGTAACCCCATTTACACCCCAACATTTGGTTTATTTTTTTATTTTACTTCAAATGCGTAAAATATTAAATAAGGAAATATAATGCACCAGTGTATTTCAAACGCTTGGCTTTGTGTTTGGTGGGTAATTCTGCCATCTCACTAATACTAATAAGCATCAATACAAGCACAGTTTTAGTTGTGCCCACTTTTGGTCTAGAAGGACGTATAGGCTATATATATATAATCTATATATGTATCTTATACAAAGACAATATAAAAATCGATATCTGAAGAACGGCAAGAGCCAAAGTTTTCAAATAAGGAACAAGCATCTTGGTTATCAATACACAACATCTGACAAAATATGGGCGCGATAAGAGAAGTGGGCGTGGCATAAAATAGATTCATTTATATCTAAACATCAGTAAGAGAAAAGTTTTCCAAATTTAGTACACATAGCTGGGTTATAAAATTTCAATACACAACCTCTCGAGAAGAATTAGCGGGTTTGTAAAAGTGGGAGTGGCACCTCTTATACAACGACATTATTGAATGTTGTATATTTGGAGAACGGCAAGAGCCCAAGTTTTCAAATAAGGTACAAGCATCGTGGTTATTAATACACAGCATCCGACAAAATGTAGACGGGGTTAGAGAAGTGGGCGTGGCACAGAATAGATTTATTTATATCTTAAGAAAGATAAGAGAAGAAATGTTCAATTTTGGTACACATAGCTTGGTTTTCAATACAAAACAAACCTCTAAAAAATGGGTGAGAGTGGATAAGGGGCGTGGCAACACCCATACAATGGCAGAAGAGATTTCTGTATATCTAGAGAACAGCAACAGCTACAATCTACAAATTTGGTACATATAGATTTGTAATAAGTGTACAATATCTGTCAAAAGTGGGCCTTATTTTAGACGTAGGCGGGGCACCTTCAATACAAACACCATATAGATTTCTGCATAACTGGTGAATAGCTTCGTAAACAGTGCCCAAGATCTGTATGAAAAATAAATTACTCATTTTATTTTCATGAGGGTTAAGCTAGTAATAATAAAGTAAATATGTCATATTAAACAAAACAAAATATTTTTTATTTATTTCAACATACACTTTCAATAAGCCTTGACCATAACATTTTTATTACAATATATAAATTCTAAATACAAAAAAATTAATTTATTATATACGATATTATATTAAGTTATATATTTTCTTTGCAGTTACCTTTACAGTCTACGGCATCATAAACAGTAAATAAAAAAAACTATTATAATAAAAGGCGTTGCAAGAGAAAATTACAAAGCGTAAAATTCCATTTCAGATATTAATCAATTCAAATCAATAAACGACCAAACAAATTAAATAAAAATGACAGACTCCATGAAATTTGGTCCCGAATGGTTGCGAAACATGTCAGCCGATACAACTTCCTCCAACTCAATGAACACAAGTGGGCAAATATCAAATCCAACAAGTGTATTTAGTACCGTTGGCTCAGGCGGCGGTGGTGCCGACACGCCCACTGCCAACAACAGTAATTCATCCAATGCTAACAATTTACACAATAATGTAAATTCGGCCAATACACTGGCTTCACGTAATACTTTTCCGGAATTTCGTTATGGTAGAGAAGAAATGCTTTTATTATTTGATCGAAACTGGGGCATACCTGAAATATTACCATCATATAAAAACCTATTTGTTGAAAGGGTACAATTTCCTTTAGCTTTAGTGCCTAGCACCGATGAAGACATGATGCAAGGAACGGCACCATCAACGGTAGGTAGAATTTTGCACCAATTACAAAAAAATAACCATGTTTCCATAACTAGTTTATAATAACGATTCAAGCTTTATAAGTGCATCATAGACACAATAAACTGACCAAACTAAGAAATTATTTATATGAAATTTTGTGTAATCATTAACAGTATCGAATTTTTAAATATAACATCTATTTTTTTTTACAAACTTTATAATAACTTGTACAAGGTCTTTTTCGAAAAGATTTTTTAATAAGGAAATTTTATTATTATATGTATATAAGATTATCTAAACAAGAGTTGTGGTCTATGACGCATGCGCTAACGAATTTTCGCTGCTAAAACCTTTAACAAATTTGCTTAAAAATTAACAATCTGCTGAAGTCCGCAATTGAGTTTAATAAATAACGCAGTTTTTTCCCCCTTTTTGTGATAGTTGTATTTAAAGGTATTCTCTTCAAAAGTTGCACTCTTGCGAAAAAGCAAAATTGCACAGATAACACTGTGCTAGTTGCAAAATTAGATGGGTACGCTGAATTGAATGGTGCCCACCGTTTTTTTAGATTAGCTCTTGTTTTCGAGATATACCGTTATTTCGAAAATGGAGTAGGTTGCACAACATATATGTATTCGCGTAACTCAAAACGGTTCAGTTTATTATAAACTAATATGAGCAGTCGTTTTAGAAACATAATTTTGTTTTTGGAAAAAAAAATAATTTTATTATCAAAATTTCGAAATTTTTGTTTTTTTTTTAAATTCATAAAAAATTGGAAAATGCAGCTAGGCTTCTAATTTTTTGCAGACATATAAAAACCGAAACTGCAAACAAAACAAGCCAGCCGTTTACAACTTTTGATTTTATTCATAAAAGTCGACAATTTTTAATTAATTTAAGAATTTCATAAAACGCAATATTTGTATGGGAGCACCCCTAAGAAGTGGTGATAAGGGGAAAGTATGTCTTGAGAAACCGTTAAAGACAAAAAACTAAATGAGGTCGGTCATACATTTTATCCCACTAGGAGCAACTCCTGGGCATTTATGGGACTTTTTCTTCAATATATTTCTAGTCTGCATTGAACATTTTGTATGGGAGCCCCCTTAAGGAATGGAGACAGCGGGTAGGTATTTTATAAACAAATGATGAAAAATAAAGTGGGGTGGTCACACATTTGACCCATCTAGGGGCATCCTAGGAGCTGCTTTTTCGCAAGGGTGCAACTTTTGACGTGAATACCTTTTATGTATGTTCATATATTCAGCCTTTTTACTTGTTATCGTAAACGACTGTATCGTGTTTTGTAGTAGATTAAAGTAACACACAACCTGTGTTCTTTAATCCATTACAAAAAACGACAACGCCAACCGTAATAAGGCTGATTTTTATTATTATTGATTATGTCCGTTAACACCTGGCTTATTAGAAATGCATTGATTAAAACAAAATATAATAAGTCAAACACTTAAAAAATAATATCTTAATGTTTTGTATGTGTTAAATATTTATTGTAGCAACGGCCGGGATGGCTTCAAAGATCACCAGTTGGTTTCAGTACAGCAACTCGTGGCACTGGCAGGGTCGGTTGTATGGAGAGAGGTCGAATGCGTGGCAAATCTGTTTATCATCCAGTTTTCCAAAGACCAAATGCCATGTTTGACGAGGAGCAGCGGTCTTCATCAATTAAGGTATGTACTTACTTGGTTTGACAGTTTTACGTATTTCGTGTAATTTTTTTATAACCTCCACCACTACTAGTGGTGAATGAGGGTGTACTAAGTTTGTCATTCCGTGTGAAACTTGTTTATTATTTATCTTAAACCACATAAAGTATATATATTTTGGCTTCTTTGTTGTTAAGATGTAATTTTATTAAGTAAAAAGTAAAAAAGATGATGAAATACATTTTATAGAAAAAAGGCGGTTGTAGCAGAGTTGTATATAATATGTACAATAGTAATAAGAAAAAGTGATGTCACTAAAAAGTTACATGTTCATATTTATGGTGCTTTAAAAATGCAATTATATAAATATATTATCAACACCCCTTCTCAATATTATAAATATTGTTTAAAAATAGATTTATATAAACTCAAAAGTATTATTAGAAAATAAATAAAGCTATTTACATAAACCAATTAACTCTCGAAATTTACATATTTTAATCTTCTGTAAGGGCTTAGTTAGAATGTCGGCCAACATAGAATCCGTGGGGCAATAATCATATAAGACATCCTTCGATTTCCATAAGTCGCGAACAAAATAGTACTTTACATCAATATGCTTACTTCTAGGGCATATCTTCTCATCTTGAAGTATTTTTAGGCAGCTCTGGTTATCTTCAAAAATTATTGGATTTAGTATATCAATTTCAAATTCTTTCATTAGCTGAATAATCCATAAAAGTTCTTGAGATGCCTCCGCAAGAGCCACAAACTCAGCTTCGGTAGAAGATAAAGTAACATTCGCTTGCTTTCGGCTGGCATAACTAATAACAGCATCACCAAGCTTGAAAACGAAACCGCTTGTAGATTTGCGACCATTAACGTCACCTGCCCAGTCAGCATCAGCAAAACCTTTTAATTCTAAGTTAGACTTAGACCCAACGCATAATTTTAAATTTCCAGTTCCCTTAAGGTATTTAAGAACTCTTTTGACCTCTGTCCAATCATTTTCATTTGGGTTACTTGTTTTTCGAGATAAGATTGAAACGGCGACAGCAATATCCGGTCGAGTATTGTTCGAGACGTATAGTAGTGATCCGATCGCTTTTCGGTATAAATTGTTGTTTTCGAGTAGATTATTGGAATTTCCTTTTAAATATCCGGGATCCATTGGTATAGATGAAATCTTTGCATCCTGAAGATCGAATTCATTTACAATTTTGTTGATGTAACTCTCTTGAGATAAATAAAATAGACCATCAGTGAAGCTTACTTCAATGCCCAAGTAAAGCCTCAAATCTCCCAATTCTGTTATATCAAAATGCAATTTAAGTATACGTACAACATCTTCGATCTCCTCGTCGGTTTTAGAGGCTATAATAATGTCGTCCACATAAATTAAAATAGATGTGATTGAATCGACACCACCTTTCACATACAAACAAGGCTCAGCCTTTCCCCTTCTGAATCCCGAATCAATTAAGATCTGATTGATACGGAGATTCCAGCAACGAGCCGACTGTTTAAGTCCATACAAGCTATGGTTCAATTTACAAACGAAACCTTCCTTTCCAGGAATAACAAACCCTTCAGGTTGTTTTAGATATATATCAGAATTTAACTCACCATAAAGGAACGCCGTCTTAACATCAACGTGACGCACTTTCATTTTCTTGTGACTTGCAATGGCTAGTAAACTTCTAAATGTAGTCTGCTTTACAACCGGCGCAAAAATTTCGTCGTAGTTTTCACCGTATTTTTGGGAAAATCCCTTTGCGACCAATCTAGCTCTGTACTTTTTTTCATTATCAATTGTTTGTTTAGTTTTAAAAACCCATTTGCAGCCAATCAGTTTCCCATCACGAGGTAGTTCCATTAAATTCCATGTTTTGTTATCTTGCAGTGCTTTCATCTCTTCCTTCATAGCATTCAGCCATTGTTCGCTGTCTGATCTAGATAAAGCTTCATCATAACTTACCGGATCATTTTTAACATAAACTTTGTATCCATACTTTTTCGGAGGAACGCCCTTGGTAGGTCTTGAAGAAGCTCTAAGAGCAACATCAACATCATCCGGTAACATTTCCGAATCAGGTAACGACAAAAACTCCTCATCAGTCTCAAACCCATGAAAATCGTCTGTGCTTATTTCATCAACATCTTGGTCTAATACCCCTGGTGGTTGAGACGAAACAATTTTGGAATCAATATTTGAGAGTGGAGCATAGACATCGTCATCATTAGAAACACTATCATCCACCAAAACATTATCATTTGATTCCAAAAATTTAACATTACGGCTAATAATAATCTTATTGGTCTCACTATTTAGCAAACGAAAAGCTTTTGAGTCCTCTGCATAACCCACTAGATTGCATTTGACAGCTACAGCGTCCAACTTTTTACGTTTCACCTTGTCCACATGGACGTATGCAACAACACCAAAAACACGAACATGGCTCAAGTTTGGAGATTTTCCGAACCACAACTCAAATGGTGTTACACTTACAGCAGCTGATAAAAGACGATTTTGTATGTAATTAGCATTGTTAACTGCTTCAGCCCAGAATTTGATATGCATATCCGCATCATACAGCATACACCTGGCCATCTCCATCAAGCTTCGATTCTTCCTTTCTGCAACCCCATTTTGTTCAGGAGTATAGGGGGCAGTGAGTTGATGTTTAATACCCTTGCTCTTAAAATAGTTTTGCATTCTTTTGTTCACAAATTCTCCACCGCGATCGGTTCTGAGAACTCTCATGCGTTTTCCAAATTGATTTTCTGTTTGTTCAATAAATTCTTTTATTTTATCGAATGCTAAATCCTTTGATGGAATAAAGAAAACGGTGCAATAACGGCTATAATCATCAATCATCGTTAAAAAATAACGATTACCACTAGGGGTTTTGTTTTGCATAGGGCCACATAAATCACAATGTACCAAGTCTAAAATTTCATTAGATTTGGATTCAGACGCCTTTGGAAATGGATTTCGTGTGAGCTTTGCTTTTAAACACACTTCGCAATCCGACGTACAGCTACATTTCTTTATTTTTACGCCCTGCACCAACTCCTTAGAAACAGTTGAATTGATAGCATGAATACCTCTGTGACCAAATCGACGATGCCAAACATGAACGCAATCACTTTTACAATTGGGTACCATATTCGCCTTATGATGATGATTTAATACAAACAAATTATTTTTTATTGAAGCCTTTGCATAAATGTGACCATTTTTAGATATTGAGCAAACATTTGTATTAAAAGACACTTCAAAACCGTCATCAGTCAACTTCCGAACAGATAACAAGCTTCCATCTAATTCAGGGATAAATAGCACATTTTGGACAAGAATTTCCTTGCCTTCACAAAACAATTTGCAATCACCCTTTCCGCTTGCCTTCAACTCAGTACCATCAGCCAAATAAATGGTTTCAATTTGTTGTTTATTAACGTTTACGAAATATTTTACATCACAGCACATATGGCACGTTGCAGCTGAATCAATAAACCAGTCGCCGTTTGATTTTCCTTTCATGACACCAAAACAAACATTCCTATTGTCATCTTTCACAATATTGGCGCGGTTGTTATTTGACTTCTGTTGTTTTTGTTGTTGATTATGTACATTTTTGTTCGTGCATTCTCGTTTAAAATGACCTGGCTTGCCACACGAAAAACATTTAGGCACAAACTTTTTCTTGTATATTTTAAACGCAGCCTCACTTTCTTGCTCGCATCCAGATTTCCTTTTGAATTCTTGAAGTAATTTTTCCTTCACCAAATCAAGAGTGAGATCCGCTTCAGCACGCATTTCCAATGATGAAATTAAAGAGTTATACTCTTCCGGCAATGTACCCAGCAAAAACGCAACAGCCTTATGTTCCTTCATATCCTCACCCAAATCACGTAGACGATCCACAATTGTTAAAAATTCATTGATATGGTGTTCCATGGTTTGACCACTAACCAACCTCTTCGATGACATTTGTCTTAGAAGACTCACTTTATTCGTCATATTAGACTTCTCGTGATGTTTTTTCAATGTGTCCCAAAATTCCTTTGCAGTTTTTAGTTGCTTGATGAGTACCTTTTGTGATTCCTCCACCGCAAGACCAATAGCAGCTCTTGCCTTACCATCACGTGTCAGCCATTTACCATCCTGCACCACAGGAACATCATCAACTACAACATCCCATAATTCTCTCTCCAGCAGCAACAACTCCATGTTGAATTTCCAAACATGGTAATTGGAACTTGACAATTTAGGGAATTGTGCGTACGATGTATTCATTTTTTAAATAATTTTATCAAAAAAAATAACTTTAAACGATTTTAAATTAAACACGTGTGTAGGCCCATAACCTGTTGTTAAGATGTAATTTTATTAAGTAAAAAGTAAAAAAGATGATGAAATACATTTTATAGAAAAAAGGCGGTTGTAGCAGAGTTGTATATAATATGTACAATAGTAATAAGAAAAAGTGATGTCACTAAAAAGTTACATGTTCATATTTATGGTGCTTTAAAAATGCAATTATATAAATATATTATCAACATTCTTGAGTAATATGGCGATTTAGCCATGTCCGCCGGTCTGTCCGTCTGTTGAAAACACGCTCACTTTCGAAAAACTCAACAGAAAAGAACAAATTTGTCTCAAATTTGAAGTTATCCTTAGCAGTTTGGGTTGAAATGATTGAATCTGTTAGGTAAGTTATTCTAAGCAAGTTGCGTGTTAGGAAGTAAGAATTTAGTTCTTAATTAGAAGTGCTTTGCAAAAATCAGTGCAAAGAAAAGAACTTGCATTACTTTGGAACTAAAATTGGGCGTGTTAAAACGTTTCAAGTCGGTTAAAAAAGCTGTTGACATAGACATAACCCTTGGTCAAGCACCTTACATGTAAAAACAATTCCAGCGGAGATATCACTAAAAATTTATCATTTAAAGATATCTCGAGTTAATCGCAAATGAGATTCTATTTTTTATATAATGTTTTTGTCATTATAAAACTATATTTTTTCTTGTGTATTTCTTTATATATTTTTATATTTTTTTTCATATACATAAGTAGGTTAGGTTAGGTTAACAAGCGTTATGTGCCCAAGGGCACACTTCCACTCGGAGACCAATGCGGTCCATTGTGAATCCCTTTAATGAAAATAGAAAGAGAGAAGTAAAGAAAAGAAGTATGAGGTGGATAGAATAATGAAAAATAGAAATTTAGTAGTACATAAGTAAATTTTAACTTATTTTTTAACTGCCGTATTCATAAAAAATAAAATAAGTTTAAAATGTGTTTTAACCCAAAATTTTCATAAAAAATTTTTCTTAAAATTCATTTCAAATCCATTTTAATTTTTTGTATATTATATATTATATAAAAAAAGTGAAAAGATTTGCGTAGTTTCGGCTTGCATCGCATTTCTCCGCACCCCATTAACGACGCAAATCGGAGCTCTAGTGTATACGACTGGAAATCATTCTGTTAAATTGCTAAAGATAGGCTTCTTATAAAGTCTACTCCCGGAAAACAGTTTAGTACGCCTAAGCGTAATAAATAATGCTATCATAATAACATTTGACTAGAAACGACACTAAAACTTCGTGAAGTTTGGTCCATAATTTACCCTAGACCCCATTTCAACCCTTCGCTCGGAAAACAGGTTACAACGCCTTAAACCGTTATAAACAATGCTATCATAATAAAATTTATTAAGTCACAGTTTTAAAAGACTAGCAAATGCACTGTCAAATTTCGTGAGGATCGGATATTGCGGTAAAATTTGTTTCATCTTAACTTCATATGGTCAGAAAAATGTCATGCAATTTTGTGATATACGGTCCATAATTTACCTTAGATCCCATTGGGATGATTGGTCTATAACTTACCATGGCTCCAATATAAATTCCTCTTCTGAAAATCATTTAAGTTCGGATAAAACCGTTACGAATCATATTTTACTTAAGCTTTTTCAAACTTCTAAAAATACAAACATAAAACTTTCTGATTGTCGGTCAATACCTCCACTCGGAGACCCATGCGGTCCATTATGAATTCCTTCAATATAGAGGAAAAGAAAAATAAAAAAGAAGAAATCTAATAGATACCACATAGAACAAAAAACTCCTTCTACAGTCCCCTTATCAGAACAGCCGACCTATTTCCCTGGCAAACCCCAGTAGATCGACTGGATTACATCCAGCAATGGACCCCAGTTCGTCGTGAAATCTATCTTCCAGCCATTTCTGCCTGAGACCCTGCATCCTAGGACAGTGCCGCAGTACATGCTCAATCGTCTCTAGCTCGCATAGCCTGCAGAAGTCCGGTATGGTATTGTCCTATTTACTCGTAAAAGCCCTAACAGAACATTGACCCGCCAAGAAGCCTATAAGAGTCCTAAGACCACTCCTATCCAATTCTAATAGAACGCTGGTTGCCCCTGCGTTCAATCCGAGCCATAATACCCTAGACATCCTGTAATCCGTTCTATTCCTCCAGGACGGGTTAAGGGTATCGCGGAATCTATTCCGAATTACCTCATAGTAGTGACATAAGGGGGGTTTTCCCTCCGTCCCTACCTCTACGTCAAGATTCGATCTCTCTCTCTCGTGAGTTCGTCTGCCACCTCATTTCCATCCACCCTGCAGGGTCCAGGTACCCAACACAACCTTACGGTTAATGCCCCCAAGAGCTCTCTCAGAGCAATCCTATACTGTGCGACCAGACACGATCGTACCGTATGATTTGTCAATGCCCTGAGCGTGGCTTGACTATCGACGTAATTTGTCACCACAGACTCCCCTACGATGTGCTCCAATATAACCTTCGTCGCCATCTAGATAGCTAGAATCTTAGCCTGGAAGACACTGCACTCATCCAGAACCTAAATGACCTTTTCACGTCAGTATCAGCAGTATAAATACCGGCACCAGTGCCAGTGTCCATCTTGGACCCGTCCGTATATTTTCCCACCCCTCAAACTGCCCGTTGGATCCACGCCAATCGTCCCTATTCGGGAACATAATCATTTGATCCGAGATGCCCTCGAGAATACTACCCTGATCAAGCAGACCCACTTCGTACAAAATACTCGTGTGATCATCCCTCCTAGGTCTAGCCAAAAAATTAATCGTAGAGTCTAAATAAGTAGCAGCCACACTCTTCACAAACTGTTCAATGGGGGGTAGATATAAGAGAATGTCCAACGCTGCCTGTGGATTCTTCTCCTTGCACCTGTGATGCCCAGAGATGCACTCCTTTGAGCATTGTTGAGCATCTTCCTATAACTATCCACTCTCAACGCATCCCACCAAACAGTGCATCCAGAAGTAAGAATAGGCCTTACCACCGATGCGTACATCCAATTTACCATAGCCGGTCTCAGACCCCAATTCTTACCGATGGAGTTTCTGCATGTGTAGTAGGCATTGAGTCCCCTTCTCATCCTCTCCTGAGTATTTTTCTTCCAAGACAGTTAACTGTTAAGGAAGTAGCATTGTCAGATAGAGTTAACTCGACGCCACCTAACACTGGCCCCATAAAACCCTCTATCTTATACCTTCTGGTAAAAAGCACCAGTTCTGTCTTCCCCTAGCCCATGCAGAGAGTTCGCCAAACCCCTGCATAATTTCACTGATCGTGGACAAACATTTTCCCCTGACCAGCAGAACTATGTCGTCCGCATTGGCAACGACTTTTCTACCTATGGAATCAAATGACCTGAGAATCCCGTTGACCGCAAGTAACCACAATAGAAGTGATAGTACCCCGCCCTGTAGTGTCTCCCTGGTAACCCTTCTCCTTGTATCATGATCCCCCAGGCTCGAGTTGATAATCCTGCTGCTAAGCATGCAAACTATCCACTCCACCAGAAAGTCCTTAACTCCCAGCTCTACCAACGAATCCCTAATCGCCTCAATCCTAATGTTATTAAAGGCTCCCTCTATATTCAGAAACGCGGCGAGAGTATAATCCTTATGCCCCAGGCCGTGATCAATATAACCCACAACCGCACTCGTCAACAGATTAACCTTTAAGGAAGGCATGTTGAGCGCTGCTTATGAGCTGGGTATCAATATTACTGCTAAGATAGAGCTCTATCAGTAAACCGCCACCAATTTTAATGCTTACTTCCGTTTTTATTAAGATAAATAAATAATATATATATATATATATATATATATATATATATATATATCATATAGAGCCCACTCCTGAATTATTCGATCTGTCGATGGAGGGTATCAAATATATTACTATTGCTCCTATTACGGTTTTCGGTTGTTCCGAATATTTGCTATTTTAAAGAAACTGGTTTTCGGTTAAGAATTTAAAACTTTATGTGCAAACAAAGAGGACATAAAAATAATAATAACAACAAGTATTCAAAACGCTAAAGCTGCAAATTGGACAACCTACCAACACATCTATAAAACGTTCAACCGATATGGAACTCCTGCATTATACCCCCACACAATGTCACGACTTGACATAGAAAAATTTACAAGATTGAGATTTGGACATACCTTCTTAACGCATCAACACATCTTCTTAAACTCGCAACCAACAGTTTGCAACCTATGTCAATCTAATGCCATACTGGATATAGATCATTTAATCTTTAACTGTCAGACTATTAGAATAGCACAAATCTCACTCTTCGGAAAAATATGTTTACCAGATCTTTTAAAATGTATAAATTACGATAATATCAAAGATGTTAGCACCCTATTAAAATACTGTAACATTTACAACCTAATATAATACAATCTAGCATAAAAAATTTGGTCGAAAACCTATGTTGTTAGTACCTTATCTATTTCTTTTTATACTCATAATTAATTATGTCTATAAATTTTCTAAATAAAATAAATAAATAATAAAACTTTATCGGTTGACCGGTAAAGGCTCAGTTAGCCGGGATTAACAGTAAAGTTGCAAATCAGCTGATTAATTTTGCTGTATGTAAAGCAATTAGAACGATTATAGTTAGCAGTAAGATGTTACGTCTCATTCTGTAAGAAATATATTGGTCTTACTTTTTTACGGTAAGGTTACTGTTACTGTTACTCCCGGCTAACTGAACCTTTAGCCTTTAAAGGCTAGGTTATAGAGTATTGTGAAAAATAAAATAAATAAATAAAAAAACAATAATTAAATTTGTTATTGAAATAAAAACAAAACAATTCACAAAGTTAAAGATCCGATAAAAAACAAGTAAGAAAGTATAGTCGGTCAAGCCCGACCATATGATACCCTACACCACAGTATTTTAAAACAAATTTTGCGAGAGTGTACGGCTATATGAATAGGGATCTATCTATGTTTTAATTTTTATTAAAATCGGTTTGATAGTTTCTGAGAGGCAATTATTTGCCCCCCATCTCCCCTCGTGGTCCTGTTTTCTTAAAAATGCATAGCTTATGTTTCCGCGCAAATATGGATCTATCTTTGTTTTAAATTTCATTAAAATCGGTTTGATTATTTCTGAGAGGCAGAAATTGCCCCCTATCTCCCCTCGTGGTCCTACGATTAAACAACGGGCTAATCACCCTTATCGTGGTTGGCAAATTTAAAATACGTTTGCGACTCTTTGGTAAAAGATTAAAAAGAACGTAAACTTATTTCCTTTAATCTATTACCAAACAGTCGCAGGCGTATTTTAAATTCGCCAACCACGATAACGGTGAATATGTTACCCAATGGTTAATTTTTGGTAGCATATTTTAGTAAAGTATAATTTTCAGTTTCATTAGAACTACTTGGAATGGAGTATAATTTAATTGGCGCACATTTATGTCAAGCCTATGCACTAATTTAAGAAGATTAATAAATCGTGACGTCGAAGGACTTTTGCAACTTATCATTTTAAGGCTTTGACTTTTAAATCTCTATATCTATATAACAATACATATACATAAGTACATACCTATTTAATATTTAGAATACTCACACACAAATTGTGTTTTTTGACTTTTGTTACATTTTGTTTTGACATTCTTGAGTAAAATACTTTAACAACGGGTATATTTACAACAAAAGGAAGGAAAACGTTCATAAATTACACATTTTTAAAATAACCGGGTTTTTCGATATTCGGAAAATGGAAATTTATAAATAACCGGCATGAGCAAAACTGGAAAAATATTGAATTTGAAAATTAACAGTTCAACTGGCTCCGTGCAATAAGTCCCAAGAAAAAAATGAAATTAGACCCAACAATTTTTCATACAAATGTGGGAGTAATTTCATTATGAAATAGCTCCCAGCTCTCTCGGTTTTATTTCATTTTTTTGGAAGTTATTTCATTTTTTGCCTGGGAGTTATTTCATAATGAAATAAAGTCCAAATGAAATAAGTCCCAGAAAAAATAAACGTGGGAGTTATTTCATTTTATTTTGAGCTTCGGTGTTATTTCATTTGCTGTGGGAGTTATTTCATTTTTTGTGGAAGTTATTTCATTTTCAATTATTTGCAATTTCTTAAAATTGTTTAACATTATATGTAAATATTCGGGTCTATGCAATAACTCCCACGAAATAAGTCCCACTTTTAAAAACGAAATAAGTCCCACCAAAAATTGCCTAAAAAAATGAAATAACTCCCACGAAATAAGTCCCACTTTTGAAATCGAAATAAGTCCCACCAAAATGAAATGATTTAAAAATTTACTTGAAATGAAATAACTCCCACTCAAAATGAAAAAACTCCCCCTTGAATAATATATTTCTTAAATGAATTAAGTCCCACTTTCATAAACGAAATAAGTCCCACTTTTTCACTGTTTAATGCGATTTCAAATAAGAAGTATTTGACCCGAAAAATCGTATGCAAGCTTGTAGAAGTCTTCTTAATGGAATGGATATTACGAATTTTGATAGAGTTCCAGAATTTATTATTAATTCTTTTTTCGGTCAAGGAACGTATAGAGAACGCCTACTAGTAACAACGTTTGGATTCGTAAATGGATTAAGTACAGATCAATTGTTCTTATTATTAAGATGGAAACCGTTCCGGAAGGACCATCAGATTAAAATTACCGACCTTTATAAATGGCTTGAAGATCCAGTGCATGGTAGACGGTATTATAGTTTTAACGTGGCATTGGGATTAGTTGTATTTTGTAATGGTGATATTAGAAACCATGGAACACGAATTCCAATTTCCTACTAAAAATATAATAAAACACATACATACGTAATTACGTCAACAATTTTTTTTAATATTGTTTTTCCAGTAGTTAACTTCGGTACCTATTTGTACACATTTCTTTAAAGTTTTTTTTATTATAGTAAGTATCAAGTAATTAATAACAAAAAAAGGAGAGCCATGACAGATAAGGACAAAAAATTATAGTGGTCCCTTTAACGAAATGTCCAATATATAACTTTTTGCATAAGAAAAAAATGAGAAATAAAGCCATAATGTCTTTATATTTCATGGTTCTATCGCACTCCTCCATAAAAAAATCGTTTATTTATCAGATAAATATTTGAAGGGTTTCATGAACTTCTGCACGACAGAATGGACATACTGGTTTACAAAATATAAATTTAGGGGTATGAAATAACTCCCACTTTACAAAACGAATTTATTCCCACCAATTGACGAAATAAGTCCCACTTTTAAAAACGAAATAACTCCCACTTTCAAAGCAGCAATTTTTTGTGGGACTTATTTCGTTGATTGATGGGACTTATTTCGTTACGCGTTTTTATTTTAAGTGGGACTTATTTCGTTTTGAAAGGGAATAAATTCGTTTTGTAAAGTGGGAGTTATTTCATATCCCTAAATAATAAATAAATGATTTTTTTTATGGAGGAGTGCGATAGAGCCATGAAATATAAGGTCATTATGGCTTTATTTCTCATTTTTTTCTTATGCAAAAAGTTATATATTGGACATTTCGTTAAAGGGACCACTATAATTTTTTGTCCTTATCTGTCATGGCTCTCCTTTTTTTGTTATTAATTACTTGATACTTACTATAATAAAAAAAACTTTAAAGAAATGTGTACAAATAGGTACCGAAGTTAACTACTGGAAAAACAATATTAAAAAAAATTGTTGACGTAATTACGTATGTATGTGTTTTATTATATTTTTAGTAGGAAATTGGAATTCGTGTTCCATGGTTTCTAATATCACCATTACAAAATACAACTAATCCCAATGCCACGTTAAAACTATAATACCGTCTACCATGCACTGGATCTTTAAGCCATTTATAAAGGTCGATAATTTTAATCTGATGGTCCTTCCGAAACGGCTTCCATCTTAATAATAAGAACAATTGATCTGTACTTAATCCATTTACGAATCCAAACGTTGTTACAAGTAGGCGTTCTCTATACGTTCCTTGACCGAAAAAAGAATTAATAATAAATTCTGGAACTCTATCAAAATTCGTAATATCCATTCCATTAAGAAGCCGTCTGCAAGCTGGCATACGATTTTTCTTTATTATTCCTCTGCTTTGATTATTCATATTATTCGACGTGTTTTTTTCGAAGAGCCAAATACTTCTTATTTGAAATCGCATTAAACAGTGAAAAAGTAGGACTTATTTCGTTTATGAAAGTGGGACTTAATTCATTTAAGAAATATATTATTCAAGGGGGAGTTTTTTCATTTTTAGTGGGAGTTATTTCATTTCAAGTAAATTTTTAAATTATTTCATTTTGGTGGGACTTATTTCGCTTTCAAAAGTGGGACTTATTTCGTGGGAGTTATTTCATTTTTTAAGCAATTTTTGGTGGGACTTATTTCGTTTTTAAAAGTGGGACTTATTTCGTGGGAGTTATTTCATAGACCCATATAATAAATGTCTTTGGAAGTTGTTTCATTTTTTTGGGTTTTATTTCATTTCTTTTCGATGGGCTGTTTTTGGAAGTTATTTCATTAATGTCTTGAGGAGTTATTTCATTATGAAATAACTCCCAAAAGTTGGGGTTTGTTTCATTTAAGACTTGGAAATTATTTAATTTTTTTTTGGGATTTATTTCTTTTTTCCAGTTTGGGACTTATTTAATTTATTTTGGGATTTAATTCATTGGGAGTTATTGCACTGGGACTTATTGCACCTGGGAGTTATTGCACGGAGCCGTTCAACTAAATCACAATTGTTCTTAAAACATTTAAATGTACTCGTATTCCTAGTAGGTATATTTAAAAGTAATATGGAATTGTTAAAAAATCAATGCATTTGGTGTGACGTCTGATAATCGAGACCTATGTTATTTTTAAAATATACTGCCTTCGAAAAACGACGTTCGCATTCAACACTTGTGGGTGGTATCGTCCATAAATAGATAAATGCAGCTTTTAAGTTGGTTCCTCTGCTGTAAATAACTCAATTATTTGTTAAGATTTATATAAATTTTTTTTGATAATGATACATTTATATCAATATTATTATTCGTTTTTAATTTCTCTGGACTAATAACCTTTTTACATTAGACCGAAATCTTGTAGATTTCATTTAAAATTTTCTTCAAAATCTAGTGCGTTTACATTGCAATTTTTTTACATAACCTAGATTGTTTTTTTTTATAACCAAAACGGCGGCATGAAATAACCCCCCAAAAAATAATGAAATCACCCCCCAAAGTGTGGGGCCTTATTTCATATGCAATAAACCTCCAATTTTGAAAATGAAATAAACTCCCAGCGAAATGAAATAACACCCCAAACAGAAATGAAATAATACCCTAATTTTTGGGGGCTTATTTCATATAAAATAAGACTCCAAATTCTGGAATGAAATAAGACCCCAATATGTATAATACATAAATTGTACAGTTTTGGTTTAAAGAATGATGCGATAGATAGCATGGTTGAGACTTCGGCCAAGCGCAATTATTTTCTCCTCTATGATATGCCAATCATCGGCTTTGATAACTAAAGCTCTTCTGTATAGACGGCCTTCGGCCGGGCGCAAGGATTTTCTCCTCTATGGTATAACAAATACTGGCTTCGCTAATTAAAGCTTTTCTGCAGAGGCGGCCTTAGGCCTAGCGCAAACCCAAATTTAGGAGCTTTACTTAGCGAAGACGGTGTTTGGTATACCATAGAGCAGCAAATTCTAGCTTCCAGCCAAAGGCCGGCTATACAGAGAAGCTTTTGCGGTGTTTGTTATATCATAGAGGAGAAAGTCCTTGCGCCAAAAAACGTTTCCGTAATAAACTTAAAAATGAAATAATCCCCCCCAAAAAAAATTGGGGCTTTATTTCATAATGATTTTTTGGGGAATTATTTCATATGAAATAAACCCTCAATTAAGAAAATGAAATAACACCCAAAACAAAAATAAATAACCCCCCAAAAATCGTTGTTGTT
Organism: Pollenia griseotomentosa; assembly: GCA_963931875.1. Lineage (NCBI taxonomy): Eukaryota > Metazoa > Arthropoda > Insecta > Diptera > Polleniidae > Pollenia > Pollenia griseotomentosa. The sequence continues at coordinate 13,529,482 of OZ007565.1, forward strand.
GTGCTCTGTACAAACTTTTGGGGGGTTTATTTCATTATTTTTTTGGGGGGTTATTTCATGCCGCCAACCAAAACAGCCGACTGAAAGCTTTTTGTGTAATACATACACACATATAAAAAATAGGCATTTAAAAATTTGTTTCACTTTTAATTTATAATTTACTTCATTCATTTTATCAATTTTATTTATATTTTCCATTTTATTACTATTTTGTTAAAATTTTTGAGTAGATTTCGTCATCTTCTGATTAATTACCTTTTCAAAATAACTATAGCAATTGTGGATTAATTAAAAAATCAGTGTTCTGTTGTATTTATAGTTCGGCGTTCTTGTCATTGTAACAATTGTTGTTGTACAAAGTAAGAGTTTGTAAAAATTTTTGTTGTCAAAAAACCTAAATTTACTGTTGTTACTTTGTGTGTGTATGCAGATAACAATTGTTACTTTTGTAATTTATAAAAAAAATAGGCGCATGCGTAAAGGTTTTATACATGCAAAAATAAGAGGAAATTATCGTAGACCAAAAACAATTGTTTTGCCTTTTGTACTACTCCAACTAAAAATTGGAAAGTCGAAGGGGGTTTTGACTCCCTGCAAATACAAACTTAAAGTCCAACTTTGTCATAAAATTTTTTGTAGCAAATCCTCTTTACTGCATAAACACACGAATTCATTAAAAAAAAAAGAAGGAACTTAGTCTATAAACTTTATCCCATTTTAAAGTTACAAGAAAATTTAACCTACAAAAATTAAAACCACCCCTGCAAATACACCCGCCTTAGTTACTTGAACCCAGCATTTTTCTAAAAAAATTTTCAAAGTTTTGACAAACATGCTACACCACCGTCGTTATTTAATGAATTGGTTGCAAAATACAAAAATGACAGTTAGAATTTTTTGTACACCGATGGATCAAAAACTATGAATTATGTAGGATTTTCCGTAGTGGACGAAAACTACTCTACACAAATAATAAGAGGCTTACTTCCTCAACACGCAACTGTATTTGAAGCAGAAGCAGAAGCAATTATTGAAACACAGTTGCAAAAACAAACTCTCCAAATCTCCCTAGTGACTTTAGGCCTATTGCTATACTTCCTGTTCTTGGTAAAGTATTTGAAACAATAATGTCACGACAAATGATTGACTTCATCAATGCAAATGGCAATCTTGGTTTTGCTCAAACAATAGTAGTACTACTGCTGTATATTGCAAGACCTTGATGATATCAGGCCAGCATAGGATGTGGGTGATCCGTCGCTGATGTGCTTATTGGTCTTTTCAAAGGACTTCGATATAGTTGCTCATTTACATCTTTGTAGGAAGCTTTAATTATTCTTTGGCTTTGGTCGAAGCGCAGTTTCCCTCATAAGTAGCTTCTTATCTGATCGTGTACAAAATGGTTTCTCTTAACTCGCAAAATTTCAAAATGTGGTTATCGGCTTAAGAGAGTCAGGTTTCAAGGATGTACATTCTGGGGTTCCACAGGGCTCAGTTCTTGGACCTTTGCTATTCACACTAGCCAACAAGGTCTTGGACTGGAGTAGCTGAATTCGAATCTGTAATTGGTTTTTCTCTATCACGTCAGGTTTTCGAGATACAAAAAATGTTTTTATATGTTTCTTACATAACAAATCGCTAGTTTTTTTTTAAATCAATGAATTTTCAAAAGTGATTGGCGTTATTTGAACGTCGTTTGTATTTTGTTGGTTCGATTTTGCGTATGAGATTCCAGCAATGGTCTCCCAGCATTCTTTTGTCTCAAAAGCCTTGATAAATTCTTTAAATTTTCATTAAATCGTGCTGAGAACGCTCCCCTTGTTCGCGCTCACTGCACCTAGTTTTTTTTTTTGAAAAATCTAAATATTATTCTTAATAAATTACTTAAGCTTTAAGGAGACTTTTTAAAATTAATTAAAATATTTTAATTTTTATTTTCGGAAAGATTAGAAAACTCGAATATATATGATAAAGGGAAATACAGAATGGCACATAAGGTGAATAATAATGTTGGGAGATTATTCACAAAAACTAAGGATAGATTACAAAAGTCAGATATGTCGAATTTAGTTTATAAGATACATTGTAGTGGCAATGATAATGGACAATGTAGGAAAATATATATAGAAACAACTGGGACAAAACTGAAAATAAGATTAGCAGGATATAAACATGACCAAAAATATAGGAATATAATTCAGCCCATGGTACGGCGTTATCAACCCATTGTAGGGATTTTAATCATTATCCTGGTTTTGAAAACACATTAATTTTGAATACGGAAAGTTTTATGAAACGTAGATATATGTTAGAAATGTTGCAGATAAATAATGTTCCATTTGACAAAAGAAGTAATTTTTAAAAAGATACTGAGTGAGGGCTTAGCTCAGATTTATAGACATTTATTGAATAAAAATAAATAGGTTGATGGAAGGAATAATTATAAATAGGTATTTGTCCTTGATTGTTTGGTCAATGAATTTTAGATGGCATAGCTCAATTGGTGAACATTTATTAAGTGGAAATAACTTTTGACGGAAAGGGACATTAAAATAGGTTTTAGGCTTTGAATATATTTAAAATTTTGTTTTTTCTTTTTTGTTTGTCTTTCTGTTTAAAGTTTGTAGAATGGAATTTTAAATTTATTATGATATAATTTTGTTAATTGAAATTTTAACATTTTTTTTTCCATTTATTGTCAAATTTTATTTTATTATAAAAAATTTCCTGAAGAAGATTTCCAACGGAGATCAAAATATCGAAAATAAAAATTAAAATATTTTAATTAATTTTACCTGTGACCTTAAAGCTTAAGTAATTTTATTAAGAATAATATTTAATAAAAAAGGTCGAAGAAATAGGATTATAATTTACTAAAAAATCTAAATGCGAATGAAGAATATGCGAAATATTGTCGGTGTCCGCGGTTTGTCCAAGTTTCTGACTGCAAAACCGAATATAATTACATATCCTCTTTTCCAACCAAATTTTCAACACACATAAAGCAAAAATAGCTTGAATCAGTAACACACGAACTCCTAGACATGCTTAAACGCTACTATTATGAAGATTTAGGATGAATGTGGGCTTCTGTCAAATAAATAATTGTGAAATTGTAGTGTGAGTATTGACTGTTTTACAGTATTGCCAGAATGGATAAAAAATGAACAAGACGTGATAGCCCAAAGATTCAAATTCAGCGCACCCAGATTAGTTAAAAAACATGCTTCGTTTCTGCAGTAAATTTTTTTTCCAAATTTGTAGACCAGTGAGTATTTTTATCAACGATATATTTAATGTCGTCAATTTTGTTAACATTCACGCATATGCTGATGATATCCAATTTTATATTTCTAGTCGTATTGGCCTTGTTGATGATATGTGTTAAAAACTTAATGACGTCCTAAAGGCTGTATATGAGTGGGCTATATCTAACAACCTAATGCTAAATCCGGTCAAATCAGTTTTATTACCCACCTGCAGGATGAAACTTGACTTTGAATCAGCTTCCAATTGTTAGCCTAGGCGACACTCCATTTGCATTTGTGGTAAGAGTCAAGTGCCTTGGTTTTCACACCAATGATCTTATTAATAATGTAGTACGCAGTGTGCAATCTACGAATAACCTCTGGTTACCCACCGACAGAGATTAAGAAATGTCTAATTGTACAGTTAGTTCTACCCCTTATTACTACTTCTGCGGTGGTGTATACCAAATTGGACTCGTGCACTCTACATAAATTACAAGTCTCGTTTAACATTTCAACTCGTTATGTATACGGTATTCACATTTTTAATAACTGTTTGACAAAATTTCATTTGGTAGGTCGGCCAGGGGTGTCACCTTAATACCCCCTCGTTACAACTATTTAAATTTAAGCAGATTTTGCTTGATTTTTCTCGATGCAACCTCTTACTATTACATTATTATAATCCAAAAACTATTAATACAATTAATTAAAAAAGTTAAGTTGTGTTGTATTCCATCCTTCATACGTATATTGTATACCTCAATCAAAAATTTTCTAACAAGAAAGATACTTACAAATATTAATTCCTCCAGTTTAAAGTAATGGGACAAACATTTCCATCTTTACAAACGAATAAATCCAAGCAAAATTCCAAAAACTCTTCCAACTTTTACAATTGTCATAAAAACAAATGTTACACTATGCTCCGCTTAACACATACTAGATTAACACATCATTATTTGGTATCCAGAGATCTCCCCTATGTGTACTTTTTGCAATAACTCAATATTAACAATTCTCCATATTCTTGCTGACTGCCAAGCATTAGACATCACACGTTTAAGGATATGTAAAACAACAAATATATATCCTAATTAATACATCAGAAGACAATTTTGACAACATGTATTAAGTTACACAATTATTTCTTAATCTAAATCATTCAACTAAAAATTATTGTTGAAATTTTAAATTTAAAAATTGTAAATGGATAATCAATTACAGCAAATTTTGATTAACCATTACCATTGGGTTAAATATAGATGTTTGACTATAGACTGGCAGGATCCGCAGTGGTACAAACGGTAGAACGGCAAAGAATACTGATGATGAGATAGTGGTTGTTCTCGAAACAAGTAAATTTAATCCCGTGTTCAGTCAAGAATAAAAAAATTATCAAAAAAAATTTAAATTTATGTTGTAAATTCTTTCCTTCACTAAAAATAATGTAATGAAAATTAAATTTAATGAACTTTATATATATATATGTAATCCTTTGAATTCCTATTAGGAACATAGGGCCTCAATAATTGATCTCCACCGATTTATATCTTGTGCTTCTCTTTTGGCTGCATTCCAGGTTATACCAACTGTTTGAAGTTCGGCTTTAACTTGACTCCTCCAGGTGTTTTTAGGGCGACCCCTTCTTCTTGCTCCCTGTGGGTTGTAGTCCAAGGGATTTTCTATTGATGTCATCGGTTGGCTTTCGTAGAGTATGACCCATCCATCTTTACTTGCGTATTTAGACCTCGTGGTCAATTGGAGGTTGTTGTGTTCTAAACCATAGCTCTGAGTTTGTAATAGTTTGGGGCCAGAAAATTTTAAGGATTCGGCGAAGGCATTTGTTGACGAAGACCTGTAGTTTTTGGATATCTGAATTTGTTAGGTTCCATGCCACCGAACCATAAAGCAGTACTGACTTCACATTGCTATTAAAAACTTTGAGTTAAGTAGACACTGCGATGTTAGCTGACCTCCAGAACTTATTCAATATTCCAAAAGCTTGTTTAGCTTTTGCCAGTCTGTTTTGAATATCATCGTTGCATCCACCGGAAGTAGCAAAAGTTACTGCCCAAGTAACAAAAAGTTGTGACATCTTCCAGTTGTTTCCCCATCAGTGAGAAATGATAATTGCTTGCTACATTGAGACGCATAGATTTTTTCTTTGAAATGTTTATATATAGACCTGCGCTTGAGGCTTTTGCAGTGATGCTATTTAACATTTGCTGCATGTCTTGTTGGTTGTGTGACAATAAACAAATGTCATCGGCATTATCCAGATCAGTAAGTCTACCTGTCACGCCCATTGTGATCCCATGAACAGGATTCACAGATTGACTCATTATAACATCAAGTACGATGTTGAACAGTAAGGGGGATAAGACGCATCCTTGTCTCACACCAGTTTTGACGTTTAATTTATCGCCGACTTGGCCACTGTGGAGGACAGAGCAAGTTGCATTAGCATACAGACCTTCTACGAGTCTGATAATTTTATCTGGTATTCCCTTGCAACGCATCGCTTTCCATATGGCGAAATGATGAAGTGAATCAAATGCACGTTGAAAATCTATAAATATCAGGTACAAACTAGATTGCCATTCTTCTGTCTGCTCAGTTATAATGCGTAAACTGTTAATGTGATCTATGCAAGATCTTTTTGGCCTGAATCCTGCCTGTTCTGTTCTTAGTTCCGGCTCTGTCGCTGCAGCTATGCGATTAAATAAGATACGGGATACTATCTTGTTAAGCATATTTAAAAGGGTGATGCCCCTCCAATCCTTGCACTCCATCTGGTTTCCTTTTTTTGGGATATTGATGATAAGTCCTTCCTTAAGGGTGCTTGGGAGCGTTTCTGCCAGAAGTATTCAACTAATGGTTGAATTATTTTTGCCGAAAGGGATTTATCAGCTTTGAACAGTTCTGGAGGGATATTATCGGGCCCTGCTGTCTTGTGATCTTTTAGCGATGATATTGCTTCCATTATTTCTACGTGGCTAGGAGGTTGAATGTTCATGTCACTTATTTGACTGTATTGTGCGTGCTGACAGAGTTCAGCCACCTCATCTTCGATTGCGCTATCCAGAATGTTACTATAAAGTTCTTCCCAAACTCGCAGTTGACCCTCTTTTGTATACACCAATTCACCATTTGCATATTAGTGTGATTATGACCAGCAAGTAATTTCGTGATCCTGTACATATCTTTCGTTCGGTTTGATTCATTGGCCTTTTGTGCGTCTGAAGCCAGATTTTCTGCCCATTTTCTTTTATCATTTCTAGCACTTCGTTTGACTTTTCGATTTGCGATGTTATATTGCTGTTGATAATCGAATTTGGCTTGACGGGTTTTGGTTTGGTTAATGCATAATTTAACCTCCCTTCTTTCTTCAATAAGATTCCATGTTTGGTCAGATATCCATGATTTTAGGTTTTTAACAGGATTACCGAGGCATCTTTTGGCGGACTCAAGAAAGGCATCTTTAACCTGTTTCCAGTACGTGTCGAGATTTGACACATTATTTAGCAGAGGGACAGTTTTTAGTTTGAGGGAGTTTGAGAAATGGAGTAGTGTTTCTCTATCCCTCAGCCTCTCAAGATTAAATCTTTCTCTTCTCTTTGGTTTCTCAAATTTGTTTGCGCATACCTTAAGTTGTATCTCCCCCACTACAAGGTGGTTGGTGATCGCTGCCAATATCAGCACCTCTTCTATTTCGCACATCGAGCAGTGAGTGCCTCCACATTTTACTTATCGCGATGTGGTCAATTTGGTTTTCTGTAACCTTGTCGGGTGATACCCATGTAATTTTATGTACTTTCTTGTGGGGGAATAATGTGCCTCCAATAACCAACTTGAAGTTGGAGCACGTTTCGCATAAAAGTTCGCCGTTTTCGGCCATACGTCCAATGCCATGCTTGCCAATTATAGCCTCTCTGCCACGATTGTCGCCACCAATCTGAGCATTGAAATCACCCATCAAAATTTTTATGTCACCTTCATTTATCGAGGTCATTACAGAGTTGAGCCTACAGTAGAACTCATCTTTTATCTGTCTATCCGATGTGTCAGTCGGGGCATAGCATTGTATACATGTAAGATTCCTAGCTTTTGTTTTCAGCTTTATCACTATTATTCTGTCGCCATGAGGTTGCCATTCGATTAGGCTTTTTTTTGCCTGTTTAGAAAGAAGAAAGCCATTGTCAGATGCATTAATTAAATGTATCTGCCAAATGAAAATGAGCTTACAATGTTCATACAGTTGCAAGACATTTCTAGGCAATTTTAATGCCAACATTGTAAGATCTGACCACCGTCTGTATAAAGCTTTAGTATGAAACTTATACTCAACATTTTGTATTTGTTCCAGTTAGTTTTTGCTTACGAAGCTTAATTAACACTACATAAAACCAAACAAATCAAATCTTAAATCTCGTAATACAAAAATTCCTGGTATGAGTTTATTATCACGATCTGTTTTTATACCCTCCACCACAATAAGTTGTGAAGAGGGTATACTAAGTTTGTCATTCCGTGTGGAACTTATTTATTATTCATCTCAGACCCCATAAAGTATATATATTCTGGCTCCTTGAGTAATTCTAAGTCGATTTAGCCATGTCCGTCTGTTGAAAACACGCTCATTTTCGAAAAACTTAAAAGAAATAAACAAACTGGGTGTCAAATTGCTTGAAGTTATCCTAAGCAGTTTGGGATTGAAATCCAGCAAAATCGGTTCAGTAGGATCAGAGCTATGAATCAAAATGTGGAACCACCACTATAAAAAATTGATAATTTCGTTACAAAAAGTAACATAAATGGTGGAACACTGCACGGAATGATATGAGATTTTGCAAATGTTCGTTTTATTCCACTGGAAATGACACTGTGGCATTTCATGAAGATCGGTCCATAATTTACCCTAGGCCCCGCCCCATATAAACCCTACTCCCGGAAAACAGCTTAGTACGCCTAAAACCGTAATTATTAATGCTATCATAATAGAAATGGGCATGTCACAGGTTTTTTGGACTAGAAATGACACTGTAAAATTTTATGAAGATCAGTCCATAATTTACCCCAGGCCCCATATAAACCCTACTCCCGGAAAACAGTTTAGTACTCCTAAAACCATAATTATTAATGCTATCATAACAGAATTTGGCACGTCATAGTTCTTTAGGACTAGAAATGACACTGTAACATTTTATGAAGATCGGTCTATAATTTACCCTTGGCCCCATATAAACCCTACTCCCGTAATTATTAATAGGTAGACGGAGGAAGAGCAGTAGCCCCATAAAAAGAAAATATTGAATACCGAATATCTAAAGATAAAAGTCTTCAAGCTTTTTACGATCCACTCTTATGGTAAACTACGCCTTTTAAAATAAAAATAAAGGGGGTAGGCGCAGGGGAAGTAATAAATAATATATAAATAAAAAAGCGTATGTTATCAAAGTTATTTTCTGGGAATACAAAATTTATTATTAATAAGATTTCTATATGACGTGCTAAATTCCCAATTTTTCATATTTGATAAATACACTGAAATTTATTGTTGAGGGAAAACTAGCTTCTATGCGCATTTACTGGTTGCTTAGGCCAGACCGTCAGAAAACCTCTTCCAAACCTTAAAGCGAAAAAGAAATATAAACACTCAGTCTGACATGTAACTATATCAAAGCTTAAACAAAACATCAACAATAAACAGTGAGTTTAGTGAGAAATGCGCATAGAAGCTAGCTTTCCCTCAACAATAAATTTCAGTGTATTTAATAAATATGAGAAATTGGGAATTTAGCACGTCATACAGAAATCTTATTAATAAAAAAGCGTATGGCTTTATTCCCAAAAGAGTCCTAAACAACTGAAACGATTTTCCTGATAATAATACACAACATCTTTCCAGAAGTAAGTTCAATTGAAAAAGTACGAATGGCAGCTCCCATACGAATACACTTGAAATTTCGGTATATCTGTAGAACGGTTACTTGAAAAGCAATTAAACTTAGTACAAGATGCGTTGTAATCAATACACGAGATCTGTTTAAAAAAAAATTTTACTAATTTTATTTCGATGGGGGTAGCAAAGTGCACCGGGTTAAGCTAGTTACGTATAAAAGTATAATGAAATTTTACATTAGAATGTAAAAATTGAATTAAATGATCCCAAGATAAAAATTATATACTGTAAATGTTTGCACATTTCACGTTAATCCAACGTAATATCTGAAGCAAATTTTTGCTGTTAACTGCTGATAAAATAATAATTTTTGAAATTTCATGGTAAATCAGAGCAAAGCATACAGGGGTGTTCTGCAAATCGAAAACACAAAACGCAAGAATTTTAAACGTCGTTTTTTTATTATATATATTATACAAATATATCTCTATTCAACAGAATTTTATAACAAAAATTAGATTAGAAGTGTATTAAAAACAACTTCCAAATTCTTGCGTTTTGCGTTTTCGATTTCCAGAACACCCCTGATAGAACAAATTGCTTGTCTTTTCTTAAATCAGGGATATTGCTGTCCGCCTAAATTTGTTAAAATAAATTTACATATATATTTTTTTCCTTTAACTCCCACTAGAGCATATTACCAATTTTTTAATTTTGATGAAAATGATTTCCAAAAATTTATATGAAAAAATGTTAGCATTTTCTAAAATAATTTTTAGGCTGGCCCTGTCTATTGCAAGATTTAAAAAGTAAATTTTGGTACTGTTGCCGAATGGTGCGAAAAATTTTCCACTTGCTTTTTCTTTTATTTGTTTCTACCGCAATGCGGACATCAAATGATTTTAACCAAAACACATGTTTGGCAGAAAACGAGTTAACCGTTTTCGAATTACTAAAACATTAAAGTTAATCTATCTATATATATAAAAATGAAAAATGTTTGTATGTGTGTTTGTTTGTTTGTTTGTTTGTTTGTTTGTTTGTTTGTTTGTTTGTTTGTTTGTTTGTTTGTTTGTTTGTTTGTTTGTTTGTTTGTTTGTTTGTTTGTTTGTTGGCTTATAGACTCCTAAACTACTGAACCGATTTTCCTGAAATTTTTACAGATACATCACGTGAGCCCTAAAAATAAAATAGGCTACTTATTTTTTCGATAGGGGCAGGGGAATTGGTATCCCCCATAGGATGCCAATATTAATTATCGCATATATTAAGATCCGCTGCACGCATTATGCAGAACTTTTGGTAGTAAGATCTTCTGAGCCCCAAAATTAAAATAAAATATCAGCGGGGGAAGTGGAATCCCCCATAGGACGCCAATGTTTAACATCGCATATCTAAAGAACTGTAATAGTGAGAATGTTCAAACTTTCTAGAAGTCACTCTTATGGTATACAACACTTTTGAAAATAACAATAAAGCGGGTAGGCGCAGGGGGGGAAATACCTCCCATAGGATGCATATATTAAATATCGCTCAACTGAAGAATTATTAAAGGGAGAGTCTTCAAAAGTGGTTAAAGCTATTATTATAGTAAACTATAAATTTCAATATACAAATGGGCGGGGTAGACGGGGGAGGAGCAGTACCCCTCATATATAGAAATATTAATAAGAGCCACTGCACGCATTTTGTTGAACTTTTGGTAGTAGGATCTTCTGAGCCCCAAAATTAAAACAAAATAGCGGCGGGGGTAGTGGTACCCACCATAGGACGCCAATGTTTATTATCGCATATCTTAAGAACTGTTATAGTGAGAATGTTTTAACTTTGTAGAAGTCACTCTTATGGTATACTTCACTATTGACAACAAAAATAAAGCGGGTAGGCGCAGGGGGGAAATACCTCCCATAGGACGCATATATTAAATATAGCTCAAATGAAGAACTATTAAAGGGAGAGTCTTCAAACGTGGTTAAAGCTACTATTATGGTAAAATATAAATTTCAATATAAAAATGCGTGGGGTTGACAGAGGAGGAGTAGTACCCCTCATAGATAGAAATATTAATAAGAACCGCTGCACGCATTTTGTTGAACTTTTGGTAGTAAGATCTTCTTAGCCCCAAAATTGAAATAAAATAGCAGCGGGGGAAGTGTTGCCCCCATAGGACGCCAATGTTAAGTATCGCATATCTTAAGAACTGTTATAGTAAGAATGTTAATACTTTGTAGAAGTCAGTTTTATGGTATACTACAGTAAAAATAAAGCGGGTCGGCGCAGGGGGAAAATAACTCGCATAGGATGCATATATTTAATATCCCTCAATTGAAGTAGTGGTTAAGGCCGTGTTGCGAAGCGCACCGGGTTAAGCTAGTATTTTATAAAAATTACTTCTCGAGAGAAATATTTACAAAATATTTATTTTTGTTTTTACAACAAATGAGAAATTTGTAGTAAGTAGTAGTAGTATGTCCATTGTAATACGATCAATTGTTTTTTAGTATATAAAATTATTATAAAATGTTGTTTGTTATGTTTTTATACCATTTACAAAATGTTATTTAAAATTATAATAAATAAAAAAAGCGTAAAAAATACATAATGTGGTGTACTTACTTATTTTAATTTTAAAAGATGTGCCCCTATTTTTTAAATAATCCACTTTTTGGTGCCACTTTTTTGTAGATATCCCCTTTCTTGGTACTTATTATAAATATCCGACGGTAAGACTGGTTATGATAAAGTAAAACACAGACTACACTCAATTTTATATTTTAACTCTTATACTCTGTAAACCACTCTTTAACTATTTAAATATTGGAATGCTTGTGTGTTATAAACAAATGAATGTATTCTTGGAGTCCTTTAATATATAGAAACGAATAGTAATATGAACATGTTTTTTTTTATGAAATATCTGTCTATTCGTCGAACACAATTTAAAACCTTCCATGACATCGTTTAATTCTTTAATTTTGCTTTTTAGTTCTTGATGTTTTAACAAATAAAACTGGTGATTTTTTTCCATACCGTTGATTCCATCGGAATGTTGTAGTTTTTAGCATGAAAATATGCTAGAACTAATAAGAATTTTTAAGCTCCTTAACAGGCATTCCTTCCTCGACAACACAACGGGCAGCTTATTTTATGAAAATATTATTTGCCGTCCGTTTAGAACTACTTGGAACGGACAAATTGACAAATTGAGGTGATTAATAATTCGTGACGTCGAAGAATTTAGGGCACTTTAGACACCTTACTTTGTCTTGTTAATTCCGTTCAAAATATCTCCAGAGATAACATCTGTATCCATGTTCTGTAGTTTAAGTGAGAACTCCTCCATCGAAAAGATTTGAAAAAAGTTTTCCATCGTTTCTCGAAAAGTCAGAAAAAAGTGTGTCTGTAACTCATGTCGAAAACTATCAAAAGAAATTACGTCGTTACGTTATAAATGTCATAATAGTACACTCGAAGTCGATGTGATATTGCAGACGTTGAGAGCGCCAGTCACACATATCGTTGACGGCAATCAAAATTTACTAAACTTGAAACATTTTCAACGACGGCGGTGAAAATACAACCGTCGGCTATACCAAATAATGTAAAGTGCGACTTTAATGTTTGTTGTTTGCAAACAAGCTTTGAAGAAATTCGTATATTTTATAAAAATGTTAACAGCCAAATAATTAAACAATGAAAAAATGTGCCAAGAACAAAATATTAATATTATTATTATTCTATGCATTTTGAATCGTTTTTTAGTGTTAAAATTGTTTCTCGGCCCATTTTTTTTTCGTAAGTTTATTTGACAATTCAAAGCGGGAACTTTTCTTATAAAAATGTTACAGACACACTTTTTCTGTAAATTGGCGAGTAATTTCCTTACTTGACAGCTAGTACTCGCCAAAAAGGTTACAGATACAGTTTAGTGAGAAAAACAGCTGTTTGTTTCAAATAGTTTCTCGACGCGAGAGTTACAGAACATGGGCGCTGTATGAAAATATATTTAATAATTAATATTTAGAATACTCTTTCACAAATTGCTATTTACCTTTTTAACAGAACATTTTTTTTGTAGTTCAAGTTTTAAATTGTTTTTAGTTTTTTTTTGTTAAAAAACACGCTGTTATTTGCGATCAGTATTTACATCTTGCCCAATATCACAATTAGAAAAATATTTAAATAAATGGTACATTAACAACAAAAGTAAGGAAAACGTATATAAATTACACATTATAATAATCAGTTTATTAAACTATAAATCAATTTTATTTCTCTGTTGTAAAGCGTTCATTTCAGTTTCCACAACACTGAAAAAATAACTTCAATTCGTTCAGTATCGACTGAAAAAATCAGAAATAACATTGCTTTTGAATCGAAGAAGTATTTGATCACGACTGCCAAAATTAGCCCCCTGATTCTTTACAAAAATCAAATTGTCTTTTAAAAAAATTTTGTTATTTTGTAGGTTTTATTCTGATAGTTGAGTAAACATGACCCTTTCAAAAACTTTATTAAAAATTGGTCTAAACAAGTCGAGATTGTTAAAATCGAGAGAATTTCCGCCAACATGTCTTTCCTACATAAAATTATTTTAAGGGTATAAGGGGATCATAACTTCAGTTTTATGTATTCAATATAGCTTTAACCTGATTCAGTAGAGTTCTAAAAAAGTTAATACTATCATATGGATAGCTGGTTGGTATCCTGTATTAAATATATAGTTAATTTTAAAATAAAATAAAAATAATTATTAATTTCAAAAGATTTTGTTATTCGTGCTTAATTCCTTAATTGTAGTGGGGAATGTAAGATGAGATAAACCCACTGTTTATTGTTGATGTGTTTTGTTTAAACTTTGATATTATTACAAGTAGAACTGTTGCTATAAGTCTTATACGCTTAACAGTTTTATTTGGTTTAATATCTTTAGTTTTTCTAAAATCTTTATGGATGAAGTTTCCTGATGATCTGGCCTAAGCAACCAGTGAAATGCGCATAGGAATAGCTTATCCCATCAACAATAAATTTCAAGTGTTTTTATTAATAATAAAAACTGGGAATTAAGCACGAATAACAAAATCTTTTGAAATTAAAATTTTGTATTCCCAAAAACTGAAATTACTTTTTGCTAATAAACAGGCAAGTGCACGGCCTAAAACACACTTAATTGACAACATCTTTTGTAAAGTTGTTGTTGTTTTTATTTTGTTTTTCTTAACCTACTTACAACTACAATTAATGTTGAGAGAATTTCAACTAATTGTAGTGGGGAATGTAAGATGAGATAAACCCACTGTTTATTGTTGATGTGTTTTGTTTAAACTTTGATATTATTACAAGTAGAACTGTTGCTATAAGTCTTATACGCTTAACAGTTTTATTTGGTTTAATATCTTTAGTTTTTCTAAAATCTTTATGGATGAAGTTTCCTGATGATCTGGCCTAAGCAACCAGTGAAATGCGCATAGGAATAGCTTATCCCATCAACAATAAATTTCAAGTGTTTTTATTAATAATAAAAACTGGGAATTAAGCACGAATAACAAAATCTTTTGAAATTAAAATTTTGTATTCCCAAAAACTGAAATTACTTTTTGATAAAAATAATTATTTTTTTTTTTTGAGAAAAAAAGAAAAGTTTTTTAAAGAGTATGGTTTTTAAAAGAAATATGGTTTTAAAAGAAAACTAAGGGCTAAAAAATCAGAGCAAGTTAAACTCTCTTTTTGGTTTAAAAAGTGTTTAAACTAACAAATCTATAAATTACTAAACATATAAACAATCAGAAACTGGGAATTATCTCCTTTCGTAGGTTACTTTATATTATATTCAACATTTTTTTATTTTTCAAATTTATTCTATGAGGAATAGAACTATTACAAAAAAGCTTTATAAAATACATAACTGAAATGTAACTCATAGAATAAATTTGAAAAATAAAAAAATGTTGAATATCATATAAACAATCTTTAAACGCATAAAATTGGCCGTTTAAACTACCAATACAGACCATATGAATTTGATTTATCGTAGTAACAAATTATAATACATGGGACAGTGATTTATAGTAGTTGGGTTAAACTACATATAAATTCAAGTTTAGTTCCACTAAACCCGCGTTTAAACCATCAATGATTTAGTAGCCACTACCATCTAAAATTACACCTAAGCATCGGATACGAGTAAAGAATTCAATATGGGTATTGTCCAAGACATGTGCACATTAGAAAAAAAATTTATTTTTAGGACCAAACATAAAAGCTTATGTATTAAAGGGGTTTATTATAGTGAAGTTCACTAAAGGACACGTTCTAAGCAAAAGTTTATGTAATTTTGCAACACTAATATTAAAAATATTTCTGAACAGTAGAAAGAATGCAATTCTCGTACATGATTGAATTTATAAAATATGTTCACCGTAATTATGATTCATATTCTACACAAAACTACCACAATAATATTACAAGTTATTTGATTTGCGAGTTTCATATATTAATGGTTTCGTTTTTACTTCTATTTTATTGCAGACCGATCGGTCATGGGCTGAAAGAAATGGTGGTTCTACCGGTGATCCGACAGTAACTAGCACTTCAACAATTGCCGGAGGTGGTGGTGGATGTAACTTAAGCTCAGATGCTTGGAATGGTAATACACCAGTATCAAGTCCTCGAAGAGAATTTACAAATCATCCAAGAAATATGGAAAATTGGAGACGAAGCCGCAATGAAGAAGGTGCCACAAGTGGAGAAGCCGCAAATGCTACAGCATTTTCAGCAGATGGCGGTTGGAGAATGAATACATCTGCTTACCAAAATTCACATACGCGATGGGGCAGATCAACTAGTTGGAGGGACGATGACATCTCTAATAATGAAAACTCTGGTATAAACAGTGGCGGTAATAATAGTGGTGCCTTGGCACCTTTAATGATGCGTTCAATTTCTACCATACCAACAACGCATGGTGAACGTTTAGGTCATGGCAGTGTATCTGGAAAGCCATCTTCTGCTGGACCTGGTGGGGTTATGCGTTCTATATCGGTAACAACGTGTGGTACAAGGAATTCTGTAGGTGCTTGGCCAAATACTACTAGTCCAGCAAATAGTGCGGGTCCATTATTAAATATGCAACATGAGGGTAGTTCAAATGATGAAATGGCATTGCCTGAATGGGCAATGGAAAATCCTTCTGATATAGGGGGTACTTTTGATGCAAGTGGCGCTTTTCATGGCGCAGTAGATGATGCAAATAATGATGCAACTGTTGCAGAGGAACTAACCGATCATGATTTAATAACTGAACAAGTAACAAATGAAGAACCACTGCTAAACGAAACAGATACCAAAAAAAAATTCACTACAACTACAGATGACAACTCTGCGAACTCATTAAAATCTCAAAACATTATAACTTCTTCGAAAGAAATTACCGAAATTTATCAAGATTCCTTATCGCCTCCGACCACACCACCCTTGCACGCAGATGAAAAGTTAGAACATATAGGTGAAAGTGAAAAATCTAAACAGAATCAGGTTTCTTTGACAGATATTAAGCTTTCCAAAAATAATAATAAAACTGAACATCAAGAGGAAATTGACTCTAATTCCAACACTAATATTCAAAATTACCCGTCTAGAACAGCAGCTACCAGCAGTAGCAGCACTAGTGAAGAAATTATATCGCATAGTAACGCTGGAGATTATGCAGAGCGTATGATGAAGGTAACGGATGATATGATAGAAAAACTCATCATGGACGATGAAGATTCTAAAGATGATCCCCTAAAATCATCCATTTTATCAGGGGGAAATAAAAGAAATAACCATCAACATGTTTATATATCAGCCATGCAGCAGCCTCAGCATAATAATCCTCCATCAGCGGTTTCTCCAGCATTAGGAGCTGGTGCGGGTATAGTTGCAGCCGGACCACCTAATATGTCTTTATACAATATGACGGGTGGTATGATGGTGGATCATACTCACAATTTGGCTGCTTTACATCAATTGCAACAACAACAAATGGCAGCCGTGGCAATTGGGCTACAGCCAACACCAACTCCACCACCACCTCCACCACATCCACAACATCCTATGACTTCCTCAGCTCCTACGGATTTATGGTTGTATCGTGATCCCCAGGCTAAAGTTCAAGGCCCTTTTTCTGCCTTGGAAATGACTGAGTGGTATCGAGCAGGATATTTCAATGAAAATCTTTTTGTTCGAAGAGTTTGTGATGCTCGCTATAGACCCTTGGGGGAATTAATTAAAATCTGCAATGGTCAAATGCCTTTTAGTCACAGTCACTTAATACCTATTGATCTTAATCCACCAACTCCACTAACTCCTCCCTTAGCACCTGTAATGAAAGCCCAAAACTCTTCGCAACAAACAAATGAATTTATTATAAAAACTTTAAATGAACAACAGCATCAACAGCATCACCAACAACAACATGAAAAACTTAAAGGTAATGTTACTGCTGCCGCCGATTCGTTAAGCAACGCTTTAAAGAGCTTAATTAATTCCGTAGATATTTCCCAAGTTTTGAATATGCATTTCCAAACTCTTCAAGATCGTTTTATCCATAATCAGGAAATTGAATTAGCTAATGAGTTGGCAAAAAATGAATGTTTTCGGCGTTTAACACCTGTTGAACAGGAGGCTGTTATCAGGCAAAAACTACAAACTACAGTCTTACCTGAATATTTGACTAATTTAACTGGGCTTAGTAATTCATTGGCAGCTTTAAATCCCACAGCTGGTAACCAATTATACGATACTATAGCTGAGTGTACAAAGAAAGAACAATTGTTTACCAACCACCAAAGTCAGCAACCACAAACACCAGTAACTTCACAGCAACAGCAGCCACAACAACAACGATCTTCAACCACAACCTCATATATGAATGCTGAGGATTTCATTAAAAATACTGGACACGATTTGAATAGTAACGATTTGTTAAATGAATTTAATTTAAGAATGTTTTTGAATAATAATTCTGAAGCAGGAGGCTCTACAGGAACACCATGTGTTAATGCTAAACCAAATTCCCATGGCCGTGAATTTTTAAACGATTCACAACTATTTGGTAACGCAAACTCTACTCCAACACCAAATCCTTCCAACAACAACTCTCAAAGCCCCATGATGCAAATGTGGATGAATTCTTTAGCCACGAGTCATCAAACAAATACGATTTCAACCCCACAACATTCTTTGTTAGTCAATACCCAACAAGCTAACGCAGTCAATAATCAATGGCTTAATGGTCCTTTGGTGGGAATTCCTGCCATTAGTTTGTCTAGGGAACAAAATGCAAGTGGAATAAATATTATGGCAACATCTAAGCCAACACCAACATCAATGTGGGATGTGGCGACATTAGAGCAACACGTACAAGTTCAGCAGCAGCAACAACAACAGCAGCATCAGCATCGTCATGAACTACAGTTGCAACATCAAATACAGCAACAGACCTTTGAACATCAACAGCAACAGCGCCTTTTGGAAGTTAATAAAAAAACTTCACAAGAACACATGGAACAACAAAAGGAAACACATATACTAAAGGAAGATAATAAACAAGAAGAACTGCAACAGATGTTAACGAACGAACAGCAAAAAACCCAAGAGGAAAAAACAAAAAATGCTTCCTCTTCCGCAAATGATAATAATAAACTAGAACAGCAACAACGTCAAGGCCAGCAACAACTGGCAAACAACAATGAGAAGTCGCAAACAAACAATGTCCAAAAACGTAATTCTACCAACAACAACGTAAAACCAACAAACAAATATAAAAACGAAATCTTTGCGGAACAGAACTCCAATTTCAAGAAAACTGAAGAAGAACGACGTCGTGAACAAAATGAAGAAAAACGCCGACAAAAAGAGGAACGTAAACGTCAACAAATGGAGGAAGAAAAACGTCGTCTTCAACAAGCTGAAGACGAAAAAAGACGTCAAATGCAGGAAGAAGAAAAGAGGCAACAACAAATACAAGCTCAAAGACGCAAAGCTTTAATGATCAACACCAATAACGGCAATAATTTTAACGGCAACAATAACAACATTTGTAAGCATTTCTTAAATTTTATAACCTAAATAACTATTTGATATTTTTATGACTTATCAACATCTTACATCTACCACCAATTTGCAAAGATGTTGAAATGTTCCCATAGAAGCCTTTCAACACTTGTCAAAATTTAACATCTACAATTAATAACAATTGTGATTTTCAGTTGAACTGTTAATTTTTAATTTTGATATTTTTAGTTAGGCTTGAGTTAATTAAATTTAATTTTCATTAAATTATTTTTACTGAAGGAAGGAATTTTACATGAAATTTTTTTATTAAAATTTATTGATAATTTTCTCCTTCCTTCATTAAAAATAATTTAATGCAAATTAAATTTAATGAATTCAAGCCTAACTAAAAATATCATAATTAACAGTTCAACTAAAAATCACAATTATTCTTAAATTAGCTATGGCACAAGCTCTAATGTTTTCATTTGTACTTCAATTTGTACAAATAATATGTCGACGAAAGTGGACAAAAAACATAATAAACAAATGTATTCAGGTTTTCAAGACAAAGTCTTGACAGAAAGAATACGAAAAAACAGAAGAAAGGAAGCAATATGTAATATAAAATTGAAAATGATAATTACAGCAAATTTCGAACCACCACTGGTTAAAGAATTATGTTTGACTGTTGGCAGGCAGGCACCGCAGTGGTGCAGAGGTTAGAACTCAAAGAATTCTGATGAAAGAATGTGGTGATTCTTGAAACATGTAAATCCAACCCAGGTTCGAGCCCCAGCTCAGCCAAGAAAATTCAGTAAAAATAATTTAATGAAAATTAAATTTAATGAACTCAAGCCTAACAAAAAATATCAAAATCTACAATTAATTTGTGAAGATGTTAAAAATTTCCCATATGTCATTTGTTTGAAAGCGTCGTTAGCACTTGTCAAGTTTTTCCTTTTTTTACAAGTCTTCTCGTTTATTTTTTTTTTTTTACCCTCGGTCGCCACTAGTGGTGTGAAACTTTTTTATTATACATCCCTTAACCCATAAGTTATATATATTCTGGCTCCTTGAGTAATTCTAAGTCGATTTGGAGATGTCCGTCTTTTGAAAACACGCTCACCTTTAGACCAGAATAAATTTGTGTCAAATTAATGTTTTCGAAAAAGGGTGAGATAATAAACAATTTTTAAACGTTTAGGCCTGATAGTGAAAAACGCAACGCAAAGTCAAAAATATTTTGGTTATTTTGTTGTTGCTTTCTACAGAAATTTGTTATCAATTTTTAAATTTTAAACGCTGCATATTTTGTGGCGTTGAAAATTTTAAAACGCAATATGAATTTCTGTAGAAAGCAACAAGAAAATTATGAAATATTTTTGACTTTGTTGGTGCTTTCAATGTAATTTTTGGCGTTGCATTTTACACAATTAGGGCCTTAATCCTATATGTTTCGAATTTTTCTAAACAACTTTTTTTTACACCCTCCACAACTCGTTGTAAAGAGTAGATATTAAGTTCGTCATTTCCTGTGAAATTTTTTTTAATATTCCGTCACTCTGTCCGTCTTACGAAGAAGTATTTGACCCGAAAAGCTGCCCAAAATTATTAAACGTGCGGATTGATATACGATTTTGCACAAATTCGTTTTATACAGCAAAAACTTAATAATAAAAAAAGAAAAATAAATAAATTAAATTTTGAATATTAATATTTTTAAAAGAGTTTCGCCTTTTATCTGAAACACCCATTTACACCCAACAAGCTTATTTCCTTTGGGAAGTTTAACAAACTTCCATGTTCCTTTATGTTTCAATGATGAAATTTCTTCATTTGCCGCTGCTACCCATCTTTCTTTATCTACATCATGTAAATCCATCATTTCTTTCCATGGACTAGGAACAGTTTCACAATTAGTTACTACACATTTCGCTATTTGGTTGTATTTCTGCCTTGGTTTATTTTAAAGACGCTCGGAACGCCGCAAATTAGTTGAAGGTGCTGGTACTTTTTCAACATCTTCTGAAGAATTTTCTTCATGACTACTTTTACATAAGTCAACTTTCTCAGTAGCAGATTCATAAGACTCACAATCAATCTCTTCACTTCTAATTTCCTCTTTTACTATTTTATCTGTAATATCTACTAAAATTGTTCCATCTTTTGCTTTATCGATTTTAGCTGGTTCATTAGAATTTTCCACAAATCTGACATCCTTGCTTATAGTTATTTAATTCGTTCCTTTCATGAGTATTCTATATGCCTTACAATTTTCGGAATAACCAACCAGAATTCCTTTTTCTGATACATTACTAAGTTTTTGTCTTTTACACTTGGGCACCTGTACAAACGCTTTACTACCCCAAATCTTTATATTACTGACATCTGGTTTTCTGTTGAACCATATCTCATATGGAGTTTTATTAATAGACTTTGAAGGTAATCGGTTTTGTATATAATTAGCGGCAATATATGCGATATGCGATAGTTTTGAATCATTAAGCATAGCTCTAACCACTTCTACTAATGTCCGATTTTTACGTTCCGCTACTCCATTTTGTTCCGGACAATATGGTAAAGTAGTTTGCAATATTATTCCGTGGAATTATCACATCGAAGTACTTTTAACTTCTTGTTTGTAAAATTCTGAACTTCTGCTAAAAATTCTTTAAATTTGCAAATAACCTCACTTTTCTGTGCCATAACGTATACTTTTGTGTATCGTGAAAAATCGTCAATAAATGTCAGAAAATATCTTTTTCCCGTAGAAGATTTTACTTGGAATGGTCCACACACATCTGAGTGCACAAGGTAAAGAATCACATTCGATTTTGTATTACATTCCTTAGGAAACGGTAATCTCGTTAACTTTGTTTTCGCACAATTATCACAAAAAAAGTCTTCCTGACAATTTTGAATTAGGATACCATTTGCCAATTTTTCTAATTTATTAACATCTGATAAATTACGATGACCTAATCTTCTATGCCATAAATTAACACATTCCAATGAATACTGAGCGCTGTACGATGTATTTTTATTTACTTCATTAAAAATATATAAATTATCTTTAAAATTTCCTTCAGCGATTAACCTCTCTCTCCTTTCATTATTTTGCAAATATTTTCTTCAAATAATATTTTGCAACCCTTAGCAGTCATGGCTCTGACTGACATTAATATAATACATTTTGAAATCCAATTTCATTATAATTACCATGTATTACTCCTTCACCGATTCCAATGGAATCGAGTGCTCTACCATCAGCGATATGTACTTTGCTATTCTTCTTCTGCATTTTGTTAAATAAATTAGGATCATTCGTCATGTGAATAGAAGCTCCCGAATCAATTACCCAGCCTTTCTTGATATCACATACATTCAAACAAATTTGTGCTTATGCTACATTACTCACATCTTTTTTCATGTGTCCAAATTTGTTGCAATGATAACATTTTATTTGTTTTTTGTTCTTGAATTTACCTTGATGACTCCTTAAAGCTAAATTTTCAGCAGCATTCAAATGATGACTCACCTCTTCTTTCTGCTTCATCTTGTAATTTTTCTTGAACGTATTCTAATTTAATAGAATCCTCAGGATGACCCTCAACTGATGTAACTAGTGCTCTAAAGGATTTCGGTCAACTATTTAGCATAATAGCTACCATTGAATTTTGTTTAATGTCCTCGCCTCTATCAAGCAGTTGAGCTCTTAAAAGATTTAAACTGTTAATATGTTCTTGAATACTTTCACCTTCTATCATTCTTTTGTCATACAACTTTCGCAAAATATGTTACTTTGATGTCATTGCCTTTCTCTCGTATGTTGTTTCTATCTTCATCCACATAGATTTCGCTGATGTTGCCATTCTCATAAGATGAACTTGAGAATTATCCACACACATCGCAATTGCAGCTCTTGCTTTTTGATCTAATTTTATAAAGTCCGGAGTCAATGGGTTTGGACATGGCTTTTCCACAATATCCCATAAGTCCATCTGAACCAAATGCATCTGCATTTTGAATTCCCACGTAAAATAGTTTGTAGAGCTTAGCAAATGAAAAATACACTTCTGTTCCATTATACACGTATTTTCTTTTTACCGATTCTACGCCTTAAATTATTTACTATCTGGGCCCATAACCTATTGAAACCCAAGAAATTACAACCAACTTTATTGAAGTTTAAAAGTAGAATAATAAAATTTATTTTATTGACATAAAATTTTCCTTATAAAATTATTTTCTTTTCAAAGGTAACTTAACTAAATAATTTACAAGTGTTTTTGTTGACAAGTAATAATACAATCTAACAATTGTATCCATTAATAACATTCAGGATTTTGCTTTTGTAATATATTTTTTATTGGCCTTGACAGGCTTTTGTATATTACTTATATTAAAATAAATAATAAGAAATGAAAAAATCATACTACTTAGTTTCGCGAAGAACAATCAATAATTTACCATAGGCCCGTATATACCTTCTCTTGGAAAAGAGTTTATTACATCGAAAACCGTAACGAATAATGCTATATTATTTAAAATTTGGTGTGTTATAGTTATATAATAGTCATATGTCTAGAAACCACACTAACAAACTTCATGAAGATCGGTCCACAATTTACCATAGATCCCATATAATGCGGACTTCTGAAAAGAACATTATAATTTATAAAATGCTTAAACAAATGTTAATCCTGTATTGTCTGTTCGTCTGTTGAAGACGCGCTCACTTTGGAAAAAAAAAAAAAAAAAAGAACAAACTTGGTGTCAAATTGCTTGTAGTTACCCTAAGCAGTTTGGGATTGAAATCCAGTAAAATCGGTACAGTAGGATCAGAGCTATGAATCAAAACCACCTTAAAAAATTGATAATTTTGTTACAAAAACCAATATAAATGGCGGAAAACAGTTTAGTATGCCTGCCTAAAACCGTAATTAATAACATTGGTATGCAACAGTTTTTTGGGACTAGAAATCACACTGTTAAATTTCGTGAAGATCGGTCCATAATTTACCCCAGGCCACATATAAACCCAACTCTCGAAAATCAGTTAAGTAAGCCTTAAACCATAATAAATAATGCTATCATAATAAAATTAAATACTTCACAGTTTTATAGGACTAAAAATCACACTAATAAATCGACCCCTTTGCGCGAAATTATCGTATGTTACAAAAACAAATTTTACAAAACAGCCATTTTTCTACTTTTCTCTGCTTTCGCTTGCAATATCAAAATGAAAATATACAATCAATTTTTGGAGCAACGAAGTGGAATTCGCCTTCAATATTTTGTCAGGTGACGTCTCTTTGAATATAGAACAAGATTGCATCAAAAACTCAATTTCAAAAAAATTGGCATATACGATAATTTCGCGCAAAGGGGTCGAAATGTTGTGATGATCGGTCCAAAATTTACCATAGGCCCCATATAAAGCCCACTCTGGGAAATTAAATAAATACGCCTAAAACCGTAGCAGTTGTGGTAAACATTGTACCAACCTAGCTTCAGATGGCCAGAAAACAGGTCATGCAATTTTGTGATATGCGGTCCCTGATTTGACTTAGATTCCAAATTAAGCAACCTTCTGAAATTCCTCCTGAAAATCATTTTAGTACGGCTTAAACTGTTACGAATCATAATACTTTATTAAAAAAAATTCAAATAAAGTTTTATATAACTAGAAATGAAAGCATTAAGCTTCCTTGGGGTCGGCCAATAAATACATAGGTGTTAACCACAACCAATTATTATTATGCTGACGTTCGTTTTTATTAAGATTGTTAAAATAAAATTAAGATCCCATAAAGAGCCTACTCCAGAAATATTCTAACTGTAGATGGAGGATATCAAAGGTCTGGCACGGCCGAATATAGCACCAACTTGTCTTTTTCTATTTTAATTAAACGTTTTTGGATAATTACTGAAGGTTTGAAATTTGTAAATGTAGGTGGCAATGCTGATATAATACATTTATACATAACATAGTTTTTAGCTGATGTCTTTTTTGTTTTACGTTTTATTCCAGCATCCCCTAATTCTGCAATTACTGCTGCTAATCATAAATCTAAAGAACAACAACGCGTTCAGTCATCTGTTGCTCCATGGTCCACTCAAACAATGGCGACAAAGTCACAAGGTCCAGGATTGGCAGAAATACAAAAGGCTGAAAGGCGTGAACGCCGGGCAGATCAGCAGCGCCAATTAGAAATTCAAGAGAAACAAATGCGTGCCCTAGCAGCAGCAGCTGAAGCCCAAGATGCTGTTCTTAAGTGGAATGCCGCTCCAGTTCAAGTAAAAAGTTTTGCTGAAATACAAGCTGAAGAAGCAAAACGTTTGGCGCACGAGCAAATGGAATTACAAAGGCGTAAAGAACTGGAAGCCCATAATAATCTAATGGCTTTCAGTTCTACTGGCAATGTTCCTAATGCTGGGGGTCTTAACAGCTCCACAAATATTTCAAGCATTTGGAGTGGTAATAAAATCTGGGGAACCCCAGCCACAACTACGGGTTTTTGGGAAGAACCTCTAAAATTGAATACAAAACCTACAAATGCTGGTTTAACTAATAGTAGTTATAACAGTACTTTTTTAACAGCAGCTTCAATAGTTTCTCAGTCAACAAGCTTGCAACCAAAATCAGCAACTGCCCAACAGCAGCAACTACAACTTTGTGCTACCCAACAGCCAGCAAATAAAAATATAAAAAAGAGTCAAAGTGTTGCAGTAATGCAAAATTCACAAAATACAACTGCTGCTTCTGCTTCCCCAGCAGCAACAGCAGCTAACACTTCAAGTGGCCTAAGCCAACAAAAGAAATCCCACAATTCTTTATCAGCAACAAAACAAGGTAAAAACCAAAAACCCGATAGCAATCTAGCGGGTGCGTCAAGTGGTGGAAGTAATGAAAATAAGAAAAACTCAGCTAAAAACAACAATTCAGCTGTTAATAAGGCCGATGACTTCGAATCCGAATTTACTAACTGGTGTACAAAAAGCTTAAACAACATGAACACAAAAGTTGATGGTAAGAAAGTATATATTGTCTCAATTTAAATTTATTTTTATAAATACCCTTGACTTAATCTAGTTTGCCGACGAAGCTTCAAATAAAAAAAGTACCTAGGGTGATAGAAAATTAAAAAATAAGAAGAAAATATAAAGTGAAAAAATGGATCAAACGCATAGTTTTCGATACATGCTATTTTTCACTAAATTTCTGAACAATCGAAAGGATTATGGTCACCGGATTATGCCAGAAGTGCGAGACTTTAGCCTAGTTCTAAAAAAAACTGTGTACGTACTTCGATACATTGTCCCAATTACCGAATGACAACTTTGACACAAAGCGGACAGTACTGAAAATCCCTGCTAGGGCTCTCCTCCTCAAATATTTTGGAGGCTTATATATTCCACTTTTTAGGAAGTCGACATTTTTACGGCTGGAAATTAGTACAGAAGGGGTATTATATAATTCGATTAAAAAAAAATGCAGGGTTGTTCTGGAAATCGAAAACGCAAGAATTTAAAACGTCGTTTTTTAATAAGATTTCTGCCATAAAAGAGTTTTTTATGACAAATATTATTCAAATATTTCTCTATTAAACAGAATTTTTCCAAATTCTTGCGTTTTTGATTTCCAGAATACCCCTGATGATTTCGTAAAATTTGCATTACAAAGTACGATTTTCGGAGAAATTATTTTCGATAGTTCGTAAACAGTTTAATTTGTGGAATTTTTTTACCCTCTTTCGAAACACACAAAAATTCCGTTCGAAAATGCAATTATGTAGTAAGAAAGCAAAGGTCATACATAAGTATTTCTTACGTGCGTATTTTATTTAAATTCCATTTTGATTGCAATAAATTAAATTCACAAATTTAAAAATGTAATTATAAACAATGTACTACATACATATTTAAGTACATGGTGAGATACGTGGGCTGCACAAAAGAACCTCTGGGTCGTGATGCATATGGCCTTCTACGTACAATCATACATACTTCGTCTGTCCGACACGAAATGTCTATATAGTAAATTGGGACCAAGAAGTTTTTGTCATAAAATAAGGTTGTATTTTTTCTAAACAAAGTGCTGCCAAGTTTATTTGCATTAACCTTTCGAATGCACTACATATGTAATACGATTTATTTTCCGAATCGGAAATTATTTTCGAAAGTCTTACCTTTCGAACGCACTTCATAATACGACTTGTGTTGATTCGAGTCGAATTACATAACAACCCCCAGCTTCTGACTATGGTCAGCCAACGATAGACCCATTGTATTAAACCTTGACCTTACCCCATGAATAAAGCTCTCTAAGCTGGTTTAAGCTTCACCAGTTCGGAGTCTATGTGTGTGAAATTAGCTCCCTAAGTTAGCTTCGTTTGATTTGCTATCAAGTTTCCTGACCACAAGCAACTTGTGTTAACATAGTTCTCACTTAAAGATTACAAAAATAACAGAATGGATGTTTTAATTGCAGAAAAAATTTAAAATGGTAATTCAGAATAACACGGTGCTACAGTGTAAAAAAACTTGGAAAACCACCTAGCGTGGGTTATTGGTCTTGTTGAGTACATAAAAAATTGTGTCAAAAAATTTCAGAAACACCCTCAAATTCAGAAGTTATTTAAAAAAAACCGTTTTCAGTGATGTTCGTCAACTTATCGACATGGAACTCGGTCAGTTTTTGTCCGATTTTAATTTTTTTAACAAGTTTGGAAAGAAAACTGATTACGCTTTAAAGTTACGTGCATTTATTGATGCATTTGTATGTTTTAACCATTGTTTTTGTTAAGAATATCTACAAAAAAAACGAAAATTATAAACTTTTTTGATTTTAGTAGCTTTTCATTGCTTATTTTAATATGAACGCTTATAAAAATTAAAACCAACATATGAAGAAAATTTAGTTCTTAACAAAAAATGGTTTTAATTTTTCAAATCGGATGAAAACTTTTTAAGTTATTCAACTTTTCATTAACACCTGTTTTTAGTATTTTCTCCCCCCGCGCAAAACATATGAATAAAAAACAAAAAACAATTAACTATACAAGCAAATTTATCAACTTAAAAATGCAAAGTGTTTTGTTTGTTGTAATTTTACAGTAACGTTTTTGGTATTTACTTAATAAGAGAAGTTATTATATTGGATAATGCCGAATTAAATATACCCTGCGTTATTGTTAATCTGTCTTTATTTAAAAAAATCGAACTGGAAGATAATACAGATGAATAGGGTTTATTATGTCCTATTTTTTTGAATCATTTAAAAAGTTTAAAATGTTTTTATATGCAATTTTTAGTTATATATATTTGGATAAATACATAAACTAATCGAATTTAAAACCAACACAATGTCAAAGTTTATATACTACCTTTTGGTGGAGGATATTGTTTTTAGATAAGAGAAAAAAAAGTGTAAAATTTGTGACAAGTGAAGTGATATTAATATTAATTTTATTAAAATAAGTAAGTTTGTAATTTTTGTAATCCTTTAAGAAATTTTAAATTGTGATTAATTTTTTCTGCAGTAAGTGATAAGTGGGACAGCCGTAGCGATTACCAATACAGGCGTAAAAACTGGCCTGCAAAGACATCTTTTAAAATAGGCCAGAAAAACGTTAAGAATATTCCTATTGTGGAATCAGATAAAATCATTCTACCGCTACTGCACCTTAAGTTGGGCTATATGAAACAGTTTGTAAAGCGGCTGGATGTAGAAGGCGATGCTTTTTTGTATTTAAAAGCTGTTTTCCCACAAATAAGTGAAGGCAAAATATAAGAAGGTACTTAACACTTTTTTCTTAAATACAGTTATATTAACTTGATGTTATTTTTGATTTTTAGGTATTTTTATTGGACCGCAAATTCGAAAAATTATGCTTGATAAAAATTTTTCTAAGAAGCTTACTGATATAGAAAACAGAGCATGGAATAGTTTTATTTCCTTATGTCAAAACTTTTTGGAAAACAAAAAAAGTCCTAGCTACGTTGAAGTGGTAAACGAATTTCTTGAGTCTTACGCTGAAATGGGATGTCGAATGTCCATAAAAATTCATTTTCTGCATGCACACTTAGATTTTTTTCTCCCGAAAACCTTGGTCAATTCAGTGACGAGCAGGGAGAACGATTTCACCAAGAAATTTTACAAATGGAAAAGCGTTTTGATGGAAAGAGCCACATAAAAATGATGGCAAATTATTGCTGGTCTCTCAAACGAGAAACAGATGGTTTGTTGAACAAACGTAAGAGGGCTAGTAATCATTTTTAACTCCACATGTTAACTTAGGTTAAGCTATCGCAAAATTTTTACTTTAGAAAAAGTTTAGTAACTTTTGCAAATATAAACCGATTTTAACAAATCATATCTCGTTTTTTTCTTCATAAAATTATCTTTAAAATACAGTGCAAACAAAAATAGGTTTTCATAGAAAAAAATTAAAATAACTCTTGTTGAACTTGAAAAATTAGGAAAAAAATTAAAAAAAAATTTAAACTTTTGAAAAATACTCACCTAATTTCTCAGAATATATTTTTTATGAATAAACTTCATAAAAGATTAATTGTTTGCCTTTCCAAAACTGTTTAAAATTTTGAAATAGAACAAAAAATGTGTGAGTTAGATGAACTTAAGTGCTACGACCTACCCTAAATTAGTTTTTTTAAAATTACTCAAAATTTTGAGGGTGTTTCAAAATTTTTGAACACGGTTTTTGTATGTCCTCACCTAGGCCTACAACCTCCACTAGGTCGCTTTTCAAGTTCTGACAAAAAGTGTTTTTTTGTAGCAGTGTGTAATTATTAAAACTTACATATATTTTTAAACCCTTCAACACATGTGTTAAAGGGTATATAAATTAATAAAAATACTAATATTTTTCTTTTTTAATTTTTAAAAAAGGTTGCGTGTTGCTGTTCACAACACGACTTATTTTATTAAAAACCAAAATTAAAAAATTAACACATTACTTATAAAATAGTAGCTTAAACCAAAAGTGCTTACGTAGCCCACGCACCTGTTCAATAGTGTGGGAATGTTGCGATTCTGTTGACGTTGCGGCTGCTGTGTCAGTTGCAATGTTTTATGCATTAACTAATATAAGTTTGTCATTCTGTTTATAATTTCTACAATATTGATCTTAGACCCTATAAAGTATACATGTACACTCTGGGTCGTTATGTGAAGCGAATTTGGTTTAACGATGTCTGTCTGTCCGTGTGTATGTTGAAATGGGGTTTTCGCTAGATTGTTCACATATACTCCCTTAAACAAGTAAAATCAGATATGAGCAACAACCACAACTACCTCTAATTTTTCCCATAAAATCTATTGTTGTATTTTTTTATGTGTTGATTTTTTTTTTTTTTTTTGACATAGAACAAACGCATACTTTTATACCCAATATATTAATATAATCCCCTCTATTACTAAACTCGTTGTCGACGGCGTCGTTAATTTTAAGCTCACGTCACATTTAGTCGACGCCGACGTCAACTCGACATTAAATCGGTATTAATTTGCATGTATATATTGATGTCGACATGTTATCGATATTTAAAAAAAAATTGCTCATCCCTATGTATTTTGACAGTAAATTAATTTATTTTTTAAATTTTCGTGTAAAATGTTATTTTTGTTTGACTCTAAAAGTAGCGATGAAGAAAATAAAGAGTTGTTGTGAGTAAGTTTTTTTTTTAACTTACATTTAAAATCCCTCCACACCTTGAAATGGTCAAAATTTAAACATTTATATTTTTAAAAAAATTTCTAGCCAAACCTTTTGCCAACCCTCGCTGTCTCTAATTGGTGGTCCCATTGAATCTAATTTTGTTGTTATTTCCTCCCATTCTTTTTTGAAATAGTTAGGAGTTGAGCTACGTTGAAATCCTTTTGCCAAACTGGGCTTATTTTCAAGTTCAGCAATAAGGGTTTCAAATTGTTTTAAAGTTGTTACTTTAATTTTTTTTTTCCATTTATATATTATTAATATATTTTTTAAAATTTTTTTTTTAAATATATTGTAAGAACTTTGTCACAATTTCACTTGACGACGGTAAAAACTTTGTTGACAAAATCAAAGCCAATTCGTGTCAACGTCGGCATAAATCGTCTTTATTAATACAAATTCTTTGTCAATAGTAATCGGTTATCGCAAATATTGACGGCGGTAATGCCATGACTGCGGTGTCGACGCCATTTAAGTCGACATTGACATTAGCAATAGGGGGGAATATAATAGTACTGTAATTATAGTTTAATGGTTTCTTGGCAATAGTGTTCTAAGTTGCCGCGTAAGACAACAGCAACAGCTGGTTAGGGTCCCAGTTATTTAGTTATTTTATTTTATTTCTTCAATTACATAACCGAGCCCTTAGGGCTTTTTATGGTTAATAAAAGCTACTTATTAAACAACAAACTTCAGTTATTAATACAAAAATATAATAAACATGAAAAGAATGTTACTTATGTATATAAAATTTTACATAACTATCTTACAAACGATAAAGAAAACTTAAGTTAAAAAAAAAAATTAATACATTAAATAACAAAGACAAAGAATGCTATATATTCTGTCTCCATATTACGCAATTATTCGTTTTAGTGAACTAACAAGTTATTTAGCTCAGCAAGTTCCAACAACTTAGATTTAAATAAGTGCAGCTTAGATCTCTTGACAAAGTATTCCAGATTTTTGAAACCCGAATCTGATATGATTGTCCAAAAGTGTTCAAACGTCTAATAGGAAAAATAATTTAAGGATTCCTTGTTGACCGAGAGAAATTAAAATTTTCATCAATATAATCAGGTTAACAATTTACAATGCATTTATAGAAAAAAAATATATTCTAATGGCAATAAAGTTTTCAAAAGATGTCCGTAGAAAGGTCAGCGTATGCCGGCTTACATGATCCCGAAATCTCAAACCAAAAACATAACGAATAATCCTGTTAAAAATAACTTTAAATTTCTCCAATACATAATTACCTGCGCCCGAAAAGACTTCAAAACAGTATAGTATATGTGGCATAAAAACTGCCACAGCAACCCGCATTCTCACTGAACGAGGCAAGTAAATATTTAGAGAATACAATCTTTTCAAGACAAATGATACCCGAGACGAAAGGTAATTAATATGAGGAGCAAAATTTAACAAGCTATCAAAATCGACCCCTACACGTTTCATTTTGTCGACAAATATAACAGGAGCACCATCAATAGTTACTTGTCTCAAATCCAAATCCCATCACTTTCGTTTTAACTCGGTTCACGCTAAATCCATTGTCATGAGCCCATGTTACCACCTCACGAATCACATAATTAACATCCTCCTCCAACAAGTCGAGGAACTCAGCATCAGAATAACAAACAAATTGTACATCGTCAGCACAGACAAAGGGTTTACAGGAGACGCCATTAAATGTCTCTAACAGGTCATTAATATAAATCATAAAAAGAAGCGGGCCAATTACAGATCCTTGTGGAACAAAACTTGTAATCTGACGAATATGAGAGTAACGAGCACCTACTGATACATATTGAGATCTATCATAAAGGTTAGATTCAATAAGTTTACATGCGTAACGGGAAAAATTAAGTTTATGAGACAATTTTAATAGTAATTTAGAGTGTACTACTCTATCAAACGCTTTCGAGAAATCTATAGAAAGTAAAACCACGTTCTTACGGCTATCTAAAAACTGTCGTAACAGAATCTGTCAGATATAATAGCAGCGAAGTTGTGTTATAACCTTTTCGAAATCCCGACTGTGCCGAGTGAATTAACGACCACTGATTCAGAAATTCAATCACTTGGTCTTTTAAAATATGCTCAACTTCTTTAGAAAGAACGGAAAGAATTGATATAGGACGCAAGTTATTGAAACAAGACGACTGACCTTCCTTCTTGATAGGCACGACTCTGGCAATTTTCCCATTATGAGGAAAAGTTGATGTTGTTATAATGGTATTAATAAGGTGAAGCAAATGAGAGGAAACAAACGGAAAAATAATCTTTTAAAATTTTACTGATAACATATCATGACCCACAGCAGTAGATTTAATTAATTTAATTTAATTTAATTAATGCAGTGTATAAAGAATCGGAATTAATACATTTAAAGGAAAACCCCGACTCAGAAAATCCGCCGGCAAACACTGAAAACACTTGGATTCTGATTCTGGCATTCAACAAAATAATTATTCAAATCATCTGGCTCAGAAAAAGCCTCATGTTCTCGTGATGCGAGACATCCATTCCTTCTCAAAAAACGCCACATACTTTCCGTACTGAAATCCTTAAAAAGACGTTCATGAACACCTCTTTTTAACTTCCGAATAACCCCTTTTACTTTATTCCTATAAACACAAAAATTTTTCCAGTTACTCTTAGTCCTACTTTGCAGGTAATGTCCATAGGCTAAGGCCCTTAGATAATTCCAATAACTAATTTAAGACTATCAAGCGAATTCTCCCTAGTAAAACATACTTTCCGTCTCACAACAGGCACAATTGAGTGATTTAGATGAATATAAAACATAAGTGCTTCGAGTTGCAAGTCAAGATCATAAGTAACATAGTACATATTAGTAAAGTCATATTCTTGTGCTGCTGTCTCTACATCCGCAAGTCTTAAGGACTTACAATTTCAACGATAAGATATAACGTACCATCATAACTCTATTCCCACCATGCGGGTTGTGATTCGATTTCGTTGAATGATTTCTTTTTTATGAGTAAAGCAATTGCTCTAGGTATGGCAGGTCAAATGCAGTGCCCCGTTATATCTCGCCATTCTTAAATCTTCATTGCTGCTTATGTTTGAAATTCACTTTCTCCACTTTCATAACCAAATTATAAGTCCTTTAGACTTGAGGATGTAGAGACAGCAGCACAAGAATGTAACTTTACTAATATGTATGTTACTTATGATCTTGACTTGCAACTCGAAGCACTTATGTTTTATATTCATCTAAATCACTCAATTGTGCCTGTTGTGAGACGGAAAGTATGTTTTATTAGTTATTGGAATTCTTTAAGGGACTTAGCATATGGACATTACCTGCAAAGTAGGACTAAGAGTAACTGGAAAAATTTTTGTGTTTATAGGAATAAAGTAAAAGGGGTTATTCGAAAGTTAAAAAGAGGTGCATATGAACCACTTTTTAAGGATTTCAGTACGGAAAGTATGTGGCGTTTTTTGAGAAGAAGTGGATGTCTCGAATCACGAGAACATGAGGCTTTTTCTGAGCCAGATGATTTGAATAATTATTTTGTTGAATGTCAAAATCAGAATCCAAGAGTCGGCGTCTTACT
The DNA here is from genome assembly GCA_963931875.1 of Pollenia griseotomentosa. NCBI lineage: Eukaryota > Metazoa > Arthropoda > Insecta > Diptera > Polleniidae > Pollenia > Pollenia griseotomentosa. Next base: position 13,564,004 of record OZ007565.1, read on the forward strand.
TTAAATGTATTAATTCCGACTCTTTATACACTGTATTACTAAGAATTAAATCTACTGCTGTGGGTCATGATACGTTATCTGTAAGATTTTTAAAGATAATTTTTCTGCTTGTTTCCTCGCATTTGCTTCACCTTGTTAATACAATTATAACAACATCGACTTTCCTCTTATTTGAAAAATTGCCAGAGTCGTGCCCATCAAGAAGGCAGGTCAGTCGTCCTGTTTTGGTAACTTGCGTCCTACACAGAAAAAATTTTTTTTCCAATTCAAACAAAAAATTTGTAGAATCAAACAATTTTTTGTCTGAAATCGGTCCTACAAACAAATTTGCATATTCAAACAATTTATTTGCATTTTGTTTACTGAAAAAAAACACTAATTTTTTCAAACAAATAATTTAACTGAATCAAACAAAAAGTTTACTGAAATTCAAAATCAAAAAAAAAAAGTTTTTGCACAAGCAATGACGCGCACACAAGTAAGCACTGTATGAGAAGGTGACGGCAAAGCAGAGCCGCCGACTGGCTTTGAAACACATTTTTTTGTTGGAATAATTTTTGAACGAAGTCTTATTTATACACACAACACAATGTTTTTCTTTATCACTCTCTGTTGCTGTATCCTTTCCTTTGCTAAAGAAGAAATGTAACCAAAAACGGCAGCAGACCGACTCGATATGTTTTTCGTCATCATTCTATTTTTGTATTTGATGTATTTAACCAAACAGTTTTAAAAAATTGAATACGGGATTTTGTTTCTTATAATGTCGTGTCTGCTATTGTTTTTCTTATAGCTGCACTTTTTTAAAGCGTCCAAAAATAGACTGTGTGTGTTTTTTGTTGTTGTTCTTATATTTCACATAAAGAAGTGTTGCTTACGATCAAATAAAAAAATGCAAAAAGACGACAACATTAAAGAGCGTTAAATATTTCATACAAAATTATGAAAACTTGACACCAATAACGCGTTTATTTTATTTTTGAAGAGTTGTCCACATTTTTGTTGGTTAAATAAAAATCAAACAAAAATATTGATTGAATCAGTAAAAATATTTATAGAAATTAAAAAAATTTTCAAACAAGCGGTTGTTTGAAAATAATTCGGCAATAATTTTTTCTGTGTATATCAATACTTTACGTTCTGTTTAAAGCAGTTGAGCTTATTTTTAAAGACCAAATGATTGAATTTCTGGGTCAGAGATCGTTCATTAACTCGGCACAGTAGGGATTTCGAAAAAGTTATTACACAACTTCGCTGTCGATGTTGTTAATACAATTATAACAACATCGACTTTCCTCTTAATTGAAAAATTGCCAGAGTCCTGCCTATCAAGAAGGCAGGTCAGTCGTCCTGTTTTGATAACTTGTCTCCTATATCAATACTTTACGTTCTGTTTAAAGCAGTTGAGCTTATTTTAAAGACCAAATGATTGAATTTCTGGGTCAGAGATCGTTAATTAACTCGGCACAGTCGGGATTTCGAAAAAGTTATAACACAACTTCGCTGCTATTGTCTCTGACAGATTCTATTACACAGTTTTTAGATAGCCGTAAGAATGTGGTTTTACTTTCTATCATAGATGGGGGTAGTGCATTCATTTTGCAGTTTCAACTCACACTTAGTGATAGTGCAAAAATATTGCAATCATTTTGTTGATGTTGAGTGATGAATTGAAAATTTGCAGCCTCACTAAACATGAGTGATAGTGAAGTAAAAAATTTTGCACTCAAAAAAAAGTAGTTTGATTTAAAATAAAGCAATCATCAGCTGATTGCAACTTTTTTTTCTTCACTCATTTGAGTGCAACTTAAATTGTTGCATTAATTTTAAAATTAAAAACTTATTTTTTCATGAATAAAGCCAATAATTTTACCGTTATTGACAAAATATCATTTTGTTTAATGTTTTTTACTTATGTATATCCTCAAAAGAAATCAAAAAACATGCACATACAAAGTTAAATTTTTTAAATTTTAGTGCGACAATATTTGTATGCAGCTTTTTTGATTGCATGTCCGAATTTTGCACTATTTGATTTGAGTGCAGATTTTTGCATTCAAATCTGCGTTTAGTGATAGTGAAAAAATTTGCAATATCACTCAAAATTTTTTAGTGGTAGTTAAAAAATAACAATCATCACTAAAGCTGGTAAAAAAGAGTGCAAACTAATTTCTTTGCAGTTTTATTTAGTGATAGTGCAATGCTGATTTAAATCAATATTTAGTGCACTACCCCCAACTATGCTTTCTATAGATTTCTCAAAAGCGTTTGATAGAGTAGTATGTTATGGTATTGAAACCACAAAGTTTACTTGAATGTCAATACTATTAACTACCTTATGGTAACCCTTAAGTAATTGGTATGAGGGCTGACTTCCAAAACGTACTAATATAAAGTTCGTACACAATTTTACTACTGTATGTCAACCATGTACACGTACAAAGTACCGAAACAATGCAACTATGCGTTTTGTTTATTAAAACGTTTTGAAATGTAAGTGATACAATGCATAATACTTTCAAAATAAATCTGTATTGCTTGCAAATAAAATGTTAAATGTCACAAAGCATCAACTTTAAAACCGATGCTCTGATTGCTTTTTTTATGCGTTACTAATACTTAGCAGTGACGTTTTGGAAGGGCTTGCATTGTATATATATTGTACTGCGGTGTTATGAAACATTATACTTTGTTCTAATACAAAGCAATTGACGTTTTGGAAGTCAGCCTAGTTTGAAGTAACCTGTATATTTAGTAATAATCATCACTAAGCCAATTTACACTAGACTAATTGTTCTGGCAGAAAACGACAGTTTGTAGGCGAAAGAGGTGAAGAGAGTCGTTTTTGGTTGGCATAATTTTTAATCCAGCTTCAACCCCGCTTTAGCAGAACAAAACCAATACATACACACTTATGAAAAAACAGGTTCAGTGTTTTCTTTTTTGCAGAGCGATTTTAATCGTTAGTTGTTCGCCGTCGTGTAAACATGAATATAAAAACAGAGGGTGTTAGGCGCCCGAAATGTTTTTATGTTTACAGCGAACGAACACCAAACGTCAAATAAACAAAAAAATACTAACACATACAAAGCTGCGTGTACGTATACAATTTTATGCCAGAATAATTAATCCAGTGTAGTTTGGAAAGAACAAAAGTTAATCCGACTAAAAATTAGTCTAGTCTAAATTGGCTCACTGATATGTAAATTAGATATATGTACATATTTTGACACTTAATAAATTAACTTTAAGCAAACAACATAGTACACTCTAAATTACTATTAAAATTATCTCATGAATTTAATTTTTCCCGTTACGCATGTAAACTTATTGAATCTTACCTTTATGATAGATCTCAATATGTATGTATCAGTAAATGCTCGTTACTCCCAGATCCGATTCGTCAGATTGCAAGTGGTGTACCGCAAGGATCTGTATTGGCCCGCTTCTTTTTATGATTTAAATTAATGACCTGTTAGAGACATTTAATGGCGTCTCCTGAAAACCCTTCTTCTATGCTGATGACAAAGATTACTAAACAGATGTGCCACGAGACGGAAGATTTTGTGTTTTTTTTTTGTCTCTTTTTAAGAAATCTGCCCTTTTTGCATTTCTCTTTGCATCATCTTTTTTGCCGCAATAAAATGAACACAAATTTGTTAAGTTGAGATTTACATGAAAAACTATTGTAAAAATTAACATTTATGTTTACCACAACACGAGTAAATAATATTTATGTGAGTAAATAACTAAACAATATAATTAAATGAGTTTTTTCGCAAAACACAACGTTTGTTGAACCAACGCATTTATTTAACGTGGTTTGTGTTTTGTTATTTTTGTTTTGATCACGCCATTTGTGTTGATTGTTGCGGCCTGTTTTTACACATCTTCTCTACCAAAAAAAGCTTTCTGTCTTTTTCTTCGAAAGCGCTGCCTTCGCAATTGATTCGGGCCCTTTTTACACGTGACTTTTTACATATTTTTTTAGTAATCTGTGCTGATTATGAACAATTTGTTTGTTATTCTGATGCTGAGTTCCTCGACGTGTTAATTATGTGAATCGTGGGGCGGTTGCATGGGCTCATGACAATGGATTCAGCATGAACCGAGTTAAAACGAAAGTGATGGGATTTGGATTTGAGACAAATAATATAAACATCACTATTGACGGTGTTCCTGTTATTTTTGTCGACAAAATGAAATGTTTAGTGGTCGTTTTTGATAACTTGTTAAATTGTTCTCCTTTCGTTTCGGGTATCATTTTCTTAAAAAGACTGTATTCTCTAAATATTTACTTGCCTTGTTCAGTGAGAAGGCGGGTTGCTGTAGCGGTTTTAATGCCACATATTCTATACTGTTTGGAAGTCTTTTAGAGCGCTGGTAATTATGTACTGGAGAAATTTAAGGTTATTTTTAACAGAATTATTCGTTATGTTTTTGTTTTGAGATTTCGGGATCGTGTAAATCGGCATACGCTTACCTTTCTACGGACATCTTTTGCAAATTTTATTGCCATTAGAAGATTATTATTTTTCTATAAATGCATTGTAAATGGTAACCCTGGTTATATTGTTGAAAAGCTAAATAACTTGTTTATTCACTAAAAAGAATAATTGCCAATATGTTGGAATTTTCTATCTGCGTAATATGGAAACATAATATGGGTCATTCTACGTAAAGAGGTTATCTGATATTAGGAATGGCGGCGCGATGAAAATATTTAAAATAATAACTTTTTTCAATATAATCGTATTTAATCAGGTTGTTTGAATGCATGTTTAGTAATGACCGGTCAAGTAATCTACTTTTACCGGTATTTTAAGTGACCAGGGGAGATACTCTACACAGGGTAAAGACATGAAGGCCAGGACAGGATACCTTACTTTACAGGGAAAATATAAATTGAAAACAAACCTTATTTTCGTAAGAAACAACTTTATTTATTCTAAATTAGACTAAAGTTTCCATACAGTCTTCTTTTATGTAACATAGAAAACCAAAATACTTAGTATCTGCTTACATAAACGTAGTCGAAAAAAAGTAAATTACTTAATTGCATATATTTTGAAATATATGGTAACAAAAACATATAGAGCATCTATGCTCCAATAAAAACTTTAAACTTAACTAAGAACTTCTACTTATAAAAACAAACATTAAAATATATAACGATTGATGATAGTGAAAAGTTGGTTAGCACGATTTTTTATAATTTTTTATATTAAATAAGGCATACATACATTTTAAAAGCGTTAAAACACTTATAACGTATATAGTGGATATGTGTTGGCTTAACGCTAAATAATATACATGAAATACTAAGAAAGAAGTAATATCTCATCTCCTTATCTACCCTGGACGCAAAATCTCTACCCCGGCATCAGATGAAGCAGGGGAAATACGGCAGGGGAGAGATTTTTTCATTAAAAAACTAGCACAATCAGAAAAATATGCATCGTAACGAAAAAACAAACTAGCACAGTAAATTATACTGAAATAAAAATAAATAAATATTACAAACAAACTTAAGCCACAAATAACAAGCGAATAAAACTCACCAGGGGAGATAAATCAATCACTGACACGTGCGAGCGATCCGAGTGGTGTGGTCGAATTATCGGCCCAATAAGAGTACGCTTATGGCTCGCTCGATTTTTATTGTTAAATTCACTGCGAAACAAATGTTCTGCAATTTAAATTTGCAGCGTCAACGCATTTTAGCGGCATTTTTAAACGGTCGAAAAATGTGCAGGGGAGGAGACTTAAAATACGAGGGACAAAAACTATGTAATTTTTTTTAATAGAATATGAAAGTAATTTGAAAGTTTATTTAAACGACTTTTATTGTTATTTATACTACTTTATGTAATAAATAACGATTAGTTGTTTAATGAATTATTAATGTGTTAAATTTCAAAGATTTTGTTACAGAATAGTAAAGGGACAGGCCAGGGCAGATACTTTTTTCTAGGTAAACAAGAAGTTATGACTAAACTAAGGTAATTTAGGTATTGCAATTTATTGTCAAAAAAGTTTACTTTATTTGTTATTAAACACGTTTGATATTTCCACAAATTTTTTAATTATATATGACTTTTTAATGTAGCCGTAGATAGTACCTCCTAACGTAGAAACACCCATATATAGCTTTCTTTATGTCCTTGTAATTTAATGTATGTATTAATTTTTTTGAACTTATAATTTCTTTATCGTTTGTAAGATAGTTGCGATAAATTTTATATACATAAGGGTAATTCCAAAGTGTTGAACGTGACAGTCGTACGCATCAAAAGTGCAATAACATTTTAAACAACAAATATTTTTACGTTCTTTTAACCCTTAAATTAAATCACTAAGAAAGCACTATTATCTATGCTAAAGTTTATGGGGGGCGCGATTCTAGGTCAAAGATAATAGTAAAAGAAGTAGCGGTTCGAAAGTGAAAAAATAGAAGTAGTTTTTGTGGCCATGTATAAAAGGACGTAATTCAGCGAAACCTGGCACAATTTTTTAATCAAACTACTTTTAGAATTTTACGTAGCAATGTAACATTTAAATGTCCTTGGTTTGACTCCAAAATCTTCTATATTTTTTTTGGTTTAAGCCAAAATCTGGTTCGATACGTGACATTTATGCGTAAATTTACAAAATTATTAAAATCTAAATCTTTCTCTGTAACAATATCGTAAAATAATAAGCTTTTTATAACTTTTAAATTTTCGGTCACGGTGGACCTTTTGCCGGAAATGCCCATAAGTAACATTCTTTTTTTGTTTGTTATATTTTTTTTTTATTAATAACCGAAGTTTGTTGTTTAATTAGTAGCTTTTATTAACCATAAAACCCCCTAAGAGCTCGGGTATGTAATTGAAGAAAATAAAATAAAATAAATAAAGATCCGACTGTAAATGCTGACTGTCCTGCAGGAATTATAGTAATTCTTCCTTGGTAAAACTGTAATAAGCTTTAATTTTCTAATTTAATTTAAAAATGTTTCTGCTGTAATTATCGGATTTCTTCCTTAGCAAAAGTTTAATAGTTTAATTTTTTGACATTAGGGTGGTACGAATAGAGATCTGGTGGATAAATACTAGAACGAGATACTTGAGGTCATTGGTATTCTCGAGACAAAAACATTGATATATCATACTTTAAGATTGGATTGTAAATGCCTAAGCTGCCGACATACTTCACTAAGCTTTCAATAGCCTTGTTACTGTAATACCAACAATATGTCAACCTTACGCTTCGTACAGACGGTGGTCAGATCTTACAATGTTATCATTAAAATTAATTTACTAAAATGGCAACATTGCTATTGAGATTTATTGAACAACCTCTTTGTGTTAATATGAAACAAAATGTGTTCACAAGTAGCACGGATAAAACGACAGTTTGTTCAGTAATCTAAATTTTATTCAGGCTAGGCTTTCTATCTTATTAGTCCATGTATGAGCACCTTTTTAATTTTTACCCTGTTTCGAATTCTGAAAGTAGACTTTTTATGCCCTTCAATATTGATTCTAAATCCTATAAATATTCTGGATCCTTATGAAAAGAGTAGTTAAAATCCGGTTGATCGTCTCTCCGTCTGTTGAAATGGGGTTTCCAATGACCCCAAATATGATGCGGACTCATATCTCATTTAAAATTTGCTATTGAAATTTAGCCAGATCGGTGCATAAATGACTGAGATATGAGCAAAAAACCACGACTGTCTCTAATTTGACCCATTTATCCCTTGTTGTTGTTTTTTACTTCTTTTTTCTATGAAGCTTAAGTTTCCAAATTGGGTAGAAACATCTCGGTTATCAATACACAGCACCCCACAAAAAATGGACGGTATTGTAGAAGTGAGCCTTCCACAAAAAGTTTTTTCTATATATCAGGAACGGTAAGAGAAAATTTGTCCAAATTTTATACACATAGCTGGATTATTAATACACAACTTCTTTAAAATATGGGCGGAGTTGGAGAATTGGGCGTGGCATCTCCCGTACAAAGACATTATAGATTTCCGTATATCTGGAGAACGGCAAGAGACAAAGTTCGCAAATACTATACAAGCATCTTGGTTATCAATTCACAACATCCGACAAAACGTGGGTGGTATTGGAAAAGTGGGCGTGGCACAAAATAGATTTATTTATATCGAAAGAACGTTAAAAGAAAAATTTTCCAACCTCTATAAAAATATAGGCGGGATTGGAGAATTTACCAATTTACAACTTCTCTAAAATAATGGGCGGGATTGGAAAAGTGGACGTGGTACCTCCCTTACACATACATAAAATAAGGTACAAGCATCTTGGTTATCAATACACAACATCCCACGAAATGTGGGCGGAGTTGTAGAAGTGGGCATGGCATAAAATAGCTTTCAATTTTCTTAAAAGCGGTATTTACATTTATGTGACGGCATAGCCGTATATAGCACTCTTACTGGTGTTCATTAGTAATCTCATAAGTTCACTTTCATCTATGCGCCTGTGTCGTTTTTTGTTTTACGACAATCTTAACCAGGCTGTATGCAAATTTTGAAAAAAAACTAAAGGGTGGTTAAATTTTTAAGGCCCGATGTTGATTTTAAATAAAACACAAATTATTTACGAAATTATTGTCATTTCTTTTTATGAAGATAATATTGTTATGGTTCAATTATGTATGGAACAAAATATCGGCCAAATGGACGCCGCGACCTTGGCGGCACACCTCCATCCAATGGTCCAAATTTTCGATGACGCTGAGGCATAATTGAGGTTCTACGCCGTTAATGTGCCGAATTATCTCATACTTTAGCTCTTGAATAGTTGCTGGCTTATCGATGTACACCTTTTCTTTTAAATAACCCCAAAGAGAGAAGTCCAACCAAACAGTCACTCTTTGTGGGTGCATTGGTTTTTTGACAATCACTCTTGGAATAACATTCGCCCAAATGCGGCAATTCTGCTTATTGACGAATCCACTGAGGTAAAATGTGCCTCATCACTGAAGATGATTTTTTTCGAAAATTTGTCATCCATTTTCATAATAAGGCTGAATACCTTTAACGCGTTGTTTGATTGTGTATCTGTCCATGGTTCAAATTAAGTCAGTCTGAAATTGAGAAATGTCAAATGAAATGCAGAAAAAAACTTAAAACTCGTTTAGGTGTGGTTCATATTCAACAACGGCCCTTAAAATTTAACCACCCGTTACATAGTTCTGAAATCTAGAACACCTAGGCTTTTCATCATAAACCTACGTATTAGAACACATTTTCGTATGCTGAAAGCAGTAATTTTTTATAAGAAATCTCGTAAATTCACATTCAGCTATGCATTATTACAAAAAATCTATACAAATTCTGAATATAAACTATATAGTTCTGAAACGTAAAATACCTACTTTCCATCATAATAGCCCATGGAAGAGCACCTTTTTAATCTTCACCCATTTCGAAATCTGAAAGTAGGCTTTATTTTTATTAGAAATCTCAAAAATTTACTTTCAGCTATGCAAAATTTCAAAAAATATGTCACCTTGACTACAATTGGCGTTTTTGTTTTAATTTTGTTTGAAAATAAAAAAATTATTTAACAAAAAAAAAAAAAAAAAAAAACGACAAATGGCTTGTTTCAAAACAAGCGGCATTTTATCAGTGATGCCAGAACTTATTGCCACTTTTCTAGTGATGATGAATAATGGAATACAATGAGATAGAAACATCTTTACAAGATGTTAATTTTCAGCCCTATGTACATATTCAGGGTTGTCATAGAAACCAATATTGTCAGAATTGGTTTTAAAACCGACAAGAAAAAATGCGTTGGTGTCATAGAAACCAATGTTATTGGTTTATGTTCGAACTAAAATTAGTGTCGGTTTTAGGTGTCACATCAACCAATGTTATCGGTTTTTTATTGGAAATAAACCAAACATCTTACAGCTCTTGTTTTTTTTTTGTTGGAAATAAATATAGTTGCTAAAAACTAAATTTTTTTAAACAGTTAGATTTTTTCCACAGATAGAAGTAAATAAAATTGATAAAATAGTATTTTTTGCATGTTTCCGGTAGTCTCCGGCAGAGGGCTGCTGCCAATTCGCAAAAGTCTTCTTCTCACTTTTTCTGCTAACAACAGCAGTGGTCACTTTACTTATTTATAACTTTAAACAACAAATTTGTTTAATTTTTAATAAATTCGCTTTATAATTACATATTTTTACAAAACAATAAAATTACACAAATTAAAACAGCAAATGCAATGCAAGATCATCTTCCAATACCAAAAATGCTACAACTGCTGATGTCATTTTATTTTCTTTATAAGCACTTATTAATTATTTGATATGGATATGGTTTTATTTACATTCGAAATTAACAAAACCAACTTGGTTTCGTGACACCAAATGAAACCAATATTGGTTTTCAAAACCGACAATTAGCAAAACCAATATTGGTTTCTATGACAACCCTGATTACTTATGAAACGATGTTAGGTAAGGTTAGGTTAAGAAGGGTTATGCGCCCAAGGGCACACCTCCACTCGGAGACCAATATGGTCCATTGTGAATCCCTTTAATTAAAAGAAAGAGAGAGAAAAAAAAATCAGGAAAGTTAGAAGATTTCACGTAGAACTATTGCCCTCTCTACAGTCCCCTCAACAGAAACAACCGCACCATCTCCCTGACAAACCCCAGTAGATCAGCCGGACTACATCCAGCGATGCACCCCAGGTTCGTCGTGAAACCTATCTCCTAGCCACTTCTGCCTGAGACCCTGCATCCTGGGACAATGGCACAGTACATGCTCGATCGTCTCCAGCTCCTCTGAATCATCGCACAATCTGAAGAAGTCCGGTATGGCGTTGTCCCATCTGCCCGCAAAAGCCCTGACAGGACAATGACCCGTCAAGAACCCTATAAGCGTTCCAAGACTACCCCTATCCAATCCCAGTAGAACCCTGGTTGCCCCCGCGTCCAATCTTGGCCATAGTGCCCTGGACACCCTGCAATCCATTCTGTCCCTCCAGGATCGGTTAACATCATCACGAAATTTCTCCCGTATCACCCCATAGTAGTAACATAGAGGGGGCTTAACCCCCTGTCCCTTAACGCTAAGTCCAGATTCGAACCCCCTCTCGCGAGTTCGTCAGCCACCTCATTCCCATCAACCATGCAGTGTCCAGGTACCCAACACAGCCTTACATTGAATGCCTCCATGAGTCCACCAAGAGCATTCCTACACCGAGCGACCAGGCACGATCGCACCGTATAATTTGTCAATGCCCTAAGCGCTGCCTGACTATCGACGTAAATTGTCACCACAGATCCACCCACGATGTGTTCCAGCATCACCTCCGTCGCCCTCCAGATCGCTAGGATCTCAGCCTCATCTCATCGGGGAGTCTGAATGACCTTTTCACCTCGGTGTCCGCGATATATACACCGGCACCAGTGCCGGTTTCTATCTTGGATCCATCCTTAAATACTGCCCACCCCTCAAACAGTCCATTGGATCCACTCCAAATTTCCCTATCCGGGAACTCCACTGGTGGTGTTGCACCGAAGTCCTGGGTCATAGTCTAATGATCCGAACTTCCCTCGAGAATACTACCCTGATCAAGCAGACCCATCTCGTACAAAATTCTCGCCTAGGTCTAACTAAGGAAGACTCGTAAAGTCTAAGTAAGTTCCCAGCAGCCACACTCCTCACATATGCTCAATAGGGGACAGATATAGTAGGATGTCCAGCGCTGCCTGCGGAGTGCTTCTCCTTGCGCCTGTGATGCCAAGAGATCCTATAGCTATCCACTCCCAACGCACCACGCCAAACAGTGCATCCATAGGTAAGTATAGGCCTAACAACCGATGTGTAAATGCAGTTTACCATATCCGGCTTCAGACCCCAGTTCTTACCAATGGAGTTCCTGCATGTGTAGTATGCATTGAGTCCCCTTCCCATCCTCTCCTGAGTATTTCTCTTCCAAGACAGTTTGCAGTCCAGAAAGTTACCCAAATACTTTGCTCCGTCCGATAGAGGTAACTCGACGCCATCTAGCACTGGTCCCCTAAATCCCTCTATCCTATACCTTCTGGTAAATAGCACCAGCTCAGTATTCACAGGGTTAACACCCAGTCCCCTAACCTTTGCTCATGCCGAGAGTTCGCCTAGCATCACCTGCATAATTTCCCTGATCGTGGACAGAAATTTTCCCCTGACCAGCAGAACTATGTCGTCCGCGTAGGCAACAACTTTTCTGCCCATGGAATCAAATGACCTAAGAATCCCGTTGACCGCAAGCAACCACAGTAGAGGTGATAGAACCCCCCATTGTGGTGTCCCCCTGGTAACCCTCCTCCTTATCACATGATCCCCCAGGCTCGAGCTTATAATCCTACTGCCAAGCATGCAGACTATCCACTCTACCAGAAAGTCCTCAACTCCAACAACGAATCTCTAATCGCCTCAATCCTAATGTTATTAAAGGCTCCTTCTATATCCAGAAACGCGGCGAGGGTATGTTCCCTATGCCTCAGACCGTGCTCAGTACAACCCAACACTTCATGAAACGCGCTCTCAACAGATTTACCCTTTAGGTAAGCATGTTGAGCGTTGCTAATAAGGCGGGTCTCAATATTACTCCTGAGATAGAAATCTATTAGCCTCTCAAGAGTCTTCAACAAAAATGAAGACAAACTAATAGGTCTAAAATCCCCCGGTTTCAAGTGGTCTGCTTTACCAGCCTTGGGTATAAAAAAATCACCCTAACCTCTCTCCACCCCCTAGGCAGATACTACCTACTGAGGCACTTCTTAAATATATTCGCCAGCAGAAATGATGCATCGTTCGGAATGTTTCAGAGCATGGCCGGAAAAATGCTATCCGGACCCGGGGATTTATATGGGTTAGAGATGCCAAACGGGAAATCCCGAATCCCGAAATCCCGGGATTTTTCGGGACTGACTAATCCCGAATCCCGGGATTTATTTTTATGAATCCCGGGATTTTTCAATTTAACAACTTTTGTGTATCAAAAGTTTTTATATGTAATATAAAAATATTCGTTTAATTGAATTTTTATACTTTCTAATTATTCATTGTTTTATGGTCGTTTTCTCATTACGCGATTATCCTTTTCCCAACGAAAAACTGCACATTAAAGAAATTTGGTTTTCTCAATGTCTCATTTGTTTTCTATTCTGTCGCAAAGCTAACCAGCACTCATCTGCCAGTTACACTATGCCACAAAAAAATGACCCTCAGAAATGAGATATTGTCTAAGCTAAATTGGTGCTGCTGAACACGAATATGGCATTTATTTATTTTTCCCATGAACCGTTTTCGAGATATACGCGAAAATCGTGTTTTTCAGCAGTTGTTTAAGGTATTTCGAAATATCTCGAGAACAGTTTAACTGAATTGTACAAGATTTAACATTTTGAATAGATATCTCTCCCCGTGTGAGCCGGATAAAGATTTACTGAGCTACAGGACTTTAAAGTTGAAAAAAATGTGATTTTTTAATTTTTTCCAAATTCACATTTTTAATTCGCTCCAGTAATGCAATAAAAAAAATAAAATTTTTTTTTAACATGTATCTTAAATAATATTTTGTTTTAAACGTAGTAAGTAAGAAATAACGACATAAAAATTTGTATATAAAATAAATTGTTTTGTTAAGTTTCCTTTTTTATAAATAAAAAAATATATATATTTTAACTTTTGTTTATAAGAAAAAGTTGTAAAAGAATTGTTCTGTTAATTTTTCTTTTTTAAAAATTCAAAAATAAATAAAATTTAGTTAATTTAAAAAAATTTTCTTTTAATTGTTTTGTTAAGTTTTCTTTTTTAAAAATTGAGACATAAATAAATAAATTGTTGTTGTTTTTTAAAAAAAATTTGTATATTAAGGAAACAAATTGATCCCGAAAAATCCCGAAATCCCGGAAAATCCCGGGATCCCGAAAATCCCGAAATACCGAAAATCCCGGGATTTCGGGATCGGGATTTCCAAAATCCCGAATCCCGGGATTTGTTAAAATCGATCCCGTTTGGCATCCCTAATATGGGTCGAAAGTATTGACCGCCCACGCCAGCTTCTCCCTTGTGACCATTTCCTCGACGCAAGCGGAAGTATAATCCGATGTCGTGGACATCACGTCCCACTGACCGTCGTCCATACCTCCGGTTTCCCTGCACCCGGGAAAGTGCGTCTCCAAACGTAAGGTTAGGGTCTCAGAGCCAGACTCAGTCCATGAGCCGTCATTCCTTTGGATGTAACCAAGGGCCTTAGGGTCCTTTGATAAAATCCGTCGGAATCTTGACAACTCGTTGACATTATCAATGGATGCACAAAATTGCCTCCATGATAGTCGCTTTGCCCTTTTCAGATCCGCCTTATACCTGTTGAACTGCACCCTGTGATTGTTCCAATCCTCTGGTGCTCTGGTAAGCTTGGCCCTATTAAACAGTCTCCTAACCGTAGACCTTTGAACGTGAAGTTCCCTGGTCCACCATTTGGGCTTTTTACTCCTACCCGGAAATGTAACCGGGCAGGACTGCTCATAGCTTTCCCTTAGAAGATGAGTGAACTTGTTCACAACACCCTCCAGATCAGTCGGCAGCAAATCGCCCAAGGCCCTTTGCGCCAACCCAATTCGGACTCTTTCCCTAAAGGAGTCCCATTTTGTCCCCCTCGGGTTCCTAAATGGAGCAACCCCAGGTGGGTCAAAATTCAATGTGAAGGTAATACGACTATGGTCTGAAAATGTACAGTCCGTTGCCACCCTCCAATCAACAACCAGTTGCTCGTCACGGTTCACTAATGTCAGATCTATCACTGCCTGCCTATCTTTATTCCTGAACGTCGGCGTGTTACCCATATTACAGATAATAAGATTGTAAGCAGTTATTAAATCAAACATTAACTCACCCCTTTTGTTTATGTCTGCACTCCCCCATTGGCTATGATGAGCATTGGCATCGCAGCCCAATACAATGATTGCACCCTTCCTCCTTGCATATGCCGTCAGTTTCCGCACCTCCGTGCCAGGTGGGTCCAACGCCTCGTACGGCATATACACCGAAGCCAGAGTAAGAGTGCGCTTACCTTTGGCTTCTCCATTTACTACGGTCAAGTCACCGCACCTGAAAGAATGAGAGATGAGAAAATACAATTCATTCCTCGCTAGTATACACGTTCTTACCTTGTCCTCTGTGGACGAGACAAACAGAGTGTATCCCGCAAACCCTAAACCGCAAACCTTATTTTATTTATTATGAAACGATGTTAATATCATCGCAAATTGGTTGATGTTTATCAGCAGGGAAACCGTAAATATGCAATTGCATGTTTTTTCTTGTAGGACCAATGGATGAAGACAATATATTTATCCGTTTTTGTTTTTCAGACGAAAAAATGCGTAGTGATGTTTATATCTAGTTGATTTTCGGCACAAATAACTCTTGAATGAAACTTAACCATAAAATATAATTTTGTAATGATGTGTCCCAAATCGGAAGCCTCGTATATTTGTCCGAATTACTTGTTTATTACATGCAAAAATTATTAAATTGTTGAATGTTTTGTTTTCAAACAGGCCATTTTTGCTTTTTAGGGCATATTTAGATGTTTTGACAGCATATTTAATGCGCGTACACTCTAGAGGATTAGTTTTGAAATCGTTTAAAACCGAAAACATATCGTTTAACTACAAACTCTTTTTTAACAATGACATGGTCCATGATTGCATTAAATTGAATCATGTTCTAAAATGGATAAAGTAGTTCAATATTATTTGCAGCGAAATTATGGATCCATCGATTATTGGTCGGTGTTCTTTAAAATCTGGTCTCCTAGAGACAAGCGTAGAGATTCGCGGGATTAGCTTAGGGAAAGCTAATATAAAAATTTGTTTGTTTGCAAAATCTTAAATCAATCAATCAATCAATCAATCAATCAATTTTTAGTTTTTTTATTTTGGACTCATAACTCTTATCGTGCAGAACCGATTTTGCTTATTTCAATCCCAAACTGCTGTAGCTACGGCGACACTTTTTAAATATTTCACCAAATAACCGTAACCACTACTTTTGTTAATAGTTAGTGAGGTTTAACATGGTCCTAATATCACATAATATTCTAATTTTACTACTAGACATAGTAAAAAACTGTTTTTTGTAAGATGTGGTATTATAATCAAAATAAATATTGGAATTGAAGGAAATGATTATTTACTTTGCTTGTTGTTCCCGTTTTTACCGTCAAATATTTGACAAGTGGGACCGTAGCTTTAGGATAACAAGAAGCAATTTGACACCAATATTGTTCTTTTGAGTTGCTCGAAAGTGAGCGTGTTTTCTACAGACTGACATGGCAGGATCTACTTAGAGTTACTTAAGGACCCAGAATTTATTCACTCTATGGGTCTTAGATGTAATGGCTGTTATGCAAAAAAGTTAAAGTTCACATAAGCTAACCAACACAAACACCCATACACTTTTGCCAATGTGAACTTTAGTAAATATACCCCCGCGGCTACGAGTTTCATGGTCCTTTCGTTCAGTCCAATTTTAAACTACTTTTTCCAGTAAATCTGGCCGTATGGCGCCATTGCAATGGTGTCCTAAGTATTGGCTTCCAATGCTTCAAGAACTGCTGGCTTGTCGGCAAAAACCAATGATTTTACAAAGACCTATAAAAAAGTAATCCAGAGGCGTTAAATCGCACGAACGATTTGGTGGAACCAAATGTCGTTAATGTTTAGATGATTAATTTTTGGAAAAACAAGATTCAGTCTGCAGAGCTCGATTGCGCTAGCCTTTTACCGTAACGGCAGCTTCTTGCTTATTTCGAAAGAGCGTGTAAACTGCACCAAACAGTCAATTTGAATAGATGTATTAATGGTGGTGGAGAAAAGAGCTTCGTAAGATGGACGAAGTGCGCTATGAACTTCGCGAATAGATTTTTTGTTTTTCAAAGTAATTTTACACAATTAGGAAGCGTTGTTCTAGAGTTAAATGATTCAAAATCACTTGCCAAACCTCACTGAACAGAAATGTCAACACAGTTTGACATTCTCAGCTGTCAAACCATAGTTATCGATATCGAAAGTTCCCATGCACATAAAGCCCTTATGACACTACATTTTTTATTCATTAATTGATATAGAATTGATAGAAAGAAACAGTAAATGTTAGAAAGAGCAAACTGGAGCAAACTATAAAAAATGTAAACAAAGTTTTGTAGTTTTTTTTTTCTCTTGTTATGGTTTTGTTTCAGGGATGGCGTTGAAAATTTTTAAAATTGTACCAACAACCTTTAAAAATTGTACTTTTTTACCCTAATTGTACTAAAAGATTTTTTTAGTTGAAATTAATTTTATTTATGTTCATAAAAAATACCACAAAAAGGTATTATACATCTTTGTTCAAAAAGTATGAACAAAAAAGTACAATTGAAACAACTTAGCCATCCCTGTTTTGTTTATTTTATTAAATGTTGCCAACTTTTTGTTTATGAGAAACCTAAAAACAAAAAGCGGTAAATCGCTGAATTTGCCCATAAACCGCTGATTCAGCAACACTTTTAATATTTCAAGCTTGAAATGTCAATTTTAAGTTAATCAATTTTACATTTTTTTTGACATAACTTCATTTTTTATCGATAACTTTATAAAAATTGTTGACAGTTTGCCATTTATCTTAATACAGCTGAACTCTTTGCACTTGGTAAATTTTTCTATTACATTATATTTGTACTGTTCACCAAAACTTGAACAATGCATTAAAAATGTAGTGTCATATGGGCTAAAAGAAAAGCAAATATTAAACCGTGATGTGTAAGTAAAGAGCATTGTAATTGACAAGGAAAACGCACCATATTCTGCTCTCATTTAATTCTAAATAAATTAAATCGTTGTCATATCTTAATATATTTTCATTTTATATTTATTTATTGGTTCTAATTTTAAATTTCCTTATTTATTTTTTCAGTACCTACATTTGTATCATTTTTACGGGACTTGGAGTCACCCTATGAAGTTAAAGATTATATTCGTATGTATTTAGGTAAATTATAAACATCTTTTTTTTACATTATTTTCATGCATTACTGTTTTCCGCTATACATAACAAAGCAAGCTTTTCTTAAAATATTAAAAAAAAAACAAATTATTTGCTTATTAAAAAAATTTTGTCTTTGGCAAAAAGGAGTTTGTATTTAACATGTTTTGAAATTGTTTTTGTTTATGGGCAACATATACTGCTCAAAACAAATATAATATATATTTCAATAATACATATACATTTAAGGCATTTCTTTTAAACTTGACAAATATTTGCAAAATTTCTTCCTAATAAAAATTCTGTAATAGAGAGAGAAAAATAAATGTACGTATGTATAGCGGTACAATTTCATTAATTTTTTTAAATTTATATTTAATGATCGTTTTTTCTAAATTCAGGTGAAAGCAAGGAGTATTTGGACTTTGCCAAACAATTTCTGGAACGTCGCAGCAAATATAAAAATTTACAACGCGCACAAAATGCTCACGACGATGATTTATGTAAGCCTGCACAGGCAATAACTCCATCAGTTAATGACTACAGTGAAAATAAGGTATTTATAATCAAAAAATAATGTGATTTTATTAATTCAAATTAAAACCTCATTTAGACCTCAGCAGCAGCTCAATTCTAAAATAAAAAGAATAAAGAGATAGGGTTAAAAGCGAAAATTTTATCTGAAAACAATATTTAGGTATCGTTTTAGCAAAATAAACGAACTAAAATAGATAATATCGTTTTCAGTATCTTAAACAATTGATTTCTTATTTCCAGTATATATTCTTTTAAATGTAATATTATATATGTTAATTGAACTGCATTCTAAAGAAAAAATTAAGACAATAATTCAGAAATTGATTTTAAAATGGATCGAAATTTTTTTGATTATGACACTAATACTTTAAACATGATTATTGACGATATTACGTAGAATTTGTTGATAAAATTAAGTTGTGGATGCAGTTTTCTCCGCATGTCAATTGCCTTTTATCCCGAGTATCATTTGTCTTAAAAATATTAGCGCAATTCAAGCTTTAAGTAGTTTATTTAGATGTACTAAGATTTTAAACCAGAAAGACTGAGCGCCTTTTTTTTGGATATTGTAAACAAATCTAAAAAGCTGATGTTTTTTTTCACCAATTTTTTTTTATTTTATTTGTGTTGCATAAAATCTCAATATCTGTGAATGAACTTGCGTTGAGTTTCCTAACAGTCCCTACTCCCTCAGTCTAAGAATAAACCTGGCTGTCATCCCCATCACATACGCTTAACAATAATAAGATGTAGAAAAACATCCAGAGCCGCTTGGGGATACTTCTCATGGCCCCTGTCATGCCGATCGAAGCACCCCTCTGAGCCTTATACAGTCGATTTCTCTGACGGATATAGGGTTTTGCACAAATAAGTTTTATTGCTAGAAATCGTACTGCTTAATTTCGTGCAGTTCGGTCTGTAATTTACCATAGGTCAATATGAATCCTCCTCGCGAAAAACAGTTTAGAATGCCGTTTGGTGACATTTTTCGTAAGTTTTGAAGGCCCAACGTAACATACATGTATAATTTTGTTATGTTAGACTTTGTTTTCGCAACTTTTGGTACATGGCACAGAACGAAGTTATATTTTTGGAAAAGTACTATACCCGTATGGCTTTTTTTCATTACTTGGATTGAAATAAATAGTTAAATAAATAAAGAAACAATTTTAAAAAAGCAATGTGTTTAAATTTATTTATTTATTTATTCCATTTTTCAATGCGTATATAGAGAGAATATTTAGCCAAATGAAACTTATAAGGACTAACCACCGCAATCGATTAAATTCTGATAAAATATCTGCCTTAATGATGACCATTGCTGCCAACTTTTTTTAACACTTCCCGTCAAATCGCACTTTAAAATCAGTTAGAAAGCGCCCTACAAGAAATTAATGAGCGAATAGTCACATTTTTCGCGTTGGTGTTAAGAAAATAACCGAAATCAAGTTTTCTGTCTTTTGTTTCTATAATTTTCTTAACACCAACGTGAAAAATGTAACTATTCGCTTGTAGGGCGCAAAATTTTTTTTTTAGCGGAAAATGTTTTAAAAATATCGCTAAAATCTAAATATTTAAAAAATTTGTATGCAAATCAAAATATATATTAATGTGCATATTTCGCGTAGACCAAGATTTGAGAAAAAAATGTGATAAAAAATATATTAATTATGAGACATCCGATTTTAAATCTTATAATACTACTTCGTCTTTGAAACAAGGAAATATCGTTTTAGGTTTTCAAAGGAGGAACCTTAACTCAAAATTTGTATTTAATATATCGAAATTATGGTCCCTACTGCTTTATTAGGCTTATCATTTTAAAACGTTTCTGCTGCAATTATTCCCAATATTATCCGCCTGTGTTCTACATTCCACTACAAAATGAAATTAAAAAATTAATGACACTTAATATTTATTACGATTTCATTTTTATTTTGTTTTGAACAATTATTTAAAGGAACGTGAAAAAATGTCATGCTTTTTAAAATTAATTTCTTGTTATACCCTTCACCGAAGGTAAAAGGATTTCTACAATGTTGATCTAAGGCCCTTTAAAGTATATATATTGCGAAGTAAATTTTCCGATGTCCGTCTGGCTGTTGAAATGGGAATCCGTTCAATTTTGCTATTGAAATTCAGTCAGATCAGTCAACAAATTACTGAGATATGAATAAATAATCAAGACTGCCTCTAACTTTTTCATAAATTCTCATGTTGTTGCGTTTTTTTCATACCCATCACCTTGTACAAGTTGGTTTTTTTTTTTTCATTTTATTTTGACTTAAGTAATATATACATGTATAGCGCAGTTGATATAGCGATGTACGTCCTTTCGTGTGGTTTTCTGTATATCGGGAGATCGACAAGAACCGAAGTTTCCAAATAAGTCGGGATTGGAGAGGAGAGCGTGGCAGAAAATATATTATTTCATATTAAAAGAGCTGTATTTATATAACTTTCTGATCTTATTGCACCATGATGTAGGCTATAAAAGATTCGGCATAGCCGAATATCGCACTCTTACTTGTTTTTTTAAACATTTTCTTCCTCGTAATGAAAGCGTTTTGTCTCCATTATTTTATCATTATTGTAAAGTTATTCTTCCTCTTTTTTGTATAACATCTGTTAAGGTTTCTATCTAACGCGTTCCTCATTTGATAAATGTTTTTGGAAGCTTTTGTTTTGCTTTCTTAACATATTTTTGGATGTGTTACTGACGTCATGACTTCATGATTACATGACTTCATCTGGCGTTTCATCTAAAAAATTATCTTCGAAACTATTGGCATCTAAGTTTTCCAGTTCAAGGGGCAGATTTGTCTCTTCTCAAGAAACGCCGAAGGTTAGGTTAGGTTAGGAAAGGTTATGCGCCCAAGGGCACACCTCCACTCGGAGATCCACGCGGTCTATTGCGAATCCCATCAATTAAGAGGAAGAACAGGACAGATGGATTTAAGATAGTTGATAGACAATAGATACCATATAGAACAATAAACTCCCTCTGCTGTCCCCTTATCAGAAACAACCGACCTAATTCCCTGACAAACCCCAGTAGATCGACTGGATTACATCCAGCGATAGACCCTAGTTCGTCGTGAAATCTATCTTCTAGCCATTGCTGCTCAATCTTCTCTAGCTCCTCGGAATCCTCGCATAACCTGCAGAAAAAAAGCAATCGTGAATCTCATGTGAAAACTTTTTCGCGCTATCAGTTCCAGTGAATGTAAAAAAGAAGAAAGATTAAAAAAATTCAAAATCAATAAAATTTTTGCACACGTATATATTTTAAAGAAAAGTTAAAATAATAAAGCAAAATATTAAGTATTGGAGGGATAGTTTGATTACAACGTTAGTTTTTTGCACTTTTTAAATTTTATGTACACAGTAAAATATTTTCCAAAATTCTGCCACCACGTCTTTCGAAAACTTCACAAATCCGCAGGCAATCAACTTGTTGTTTTGCATTTTGTTAACCAATATATCGGTTTGTGCCTTATTAACGGATCTAGCTAGCCCTTAATATTCGATATTAAGGATGAACTACTTACATACATGTTCTGTTCCCTAGCATAAATAAAGTGAGAAAATCTAAGGTAAATGTGAACAAATTACGAGCGAAAAATCTTTTCACGATAAGGGGAATTATTTCCCGAGGAAATTTTTTCACGTTATTGTTCTCATTTGAAATACTTTTTTTTTTCATGGGAGTTGTTCATGATCGCAAATATGTGAAAAGGGGAAAGATTACGAGGGAAAAATTATTCATGATAGGGGTGAATGTTCAATGGGGAATAGATATAGTTGGATGTCCAACGCTGCCTGTGGAGTGCTTCTCCTTGCACCTGTGATGCCCATAGATTCAATCCTTTGAGCCTTGTTGAGCATATTCCTATAACTATCCACTCTCAACGCATTCCAGCAAACAGTGCATCCATAAGTAACCTAATCACCGATGTGTAAATCCAATTTACCATATCCGGTCTCAGACCCCAATTCTTACCGATGGAGTTTCTGCATGTGTAGTAGGCAAGAAACGCCGAATGATCGTACATCTTTTAATCCCTCGACAGCTGTACAAACCCCACAAAGCTTATTTATTTACTTTAGCTTAGACTATGGAATCTTTTTCGATCGGTAAATGATCTATACACGATCAAAATGCTTTTGTGTGACACCGATGATGCTGGATGGAAAGTCCAATCAATTTAGATATAACGTCAAGCAAACGGTCACGAGCTAGACAGCAAGCATTTCGATCGTGGATAGACTTCTGTCGATATTGATTAGCATCTTAATCAACGTTTAATAAGCAAAAGCTAAACAAGTAACAAAACCTTGAACATTTTTCGACAGAATAACAAATTGTAAACAAGTTCAATGTAAAAAAAAAAAAAAAAAAAAATGGCAACAAACGTTTCCACTTGTTGCTAAAGTAATAAAAAAAGATTTTTACGTGGTGCTGACAATTTGGAAGATCTAATAATTTTTTTTAGTGGTTTGCAAATTATGAAAATACTGATCATTCTACGAGACTAATGCCGAATAAATCAGACACATCCAAAACTTTAGGAATACGTTGGGATCTGAAGAATGATTCGTTGGTTTTTATTTGGGAGACACATTTAGTGATTTAAAAGCGTGTGTATCTGCGAGTGTATCATCATTAAATTTAAAACCGAAACGGTTAGTTGGTAACTAATTTGGAAATGATTGAATTCGTCTTATTCAAAAGTTCAGAGGATAATAAGTTAACATCTTCGATTTGTTGACACCGTGCAAAACTGTAAAATGCAGCGTACCCACAGTAAAGGAATTAAACTGAGCTTTTTTAAAACCGTTGAGATCATACAAACACAATTTTAATGGTGAAGATTGCTTAATGATTGCCATACGACAAAAATTTCCCCTTTTGGTACTAAAACGGCTATAATTTGTAGAACCCTAGCTACGGCATTTACATATTTTCAACTGTCATGCGGCTACCGAAGCCATGACATCAATTTTAAGAGAAAAAATCGGGTTAATAAATGCCAAAGAAGAATGTAGAAGAATTGTTTGAAAATGTCTTCATTGTTTTCGATAGAAACCGTAAAGGCAACCAGCCAAAGTGTCTGTTCGATTTTTTGTAGGCAAAAATTATTGAAGAAAAAATAAAAGAACTGCACATAAGGGATATAACTTTTTAACAATTTTTTAAAATGCCTACTTCGTCTAAGTCTTATAGATTGATCAATTTTTATTCTAAACTCCCCAGAAGAGTAATAATTAATACAGCGACGAACTTCATTAAAAGAGTATTAAGCGGCTCATACACTTGCAATAAAATTGTTAAATTTTACGTATTGTACAGCTATATCGTCAATGTGTATGGGATATTCGAAGGTGGCACAATGTATTGACAACAATCAAAAGACTTTTGATTTTTATTGCAAAACGAAGAGAAAAGTAAATGTGTTGGCAACATTGTACATTGCTGTTTGTGTTATTTCTATAGGTTATGTTTACCTTTTTATCGAATAAATGAAACCATTGTGCGACTTATTGCATAATATAGGACAAAACTGAAATAATATGGCGAATATCAATTACAATAATATTGCAAGTGTAGGGGCCGCTTTAGATATAAGCGAGGAAATATTTCACAGGAACAATATAAGGAAAATTACCAATATTCTGGAGAAAAATAAATATCCGAAGAACACCATTAAGGATCTAATAAGACATGTCAAATCAACAAGGAAAATATTGACAAACAAAGAAAAGCCCCAGAAAATTTACAAATCTATGACATATATAGCAGGATTATCCGAGAGAATTAAGAAGACAAATATTTATGACAATGATAAGTATGAGCTTGCTATGAAGACCAGGAACTCAGTTGGAAAGTTGTTTAGTAAAACTAAAGACGAAATGAAGAAGGATGACAGATCAAATTCAATATATAGGATAAACTGCAATGGTGATGGTTTACATTTGTGCAATAAGACATATGTGAAAAACTAAATTAAAGACTAGAATCTCTTCTCACAAATCTGATCTGAAAAATACGGAAAAACCATTAGAGCAAAAAACTACACTTGCGGCCCACTGTGCAAAAAGTGGTCACAAGCCAGACTTCGAGAAGGTGAGAGTACTACAGGAAGAGAGTAATTATAAAAAGAGATTTACCTTGGAAATGTTACATATAATAAATATTCCAACAAACATACGACTTAATTATAAGACAGATACAGACAATTGCAATTAGTAAACATAATAAAAAAAATGACAACTAGTTGATTAGGTTTGTTTGATGTTATAGGTTTGTGGAAAAAGACGCGGTAAAATAGATTAACGAATTATGTACGTAGAATGAAAATTATAAGTCTTAATTTTTGTAATATTAAAGAAAATCACTTGTTCTGTTTTAGATTCCTTGAAAATGGTTCGTCAACCGAAATATCGGAAAAAATAATTGTTAAAATAAAATAAAAAGTTGTTTTTATTTTTATTTTATGATCCAAGACCTTTAGCCGAAGCAAATAAATAATCTCACATAATTTTTTAAAATATCAAAATTGGCATAGCACAGTCCGATAGAGCATAAAAAACTATAAGGAAACGTATATTTATTTTTTCGCGAAGGTCAAAAAAGTTCACCAACCACGATGAAGTTTTGAAAATTTCTAATTTAATTTTTGGTTAAGAAAAATTAATAATATGTTTATTTTAAACGAAATTTCATTAATTAGAGATGGTAAGAGATTTTTCCGCAAACCAAAACGTATCTATCTTTAATCTTTTTTAATAAATATTGCATTGGTTTAGAAAAACCAATTGGTGCGGGAGAAAAATTTGAGAAAAATTACAAAAGATTATAATTTTCGTGGTTACTAGGACATGGATGCCAAAAAATTGGTTATACCCCTACTTCACATATCGTCATCTTAAATGCAAAATAATGTATCATCACATTTCATAAGTTTACATCCGAAGCAAAAATCTTTGTAAAATGGTAATTTTTTGAGATTTAAAAGCAATTTTAAATATTTTAGATAAAAATGCGATAACCGATATATTTTTGAGGAAAAAATATTATTTTATTAATTAATTATTATATAAATTTGTAATTTTCGGAAACAAAAAGACGTACCATTAACGAAATTATATTAGTATTAGGTGAAACAAACATTTCAAATATTAACTAATTAAATATTTGTGTTAAATTACAGGTAAAATAATATATATATATATATATATATATATATATATATATATATATATATATATATATATATATATATATGATAATCACACGATTAATATGTAGCATCATTAGGTTTGTGTCGACATGGTGAAAAAAAGTTTGTTTTTCTGATGCAGCGCAGGCAGTACTGCATTTAAGAACGGGGGAAATTATTATGTATAATTTTTTATTGATTTAAATTATTGATTATTTATCGATAGTTCAGATTTCACTATCGATATATCGATATTACTATCGACTGAATGTTTGTACTTGTGCAGGAAAAGTTTAACTAGTTTTTTTCAGGCTACAGTTCATTGTTTTTATCACTTTATTGAACGTATGAAACGTATGTATGTACGCACGTTTTTTAAGATGACAGTTTTTTTAAAAATTGATAAGTACCTTTCTGAAGGAACCGAAGTAGCAGGGACTATAAGATATTCTATTGCAACTTTAAAACATTTTCTAAATTGGTTTTGATTCTCAACCCAAAAAGGTAATAAATCTAGCGGACTTATCCTCTAATGGTCGTTCATTGTTTTGTCCTATGCTCGCAATTGCAATTACATTTGGATTTCCATTTTTTTTTACAACATTACAAAAATATTTGACATTTCAGGCCCTATATAAACATGTACAAATTTCGACTTAAAGGCCTTTAATTAGCAGTAAAAAGCACATTTAAGCAATCCATACCACTTGCCACATGTTTGTTGTATTCATTGCTGTAATTCAGCGCGAATTAATAATAGCTGTTTAATAATAATATCGATATTGATATTTTTCCTATCGATATTTTTGATATTTTAAGACTATCGATAATATCGATAGTTTCCCAGCACTAGTTTAAACTCAAAAATGTACTTCATTAAATTTAGCTATAAATTGAATTTTAAAAAGCCATCTTTTTCATTCTAATTTAAAAGTGTTTTGATCTCCTTAAAATTAATTATCTTAATGAATTTTTGTTTACAATGAACATACATACATATATTTTCTCCATATAACGAATTATTTCAAAAGAACTCTGTATCGCATACCTACAACGCTGAGTACGAAGCAAAAGTTAAACTTTAATCAGGAAATTTCTGAAAAATAATAAGAAAAAGGAAAGAGTAGTCCAACTATGAGTTGAGTTGATACCAGCTCCTGTATTAAGTAAACGTAAATGTTGGACAAAGTAGTACTTCTCCAAAGAAAGATATAATCAAAATTTAAAAAATCTGAAGCATTAACACAAAATGTAGCTAAACAGTCTATATTTCACTACCTAATAAAAAATTAAAAAAAGGCAATTATTCTGAAGAATAACTCCAATACTAAATATTTTGCTTAATTATTTTAACTTTTCTTTAAAATATAAACGTGTACAAAAATTTCATTGATTTTTAATTTTTTTAATCTTTCTTTTTTTTACATTCACTGGAACTGATAGCGTGAAAAATTTTTCAAATGATATTCACGATTGCTTTTTTCCCCACAAGGGGAATGAAAATTTCATGGGAACAAAAATTCCACTTGTTATTCACGATAGGGGTGATTATGTTGTTTAAGAAAAATGATGATACGTCATTTTTAATTTTGTAAATAACTTGGTTATTTTTTAAGGTAGAAGTTTAAAATTTTATAAAAATATTCCTGGAAAATATTGAAGGAATAAGACTATTTAAAATATATAATCTGACTTGGAATACACATTCGAATTAAAGTAGAATGAAGAAGGCAAGGCTTTGGTCTCCAACGACACACCGTGCAAATTATAAATTCAGTTGGAATGCGGCTGGAAAACTTTATATCGCCAAACGGCTTTCTATAAGGCCTCTTTACTATTTAATTTTCCCGCTGTTAATGGTCAGGCAAATCGCAATATCTGACAAATTCACATATCAACTAAAATTTTTACTTTTTGGTTTATTTTTCTTTTTAAGCTAATAAGACCTAATGAAGTAGATGTAAATAAAAACAAATTTATTACATTTCACCCGACGTTTCGTCATTTTTTTTGTGACCTTTTCAAATTGCACAAAAACATTTAACAAAAAACAGTAAAGCACAACTTAAAATTATTATCACAGATTTTATTATTGCGGTTCTGTCTATATCTTGCGCTAATGTTGTCAATATCTTCATTGTGGTTCATTGTGTTCATTATGTTTTTTGTATTCTCTTCCTCTCCCCTCGTTCATTTTCACGCTCTGTCATGACTGAAAAATGAGTGAACGTTTCGGTACTCTGGTAAATATGTATTGAAATTAGATAAAACTTTTAAATAACATTATCGTTTTCATATACACATGTACACACATACTTAATTTTTGGGTTTCCCGTTGGCGAACGTCATGATGATTCATCATGAAACATACTGACAATGCTAAAGGTCTCGTGACTCTTACGTAAATGTTGCGGATACGTAAACGTTGCGGTCGACTTGAAATGTTGGTAGTTACTAACAATACGTAAACGTGTCATATGGTGTTGAAGTGTATGTGTGTACTCGTACATATGTATGTATGTAAATTATTATTTGTTTTGATTTTGCTCACAGTCTTGTTCCAAAACATGTTGCTAACATTCCTGTTTAAAAACGCCAATACATAACGATATCGGCGCTTTTCTACAAAAAAGTAAATTACTATATACACATATATTTACATATACAGCACTAAAATTGTTTAAAAAAATAAAATTTTTTATCTAGTTTTTATTGCACCTGAGGATCTCGTTTTAGAGTTATGGATCTTAAAATATTTTAATCCATTACTAATATCTCTTTAAATAAAACTTGATATAAACAATATGTGTATAAGTAAAAATTGACAAAAAAAATTTTTTTTTATAATTTTTTATTGTAAATTTAATTTAATTTCCTAAAGATGCTAACCAAAGGTTAGCGAAATATTGAGAAAAATAACTAAATATAATATAGTTTTTTAAAAAAGACCTCAAGCTTAAACAATTCAAAATAATTATAAAAAAAGAAACTTCAAATAAAACTAAATAATATATTTATTTAATATAATTAGGTTAAGGCGAATATTCGGAACTATGCGCTGATATATTTAAATTTGCATTCTCTAAAATATATGCAAATATTTATTTTATAATAAAACCGATAATCGAATCAGCTGTTTCATGTTGCATTTGTTGTTTATATTTGTGTAATTTTATTGTTTTGTAAATATATAATGCGAATTTATTAAAAATACAAATATATTTGGTGTTTAAACTTATAAATAAATAAAATGACCATAGAAAAGTGAGAAAAAGGCTTTTGCAAATTTGCAACAGCCCGCTGCCGGAGACTGCCGGAAACATGCAAAAAATACTATTTTAACTATTTATCAATTTTATTTACTTCCATCTATAGAAATAATCTCACTTTTGAATAAAATAAAATAAAAAATAAAGCTTTAACAAAAATATTTACTTCCAATAAAAAAAACAAGAGCTGTAAGCTGCTTGGTTTATTTTCAATAAAAACACGATAACATTGTTTTCTGTGACACCTAATTCAGTTCGAACAAAAAACCCATAACATTGGATTTCATGACACCAAATTTAAATTAATGTCATTAACAAAATTTTAAAGTAAACCGCTGGTTAATAAGTTTTGTTGACAACACTGCTAGAAAACAAAAATAAAATTCTTAACAGCTGATACGTAAAAACGGAGAGAAATTTTAATTTTATCAGGTTCATCCGCAACGCAACGTTACGTTTACGTGTAGTACCTATTTACACACAAGCTTGTTAAGGAAAACGGAACAGCTGATCGGCAACGTATACGTTTACGTAAGAGTAACGAGGCCTTAAATCATCAACGACATTTGCTGAATTTTCTTAGGCGTTATACATGAATTTTTTAAGCTATTGTCCAAAATATCATAGATGACCAGAACTGATTTTGTTCGTTAGGCTTCCGCGTATTAGTGAGTCCTAACAGACAATATCATCGACATTCAGACAATGTTGCCAAATTTCAATATAATTCAATGCGGTGATAAACAAGAAAATAACATACATACACTAATTAATCCGTTATTCAACCATTGACGAATAGCAGACAAATTTCCGCAGAGTTCAGTTTTTTATCGAGTGATAACAGACAATGTCGAATACTTTGAACTTTCTTTTATACATTGAATCTTTCATAAAAATGTCTGCAAAACTGTATTTAGCAGTGTCTTTGTCGCTTACTTTCATCGACATTTCGATATTTTCATAGAAATTGAGACCCAGTTTGTCAGGAGGAATCATAGATGAAAATATCAATTTGACAATGTAGCTCAAAAAACGCCACTGGGTTATTGCTGCGATCAGCAACCTATATTACATTTTGCGATCGTATGCGTTGTATGAATCTTACTTATGTTGTTGTTAATGTTAATTTTTAGTTTATACAGAAGCCATACTCGGTCGAATGCCTGTTTTACATCTAAAAAGACTGCGGAGCAATACATTTTTCTGTCAAGTGCGTCTGTTATCACGTTCACAAGTCTGTGGCATTGTTCCGGTGTACCATGTTTGTGGCGGAAACCAAACTAGTGATCTGTATTTAATTTCAATAACAAAAAAATTTTTCGTATGTACATACAAAAAAACTACTAAAACAAATTATGTATTTATGTACATAACATACAAACATACATAAATCAAACAACAGTTTCTTCCTTTCTTCCAGTTCAACCCTGCAAATAATATTGGACTACTTGATCCATTTTGTTCAAATGGACTACTTCCTGGACTGGTCCAATGTAATGCAAGCATGGACCATGTCATTATTAAAAAGAGTTTGTAGTAAAACGACATGTCTTCCTTTTTTTAACGACATGTTTTCGTTTTTAAACTATTTCAATGCTAATCCTCTGGAGTATACCATGGAGTAGTTTTAAGACTACTCCTTTGTAATGAAAAACTGGGTTATATGGTCCTGCCCTAGGACATCGTAATGTTAAATGGACCATGTTTTTTCCATACATTGTGGTTACCTTTGGACTAGTCCTAGTCCCTTATGGGCTACATTTTACATGCGTGTATGGACTAGTCGCAATTTTTGCAGGGAAACTGCAAAAAATCAAAAACAAAAATACACATACACAACATTCCATCTGAGTAAACTTCGCCATTTATTAAAAGTTTCAGTCAATCAATTATCTGCCCAAGTTATTTGTTGTGACAACTTTTCGTTTTTTCCATTTACTTTGACTTAGACTGTTTACTTTTAATAAATCAGAAGTAAAAGCAACAGTTTATTTTTGTCCCATGAAAAATGAAAAAGTCGAAGTTACAGCACAAACTTATGACTTTCTATTTCAACTGCAGTTTTTTAAACACTGGTTTACCTAAAATGACAACTTATTACATGAACATAATGGTTAGCACAATAAAAAACAACATAAGGATGTCATAGTTACATTAAATCGTTTACAATATTACTTACTGCTGGATGTAGGGAAAATTGCTGGAAAATGTTGAAAACGAATTTTACATAATTAAGCATATAATTTTAAGAAGTAGAATTAAATGAACAAGACGCGTTTCTTTCCAAAAAAAATTTAATTTAGTTTTGAAAATGATTTGTTTACCATTTTGAACTTTAAAATCTCTTAAGGTTCAAGAGGTGGTATTCGTAAAATATGATACAAAATTGAAATAATAATTTTCTTTGCTATGCGAGGTAGCGAGGTATGCCTACAAAAATCCCTACGCGTTTCAGTCAATAAAAACAATACATAGCTATAAAAAATTAATAACAAAAATAAGTAATTAAAATAAAAATAATTGTCCAGGCTTTTGACTAAACTAAGAGAACAAGACAAGAGGCTGTTTATATACTATTATGTGCACTGATAGAAAAGGCGTCATAACGCTGATGTTTTTTGACATCAGTACTATGACAAGTGTCTTCGTTTTTGACCCCATGACACTTTTCATCATTGTGATGTCAACCTTAACATCACTTGGCCAAAGTGTCATCAGGGTCAAAATGGAATTATGTCATCAATGGGATGGCACATCGACATCACAGAAATTACGAACATGTCCTCGGTGCGATGACGCAGTAACATCGGAGAAAGGACACATTAGCATCAATTTAATGACAGTTTGTCATTAAGTCAAAGTCATATTATTTACTTACCCGTTACATATGTTTGTTTCACGTTTGTTGAATTACGACCTTTGTTTACAGCAGAACTCTCAATTATAAGACACCAGCACCATGCACCATATGGTTTTCGCAATCATTCTACTTTAAAAATTTGATGTATTTAACTAAATCATTTAAAAAAATAGAATATAGGAATTTTTGCTTCTTATAATAGATTGTAATCATGAAAATAATGTTAATAATATACAAAATGTGACAGCGAATTGATGTCACTTAGTCATAAAAAAGATGACACGTAAAAAATTACAAAATTGTACGAAGACGTTAGTCATTGGATTGATGTTACTTTTTGCATCATTGATGCCATTTGTAGTAACATTGATGTCACAATTCTAATGTTAGGGCACCATCAATATGAAGATGCATTTTTCTGTCAGTGTGTAGTAAGGTGGGTAGAAAATTAGTTGTGCCATTCACCCGCTAGAATAAAAGATATGTCAATGTAGTTTCCAAGACAGGAAAACCTTTTTTACTACGCCCTCAAAAACAGCGCTTTTCTGAAATTTTTTTTTATTTTTTTTGTGTTTCCAAAAGCTCCACAATATCGTACTCTGCTGTTGGTTAACGTTTTTTAGGGGCCGCCAACGAAGTCAGAAGCGAAAAGGTCGAAGAACCAATGTACTGCAGCAGTAATTCGGCACACATTTCGTTGTCCTCGAAAAATTTCTTGATTTTTAGATGAGGCTTTCCCTGTAGGAGTTAAAAACTTGGATCAACCGCATCAAAATTTGCACTTCTTGCTTTTGCCGAATGCGAAAATTCTGTCGTGTGTAAGACATCTGTTAAAACACGTTGATCTTTAGCTTCTAATTATAATTAACAGAATAGGTAATTTGTTTATACGATTAATTTTATACAAAAAAGGTATACAACTTTAATGATAGCTAAAACGATTTGAGGTACGCGCGCGTGTTTAGCAGAAGCCTTGATTGTGAATGTGAAATGATGAAAAGGACTGCCATCTATGTATAATTGACATTACATATAAAATCTTGGTTCTCCATTAATTCTAAGTCGATTTGACCATGTCCGTCTGTTGAAAACACGCTCACTTTCGAAAGACTCCACAGAAAAGAACAATTTTAGTAACAAATTGTTTCTAGTTCTCCTAAGAAGTTTGGGATTAAAATGCAGCACAATA
This sequence comes from Pollenia griseotomentosa, assembly GCA_963931875.1. NCBI lineage: Eukaryota > Metazoa > Arthropoda > Insecta > Diptera > Polleniidae > Pollenia > Pollenia griseotomentosa. The sequence goes on from OZ007565.1 coordinate 13,597,131, forward strand.
AGTTTTTTAGGAAATAAGTTATGAACCAAAATGTGAAACAATTTCTCTAAAAAATTTAAATCTTTCGTAGGTACAGAAACTAACATAAATTAGTGACAGAATGCACGGATTCTCATTCAATTAGGACAAATTCGGTTTATATAACTATAAATTATACTACACTACTAATTGGTATATCATAAATGGTAATCACGATGGTCATTGCACAAATATGTAATTTGTAGATTTGCCGTGTATATTATGATCAATCGTGATCATACCACTTTTATTTTTTTGTGCAAATGTGCTATTTTTCTAAAAAAATTATTCTGGCAACACAAACAACTTCTGGCAGCAATGTCAAAAATCTGTATTTGTATTCCTGTGGGAAATTAGAACAAGTACAAACAGAAAGAACTCATGACTAGTGGAAGGAGAACCAATCATTTAAATGGTATATAAGAACAAAAAGGTAGAAAAAGTAATGATTTACAGTACAGTCTTCACCGATGGTGTGAAATATTTTTTTGGGACTTGCTATAATTTTGTTCTTAAATTTAGTTATAGGACTTGTTTTATTGGAATAATACTACATTGTAGTAACTAACACTAAACACGTTCATTAAGAATAGACGTGTGACTTGTCAAATGGGTGCTGTTAGGTGTCAATTGAATTGATAGCTCCCATCCATATAAAGTGTCGGAACTAGAACCAGTCTCTACCACCAAAGACCTATCACGGTGCTAATTTGGTGTTAAGCTTCGTACAGACGGTGGTCAGATCTTACAATGTTGTCATTAAAATTGCATAAAACTGTCTTGCTACTGTGTAAACTTTGTAAGCTCATTTCTATTTGGCAGATGTGTTAATTTAATGCATCTGACAATGGCACCATTGTCCAGAAAATATATCTATTGGCAACGCTGCTTACAATATTATGAGATCTGACAACGGTCTGTACATAGCTTTAGTTCGCTTCCCTCTAGAGATACAATTATACACAGGCATATTAAAATAATTTTTTTCAGCCTGAAGTTGCAACAAATTATTAAAATGCTAGTTTATAATTCATGTATATGTTTAAAATATTCTTACGTTGGGTGAATGAAGGACATCAAAGATTCGGCACAGCCAAATATAGCACATTTACTTGTTTTGTGTAAATTTTTAATTTCAAATAAATTAATTGTTTTTTCTTTTTTATATTTTTTAGGGTAAACAAAAGAAAGTTAAAAAGAATAAAATGACAAAATTGGATGCACGAATTTTGGGGTTTTCCGTTACTGCCGCTGAAGGACGCATCAACGTAGGAGATCGTGATTATGGTGACGCACCTTAAACTTAATGTGTGTGCTGTCGAAGAAATAACGAGGAAAAGTGGAACTTACTATTTTGTACTTCATTCATTTATAAATTGTTATTATATTTTTTTTAATATTAAGTAACTTTATTATTATTCGTTTCTAAAACACATTTCAACTTCTGGTTTAACATTTAATGTTAAAGTCAAAAGTGAATTACATTAATTGAGGTTTTTTTCTGAATTACTTTCATAACAGGCAAAATATTGTTTATTTTAATAACATAATTAGTTATTCTTTTTGTTTTTCTTTAATACAGTTGTAAAAAAAAGAATTGTGCTTTAAAAATATGCTGTATTGACAAAACTGTATGGCTTTTGGAAAGTTTCAGGACGAAAAATGTATGTAATTTGTTATATTAAGAGTACATTATATACTGCCGATCAAGTTTGAAATGTATTAAATAAAATCGTTAATAGAAAGCGAAGTTCACTGCTTATGAAAAACCATCTGTTTCTTAGTTTCTTTTTTTTATTATAAATTTTTTTTCTTCTTTTAATTAATTTTTTAAATAGTATTTTTTTTTTTCAAATTTGCGTTAATAAATAATATAAAAATGATAATTTCGCCTTTAGCGAAAATGAAAAGTTTAGTTCGGTCTTTGAACGACTTTAAATAAAAAATAAAAGAAAAAAAATCAATGTTAACAATAATACAGCGCGACATTTTGAAGGTCACCAAATGCGCACTTCATTTTGAATCAACATTTTTGATTTCGATTGAAACTAGCAGCAACTGAAAAACCTTCAGCTAGGATTTAGATTTTATAGCATCATTAATATTTTACTCTAACTTGATTTTGAGCATTACGTCAAAGAAAACGTCGTAATATTTCTCACGATTATATTTGGTAAGCCGAATAGAATTGTGTTTTCCTATTTTCATCATTATTTTAGGTATGGAATAGGTGCAAAAAAGTGTAAAACAAACTGATTTTGTAGCATTTATTAATGATGCTATAAAAATGTCATAAGACGGAGCCTTCTTTTCGGAATAGATTTTGTGTACAAAAATTATATTATTATGTTGGTATTTTGAATATTTTATTACAACATAAATCGTCTTACAAAATTTGCTAAAATCGGTCCACATTTGCCCATAGCCCCCATAAAAATACCACTCCCGAAAATAGCTTTATGTGCCATAACTTTCTTATTAATGTTAGTATTGATATAAATCTTGGTAACGATAACTTTTATAATAGCTTCTAGGTTATGGCAAAATTGTGTAATGAAAGGTCCAAAATTGACCAAAGGTCTTATATATGTAAACTCCCTCCCTTAAATCACTTGAGAAGACAAAAAAATCTCATTTGGATGTACTTATCTTTAAATTATTCAACACAATGAATTCTTATACGAATCTTAAGCTAATACTATAATTTTATTTGAATAGGGTATACGCTCGAAAACTTGTCTCTAAGCACTGTGGTGTAGGGTATCATACGGTCGGGCTTGGCCGACCTTACTTTTTTGCTTGTTATTTATTATACATATGTTAAAATTTAAAAAAAAATTCTCTTGTTTTTCTGTGTATATAACAATTTGCAAAGAACAAAATTTGTACGTTCTTAAATTCGGAATTTAGTTATGCCTATTCCGAAAAAAGTGACATTTTTTTTTTTAATTTCTTTATAAAATAAATTATTTAATAATAATTAAATTAGTATTGTGGTTATTTTGTTGAACTATTTATGGTTTTTTTTTATCCAAATTCTGATATTTTAATTAGGCTAAAGTTCATCAAATTTAATTTTCATTCAATTATTTTTATGAAGAAGGAATTTTACAACATGAAAATTAATTAAAATTTTCTATTTATTGATATTTTTCATTCTTAACCGCTGCTGGGCTCCGTAAAAGCCTGGGTTCGAGTCCAGTAGCAGTTAATAATGAAAAATTATCAATAAATCAAAATTTTTAATTAATTTTCATGTTGTAAAATTCCTTCTTCATAAAAATAATTTAATGAAAATTAAATTTGATGAACTTTAGCCTAATTAAAATATCAAAATTTGGATTATAAATTATTTAAATCAATTTATCGAAAGCTACGGTCACACTTAGAAAATATATGACCTAAAAAAGTGACCAACAGGTAAACTAAAATATAATTCCAATATAAATTTAGTTTATGATACCCAGATCTTACAAAAAATATATTAAAATTTTTTTTTTTTTGCTATATTTAGCAGTATAATTGGTTTTATTTTTTTTAATTGAGACCAAGTTAAATCACACTAACTATTTACAAAAGTAGTGGATACGCTTATTTGGTCAAATAATTAAAAGATGTCCCCATTGCTAAAGTTAAATATTTAGACAAAAATTAATAAGTCAATATTTGACTAACATTTATTCGTTTTATTTTCTTCAATTACATAATTATATTTAAAGCTTAAGACATTTTCCTTTTAAGCAACGTAAAGTGGGCCGTATTTCTGTTCTATAAACAAAAATTTAACTTCCAATTACAATTATTTAGAATCACTTATTATTTTGATAAACAACTTAATTTATTTGTACAATATTCCGTCTATCGTAAGGCTGTACATCTCATAGGAAAACACGCTCGATATAGGAGTTGTGTCGTTCATGAACGAACCCGTTCAATTGAACGACTTACACAACTGAACGAAGCAAGCCGGTTATTTTACTGAACATATTTGGCTCAGTGATGCATCGTTCAATTTTGTGTATGGAAATTGATGCTTTAAATTTTTTCCGCTCATTTGTCTTCTATCCTATTTTGTTTCAGTTGTATTAATCACAAAGATTTTTAAATTCTATACTACAACTGAAAGTTAAATTTGGGTTATTTTTGTTCTTTTCTTCAGTTAATTTACAACAAATTTTACATTACTAAGTTTTTGTTAAATTCAGTTTCTTTTGATCATGAAACTTGTATGTGTGTACAAAAATACTAGGGACGCCAATCGGGACTGGTTTTCGGAAACATCGGGATTAGGGATTTCAAAAAATCAAATCCCGAGATTGCGGGATTTTAACGGATTTCGGGATATCGAGGTTTTTCGGGGTTTTTTTAAATCTAAATGATACATGTCTTTTTAAAATATTTATTAAAAAAAAACGTTTTTAAAAGAGGTTTACAAACAAAAGTTTAATAATTAATTTAATATCACAAAGTTAAATAAATAAATTTGTATATTTTACACGTAAATATTTGTATATAATTATATTGAAATTTAACGAAAAAAGTATTAAGAACACATAAAAACATTAAAATGCATTGATTACTAAAATTTGTAAAATATTAAAATTATAATTTTTTTTTTTGCTAAATTAATGATTAATTTAATTGAAAATATGATTAAAAAAAAAACTGCTATTTTAAACAATGTGTTAATTGATTCAATGAAAAAAATTAATTAATATAAAGTCTATATTTTATTTAATAAAAAAAAAGTTAATATATATATCGCATACCTAGTTCAAAAGTGACTCAACTCAAAACTTTAATTTTTCGGGCTGATATGTTAATATATAAAAAAAAAAAATATCAGTGTATTTTGCTGTTGTTAACTGTTGCTAAAAAACGGTTCTTAATTCGTATAAAGTTGCAATTTATAAAAGTGACTTATTTTAAGTTGTGTCAGCAAATATAATGGTAGTAGATCCTACTGCTAAGTGCTAAATAGTCTTAATTTGAGTTGTGACACTTTTGATAATTTGAATTTTGTATGGAGCTCTTATTAATTAGACTTGTGTCTGTTCAGAATTTGACAAAACTGTGAAAACTTGAAAAGAATTCAGTTAAAATGACATAACTTAAAATTATTCGGTAACTTGTGCAACTAATATATGATCAAACATGACACAACTAAAAATTTTTCATTATCTAGTGTATATAAGGCCCCTATTACGGTTTACAACTCAACTCAGTTGAGTTGTAATTTCTTAATTTTTGTATTATGGTTTACAACTTTGCTATTTTGCGGTGAACAAAAACATAACAAAAATTACAACTGATCACAACCAGTTGTCTTAATTACAACTCAACTGAGTTGAGTTGTAAACCATAATGGGGCCTATATTTAAGAAAAAGAAAAGAACTTTTTAGATCATCATCTATATGGATTTTCTTCTAAATAGTGCAAAGATTTGCTTTTAGCTATTATTTTTTTTTTTTTTGGTCACACCCAGTTTTTTACGATTAATGAAAAATTAAGTCTTGTGAGTTGTCACTTTTGAACTAGGTGTGCGATATAAATAATTGAATTTAGAATCTTACAAATAAATCAATTACACGTTTAATTGATTTATTTGTAAGATTTAATTAAAATTCTAATTAAATTGGTTAAGATGAACAATTAAAATTCAAAATTAATTAACAAAATCAATTTGTTTTGTTTACCATAAAATCCCATTTAAACAAAAACACATTTTGTAGTGGTAGAAAATATGTATAAATTACACTTCTTCATTTCATGAAATCGGTGCCATGCCCACTCTCGGAAAACAATGTAGTACGCTTAATCCGTATAATGTTTGCATTATGCATTTGGTGCACCAGTAACTTAACTACTTTTACTTCTAACAATAAAATTTCTTTGCAACTATTGAACGAATTTTCGTTTTCAAGGACAGTATTAACAATATTGTAATGCCTATCATGGGGGAAAGACAAGATGAATTTTTTTGCCCGACCTTTCCTTACACGCTCGTTTTCTAAGTTTTTTGGATTTTAAATGGACGTCATTCCAATTTATAGAACATCCCCGCTAGTGTTCATGCCAAAGGTCGTCATCGAGGGGGGTGAGTGATTGTAGTTGTTTCTTGTGGTTTTGTTAATCAACACGCACCACAATCAGGGCTGGGACTGCCAGCTGTGCAGACGCTCTGTATACCTGTTGGTCCACGGGAACTATTTGATTTCCCCACCTTGGGACACGTCCTCTTAGGGTTGCAGGTTCCCCTTAGGGCACAATGTGCCACCTATGAACTTGAATGACAATAATAATTCTCGGTATCGGATAAATTTTAGAAAAATGCGATTTTCTTTCGATACAAGTACAATTCTGTTTGCACGCTAAATACTTATATAAATTTTATACTGTAATTAGATTAATATTTAATAAAATCTTAACTCTTTTATAGAAGTTGTATTGAGACGTTGAAAATCTAAAAAAAAAAATTTTTAAAAAGCGGAATTTCCCGGGAAATTCAAAAATTTTCCTCCTTTATCCGAAATTGTAAAATTACGTTTAACTATTTGAAAACTTGTTGATTTAAAAAAAGAAGAAAAGAAAGTTGATGGATTTTTCATATCATGCAATTGAATATAAAATTTAAATTCCTGTAATTGTTATATAAATAGTAAACATTATATACATTTAATATAAATATTGTTAATGTAACTGTAACTAAAAAAAGCCATGTTAAAAAATTTACTATTATATACACTATGAAATTCTTAGAAACAAAAATAAAATGCTTTCATACCGTCATTCATGTATATGTATATAAATATATAAGTATATATGTATACATATGTATGTATATGTAACATATGTATGTTTGTGTAATTTTTATAATTTAAAAGTATTTGAATTAATAAAAATGAATTATATTTAAATATCAAAAAAAAAAAAAAAAAAAATACTAAAAATTTTCTTTTTGTTAAAGATGAAAAATTTGTTTTCTTTATTTAAAATATGTAATACAAATTTTTTTTAAAAATGTTTATGTATTTCTATATTTAATTGGGCAAATCTACGCATACACTACACTGAAAAACAAATCAAGCCATCCGTACTTCAATCAAGCCGAAGCGGTGTCAATAGTGCGGTAAGTAAGGATTTCCTTAAATCAAGTACAGAACGCTTGATTCAAGTGCGAAATACTTAACTTACCCATAATTAATCCCGAATTTGTACTTAAAATAATTCGATAACAGGCTTGACTTAATTAAAAGTAAGATCAAATTAATCTTAAACTGTGCTTGATTGAAGAATTTCTAACATGTACTTGAAATAATCCGAAAGTGAGATAAGATTGATTGTTACCTAAACATTTACCACAGAACCAGAGAGAACATTAATATTTTACTTACCCGTTCAGGCTCGGGTTCAGGGGGGGGGGGGAAATAAGGATATACCCCCCCCCTAAGTTATAAAAATATGTTCTTTTTTTAATTTCGATAATACAAGAATTCCTAATAATAATAATTTTTTTAATGTACACAATTTTTGGAAATCCCAGCAAGGTTTTTTTTCTTCTTTTTATTGAATCTAACGAAATTTTTAATAAGTATCCAAATCTTAATGCTAATAGTTATTTATTAGATATTTCCAATGAAACATCTTGTTTACCGTATTCAAATACTTATTATTCTACATTCAATCCCAGCTGGTGCCATCAACATATATCCAAAGACTAAAAGTTTGGCTTGATAATGCGTGCGGTTGAATTATTAATAAGCCTTATGGCCATTTTCTCAATGTATCTATAAACTGTCTGTTACTTAATGTCAACAAAAATTTATTAGAGCGATAAACTTTCCGTTACCAATTTTGGGTTTCTTAATATACGAAAAAAAAACATTGTTTTCAGCTGGCAACACCTCTCAAAATACATGTAAAAGTTAGGAGTCAGCTGATTGAATTTATCATATCCCAGCTAGCCTTTTCAATCGCTGAAGAGTCTACTGCGAATCTTATGCAGAGCGATTTTAATCGTCGGCGAGCGCATTTTTTAATCGTGGAAGATACAGCGTACGGGAGAAACTGTTACATGTAGATGATTCGTCTGCGAGAGTCTTCCACAACGCAGCGAAAGACACTTGTATTAATCGTAGATAGAATCATTGAAGATTTATTTACAGATTATCTTACAAATCTTTTATTAAGAACATGAAGAATCGCCTGAGGCTCATGCAGAGATTATTTTACAACTTCTGAACTGCTCTTCATGTTATTATTATATGAGTCATATAAAGTACTTTATAAAAATATTAACATAGAATATTTCATGAAACGAAAAAAATTAATAAAGAAAACAAAAAATTAATTAACAAACACATTTAATTAATGATACCTTTGATTCTTAAAAAAACCACTTTACACAACCGACACGAGTCTTACTGCCTATTTCACGATGTAACTCGAACATTCACGTTCGCACAAATAACATATAAAACAAAAACAATTTTTTTAATTTTGTTTTTGTTTTATATGTTATTTGTGCGAACGTAAACGTTCGAGTGACATCGTGAAATAGGCAGTTAATCAAAACATTAATGCAAATATCAACGAACAAAAGAAAAAATAAAAATCCTAACGGTTAATTGCATGAAAATGTTATTGTAATGTTATTGTAACTCGTCAAATAATCATCACGAGTTTCGTTTGGGAATTGTATTTAAGTCACAATCGTCTATTAAACAGCTCTTGGCTAGCTGGGATGGTTTTTTATGTAAAGTTGCCATATCCAATTGTAAAACCAGAGTTGTTATAAAAAAAACACATTTAGCAAAATCGATCGGAATCTGGGGGGTTACTGCGTATTTCGATTCGAAAGAAATCATTTACGAATTCGAACAACTTGTACTGTGTATTACGATTTTCGTAATATTTGTTTCGAATAAACGGACGTTTTTTATATTTTATCGAAAACAAAAAATCCCTTAACAGCCACTCTCTATTACGAACAAAAAGTTTTAATCAAATTTTCAATTTTTTTAAAAATTCAACCTCTGCCATCGTTTCGAACGATTGCGAAAATCGTAATACACAGTACCAATTGTTCGAATCCGTAAATGATTTCTTTCGAATCGAAATACGCAGTAACCCCCCTGAAGAAGGTAAAACTAAATCGATTGGAATTGAACATACGGAATTAAAACCATTCCGATTGGAATTTGTGACATGCCTGATTATTTGATTACTGATTTTAATAGGGGGGCATGATTCCCGACGCAAGGTGAATGTTATATGTACGCATTTTAACCATATTTCAAGTTGAAATACATATATGATCCTGTAGGTAACGTGATGCTTCATGACGGTTTTCGTGCACGCTTATAAAGGCTGTGTCGTCCGCAAATGTTGAAGTTTGTGTGAAATTGTGACTAAGTAGCTCTAACAGCTTGTGCGTGTTTGCTGGTAAATTTTTCTTCAATATCAAAAGCTTATGAAACATCGATGAAGAGAGCGGAGCTATATTTTCTTTCTTCAAAGGCTTTTCTTATGGCGTTTACTATCCGATGGGTTTGTTCAATTGTGCTATGGTTTCTTCTGAAACCGAATTGATGGTTAGGTATACACCCATTGTCATTTAAAATTGGAATCAATTTTGACGCTAAGAGCTTCTCAAACAGCTTTGATATATTAGATAATAAGCTGATAGGCTTATATATGACTCAACTTTTGTATGATCTTTTCCTGGCTTTGGTATCATCGTAACTAAGTAGATCTTCCATTCTTGAGGGTAGTATTTAAGGCGTAAAATAGCATTAAAAATAAAAAGAATAATTTTCTTTGCTATGCGAGGGAGCTCCAAAAGCATTTTGTTACTGATCTTATCAATACCAGGTGCCTTCTTGGTGTTTAAATCACAAATAGCCTTTTCTATTTCTCTTATCTCAAATCGTAGGGGGATAGCTGCTCTAACATTAACAGGCGGTAACTCACCCGCTATATCGTCAGATATGTTTGGGATAAATACGTTTTTCAAATAATTTATAAACAGGTTTCCTTTGACATTATCGCTTCTTGCCCAACTTCCATTCAGGTTTCTTAATGGTGGTTTCGATATAACTGATCTTATGAGATTTCTAGTTGCACGCCATAAGGAGTAGTCTGATTCTGGAGTTGCATCCAGGTCCTTGAGATATTTTTCCACGGAAGCCGTTTTCTGAGACTGCAGTAATTTTCTTAGCCTTTTTGTACACTCTTTTAATAACTTCTTAATTTGAGGGGATCTGTGCAATTGCCACTCTCTTCGAACTCTCCTTTTTTCATTTAAGAGGCGCTCGACATCTGTAGAATATATTTTATTATTATTGGCTTTTTGAGGGTTTTGTTGGAATGATGAACAGCTAGTTTAAGATAATTGTCAAAATTGACAATTGTTAGATCCACATTCTCCGGTTTGCTAAGCGGAATATTTTCTGTGCAATGGGTACTGAGATATTTTTTATATTTTAACCAATTTATTTGCGTAGCTGACGTCGCTATGTAATCAGAGGGAGATACAATTCTATCGGTGTTTGTTATAGTAACAATTGAAGGCGTGTGATCAGAGGATAATTCTACGGAAGCTTCAACGTGGATCGTTTCTGTGGGGATGTTTTTAACCACGCCAAAATCGATGGCATCTGGAATTTTTTGCGGATCAGCAGGCCAAAATGTTGGTTGTCCGCTTGCGACAACATTTAAATTCATTTTAGAAATTGTATTAAAGAAATCACGACCCTTTGGTGTTATTAGTCGTGTGACCCCCAGAAGGAACATATGTTTTGCGTTGTAATCGCCAGCAGCCAGGAAACAGAGCCCCAATGACTTATAATATTTTTAATATTGGCTTTCTGATATTGCAAATCTAGGTGGTCAGTATAAGGATGAAATTACTATGTTTCGATTTAGCTCTTCAACACAAATGTTCGTTGCATGGAGATAATCTTCACGATGATCTCACATTAGGTAGTGTTTAATTCGATTTTTTATTAAAACGGCAGAACCTCCACAAGCTCTATCTCGATGGTCCTTAGTATCATATAGTGTATATCTATTGATTTTAAACGTACTTCTTGAGGTCAAATGAGTTTCAGAAAACATCATGACTTCAATTTGTTTATTTTTAAGAAAGTATTCTAATTCATTTTTATGTTGGGGGATGCCGTTTGCGTTCCAAAAACAAATTTTTAAACAGTTCATGGCTTGTTAAGTACAGCTTGCATTAACATCGATTGCATTCTAAGAATTTCCTGCATCATATTACCCATTGTGTTTGTAAAATTATTTACTGTTTGCACTAATGTTTCCATGGTTTTTTCTAGACGACTTAAATTAGAAACTGGAGTTTCATCATTACTTGGCGAAGCACCTTGCTTGCATTGGCACATGATTTGACTTTAGGACGTTAGCATAAGAGGTTCTGTTATTACTAGGCTGCGGAGCCTGAATGTCATTAGTGTTTAACTGATTTGGTACCTGCATTTGTGGGGGATTAATTTTCGGTCCAGCCGACTGCTTGACGATGGTATATACAGGGCATCCTCTATAATTGGCAGTGTGATTACCACCACAGTTGCTACATTTTTTTACGTTGGGGTCGGTTTTAGACTTATCGCAAAGAACTGTACCATGTAATTCTCCACATACGACGCAAACAGGGGGTAAATAGAAGTATGCAATGGTATGGCCAAATTCTTGGCAGTTTAAACACTGAACAGGCCCATTTCTCTTGTGCGGCTCCTCTATCGTGATTTTTCTGTATAGAATATATTTCAGATTATAAATAGGATGCGTTTCGTTTTTTTTTTTAACTTAACGTCATCGGGTTCTAACTCTACTCGAAATAGTGGCTGGGGATTTCTTTCCTTATTTTTAATATTTACCACATTTTTTATTTTAAAACCTTTCTCTTCTAAAAATGTTTTTATCTCTTCTGGGTCCACTCATGCGTTAATGCCCTTAATCACTACCTTAACACCCTTACTGCTCTTCAGTTGCTATGTATAAAAGCTTTTTTTAAGTGCTTCGAATTTGTTAATTAATCTGCGAAAATCATTCTCATGACTAACCTGTATTTTTGCCTCGTTTATACTACCACGCTTGATTGCAGCTACGTAAAACGAATTTTCACCTATTACCGAGATCACGATCTTTATTAGCTCACTTGAGTTTTGCTCCCTAAGATATATCGGGGGTGGCTTAGACGATTTTATGACGTGTGGTGCTTCAGAGGATTCATCCTCTAGAATTGCAAAACGATTTTGAGAATTTATTTTATCAAAAGATGGTACTTTTGAGGCCGAAGCAACTGCTGCAGAGGTGGGGCTGCGACCCCGTTTAAGCACTGTTATATATCTATCAATGCCAACTTGTACTGGAGGCTTTTGAGAAATTTTTACTTGAGTTACTGAGTTTTCCATAGCAGCTGTTTTGGGGTTAACCGTATCATCACTTATTAAGGTATTTTTTGACACTGCGGAAACACTTGCAGTTAGCAGATTTGTTATTGTATTACGACCGACCGTTAGAGTAATAGGTTTAGCCATTAAGTAATTGCTATCATCGATTCTTTGTTTTGTTTCTACATTTGTTTCGTCGACACCCACTGTAACATAAGCATTTCTTTCATTCTGTTTTTGTGTTTTTGCCTTATACGCATTCATAAGAGTTTTTATTGTACTGTTTGTTTAAGTGTGCTCTTCTTTTTATTTGTTGTTTAAAAACCCCGAGAATAAAAAAAAGGATAAATAAAAGCAAGAAATGTTTTTGCTTAAAATGTATGTATGTATGTACATATATGTATGTGTGTGCATACGTATACATATTTTTTTTAATATTTTTATACCCTCCACCACAATTAGTTGTGAAGAGGGTATACTAAGTTTGTCATTCCGTGTGAAACTTTTTTATTATTCATCTCAGACCCCATAAAGTATATATATTCTGGCTGCTTGAGTAATTCTAAGTCGATTTAGCCATGTCCGTCTGTCCTTCTGTCCGTCTGTCCGTCTGTTGAAAACACGCTCACTTTCGAAAAACTCAAAAGAAATAAACAAACTAGGTGTCAAATTGCTTGTAGTTATCCTAAGCAGTTTGGGATTGAATTTCAGCAAAATCGGTTTAGTAGGACCAGAGCTATGAATCAAAATGTGGAACCACCACCTTCAAAAACTTGATAATTTTGTTACAAAAACTAACATAAATGATGCAAAAATGCACGGAATGACATAAGATTTTGCACAAGTCCGTTTTATTCGACTAGAAATGACACTGTAAAATTTCGCGAAGGTCGGTCTATAATTTACCCTAAGCCCCATATAAACACTACTCCCGGAAAACAGTTTAGTACGCCTAAAACCGTAAAAAATAATGCAATCATAACAAATTTTGGCTCGTCACAATTTTATAGGACTATAAATGATACTGTGAAATTTCGTGAAGATCGGTACATAATTTACCCTAGGCCCCATATATGCCCTACTCCCGGAAAACAGTTTAGTCTCCTAAAACCATAATTAATAACAAATCGTCATAGTTTAAGATAATAATAATAATAAAAAGACATCATACAGATATTACTCCTTAAACATTCGAACTGTCGGTGGAGGGTATCAAAGATTCGGCACAGCCGAATATAGCACTCTAACTTGTTATTATTGACGTTTATGTTCACTAATTAAAAATTATTTTAAAGCGTCCATTCGCTGATATATTATTTTTTTAGAAAAAAATATTATGATATTATAATTATTTATTTATAAAAAAAAACCGTATGCCGAGTTAAAAATAACACGTCTGTATTCAACGAGCACGATGAACGAACGAACCACCATGTGACGAAAATAATTAACAGCTTTGTTAATGAATTGACACACCCGGCCCTCGTGTTCGGCTGCACAGTTCGGCTGCTTCGTAGATTACAAACACGTTTTGGAAATTGATACTCGACAAAGGCCTTAATACGATCAGGTGGAGGCCGAACACCGGTTATTTACCAAAAGTCTTAAAAACTGCACCTCTTGTTGTCCGAAAAAACATTTTGATGGATTTAATTCACGCAGTTTTGCAAAAACTTTACGTACATATGTGTGCATGGAAGCGACCAAAATGTTGTAGGGCTAGGCAGAATCGAATTCACGTAGGATATGGTCCATGAACCGTTGAAATGTTTGTCCGGCGTTACGTAGGTCGAAACACATATGGGTAAACTCAAATAACCTTAAGCCGGTCGTAATGGCCGTTTTGGGCACATCCCTTGGCTCTACGGCTATCTGGTGATACGCTCTGCGTATGTCAATGATAGAAAACATTTGAGTTTTTGCAGGGTTGACGACACTTTCTTGCTTTGTCGCCGTAGTTGCGGTGGTACCAGCATACTTCATTTGATTCGACGTCATGGAAGCAGGATCCGCTTCGTGGACGTTGGGAAAACTTAGTTTTGTCGTACATGTCATCCGCAGGTAGACTTTGCACAATAATATAATTTGTGACAAGACGCTTCTTTCGATGGCTGCAGCAAACTGAGACTATATTTGTGCGATCCATAGAGCGGGCTTGGCATGCCAGAATGGAGGAATCCGACCCGATAATCTTGCAATTTGCATAGCTTCGTTGTTGGCGTTGTTAGCAACTTGTTGTTTTCTGTTGGTAGCCTGTGCGGCAGCACCCACGATTTCGTCGTCACCGAACATAATACTTTGTTTTTTTATAAATTCGTATAATAAAAATAGTTGTGGTCATTTATTTAGCCGTTCTGAGCTCTAAAACCTTTTATTTTTATAATCGCGTCTGGGTCCCCATTTATGGAGTTACTGTTACATAGTTTTAATAGAACCAACTTTTTTAACAAAACAAAACTTGTGCGTGTCATAATTCAGGGTTGCACTTTTAGGTAATGCAAAATATCGTTAATTTAAAAAATAGCAATAAAATTTTTATATAAACAACAATAATAGAAAGTTATATTATAAAGTACATATGTGGGACGGTGATGCCACAAGACAAAATTTTTTTTAATCAACAATATTTCAGATGCTAAAAATTGCATCACCGAAACCAATTTTTTCAAATTACAAATATAATCGCAAAAGTTGAGAGATTGCTGAGTGTGACTATATCGGCAACTTTAAAAGGGCACTGAAAGGAAATTGAGCAGCAAAAGTAGAAGCGAATAAACTCTGGCTTAACCCATTTAAGCCCAAACAAAAACTACCGGACAAAAAATAAAATATTGTTTATTTTATTATTTAATTCATTACATATAAACAAAAAACAAAAAATTTTTTTTTTTGAATTAAGGAGGTGTACCCAAATTGGCACTACGGAAAAAAAAAAAAAATTTAAAAAAAAATTTTTTTTGATGCCGAAATAATGAAGTGTTCCCAAATTGGCACAGCGGGCGTAAATGGGTTAAGAGATAAGCTTGTACATTTTGGTATGTTATGAATACTTTTGATCTAAAGCCTGGTACTCTGTTCAACATTTCACGTGAAATGCTGTCAAAACGCATATGAAAAAAACTTGTGCGGAATATCTATGAAATCTGTTCATTTTGTGAAAAAGTTCCGAAATGTTTCTGGCAACATTTTTTTACAACTGCGAAATAATGTAAGCTGCACTTATTTCAAGTGGAATTTTAAGCAGAAGCAAAAAAATATGAACTGATTATTTAATAAGAAATAAAAAATTAATATAACACAACCGGTAACAGTTTTTTATCCATATTGACTTTCTTTTTTATTAAAAAAAATAAATTTTAGTAAAATACATGTGGGATTTGTTTACGCTGGGTCTCCACGTTGCAATATTTATTGCTAAGTACAAGCAAAAACGTCGGCAGAACAATGACAGAACAATGGAGCAATAATTGCTGAATTTATTGCTGGAGAACACTTGAAATTGCTTTGCCATAAATTTGAAATTTTCACCGCGAGTAGTCGTATAAAGTTTTGTGGCTGTACATATTTATAACAAATGTTTTATGTTGTGTTTTGAAGTGGTTGTGAAATTTTCTTTTTTAAATTAATAAAATAATTAATTGTAATTGTCGTAGCTGTGTTTTGTATTACTTTTTTGTTTATTTGCGTTAAAAAAAAGTTGAATTGTTCTATTAAAAAAATAAAAATATACAAAAAAAATAAATTCGTCGTTTGCTTTTGTTTATCCTTGACGTTTATTAAAAAATATAATATATTTATTGATTGCTTTTTTAATAAATAAACACACAAACAAAAAACAACCGTACAGAGAAATGAAATGTCAGATAAATTACAACTGATTTGACAGCATATTGCTAAGCAATAATTGCTCAAGCAATAAGAAGAGCAATCATTGCGCAATGGATTGCCACTCATGTCAATATGCGGTCTATACGTCGCAAATTTTATGGAGCAATGAAATTTGACGTTTGCCGCAATAAATATTGCTACGTGAAGACCCGGGGTTACATACGCAAAACAATGTCGCATACTTTACAGGAATTAAAACGTCAAATTGTACAAACTCGCAAGATAGGTAACATTGATACATGTCAAAATTTTCGTGTGAAATAATAAATGTTGCTAAACGTACACGACATGTTTTTGTCATCTGACATGTCAAATTTTCCACTGCAAAACACATACATGTCGTGTGTTACCTTTTTAACTTTGCTTCTGTAAAAGTCAGACGCAAAGTCATCTGACAAAATTTCAATTAGAGCGTGCTCTATTTTCTTCTGACAAACCATCTGACATCAGAAAGCTATGCGGCGTCCACTATTGACGGAATCATTAGCCGGCTGAAGTTAATTTTTTACAATACCGAGATATGTTTGATCATCTTACCATTGAATAAAATTTATGTGAATATATATATAAAAACCGTTTTATTATAAAATCCTAAATTGGTATCTTTGAATTAAAAGAAAAAAATGTTAAGATGGCTGAACTATTTTACGGCGCAAATAAAACTTTTCATGGCGGCAGCAAGTTATTTTGAAACCGAGCACTACTTTGGTTTCTGCAATAACAATGCGAAAAAAACAGAGACAATGTCAGAAGCAAATTACATGTACGTTTGTGACCGAATATTATAAAGCTTATGTAAAACAGCGATTTTGACAGACATGCACAATTACATGTGACTTGAAAATTTGACATGTCAGATGACAAAAACATGTCGTCTATATGCGCCTTAATCATTTTTCACAAATTTGAACAGAGTACTAGGACCAAATACATTGGTCAAATGGTTGACATCAGTGTTGCCATAACTGTTTGATGAGAATATGACAAAACTTCAAAAAATCTGCTAAGATTGAAACATAAACTTGAATATTTTAAATTTGCTAAATATATGCTTAATTTGTACATAAACAAATATTCTTTTTTGTTTATTTTCTTTACAATAAAACTCTTGAGTTCTTTCAATTGCAAACAAAAATAATAGAAATACAATGAAAAATACTTCTTCCATTCATAACTTTTATTTCCACTTTCACAACCTTTATTTACAGCTTTTTGTAACTAATTGCCAGCTTACTATTGTGATCTGCACCAGTGTTGCCAGTGAAATTTCGAGAAAGATAAATTTAAGTTTCCAAAAAGATACACTTTTTCCCAAAAAGATACGTTTTGAAAATCCATTTTTAACGTTTAACATTTATTAACATAACATTTTTATATCAAATTTAAATTAATATTGTAAAGAAAATGATTTCGTATAAATTCATTTTTATATATTTTTAAGTCATAAATATTATGTACATATGTAATTTTTAAAAAATACAGTAAGCAAACTTTAAAATTAATTATATGTTATTATTTTTGGATGTTATTAAAACAAATTCATTTTTGTAAAAATTAATATACGAGTTAAGGCGTTTATACTAAGGCGATTATATTGAAAAGTTCATATAAATTTCCTGAAAATAAAAAAGATTTTCATATTTCCTCAGAACAACTTCGCACTAGTAATCATCGATTTAGGTGGATCGTATGTTGCAACCCCTTAATGTTTTCTTTCACCATTATTGAAGCTGCTATCAAGGCGAATTCACTAGAAGTTGGGGTCAAGTCAACATATGTTTTTTTCGGTGGTCGACTTGTCAAAGTGTGTATGCAAATTAGTTTTTTATGTAAACTAACTTTTTTTTCTAGCAGTATTTTTGACAATCCGACCACAGAATCAGTGTTTTTGTAGAGTTGACCTCACATTCTAGTCAATGCGCCTTGGCTGCTATTGTATTAGTATTGAGTCGGTTACGATGATCAGTCTTAATAAGTTTTAGTTACCTCAAAATTCTCGAATGTTTTGTTTCTGTACATTTTGCGTACAGATTCAAAGGATACGAAAAATGTCAGGATTATACATGATACTTGAAGTAGTCAAAATATACGAAAAATGTATCTTTCGTATCCTAACGGCAACACTGATCTGCACACTTTAATGTTTGTACTAATACTGCTTCTATACGTCTAGATGACTCTAGATTATTCGAACCTTAACGTCTGCTATACTTTTTAAACTTAACGTCTATTTTGTTATCTTTATGCAACAACATTATCGGCACCAAAAACATCACTTATATTGAAGCTGTAGATTTTTTTCTAGACTATTCGGCACAGTGATTTTGTCACTAGAATTACCCATAACTAATAAATACAAGACAGCTAATAAATAAAAAAAAATAAATTTAACTAATTCTTAATTAAAATTTACTTTCGTATTACCCTACATAAGGCTGTCGTCCCAAATAGGCTCAGGTTCACCTATTTTATAAGGGGCCAGTCGTTCTAAATGTGCAAATTTAATTTTGGCTCTTGAACTTTTTATTTATATATTTTATATACAACATCATTTAATTTCTGTCCTGGTCAGAATGTAATTCTAATGGAACACCGTAGCAGCACACCCAATTGTTCATAAAGACGTACACAACCGTCCTAGATTCTTGGTTGGGGATGGCATATACCTCCGGCACATTTGTTACCGGCATAATTCCAAGGAAAAGGCCCAGTTATATCCATCGCAATTCGTTCAAATGGGGCACAAGAATTTTACTGTTGTATCGGCTCACGACTTCTCCTTACTGGACTTTTGGCGGCAATGCATTGTGCGGAATTCGTTATCCAATCAGTAACAGATTGTTGGCACCCAACCCAGTGGAACCGTTGTTTTAATTTTGTTTAGGGTTTTTGTTACGACGAGATGACCACCACCGTTATGAAAACTCTTACAAGAACTAAATTGTGGCTGATTTTTACGAGGGCATTCGCTGTTACTACATCACTTTTAATTGCTGCTAGCTCTACCACCCATAAACTATTGTCCTTACAATTCCCCTCCATGCGTGTCCATACTGTCTATGACTTTGGTAGCAGCTTTAGACATTCAAGAGCTAGAAACTTTTTATATGTGCCGTGATTTTGTATCCAACGTCAAGGGGTATTTAAATTTAGCCAGATCGGTCCATAAATGACTGAGATATCAGCAAAAAACCACGACTGCCTCTTGTTTTACCCATAAATCCTTTGTTGTTGTATTCCTTTTTCTGTATATCTGGAGAATGATAATTTTTATATTTCCAAAATTAGGTACAAGCATCTTGGTTATTAACACAACCTCTTAAAAAATTGGGCGGGATTAAAGATGTGGGCGTGGCCCTTCTCATACAAACACATTATAATTTTCTTTATATATGGAAAATAAAAGGAGCTAAAGCTTCAAAATTAGGTTCAAGCATATCAGTTATTAATACACCAAATCCCACAAAATGTGGGCGGGATTGGAGAAGTGGTAGTGGCACAAAAAATTTTTATTTGTAACTTAAGAACGCTCTAAAGTAGGGATATAATGAATACCGATATATCGGCGATACTTCAGATTTTCCGATATATCGGCTATATTTTGCTGTCGATCGATGATACTTTTTATATTTTTTTTGAGTATTTTTGAACAAACAATGCAATTTTCTTTGCTTAATTTTTGCATAGCAACTAAGAGCAATAACACATTAAAAAGCAGAGCATAAAATGAAAACAGAATAGTTCATATAATAAATAAAATAAATCAACGAAAATGGAAAATAGTTCGGAGTCTAAAATTTTGCGGTTGACTTCGCATTAGCTCTAAATAAAAGATTATAAGTCTACAAGAACTGGCTAAAGAAGAAGCCGAGAGATACCTTTGATCTCTTAATACCTCTAGAGACGCAGATTCGCTTGTTTACGGGCGCAATGACATGCTATATCCCAACTTGAAGCAAATGGAGCAGTTTTCAAATGAGTTCTGTCGCATCTGAGAGCTTATCTTCCATTGCAGATCTGTTTCAAACGGACTTACGAAATCGGTTATCTTCGCAAAAGTTGAGAATACTTTTTTTATTAAACAAAAATCTTTTTAATATTTTTGTAAAATTATGTTTTTTATACCCTGCACCACAATTAGTTGTGAAGAGGGTATACTAAGTTAGTCATTCCGTGTGAAACTTTTTTATTATTCATCTTAGACCTCATAAAGTGTATATATTCTGGCTTCGTGGGTAGTTCTCAGTCGATTTAGCCATGCCCGTCTGTTGAAAACACGCTCACTTTCGAAAAACTCAGAAATTAACAAACTGGGTGTCAATTTGCTTGTAGTTATCCTAAGCAGTTTGGGATTGAAATTCAGCAAAATCGGTTCAGTAGGACCAGAGCTATGAATCAAAAAGGTGGAACCACCACCTTTTAAAAACTGATAATTTTGTTACAAAAACTGACATAAATGGTGGAAAAATGCACGGAATCATATAAGATTTGCAAAAATTTGTTTTATTCGTTTAGACATCACGTCGTAAAATATCGTGAATATCCGTCCATAATTTACCCTACGCCCCATATAAGACCAACTCCCGGACAAGAGTATAATACCCCTAAAACCGTAAAAACTACCGCTATCATAACAAAATTTGGTACTTCACAGTTTTATAGGAAAAGAAAAGACACTGTAAAATTTCGTGAAGATCGGTCCATAATTTACCCTAGGCCCCATAGAAACCCTACTACCAAAAAAGAGTTTAGTACGTCAAAACCATAATTAATAATGCTATCATAATAGAAATTGGTTCGTCACAGTTTCATAAAACTTAAAATGAAACTGTGAAATTTCGTGAAGATCGGTCCATAATTTACCCTAGGCCCCATAGAAAACCTACTCCCAGAAAACAGTTTATTAGGCCTAAAACCATAATTAATAATGCTATCATATTAGAAATTAGTTCGTCACAGTTTCATAGGACTAGAAATTAAACTGTGAAATTTCGTGAAGATCGGTCTATAATTTACCCTAGGCTCCATATAAACCCTACTCCCGGACAATAGTTTAGTACGCCTGAAACCGTAATTAACAAAGCTATCATAACAAATTTTGGCTCGTCACAGTTTTATAGGACTATAAATGATACTGTGAAATTTCGTAAAGATCGGTCCATAATTTACCCAAGATCAAGATTGTCGGTCAATAATTTAATATAGGTCTAAGCCGCAAACAATTTTAATGCTGATATCTGTTTTTATAAAGATAAATTAATAATAAATAGACATCATATAGATATCACTCCTGAAGTATTGGAACTATCGGTGGAGGGTATCAAAGATTCGGCACAGCCTAATATAGCACTCTAACTTGTTTTTTTTTTGTTAATTTTATCATGAATTCAAATTTAATTCTCTGTTTTTTCAATCTTATTAATATGAATTTTAAATATTAACAACCTTTCTTTCACTGTAATTCTGTAAAATTAATCTTTTATTCTACTTGAGTTAAGTTAAATTTAACTTGAATTCAAATTCAATATGCGTATCGGTATCGATATTGGCGATATTTTTGTTTAAGTATCTATCGGTATCGATATTGTATTGGTAAAACGCTTAAAATTGATTTTAGGTCCTATAAAGTATAATATGTCTTGCTTTTGAAGTGAAATCTTCTTTCAATTCTCCAAAAGTGTAGAAGATGTAACGCCTGGTCACTTCCTTCTTTCAAAAATTTTCTAAATGCTTGCTGGGTTTAGACGCATTAACAAGCAAACAGCAGGATTGTGTTGAAGAAGCCATAAAAACTCATTAAACATAAATAAAATTGGTTAAGGGTTTACGTTTTTTAACTCTTTATAAAATTTTAAAAGATATTTTGGGAATGTCTGCCATAAACAAACCTGATATAGAATCACTATCACCAGCATAGAAAAAAATTTCCAATACATTATCCTCAAATAAAATTGTTTTTCAGAAAATGTTTAAACATTTTATGGTTCATATAATCATTTTGTTTTCACTGGCAACCAAATGGTAAAGTAAGGTCACAACTATAATAGGTTGCCTCTAAACAATTCCGACTTA
Source organism: Pollenia griseotomentosa (assembly GCA_963931875.1). Classification (NCBI taxonomy): domain Eukaryota; kingdom Metazoa; phylum Arthropoda; class Insecta; order Diptera; family Polleniidae; genus Pollenia; species Pollenia griseotomentosa. The sequence goes on from OZ007565.1 coordinate 13,619,526, forward strand.
AAATCACTAACACCCACATATGAAAAAAAATTGCAATATGGTATCCTCAAATAAAACTATTTATTACGAAAATTGTTCAGCATGTTATGGTTAATTTAACCACATTATTGTCACCGACAACTATATTATGGTCAAATTAGTCCTCCTTCAAGAGGCCACATCCATATTATTTTCGCCTCCAAACGTGTTAAGATAACATTTTTTCTCATATTTTTTTATTCGCAATTTATATGTATATTACAATATAAACTAACAATAACTAATCAAACCTTAATCTGATTCTTAAGTTTACGTTAATCACGGTTTCCGTTCACATAGTTGTTTAGCGCTGTTCTGATCGGATAAGTGCTACAGCATCTCTTCTCCTTAAGCGAGTGTGGCCGCTGTCAGCTTTTTTAATAATATTTAATTGCATACTTGTGTGATCATGGTTTTTTACTGATGGCACATTGAGTTTTTTGTGAATGTTCGAGTTTTTTTACATACTAGGAAGCGGATGTCATGATTCGAAGAATTTTGTTTTGGCGCCTTTGGGTTTTCTCTACGTTGAAGGCTGCGACATAAGCTTTAATAAAGAGTTCTTAAGTATGAGTTTGCAACTTAGACTAAAGACCGATTTTTTTTCAATGAGCCAATTTATATTAATTGCTTTATTTGAGTTAACTTTGACTTTATATGCCATTTCCGCGTTTAATATGAGTAAGAGGACGTTCGGCCCTCATGAGAAGACAGATTGAGGCCGAAGTAAACAGCAGTGCCAAGAGTCGGGGTGAAGTGAAGGCGTTAGCACAAAATAGGGATAATTTCAGGAATTTTTTGGACCCTGTGCTCCTTGTACGAAAGACGGTAACATTACATCATGGTTGCCACAAACCTGTTTAATCTGCAATAAAAATTTTTAAGCATTCATTTAAGAACTGCCAATTTACACTGTCAATTTGTGTCTTTTACTGCATTTTGCTTAAACGAACGCAATTTTGTAAAATGCAGTAAAGCTCAGTAAAAAATAGTAAAAACTTTCCTTCGGAAAAAGTTTTGCTTGTTATCCGTTGACAATATAAAAATATATATATTTTGTTCGTTTCGTGTGTCAAAACTAAGGCTTTTGTGTGAATAAAATCCAACAAAATTTAATTCTCTTAATAATCAACATTCAAAGAATACATGAACTTTTCAAAAAACGGATATCAATGGCTGTGTTCATTTACCAAAAATTTTTAAAAATTTGTAACAGTTCACTGAAAGAAAAATGCTTCATATATTTAATGAATCGTTTTCATGAAAAAATTTTCATTGGTTAAATGAAAATATTCATTGTCTAAATGGAATTTCATAGTTATAATGAAGTATTTTCGTTAAAATCGCTTCATTAGATTTCGTAATTACGTTAAAAATTTTCATTGGATATATGAAAACTTAAGTTTGTCCAAGTTAAACAAAAAATTTTAATTGGGAACATAAAAAAACAATATACAAACATAACTATATTCATAAATTAATACAAAATTATAGTTTCCTTAAAACAAATGTTTTATTGTTAATTAAAAAATGTAAGATTTAATTATTTCATACATCTAATGTAATATGCCATTAAATTTATGAAACCAAAATTTTTTTATAAAAGCAACATGTTTCAATAATTAAAAAAAAAAAATTATTTTTAACATTCAAATAACTCTAAAGTCTTAATAATTAAAAGTATAAAAATATTTCGAAAAGCATGCTTTCATAAATTAAAATTTTCATTATGACAATGAAAAATGTCATTATAGTTATGAAACAAATACTTTCAATCCATAAATATGTATGTTTTTAGTTTTCTTTAATATGTACATACCTTCCTAAATAGTGTATGTAAAAGGTAATGAACAAACAAATGTTCTCCTTTTTAAAAAAAACACAGCCTTATTTTAAACTGTTGTCAACCAAATGATGTATACGAAAAAGCTTATTCTCTCTTTATGTGGTCTTTTTTTATTATGCGTTAGCAAAAAAAGTCAACGTTGTTATTGTTGTTATGGACAATTTAATCTCATATTTACGATCTTAATTGAGTAATGGCAAAAAATCATAGTTTTTTAATAATAAAAAAAAAAATTAAATAAAAAAAAAATTTTTTGTTTTTACTTTTTTGAAAATATTCATCTAATGAATAATATTCAAAGATCTAGCTGGTAGTGAGCTAGTGTATCAGCGCCGAGGTTGCGGAATCGATTCCCGCCAGAGACTCTGGTTCCTGCAGACAGGCGTAAAGCTTTGCGGGATTAGTTTAGGGAATTAAAAAAAAAAAAAAATTAAATAAAAAAAATTTTTTTTTTTACGTTTTTAAAAGTATTCATCCAATTTGTTCATCTAATGAATAATATTCATAGATCTAATGTTATGTTTCATTAAATACATTTTAATGAAACAGGTTTCATTGATCCAACGAAGCGCTGCCTAGGTTCCTTTTAATGCAATTTTTCATGGGATTAATGTCAAAATTCATTGGTATTGTGAAGAAAATTCTTCCAGTGTTGATACTAGTAAAATTTTCTTTCTTTAATTTTTATGTGGGTTGTTTTTGTTACGTTTTATTGTGGCAAAACTTTTGTATTTTTAAAATCAATATCATTAAATGAAAAAATGAGAATTTAGTAGCGATTTATAACGGAACAATTAAATAATTTGGTTCAGCATCATTGTATTTTTAATGTTAGATGTTCTGAATAAGAAGGCCAAGTATTTAATAACTCATATCGCTTTTCACAATCAAAATGAAGGCAGAAATGAAAAAGAAAAAAGATAAAAAGGAATTGAAAATTGCATGCGGTCTAAGGAACCTTAACCAGAACATTTTTTCGCGTTCATACTTTGTTCACTTTACAGTTTCAAAAACTTAAGCAAATACCAAAATCGTTTTTGGAAATCCGCTTTCACTACGCAAACGCACTGTAAAGTGCCAGACTTGAACATTGAACTTGTGTAGTATTTGGTGGGCTTTACAGTGACGAAATAGTCGCTGATAAAATCTCCACTTTGTGTCTGATTAAAAATGCGTATGAAAACCCTTTTTTCAGCAAATGGTTTTTAGTACTTATTTGTTATTTACTTAAGACGGCATTGTACTAAATGTATTTAATAAAAGTTAATTTATATATTTTATTTTTAATATTAGTGAAAATTACAAATGTCAATAGTTTGCCGCCAACTTTGAAAATTGCTGCCATTTTTTCGGAGTCGCAGAGGCAAAAAGCCACTGAATTGGCTTTTAAGTATGCTGTCCATATTATAAATCGTGATAAAGGTCTGCTGCCTGACACAAATTTGCTTTATGATATACAATATACAAATGAATTGGATTCATTTCATGCCTGCAAGAAAGGTAAACAAATTATCAAAAATTCTGAAAAAAGAAAAAGCATTGAAGTTTGTAAACTTATTCAGTTTGTACTCAAATTAGTTATGGTGTCCAGGCCATATTTGGTCCATCGAATAGTCTTATAAGTTCACACGTACATTCGATTTGTGATGCATTGGATTTGCCACATTTAGAGGCGCATATTGATACCGATAATGAGGTGGGTTCTAAAGAAGAATTCGCAATAAATTTACACCCATATCTGAATTATATAAATGATGCCTTTATTGATGTAATACATTATTTAAACTGGACAAAAGTGGGAATATTACATGAAAAATATCATGGTAGGTATTGTTAAACAAACCTTTTAAGCAATTTTTAATAATTTGTTTCATTCGAAAACCGTGTATTCGTATTCAAACAAGTTTGAAAGATGTTTCTTAAAAAAGAATGTTAAAGAAAAAGTTTTATAGGATGCCTAACTTTTATTTTGTTGTTCTTCAAAAATTTTAAAAATTGATTAAAATTTTGATATTTTAATCAGGATTTTCATTAAATTATTTGTATAAAGAAAGGAATTTTACAACTTGAAAGGAATTAAAATTTATTGATAATTTTTCATTCTTGACTGAGCTGGGAATCGAACCCAGGTTTTCACTGACAGGTTTGCCTTACATGTTTCAATTGTAACCACACAATCTCTTCAGAGGGGATTGTCGTTTAACACTCACAGGCATTGACGACGGCTGTCAGTCAACTTTATTTTTCCATTTAATTTATTTATGTTCACTATGCTTAGCAAATAAAAAATATTATCGACCTTAAAATAATGTTTTCAAAAACTGGCAGAAATTAACAATCGATTGAACAAATATTATGTTCAATACATTGTTAATTTCTGTCCATTTATATTAAGATGATGCTGAAAATTTTATAGTTGGCAGCACTGCTCATACGTAACATAACCAGCGTTGCCGTTTTGGTTACTTTTTTTTTCAAATGTGTACTTGTGTCCTTTTTTTATTTTGGTTACTATTTTCAACACAAAAATAACCAATTCTTTGTTTTGGAACAAGAATTACCCGCTCCGCTTATTTGACCCTTAAAATGGTGTGTGGCTAAAAATAATTTTTTTTGAAGCTTTAACTTTAACAGACTATCAAATTAACCATATAACGTATATACTTTGAATTGTAGACGGCCATTATCTGCTACCTTCCCATCCGTTTTAATATCATTCTCTATCCACCGGACAAAAAGCATCTATATATAAAAAATCTACCGCATAATTTAGCTCAATTTTGCACTTTGATAGCATAACAACATAGCAAGACTTAAAAAGTTTGTTTTTAAAGAAGACCAAAATAAGTGTTAACTTTTTTTTCACTAAATTTTTGAAAATTTTTTAATTGTTCATTCCGGACCGGTAATATACTCTCAAGGCTTTATAAAAATCGGTCAAGCGGTTTATGAGCCTGCAAAATACAAACGAACACAATTTCTTCTTTAGACATATTTTTCAACTGAAGTGCGAATAAAATAGAACGTTTGATACTAAGTAGTTTTGGTTACTTTTTTCGGTTTTGATGACCTTATTTTTACATTTTTTTTACAATTTTTTTTTGGTCGTGAAACACTGAACATAACAAAAATATGAGAGAAAGAAATATGTAAAAGAGGAGTGTCGAAATTGCCGCTTAAATTCTCATTGCGTGCGACTTTTACTACCCCGAAAGCTTCTCTACACTTGCCGCCACCAAACACAAGGCAAAGGCGACATGTCTGAGCGACGCACATATGGGCTTTTTGCCAATCTAGCCGGACGTTAAGTGGGAACAGAAAAGTCGCTGTAGTACAACGTTACGAATAGCGCTGAAAGATGTCAAAAGTTAAAAACGGCAGGTTCAAAGTACTGTCAACAAAATACGTAGTTGTTGTAGTCGATGCAGTTGACGCGCAAAATTTTAAATTTTGATGTCTGTCGCGCTACAGAGCATTCGTCAGTTTCAGCTCCTATTGCAACTATTCTATTCTGTTCCAATATAAGAAATGTAAAAATTAAAGTACACAGCTCGACAGACAATTCTACAACGTATAGTAAATTTTCAAGTCTTTTGCTTGAGATTTGTGGTTTTGGGACACAATATATTTTTTTGTGGGTAAACGAATAAAGATTTTACATTGATTTTTTTCTGTGAAAGACTTTATTAACAGCTACTTATAAACATTTTTAGAAACATTTTATTTTAAATTTTTATGATAAAAAATTCGTTCGAAATTAAAAAAAACCGAGTTTTATGTTCACTTTTTTGTAAAAGAAGAAATTAAAAGGTTTTTGAAAGTGAATTTAGTTGCATTATTTAAAATGTTTTACATCACGATAAAATTTGGAATCTCTATTTTTAAATTAAAAAAAAGTTGCGGGTTTTTGCGCCATTGTTTGTGATTTTTGTAATTTAGTAGTAATTATTTTAAATAAAGTTTATTGTTACTATTATAAATAAATTAATATAACGAATAAATTAATTATTTTCAGATAAATTAAATACTATGAAATACATAAAAGCTTAAAATAAATATTTTGTGGAAATTAGCAAAAAATTAAACAAAATTTTTTTAAATAACTTTTAAGAAGCAATATAAACTAAAACAAAAAGTTATGTCCGGCTATATTGGCAAATTACCCCTATGTGCGACGTCACCATTTATGGAGGCTGTTTACCTCTAACTCTCAAAGATTTGGCCGAATAAGGCACTCTTACTTGTTCTTTTAAAATGTTTCTATACATATTTCCTATTATTTTTAGGTCGTATGCAGTTACGTCGTTTAATCCGCATTCCGCTTGAAGTTCATATTCGTCATGTGGAACCAAACAACTACTTGAGAATTTTAAATGAAATGAAGGACAAAGAAATCCACAATTTAATAATTGATACAAATGTCGAACATATTCAAGTTTTATTAAAAGGCGTAAGTAATACAGAAATTTGTTTTCAATATTTTTTGATTTAAATGCAATTTTAGAATTTTACAAAAAATAAAAACTTTTTCAAATTATAATTGCTTGATTAACGATTTTGATATAATTTTTTTAATTATATTTTTTAAGCCGCCTATGTTTTGAGTTAATGAAATTCAATTTGTATTATTTAAAACGTTAACATAGACCAATTCCGATTTTTTTAAACAAAAGTAAAGTCGAGGCGGACATCGATTGAAGATTTGAATTGTGAATAAAAAGCGAAAAAGTTACTTCATTTAGTTTTGGTCAAATTGTTTAAATATCGTAAAAGTCTTATTCTAGATTATAAATAAATCGATTATTAATTGTAATCAATTATGTTTTCAAAATGGTACAAAAACCCAAAATCGGTAACGAATTAGCCCAGTAATAAATATTGCTCAAAATTATTTTCTGACCGAGAAATTCAAGCAAAGACCTTAAACATTTTTGAAATTGGTTTCTGTTTTATACAGCCGTGTCACAGATTCCGTTCGGAATGCTGTCAATTCCGTATTTGCCATTCCGTTCGAAATCATTTTTGGTGCTTTGGATTCCAATCGTTTTCATCAATCCGAAAAATTTTGTTTAAGCGATTTTTATGTTACCCATTTAACAAGAAAATTTTGTTTTCTTGTTAAAGATTTTAGAAAGAGTTTTAAATATTTGTAAGATAAATTGCTAAAAATTATTTAAAATATACTTCTTTTGAAAAATAAATAAAGAAAACATATTTGTTTATTGTTAGAAAGTATATTTTGATAATTATTTGCCATTTAAGATACAGAAAACTCCCATTCCGTTCATGAAAATAGAAATGGTTTCATTCTGAAAAATTTTTTCGTAATTAATTTTCTGAAGCACCAAAATACGGAATGAATTCCGTTTCCGAACGGAATTGTGTTCTGTGACATGGCTGATAATTTTTTTTTGTTAAAAAGACTCAAAATTGTAAAATATGGGAAAAGTGTTTTTTTTGGATGGCATTAACCTGTCCTCTGGTGATGGTAAAAGCGGGCAAGTGTTTTTTAAATAATTAATTAATGTTTAAAAAAATTTCTTTTACAAAATCGAAAAAATTGAAAATTGAATGAAAATAAAACAATTTTAAAAATATTCCCCGGTATACTTTAGAATAACCGGAGATACAACTTTCAGTCGGAGAAGATGTGGTGGCATGCCTGGCAAACAGTGTGACCCTTTTAGCATTTTCACTTCTAAATTTAGCATTATTTTTTTTTGATTTAGTCTAAGTTCATACGGCTCTTTCTTTACTGAAAAGATTGCTACTTTATTGGCGAGAGGGGCGAGTGGAAAAGAAACGAGTACATACCCCTCGCCTCTCTCGCCTATAAAGTAGGAATCTTTTCAGTAAAGAAAGAGCCGTATGAACTTAGACTTAGCAGCAAATTTTTCAAATAGCATTTAGCATTTTTGAAATATTTTTTTTAGCATTATTTAGCATTTTGTAATCTTATTAAGTTTATATGTTGCTATTTTACAATATAACTTAACAATTCTGTCAATCTCTATTATTTTTTTTTGTCATTTATACGTTCATACAAATGTATTATAATAGCAACCCTGTAAACACCAAACAAAATTTAAAGAAGAAATTATAGATTTTACTACAAAAGAAATAACGGTTTTGGAACATAAATGACAAATGCTGAATGCATACGAATGGATGAACCACAGTTCAACTAATGATAGGTGTTTATGAGTACAGAAACGCTTTAAAAGAAAATGCTTTCAACGAGTTAGCTTCTTTTGTTATGAAGTTTTTGGTTTTGACATTTAGTAACGCGGAAGTTGAAAGAATTTTTAGCGGTATGAACCTTATAAAACCAAGATTAGAAACAGGATGGTATTGAACTCATTGATTTACGTTAGATGTGGACTAAAAAGGCTAAATAAGTGTTGCAGTGATTTTATCATTACTGTTGATTTTATAAAAATGTGTGATGAAAACAGATCATATTCTAATGGTATTTTGACCAAGACTTTGGTAGTTAGGGAATATTATTCATATAATAATGTGTAATTAAATTAATTGAAAATGCTGTTGAATAGCCTTTTATGTTTTCAATGACAATTTTTGTTTCTACTTATATTTTGTATTTATTTACCTAAAACGCAAAAAGCCCTATCTAACATTTTGAAAATTTTACTGAAGAAGCAACAAACTATTTTAAATGATAAATTTATTAATCGCCTTAAACGGTTTATAATTTATTTTTCTTCTATTTTTCTTGTAAAATCTACCAGTTGTTTTGACAGTTGACAATGTTGCATATTTCCAAACTGTAGGTTAGGGCTTTAAGCGTTTATCATGTAATATTTTGTAGATGGGGAATTTTTACTTTACATCTATTTTTAGTTACAGGAGCAATGTTAAAAGGTAACACTCGACATGTTTGTATTTTGCAATGGGAAATTTGACAAGTCAGATGTAAAAAACATGTCGTGTACATACAGCTTAAAGGCCCAACCAGAATGTGAATTAACAAACTTAAGCTACTGTCAAAAAGAAAACAAAAAGCCTCTCAAATGCATTTAAAATAACAAAAAGAAAATAAAAAAACATTGATTCCGTACGGAATGAGCGATTAGTTTCGCACCTTGCTTAAGCAAATGACAGTTTTATAAAACTTAACATAAAGTTTCCTTAAGTTCAATATGGTTTTACACATATGATTTACACGTATTTGCTCAGTTGCTTAAGTCACATTATTTACATTCTGGTTGGGCCTAAGGCTTTTAAGCGTGTTTAAGCAAAATGTCGATCAAAAAGCAAATCAAAGCCGTTTGAATTACATTTAAGATGATTAAGATCACAGTTGATTAATAAAAAAAAAAAAAAAAACACAAACAAATTTATATTTCTATAAAGTATTAATAATTGATACAAAAAAAACTTTAAAATAGTTATCAAAAGACTATTTTCAACATATTAATGATGAAGTTGCGTAATTGATGGATTATTAAAGCTGAAAATAAAAACAATTTTAAGAAATCGTGGTCGGTTTAACACGGGAGAGGAACGTTTAATGTGGCTGATGCTCAGGCTTGCCAGAAGAATTCAAATTAAAAGTGCTAAATTGTTCTACAGTGAAAAACAAAACTGCTAGTTGAATATAATTTTGTTTAATATAAACACTTAGGTTAGGTTAGGTTACACGGGCAGCCGTCACAACGACGACTCACTTGGGTCCTTATAGCGGTCCCTTTGTGATACCCATAGCCAGTGACAGGAGTCAGCCAGTACCCACCAGACTATTCCCCCGAGGTCACTGCAGCCTCGAACCACCCCGACTCCCTGCAGAACAGGGAGATCGATCTCAGTCCCACATTGGACAGATCGTCCAGACATGGCAATTCTGGTCTCCCAAAATGCCTAAACCTGATGCTCCCCAAACCGGGGCATTGGCAGAGAAAGTGAGACACCGTCTCCTCCTCCTCCTCATCATGACAACTCCTACAGTAGTCGTTATGCGCAAGACCCATCCTCCTGGCATGAGTCCCTATCGCCCAGTGACCCGTAATGACCGATATCACCGTTCTCATCCGGTCCCTACCGAGACCGAGAAGTACACGCGTTCTCAACGCGTCATAGCCAGGCCATAGAGTCCTGGCCATCAAGCAGGTAGGCTCCCTCTGCCATCTGCCCTGAGCCCTTCTGTACGACTCCCCTCTGATGAGAGTCCTGCAGCGGGCCATTGAGGTGCCAACCAGGCCGTCGATGAACGGGTCATCCAAGAGACAGCCTCGTTTGGCCAGACCGTCCGCAGTTTGGTTACCCAGGCATCCACTGTGCCCTGGTACCCATGTCAGCGTTACACTGGAATGTTTCGCGATCTCATTTAGAGACATCCGGCATTCCACTGTTAACATAGATGTCGTAAAGACACCAGCCAGAGCTGCAATGGCAGCCTTGCTGTCCGTAAATATACATATATCCCTCGATATACGATAGTACTTCAGCCAGTTTGCCGCCCGCTTTATGGCAGAGATTTCCGCCTGCAGCACACTGCTACCATCCGGCAGCCTGAAAGAGACCCTAATGTCCCACTCCTCGATGAAGAAACCTCCACCCACTCTATCGCCCATCCTGGAACCATCGGTGTAGACCCGCAGGATCGGTTCCAGAGATCGCGTATTATCGATCAGCTCATCATCATTACCATGATGAACTGTGAACAAAGCACCGAAAAAGGGTTCCGGAGTGCAATAGTCCAGCCCCGCCAGGTCATATGATGCACTAAGCAAGATCCTGGCATGACCATAGTTCCGCGAAGACCATAGGGTCACCGCCCCCAGTCTAATAGCGGAAGTCAGGGCCTGTTGTTCGGCCATGATGTCAACCGGCAGCCAGTTCAGTATAGTAAACAGCGCCTTCGTCGGTGTCGAGCGGAGTGATCCCGTGATCATCAGCGCCGCCACCCTATATACTTTCTCAAGCATCCTGCAGTACCGTCCCCTTCCCATCGCAGGCCACCATACTATGACCCCATAGAAGAGGATCGGTTTTACCACCGCCTCAAAGATCCATTCGACGCCCCTGGGGCCAAGGCCCCAACTTCTGCCCAAGGATCTCTTGCAGGTGTACAAGGCCACAATGGCCCTATCAACCCTCGTTCGAACGTTGAGTTCCCATGATAGTTTGCTATCGAGAATTACGCCCAAATATTTGGCATTGTTCGAGAGCGTCAGCTCCGTGCCATTTAGCCTAGGAAGTTTAAAGTTGCCAACCTTGTACTTCCTGGTGAAGAGTACTAACTCAGTCTTCTGTGGATTGACGCCAAGTCCACAGGAGGTGCTCCAAGAGCTTAGAATCTGCAATGCAGATTCCATGCAACGGGACAGTGTGTCCGGGTGTTTACCCATGACCGCCACCGCCACGTCATCCGCATACGCGACGGTTTTTATCCCCAGTCTGTCGAACCGACTCAACAAAGTGTTCATCGTCAGGTTCCATAGTAGAGGTGACAGAACTCCACCCTGCGGGGTGCCCCCGTGCACAGATCTGCACACATTGGCCGCACCCATCGTGGATTCAATGATCCTACTGTCAAGTAGATTGCCAATAAATCTACAAGTTACATCGTCAACACCCACCTCCCTCATCGACTCCAAGATGGAGTTGGGTCTGACATTGTTAAAAGCACCCTCAATGTCCAGAAAGGCCACAAGTGAGTATTCCCGAAATTCAAGGGATTTCTCAATGTAGCCTACCAGTGAGTGAAGCGCCGTCTCCACAGATTTGCCCCTGGTGTAGGCATGCTGTGATGAAGAGAGCAGATGTCTAGGAATAGACATCCTCAGATGAATGTCAATGACCCTTTCCAGGGTCTTGAGAAGAAATGACGACAGGCTGATTGGCCTGTAGTCCTTAGGTCTGGTGTGGGATGTTTTCCCTCCCTTTGGAATGAAAACAACCCTACATCTAGTCCAACTGTTGGGGACGTACGAGAATCTAATACATTCCGTGTAAATAGCGGACAGCCAAGGAATCAGAAGCCCCGCATTCTTTTTAAGGTCGGCCGGAATAATACCGTCCGGGCCAGGAGCCTTAAAGGAGTCAAAGCTCCTTATCGCCCAATTGAGCCTATCATAGCACAGGGACATGGACACGGGTCCAGGCTCCGATAAGCAATTGATATTCCGTGGTGTTGGAATGGTATTGCCAGGAAAGTGTGTGTCGATTAAGACCCCCTGCGCCTCCTGACTATTCGTAGTCCAGCTACCATCAGCTTTCTGAATGTAGCTTGGGACAGCCGGGCAAGAAGCCATTATTTTGCGCAATCGGTTTGTCTCAGAAGAGCCTTCCACTCCACTGCAGAAGTTTCTCCAGGCATTCCGTTTCGCCGATCTCACCAAATTCTTGAACCTATTCAATGCCGACTTATATTCCGCCCAGTTTCCCAGACGTTTAGCCATATTGAACAACCTACGACAGTCCCTGCGGGACTGTGCAATCTCGGGGCTCCACCACTGTGGTCTGTCCCCCTTCCTCCTAACCACCGGCCTGCAGGCCAGTGCCGTTGCTCGACGCAGTGCCCCCGATAGGAACTCCACTGCCATTTCAGTCTCCGTAGTGCCATTAATGACAGGGACTGAGCCCAGAGAGTCAGCGAGTAGACTAGCCTGATAGTCCCACTTCGTCCTTCTCCTATTTACAAAAGTACACACCCCCAAGGGGGGTGAACCTAATTGAAACTCAACATACCTGTGGTCCGAAAAGGAACAGTCATTTGAGACCGCCCAGTTACTTATTAATTCGGAGTGTTCCGAGCTGACCAATGTCACATCGAGAACCTCCTGTCTATTAGCTACAATGAACGTGGGTTCCGCGCCTATGTTTGCTATTTCTAAATTACTGTTACAGATAAAGGAAAATAGCGACTCACCTCTAGTGTTGGTGTTAGAGCTGCCCCACGTGATGTGGTGCGCATTAGCATCAGCACAGATAACCACCGGGGTACCCATGGAGCCAGCTTTGGTGACCAGGCCACGAACAAGCCTATTGGGTGGCTCATCAACCTGGTCATGCGCCATATAGCCCGAGACGATCCAAATCGACCTGTCGCCCGTCTCTAGGGCCGCTGAAGTTGTGTCTTCATCACTGAAATCAGAAAGAATGAAGATATCCAACGTGCTTTTAGCCAGAATACAAGATCTAATTTTACCTGTTCCTTTGGCATATAGGAGCTTATAGCCCTTAAGGTTTAATCCGCAAACCCGATCCTTGTGGATCCATGGTTCTTGGATCATTACTAGCTCCTCCTCTCTCTCTACCACTCGGAGGAGCAGTGCAGCAGATGCTGCCTTAGAGTGGTGAAGGTTTATCTGAGTTACCTTCACCATGTCCAGTATTGACGACCGTGACATTGGCGTCCTCCTGGTCTGATTCCAGGAGGGCGTCCTCATCAGCCAATTCACCCATGCGCTCAAAGAGGTCACCCAGCATGTCGGAGACGGACGGGGTGTCTTCCTTGTCACATGAATGAACGGAAGCGTCATTCGTGCAGTCCACGGACTGCGTAGGCTCCGCAACCTTCGGAGCGGGATCGCCCTTGTCGTCACCTCGGTAGACACGGAGCAAGATGGTACTAAAACCATAGTAAATCTTGCCCTGTTTCTCCCTCAGTGGTTTCAAGGAGTCCTGATTCAGGACTACGATCGCCGTTCTTGATGATCCTTCAGCTGCTGAAACCCTGACAACTTTCCAGTTATGAGTGGGAAGTTGCGGGTTGCAGCACTGGATGATCTTCAAGATTTCCTCCGGCGCAGATGGTTCCGCTGGGATGGTGGCGATGGATCTAGGTCTCCGTGGTATCTCACTCACCAGAACCACGTCGAGCCTAGCACCTTCCCATATTTCGCCAATCGCTCCGATGGCAAGCTTCAGCAGAAGCGCCGAGCGCTCGTCCACGCATGCCATCAGCTTCACGTGACCCTGGTACCAGCCAGCATCGTCACATTGCGGGGGTGCTCCTGGATTCTCACTGAGGATCTTCCAAAAGACACCCATCATTTGCTGCTTCACCAAGTCCCACCTAGAGTGGGAGATGGATCCATCAGCAGCACCTCTATCTATAATAGCCCTGACAAGGTGGTCTTTAGCCACCTCACTATAGGATCTATTGGTCGATTTTGGTGCATATTTGGGACGTTTAGTCCCTGGTTGCTGTCTAACGGCTATCGCTTCTTCCTCCGAACGTTGCCGTTTAGGCATTGCCTTCGCAGGGGCAGGAGGTGAAACGCTCTGAAGCCCAGCAATAAGGGCCTTAGCCCATGTCAATGAAGCTTTCTGCATCTTTGGAGCCTAATAGCTCGATAACACGCAAAGCGGCACGCCTTGAGTTGGATGCCCTCTTGGAAGGGTATAAACACTTACATTAAAATATATTTTAAATTAAGTTTTTACAACTGTTTAAAATTCCAATTATGTCGTTTTTATCTTTCTTTTATATCAACTAATTTTGGTACTTTTCAGATGAACCGACTTTTTTTCAATATCGTCCGATATGTTTGTGGCAACAAACGTTGTCTAATTTTGCACCCTTCTTTTTTTTTGCGTATAACTGAACATTATAGTTCTGTTTTCATTCTAGTTCGCAGCAAGGTCTATCCAATAGGCCTTTGGTCCAATAGAAGGTTGCCTCGCTGAACGTTCTGAATAGCTGATGGTTTTTGTCCCAATGTCTGAGACAACATTCATTTGCTTCTCTAAAGCGGGACAATGATTTTTGTAGTGTGGCGAAATTATTAATAATTACACTGTGATAGAAATTGACACTTTTTCTTAGACAATCTGGGCACTTGTCGTTTTAACCTAATTCGAGTGAGTGCTAGCCGTTTTTTTAGGTTAGCATTGTTTTCGAGATATACCGTTATTTCGAAAATGGAGGAGGTTGCACAACATACTTTCCCCTTATCTCCACTTCTTTGGGGGGCTCCCATACAAATATTGCATTTTATTAAATTCTTTAATTAATTAAAATTTCGTTTTTTATACGTCTAAAAAAATTAGAAGCCTAGCTGCATTTTCCAATTTTTTATGAATTTTTAATAAATAAAAATTTCGAAATTTTGATAAAAAAATTATTTCTTTTCCAAAAAAAAAAAAAAATTATGTTTCTAAAACGACTGTGCATATTAAAGGAAATTTTATTGGATTCAGCGTAACCGAAATATGTTAAAATGCCATGTGCCCGACTTGTCTATTTTTTCAACTAGCACAGTGTTATTAAAGATCAGAAAACCAGACTTACAGACATACAAATTTACAAATAGCAAATAATTGCAATTGATATTCCTGAATAAGTATAAAAGACAAAAGTGCCAGAATTCCAACGAGCATTACTGTGTCTCGTAATCTACACCTTTGTCGATTGTTTTGGTGACACTGTCATTGAAGCGTCTAAACGTTTGCCTTTGAGAAAAAAAAGAAATATTGCATTTTTTCTTCTACTTTATTTATTATACCCCCACAACAATAGTGGAGAGGGTATAATGCACTTGACCCAACACTTGCCTTACCGATCGACTTAGAATCACTTCCTGACTCGATTAAACGATGTCCGTCAGGCTGTCGGGTTGTCTATCCATGTAACCTTATGCGGAAAGTGCAGGCCACAATTTTGAAGGTAATTTGATGAAATGTTGTACAAGGTTTCAATTCATAAGGACGAACCCCACTGACAATGGTGAAAATCAGTCCATAATTTCACATGGTCCCCATACAAACTTTTTTCCGAAATTGTCCTTGTGCCTATAAGCCATCTTATTCAGACATGTTCTGGAAATCGAAATCACGTGAAATTCGAACTTTCCTGTATCTTAAGTTTTCAAAAATATTCCCTTTTATTTACCTCATTATTTGCGGACCAAAAAAAAGAAAGTGCTCGTTGAATGCAGACGTGTTTTTTTTAACTCGGCATACGGTTTTTTTTTCTCTTTTGACATACTAAAATAAGTGTTTATAAAATCATAATATTATTTATTAAATAAATAATATAATATCAGCGAATTGGACGCTTGAAAATAATTTTTATTTTGTGAACATAAACGTCAATTATTAAAATAATAAAAGTTACAATTAAATAAAAAAAATTTATGTATGAACATACATATACATACATACATACATTTTAAGCAACAACATTTCTTGTTTTTGTTTATTCTTCTTTTTTATTATCTGGGTTTTTAACAACAAATAAAAAGAAGAGCACAATTAAACAAACTGTAAAATAAAAAAAACTCTTATGAATGCGTACAATGCAAAAACAATAAAACATAATGAAAGAAATGCTTATGTTACAGTGAGTGTTGACGAAACAAAATTAGAAACAAAAAAAAGAATCGATGACAGCAATTACTTAACGGCTAAACCTATTACTCGAACGCGTTCCCTCTCACACTCTTTGTTTACAAATACGGTCGATCGTAATACAATAACAAGTTTGCTAACTGCAAGCGCTGCCGCAGTGCCAAAAAAAAACTTTAATAAGCGATGATACGGTTAACCCCAAAACAGCCGCTATGGACAACTCAGTAACTCAAGTAAAAACTTCTCAAAAGCCTACAGTACAAGTTGGTATGTACAGGTACATAACAGTGCTTAAACGGGGACGCAGCCCTACCTCTGCAGCAGTTGCTTCGGCCTCAAAAGTACCATCTTTTGATAAAATAAATTCTCAAAATCGTTTTGCAATTCTGGAGGATAAATCCTCTGAAGCACCAAACGTCATAAAATCGTCCAAGCCTCCCCCGATATATCTTAGGGAGCAAAATTCAAATGAGTTTGATATCAGTGATAGGTGAAAATTCGTTTTACGTAGCGGCTATCAAGCGTGGTGGTATAAACGAGACAAAAATACAAGTCAATCATGAGAATGATTTTCGCAAAATAATAAACAACTTTCAAGCAATTAAAAAAAAACTTTTATATATACCAACTGAAAAGCAGTAAAGGTCTTCAGGTAGTGATTAAGGGTATTGACTCATGTGTGGACCCAGAAGAGGTAAAAACATTCCTAGAAGAAAAAGGCTTCAAGGTAAAACATGTTGTAAACATTAAAAATAGAGAAAAAAATTCCCCAATCACTTTTTCGAGTGGAGTTTGAACCCAGCGACGTTAAGCTTAAAAAAAATGAAACGCATCCCATCTATTATTTAAAATACATTCTGTACAGAAAAGTAACTATAGAGGAGCCGCACAAAAGAGGTGGTCCCGTTCAATGTCTGAACTGCCAAGAATTTGGCCATACTAAGGCATACTGCTACTTACCCCCTGTTTGCGTAGTATGTGGTGAATTACATGGTACAGTTCTTTGCGATAAGTCTAAAACCGATCCCAACGTAAAAAAATGCAGCAACTGTGGTGGTAATCACACTGCCAATTATAGAGGATGCCCTGTATATACTATCGTCAAGCAGTCGGTTGGACCGAAAACTAATCCCCCTCAAATGCAGGTAGCAAATCAAGTAAACAGTAATGACCTTCAGGCTCCGCAGCCTAGTAGTAACAGAACCTCTTATGCTAACGTCTTAAAATCAAACAATGTATCAATGCAAGGCGCTTCGTCAAGTAATGACGAAACTCCAGTTTCTAATCTAAGTCGTCTAGAAAAAACCATGGAAACATTAGTGCAAACAGTAAATAATTTTACAAACACAATGGGTAATATGATGCAGGAAATTCTTAGAATGCAATCGATGTTATTGCAAGCTGTACTTAACAAGCCATGAACTGTTTAAAAATTTGTTTTTGGAACGCAAACAGCATCCCCCAACATAAAAATGAATTAGAATACTTTCTTAAAAATAAACAAATTGATGTCGTGATGGTTTCTGAAACTCATTTGACCCCAAGAAGTACGTTTAAAATCAATAGATATACACTATATGATACTAAGGACCATCGAGATAGAGCTTGTGGAGGTTCTGCCATATTAATAAAAAATCGTGAAGATTATCTCCATGCAACGAACATTTGTGTTGAAGAGCTAAATCGAAACATAGTAATTTCATCCTTATACTGACCACCTAGATTTGCAATATCAGAAAGCCAATATTAAAAATATTATAAGTCATTGGGGCTCTGTTTCCTGGCTGCTGGCGATTACAACGCAAAACATATGTTCCTTCTGGGGGTCACACGACTAATAACACCAAAGGGTCGTGATTTCTTTAATATAATTTCTAAAATGAATTTAAATGTTGTCGCAAGCGGACAACCAACATTTTGGCCTGCTGATCCGCAAAAAATTCCAGATGCCATCGATTTTGGCGTGGTAAAAACATCCCCACAGAAACGATCCACGTTGAAGCTTCCGAAGAATTATCCTCTGATCACACGCCTACAATTGTTACTATAATAAACACCAATAGAATTGAATCTCCCTCTGGTTACATAGCGACGTCAGCTACACATATAAATTGGTTAAAATATAAAAAATATCTCAGTACCCATTGCACAGAAAATATTCCGCTTAGCACACCGGAGTATATAGATCGCTCTATTGTCAGTTTTGACAGTTTTCTAAAACTAGCTGTTCAACATTCCAGTATTGCCCCCAAAAAAACCAAAAATAATAAAATATATTCCTCAGATGTCGAGCGTCTCTTGTCTGATCCCCTCAACTTAAGAACTTACTAAAAGACTGTACAAAAAGGCTGAGAAAGTTACTGCAGACTCAGAAAACGGCTTCTCTGGAAAAATATCTTAAGGAACTTGATGCAACTCCACAATTAGACTACTCATTATGGCGTGCAGCTAGAAATCTCAAAAGGCCAGTTGTCTCTAATCCGCCATTAAGAAACTTGAATGGAAGTTGGGCAAGAAATGATGTTGAAAAATGAAATCTGTTTGTTAATCATTTAAAAAACTTGTTAACCCCAAACATATCTCACGATATGGCGGTCGAGTTACCACCTATTGCTGCTAGAGCAGCTGTTCCCCTAAGATTTGAGATAAAAGAAATCGAAAAGGCTATTTGTGATTTAAACCCCAAGAAGGCTCCTGGTTTTGATAAGATCAGCAACAAAATGCTTTTGGAGCTACCCAGCATAGCAAGGAGAAATATTCTTTTAATTTTTAATTCTATATTACGCTTGGAATACTATCCTCAAAAGTGGAAGGTTTCCTAAGTCATCATGATACCTAAACCAGGAAAGGATCACACAAAAGTTGAGTCATATAGGCCTATAAGCTTACTTTCAAATATATCAAAGCTGTTTGAGAAGCTGTTAGCGTCAAAATTAACCCCAATTCTAAATGAAAACAGATGTATTCCTAACCACCAATTCGGCTTTAGAAGACAACACAGCACAATTGAGCAAACCCATCGTATAGTAAACGCAATAAGAAAAGCCTTTGAAGAAAGAAAATGTTGTTCCGCTCTCTTCATCGATGTTTCTCAAGCTTTTGATAAAGTCTGGCATGAAGGCTTATTACATAAATTGAAGCTAAACTTACCAGTAAACACACACAAGCTGTTAGAAAGCTACTAAGTCGGTCGAAAGTTCATTATTAAAGAAGGTGATTATTTAAGCTCTCCTCTGCCAATTGAAGCTGAAGTCCCTCAGGGAAGCATCCTGGGCCCACTTTTATACTTAATATATACCTCGGGTATGCCAACAAACAACTACACCCAAACTTCAACATTTGCTAATGACACAGCCTTTCTAAGCGTGCACGAAAACAGTCAAGAAGCATCTCGATACCTACAGGATCGTATATTTCAACTCGAACTGTGGCTAAAGCAATGGAGGATAAAGGTCAATGAGCAAAAATGCGTACATATAACATTTACCTTGCGTCGGGAAACATGCCCCCCTATTAAAATCAATAATCATTGAGTGCCTCAAAATTCGCATGTAAAATACCTCGGTATTCATCTAGATCGCCGTTTAACGTGGAAAAGCCATATAGAAGCAAAGTTAACCCAAATGAAACTAAAAGCAATTCAAATTAACTGGCTTATTGGAAGAAATTCTGTTCTTAGTCTCGATTGCAAACTACTACTTTACAACTCTATTTTAAAGCCAATATGGTGCTACGGTATTCAACTATGGGGCACTGCCTCGCCCTCAAATATCGAAAAAAATCAATGGCGCCAAAATAAACTTCTTCGAATAATCACAGCTGCCCCTTGGTATGTTAAAAACTCAAATATTCACAAGGATCTCAATGTTCCATTAGTAAAAACTATGATTACAAAATATGCAGTAAAATATTTAAAAAGGCTTGAACAACACCCAAATCCACTAGCTCGAAATATTTTAAACCATGGCGGCCATACTCGCTTAAGAAGAAGAAACACTACAGCACTTACCCAATTAGATGAGCGATAAACACCAAATATATGTGAACAGAACCAGTGATGAAGCAAATTTTTGTCTGGCACTGGCAGGACATAAATAAAGTATTAGGATAAGATTTGATTAATTATTGTTAGTTCATATTTAATATATGAAGATTCAATAAAAAATAATGAGAAAAAAAAAAAATTGCGGACCACCTATCTTTACCAGAACTAGTCTTAAAATCAGGAAACACTTTTTAAAAAAATATGTTAATTGATTTCAATTTCATGTGATTTAGATTCCAAAAACATGGCCGAATCGGTCCACATTTGACCGTAGCTCTCATACAAATACTACTTCCGAAAATAATAATAAATAACCGTAACTTCCTTATAAATGTTGGTATTGACATAAAAATTGGCGACAATATCTTTTACGCTAGCTTCTATGTCATTACAAAACATTGTGCTGAACCTTAGGCCTATATAATTCCCCTTCCTAAATCAACTTATGGGCAAATAAATCTCATATAGATCTGTATATATAAATAATATTCGGCACAAAGCGTTATGAATTTTGGTACAATTTATGTCAATTTGGTATAATTTTGCATTGAGATGGTACAATTTAAGAATTGTCAGCTCCCAACAGTGAAACAAGGTTCTCTCTCTGTACTAAAATTTTTTTTTATTTCTACTTTTTCTAACAATTCATAACGTTTCCAAAAGAAATGGAAGCCGTCAATATAGCTGTTTTCACATGGCGGCGCTATGAGAAAGCGGGACATATGTCGAGCCCTTACCCCAAAAATAGCTTTAACTTCATAATATTTAATATTTGTTTTTTTTTTTTTTTTTAATAAATTCATTGGAAACATTTGCATCACTGCAGAGTATCACGGACGTTATGGTCGGTACTCAGGAAGACGAATTCTAGTTAAAATTTTTGAAAAATTAAAAAAAAAGGCAACAAAAACTGTTTTTCAATTAAAAAAGAATCATTAATTAATATTTTTTAATAAAATTGAAAAAATGAGCTCCATTTAATTAATTGGACAATACAAAACCTTAATACATAATTTGGTTGTATAAACTGGATATAAACAAGATAAAATAAAAAAAATAATATATTTTCGCTTGATAGCTTGGTTAATCTTTTAAAGTTCCTTATATATTACTAAAACTGTAGATATGTGTGTACATAATTATTAATAAGTTTTTTATTTTCTAGATTTTAAGATTACAAATGAATGAATACAAATATCATTATTTGTTTACCAGCTTTGATATTGAGTTATTTGATTTAGAGGACTTTAAATATAATTTTGTTAACATAACCTCATTTCGTTTGGTTGATGTTAACGATGTGGCCATAAAAGAAATTTTAAAGGATATGGAAAATTTCAAATACGAAAATTATAAATTCAACACAAGTGAAATGGATGCACCGCGGCAAGGTCAGAGTGAAAATTATCGAAAGAGACGTACAATTGCTGCAGAGCCGGCCTTAGTGTTTGATTCGGTTTTTGTATTTGCTGTAGGACTACAGACTTTGGAACAGTCTCATACCTTACGTTTAAAAAATATGACCTGTGGAGAAGCCAAGCCCTGGGATGGTGGACTGAGTTTAATAAACTATATAAATTCAGTAATAAAGATTCGAAATTTAAAATTTTCCAAACAAAAAGAAAACTAAATTTGTACTTTTAATTCAGGTGGAATGGCGAGGTTTGACTGGTCCAATACAATTTAAGGAAGGAAGACGTATACAATTTAAATTAGACATGGTTAAATTGAAACAACACTCTATTGTCAAGGTGGGTGAATGGTCACCCCAAAGTCGTTTAAATATTACCGAACCTTCGTTGTTTTTCGATACAGGCTCAATGAATGTTACATTGGTGGTCATTACAATACTGGTAACTTTTTTATAATCCTAAACAACAAGAAATTTTAATGGCAAATTTAACTTAAACGAGTAAAAGCACTATATTCGGCTTTTGATAAGAACAGACAGCTTTTGAGGTTGTTGCATTATTTTAATTTCATGGATTTACATTGCAATGTTGACTTTTTTACTCACAAATTTCATGGCATTTTATGTTTAAAAATAATTTCTGGGATATAGCCTTTATGAACGCTAACATGTCGGTCCATTTTTGCACCATTTTTCCAGCATTCGCGGTTCATATTTCAATCAATATTTTGCCCCTGCAAAAGATTTGATCATATTAATTAACTGATTTGTATTTTCTATTCATGCGACACAAATTTAGTCAATTAAAAAATTAATTGCACAAACTAAAAAATACACAAACATTTAAAGTTATATGTTTTGATTAAAAAAATTAATTGCAGCAAACAAAAAATTAACTGAAAATTTATTGTACACCAATTAATTATTTAATTAAACAATTTTTGGCAAATATATTTTCTGTGTGGTAAGTATCATTATTGTGATTAAAAACAATTTTTTTTTAATCACAATAGTTAGCTTTTTGTTAAGTTTCTTATCGCTCTTGAGACATTTTTGAAAATTATGATAGGCCCTTTTGCAATTTATGTGACGATTTTAATTCATTTTACTACATACTTGTATTTATGTACCGCAGAATTTACTTCTATTTCGATCGTAAATTTTGATAAAATATTTTATATTTTATTAAGTAGCTTGGGGTCACATTTCGCACCTTCAATTTTTTCTTTGGTTATATTTATCAACAAATTCTCCGGTAAAAAGTTTCGGTTACGTTTGAATTGTAAATTGTAAAAAGCAAATTTTGTTAACTTTTGGTTAATGTTCTCATAGAATTCGGAAAGGGCCGTTACTTGTTTTTTTATTTCGTCTATTGAAATCTCTTGTTTCACACTTTATACCCACCACTAAAACGAATGTAAAAGTGTTCCGCAAATACCTTAGGCTTTTCTCAAATTTACAGGTCTTATAAAACACCGGCTGGCCAAAGTCCCATTTGGTAACACGGGTTTTCTTAAAGTTAAAAACATATCCAGTGAGTGTCAAAAAAACCTTTTATTTTTTCTGTATAATTTTAGTTGTTATAAAATGAACATCTCCGTAATAATTGAAAACAAATCACAAAAAATGGAAAATAAATAGGATATTTTAAATAAAATAAGTAAGAGTGCTTTCTTCGGCAGTGCCGAATCTTTGATACCCTCCACCGACAGTTAGAATATTTCATGCGTGGGTCCTATAGTTGCAAAATTATACAAGCCGGGCACGTGGCGTTTTAGCATAATTCGGGTACGCTGAGTCCAATGGTGCCCATCGGTTTTTTAAGATTAGCTTTTGTTTTCGAGATATACCGTTATTTCGAAATTGGAGGAGGTTGCACAACATATATTCGAGTAATTCAACAACGGTTCAGTTAATTGAAATTACTAAAAATTCCGCAATAAAATTTCCTTTAAGAAAAGTCAAACTTATTTTTTTAATATGAGCAGTCGTTTTAGAAACATAATTTTTTTTTTTTTGGGAAAAAAAATTTCGAAATTTTTGTTTTTTAAAAATTCATAAATAATGAAAATGCAGCTTCTAGAAGCATATTAGGCGCCGCATGGGCCAAATTTAAGAATTTTATAAAAACGCCATATGTGTATGGTTAAAATTCTTAAATTTAGCCGGTACAGCGCGTATAATGCTCCTAGATGGGTCAAATGTATGACCAACCCCACTTTTTTTTCATCTCAATCATTTATTTCCAACATACCTACCCGCTGTCTCCATTCCTTAACCCATTTCTTACCGCCGCACAGTGGCGCCCGTAGAGCAAACGAGGTTGCAAAAATCAAAATTTTAATGAGCGCCGACGAAGTTTTGAATAAACCCATGTTATAGGAAACTTTTTAACGATTTCAAATATGCCACTCTTAATAATATCACATTTTTAGTTTAGACGATATAGCCGTTCAAAGTTGACCGACTTTCGGTTTTCAAAAAAACACACAATTTTTAGTCAATTTGTTGCGATTTCAGGTGTAATAGCACGAAAAATAGGTAACGAATCGCCTTATTTTTTGTTTGTATTGATTGATGTAATTATTAAATGTATAATGATAAAAAAAATTAACTGTTTGCTTTGTGTTTATCCTGGTAAATCACTATTTAAAAACTATCCGTTTTTTCACTATTTTTCAACTTTGACGGAATATAAAAAAAATCTATATATTTCTATATTTGCCATATTTGCAAAACCTGTTCATTGATTATTTCTTTACATAATTCAAAAGGTTTATCTGCCCGTACGTGCCCGTTTGGCTTCTAGAGGTAAAACAGGTTAAAAAGACATGGTTGCAGAAATTGTATGGCGTCCATCCCTTATATGTTTTGACTGACAGTAGTTTGATCTAATAGTTTGAAAAAAACTACTCATTGAAATTAGCACGTACGTACCTCACTTAAACAATACTTTGGCGTACAAATGGTCAAGAACAATATTGACTTATGGTCCCTACAGGTAGGCACAAATCTTATTTGGACACGTGCATAATATCAAAATTGCATTATTCAGCCTAAATCCATATGTATGCAGGGAACAGGTAAATTTTTAGGCATGGTAGCATAAGCCTATATATTGCAAAATAAGATAATGCCTGGATTAGTCTACGACTGAAAGTTGGCGCAACAATTACTGAAACCATTAAACAATTTAAGTACTGAAAACATGGCGTTGAACAATTTAAAATTATTTGAACTGTTTAGAAAGTCAACCACACCAAAGTTTTTCACGGAAGCTGCTTTAGAAGAACTTGATAGCTTATACGGAAATATTGAGAGAAGCGATATATAAAAAATAATTTTTATCTGATATATGCAAATATTAAGGCAAAATGGGTGAAATCTAATCGAACCATTCATAACTTCAACTCCAAATACGAGGACTGGCTTAATGAAGACACCATCCTGGATATATTGGCAGTAGATAAACCCACCACATCAACCAGAGGAGCAAAAGGAAGGCCAAAAAAAGTATTGAGGAGTGTTCAATTTTCACAAGAAAGAGGAAACTTGCCGATGCCACCAATGACTTGACCACGAAGCAATTATCGGACGTGCTGTCTATTAAATATACAAAGGATAGTGAAAGAGTTAGGTCGCAGATAACCAAATCTGTTTGTGATGCAAGCCCACTGCGACTAAAAAGGATTAAGAAAGCATTCCCACGCCCACAAACGCACACATTAAAGAGTATGGTTCCGAAGAAGCCTTGGCCTTGTTTATGGACTTAGAACTTTCCATGAATATTTTACAGAAAATTGAAAAAATAAATTAAAAAAAAAAATTATTTTTTTTTAATTTGAAAAAAAATAAAAACAATCTAAAAATGTAAAAAGAATTTTTTTTAGTTACCATAAAATTGATTTTTCTACTAATTTTAACTTTGATAACCCATAAGTAGGCCCCTACAAAGCGTAGCACCATTTCCAAACGCTCATTTCATAGGCTGAACAGTTATCTATCATATGCTGTTTAAACTGTTCAATTATCTTATTCGGTTCAAAAGATATGATTTTTGCAACGAAAAAACTCAAATGGCGCCACTGTGCGCCGTGTGTTTGAACACACGTTTATAATTTCTCAACTTTGAGTTAATATAAAATACAGATAACTTTATATAATCAAATGTATGGGGCATTTATATTAAGGTTTGAAGACTTACAAACAAAACAATAGTTTTATTACATTTTCACAAGCCTCTCATCCCTCTACTGGAGAGAATTTATAAAGTGTCAAAAAATAGACTTTTTTTAAATTAATTTTATAATATGTTTATAAAAATCAGAATTACTATATATGTATTGCCGTGTATTACCAAGCCAACAAAAATTTATCTGATACCATTTTTCCACCACACCGATGGATATATGTTCCGCTAGGTGGCAGTAAATAACAGCGTGTGCTTCACCACACGCTGGTACTGCAAGTTCAATTTGACATTTGATAGTTTTGGCGCGTATTTTTTGATTGAACAGATGTATTCTTTGTGTAACAGCACAAATAATTCAATTTCTGTTATAATTAAGAGTTAAAGTTTGTAAAATGTCTCGTCGAGAGTACTTAACAAATGCAGAATTGCAATATATCATCGATAACTTGAGCGATGATGACAATGACCAAGATGAGAGAGCTTCCGCGATTGAATCTGTAATTTGTTTGCCTCCCAATAATACTGCCGGTGATTCCGATTGTGAAGTAATTGACGATAATATAATATCAACGAATATTACATGGCCGAAGTATCAGGTATTATTTTTCATCGTTTTCCTTTTAAGTCGTGTTGCTACTTCTGTGTGAATGTAGGCACAATTGAAGTCATTTACACATCCGCTACTGAAGACTATGGTGGCCCAGAAGTCGAAGTTTAACAGGACAAAAACATACCATCAACGCCAAAAGAGCAACCCAAACATACATATCGTCCAGTCACTGAGTTCAAACCGGCTTGGAAAAAAACCAAGCAAACGTTCTACGATATTCACCCGGAACACGAACCATTGAAAAAGAAAAAGCAAGAGCCACTGCTCCAAGCTATAAGCGAGAAAACCCCATTTGAGATTTTTAAATTGTTTTTTGATGATGAAATAATTGCATTGCTTGTAGATGAAACAAATCGATATGCTGTTCAAAACAATATCAGCCAAATATGCGATAAGCATCTTATGCAACGTTTTATAGGAATTCTTTTGTTTTCTGGATATCACAATGTCCCACAGACCAATTTATTTTGGAGCTTAGATCCAGCGTTTGGTATTCCATTGATTCGCCAAACAATGTCTCGGAATAGCTTCACGAAATTGAAAGCAAACTTCCATATTGCTAATAATGACAATTTGGATGTTTCTGATAAGATTGCAAAGGTTCGGCCATTGTTTGACATGCTCCATAAACGTTATATGCAGTTTGGTGTTTTCGTGGAAAATTTATCTATCGACGAGACGATGGTTCCCTACTTCGGCCGACATTCAGCTAAAATGTTTATAAGTGGAAAACTCATACGTTTTGGTTATAAGCTGTGGCCGCTTTGCTCGGACAAGGGCTACAAGTTTCAGTTTATCCCATATTCAGGTGCATCCAGCATTTACAATAAGAGCTTGGGACTCGGCGCCTCCGTCATACTGGAACTATTATCACATTGTGAGCATCCATTACAACACACCGTACACTTTGACAACTTTTTTACCTCCCATTATTTGCTTTGCCTGCTAAAAGAGAGAGGATTCTGTGCAACCGGAACGGTTCGACCAAATCGTATTGCCGCCGCCCCTTTAAAAACTGGAAAAAAAGCCTTGCAAAGCACGAAATCGATTACGCATACGATACGTGAAATGGCGTTATGGTAATCCGTTGGATGGATAATTCTGAAGTCACTTTAGCAACTAATTATGACACTATCGATCCGATGGTTACTGTTCAACGATATAGTAAGGAGAAGAAGAAAAAGGTTGGTGTTCAGCAGCCTCTCGCCTTCAATAATTACAACAGACATATGGGTGGTGTGGATTTACATGACAACGCTGTTTCCAACTACCGTATTGGCATTCGTGGCAAAAAGTGGTGGTGGCCGCTCTGGGTTCAATGCTTGGATAGCGCTGTTGTAAATGCTTGGAAGCTGCATTGTGTCTTAGAAAATTCGAAAAATGCGAAGCCTTTGCCACAGCTTGACTTTAAAAATTCTGTTACTAAGTCTCTGTTGCTTTCATCGGAGGATGCAATGAACAAACCTTCGCCTGATGAAGATTCAGACACAGATTATAGGCAACAAAACCTTCCGAGAGTAGACGGCTTGCACGTTCCTTTAAAAAGCAGTGATCGTCGTCGCTGCATTGTGTGCACACCAAAAGCCACCATATTTAAGTGTGAGAAGTGTAACGTCCATCTGCACTCAGATAATTGCTTCAAATTGTTTCACAAAGACAAACAATTTTATATAAAACGCCGTGCCACACGTTCAAACAAAAAACCAAGAATTGAATAATTCCATAGTTACTTTTTTATAATAAATACTTAAAACTTAAAATAATATAAACTTGCTTACTTACTTTTACTAATGTTGTTTTAATTACGTCATACCGTGTTCAGATATGTACCTTAATTGAGTTTTACGCAATAATTGACATTATTGAGCTCAATTATCCATATAAAATTGCAATTTAGTTATTGCTCAATTAATACGAAATTGTTATAAATATTGAGTAAAATTAAAATGCGACACTGTCACAAGTGTGTTTAGTGAGCAAAACACAAATCAATAAACAAACATGTACATTTTTGTTTACGTTGAATGTTGTATGTAGTGGTAATATAAATTGAGTTAGCTAAATATAGTGAACAGAAAGATAATTGTGTCAATAAACCGAATATTGACTTAATAAAAAAGGTATATCTGAACACGGTATTAGGTGTATGATTTATACGTTGCAAAATAAATTCTATAACCAGCAAAGAAATGTTGATTATGTTCTAATTAAACTTTTCTGAAAATTTCATAAAAAAATTCCAATTTTTAAATTTCCGGTAATTAGCCGGTTAAGGGGGCTCCCATACAAAATGTTTAATGCAGACAAGAAATTTATTGAAGAAAAAGTCCCATAAATGCCCAGGAGTTGCTCCTAGTGGGATAAAATGTATGACCGACCTCATTTAGTTTTTCGTTCTTAACATTTTCATTTAATAAAATAATTTTTTTCCCCAAAAAAAAATTATGTTTCTAAAACGACTGCACATATTAAAAAAAAAACGCTTCTTGAGAGAAATAAATGAGTGCCATATTCGTGTTTTCCGCTTCAAATATCTAATTTTTGAGGTTGATTTTTTTTGTGCCGTAGTGTAATTTGCCATAGGTCCCATATAAAGCCAACTCTCGGAAAATAATGCTACTGTAGTAAAATTTGGTACATCACGGACTTATAGGACTAGTAATCACACTCTAAAATTTTGTGAAGTTCGGTCGATTATTTATTATTATTACCATAGGCCCCATATAAAGCCTACTCTCGGAAAACAGTTTAGTACGCCTAAGACCATAAGAAATGATTCTACTGTAGTAAAAATTGGTATGTCACAGTTTTGAAGGATAACAAATCATACTATCAATTTCGTGAACATCGGTCCAAAATTTACCAATAGGCCCCATATAAATCATACACTAGGAAAACCATTTACTACGCCTTAATCCGCAACGAATAAAGTCTTTGTAGCAGAACTTGGTCTTTTGTAGTTTCAATACGATTCAAAAAGCAGTAGAAAATATCGTAAAAAACGGTCCATAATTTATCACATTCCCCATATAATGGCCACTCTCAGAAGTTATTTAAATACGCCTAAAACCGTAGCAGATATTGATGTTGTGGTAAAATTTGGTCTAATTAAGCTTCATATATAATACCATGCAATTAAGTAATAAGCGGCCCATAATTTACCTTATTAAGCAGCCTTATGAAAGCTACCTTATAGTTATAAAACGCAATAATAAATTTCACTTCTATTAAGGTTTTTAATACCAAAAATCACTTTACAGAATTTTGTGATGATTGGTCCACAATTAACCATGGGTCCAATATAAATTCCCCCCTCGAGAATAATTTTAGTTCGTCTAAAACTGTTACGAATCCTGATATTTTACTCAAATTTTCTTAAATTATGTTGATATGACTAGAAATAAAAGCTTAAAGCTTTCTGATTGTAGATCAATAATTTAACATATGTATGTAGGTCTAAACCGCAACCAATTTTAATACTGACATCCGTTTTTATAAAGATTTTTGAATATATTGTTACGAAAGTAACTTTAGTTAAGAATTAGTTGTAATTATTAATTAAGAATTAGTTGTGTTTATTAGTTATCTTGTATTTATTAGTTATCTTGTATTCATAAGTAATTTTATTAGTTTACATTGTTATTAAAAATTGTTATAATTAAGTACACTTCAATCCCAATGTGCAGAAAGCCCTCGAAATAACCGTTAAAAAAGCTTCAGTATAAATGATGAAATTATGTAAACATAAGTGCCGCCATAAATCAAATAGAGTGGTGAATAGTAAAGCCTCGAACCTTCGAAAAACATTTCGAATATTCTAGATGGCCGAATTGCAGTATAAATACTTGCGGCGGCTAGCATAGCAATATCTTTCTAAGTTCAGACTTTGTCAATGACGTATAACGCGGAGAAAATTATAGTTGGTTGTGAATAAAAGCTATAAATTACGGTTGTTAAAGTGACTTAGTACTAAATAGAGCTGTGTAAATAATAAATAAGTGTTATTAATTGTAAACAGTGTCTAAAGTGTTGTGTTTTATTTATTTTATTTAAAGTTGCAAAGAAAAGAACTCGAAACGGTTTATTATAAAGGAAATAAACCGAAAACGTTATTGAAAGGCAGTAACTTAACAATATTATAGACTTTTATAGCGCCCACGCCTGATATATTCTAACAGTCGGTAGAGAATATCAAAGATTCGGCACAGCCGAATATAGCACTCTTACTTGTTTTTCACTAATTAATTTACACTTTTTTATAGTATTTTTTGTTTTTAAAACTTTAATATATTGTTGTTATCAAAAGCCAGGGCTAACATCAAAAACAAAATCTGTATACATATGCAAAATGAATAAAAATGTACGACAATAAACGCACTGGCAATAATATTGATCCACGATAGAAAAAAGCTCTATTTATGTCAACCATGAATAGACGAAAGCTTTAAAAAGCTTTTTAAAAACCAAATTTTAAACATTAAAAGGCTTGTGTTTTACAAAAACTGGCTGTTAGACTGGTTATTTGTGACAGCCTTTCGTGGTCAAGTGGGCCAATAGTTTAAGCTTTAATCGCTGGGAGGGAGTTTTGCCCGTTACCCGGTGCGTAGTTTGGCCTGCTGGCCACTCGGTGCTTATATCATAGTGATTTTAAGCCAAAGATCAGTTTATTACCTTAATCTAATAAATATTTATCAATCATTTCAATTCATTTAAAAATCTTGTTCGGTTCTGAATTAAGTTGAGAGAATTTCGATGGTGGTGGGTACTAGAAGATCGTCATCGTCTGATTCATTGTTTTAACATGTACACAACTTCATACTTTGGAAAATAGGAAACACCATATGTCATGATGCATTATGCTAAAAATTTTACTGGAAATGAGCGATTTTTTGGCTTTTGTGTTGATGTTTTGGAAATGGTGGCGCGAGATGTTGGATTCGACTATATACTGGACTTAGTGCCTGATCGTAAATATGGTGCTAAAGACACTCAAACAGGCGAATGGAATGGTATGGTGGCCCAATTAATGAAATATGTAAGTTAAGTTTTTTTATATAGTAAATATTTTTTAATTTTATTATGTATACATAATGTACAATATTTAGAACGTTGCTATTTCCCTACACAGAAAAAAATCTCTAAAATGTTTCACCAATTAAAGCATTAATCAAAAATAAAATCAGTTTTAACTAAAAATTCAATCAAGTGATTTAAACATTTAATCAAGCGAAATAACCGTTTAATGAAGTAAATTAAACGTTTAATTTATACTATTCATTTGTTTACTGGTGACAATTTAATTAATTTTTTAATTAATATCACACATTTTTTAATTGAAGTCAATTTTTATTTTTTTTTCTGTTTTTCCCCCGATTTAGAGAGGTTTAATTAAAATGTTACAAACATTAATCATATCAATAAGTACAAGGGCAATATTTGGCTGAGTCGAAATATACGGTTGTATACCGTTTACTGCTCGTATAATATTGTTACGAAAGTAACTTTAGTTAAGAATTAGAGAAGTTTATAAGTTATCTTGTATTGATTGGTTATTTAGTATATGTTAGTTATTTTATTAGTTTAAATTCTTATTGTATTAGTTATGCACAGTTCTAGTGTAAAAATCAATGTACAGATGTAATTTTAAAATTGTTGTGCATAATTGTACTTCAACCCCACTGTAAATACTAGAATTTACATTATAGATTATGTAACACCTTAAAGTCTGCTTTAGTTTATGATTCAATTCTATTCAGCCATATAGTTAATGCACAATGTTAATAACTATAGTTGCATAAGTTTCATTAACAAAATAGACGTTAGGGCTCGTACGTTCTAGAGCCATCTAGACGTCAGAGCTCGAACGTTCTATGGTCATTTGCCCGTCTGGGCTAGAGTATAAATAGAATCGCAAAAGATTATTCAAGTTGATAACGCATCACGCGGAGAAAATTTTAAACATTGAAGTTTAAATAGTGAGTTGTGAATAAAAGCTGTAAATTACGGTTGTTAAAGTGACTAAGTTCTTAATAAATAAGTGTTCTACATTAAAGTGTTGTGTTTATTTAGTTTTATTTGAATTGCAATTAACGAACTCGAGCTGAACTTTGTATTAATTTTTTATCGCTAGTTCTGGCAACATTCTTTTTCAACAAATCCTGGCACTATTAACATTTGTAAATTAATTCCTTTATTTAATATAATACGTTGCCTTTTTATCAAGTATAATAAGTGAACTCTTTTTTGCTCACTACAGTTTATTAGTAAAGATATTTATTTGATTTGAGTGAGGGAATGTAGAAGGTATATTAACTTATACAAGACCTCTAACGTATATCGTCTTATGAAGTTAAATTAAATAAAAATGGGTTTCTTTTGTGTCTTACTATTTCAGAAAGCTGATTTAGCCGTGGCTCCCATGACTATAACACATGCTCGAGAAAGTGTTATAGATTTTACAAAGCCATTTATGAATCTGGGTATTAGTATTCTATTTAAGGTTCCGACAACACCACCAACGAGACTTTTTTCTTTCATGAATCCTCTGGCCTTTGACATCTGGCTGTATGTTTTAGCAGCCTATTTTCTTGTTTCCTGTACGATTTATATAGTAGCGAAATTTTCCCCAATTGAGCATACCCGGAATCGGACCAACATTTGCATTAAAAGCAAAAGTGCCGATTTTAGTTTGGCTAATAGTTTTTGGTTTACAATTGGCACCTTAATGCAGCAAGGTTCAGATTTATCGCCTCGAGCCATTTCCACCCGCATTGTTAGTGCTATATGGTGGTTTTTTACTCTAATAATTATCGCTTCGTATACGGCCAATTTGGCTGCCTTTTTGACGGTTGAGCGTATGATAACACCCATTGAAAATGCTGAAGATTTAGCTAGTCAAACTGATATTTCATATGGCACCTTGGATAGTGGTTCAACAATGACATTTTTTCGTGACTCACTGATCGAGACCTACCGTAAAATGTGGCGCAACATGGATAATAAAAAAAAACCAAGTGCTCTTACTAGTACCTATGAAGAGGGAATTAAAAGAGTAAAAGAAAGCAATTATGCGTTTTTAATGGAATCCACTATGTTGGATTATATTGTGCAAAGGGATTGTAATCTAACACAAATTGGTGGACTATTGGATACTAAAGGTATGTTAAGAAATTATATATTAATAATTAAAAAATATTTGTTATATTATAAAATCATGTCTTGAGAACAATATATAGATAATTTATGGCGTTTATAAGAATTGTTTCAAAATCAAATTAAGTGCAAAAGCATTTGGAGTTGAAGTTTTAAACCTAAGGATTGCTTCTAAAAGGTTTGTTGTCTGCATCAAAATTAATGAATGATACGCCATTCGAATGATAAAAATCATTTCAGTTTTAAATTTATTGTTTTTGTAAAAAAATATACATTTCAAAGATTACTTAAACAAACTTTAAAGCGAGAGAGTAAAATTGTTTGCCTATTCAAAAATCTTCATATGCAAGCGCTGCTATTTACACAATTGAGAGATTCAGAAGGTAGTCATAAAGTTGTAAAGTCATAATATGCCCCAAACCAATTCTTAGCTGACGATATGTCTTAAAACAATTACTACATATATATATATATATATATGACTTCTGTGGGTAACCGCTTATCGCTGTAGTACAACGCTACGAATAGTGCTGCAAGCTGCCTTAAGTGAAAAACGGCAGTTTTAAAGCAGTGTCAACCAAACACGTTGATGTAGTCGTCGTTGCAGGTGAAGTTGAAGCGCAAAATTCTTGCGCTACTAAGCGTTCGTCAGCTTCAGTTTCTACTACAACTACTTTATTCTGTTCCAGTCCTTAGACTTCTACTGTACAGTTATAACCAGAGAAACCAGAATTATGCTCTAAAAACGCGTTTTATGTGCATAAAATATGCAGAAAAAACTTGAAAATATGCCCTGAAAATTGTTAAAAATATTCCCTAAAAATTCAAAAATTGCTCTTTTCAAGACAAAATATTCAAAAATTTTGTAACAAAATGTAAAAAAAAAAACCTGAAAATATTATCGCTAAAGCCCATATTAGGTTAAAATTCATATAAGAGATGTTTGCGCCGAATATTATCTAGATATTAACATCCATACGGATTTTTGTGTTTAATGGATTTTAGGTACGGTCGCTAAATTGTTAATTAATGTTAACATTTAAAAGGAAGTTAAAGCTATTTAAGGATGGGAGATTTGGGAAAATGTGAACCGATTCGAAAAAATAATTTGCAGTAAAACATTTTTGGGGCGAATTTAATTTAAATACCAACATAATGGTAACGGACACGACCGATTCTCACCATTAACATAGACTTTGTCCATATTTAATCAAATTATCTACAAAATTGCAACTTGTACTTTGCGCACAAGGGTAACATGGAAGGAAAACCAGCCAGATGACGGACGGATGGACATCATTAGTTCACTTTAAAAATTGATTCCGAGTCGATCGGTATACTAGAAAGATTGATCTAGATTTCTATTTATTATACACATCGCATTACATTTATCTTAAATGACAACCGGCTCTTGCAGGCATCTAATAAAATTGAACTTGTGGCAAAATATGCCTTAAAAGGCATAATATGCGCCATAAACTTAAAAATGCTGCAAAAATACTTGTTTAACTAAATTAGGCACAAAAATGCAGCAAACAGTAAAATATGCAAAAATATGCACAAACAAATCAATGCCAAAATTTATAAAAGGCTCCAAAACGGATAAATATATTGTTTGTGCCTTCATTGGTCGCACAAGGAAAAACATGCAATTGCATATTTTTGGTTTCCCTGGTTATGACGAATCATTGAACACAGCACTAACATTTTTATTTTCTTTTAAACACAACAACACTTTTTTAAACAATTGTTAAATATTATTTAGGACATTATGGCAATATGACTTGATAACACACCTTGTGAATCCCCCATATGATAAATTTTCATGAATGAAATGCTCACTTTTCGTCCATTAATTAGTGATTATGAAGAATAAAAAAATTTTGCGTACTTTGCTAACTATGACTTTGATAAATCTATCTGTGGCTTGGTGCTAAAAGGGCCAATGTCAATATTTTGTTGTTTTGAGTTAATCGTTGCACAAGGTGTATTTTATTACTCGCTTTTATATTGCTTAAACAGTCAAGTTCTAATTTAACCCAGAACGGCTTCAAAAAGGCTTTGCTAGCCAATTTCACTAAGAACTCTTCTATAAAAAAAACTTTAATTGTAATTTTCTCAAAAGTTAATTTTTTGACATTGGCCCTTTTAGCACCAAGCCACAGATATATTGTGGCAAATCGAGTGGTGATTGTAATGAACTATTGGGTAAAAAGTTGTAAAAATGCTCCTGCACAAATTGAACAAAAATCCCGTCACCCAAAAAATATTTACTAATAACTTTTTTACTTCCAACAGTTAATGAAAAGTTCCAGAAGTGAGTTTTTCTACAAGTTCGATAAGAATAATAATGCGGTAGAAATAGGGTTGAAAGATAGCAAGAGTCAAATAACTGGACAATAGAAAAAAATCACCTGGATTTTGAAAAAATAACTGGACAATTTTATATAAGAAAAAGAAATTTTACAATAAAACAAGAACATAAAAAGCAAGGAAACGTAACATTTAAAATTCAGTCGTCCTTTGTCATGTTACAAAATTATATATTTATATATCAGGGCCAATTCACTACAGGTGGCTGCGTTAAAACCAGTTTATTTTGGTTTCACAATGTTTTGTTTAGAAATGGTTGACATTTCAAGCCGTAAACACTTACAATGCCATGTTTTTGTTGTTTTTGTATTGTTGTAGAATTGCTGTCACCGTATACATAAATTTGCATTGATGTATATTTATTTAAATCACATAAAAAAGTACATATGCAGCCATATTATGGAAATCGAAATGGAGTGAAATTGAAATCAATGAAATTTTTTTTAAATTACCGTAGTTTTTCCTTATTTTAAGATTAGTTCTAATAAAAATAAGCTGTACTCAAAGTATAAAGTATATAAAACGCAATAAGTTAATGAACCTTAAACACTGGTTCGTTTTCAAAGTTCGATCTTGGTTTGTAAACGTCAGCGCTAAGGTCGGGGTAAGGAAAAAAAATGTTGTACAGACTTTTTTCTACTCGGCAAGTAACTTGCGCAACTAACTTGCCGAGTCTGAAAGCGGTCTAACTACTTGCTAAGCATCTTATACATATTTTGTCTTGTTATTTGCAGAGTTTAATTACTCTATTACTTTAGTTATAAGCAAACATGTTTGAAACATTTTGCAGCTCTCATCACAATTCTGTGGTTTTCATGGGCTACAGCGTATGTCCATTTTTTCCGATTTTGATATGTTGATGCCATCCATATTGCTTGATTTTAAACGCTTTCTACGTGGTTTCTTCAATGTCTGAAAAAAATAAGCAACACCAAGCCCATAGTTTGATCTTAAATTTTTTTTCGGCTCTCCTGAAAAATTTAATTTTAAGACATACGCGGTTGCCTTTATTGATCAAAGGAATGGTTTCTTGTCAGTAAAGATTATTAAAAATACCTTATGTCCTTTCACAAAAAGTATTTTAATTGGCATGTATTACAAACGAGATCAATTTATATAGATTTTGTACGTTAGTTTTATTGCATTATAAACTAGACCGTATCATGTTAATTAGAATATCTTTCGGCAAATAAATATTTTTTTCTTTACAGTTTTTGTTTTAGTATACGATTTTGTTCGGTGCAAAATATTAATTTAATCATTGAAAAATATAGTCATTTTTTAAAATAAAATTAATTTTTTAACTGGATAAAATGTATTTTAGCTGGAACTTGGACAAGACCCCAAAAAAAAAATTGGACAATCCAGGCCATTCCAGGCCGTCTGGCAACCCTAGGTAGAAAACGTGAACAGATAGAAGCCAGAAAAAAGCAAAAGACGGGTATGAAAATTCCATAAATGCTTCAGAAATACAATAAGAGGGCGGGCGAAGTAAATGAAATGGACCACTCCATTTCAGTGTATAAAATTTGTTAACATGGCAAAAAACTGGTGGCGAGTTTTATTCAAATACATAATTGGCATGGCCAATGGTCACCTCTCTCTCTCTCTCTATCTTTTTATGATAGGTTTGTCAGTTTCAAAAACTTAGCAAAATGTCTAACCTATAGTTTGAGCATCGGAAGGCTATCTTTCAAACCCATATTGCCAATTACTGTTAAAAGTAAGTATTACAATTTTCAAAGTTTTTATTTCTAGGCTATGGCATTGCCACTCCCAAAGGATCTCCTTGGCGTGACAAGATCTCATTGGCTATATTGGAATTACAGGAAAAAGGCGATATTCAAATGTTGTATGATAAATGGTGGAAAAATACAGGCGATACCTGTGTTAGAAATCGCAATAATAAAAAGTCCAAAGCAAATGCTTTGGGTCTGGATAACATTGGTAATATTTGGCGTTCAGGTTTCTTAGGCCATAAACTTTACCATATATTTTTTAACAGGAGGAGTTTTTGTGGTATTAATAGTCGGTATATGTTTTGCAATATGTGTGGCCATGTTTGAATTTTGGCAACATTATAAATTTCAACAAAGAGTAATCGAAAATTCTTTATCTCAACCACCGGACTATGAACCGCAAGAGGATCATCAATATCTCCCTAAAGATCAGCCTGCAAAGAAATATGATCAACGTCGTCGGTCTTATCATGTATATGATATACAACCGCTACAACAGCAACGTTCATTATGGGTGGAAATGTTTGATGAGTTTCATTATGCTTTACGTTGTATGGATAGACGCCAGCGACCAGCGCTTAAAAGACATTGCTCCCAATGTCACCTGTTAAAGACAGTTTCTCGCAATGATATGATAATTGCGACAACAACGATTAGCAATATAAATACAAGAAGAACAATATAATAACAAAATTTTTGTGTAATTTCTTTGTTTCTCATGGTGTATTTAGTTATCTTCTTGAAGAGAAAAAAATTTACATGTGATATATCAATAAAAAGGCGTTTCGACTTTTTGAATAAATATTAAATGTTAAACATAATATACATCAAAATTAATAAAACAATTTTTCATTTATAATCAAAGTGTTTATTGTTCGACCTTCCCAATTTTAAATAAATAAAAATTAATCGAGTTCGAGGCCAGTTTTTTTTAATAAATTTTACTTTTGTTTCCTTCCAATATTTCGATCTTCTTTGAAGATCATCCGAGTGATGATAACTTTTTTAAGAGAATTTTTATTTACACAAAAACATAAAACTCCAATGAATTTACTCAGTTAAGATGTCGATGTGTAAACAACATAGTTTTAAGCAGCGTTCAAAAAACTGCAGTCAAAGTAGAAAAACTGCCATTTCTTACACCTCTTCATTTGTCATCGGCAAAAAATGGTTGCTTTTTCTTCTGATTCATTAAATGTAATCAGTCGCTGTCAAACCAACTTAAAAAGCGAAAAGTTGTACACTAATTTTCGTTTTTTGTTCGACAGTTTTTGGTTTCGACTGCAGTTTTTTAAACCCTGGTTTTAAGTGTTTGTTTGTGTTTATAAAAATTTGCGTTGAAGAGAACAGAACTCAGAAAACAGGATCCCTGGAAAATATTATTACGTTTTTCCTTTAATAAACGCGTTTCGGATTACTCCCTTTATAATAATCCGTGGAGTTCTTTTAACTGCAAATCAAAATAAATAAACACACTTATTCAACCTAACAAACTTTATTGAAATTAATTATGTATAACGTTCACAAGTTTATCCAATATTTTTAGTTTCGACCCGAACCGTTTAATGTCTCCAAACAAACTAAACTTATTATTCATGAGTCACCCCTTTTTATAATTCATAACTATTTCAAGACTCTTCCCGAACCTCCCTGTAATAACAATTTACTATGTTCTAAAACCATTTCTAGAAATGAGTGGGAAATCCATGTAGTAACTGTTATAATCTAAATACACTTTAAGGCGGTAATACAGTTGTGTTTAAAATTATACATGCCAATTTTAAGTTACTAATATGACGTAAAACTATAACTTACAAGATAACTTATAACTAAAAGTATAAATAATTCTTAGACAATTAAACTTTCGTAACAATATATCAAGGAATTTGGATATTGTTACATATTTATAACACACATACTCCGTTAAGGGGCTTGTACACGTAAAGCATTCTTGTCCAGCAGGCGAATTCACTCGTGTACGTGTGCAAGACGTAATATTCGCCGTCATATCTAAATTTTTAAGGTTGCTATTAAAGTTCAGCCCAATCGCACTGAGCTTCGTTCCCATATAACGAAGGGACTTTAATAGAAAGAGTTGTCAGATTTGGTACACAAACATAAAATAGCTTAGTTAAGAAAAATATGAATTTTTGGAAAAATCCGTCCAAGGACACGCCTAACTCCCTTGTGCCCTGAAATTTAAAAATATAATTTTAGCTTCAATAATGCCCACAAAATTATTTAAAGTGGTCGTGCTGATACAGATATAACTAGCAACGTGTGCGTAAATTTTCATTA
This sequence comes from Pollenia griseotomentosa, assembly GCA_963931875.1. Classification (NCBI taxonomy): domain Eukaryota; kingdom Metazoa; phylum Arthropoda; class Insecta; order Diptera; family Polleniidae; genus Pollenia; species Pollenia griseotomentosa. The sequence continues at coordinate 13,659,526 of OZ007565.1, forward strand.
AAGCGGAGCAAAGGCTCAAGGTCCTGCCATATATCCTTTGTCTTAAAAACGCTATTACATCTACAAAAATTATCCGATCGTAATTGGTATGTAAATTTACATTTGTAAGATATATATTTATGCCAAATTTGGGTAGAATCGGATTATTAATGTGGAAAATACAACACATCATTTATTGAAAAATGGGTTAAAAACGCTTAAAAAACTTTTGCAAAATTAAAAATATAAGAGTAGGTATTTGAAAGGTAACGCAAATGAGAAAAATTAAAGGGGAAAACTATCAATGTTATCGTCATTAAAAAATCTTATGTTTTAATAAAGGAAGCATTTTTATTTATAAAACTAGCTTAACCCGGTGCGCTTTGCTACCCCCATAGAAATAAAATTAAAAATTTTTTTTAAAACGAACTCGTGTATTGATTACAACGCATCTTGTACTAAGTTTAATTGCTTTTCAAGAAACAGTTCTACAGATATACAGAAATTTCAAGTGTATTCGTATGGGAGGCGCCATTCGTACTTTTTCCATTGAACTTACTTCTTGAAAGATGTTGTGTATTATTCTCAGGAAAATCGTTTCAGTAGCTTACGAGTCTTTAGGGAACAAAATCATACGCTTTTTCATTTATGGGGGTACTGCTCTTCCTCCGTCTACCCGCCCATTTGTATTTTAAAACTTATAATTAACGTTTGAAGACTCTAGCTGTAACAGTTCTTTAGTTACGCGATATTTAATATATTCATCGTATGGGGGTATTGCTCCACCTGCGCCTTCCCCCTGAATTTGTATTTGCAAAGGTGAAGTTTACCATAAGATTGACTCCTACCAAGTTAGAAAATTATCAATACAACAGTTCTTAAGATATGCAATATTAAACATTGGCGTCCTATGGGGGTAACACTTCCCCTCCTGATATCTTATTTCAATTTCGGGGCTTACTGCAAAAAGTTCAAGAAAATGGGTGCAGCGGCTAAGCGGAACTTAATATTGGCATCCTATGGAGGGTACCACTTCCTTCTCCTGCTCCTATCAAAAAATAAGTAGGCTATATTGTTTTCGGGGCTCGCGTGATGTAAGTGTTAAAATCGGTTCAGTAGTTTCCCTGCGGGAAATTAGTGTCAATTGGTCCAACAGAAGTGAAAATAGAACAAGTACAAAAAGAAAGGACTCATGACCAGTGAAAGAAGAACCAATCCCTTAACTGATTTATGAAGAACAAAAAAGTAGAAAAAGTAAGGAATTTCAGTACAGTCTTCACATTTTTTGACACATTTTTTGGTACTTTCTAAAATTTGGTTTTTGAATTTTATTCTAGGACTTGTTTTATTGAAATAATACTACATTGTATTGAAATAATACTACATTTTAGTAACAGACACTAAGTACGTTCATGGAGAATATACCTGTGACTGGTCAAATGGTGTCAATTGACCCCCTCCAATGACAACCCCATGTAAAAGTGATAGGTCTTATTCATATAAAGTGTTGGAACTAGAATTGGTCTCTACCACCAAAGACCTATCATGGGACTACTTCGGTGTCAGTTCGCTTCCCTCTAGGGTTATTATTTTTAATTTTTATATAAATGGTTTTATTGCTCCCCCTGCACCTACCGCCTTTATTTTGAAAGGTGCAGTTTATCTTAAGAGTAGTTCCTAAAAAACTGAAAGACTTTTGTCTTCAGTTATTAGGTATTTAACATTTTCGTTCTTTGGGGCGTGCTGCTCCTCCTCCGCCTACCCCGTCCGTTTTTATTTTGAAATTTGTAGTGCACCATAATAGTGGCTTTAACAATGCTTAAAGATTCTCGCTATAATAGTTCTTCAGTTACGCGAAATTTAATATATGCATCCCGTGGGGGGTATTATTTTTATTTTCAAAAGTGTAGTATACCATAAGAGTGACTTCTACAAAGTTTGAACATTCTCACTATAACAGTTCTTTAGATATGCGAAATTCAACATTGGCGTCCTATGGGGGGTACCACTTCCTTTTGGGGCTCAGAAGATCCTACTACCAAAGTTCAACAAAATGCGTGCAGCGGCTCATTAATATTGCTATCTATGAGGGGTTCTGCTCCTCCTCTGTCTACCCCGCCCATTTTTATATTGAAATTTATAGTTTACCATAATAGTAGATTTAACCATGTTTGAATACTCTCCCTGTTGAGCGATATTAAGTGTATGCATCCTATGGGAGGTATTTCCCTCCTTGCGCCTACCCGCTTTATTTTTATTGTCAATAGTGTAGTATACCATAAGAGTGACTTCTACAAAGTTTGAACATTCTCACATTAACAGTTCTTGATTCCAGAATTCATTATTCTTAACACAGACCATGTCCTAGGATTGTAATAAATTATTTTAATGTATCCTGCGAATGAATTAAATATTTCATTCTTGATAATTAAAAACTAGTAGACGACATAAAAACAGCGAGAAATAACGGATTTTTATTAAGAAAATATGTAATAGAAAAACACGAATAATACTCACGAACGGAAACAATTCATTCCACGTTCTGCAAATGTGGGAATATACGTGATAATCAATTCATAATTATTTTGTCTGGTAAACTTACCTTCTAGATTCTAATGACTGCATTCTAATTCTTTCGAAAATAGCACATTATTTTTTTAATTATTTATGTAATCAATTTCTCATTTTCCCGCTGGGATATTGGTTAAATATATGGTATTTCTAATTAAGAGTTTAGTTTGATGGTTCTTGGAAGTTTATTTTTAATATAAATACATACATTTTTATAGATTTATTTTTATTTGATAATTTTAGGTTTATTTAATTTTTTCTTTTCCTTTTATACCTACACCATATTAATAAAGTCGATATTAGATACACGTTCATAATGATGTTTGTAATACTTTTAGATATTTGTCGGTCATAGCTAGACCAACTTCTTAATACATCGAATCAACTTAGAATTAATTTTTGAATTAATATTTTGATATCCATACACCCAACCCAGCTGATAACATGATCATCACAAATTTCTTTTAATTAATTAAATTTCATTGTATAGATGGTTTATTCCATATAAATTTGCACTTTTATATTATAGTGATTAGTTTCACTATGTTCTCATCATGATATAATACAGAAAATCATATTTTCGTATACCCACACCACAAAAGTGAAGAGTATATTAGATATACGTAATTACTGATCCGAGTTACCTTTTTATATATTAACTATGAATTACTTTTTAAACCAATTTAACCATGAACCAATCCGACTAATTAGTTAGCTGTCTATTGTGTGGCTTATAGAACACGAACGCAAAACTCATCAGCTCAACTTACATTTAAAACAAAAACAATGGATGAGTTTTGCGCTCGTGTTCTAAAAACCACACATATGTAAACGATGTACGGACATCGTTGACATACACAGCTGGCTGGAGATAATTTAATTAAATTTGATTTTTAGGTTTACATGGACAGCCCACCAACCAGTCGGATTCAGTCGGTTCACCAGCAAGTTGAAGCTGCCAATGTTTTTGTCTTCATATGACGACGCTAGAAGAATTCGGGTTAAGTTGACATAAGTGCTTTTTCATTTGATTACATATTCTTATTCTCTTCATCAAGATCTATCACTCAGCTAAGTTTCAAGAATAAAATGTCATTATAAATAAAATTATACGCATTTATATTTAAACTTACACAACAAAACACACAATTTATTTAAGAGAAAACCCTTCATATCTCAAAACACGACATTTCGACTTAAGCCATTATTATTTATTGCCACAGATATACTTTATGGGGTCTAAGATGTATAATAAAAAAGTTTCACACGGAATGACAAACTTAATATACCCTCATTCACCACTTGTGGTGGTGAAGGGTATAAAAAAAATATTTAATAAAAGTACAACAGTGTCCCAAGTTTTGCTGCGTTTAAAACAATGAATTAAGAGTTTAGTTTAGTTTACCACTTGCCATATGAAAATATTTGTGCCACAGTGCAATATTTGGCGATTTTGCCACTAATATGAATTCATTCGTTGAATTAAATAAAGACGTAAGCGGCACTTCGTCATACCAGAATATGAAAACAAATAAAGAGTTGACATACGTCTAATTTTTTTCGTTGTAAAAAAAATGTTGCGTAAATCGCCAAAAAATCTCTTTTTGGAAATAAAAAAATTTAAATATTAACGGCCAATTTCACCAAGTTCGGTTATAATTAACTATCAGTTATAGCTGTCAAAACATATTGGTAACCGGAACTTTAATTAGAGGTTAGTTTTAACCGAACTTGGTGAAATTGGCCGTAAAAAACTATAAATCGCTAAAAAAAAAAATCTTTTCTAAATACATACACATGTATGTTACTTTCAATACATATTGTTAAAATTTTTATTAAAAAATGTTCATAAACTGGATTTAAGTTTTAAAGGGGTCTGTACACGTCAAGCATGCTTGTCCAGCAGGCGAAATCACTCCTGTACGTGTGCTGGACGTAACATTCGCCGTCATATCTAAATTTTTGGATTTTCCATCCAGCATTGGCGGTGTCACACATACAAACACATTTTCACTAATATTACCATAAGAAGTTTTAAAATCGCCACGTTTGGAGTGAATATCAGGAGTCGGCAATACTACAACAAAAACAAAAGTGAGTCTGGCTTGGCTTAGAAGCCAAATAAATATTTTTAATGTTCACACAAACATGTTCCATGCGTTTTGCATATGTTTGTGTGGTTTATTTGGCCCTTTAGCTTGTTCCAAAGCCTAACCACAATCGTACCCGCATAGTTTGATTAAAAATCGCTAGATTTGACGCTAAAATAACTGAATTAGCAACCGTGATATTTTGGTAAATAGAAATATAACTAGCGATTTTAACAAAATACGAAAAATCAATTATCATGGGGCTTACGTCTTTTTGGTGGTTATGGCTTCGTTACGGCTGAATATAGTCTTCTCGCTGGTTTTTATTTTATTTTTTGTTTTTATTTTTTGTATATTCACACTGAAAAAAGGTGCCCTGCTAAAGTGTGCATATTATGTGTATATGTATAAACGTATACATACGTTTTTTTTAAATATGTACATATTTTTAAAATTATATTTTTTATCAATCATAGAGACATCCTCATATTATTTGTTTGTTTGTTCTGTATTTATTTATAAATATAAAACACAGGTGTGGGTGTGATCGCAATATATCACTAGTTAAATATAAATAGATATAAATACATTTTACAATGTCCCTAAATTTCATTGCTCAATTGTGTTCCAGGCTAAATAACTTGACCTAGACCCACTATGAGTGCAATTAAAAACAAGTAAGAGTGCTTTATTCGGCTATGCCGAATCTTATATACCCTTCACCAAAATTCGAAAATTTTTACTTTCATAATATCACTCACTAATGCTTCTTATGAAGATATTCTTAATATTGTAAACTCAACTCTTGAAAGGGGAATAATTTTTTTTTTCCATTTTGTTAGATGTAATTTTAAGACTTTAAAGTCGTTTTATGTAAAACTTATTTTTGAGTTACAAAGATGTTGCAGCAAATAAACGATATGTACATATAATTTGACAAACTTAATTATAAAAAAGAGTATTTTTTAGGATTCCTTCATTAATTATCTAATTATGTTTAACACCATTCAAATTGTGCATTGAAGGGTTAATCTCCATTTTTGCACGGTGTTGTCTTGGTATGACTTTTTTTTTTTTTTTTTTTGTTTTTTTTTTTTTTTTTTTATTAACATTTCATTTCTTTATTGAATCTTCACTTAATAACTTAATGGTATGACTTAAGTGTATATTTTTCTCTAGTTTCAAGATTGCGCACTGAGCCGTACAAAAAAACATTTCTACTGTGCATATACGTCATCATAGACTAAATATGTGTGTTTGTTGTAAAAAATGTAAGACACACACAAATGCACATACACAAATTCTTTTTCTTCGTCACACACAAAAAAAAACGGACCTGCGCAATGCGCAATCTTGTTTCTTTGATTCACGATGGACTATAATATATTATGCGCCCCATAGAAGGAAAAAAAATGCGCCGTACACCATTTAATGTAGGGTATTTTTGCAAGGAGGTTTTGAATTTTTTTGCCGAACGTAGAGGTCGCCTTTTCACATTTTTCGTTGTATCTTAGCCATTTACAGTCCGAACTTAAAGTAAACATAAACATTGATATAGTATCATGTTTATTAATGTGAGGCGGTGCAAGCAATAAATAATTAAAATCTGTCTATAAATTTTGATTTCATTCACAAAAGATCAAAATTTTTATATAAACTTAAGAACTTCATAACATAACGACATATTTGTATGGGTGTAAAATAAAAGCAATAATTATAATAACTCTGGTTCTGTGGGGGAAGTGCTTAGAATCAATCTTATCTTACTTTCGGATAATTTCAGGTACAAATCGAGATGAAACCATCTTAGAAAATCTTGGATTATAATTTAGATTTAATCAACCTTATATTAAGAATAACCTTGAATTAAGAATAAATAAATAAATAAATCAATCTTATTTTCGGATTGGTTCAAGTACGAATCCGTACTTACCGTACTATTGACACCGCCTCGGCTTGACGGATGGCTTGCTTTGTTTTTTCAGTGTGGCTGATTATATTACTATTATATAAACATGTTGTTGGCCTAGGAGGTGGTAAATGATCATTTTTTTTTTGGCTAGACATTTGGTTAGTTTGTGACCTGTTCACTCGGGACAATATCTGCGACGGCCATTATATAAACCGAAACAATATGTGTCCATTTATGATATTTCAGTGAGCTGTTACAAAGTGTCAAAAAGGTGCCGATTAGCACTCTTTGAGGACATCGCCATATTAAGTTGGCAAATCCCCTTCAAATAAAGAGTTAGCGCTAGAACACACAGAAAAAAATATCAATGTAAAACTAACATGGCACAATGTTGATTAAAAATCATAGTAAATTTCTGCAAAAGTATAAACTTTATTTAAAACTTCATTGTTCAACGCTATAAAAAGAAAAACATAAATTTGTTATCAAAGTTTTTCTTGGGATTCAAAAAATTAAATAACAAAGTTTCGTTTAAATGTGCTAAATTCCCATTTCATACTATTGACAAACTGAAATTTATTGTTGATGGGATAAGTTATTCCTATGCGCATTTCACTGGTTGCTTTGGCCAGATCGTATGAAATGGGAATTTATCACATTTAAACGAAACCTTGTTAATACATTTTTTCATTTTCATCTCTGAAATAATTTATAAAAGAAAGAAAAATTCCCATATTCTTTTTATTAAAATGATTTAGTTAAATAGAAAATTTAATTATCAAAGTAGAATGATGCAAAAACGATATCGGGCCATCTGCTGGTGTGTTTTGATTGTGAGTGCTTCTGTAAACAAAGGGGAAAATAAAAAAGTGAAACATAGGAAAATAAATAATTATACTCTCTCTGTCTGGTTCCGCGGGTAAGTATTTAGAATTATTTTTAAATAACACAGCGTTTACATTTGACAGTACTGGCAAGACAATAAGAAAATACATATTAGTTGCCAAAAACACTACTAACTGTCTCTGTTACGTAGGCGTCCAGACAGTAGTTAAGACAGTCACTTTTAAAAATATGTCAAACGTGAATGTTGCAGTGCAAGTCAAGCTAAACGTGTTTTATATGAACTAAACAAACTTAAAAACAATTTTAAAAGTAGCTTAAAATGGCTATACAAATATAATACTTAACTTAAACATAAAAATCAAAGCAGAATAAATTTATTTCTTTTTACTTTTTAGTTTTTTTTTTCTTTTGCGAACAAAATTTCAAATATCTGTTAGCAAATGTCAAATCACTGTCCAATTTTACTGTCTGCAAAATTTGCTAGACAGTAGACAAGACAGTTGGAAAAGTGTATATGTATTAGTGAAAAAGTTTGCATGTATTGCTACTGTCTTGCCAGTACTGGCAAATGTAAACGCTAGGTTAATGCATATGCTGTCCGTGAAGCTTCTTCTCACTCAAACCAATCCGATTCTACATGAAGTTCACGTTTTTTTTTTTGGAAATAACTTTCATTCAACATGATTCGGAGTGTTATTTCAATATGAATGTCATTTTGCTCTAACTTCACTGGAATGGTAAATTAACATGAATTACAGTTATTTTAAAAGACAATAGTGTTGTTCGCAAGTTAAATTAACTTGAAGTAACTATGAAACAAAATCACTACCGAAAAATGTAAAATTAACATTTTATTCAATGATTTTACATTAATTTTTTCTGTGTGAACCGGTCCCTACCACTTTAGAACTGTCACGTGACAAGTTAAGTGTTAATTCGCTTTTTCCTAGTTGTAGTTCTGGTCAGGGCTGGAGATATGTAATTATAAATATTATTATTGAAACGAAAAGTGAGTTAATCCAACTCAAAGAAATGATAAAACTTCGTGGATATTTTTTTTAATTGTACCAAAGCTTTGCAGGGTACCAATAAAGCTATGGTTGTACCAAATTTGGTACAATTGTACCACAAACCACATCAGTGACGTAGATATCAAGATAACATTCGGCACAAATAACTCCTATATGATTTATAACCGTTTAAAATCATTTTATTTTACCGGGCTCATGAGTCCCAAATTAGGTTCACTCTCAAATATTTGACTGTTCTGTGGTATATAGTGTCAAATGGTCGGGCTTGCGCGACTATTTTATCGTACTTGTTAGTCAGATAGAACTTAATTTGACCTACATAATTTGATAAGCTATTCTGATTCGTATTAGTTAAGCCGTATTAAAAAGATTTTCAGGAGGGGATTTTGAATTTTGGATCGATAAAAAAAAAAAAAAATAATTGGACCCAATACAGAATACGGAAATACAATTTTTTTAAAGCGTTTGCCCTTTTATTCGGGATCTATAATGAATTGAAGACCGATTATCACAAAATTGCATCGTGTTATTTCTAGGCATTTAAAGCTAAATTGCACAAACTTTTACCACAATATCTTTATTTGTAACGGTTTTGGGCGTATTCATATGATTTACCAGAGTGGACGTTCTTCATGTGTGGGCCGATCTTCAGCAACTTTAGTTGAGTGATTACTATTTTCAAATTTATTTACAATAGCGTTATGTTTTTTGGCGTTCTTAGTTATGGTTAATTACAGACAGATCAATTTTTGTTAGTTTTTGTAACAGATATACCCATTTTTTTAGGATGGTTGTTCCACACATGAATTCATTATTAAGTCTATGTGCATAGAACGTTTAATTTGGCAACAGAAATTTGTTAAATGAAGGAGAAGGGGTTCTGGTTGTAATGAAGAAAGTTAACTCAGCTTCGCGAAGCCGGTGTGTGACATACCATAAAAATAAGAACCCTTCAACCATTTCTTCCATTTTTTTGTTCGACATACCATAGAGTTAATTAGTAACCATATTGCAACAATTACATAAAGTATTTAAATTCTTACATATTAAAATGAAAGTTTTATTGAAATATAGTTCTTAAATCTTAATAATTTCAGAATTTTTACGCTACCATACCATGCGTTATATTAAGCGTTAAGCTTGTTGTGTTCTCCATAAAATATTATATTTAAAAAAATCGACAAAATGATAAAATACATTGGTAAATAAAAATATTTTTTGAATTTGGTTCTTAATGGGTTTATAATTCGGCATTTTTTATGTTTTTGGAAGAAACCTTTGACAATACCCATATTGTTGCGGTCCAATTTATACTAAAAGATGTATTGGTTAAGAATTTTTTAAAATTTGTTGGTCTATACCTCTGAAACTAAGTGCATTGGCAGAAAATGTTTATTTTTTTTTTCAAACTTTTAAATCCAATTTTTGTTAGTTGTTTGCCGATGAGCTAGAAATCTTGATGAGTTCCATGGCACTGTACAAAAAATTGAAAGAATAGCAATTTTTATATATTTTATATGCTATAAAATTGACCTATGTTGAAAAGCTTGCATACGACTTTCAACAAATCATATTTGTCAACATACGTAGAAAATTTGTTAAAAAGTAAAAATTTGGTGTCTAACAAACGTTTGTTGACATCGTTAGCAAATGTCTGTCAATTGTCGGTAAGCATAAGTTTGTTGAAAAAATTTAGTGTCTACACGATATGTTGGCTCTGGTAGAAATTGTTCATATTGTATAGACTAAACTGTATGTAAACTTCGGAAAATGTATAATTTAGTGAAAATGGTTAATAAAGGAAAATACAAATATATGAAGCTCTCTCTTATATGCATAAAAGTCTTATATTCAGTACATTATTTTACTTGAGATTCCTTCCGTTTTTGCTTTTAAATATACACTATCCCCGGCGCATTAAATCATAATTTTTTTTTAGTATTACAAATGCTAAGGGAATTTACAATTGTTATTCCACCTGCAGAAAGTGGTCGTGACATGCGACCGCTAATAAATAATAAATTGCAAATTGTACAAATATTTTTTTGTTCCTACATACATATTTCAAAAAGTGTATTTAAACGAATTTTATTATGAATCATGAAAGAAAATAAATAAATGTATATATTTTCAAAAATAAAGTTGTGATACATATATAAAAAAATTGTATAAATATTTATATATATATTTTTGTTTTTAATGAAAATACAATTTATACACATTTGTGAATCTGTCTGTCTGGCTGTCTGTCCGTCGCCTGTTTTAGATAGACACAAAATGCTCAATTGCATTTGAAAAGTTTCTTAGAAAATTGAGAAAATCTGCTGCTGTATGGAATAATTAAATAAAAAAAACAAAAACAAGAAATACTTTCCTTAAAGAAATTGTTAAAAAAAAAATTTACAAAAAATTGAGCATAAACGCTTTGAGAGCAAATAATGATGATAGGCAACTAAAAATAGTTTATACACTATAGAATGTTTTTAAACCTAAAGTGATTCAAATTTTGTGAATTTAGATAATTTAAATTAAATAAATAAAATTTATAGCTCTTAAGAATTTCCATAAGGTGAGAAGTTTGGATAAACAAATTTCTTGCTTTAACGTATGCACCTTCTACTGTGGTTTAATGCAAAATTTAAAAGCTTATGCTATTGAAATGTTTCTTTGTATAACGATTCCACTAAAAATAAGTAATTTAAATTTTTTAATTTTAATTAATGTATATATATAATGGCATAAACAATTCGTATATCTTAATCATATTAGCTTGTCATTTTAAATAGGTCATATTAGACGTGATTCTAATGCAACTGTCTTTCCGGAATAGAGTTTAGAATTTTTGTGTATACGATTAGCACATCAGTAAAGCTGGAAAAGGCAGTATTTACTTTTGCTGACATTTGAAAGATCGTAGACTTTATTTTCAGTAGTACTAAATAACTCTTTGTGGGTTAGAAGGGCTATGTACTTTTTTTGAAATCAGACATACTTCCGAACAACTCGAAAGAAAAGAACAATTGGTGTTAATTTGCATCTAGTTATTCTAAAGATTCGTACAGACGGTGATCAGATCTAACAATATTGTCAGTAAAATGTGCTAAAATATCTTTGAACCGTGTGAACTGGCAATTTTTGTTTGACAACGTTATTAGAAAAAGCATTGTCCGTCCATTGTAAGAAAACAATATTGTTAGATATCGGACAATCGTAAGAACACTTTTCGTTGCAATTGGCAGATCATTGTTAGACTTCGGAAGCTTATTTATTATTGTCAGATGTACGAAGTTAATGCATCAGACAATGGCATCATCGTCAGAGACCTTTTTCTATTGGCAACGCTGCAAATACACATGCAGCAGGAATGGAAATTGGGGTTTCGGATTTTGTACCAATTTCAATAACAATAGTTTTAAGAATTTGACGGTACCAATTTTATTTTTTCTGGCTCATCTCTTGATATATATTTATATATTTATTGAAAATTACTTTTAAAGATAGCAGCGAATGTTTAAAAAAAGTACAACTACACCATAGCTTCCATCCCTGATAAGAATGAGTGAAAACAAAAACAGAAAAAGTTTTGAAAATCAATGAAGCAACATAAATAAGTAAAAATCCTTGGTATTGCTTTTTCCTTTCAATAACAATATTTTCACTTTTTCAATGTATAAAAATACACGCAATTTTGACTTTCTGACAATGTCGAAAAACAAATCTGGCAATTCTTGCCATGCAATTATCTGACAACCGTGTGAACTGACAATTTACTATTGGTGGCAATTTTTTTTTTTGACAGTATATTTTAATCACGTTGTCAGACCAAGTTTACGAAGTGGTACGAAGCTTAAGCAGTTTGGGCAAAATCGGTTAAGTAGGAAAGGAGTTATGATCAGTGCTACTACGACCAAAAAAGTTATTACAACAAAAAATTTTACCAAATTTAAAATTCCTTTTCTTAATTGAAAAAAAAAAATCGGCAAAATTTATTTTAAGTTGCATTGGGATACAGAGGTTATTTGCACTTTATTGTTAAATAGCAATTACAAATCAAGAAAACCAAACAAGAAGTGTAATTATTTTACATATTAAAAAATTCTTACTAATAAAGGAAAAAATGACGAGAAAATAATACTAAATGTTTTTAAATCCTTCAAATTTCCATGCAAAATTCAGTTTGCTGAAAGTTTATATATTAATTTTTTTTGAGTATGGCCTTTGCAATAAACGAAATTTGTACTTCACTGTTACAAAAAAGGAAAAATTAAATGGCTTTCCGCTTTTTAACTGTCAGTGGCAGGGCTGTCAAATGTGACGATTTTGTAATCCTTTTGATGATGGAAATTTACGTTTGGCGAAATTAGAAACGGTTGGCGATATGTAGGCTTGTCAGATTTTAATTTGCTAAATTCTCGACATTCACCAAAAAATCTTGATTTTTCTTGACAATTAAAAATACACACATTATTAGTGTTTATCTGTGGAAATATATAGGTAATAATGGCTTAAGTCGAAATTTCGTGTTTTGAGATATTAAAGGGTTTGTCTAAAATATATTGTGTTTGGTTTTTATTGGAAAACCTAAGAAAAGATAAGCTTAGTTAAATTAAAGGTGTTTTTATGAGGAATAATTTGAATGGGCTGTTAGTTATAACACTTAAGTGTATACAAGTTTTAATGCTCAAACATTTTCATATTGACATTAAAAAAAAATAATTTTCCAAAAAGGCTTAAGCTAAAATATAAATGCGTTTAGTTTTATTAATCATGACATTTTAAACTTTTAGCTGAGTGATAGATCTTGAAGAAGAGAATAACAATATGTTATACAGTAATTTTGACTTAGCTGCACAATCTCCTTTGCACGATTTTTTGTGCAGGTAAATCAAAAATGCAGCTATCTTAAATGTATTTAGCTGCCCTAATGTGCAGGTACGCAATTGTGGTTACCTGCATAAAAGTGCAGCTAAAGTAAAGTGTTTGAAAGAGAAGTAACAACGTTTTTATTAATAAATTGATAATAACAATGACGTTCAAACAACCTCTAGTCATTTGTTATGTATTTTTATAAAGAACAAGATAACCAAATTGTTAACAATAATGTGTGGGACAGAAAATTCGCTGTAGTACAACGTTAAGAATAGCCATGCAAGCTGTCAAAAGTTAAAAACGGCAGTTTCAAAGTAGTGTCAACAGAATACGTAGTTGTAGTAGTCGTTGCCGTTGAAGCGCAAAATTCGAAATTTTGAACTTTGTTGCGCTACAGAGTTTCAAAAACTACTACAACTACTTTATTCTGTTCCAGACCTAAGATTTGCTATTCCTTTCAATCGTAGTAAAGTTGCTGAAACCACAACCCATATGCATAAATGTAGGTATATGCAAACAAAATAAATTAATTATAATGATACCAACTTGACTTGTTTGCGATTTTTGATTTTATAAACTGCTAAAATTGGATATTTATGTGAAAAAATGGCCACCATATTTTTTCATGTGTGCAGCTAACTTTGATGTTTTATATGAAAATATTTTAAAGCTGCCCAAAATTATGAAAAATGTGCAGGTATACAAAATGCACGTAAACAAGGATTTTGAAGAATAATTACAGACAATATGTGTTTTGGGCAGCTAAGTTGAATTTTTTGTATGAAAATAATTTTAAAATGCCAAAAATGTTGGGCCATTATCTTAAATGTGCAGGTAAAGAAAGTGCACTTAAAAAAGGAATTTGTTTGGGATTATAAAGAATAATGCCAAAAATTATCAATTTTGTGCAGTTAAGTCAAAAGTGCATGTAAATAAAAGGCAGCTAAGTCAAAACTACTGTAAAATGAAAAAGCACTTATGTCAACTTAAGCCATTATTATTTATACAATACAGATATATATGGGGGATTTCATGTCAGTCAAGTGACTTAATTTTTAAATCGATGTCTTTTGATTTGGATGAAATTTGCACCAATGTTAGTCTTATTGGAGAGTAGCTTAGACACAAATTTTCAACAACATCGGTCAAAATATCGGTTCCAAGTAGCTTCGATAGCTGTTTTTTTTACTTGACATGAAATCCCCCAATGTATACATAATTTTTTTAAAAAAAGCATACAAAATTAAACAAAAACAATTTAGTAACTATTTTAATTTAAATACAAACACTTAACAAAAATAGAAAAATTCAATAGTTTAGGTGTTATTACATATTAATTATAAAATATAACTAAAAACCTACGTCTTTTGTCACATAAATTTGATATTTTTAGATACAGAATTGACTAACTCTGTGCCATCAGGTGAAGCTAAAAAGTTTTGAAAACTCTTCATCAAAATTTCTCTCACAAAAACCATTGCATAAAGGTATTAACAAAAACCAAATAACCAGGCCTATCACAGAAATCAATTTCGATCGAAAGTGGAAGTGATTTCGTATCTTGCTTTACATAAAACGAAATCACTTTCGATCGGAATTGATTTCTGTGACATGACTGAATATCAGTTTTTTTAAGCTTTGTAGGTTGCTTTCTGGACATTTTTCAAGAAATAAAAGAAACACAATTTTTTCATGTGGTATATTTTTTGTGAGCTTGTTAACTTTTCGAAGTCAGCAATAATCGTTATATAAATTATCGTTATCAATGTCATTTGAAGTCCCTAGTACTTACGGAAGCTTTGACAACTCATTTCAAGTCAAAAGAAATTTTTTAAAGTTTAGACATGAAACTTTTTTTAAGTCTGATTCATTTCCAAAATCATGAAGTTAGGCTAAGGAACTAATTGCTATTTTTAAAAAATCGTTAGCCTTAAAGTAAAACGAACTTGTTCTTCAGAAGAGAAGATTTCCAGTATTAAAGCCACTTTGCTTCAAAAAAAAACTTTCGTTTTTCGTCTTTGAATGTTGTTTATTATATGATTAGTATTATTATTTAATTAAGCTTCAGGTCTCTTTTTTTTTAATCCAATTTTTCGGCACTGCGTTGTGTGCCTTCTTCAGGGTTTTTTTCTTGAATTTTTGAAAAATTTTTAACAAATTAAATAAATTTACAAAATGTCATATAAAAATTTTCAATTTAATACAAAAAAGGTTTTTCAATTCAAAGCTAATCTATTACAGTATAAGTAAATTTTTAACTTCCGTTTCCATTTTTATAAATTAAATGCCTAAAATTTTGTGCTAAACTTTCAGTATCTGACTTAAAATTAATTCGCGATATTTATAAATTGCAACATTTCTAACATAAATCTACCTTTATAATTATTCTCCCTATTTAAAACTGTTGTATTTTCAAAATCAGGATAATGGTTTAGATTAGCACAATGAGATGATAAAGCTGTTTTTTGTGATGAAATATTTCTATATTTTTGATCAGGGGCCAGAAAGCCATTAAATATCTAATTATTTCAGTCAGTACTGAACGAATTGGAATTATTTTTTCTTTATTGTAAAGCATTCATTTGAGTTTCACAATACTGAAAAAATAATTTCGATTCGTTCAGTATTGACTGAAATAAAATTGCTTTCGAATCGAGAAAGTACTCGATCACGAATGCCAGAATTAGGCCCCTGATTTATGTCCTGCTAACCTAGTTTTCAGTTTATTCTTCTTTGTACCAACATACACTTTACCGCATTGTTCATTACCATTTCCCCTACAAGGTATTTTATAAACTACATTCGACATTTCCAACTTATTCATTTTGTCTTTCATATCAGTGAATAATCTACCTATTGTATTATTAGATTTATGCGCAATTTTATACCTTTCCGTATCATAAATTTTGGATTTTTCTAACCTCCCCGAAAATTTTGGTACATAAGTTAGCGATTTATAAATTTTCGGCTCCGTATTACCGTTCGAGTTATCTATTCTATGGTTATTATATTGTAGTAATAAGTTAGATATAATTTCCTTTGGAAAACTATTTTCTCTTAATGCTCTAAAAATGTTCTCCTTATTATTCCTATCCTATGGAAACAAGAATCACTTATTTTCAATACCCTATCTATAAAATTTCTAGCCGTGTAAATGATGAAACAGAACTGGGGCTGAACGATGTTTTTCATACAGTTTGACATAAAATTATGCCAGAGAATGCGGTCGAGAAATAAAATCAATTTTATTTTGAGGACGTTTTTTCTAATACTCTCACATATAGACACTTATTCTCTTAACAATGCTGCCATACTTTCATTCAATTTCATACATTTTGTAAACACAGAAAAATAAGAACAAAAGAAAAAGAAAGAAATGAGAGAGAATTTGAAGTTACTGCCGACGTTTTAATTATGGGCCTTAGAATTTTTGCTTGAAGTTGAAGACTCAATTCTGTTTCATCATTTAATTATAATCCTTTTAGCATGATTTGAAAAATAGTTAATTATTCTACCAGACGATGATGGTTTTTGATACCAATCAATTAATAAACTTTTTCCCTTTCTTATTATCAAAGTGTCTAAATAAGACAATTTAGATTCAAACTCAAAACTCAAAAGGAATTAAATGTATCTAAAATTTTTGCTATTTCTGATTCCTTAATTACGCAAAATAAATCATCCACATATTTTGTCAAAATTTTAGGTTTAATCTTTCTATTAAACTCTCCATAACAATATCTGCTACAATTGGAGATGCTGGTGATCCCATAGGAAGTCCTCTTAGTTGAGCATATACATTACTGTCCAATTGAAAATATCTATTATCAATTATACAAAATTTTAGTGTTCTTCTATCTTATACCATTCTTCCTCTATTATATCTATAGCAAGATCTATAGGTACACTTGGAAATAATGAAACTACATCAAGAGATATTAATATCTCATCATCATTTAACTTAATATGCTTAATTTTAATTTTATGGAACCCCATATAATCTAGGTGGAATTGCTATAATTGTTTTAAGTTTATTCTTTTCCATAACTGTTATTATAATCCTTCTTAAAAGTTCCTGAACAAAGTCATTATTTAGGGGGGGGTGCTTTAAAACCATGGGAGATAAGGCCATGATGGCTTTATTGCTCAATTGAATGGGAGATAAAGCCATAATGGCCTTATTGCCCAATCATTGAGAGGTAAGGTCATATTTAAAATTTTGCGAAATGAGATTTAGCCATATTTTTTTTTCACAAATGTGAGATAAAGTCATATTTTTCCAGAATATTGTTACTTTACTTAAGTGTTTCCGGGAAAAGTCATTTTTTATTCTTGTGACACACGCAGGAAAACTTTATTCAGCGAAGCCACCTGCCGTGTCCTACTGGAGGAGAAAACCCGTAAGCGCGGCCGCAGGCCGCCACGCAGAAAAACTTTAGTATGCGAAGCCAGATTTCAATACTTAACTTTTGTGTCTCCGGGAAGACTCTTAATTATAAAAATTAGAAAACTATTAATCAATGTAAAATGCAAAAGTTCTTCAAAACTGAAATGAGAGATAAAGCCATTTTCTAATATCGCTAATGTGAGCTAAGGCCACGATGGCTTTATCTCCCATTCAAATGAACAAAAAAAATAAAAGACTTTATCTCCCTTTTGAATGAGAGATAAAGCCATCATGGCCTTATCTCCCATGGTATTAAAGCACCCCCTCATTATTTACCCTTTGTAATCTATTAGAAGAATCTTTATCTGCATTCAAAATAAGAATATTCCTATTAAGTCTTAAAAACTTTTCTGTTTCTTTTACTTTGTCGAAAACAAATTTATCCCTATTAGTCAATCTCATTTTATTCATGTAGCTATCTATACTTGTTGTTAGTTTTGTCATAGCTATTTCCTGATCTTCCTTATATTTCAGTGTTTGAACCAAATCTTTCCCTTTCGTTATAACTTTTATGGCCATTTTCGCAATGTATCGACAAACTGTCTGTTACCTAATGTCAACATAAATTTATTATAGCGATAAACTGTCCGTTAACGATTTTGGGTTTCTCAATATACCGACAAAAAACATTGGTTTGAGTTGGCAACACCACTCAAAATACATGTAAAAGATGGGAGTCAGCTGATTAAATTTATCTGTACGTCAAATAAAAGTAAAATAAATAATTGGCAGATGAGTGCCGGTTAGCATTGCGACAAAAAAGAAGCAAATGAGACATTGAGAAAACCAAATTTCTTTAATGTGCAGTTTTTCGTTGGGAAAAAAGATAATCGCCTATTGAGAAAATGGCCATTAAAATTGGAAAATGTTTTCTTTCTGTTGGTAAAATGTGTTTTTTTATTATATTTGTCTTTACAAAGTGTAGTTCTACAATTGTACATAAGTCACTTTACTAAAGAATCTTGACAAAATATATTTTTATTCTTGATTCTTGACGAGCACTGAAAATTCTTGTAAATCAAGATCGTCTGGCAAGCCTATCACAGTTATGTGAAATGCATCTTTTGTAATATTTTCTAATTTAGTATCTAAAATATTTAAAAACGAGTATAAGTTTTTTAGTCTTGTTTGTTAATTTTTTAAATTTAAGATTGCTATAATTGCTGTTTCAAAATTGTCCTTCTCGAAATAAATTCCATGAATTTAAGAATATATATCGATTTATTTTTGAAAAATCTTTAAAATTCTTATCTCTATTTCCAAGTATTAAAATAAACTACTGGAAATAATCTTAAGTTAGACCATTTAACTAACAATCAATGATTAAGAAACAGTAAAATTATTTTTTTGTAAAGGGTGGTCCTTTGGTGGTCAAGTTTTTTGCCCAACTTAATTTGGAATTTCTTTGTTTTAGTGTTTAACAAATTCAACCATGGAGATGTACACAATTGAGCAGCGCGTTAAGATTGGTGAAGCATTTTACGAAAATGGGCGTTAAAATCAAAATAAATTTCGTGCACTCCGTAATTTTTTTGGTCAGCATAATCGACCAAATATGTCCATAATCGAGAGAATTGCGTGTACTTATTCGAAAATGAGGTCGGCGAAGCAATTACCGTGAATGGTGTTCGCTATCGCGATATCATAACGCACTAACTGTGGCCAGAAATTGAGAATATGGGCCTGGACGATATGTGGTTCCAACAGGATGGTGCCACTCAGCCAACGAAACAAGGCTCTTTTGCGCGAGAAATTCAATGGCCGTGTTATCTCACGTCGTGGCGATGATAATTGATCACCACGTTCATGTGATTTGACCACGTTTCTTTCTTTGTGAATATTTAAAAGAGAAAGTGTACATTAATAAGCCTAAAGCAATGCAAGAACTAAAAGATGACATAAATTGGCACATTAACAACATTGAACCTCAATTATGTCTCAGAGTCATTGAAACTAGAGGTATGCCACCGAAGCCGTAGCGTGCATTTGGCCGACATTTTGTTTCACGCATAATTGACGAGGTTGTATGAAAATAAAAAATATTAAGTTTATTTTCTGAGAACTTTTTGTTTTATTTACAATTAACATCGTTCGTTTGGTTGGACCACCGTTTACATAAAAATGTTAAAAATTTAAAAAACCTGATTTGCAAGTTTATCAGGAATAAAATATTTATACGTATTAATATTTTAGAAAAAAAGTAGCCATAATAAAAAAAATTATTCGCATCTCCACATTGAAAAAAAAAAATTACAAATTTTGGTTAGAAATATCCCAAAATGGCAAAATTGATAATTCTGCAACAAAAGATTACAAAAATTGGTGCAAAATGCACCGATTGTTATTTGAGTTTGCACAAACTCGTTTTTGTATAAGCAGAAATTACACTGCCAAATGTTGAAAAGATCGGTCCATAATTTACCATAGGCCCCATCTAAAGCCTACTCTCGGAAAACATTTTGGTACGACGAAAACGATTACGAATACACTATTGTAGTAAATTTTTGTTTCTTAATATTTTATATAGGTCCAATATAAAACCTTCTGAAAATCACTTTAATACGCCTGCAACCAATTTAGTTTTATAAACCCAGGAACAAATCATAAATGTTTCTGATGATTGCCCTTGTTTTATATTTAGCCCACTCCTAAAATATTCCTTCTCATGGTGGAGGGTTTCAAAGATTTGGCACAGCCGAATATAGCCCTTTTACTTGTTTTGTTTAAAAAATCATGGTTTTGCTCCAATTTAATATATTCTCTTAATTACTTCTTTTCGGCATCGGTTGGCTGATCGGTAATTTGGAAAAAATATTTTCGTATTTAAGGTAAAGCAATGGATTTCAGCAGATCATTTGGAAAATTTCTTTCCTTCAGATATTCTACTTTTAATTCAGTATGTTATTGTACTCTAGAGAAAAAAATAATCTTTCTGCATTTTCTGACACACACCACCGTACTCAGTTTTGCGATTTTCCCCCAAATAAGGGGAATTTTTTTGGTAATTGCGGAAAAAAAGTTTCTTTAAAGTCCTCCGGGAATTTTGTTTTTGTGAAAAGGCACTTATCCGATTGGGATTTCTGGAGAGAGTAGCGGAGTTCAGTATTAGGCTTGCAAAAGTGCAAATGCAAAAAAACGTAGCTCTTTTGTTAAATCCAACAACAAAATACACAGAGTTTCCGTTAAAATGTTACGATATTTTGCATGCCTAATACTGAACTCCGCTAATATAAGTATTATTATAAATGCCATTTGTGCAATGGCAAGACAGATTTGGTCAAGATGTGTTTTTTTTTTAATTCCCTAAGCTAATCCCCGCGAAGCTCTACGCTTGTCTGCAGGAAATAAACCAGAGTCTCTGGCGGGACTTGAACCCGCAACCCCAGCGCTGATAGACTACCTTACTACCAGCTAGCCTACCGGGGTACTCATTTAATTATTTCTTGCTTGTTCGAAACCAAGGCGAATTAACTACAGGTGGAGTCGAAACGGCATCTGATTTTGGCAGTTCGAGCTTATTTGTTTTGATTTGTTAGTTGACAATTCGAGCTATAAGCACTAACAATGCTATGCAAAAAACCCTATGTTGTTTCTGTTGTTTTTGGATTGTTGTAGTTCCGACACCACCTGTAGTTGAAGCAATGAATCGTTTTTTCGCTACTCATACTGACTCATGAAATTGTAATTATAAGTGCGTAGACATCATTTAAATAAAACTACTCTGATTCACTCATACTCACAAAAGAAATTAATATGAGTGCGACGTCGACATTATACGCATACTCATAAATGACCTCAGGAAAATACTTACAATACTCACAATGATTCAACTCATTCAGCTCATCCATTTACCGTTTTAACACAACAGATCAAACACACAACTTATCAGCGCTGACAGATAAATTTGCCAAAAAAATCGTCCACTTCATACATGTAACTTTAGTAAACTGTAATTGCCAAATCTTCAATTTGCAATTTCGGGGACAAATCTGGCAGCCTCGCATTTTGCTTGCCTATCCCTGCAAATAATAGAACTAGTCCAAACACGCGTGTAAAGTGTAGCCCATAAGGGACTAGGACTAGTCCAAAAGTAACCCAAACGTATGGAAAAAACATGGTCCATTTAACATTACGATGTCCTAGTGGTCCAATATTAATTGCAGGGATACACATTGAGTTAAGTAGATTCTTCCTTGCAAATAATGTTGGACCACCTGATACATTTTGATAAAATGGACTTCTTCATGGACTGGTCCGATGTAATGCAAGCATGGACCATGTCATTGTTAAAAAGTGTTTGTAGTGAGACGACATATCTTCGTTTTTTAACGACATGTTTTCGAAGTTAAAACTAATCCTCTTGTGTATACAATGGAGTAGTTTTAAGACTACTCCTTCATCGCTGTTGTAATCAAGCTAAAGCATAAAAGGTTCTTAGTAACATGTTCGTACATTCCTCCATCATCCCCGCAGTCTCTTTACAATCAACACGCTGAGGCTATTAAACATATTGCTCAATTTTCTAATGAATTGGATACCCTTATAGTTATGGGTGACTTTAATTTACCTTCATTATCTTGGAAATTTGTCCCAGAGGATAAATATTACGTTCCGATTAAACTTAGTGACAGTTCAAAGGATTTTATCAACATGTTACAAGACATGGGTCTTTTTCAAATAAACGGAGTAATAAATGATTTTTCGAAAATTCTTGATTTAATTTTGGTAACTGATAAAGATGACTGTAATGTTAATCGCACAATCCCTGTAACTACTCCTGAAGATCGATTTCATCCTGCTATTGAGTTAATCATAAACCTCCCATTGGAACACAATTATATACTGCCTACCATACACGAAAAAGTTTTTGCATTTAAACAAACAAACTACAATGCACTAAATGAATTAATCGTAAATGTAGACTGGAATAGCATTTTGGCATTTCCTTCTAAAAATACACATATTGATCACATATTTAAGGTGCTTTACAATAAACTTTTTAATTTTATGGATTTATGTATTCCAAAATATAGAATGAAATCTGAATCTGGCCCGCCTTGGAATAATGGGCAATTATCTCGCGCTAAAAATAATAAAAATAAATGCTACAAAAAATTCAAACGTTCTGGATCTTCTGTTGATTATTCAAGATATGCTGTAAGTCGAGCTGAATATACAAGAACAAATAAGTTATGCTATGCACTTTACTTGAATAAAATCCAAAATAATATAAAATATGATCCGAAATCATTCTACAATTTTATAAATTCAAAAAAAAGAACAACTGGTTATCCTACAGTGATGAAATTTAATCAAAATGAATCATGTGATGCAACCTGCATAAGTGATTTGTTCGCTGATTTTTTTTCTACCACTTATTCAGATGCTCCCTATGATAAAAATGGTAATTATCCGTTTTCGATAGCAGAAAATCCAGCTATATCAATTTCGTTTTTTGATACCCAAACTGTCGCAAATGGTCTAAAAAAGCTAAAATTCTCTTACAAATATGGTCCTGATAAGATCCCGAGTAATATTTTGATTATGTGTGCTGAAGCCTTATCTATCCCTTTAACGATATTGTTCAATACGTCAATTAAATTTGGGTATTTTCCGAAAATTTGGAAGGAATCGTTTATTGTTCCTTTGTTTAAGTCTGGCACTAGATCTGATATTAAAAATTACCGTGGTATTGCAAAGCTTAGTATCATACCTAAATTTTTTGAAAAATTAATAACGGAAAATTTATATTACCAAATCTCAAACATAATATCTCCATATCAACACGGATTTAAAAAAGGTTGCTCTACCACTACAAACCTTCTTCAGCTCACAGTTGCTATCAATCGTGGTTTTTTCGCAGGGAATCAAACAGATGTTATCTACACCGATTTCAGCAAAGCTTTTGACAAAGTCAATCATGCTCTTTTGGTTAAGAAGCTTCAAATAATGGGATTTACTGATCTTACCTTAAAGTGGATTTACTCTTATTTATCGAATAGGGTCCAAACTGTCCTTTTTAATAAAACGTTTTCAAGAAAAATAAATGTGCCATCAGGTGTACCCCAAGGCAGCCACCTTGGACCTGTATTATTCTTGCTTTTTATAAACGATTTACCTGGAGTTATAAAGTTTTCAAATGTTCTGATGTATGCTGACGATGTTAAGATATTTTTAACTTACAACCATGTGTTAGATCACCAACGTCTACAAGATGATCTAAGTTGTTTTTATGAATGGTGTAAAGCAAACTTAATGGAGCTTAATTTAAAGAAGTGTAAACTAATGCGTTTTTCAAGAAATAATCCAGCTATAGTATATTACTTCCTAGGTGGTATTCAAGTTGATGCAGTTGAAAATTTCCTTGACCTTGGAATACTACTTGACCCTAAACTTAGCTTTAATTCGCATATTACGTTTATGATAAATAAAGCTAGAGGAACACTTGGATACATAAAACGCTGGGCAAGAGAGTTCGATGATCCGTATATTACAAAAACCTTATATATGGCACTTGTAAGGCCGATTCTTGAATATGGATCGATTATATGGGACCCCATTTACCAAACTTATTCAAATTTAATTGAATCTGTACAGAAACAATTTCTGCTCTTCTGTCTTCGCGGTTTACATTTTAACCCACTAATGTTGCCCTCATACTCATCTCGACTGGCTCTGATAAAGCTCCCTACTTTAAAAAGTCGTAGAACAATGCTGAATGTATCGTTTATTCTGAACATTATTAATGGTGATATCTGCGCTGGATTTTTAATTAATGAGATTTCATTTAATATTCCTCAACGACCATCTCGAAATTTCATACCATTATCCATTAAATTCTTTAGAGCTAATTATGGTGATGCTGACCCTCTTAGAAGAATGTGTAACACTTTCAATCAATTATATAGATTTATTGATTATTCGTTGGATCCAAAGTTAATAAGTAGATTAATAATTGCTTTTCTTAATTGATCATAAAATTTGTGTAATGTAATCAAATGTTAGTTATAGTCTATTTTATTTAAGTGTAATTTTTAATGTCTAAAATGTCTGTAAGGATTAATCCATAGACAATAAATAAATAAATAAATAAATAAATAAATCCAAAGCTGGGTTGTATGGTCCTGCCCTAGGACATCGTAATGTTACATATACCATGTTTTTTCCATACGTTTGGGTTACTTTTGGACTAGTCCTAGTCCCTTATGGGCTACACTTTACACGAGTGTTTGAACTAGTCCTATTATTTGCAGTGTTAATCAACCACTACAAATGTTGCTAACCCTGCGGCCATACGATCAAGTTTTTCTTGATAGTATTTTACGTAGGCTGCATTTAATTTTTGGGCAATTTCTTTCAAGATGTCATCAAGAAAACAATTTATAAATACAAACGAAACATTTGCTCATTAACCTTGAAGTCAGCTGTTTTCTTGAATGTAAATTGAAACACTCACTGGAAAGAGAATTTTAAAGGCAAGTTCGTTGCAATTTTTAAAAGTATGAGTGTTTGGTAAAAAAGTGTGAGTGTATTAAAACTTGATATGCAAAACTTGATCGTGTAACCCTCAAGTAAGTATTAGTACGATAAGTAAAATAAAACTTCTGAGTGAATATGAGCTTGAATCACATTGGAATAAGTATGAGTGCGTATAAGCTTATACAATGCAAATAATAGGACTAGTCCAAACGCGCGTGTAAAATGTATTCCACAAAGGACTAGGACTAGTCCAAAAGTAACCCAAACGTATGGAAAAACATGGTCTATTTAACATTACGATGTCCTAGGGCAGGACCATATAACCCAGCTTTGGATTACAAAGGAGTAGTCTTAAAAAAGTCATGATTTAGCTCTACTCACTTTTTCACTTATCATTGCTGATCTCTGATGCACATGTTCTGTAACGTCCCGTGAAATGTAAGAAATAAAACCAAAATGCCATAAATTTAAACAAACAACTGTTTTTCTCACTTATATTTGTCACGTAAGGAAATAACTCGTCAATTTACAGAAAAACTGTGTTTGTAAAATTTTTGTGAGAAAGTTCCCGCTTTGAACTTTCAAATAAACTCACGAATAAAAACGTGTGAGAAACAATTTGAACGCTAAAAAATAAATTAAAAATGCAAAATGCAATAAATAATAACACGGAAGAGGTAAGTATTTTGTTCTTTTCAGATTTTCCATTGTTTAATTATTTTGCTTAAATATTTTTGAAAAATATATGAACATATGCGAAGCTTTTTTGTAAACGACATGCATTAAAGATGCATTTTACATTATTTGGTATAGCCGACGCACAGTGGGAAATTTTACGAGAAGGCGGTCAAAATTCCATAACTTTTGACTGGATCGGTATTTTTTATGCGATTTTTTTTGTTCGATAGGTGCGATGTTAGGCTTTCATTTGCGCTATAAAACGTAAAATTCGACTGATAGGAGCAAAAGTTATGGGGAGTTCAAAATGCATTTTCATTTTTTTGTTAAGTTTCGGTGTAAAAGTTGAATATTTCAAATATGATTTTTTTATAATATATCATTATTTCTCTTGTATTTTACAACTGATACTTATTTTTTATTGTCGAACTTAGATCCTGTCAGAAAATGCCAATATTTGGCCCCTGTAAATTTTTTAGTCCCAATATTCACAGGGGCCAAATGTTGGCTTTTTTGGGACGAGACGAGTTGTTATAAGGATAAAACTGAAAAGGAATATTTTGAAAAATGCTCAAATAGCATTCTTGGCTATCGATAACATTTTAGGTAATTCAACTTTTATTTTTGGTTTGAGATGTATGTGTATTTTATTTTTATATATTAATACAAATATATACTTAAATTAAAAACAAATTATATGGTACAGCTTGATGAAGACTTTGTTTCGGTTAATGCTTGTGCAACTTTTCCATCGATCATTGTAAGGAACATTTGAAAATTAATTTCAATGCATTGGTCATCAAATTTAAATATTGTCGGTTGAAGTTCTTTAATTTGATCTTTTATTTTTCGAACTTCTTCAGTTATGACATCTTTAGTTTCCTTTTTGTAAACAAACTTTATTGGTCTGCAATACTTTGTTGAAGAGGGAATTTCATTTTTCCATACATCCATTTCTGTAACTCTACTGGTTGACGGCTCTAAGCCAATATAAGTTTTTCTTAAACGTAATGGAACTAAAGATACCATGAATAAGTTACCATCAGATGAATTTTCTGAATTACATTGCTTGTATTGTTTCTGACCAGAGCTTCCATCACATCCCCATTTAGAAAATAAAGTGATGCTGCAATTTTTAAGTTTTTTTAAACAGTCAGCATCAAGTGTATTTAATAATCGTTCTGCAGTGTGTTCGAGAAGAGCCTGCAATTTTACTTCTGCTGAACTTGAAGTTACACTAATAGCCGTTTGTGAAGGTAAGCACTCTTTTTTGACAGAAACTAAATCTCGATATGCTAGAAAGATTCCACCATTTTTTTTTAATTGGTTCGCTTTTGCAGTTCTGAATACTGATTTTTTGTCAGTTTTAAATCCAAAAATAGTGCAAATGCTTCTTCTGGAGTAAATTTCATTTCTTCAGTTGGTGTAGGCATACTTTTTAAAATCCTCTTTGTCCGTTTAGGGCTCGCTTCCACTATTTTTTTCAATTATTGCAATTTTTGTTTTCTTATTTTGCGTTGGTTGAATTTGATGCAGAAATGAATCCTTTATCATAATTTTCACGTAAAATATAACTGCGTGCTAGTTTTTTTTACCATATACCTGCTCTTCCATTTTTTAAATTAAGTTGCAATTTTCAGGTAATTAAACTATGTAGTTTATGTTGCGGCTATTTACTAATGTTTTACCTTTTAATTTATGTCGCCTATTCGTTTTGCAGCATCCGTTCACCCACAATAAGTTCATAACAATGGCAATATCTTTACCTTCTCCAAATTAATTGATAACCTGACGTGCTAGATAATTTATGTCGCCTGAACTGCTTTATTTGTCGAAAATTGTTTAAGATTCACCTTCTTTAATTTCAGTAATGTTTCCTTGCAGGACTTATTTTTGGAACCGAATATCTTACCTTGGGTCACAGAAATTGCTGTAGTTCGCAAGGCCGTATCCAGATGTGTGTACAATGGGGTATAGAAATGTAGGTTAGATTGTGGACTACAAGAAAGTATAGATTTTTTTTTGACGCTCAGGACTTATGCTCTATAAAGTAGGAAATTTCCGGGAAATTTTGACATAAAAAAAAAAAAAAAAATTAAAGAGTTCTAGAGGTCGCAGAGTTTAATGCTTTTAACCACGTATAGCTAATAAAATAAACTAATACACAAAACTTATTCTGTCAAAAAATCTTAAAAAACAAAAAAGTTATGAGCATTTCAACTTCAAAAATTGACTCAGAAATTCAAAACTATAACCAAATATTGAGAAAGTCCATTTCGGACCACCCTGTTCTCAATGAAATAGTTGAAATAGGGTTAAAATTTTTTGGCTCCCGAGGTTCACTAGTATTTACTTTCACATGAATAAAAAAATTTTAAAATCGGAGAACATAAAAAAAAATAATTTTGGCCGCCTTCTCAAAATATGAACCAGTGTGCGACGGTTGTATTTCGCCGCCATCGTGAAAAATTCTAACATTTTAGTAGATCATATATTTCAACTTGAAATATGGTTAAAACAATAGAGGATAAAGGTCAATGAGCAAAAATGCGTTCATATAAAATTCACCTTGCGTCTATTAAAATCAATAATCAAATAATACCTCAAAATTCGCATGTTAAATATCTCGGTATACATTAAGATCGCCGATTAACGTGGAAAAGCCAAATTCAAAGGCGCCAAAATAAACTTTTTCAAATAATCACAGCTGCCGCTTGGTATGATAAAAACCCAAATATTTATTCACAAGGATCTCAATGTTCCATTAGTTAAAACTATGATTACCAAATATGCAGAATAATACTTAAAAAGGCTCGAATTGCATTCGAACCCACTAGCTCGAAATATTTTACATGATAGCGGCCACACTCGCTTAAGAAGAAGACACTGCAGCACTTACCCAATTAGATGAGCGATGAACAAAAATATTTTAGTAAACTGAATCGGTTATTTCAGAAACCCGTTAAGTGCGCCTTTTTTAAACGTGAGTCAACGGGTTTCTAAAATAAACGATTAAATTTTGGTTGCAGTCAACGATATGTATGACTGGCGTTCTCAACGTCTGCAATTTCACATCGGCTTCAAGTGGAATATTAAGACATATATAACGTAACGACGTAATCTCTTTTGATTTTTTTAGCCATGGTTACAGACACACTTTTTTCTTACTTTTCGAGAAACGATGCACTATTTTTAAGTTATTAGAAGCTCTTCTAAAAATAAAAAAAACTTTAAAAATAATTCAATTTGCTGTGACAAATTAATTCCATCTTCTCAAATGCTAATTTTTTTTAATACAAACAACATGTAAAACGAAATTGCATTGGCGGATGAATCAGAAGAATTTGATTCTGAAGTTTTTAAAAGATTAACATTGATGCATAAAATTTTTTTCTTGTGCGTTTTGTGTTACTCGTTTTTATGTATGTGTAAAGTACATTTGTATGTAGATATTTAATTTAAATTCAAATTCAAATTCATTAAAACTCAAATTCAAAATATTAATAATACTACACGAATTGATTTAATTAAATGAATAAATGTATGCATGTTTTTCTTTTGACATAATATTATTTTATTTTTAGAATCTGTGGGAATTTTTGGGGATAAGAAAGAAACTATTTTGGGATTAGGTATAAGATAAAACCGGGAACCCTGACACACACACACACATAAACTTAGTTTCCCTCCCAACAATTTTTTAGCGGCTAAAATTAAGATGAGCAAAATAAAATTGGTTACGTGTGATTTTCTTCAAATGATTTCGTTATTTTTCAGTTTTTTATGCACTGAAACACAATTTTTAAGCATACGAGAAGGAATTTCGAAATGCCGAGAATAATTATTGTTGTTTATTTTTTTGGAGTATGACAAAAATTATCTTTTTATTTATTTATTTGAAAAAAAAAGATTTTGTAAATATTATTAAATTCCAAAACTTTTTATACCACTTTGCTTCACTAAATTTTTTTTTAACTAGAAATTTTTTTTGAACTAGAAAGATTTTTGGTGAAATCAAAAAAAAAAAAAAAAGTTGCAAGTATGTAACTAGAAATTTTTCATAAGTCAACAATTTAGGACTTTTCAAACAATACCGTTACAAACAGTGTTGTTTTAAATTAAAAGCATAAAAGGCTAAATACTGGAAAAAGGACTAAGAAAGATGTTGCTAAACCAACACCATATTGTTATCAAACCAAAAATTCATTTTTTTCTGTGAAAAAATTTAAAATTAGATTTTATTTATATTTATATTTTTTTAACAATAACAAATATACATAAGATCGTTCATATATGAAGCTGCACAATCACAAGAAAAATTGCTTACAAGCACTTTCATTTAGTTTAGATAATGCCTGTATATTAATCTCTCATTGCAAAACACATACATACTTCCAAAAACAATTGGTTTGCTTTACAACATATCGAAGAATAGAACAACACTACACTAGAGCAATGCTGCACAAAAACAAAGCTGTATTAGAACAAAGATGAAGTAGAACATTAAAACAGAAAATGAGCATTCAAAGCATGTTTGAATGTGTTGATAATGGACATAGACCAAAGAGCAAATTGCATAGGGCGAAAAATTTGCGTTTCTTTATGAATATGAAAAAGCTTAAAAAAGTTTATAGTAACTATTAATTTTTAATTGCAAAAATGTTCAATTGTGATACATTAGCAATAACAAACTGTGATATTAAATTACTTTTTTATTTTTATTTTTTAATTAATTTTAAACAACTTCGTGTTTTATGTTGTAAAACTTGTGTGTTTTTTTATTATAAAATGTAAATTTAACAAAGATTTAATATTTAATAAACTAAAAATCCAATATGAAGTTGGAAAATACCAACGAAACGTAGGATGAAAATATAAATAAATAATCTTTTATTCATTGTTGCCCTACTGTCTAAAGCACAACCAAAGTCGAACAACAGTAAGATTACTAATAATTTAAATTGATTCGAAAACTTACACGTGTTCCTTTCATTGTTCCCAATAATCTGCAGTTAATGCTACATCCTTAACAAAATGTATAGTTAGGGCCATATACGACTTTTTCAAATAATTCTCGGTCCACAAGTCAGATGTTAAGCCGTATCCAATGTCAAAAATTGCAGAAATTTCACTTTTTATTTAATGAATTTTTTTTTTGTACATTAACTCGACATTGCGTGAAATTGTTGTTGGATCGGGTAAGAAGGTAGGGATATCAATATTTGTACCAAATTTAGCTCCAAAGAAAAACACTCTGCGGTTTCTATCAATCCAGAGTCACTGACAATTTTAAAAGGTCTATCTATAACTTATGACCACCCATTTTGTGAATATATCCACGGCTTTTTTTTGTAGCATTGTCTCCGATAATTTTTGGTGTTACCGAAACGTTTTCTAACTCGGCGTTAACGTAGCGCTTATGCTTCACCAAGTTTGAGGTGGACAGTTATTTATATTTATAAATGTTTGTACATTTACAATTTGCATTAAAACACATAGCCAGGTATTTCCACAGCACGACCATACTTTGAATACTTTGAAAAACTTTCCAAACTTCGCCGCGTCCTCGCTTTGAGATCACTGTGTGGTCACCAGACAGTTGCGCATTAGTTTAATGTAAAGTTTAATGTATCACTTGTTAGAAACTGATTCTGCAGCTCTGCAGCAAATGTTGGCAATTATTGCGTCAGTTAATTTTCTTACTTGTATAATCACGCCCAAATTTTGTCGGATGTAGTGTATTAATAACCAAGATGCATATCAATTAATTTTTTTGCCACTTCATCTCAAATTAAAACTCCCATACCTGGTTTAATTTAATGGTATCAACCAATGTGAATGGCAAACTTTATTCAAGAGGAAGAAAAAATAAATAAGAGCCAAGAGTTAAGTAAATAATTACAACTAGGCAGTTAGGAGACTTTTTCTTCAATATATTTTTAGTCTGTATTGACAATTTTGTATGGAAGCCCCGTTAAGAAATGGTGATAGCGTGTAGGTTTGTTAGAAACAAATAATGGAGATAAAAATAAAGGGTGTTAGTCATACATTTGACCCGTCTAGGTGTACCCTAGGCGCTTCAGGGGCCAAATTTTAGAATTTCATTAAACCGCCATATTTGTATGGAAGTCCCCCTAAGGGGTGCAGATAAACGGCAAGTATGTTTGGAGAAAATGTAAAGGATGAAAAACTAATGGAGGTGGGTCATAAATGTTCCCCCTTTGTGTGACTCCTAGGCAGTAACGGGAATTTTTCTTCAAAATATATGACATATGTATATTATTAAATTTTTAAACAAAATACGTATCAAATTGTATTTATATAGGGTGTTTTTTTAAGCCCAAAAGAACTTGAAATTGTAAAAAATAACACAAAAAATTAAATTGTAATAAAAATTTTTTTTTTATTCGAAAGATCAATACGTGACATTAACATTTGAAAATGATTTCAGGCATATGGGCACCGCGGCTGTTCTTGACGAAGCGCATTCTGGACGTCCAATTTTGGGCCACTTTTTCGAGCACTGCTGGCCGTATGTCACGAATAACACGAACAATGCTGGCCTCCAAGGCGTCAATTGTTGCTGGTTTATCAGCATAAAGCAGTGACTTCACGTAGCCCCACAGGAAATAATCGAGAGGTGTCAAATCGCACGACCTTGGAGGCCAATTGACAAGTCCATTTCTCGAAATCAACTTATCGCCAAATTTTGATTTCAATAAGTCGATGGTTGCGTTCGCCGTATGGCACTTAGCGCCATCCTGTTGAAACCACATCTCCTCCGGATCAATGTCATCCATATTTTCAAACAAAAAATCATTGATCATGGTGCGGTAACGATCTCCATTGACCGTAACGCGAGCTCCGGCCTCATTTTTGAAGAAATAAGGTCCGATGATGCCACCAGCGTGAAAACCGCACCAAACGGTGCATTTTTCTGGATGTAATGGAGTCTGTAGGGTCTCTTGTGGATTGGTCTCGCTCCATATGCGGCAATTTTGCTTATTAACAAACCCGTTAAGCCAAAAATGCGCCTCATCGCTGAACACAATTTTGCGATTTAAATTTGGATTAAATTTTTATATTTTTCAAAGTAAATTTGGATAACTTCGTAGCGTTGTTCAAGCGTGAGTCTATTCATGATGATTTGTCAGAGTATACTGAAACATTAAAAAAAAATATTTCATCAAAATTTAATTTTTTTTTTTTACTTTTTACAATTTAAAGTTCTTTCTAGCTTAAAAAAACACCCTTTATATACTAGTAATTAAGTCCTGGTGCTCTCCGGGGTCAGACCAAAATAGAATTTAATATACATACGTACATATAGTCATAAAATCATTATCTATCTTTTAACACTTTGTAAAAATATTATAGCATCAAAGCCCAATTATTTCAGCAATTTAAATTTACAGTCCTTCAGATATACAGAACCCTATTTTGTGACAGATCCACTTATCTAGTTCAGCTAATTCTTTGAACGGAGGTTGTATTTATATTGATAACCCAGATGTGTTCACCAAGCTTGGACATTTTTTTCTCCTACTGCTCTTCAGACATAAAGAATTATATTTTATGGCACACCCACTTTTCCAATCACGCCCAGATTTTCTTAGAGGTTTTTTTGCCGTTCTCCAGATATGTGTACATAAATCTATATTTTCTTTGTATGGGAGGTGCGCAGCCCAAAATAAAACAAGTAAGAAAGTATAGTCGGTCAAGCCCGACCATATGATACCCAGCACCAAAGTACTTAAAAACACATCATGCTTATGTGTCCATATAAATATGGATTTCTCTATGTTTAAAAACTTCATTAAAATCGGTTTGAAAGTTTGTGAGAGGCAGAAATTGCCCCCTACATCCCCTTGTGGTCCTATTTTTGAAAAACTGTATAGCTTATGTGTCCATATAGATATGGATCTACCTATGTTTTAAATTTCATTAAAATCGGTTTGATAGTTTCTGAGAGGAAAAAAATTTCCCCGTATCTTCCCTCGTGGTCCTACGATTTGGCCCATTTTCAATAGGCTTGGTCCTTGTGCCAATAAGAACCTATGACCCAAATTTTATCAAGTTATCTCCAAAGTTGCGACCTGTACTTTGCGCACAAGGTTACATGGACAGCCGGACGGACATCGTTAGTTCGACTCAGAAAGTGATTCTGAGTAGATCGGTATACTTTAAGGTGGGTCTAGGACCACTATTTTAAGGCGTTACACACATCAGCACAAATGCATAATACCCTCTCCACTATTGTGGTGTGGGTATAAATATATAGCTTATAACAGGTCCCAGACCATCAGGAATATATGTATGTACTGTAAAAGATTTATAAAGAGCGGTTCAGCGGTTACGGAGATTACTTCCTGCAAACAAACATACATACATTACCTCTTTATTATATAAACATACATATAAGGGTATTCATTTAATCGAGCTTTTGATTAAATCTGTGATTCGCTCGATTAATTTACCGAGGTTTTGGTTTAATCGGTTTTTTTTTTTTAATTAAGTAATTTTATTAAATAAAAATGCATAATTTATTTATTATTTGAAAAAACTTGAATCGAAAAAATTCTTTCACTTATCGTAGATGTTGGAGAAATCGGAAGCAACCCATAATACAGAATATCTTATTTCTCAGTCCTTTTCCTGGATTTCTCTTAATATATAAAATCTTCCATTATGCCATTAGAGTCCTGTTTTAATTTTTTTAAATTTTTAACACTTCTAATTGTTAAAAGATTGTTTGTGCTACTATCGAGAGTTTCTTCTGTTGTCAGGTCACCTTCTCAATCATCCTGGCAAAGCTCAGCATCGAAAATTTTGCAATAAAGTTTATTTTCGAACTCTTTAGTTTCCGATTTGTACTTAAGAATGTATTGTTAGAAGGAAATATATGAGACGAAACAAATAGTTAAAAACTCAAGCAAATATGTAATAATACCACAAAATATTAAAAATTTTGTTACATCGGTTAATCGAATGAAATTAACCGGTTTAATCGTTAATCGAAAATAGCCAATTTAAAACTAACCGATCAGTTAATCGGGTAGTAATTAATCGGTTAACCGTTAACACCCTAATAAATATACAGTTATATTTTTGTTTTTATTGTAGTTTGCTACGATTGTTAACTTTCAAATCATTTTGTTGTTATAGTTTCCTACAAAAAAAAAAAAAAAAAAAACACAATCACAAACTAACACCAAACAACTTATCAAACTTAATAACGGCAAAAAGTTCAACAGTGTACATGAGCTGTTAAAATAGCTAAATATTATTTGTACGTTTTTGCTCACAACTTTTTAACTTATTATTTTTTTGGAATAATATAAAGCCTATGTTCACCTTGAAATCGGATAAGTTGTTGCAGAAATAACCTCCTACAAACAAACAAAAAACATACATTTCCTCTTTATAATATTAGTATAGATTATATAGTTTAGCCGTGCCCGCAGAGTTGCCCGTCCGTAGTTAATTTTTGACTAACTTTAACAGTAAATTAAAATCGGTTGGATCGGAAATTGCTTTTCTGTCTTCTGTTGGTCCTAGGCTGAAAAAAGCCTGTGTGTTTTATTGTATGTAGTAGATCGATTTACATGTGATTCAAATTTCATCAAAATTGGTTAGATATTTTCGGAGAGGGAGTTATTTTCCCTATGTCACCCTTGGTCCTAAAAAAGATTAAAGAGCCTATATTTCCAATTTCATCAAAATCGGTTCAGCTATTTAGCCTATAAAGCCAAGGAAACGCAAAAGCCACTTTTGCATTCAGACAGGGGATGGTCGAGCGGATAGATAGACTGGAGGCGAAATGGAGAGTTCTAACGTTAAAATGGCTTTATTTTTCTTTTAAGTACTGAAACTTAAACGATAATTAATATTTTCTGAGTATAGGAGGTTAAGCTCCGCTGGAACCTATCTTAAGCACTTTAGGGGCACATTATATAGCCTATGTCCGTTAGGAGGTTCCATTCTTCCTACAAACAACCACAAAAAAAAACTTTACCTCTTTATAATATTAGAAAAGATATACTATATATTTATATAAATATTTTAAAACTGGTGCAAATTTCTCCACAAAGTGCTACTCTATCAGAATTGCCAGGTTAGCGGGGTTTCCCCAAATTTAGGGGTTTTTATTTCATTTAGGGGGTACAAATTCTGAAGGGGAAATTTATGGGGCATACATTTATTTTTAGGGTTTTATTAGGGGGTTTTACTATTTGCTTGTCTATACAAAACAATAAATAAGTAGTACTATATTTTACAGCTTGTTTTTGGTAGAGCAAAAATTGCTAGATTCTCGCCATACGCATCCAAATATCGGCAGATTTCACGAGAAAATATCTCAATTACCATCTTTGAATATAATAACTGAAAGTACCATATTTTGCAACTGCTCAAGATTGTCCTCAAGGAAGATAATCTAGTATCAACATTTTAAAATATTTTTTAGTTTCGTGGCTTAATAAACGTAACATTAACAAAGTAAAGCTTTTTGAAAATACATCAAAATAAAGCATTTTAAGGGCGAAGTATTGATTAAATAATACGTAACACAACTTAAATTCAACACCTGAAATGCTCAAACTTTTTAATTCCGATAATATTTTTAAGGAAGTTCGATTTCAATCCTTATAAAAAACCGATTTCTACTAGCTCTACTTTGATTAGATACATAATTTATAAGTGTACTAATGGATGTGTCAGAAGCTTAAAGGCCTAATTCCACTTTTAGAAAATTTTTCAGTTTTGTTTTATTACTATCTAATATTTATAATATAATTATTTTGGTTTTCTATTATTTTAAAATTGTCGATTAAAAAATTTGAAAACCCGGTATGTATAGGTTTAGAGTCTTATTTGTTATTTTTACAGAAGATCTGGCTGGTAATTTTGAAGCATCTAAGATCTTGGAAATCCATTTTACAAGCATCACAAATTTACTCTACTTTTTATTATTTTTGCAGTTAGGTCTTTTACAGTCTTTTTTCAACTGTTTATATTGATTGCAGTTAAATTATTATATAAACTTTTACATTAAGGGGGATTTTTTTTCTAAATACGTTAAATTTGGGGGGAAGAAAAAAATTACCTGGCAACACTGAACTCTACTCTGTTCTGTAGCGGGCAAATCAAAAGCCCAAGTCAATTGCTCCAGAAATTAATGGCAGTTTCCGTACCTATCAACATATTTTTTTGAATTTCCTTTTTTGACTTGGTTCGCTTCAGCTCTGAGCCCTCCCTCCATTGACAATCAGCTGACAATAAACTGCCGATTCTACATTATACTCAGTTTGAGGTATGTTCAGAGGATTCAATGTGATTAATGAAGTGATTTAGTTGTAACCATGTCAGTTTTAAGATGCGATCGGCAAAATCAGGGCGCCGCGTTTTTTTTTCTTCTCTTTTATTACGTCCGTGTGCACACACATTGAAGAGAATTTAACAACATTAATAACAACATATGTAAAATTCATACAACGCATACAATCGCAAAATCTAATAGTAAAAATTCCCGATCGCAGGTTTGAAGTGAATAACAAATCCATTCAATGTATGGGTAATCATCTCGATTTTGATGATCGACTTGCTTAAACGCGTTTAAGAAGTGTGAACATAGCATTACTTTGTCGGTGCTAGTTCTTTAAAGGATATTTTTGTCACCCTTTTTGAGCTTACTTATGCCCAATTTTCAGGATAATATTTAAATCTATATTAAGTTAATTTTTAATACAAACTTAAATCATATTTAAATACAGATTGATATTTTAAGTTTTGCTTATTTAATTAAGATAAAAGTATGGCAGCACTGCTAAATACAAACAAATATCATAAAAAACTGTATTTATTTACAAGGTGGCCTCAAAAAACAGTTGTCTGCTGTTGCTTTGCCTGTTGTTGTTGTATTGGTTTAATATTGAGACCACCTTGCTAAGTTTTTCCAATGGAAACTTAAAATGAATTTAAATGTACCACATCGGTGAATTAAGTTACATTTAAGTGTTTAGTGAAGAAAAGAATTTTGTATTTAAAACGATTTTAAACATAAATGTGTTTTAATATCAATCCTAAAAATTGGGCATTAGTCATATGCCGTTTAAAATTTCTATAATATTTGATCGAATTCGGATCAGGCGGCACTAACGCCATGGCTGATAATGTTAGTTGGCTAAAAACCTGACTTAGCCATATAGAAGCTGATAATGTTGGTAGGCTTAAAATCTTACTTACAACGAAGTTGATTTATTTTACTTAAAGTAAAGTAACATTTCGTTATATGAACATTGTTGTGTACAGCCCCATTAGATATGAAGTGTTTCTTATACAAGATGGGTTGTTTAATATTGTATTTTGTATCCTGTTTTTACGAAGTTAATGCTATAGGCCGCAGAACTTGCAGAAGGTATGTCTTACAGCAAATTCACACGGGGGCTTTTACGACGTCGCTTTTTCGACGTATATTTTTGTTTGGTGGTGAACGGTGTAGAGAAGGAAGAGTGCTAAACAAAAGGACTGGGTTTGTATTTTTCATGTCGTTTTATTTCTCTTTAAACTTCTTCTTTTAACGTTTTATTTGAGTGAGACCTCGATTAGGCCCGACAGCATTCTGGATTATACATTTTTTGTGTGTTTTTTATTTTATAAAAATATATTGTTACGAAAGTAACTTTAGGTAAGAATTAAGGCTCAGTTAGCCGGGAGTACCGGTAACGTTGCAAATCAGCTGATTCATTTTGTTGTATGTAAAGCAGTTAGAACGATTACAGTTAGCAGTAAGATGTTACGTCTTAATCTGTAAAAAATAGATTGGTCTTATTTTTTTACTGTAAGGTTGCTGTTACTCTCGGCTAACTGAGCCTTTAGTTGTAATTATTGGTTAAGAATTAGTTATAATTTTTAGTTATCTTGTATTTATAAGTAATTTTATTAGTTTACATTGTTATTAAAAATTGTTATAATTAAGTACGCTTCAATCCCAATGTGCAGAAAGCCCTCGAAATTACCGTTAAAAAAGCTTCAGTATAAGTCGTGAAATAATGTAAACATAAGTGCCGCCATAAATCAATCTGCTATAATCAAGTAGAGTGCTGAATAGTAAAGCCTCAAACCTTCGAAAAACATATCGAATGTTCTAGATGACCGAATGGCAGTATAAATACTTGCGGCGGCTAGCATAGTAAGATCCTTCTAAGTTCAGACTTTGTCAATAACGTATAACGTGGAGACAATTTATAGTTGGTTTTGAATAAAAGCTATAAATTACGGTTGTCGGACTAAGTACTAAATATAGTTGTGTAAATAATAAATAACCCTACAAGAAGTGAATCAGCGAAATCAAGTTTTCTGTCATTTCTTTCTATCATTTTCTTAACACCAACGTGAACAGTGACAACTCGCTGATTCTCTTCTTGTAGGGAAGTGTTATAAAGTGTAAACAGTGTTTTAAAGTGTTGTGTTTTATTTATTTTATTAAAGTTGCAATAAAGAACTTGAAACGTTTTATTATAAAGGAAATAAACCAAAACGTTATTGAAAGGCAGTAACGTAACAATATAACGTATTTTTTTGTAAATATTTGAATAATATGAGGAAAAAAGTTATTTTGGCAGAACATGCTTCGAGTGTGTTGGGAAATTTCCTTTCTTCGTTCGTAAAATGGGTGTTATAAAATTAAATGCTACTTTTTATTTTATATTATTTAAGTACTACACAGAATAAATCTGTGGCAAAAAGGAAAAAAATGCTTTGATTGAACTGACCTCAATTTAAGCTAGTGGAGCCTTTGAGATCTTTACGTTCAAAAGTGCACATGGGCAACATTTTCAATATTTTATATGATTTTTCAGGAAGATAAAGCTAAATGACTCTTTGCCAATATTTTTCAATGAGCAAGAACATACATAAGCTTACATTTGAGACATTGGGAATATTCAGGAACAGAAACTTAAAAAAGCTAGAACCGCAGAGATGTGATAATTATATTAGAATACAAGTAAGTTTTCAAAAATCATCTTATAAGTTAAAGTTTCCTTTTGCCAAAGAAATAATCTTAATAAATATTTCCAGTCAGAAAGATTCTCGTTGACCAAATTTGTATTGAAGTTAGAAGTCTAATTTTATCCAAACCACAATAGTGGAAAGGGTATTATGAATTTTTGCTGATGTTTGTAACCCCCTAACATACAGGTCCTAGATCCACCTCTAAGTATACCGGTCGACGCAGAATTACTTTCTAAGTCGATCTGACGATGTCCGTGTTAAACTTGCCTGCACAATACAGGCCGCAATTTTGAGGATAATTTAATGAAATGTTGTACATAGGTACTAATTGGCACAAGGACCAAGCTCACTGAAAATGGGCCGAATTGTTCTATAATTTCACATAGCCCCATACAAGCTTCTTTCCGCAACAGGGTTTTTGTGCCCATAAACCATCTTATGTTGATATTTAGATTTAATTTGGTCCAAACTAATTTTATTGCAATCAAAATCATCTTACCAAATTTTATTAAAATCGGTCCATATTTAACTATAGCTCCCATATAAATACTACCCCCGAAAATAGATTTTAAGGCCGTAACTTCTTTATAAGTGTTAATATTTACATCAAAATTGGCGACAATGACTTTTAAGATAGCTTGCTTCTATGTCATGACAAGCTGCTGTGCAGGTGGGTCCAAAATTAACCATACGTCCCATACAAACCCCCTTCCTAAAAACACTTAAGGGCAAACAAATTTTAATAAAGATAAGGATATCTAAATAATATTCGACACAAAGAAATTTCATATGAATCTCAACCTCCCAACATAATCTTGTTCTGGCGGGTCCATGATTTTCCATGGGTGCCAAATAGGGTACACTAGCAAAAATTGTTTTAATATACTGTTGTGTTGGGTATCATATGGGCGGGCTTGACCGACTATACTTTCTTAGTTACTGCCTGTGTTTGGAACGCGAGTGCAAAAGTGACTCGTTTAATTGACATTTAAAACAAAAACAAAATTTCAAAATTCATACGTTGCATGTTATTAATAAACTTATCACATTTTCTTCTTTAAATCAGCTTCGCCGTTCACACAATGCTCGTCTTATTGCTAAAATTTTAGTTTTTTATGTATGAAGTACACACACATGTGTGCGTTTTTTACATTACGAATGAGAAAACAAAAAGTATTTATATGACGAGTACATTAAGCTGAGTACTCGTTTCTTTTCCCTTCGTCTCTCTCACCTATAAAGTAGCAAGCTGATTAATAAGACTTGCATTGTCTGAATTGGGACTTAGCAATCTAGTGTGTATATTTTGTTGGTGTAGAGCATTGTTGCCAAAACTTGGTGGGAAAAAATGGCTAAATTTACGGAAAAAAATGGCTAAAAGCTTTTTTAAATAAAAATACTTTAAAATTCAATAACAAAATAGAAATAATTCATTTAAAGTTGTTTGTAAGTTAAGATCAATTTCTTAAATAAGAATAAACGTTAATAAATAATTTGATAGATATTTAAAAAATTAAATCATCGATAAAATCGACGCGTTATTGTTCATCCCATAGGAATCACTCGTGCCTATTAGTTTTAAATAACTTGAAGGAAAATCATAATCACGACAACAGTAACCCAACCATTTGAGTCCAGGGGCCTAATTCTGGCAGTCGTGATCGAGTAATTTCTCGATTCGAAAGCAATTTTATATCAGTCGATACTGAACGAACCGAAACTATTTTTTCTTTATTGTGAAACTTAAATTAATGCTTTACAACCCTGAAAAAATAATTCAGATTCGTTCAGTATTGACTGAAATAAGTAGATATCAAATTGCTTTTGAATCGAGAAAGTACTTGGACACGACTGTCAGAATCTGGCCCCAGATCTACAATAAAAAACAAGTAAGAAAGTATAGTCGGTCAACCCCGACTAAATGATACCCTACACCACATTATAACCTATGTACCAAATTTTATTAAATTATCTGCATATTTGCGAGCTGTACTTTGCGCACAAGGTGTACATTGACAGCCAGCCAGCCAGCCAGCCAGCCAGCCGGACAAACATCGTTAATTCGACTCAGAAAGTGATTCTGAGTCAATCGGTATACGTAAAGGTTGGCTAAGTATCAATATTTTAAGGTGTTACAAACATCACTTCAAACGCATAGTACCCTCTCCACTATTGTGGTGTTGGTAAAAACATTTTATTGTTACGGTAGAAATATTTAACTAATGAAAAAAATCGAATTAACGGTTGCTAAATGCAACCTATTTCTTAAATAACGTTGAAAGATGTTTACTTGGCAAAATACCCTCTCTACTTCAGCATTAGACCATGGAAGTGAGAGCAACTTTATAGGCAATTCTGAAAATTCTAAAAGTTTTTGTTGCCGACTTTTATAAATTTTTATAATAAAATAAAAATTATTCTTTTAAAAGAAAAACGACAAATAAAATTTTATGGCTAAAATATTTGAAAAATGGCTAAAAAAAATGGCTAATAGCTAAACTCATTTTTAATGGCTTAACAGGGTGAAAAATGTCTTAATCTAGCCACTAAATGGCTAAATTGGCAACAATGTTGTTAAAAATGTTCTATACCATTTTGCAAATGCTACGAAGCAAGACCAATTTTACAATATTGTCAATTGGGCTATTGAGCATCCTTGTCAAAAAAAATCTAAATTTGACTTAAACCTTGGACAGATTTAAATATATCAAATAGTTACTCCTCCTTAAGTGCTGTTTTTAGTTAGATTCTTATTTTTTTTACGTACTGAGTAATTTAAAAACGTTATCATATAAGTAACTTAAATGTATAGAATATTAAAATTAGCCAAATCGGTCCATTTTCTTACCAGGGCCCAATACAAGTGTGATTCGGAGTTAAGGATTTGGTACGTTTAGGTCCATACAAATAAGCTAGAATGTAAAATTGAGCTCAAATATTTTTTTAAACAGTAAAAGAAAAAATGTCTAAATACACCCCTCAATTCTGGAGTTTTAGTTAATGTGTAAGAAAAAACCAAAGAGTTTTTATAGTAGTATTTAAGGCACCAATAGCTTAATTTATTTAAAAGATAAAGAAGTAGTTCATATCGCAACATAGTCATATCTCAAAAAAATCAAACTTGGCAAAATGCAGTTTTAATAAAATATATTTTGCTATAACTTCGGCTCAGTTTGAGATATAACGCTGATTTTTTTACATACAAAGAAGGTATGAAGAAACA
The DNA here is from genome assembly GCA_963931875.1 of Pollenia griseotomentosa. NCBI lineage: Eukaryota > Metazoa > Arthropoda > Insecta > Diptera > Polleniidae > Pollenia > Pollenia griseotomentosa. The sequence goes on from OZ007565.1 coordinate 13,702,664, forward strand.
CTTTCGCTTAAGTAACTTAAAATTTTCGATTTTTTGAGATATGACTATGTTTCAGTAAAGGAGCGATATGTACTCTAACAATAATAACAACAAAAATATTCAAAATTAATAGGAAAAAAGGTAAATACAGCAATAAAATCAAACATTAGGGGAACTAATTTGATATAAAAAACATAATTTTCTCTATTTTGTCGGTCCGGCCTGGGCGTCAATTACTGCTTGGAGCGACGGGACATTGATTTTTCTAAATTTTCAGTTATATCAGGCGTAATTTCGGTACATGCTCGCACAAGAGCAGTTTTAGGCGTTTCACTTCACGACTGCTCATGTTATATTTTCGTAACATTTTCTCTAAAACATCCCAAATATGCTCAATAGGGCTTGAACTTGGTAATTGTGGAGGGGAATTTAATTGACCTGAGGCAAAATATAGAAGCCAATCTCGTACAAAGTGAGCGGTATGCTTCGGGTCGTTGTCTTGTTGAAAATCAATTTATTACCAAGGCCTAAACTATCAACAGATGCTTTCAGATTTCGTTCCAATACGTCAAATATTGAAAGCGATCCATATAACCTTCAACAAAGACTAACCGACCCACTCCAGATGATTCCATAACACTTTCGCCACCATATTTAACTGATGATATAATATTGCTTGGATCCAGTGCAGTGTAAGGCTTCCTCCAAACCTTTGATCTTCCATCATTTCTGAAAATGTTGAACTTTCTTTCATCAGAAAATATCACACGCTTCCAAAAATCAACATCTTTGTTAAGATGTGCCAGAGAAAATTCAAGCCGAAGCTAGCGATTGTTCGCAGAAGTTAGTGATTTTTTCGGGCCACTCTGCTTTTAGACCCATTGTCCTGCAACACGTTTATAACTGTTCAAGGTGTTTCGCTTGTTTTGGGGTACTAAGTTTCGAATCACGCTTCACTTCATTCAGCGTACTGCTAAAATCACGTCTCGATAGCTTCTGAGGTCTGCCAGTGCGTGGCTTATTTTCTGTGCTTACGGTTGCTTCATAATTTCTAAGTATTGTCTGCACTGTTGCGCGACTAACAGCCGTACCTAAACAAGAGCGGAAAGCGTTTTCTAGCTGTCAAAATATCTCATGCCCATACAATTTGTATGATGCATAAATAATAAATAATGGCAATTAAGCTATTTTTTTGTCAATCTATGGGTTTTTTTCTCTTCTTTTTAGTTCTATTATGTGGGTTCTATTAAACAAGAAAGTTAACACAACGTTGACGCTCATGTTTAGTTATGGCATATCAGCGTAAAAGCTAAGCGGAAGAAAACGTTCCGCCTTCCGCTCTTATTTAGGTAGAGCTGTAAGCTTTACTATTTTGGAAATTTCGCCATATGATTTGCCTTCCTTTCGCTCACTGACCACAATAATTCTAACAGATATCGATACTTCTTTTCAACCTTTCATTTTTATCGTTAAGATTACAGATTTTTTACTTCTTCCACTTGAATTTGTAAAATGCATTGAAGATATTGATTTTAAGACCAAAATAAAATAAAAGTAACGGTTGTTTTCTCTTTTCTGTTTTTAATTTTTTACTTACTGTGGTAACTCCACCACACTGTATGTAGACTTCTTTCCTGTCGATTTTTATTGTTTTTGTTACTATTGTTTTTATAATTATTATTATAACTTTCCTAAAATCGGGTGTATTCAGACTTTTTTCTTAAAATGTATATGAAATTTGTTTGGTTTACAGAATCAAGAAAATCGACCTATTTTATTTCACATATTATGTAGCTCCCGAAAATAGAATTTTGACACTATGTATAGCGCCTACAAAGGGTATATTAGTTTCGGCACAACCGAATATTGGCACTTCTCCTAGTTTTTTATTAAAATGTGCTAATAACTGTTTGGATTTCCAATAAAAAAAAAATATAGGGGCAAGTCCAGATTTGTCAAAATAAAATCTTTCTTTAATGTTTAGTGTATAACGATCCAATATGGGTTAATGTTTATTGTGTGCTGATGAGTTTTTATGATGAAGATGATGTAAATCAATAGACATTTTTTAGATAAATTTAAAAATAGCTTAACATATATCAATGTATACACAAACATATATAAAATTTTCTTTGATATATAACAACAACAATAAAAAGAGTAATTAAAATTAAATAAAAAATAAAAAAAAAACAACAACAAAAATTGAGTGATAAAAAAGATCGGGAAGATTTTTAAAGAGAATATATTTTGTTTATTTTTTTTTATTATTATATTATTTTTTTTATTAAGAGCCAAAAGCCGCATAGAGTTAAAACGATTTGAACAGTTTTAGATTCACAATCGTGAGAGACGTATCGACGCACGTAGTAAAACTTTAGCTGCGCTGCTGTGTGCCACTGTACGTTTAATGGTTCTTTCCGTATATTTTTTTTAATATTTTTTTTTTTTAATTTTAACGGGATACATTTTAGCGGTTTTTATTGAAAAAAATTTTAAGTGATTCAGGAATTGAGATTGAAATTGTGGTTAATAGATTTTTCACAAATTGATTTTTAAAAAGTTGCCAAAGTGTTTTGTTTGCAATAAAAAATAAATTAAAATAAAACAAAAAAAAAAATCATATATTTTTTCATAAAAAAATTCAATATATTCAAACCAGTTAAAAAAAAATATTTTTTAAAGAATAATTTTAATACATTGAGAAACAAATTAAAAAAAAGCAAACATAAAGAATTTTTGAAGGATAAAATTTTGTTAAAAAAAAAATATGTATGAAAAATTGGTCTGGCTTTTGAGATTGATAGTGAAATATATTTTTTAAGTGCTTTTAAAAAATTTAATTATAACATAAAGTAATCAAAAAAAAAAAAAAAAAAAAAAAAATTACAATTAATGTAAGTACGATTTGAAGAATTAATTTTATCAAATTTGACCGAAGAAGTGAAGAACCGAAAACTGGATAGGAACAAAAAACTGTTTGTAAACAAAATAGTTGTCTGTAAAAACTTTAGTAACTTAAAGTTTAGTAGAGGCAATAATCAAATTTTTAATTGGTCTATTAAGGAAGCAGAAAGTGAGAAATCTCAAAACTAATTTTGAAAATTTAAACAAAAAACTTAAAATTTTATTTGCACTGTGTCAAAGAAAAAATAAAAAAAATATATACACATAAAAGCAAGTCTAAGTTTTTATTTAACATTAAACCATAACTCAAGAAACATTTTCTTTAAAAATAATAAAAAAAAAACAAAGTCTGTGAAAGTTTTCTTTCAGAAATTCTGAGTTTTTTGGTGAAAGGGGAAGAGAACATGCCATTCTACTCCCTTTTCACCAATAAATTCAGACTTTCGGAAACAAAAGTTTCAAAGCGTGAACCCATAACAACACCTGTTTGCTTATTTAACAAAATTGTGGAAACAATTTTATTCGATGTGAAAAGAAATTCCAGTGGAAAACCAATTAAAGATTTTTAAAAATGATTACAATAATTTGCCTGTTTTTGAAATTTAAAATGTAATAAGGAGAAAATTTCATTGGAATAAGTGGAAATGAAAGTTGTTAAAAAAATTTTACTAACATAAATTCTTAAAAATTATAATTCAAAAAAAAAAAAAAAAAAAATTTAGGTGCAACAAGTAAGGAATGATGTTATACCCTTCACCACAGGCGGAAGGTTGTCATTCCAGTATTTTAGCAAGTGAAAAAAGTTGTTTTTTCTTTTTTGCTGTGCCGAACTGTGTATGCCTCACGACAGTCTAATCATCAATATTTCAATAGAATACTTGTAAATCATGTTGAACCTAATGTCATGATTTAAATGAAAATAAGATCATCAGACAAAATGTGGGCGGGAGTGGAGACGTTGGCGTAGCACAAAATAGATTTATTTATGTCTAAAAAACAGTAACAGAAAAATATTTTAAATTTGTTACACACAGCAGGGTTATCAATACGCAACATCACTAGAACTATGAGCAGGATTGGAGAAGTGGGCGTGGCACCTCTCGTACAAGGACATAACAGATTTCTGTATAATCGAAGTACGGCAAAAGATAACGTTTCCAAATAAGCTACAAATATCTTGGTTACCAATAGCTTTATTAATATCTAAACAACGGTATTTAAGTAACTTTCTGTTTTAATCGCACCATGGCGAGTAAGAGTCGGCATAGCCGAATATAGCACTCTTATTTGTTTAAAAAAAACTTTAGTTTTATTTGGAATTGAAACAGATGCCGGGAATTCCTTTCTAACGCCATCTTCAAAGGGCTTTATGTACCATTTCACCAAGTTTAGTAATAATTAACTATTACTTTAATGCTTGGTAGACATTAACAGATTTCGTTCTAAACGTAGAATATACTGTAGTACGGTTTTGAGATACACTTTACTACAAGTCGTTCTAATTCATTTGAATTAAAATTTTGAACTGCAATGGATTTTTGTGGTAGCTTGCTTTACTTATGATAAGGCAAGTGCTAGTTGAAAAGAAAGAGAAAAAAAAGAAAATAGAAAACGACATTTATTGAAGTGTGGCCTCTGGCTATTTTTCCTTGTAAATTAAAAAAAAAAAACAGCGTAAGCTTTGTTTCTTAAGTTGGCGTATCTGTCACCACTTGAAGATATACATGGCCTTAGTACTTTTTTTTCATTAGGAATTGACATTTTAATAAAGTTGGAATTTTTCATTTTTGAAACACAAATAACCCTAACATAAAGCGGATTTTAAAATTTAGTCCCAAAAAACTGCGTATTAAAAATCAGCTGTTCAGAAAATAAATTTAGCTGATACACAAAACTTATTATCGTACTCATCGAAGCTTCGCGACGAAAAAGCAATATTTTTGATTTTTGTATAATCGCTAACATTCGAGCAACGGATACGCAAAACAAAGGAGATGTACTATTTATGGTGTATATGATGTAAATCGTGTATACTCAAGCTTCGTACAGACGATGGTCAGATCTTACAATGTTGTCATTAAAATGTACTAAAAATTTCTTGCAACTGTGTGTTCATTGTACGCTATTTTCATTTGGCAGATGTGTTAAATTAATGAATCTGACAATAGCACCATTGTCAGAAAAATTACAACATTGTAAGATCTGACCATCGTCTGTACGAAGCTTCAGCATAACTGTCAGTTAACAATATGTATTTTTTTTTTTTTGACAGTTTAAGTGATAGTTAATTGTAGTTGAATTTGGTGAAATAAGCTATAAACCACGTATTTTTAATTCAAACTCTTCTTCTTTTAATTGTTTTTTTGTTTAGAAAATAAAAAAAATAAATAGCTAAATCCATTTAAAAAAATTTTGAGTTTCAAAAATTTTTAATTTAACTTTTTAGTTAAATATTTTTTTATAAAACTTGAAAATTTTAATTCAGCCATTAAAAAAGAAGAAGGAAATTCGTTGGCTCGAAATACCAGGGGACACAACCAATGAACTTATAGAGAGACTAGGTAGAAAATTGGCTATGGCCCAAAATAGTCCTTCTGTTTTGATAAATTCTACTGAGGGATTGATTGAAATTCAAGAGGACAGATAAGACCAGAGTACCACTAGATTCTCTTCTGGACGAAGATACCGCTTAACCAGTAAGTACGACGTCTATCAGATAAGAGAATCTAATCTGGACAAAGTTCCAGACATTGTGCGGTCATTTTTATTCAACTCCTGAGGCAAGTCAGTCAATAGAGTTTTAGAACTTTTTAAATCTCTTAGTGAAACAGCCCTCTATAATGCAATTTTGCGTACAATTAGGACTAAGATTGCCATTTATTTTTTTAATCATCTTCCCATTTTATTTTATTTTGAAGTCTCATAGACACACAGCTTTAGCTGAGTTAATACGAATGTGAAAAAAACTTATTAAAATTCAAGTTTGTAAAATTTTAAGCAACATTTCGCTTGCTGGTATGCAGGTACATACAAATGAAAGTAAACGTTTTAAGGTTCGTCGTCTATTGCAGAGATGTTTATTAAAGGACCAAATAAACAACACAAGCATTTTGACAACAACTACAAGATATTAACATTTTTAGTATTCACACAACATTCTCCATACCCTTTTCATATGGCTGCGTAACCTTTTGTGTCGTTTATTTTGGGCTTAAATGTTTTTTGTCACAATATTTTTTTTTTAAATTTTCTAATATACTTTTATTATTGTTCATGAAAAGTTTATTATAATTTAACAAAAATACATATAAAAACCATTTAATTTTTTTTATCGCATTTAGAATTAAATAAACAAAAAAAAATTAGTTTCTACTAACAATTCTTTATGCCCAACTAACAATTTTCCTAAACCAAACGAAAAACAATCTAGTAAACAAATCACTTTAATTAAACAGTAATTCTTTTAAAAGTGATATAATTTTCTAGATTATCTTAAATGTTTCCATGATATACAGTGTCGGGAAAAATAATTGGGTCACAAAAAATTATTAATAGTTTCTTAAGTTTTTATTCAGTTTTTTCATAAATAAAATGAAATTTATATGTGAAACTAGAGCTTTTCAAATTGTCTTTATAAAAAATTAAAACAAATGAAAAGTTATAGTCCAGCTGTATTCGAAAAATTGATTTAATAGAAAAAATATTTCTGGAAAAAATAATAGGGACATTTCAATTTTGTTACTTTTTGCTATCAAGCCCAAATACTTTTTAAATATTTCATTACCTATTCGTATCTTCACTGCATTTAATTCACGAGATTGTACTAGTTTTCATTTTGTATAAGAATTTAATAGAAGAGGTATTTAACAAATATATTGATTTAAATGTAGATTTAAAATATATGTTTTTATGTTTAATCATTTGTATATATTTAAATTTATACATATATATATATATATAAATACGTATATATTTATATATATTTATATATAGATATTTGTAAATTAATTTTTAAATATTTGAGCGAAAACAAACACATGAGCTTAAAAATAGACCTGAAGAATAAAACACCAACAAAAAAAAAAAATTAAACAATTCCGAGAAAAAGATGAAAAAATCTTTTCCAAAAAAAAAAAAAAAAAAAAAATTAGAAAGCGAAAATAAATAAAAATATATCGTATTACACATTTATCCAAGAGCAACAACACATGCGCATTTAAATTTTTTCCCAAAAAAAAGCAAGCAAGAGAGCGATCGATAGCAAACCAATATGAGCATATACATATACCAACATATTAAAAAAATTTTTCGCTATTAATATAACAAAATAATTAACCCATTTTTGCCCACACATATTTTCTTTCTAAAAAAAACTGCCATTAAATTCTAAAAGTTTCGAATTTGAGATAAAAATGAAATTCAAATTAAAGTAGCCCAAAAGTGATCGCCAGATTTTAATAAAAGGAAAACAGAGTTTTCTTAGTTCTTAATTTGATATTTTTTTAATAAAAGCAAAAAATATTATTTATGGAATTAAACTCCGGGCAAATGGACTTCACGGCTATGCTGTAGACTTGCCACTATATGGAATTTTCAAAACGGGTAACCGTCATAAAGTCATGAAAAAATTCAAACAAATTCGTTTGTATTTTTTTTTTTTTTTTTTGTTCTTGCAGAATTTGAGAAAGTTGCTTTTTAGGAATGTCATTTTGAGCTGGAATAATCTACTTTTGACGAAATCATGCATTTTATCCTTTTTTTCTGGCATAATTAAAGAGTCTTTTTCCTTATTTTAGCTTTGCAGAGTTTTCATTTCAATGTTACCAAACAAACAAAAAATGAAAAACCATTTCTGTCGAAAGTGAAATAATCAAGTTTTGAAAAGAACCTCCTTGATTATTAACCTACATATTTTGTTTATTTCTTTTAACTACAAATTGTGTAAATATAGACTCTTTACATCTGCTAGTCTTTTTCTGTTCATTTTACAATGCAAAATTTAATGTGCAGTTTTAATAGTTGCGCCAATTTATTGGAAATAATATTGAATAAAATAAAAAAATAGAACCTCTGGAGTCTTCGGAAAACTCATTTTAACAGACAGACGGACATCGTTAAATCAACGTAGCTACTCATAAGGCCGCACAGTATACATTTATATATATTTTATAGGGTCTTTGATCAATATTGTAGAAAAAACAAACGGAACCCTTCGGTGAAGGGTATACAAAATTGCGTTTGGTAAAACTCTAATTCATATAAAACTTGACAATTGCACAAATCACAAATCAATTAAGTTTAATATTGCAGTGTTTCTTATAAACAAAATTGTGGGACCAAAAATAAGTCCTCGTCCATATTATAAAACATTTGCTGCAGAAACTTTAATTCTATTTTGAAACTGCATTGCTCTCCATACCATAAAACTTTTGTGTTGCAGCATTTGAAGTGTTTGTCTTAAATATTTAAATATCGCACACTAAACCATAAGCAATTACAACTCAATATTTATCAAAATCATTTTTTTTTTTACTTCATAAACCATTTTACAAATCAAATCCTAAACGGCCACAAAATTACGTTTGCGTCTTGAAAAAATACCGTGCACTTAGCAGTTGTTTTTTTTTTTACCAAAATAGTATTATTTCAGGTTTCAAAGCAATTAACGAAAATTTTTTAAGAGTTGTGGTACAACACTTAGAGCTGTGTGTTTTTAAAAACAGCTTTCTGCCTATCTTGAACATTTGTAAATTTGAAGTTCTGACTGAAATTTGGGTGCATAATCTGGGGCCAGATTCTGGCAGTCGTGATCGAGCACTTTCTCGATTCGAATGCAATTTAATATCTAATTATTTCAGTCAATACTGAACGAATCGGAATTATTTTTTCGTTATTGTAAAGCATTCATTTGAGTTTCACAATACTGAAAAAATAATTTAGATTCGTTCAGTATCGACTGAAATAAAATTGCTTTCGAATCGAGAAACTACTCGATCACGAATGCCAGAAATAGGCCCCTGGCAAGATTCTACACTCGCCCCTTGTTAAGGGCCTGTAGCTGTCTAACCTCCACTGCTCTAGAAAAAAATGCTAACAGCATCTGTTGAGTAGCAACAGCCCCTGGGGATAATCCTCCCTCAGGCGGAACTCACCCACAAGAGGTGAAAAATCTGCCTTTTAGTGGCATTTACAGGGTATTCCTTCCCGAGACTTTGGGTTTAAACCAAAGCAACTGTGTGATCACCAAAATTAAAAATTTTTTTAAAAAATTTATAATAAAATCGATTTTCAGGTAGATTGGCCAGTTGCCGAGTTTTGCAACATTTGGTAAGAAGGTTGTTCACCTATTAGAGTGAGAGTTGTTAGTTATTTTCCGTTGTGTTTGCTCCTCCCTTGGGAGCAAACGGCATCAAATAAAAATTCCCATCTGATTCCGTCTTGTGCTATCCTTTCACCTTCGTCCCATATAAGTTGTGACGCATTTTTAAGTTTTATATCCGCCAAGTGGTTTAAAGGGGACCGCGTCGCCGAGTGCCCTGTCGGTAGTAGGAGAGCGCAGTTTAAGCGATATTATTCACTGACCTTAACGTGTGACCAATCTATCCAAACTTTATTTGAATGATGTCTGGGTAAAACGGGGATTGGTGCGTCAGGTAGATGTAACTTATAGTCTCTGGTCAAAAACATCTGAATATACGGCGAAGGCAACGGTTAGTAAAACTCTTTAGTTTTCTGGCATTCTGAAAGAGGACATGACCTAATAAGCTTTACCATGTTTTTGTATCATTTTCATCCGCAACACTATTCTTTGAGATTGCACATCCCAAGTAACAAAAATATTGGACTTGCTCTGCGACTAGTTCAGTTAATACAAGGCCGTTGGCGTTATAAGTCTTAACTCATAATAATATTTGTTTTTCTTGTATTGATCCGTTTTCCGGCCTTCAAAGTGTTTCGTTAAAGTGCTTGTATTTTTTCTTGTATGTGTTCAAAGCTATGGGCAAGTAGGCATAGGGCATCAGCGTAATCTAAGTCGATTAGTTTAGTAAATGAATTCCACTGTATACCATTTAGAGCTTTTGCGTTTGTTGCCACCATTAGTTCATTCAGTACCCTTATCAAGTTTGTTATTATGCTTGGGACTCCTTTACGTTCTAGACATTTCCATATGTGATGTTTTATTATGGTGTCGAAAGAAAGCCCGATTAAAGTCCGCAATTAGCAGGCATGTTGATGGTTTGTTCTTGTTCGCCTGTTCGATTATCTATGATTCCGAATCTTGGTACTTGGTCGACACATGATCTGCCTTCTCTTTGACATTTATTAGACATAAATAAATAAAAAACTTTTAATGAAAAAAATTCAAACCCGGAAATAAAGTATTTACGAAATTGCCCTCCTTGTTGTGCGATTTGCTTTATTGCAAGTTATTTTAACTTTTGGATCTAATTCAAAATTTTATTTGTTTTTTTTTCTTTAATTGTTTATGTGCATGTTCGTTTTTTAATTAATTCTATTACACTGAGTTAACGGGTGGGGGAATGAATTTATTGTATAATTATCAGGCAAGTTTTTAAACTTTTTGCATTTAGAATAAACTTTTGCATATTTCGCAAAATTATTGAAAAATGCCCTCTTTTATACTTTTTAAGGAATTTTTTTTATAAAAATATGTATGCCTTTCTACCTTTAACGTCTTGGTGGTGGTTTTAAAGGTAATTAAAATATTATTTTTTCCCGATATGAATATTTTCGTATTTTCTATTATATTAAAACTTTATTATAAAAAAAACAAATAATAAATCAATAACTGTGAAATGTTCACTATGTTTTTGATATGCATATATTTTCCTTTTTTTTGTATCGGTCTGAACATTCTTTAAAAAAAGAACATGCTTGCATATTTTCCCCTGTTTTGTTAGCTTAAAAAACATGCCATAATAATGATAAATACAGTAGAATCCAGCTAATTCGTAATCCAAGGTACCGATTGTTTTCTACCATATCTATTTCTTTCTTTAGATGAGTTTTCGAAATACAATGATTTTGATTTAACGAGGTTAGAATCACAGAGTACATCAGAGGTGCAAAAAGTGACGCATGGGAAAGGCCCAAATAAGTTGCGAAGAAAGAGACAGAAAATTTTTTGGTAGTGAAGTGGCAATGTGTGAAAACAGGTCGCTACAATCAACGCAAATTTCGTGATCAAAACAAAAATAACAAAACACAAAAGACGTTAACAAAATCATTAGTTCAACAAACGTTTTGTTTTGTGCAAAAAATTTATTAAGTAAAATTTTTTGGATCTCTATGTAATTTACTTACTTTTAATATTGTTTATTTGTGTTGTGGTAGACTTAAAAATAATTTTAGCGACAGCTTTACAAATGATTGTCAATTAAATAAATTTGTGTTGATTGTATTGCGGCATAAAATATTGTGCAAGGTATATTTATAGCAGGTAGCCGCGAGAGTACAACAATTGTACAATAAAACAAACAACAGGGCTTTTTATTGTTGTTATGTGATACGAACTGTCAAACAGCAAAGGGGTTGATAAGGGACAAAAGATAAGGACAAAAATCTTGTTTACTTGTTTACTATACAACATTTGACAGTTCGTACCGCAAAACAAACAAATAAAAAATAAACAGCTGGCTTTCCAAAACTACCTGTTATAAATATACCTTGAGATAGTGCAAAGAGAAATGCAAAGAGGGCAGCTTTCGAAGAAAGCGAAACAAAAAAACACTGTATCTTCCGTCTCATGTCGCCTCTTTGTGTACTCTGTGGTTAGAATTAAATACAATTTGAAATGATTTAAAAAGGCAACAATTTATTTAAACAAAACAATCAATATGTAATAAACAAGACAAGCTTAAATATACACAAAAATGTATACAACATGCGTGCAAATATACCGAAAAAATATTAAAAATATTCACGGATACAAGCCGTTACGATTTTATAGCAGGAACAATTTTATCGTAAGCGACAAATTTCATACAAAATTTAAATGAAATGGCATTTTGAAATAAATCACTGTCAAAAACAAAACATCTAAAATTCTTCAGTAACCGTTTTTCGCAATATTCTCTGACCTTAACATCCAGTCTCCACCTAACTTGAAATGCAGTTAAAACATAAAGTTAAGACTTGCTGTTAAAATGGTTATATGTTTATGGTGGCGTACACGTAGTGAAGTTAGAGTTAAAACTTTTCATTATTTTCAGTTCGTTGACGCGTAAAGTATGTAGCTACAGTGTGTTTGTGGAAAATAATTAAAGTTATTTTATACTTAAATGTTTGTTTGTATTATATTTTTCACAAAAAGCAAAGTTTATTATGTGTAGTTTACAACCCTTTTAACAAATTAATTATAGATGTCGAAAAACAACTACAAAATAGCGTACTGTCAAACTTAGACGTCAATTTATGTTATAAAATAACTTTCAAAAGAAATGTTATAACAATCAAGTTAAAACTTTAACTGTAGCAGTCTCCACTTAACACTAACTTGCAGTTAGTGTTAAAGTTAGTCATTTTATGTTAGGTGGAGACCCCGGGTAAAGTATGACCAATCTATTGAAACTTTCTTTGTATAATGTCTGGGTCAATCGGGGATTGATGTGTCAGGTCCATGTAACTACTAGTCCATATATTTTAGAAAAACTTAATCCGATGAAATTTCTTTTAACAAGGTTTGTTAAAATGTGCTTAATTCCCATTTCACACTATTGGTAAACTCTCATTGTTGATGGGACAATCTATTCCTATGCGCATTCCCGGTTGCTTAGGCCAGATCGTCAGGAAATTTGATCCATTATTTTAGTTTATGTTAAAAACTTTGGTATTGGAAAATATAAATGAAAGAAAAGGATTGCTATATTTTATTTTGTAACAGACCAACTGAATCTTGTAAACTAAGGCTTTCTTAGTTAACAAGATACAGAGCGATTTATTTGACTCATTTGTTAAAAACGGCTGTCAACCTGCGTCACATGCAAATTTATGCAAAGCATATAATTTTAAGGAAAAAAGCATTAAAAACAAACAACAAAAATAATTCATGTAAGAACTTTAAAAAAAAGCATTCTCCTTGTATTGTTTTCATTATTAATTATAAGAGGTTGTCTATGAGTAAGTACGATTTAGAGGGGTCTGCTCGGACTTTGAATTAATTATTGCGAGGAATATTTTGATACATGCTAATTTTTTTTAATGCGCAAATAACTCTTATATTAATTCCAGGCTCATAACATAATTTTATGCTGGTTAGTCCATTACTGCCCATATGCCCCAAAGAGGACATCTCGAAAATTTGTCTATACACTGAAAGAATTTTCTTCGCAATTTCAATGAATTTTGACATTAATCCCATGAAAAATTGCATTAAAAAGGAACTTATGCAGCGCTTCGTTGGATCAATGAAACCTGTTTCATTAAAATGTTTTTAATGACACATTACATTAGATCTTTGAATATTATTCATTGGATGAATACTTTCAAAAAAGTTAAAAACATTTTTTTTATTTTATTTTTTTTAAATTTTTTTTTTTTTTAATCAAAGTTGTTCAACTTTTTTTTTAACCAGAGTCGCTTTATATTTTTGATTTTTTTTTTTTTTTTAATCAAAGTTGTTCTTATTCAACTTTTTTTTTTTTTTTAACCAGAGTCGCCGCTGGCGGGAATCGATCCCGCAACCTCGGCGCTGATAGACTAGCTCACTTCCAGCTAGCCTACTGGGGCAGTGTAGTTTTTGTATAAAAAAACTATGTTTTTTGCCATTACTCAATTAAGAGCGTAAATATGAGATTAAATTGTCATAACAAAACAACAAAAACAACGTTGATTTTTTTTTTGCTAACGCATAATAAAAAAAGACCACATAAAGAGAGAACAAGTTTTAAAAAAGGGTGTGTTTTTTTAAAAGGAGAACATTTATTTGTTCATTACTTAGTATTTACATACTAAATATTATTATATTCTTAGGTAGTACATATTAAAGAAAACTAAAAACATACGTATTTATGGATTGAAAGTTTTTGTTTCATTACTATAATGACATTTTTTAATTATTGAGAGTATAGAGTTATTTGAAATTTAAAAATAATTTTTTTTTTAATTATTGAAATATATTGCTTTTATAAAAAAATTTTTGATTTCATAAATTTAATGGCATATTATTACATTAGATGTATGAAATAATTTAATCTTACATTTTTTAATTAACAATTAAACACATTTTTAAGGAAACTATAATTTTGTATTAATTTATGAATATAGTTATGTTTGTATATTGTTTTTTATGTTCCCAATTAAAATGTTTTGTTTAACTTGGACAACTTAAGTTTTCATATATCCAATGAAAATTTTTAACGTAATTACGAAATCCAATGAAGCGATTTTAACGAAAAGACTTCATTATAACTATGAAATTCCATTTAGACAATGAAAGTTTTCATTTAACCAATGAAAATTTTTTTATGAAAATGATTCATTAAATACATGAAGCATTTTTCTTTCAGTGTAGACACTGTGGTTTAGGCTTGACGGTTTTAACTTTTTTACTTGTTAATTATATACAAATATAATTGTTTTCAGTGCATATTTCCGGTTTCCCTGGAACATTTTAAATTGTTAATTTTTATTGACCTACTCAAAAAATCTGTTTTTAGGAATCTGAATCTGTTGAAGGAATCTGAAAACTGAAGGAGAAAACAAAAACAATAATAAATAGTTCTGAAACTTAAAATCCCAAGTGCTATAAATGACAAAAATTTAAAATCTCAATTGATTTTTCGATCATAAAGTTTTACAAGACTATAGTAGAGGTTATTTAAAAACTAATTCGAATATAAAGTGTATATTTAGATCCACAGAGTTTTACATTAGAGTCGTAAAGGTGTACGAAGTTTTTATACAATAATTTTATTTAAAATAGTGTGGCCCAAAATGGCCGTTCATTATAATTGTGTATTAAATTCATCTTTATATCTTTTATACTTTCCCAGTTTGAAGAGAATGTGTCTTCTTTTTTTCTAAGTAGTTAGAGCAAATCAAAAACTTTAAATGCGTTTATCTCGAAATGGATTTTTTTGAGTTATGCCGGTCGTGCAGCAAATGAGCGATATGTTCCATAATTTTTCGAGCGTAATTATTTTAGTTCAATTGTAAGTTTTTCTTCTAAAATCTCCAATTCTTCTTCACAAAATGCTGAAAAAACAAAGAGAATATAATAATTATTAATTACTAGCATATACCCGCTACTTCGTTAGCGTCTCCTTTTTCTTTGTGGACATATTTTTATGCCAAAGTTTATTTTACTAGTTTTAAACTTGTTTAAATTCTAGCATTTAACCCGCTACTTTAGTAGAACCAAAAAGCTTAAAAAAAATATCACATTTCCCGTATTTCCTTGTTTGGGTACTATATTTTCCCCCCATTAAAGTATCAAAAATTTCAGTATTGTAGTGGCAGCCCGTAATTTAGTACTAATATGTCAATGAATGGAGGAAAATGTTTTGTAAAAAAGTACCAAAAATAGTTACGATTTTCACCCCTTAAATGTTCGAATTTCGAAAAAGTACCAAATTCTTATACGTATTTTTTTGATAAGTTTCGAATGTGGTATTAACTTTGTTTCTATGTTTTTTGGTTCAAAAGATAGATGAGGTGGCAAAAAGTACTAAAATTCAGATTTTACCCCTTTACTCCCTTATAGGACCGAATTTCAAAGAAGTACAAGACACCTGTCCGCTTATTTTTCTAACGAACAACGATAAGTAACTATTACATTTATTTTGCATCTCTTTTAGTTTAGAAAACATTCGAATTTCGAAAAATCCCATCTTAGTGGATCGATTTGGGGAGTAACCAATCGCTAGTACAAAATTTCAAGTTTCTATGGTCAGCGGTTTGGGCTGGGCGATGATGAATGAGTCAGTCAGTCAGTCACTCACGCAACTCTTTTATATATAAAGATAGATTAATTTAGGCCACCCTGTATAAAATTTTTTATATAAAAAATTGGTCCGGTCCGCATACAAAAAAAAGTTGACCCAGTCACCCCATAGAATTAAAGATTAGTTGAAAACAGTTCTAGAAATATTTTTTTTTTTTATTTTTTTTTGCCACGCCTCTGGACCACAGACACACACAAAGAAGAAAAATGTGACATAAGAATGCCCAAATCATTATCGAGAGCAGCTTTCGAAAAAAGAGAAAAAAGCGTTTTTGTGTTAGTGAAACCGCAATGTGTAAAAACAGGCCGCTACATTGAACACAAATTTCGTGAACAAAATAAAAAAACCAAAACACAAACATAAGCCACGACAAACCAAAGTATTACTTAACCAACCGTTTTGTTTTGTCAAAGAATAATTATTTAGAAATATTGTTTTGTTTTGTTATGTTATTTACTTACTTTAATATTATTAACTTGTGTTGTGGTAGACTTTAAAGTTAATTTTTACAACAGTTTTGCAAATAAATCTCAATTAAATAAAATTGTGTTCATTGTGTTGCGGCATAAAAGATGGTGCCAAGAGAAATTCAAAACTGGTATTTAGAAAAAAAGACAGAAAAAACACAACGGCCCATATTAATAGTCAAACGTTAAAGTCGGTTCGTTTTAAAAACAACTTTAAAATAAAAAAACAAAAAAAATACTTTTAATTACTTTACTATCTTAAGCGGCCCATACACTTGCAATATTATTGTATATGATATTCGCCATATTATTTCCATTTTGTCCTATATTATGCAATAAGTCGCACAATGGTTTCATTCATTCAATAAAGAGGTAAACATAACCTATAGGAATAACATAAACAACATTGTACAATGTTGCCAACAAATTTCACTTTCTTTTTCTTGTGCAATAAAAATCAAAAGTCTTTTGATTGTTGCCAATATATTGTGCCATCTTTGAATATCACATACAAATAAGCGATATAATTGTACAATATATAAAATTGAACAATTTTATTGCAAGTGTATGAGCCGCTTTAGTCGATATTAAAGTACATATGCGTGTTTTAAATTGAACCGACTTTAACTGGGCGCTACCTCAAATGTAGAAATTGTTTCATACAACAAAATATAAGAAAGTGGCATCGCTAAACAGCTGACATTGAAAATTAAAAAAAACACAAAAAACAAAATTTTTAAAACGCAATTTAAATTTCTGTAGAAAGCAATAACAAAATTAAAAATTTTGTTGGCTTTGTTTTGGTTTCAATGTAATTTTTGGCGTTGCGTTTAACACAATTAAGGCCTATATATTTTGTATTTCTTTCCATAAAACTTATTCTCCAGACCATAAAAAATTATAAAATATCGGCCAATATGTTGTAACATAAACATTTTTACCTTTTTGCACGCACTTTTTTATTTGGCAAAAAACAGCTGATGCTGTTGTTAAATGAGTTAAATACAACATCAGCTAGTTTTATATATAAAGTCGACTTTAGCTTCGAAAGTGTGCTTTAACTTGTCTATGAAAGGCCTAAAGTCGATACTTAAGTAAAGTCGACTTTATTATACTTTATTTTTGACTATAAATATGGGCCAATATCTTCTGTCTCGGGACGCCTTTGTATGCTCTGTGACTGAGATGACTTTTGTAGTCCGATCACAACAAGTTGGATATTGTTATTCATGGCTTGTATATGGCTTATTTTTGCTTGTGTTGATTTTATAATCCGCCATCAACTTTTGGGAGCTTACTGGAATTGTTTTTAACTAATTTTTAATCCAAGGGGGTGACTGGGTCAACTTTTTTCGAACCACTTTAGTTTACACCTACGCCAATTTAACATATTGTGCACTGTAAATGGAGAGTTTCCCATATCTGTTACCCCAAAACTAAGTTCAGCACTAGGTGGGAATCGAACCCGCAACCCCCGCACTAATAGACTAGCTCTCTACAAACTAGCCTACCGGGGCACTCAATGTTATTATAGTCTTAACGGCCCTATGTTCCAACAAAGAACTATTTAACCGACTTTATGATCCATCCGTTTATAGATTAAATTCCGGATTATTCCATTATATCTTTACTTCATCCCAATCTCTTCTTTCAGGTATTTTGGTAATAAAGTTTGGTGATATGGATGTTTAAGAAGCTAAACGGCCTAACTACACAAAATAAAAAATGAAGTAAAATAGTGATGCTTGCTTCTGAAAAAATTCAAAAAAAAAACTCTATACATACCGACTTTTTTTATATTTTTTAATGGAAAAAGAGTTCACAACTAATTAGATAACAATGTAACAAAATTTAGAAATTTTCATAAGGTAGTTAGGCCTATTAGCTTCTGACATATCCATATGATTCTCCTCTGGCAAGATCAATTTCCCTAAGCCTTGCTAATCGCCAAATGCATTGTGTCCTTCCTTGTTGGGTGTGATGTTTATTTAAAGAGAGACTTATGTTTAAACAATTTTTTTATTACATTTTCGAACTTTTGTTTCCAAATAAAATTTAAGTTAAATTTAGCTTTTAAGTAAGAAGTATTAAATATATTTCTATTTTTTTAACAATTAACAATAAAAAAATTCGTATACATTTAACCAAATCTTCGAATTGTGGAAACTGGGGCCTAATTCGGGCAGTCGTGATCAAGTACTTTCTCGATTCGAAAGCAATTTTATTTCAGTCGATACTGAACGAATCGAAATAATTTTTTTAGTATTGTGAAACTCAAATTAATGCTTTACAACACCGATTCGTTCAGTATTGACTGAAATAATTAGATATTAAAATGCTTTCGAATCGAGAAACTACTCGATCACGACTGCCAAAATCAGGCCCCAGGGGAAAGGAATTTTATGGCATGTTGCAAATATTATTATTTAATTAATGTATTTTTTTTTTAATAATGGTATAAATTCGTTTAATACATTTTTTTTGTTTTATATTTTTTTCAAACTTTTTTGAAGGTAACGAAATTAAACAACACCAGAGAATTAAAAGAGATATTGAGGGAGAGATAAATTATTATAATCAAAAATAAGAAAAAAAAAAACGAGAGAGAGAGAGAGAGAGAAAATTTATAGCGAAAAACCAGAGAGTAATTATAAGAAGAAACAAACAAAGAAACTGAACAAAAAAATACATCGCCTTTTAATAAACTGAGGACATTTTTACCCAAACACTTAAGCAGATATAACAAAAAACCCCCTTTAATCAAGAAATCATCAAAAAAGCGACGACGGCAATAAATACCGTCTAATGATTTATTAATGTTAACCAAAACCTTCCCACTTTACATCATTAGAAAATCTCTGACAAAAAAGCCGTAATTTTTTTTTTTAATTTTCGAAGGAAGATTTCCGGCAAAACTAATTTTTTTGTTTGTTTTTAACAACAAAAAAAAAAGAAAACTAAATAAATTCTAAAGAAACCGTGTTACTTTTCGACTAACTCAGCATGGGAGTGGCTGAGGATTTCGCTCCCAGCTTCGTTAAGAAGCCACAACTGCGACAGGAAGATGATGGCAACCGTTTAATATTTGAATGTCAATTATTGTCTTCGCCAAAACCCGATATTGAGTGGTTTCGCAGCGATAATTTAGTGACAGAAGATGAACGTACAAAATTTAAAATTCAACCAATAGGCGATAATAAATTTACAGTAGTATTAGAGCTCGATGATGTCATCGAAACAGATGCCGGTCTTTATAAAGTGAAGGCAAAAAATAAATCGGGCGAAGTATCAGCTTCCATTAATCTAAATTTTACACGTAAGTTATAAACATTAACTTTTAAGCACAATATTTATTATTTTTTACTGAAGAACTTATAAGCAATTTAAAGCAGTTTCAAATAGTCGTCATAGATTTTATTAAAAATGCTTTGATTGGAAGAACCAATTTCAGTTAAGACGACTTTATAGGCCGGTATTCCCTATCCTACACAATCGTACGACTCATTCACACAAAAACCTGAAAGAGTTCAGTCTGACATAAAACAAATTCTGCAAAATTTATTTTCAACGCCACTCTGTCACACAAACAAGATGCAAAATCATATGAACCAGCTGATTCACAAGGAAATGCAACTCTGATCGTATAAAATCTATAATTTTTTGAAAATTTTTATAAGCGTTTGCATTTCGGATATATTTACTTGTCTAAAAAATCTGTCACTCACTTAAATGTTTAGGACACACTTTTATACTTTCCCTACAGATAATATTGGACTACGTGGTCCAATGTGGCTTAAATGGACTTCTTACAATATAGTCCAATGTACTGTAGTATGGACCCCATACATTTAGAGTAGTTTTGGAGTGCTCCTACTCCTTTATGGACTACTCTTTACATGCATGTATGGATTAGTCTCGTTATCTGCAGGGTTATGAGCACACACTATTTTATTGGAAAAATCGTAAGGCTGAATATTGATGATGAATACCGGCTTTAAATGGTACTTTACGCTATTCTCAAACAACACGGAATAAGAAATAGAACTAGAGAGAAAAATTTGGTAGAAATACGAGATTGGTTTTAAGGTTTTTAAGCTCCGAAAAGTTAATTTAAAAAAAAACTTATCCATGGCGCAAATCCAACAACAACAGAAAACTTATAGCCGTATTTATAATGAAAATCTGGCATTAAGTTAGCACAAAGCTTACTCCCGGCTCGGTAAGCCGGCTCGGTAAGCCGGGAGTAACAGTAACTTAACCTTACCGTAAAAAAGTAAGATCAATTTATTTCTTACAGATTGAGACGTAACATCTTACTGCTAACTATAATCGTCCTAATTGCTTTACATAAAACAAAATGAAGCAGCTGATTTGCAACGTTACTGTTACTCCCGGGTACCTGAGCCTTAACGAGTTGCTAAACTCTTGCTAACGAGCTGTCAAACGTTTGCTAACTTGTAAAAATCAGCCGTTTTATGTAAAACAGGTTTATTGTTTTTTTTTTTAATTTAATGCCTGTTTTTGAATTTGCTTTCTGTTTTAATAAATTTCATTTTAAAACTTCTTAAAATGTTTTTAAGTGGAGGGAAAAACAAAAAAAATATATTAAATGACAAAACCAACGATAATTTATGCAAAACGTGTTGCATTTTTGAGCAATATAATGTGCTATCATTAAAATTCAGAGTTGATTTATTAAAAGTTAGCAGATGGACAAAAGTTTGTTATGAATTAACTCTGTGCTAACAAGCTGCTAGCATGTTTTGTTTTGCTGGTGGAAAATGTCAAAATCCGTCTGTAAACAAAAAAGGAAAACAAATTTCGACAGTTTCAATAAGCCATCTACAATAACCAGCTTATTGGTTTTAGTTGGCGTTAAAAACATACTCAGAGAGAGAAACGTCTAAAGTGGCTTGTGTTTTTGACATATCGACCAACTAAAGCAACAATAAAAATGAATAAACCTCGAACTTATCTACTTTTCCAGAAGGTATATTGTTATATGCGAATTACTGTCTGAACGACGAAAAAGTACTTTATAAATTAGTGCAATATAATACTGCGAGTAGCGGTTTGGTAGAAGAGATAATACGTTTAGGGAGTTATTAAAATGTAGGTTTAGTGTTTGCTGGGTATAAGGTTCGAAATAAATGGGTCATTAGGAGTCTTCCTTTTTAAATATGTTTTAAACTAAATATTGAATTTAGTTTTATATTTTTTTAAATATTTTTATTAAAATTTTTTTTTTTTTTAAATAACAAGTTTTCTCGAGCTCGAGGCCAATTATTTGTATAAAAATATAATAATATATATTTTTTACAAATTATTAGCCTGGAGCTCGTAAAAACTTTTTTTTTTAAATTTCGAAGAAATAAAATTTAATTTAATTTGTATTTTTATTTTTAAATTTGATTAAAATAAGCTGCTGACGAACCCAAAGAAAAGTAAGAATAAATAAGTATATATTTTTTATTAAAACCAAAACTCCAAAACTGCTCTAACTCAATAAGCTTTCGTTTCAAGTTTTTTTTTGCTAGTAAAGTATAAACATTATATTTTAAAAACTTAATCCAAAAATTATTTATTTTGGCTTTTAATTAATATAAATTTGCTTTTTAAATTGCTTTTTACTGCACACGTTTTTTAATGACAAACGAAAAAGGAGGTAAATTTTCCGCAGAGGAGGAAACACGGTAAGTTTTTTCCTAAATTGGGTCCCTGTCGTATAGTTTCCCGTACAAAATAGTTTACTAATACTTTGTTGTAACATTTCCAAAATGTTTAACAAACAAAAGAAATTTTAATATATTCTATGTTGCTAAAATTGCGTCACACAAAAGAAACATTAAAAAAAGGAAAGGTAAAGGACGTCCAAAATTTAACACAAGATTTGAAATTGTATTTATGCAATAAAGTGGCAACCCTTGAAAAAACCATTTGACAGCTGACAATAAAGGAAGAGATTATTACCCTACAAGAAATGAATGAGCGAATAGCCACATTTTCCTAACACCAACGTGAAAAATGTGTGCTTTGCTAATTGCCAAAATTGCTACACATATTTATTTTTTTCTTACTTAAAACCAAACGTTTTTGACTAACCTTTAATACATACTTAGTTATATATCGTCTGGATATCACACAATATCTGAGCATATTCCACAAGTAGTTGGTCGACCTAAGCCTTCGTAGAGGAAGGCGTGAGCTTCCAGAGTATTTTGGTAGCACACAAATTAAGTCGGCCTGTTTGCCTTTAAGACCAGAGTAGTTATACGAATGGCCAAAAATATAGTCGTTAAACAAATACACATCCAAAACAGGGATAGACAACCTTAATTTTAAAATGGTACTGAACCTCAGAATAAACAGTACTTTTTGGGGGAAAAAAAGTAACAAAGTTTCAGAGTATCGACCGAAATTTAACCATACCTTCCAAAAATTTCACTCTTGTTCTTACGCCATAACCTTTATATTAATAAATTTAAAATTATCAACCAATTACTTCATTTATTCTGCCAAATAATTATCATTTTTGTTAATAATTATAGTTTTTATTAAATCCATTTGTTAACAATAATAAAGTGCATGTTAAAACTAATTTATCATGTAATAAAAAAAAATGAAGGCTAGAAATAAACAATATATCTTTTTAATATTTTTTAAGACAAATCGACGGATTCGCGCCGACATTCGCGAAAAAGCCATCAATACGACAAGAAGATGACGGAAAACGTTTACTGTTTGAATGCCGGGTTAATGCAGATCCTAAACCGACAATAACATGGTTCCACAATGGCACAGTAGTCAAAGAAACCCCTCGTCATAAGGTAAGAAAAATTGTAATTTTATATCAGTTTCATCTTTTTAAATTTTATATTAAAGTTAAGTTAGAAAACAAATTTTTTTTTTTAATAATAACTTAATTAAAATTTTACCAATATAAAAAACCTTTTGTAAAAATATGTAATGTCAACGAAAAGCGGAATTAAAAAAATGTTTGGCTTAAAGTTTGCTTACACTTAAATGCGGGGATTCCAAAGCGATTTCATTAGAAGGCGAGGTCAACGCAACAACAACACTGTTTCTGTGGTCGGATTGTCAAAAAGTCAAAAAAAAAAGGGTTTGTTGACATAAAAAACTAGTTTGTATTCAAACTTTGACAAATCGACCACCGAAAAAAAATCTGACAGAACCCTTTCCGATAAAAGATATGTCTGCAAAATCTGTTGTCAATGCCACATTAATAAAAGATGAAAAATCACATGACTCAGCTACTTAACAAGAAAATGCAACTCTGATTGCATTGAGTCTATAATTTTATGAAGGGCTAAAAAGAACAGTCAACCGTCGGTTTAAAAACATAAATACATCTTTCCCCTAAAAAACTTTAAAGTCTTGCCAGTTTCCCCAAGAAAGAAAACATAATGATAATCGAGTTTTATTGAATTGGTCCGCTTGTATTCCTTCAAATCTGTTTCGCTTTGTAGTGTAGTTCTTCATGATTTTTTTTCAGAACGTCGTTCGTTAGGCTTGGTTTGTTCGATGTGCAAACATTTCCGCAAAAATATTATGCTCGAAAACTAAAACATTTCTAAATTAATTGTTTTTTTTTTTGTTTCAGATAACTATTGATAAGGATGGCCACTCATATTTTGCAACACTAGAGGTTAAAAATGTAACGGTTGAGGATGCCGGTAAATACAAAGTGAATGGCAAAAATGAGCTGGGTGAAAGTAATGCAACAATTAGCTTAAATTTCGACAGTAAGTACAAAACCACAATAAAGGCATTTACAAATACAAACTATTTTATACAAATTTTTTCTTTAATTTATTTTTTACATTTTTGTGTTAAGTAAAAATAAAAAATATTCTTTAAATGTGTTATTTGTTTAAAAAATTTGCCAAATATTTTATAGTATCATGTGCGTGTGTATGTGTGTGTGTGTTGTGAACAGCCAAGCGGGAAAATAAGTAGTAATGAGGCATTCCAAAAAGCTGTTTGGTAGATATTTGGCCTACTAGCCTCATCCTAACTTAATTTTTAATTTATAATTCGCGACAAGTAATTGGAGATCAAGGCCTTGACTTATCGCATCTACTTTAACCAACAAAACCGAAGTCAAACCATTGATATAAAATAATTACTTAATCATTTGACATCAAACCCAATTCTCAAGTCTTATTCAATTGTTTGATTTCAACATTTAAATTAAAACGTTATATAAATTGTATATCAAATGTTATTTTCAAATCAAAAAAAACTTGGCAGCACTTAAGCGAAAAATAAATTTAAACATTAAAAATGGCAATCCAAGCCCATATAACGTAAAGTCAAATTTCCTTTAGAAACCCTTAATTTCTTGTGAAAATATATAAACTTTTTGTAAGAAAAAAAAATTAATTGCAGAGTGTAGAGGTACATATGTATGTTCAGAACTAACAAATATTTGACGAAAAATCTAAAAAAAAACGTAACCATTAAATTGACCAAACTTTAGCGTAATTTTTAACAAATTCTATTGATTTACTGAACTTTATTTGTATGAAGATAATTGTATAGTGTAATTTAGAAACTGTTTAATCATATTTGTCCAAAAGCCAAAAGTTTAGCAAAAGCAAATAATTTTTTAATAAAACTAATGGAATTAAATGTTATTTGATTTTGTTTTTGTTTTTTTAAATACATACATTTGAGAGACTTTTTGTTAATTTTTGGCAGTAGGTTAAGCAAGACTATGCATATTATGGTTAGGTCTTAAAAGTTAGACGCGCTTGCAATTTTTCCTGCTGGGCTATTCCAGACATATACATACATACCTACATGCATACAAAGTAAAAGGCTTAATTAAACAAGTGTTGCCACTCACAGAGAGAAAGAGAGCAGTACTGTTAGCTTATTGTACAGTGTTGCCAGAAAAATTCTGCTAAAATGTTCTGTTATGCTGGGTACAGACAGTGCAATTTATTTCAATGCAACCTCAAAATATCAAAGCGTTTTGATGTTGATACAATCTGGAATGAATGAAAAATGAATATAATTTGCTAGATTGCGTAAATGCATTGCATAGTGTGTACCCAGCATTAGAGCAAAAGAAAGTGTTTAATTCTTATAGCGACAAATTTTTTTCATTAAAATAGCAAATTATTTTTTATATAAAATTATATTTAATATTAAATAATAATAACGTACGTAGTAATTTGTACGCATAACTAATAACCTTTAAGATCATGGAGTTGATTTTCTAGTTTTTATCCAAGACCAAGAGAAGATAAGCACCAAAATAAATTTTTTTTAATATTTTTAGTTTAATAAAAAACAAGTTTTTCTATTAAATAATTGTTTTCACCAAAAAATTAACTGGGAAAAACGACGAAAATTTTGGTTGAGAATATGCGTGGTCAAAAATAAAACATAAACAACCCAATCATGAATAAAAATGTCCTGAAAGTTTTTTCCCATCTTCTTTTTTTATATCATTCACCCAAGGTAAATGTCATGAAAATTGTAATGCCGTTTGTAAATTCTACAGTATTGATCTTAGACCCTATAGAATATATATACTGGGTCTTTAAAGGAGTGAAGTTGATTAAACGATGGGGTTGGGGTTTCCGAAGGCCCCAGAAATGACGGGAACTAAGTTGTTATATATATTTTGGGTCACATATACTCCTTTTAGGTTTGCTATTCCAATTCAGCCACATTGATATATTAGCAAAAAAACCACGACTGCCTCTAATTTTACCCTTAAATTTCTTGTTGATGGAGTAAGTACCAAATTAGTTATCAACATCTTAGTTATCAATACACAATCTCTTTAAAAAATGGGCGAGATTAGAGAAGTGGGCGTTGCGCTTCCCACACAAAGTCATTATAAATTTCCGTATATCTGTTCTTATTCCATAATGGTGAAGTGTATATAAGACTTGGCAGAGCTGAATATAGCACTCTTACTTGTTTTTTATTAACTACCTGAGTTTTTTTATTCCTTTGGTTAGGTTAGATAGGAAATCCCATAAAACAAATTTTATCTGAAAATTAGGATTCAAAAGTAATGGCCAATCATATGAAGACCAGATAATCGCATTCCTACAGAAATACGATATCAAAAGGAATTTTGTTTTTCCAATTAGTTTTAAATTGTCAAAAATGCTGCCTTAAAACAAACGAAACTTTGTATGGGATTGTTAAAAACCACACAAATACAAATAAAAAATTTACTTTGTATGTTTTTAAACTGTAATAAATAAAAGTGATCAGCTGATGGGAAAAATTTACCTTATGAAAATGTCTTGGTTAGGAACAAGAAAATGTTGCTTCAATTTAGTTTTCAGTCGTGGCAAATAAAATTCGTTTATCCAAATTGGCAACACTATTAACTCACTGACTTAACTGACTGTAAAAATATAATTTCAAAACGACCTTGGGCAGATCACTTAGTAATTTTTAGAATTTGAATAATGAACAAAAAAATATTAGCTCAATTTGGGGTTTGAAAAGAGGCCTTGCCTTTTTACGGTCAAATCTGTACCCTTTTAAATTCTCTTTTCTTCCAAAAACTAAAGACTTGTCGTGTCAAATTAAATGTGTGTGAACCAACACTGTGAGAAAAAATTTTTTGCAAAATAATAAATAATTGCAACTAAACCTTCGTCCACTATTTGGTTAAGCATTTGATAGTCTTTTCTTTGATTTTTTGACCGTTACATTAGCTAGCATATTAATAACATTTGAGCTTATAAATCAGTGCAAGTTAAACTCCCCTTTTCATTTAAAATGTGTTTAAACCAGCAAATATATAAATCAGTTAATAAAGGGTGTTTTTTTAGAGTGTCGCAACTTTGATTTGGCATCACTGCTTTATTTGAGCACCCATTTAAAACCCTTTATTTATACCATCTCTAAACGCATAAAATTAGGCGTTTAAACTACCAATACAAACAACAAGAATTTGACAACATTTAATGTAGTGCTGCCACACAAATTTTTCTTAAACAACATAAAATAAATGTGGCACTGATTTTCAGCTGTTGAGCTTAAACTACACCAAGGCGAATTTACACAAGGTAAACTCATCTCGTCAGCCGTTCATCAGCTGTATCCACGGCGAATTAAAAAAACGGTGAAACGTCAAAATATTGTTTTGATTCTGTACTGAAATTTGACAACAAGTCGGAAAATTTCATAAACAAAATACATGGGACTTTTTGTAGTTGTAGAGTTGCACTTACCTTGTATAAATTCGCCTTGAACTACACATACATTTAGGTTTAGTTCAACTAAACAAGCGTTTCAGGAATCACTGATTTTTTAGCCATTAGTCCTTAAGTCTGTACTCACCTTCATTCTTATTTTCCTTCTCTTCAACAAACTTAAAGCTTTGCAATGCAAACTTTGTGTGTGAGAATGGGATCGATCTAACTGATTTCATTTTTGAATTTTTAAATAATCGTGACTGTTTATAGCCGTAATTACAGTTAAAAGATTAAACGCCAAACTTTTGTATAATAATGACTGGCAGGAAATTGATAGTTTTGCTTATAAATGTTTTAAATCTTCTCTCTATGTTGTCAACACTGCTATAACAGATTTAAACTTTGTTAAAAAAATATGCAAAATCTATGTTGCATTTTTTTGCTGTTTTAATGCGGATAATTTAGTCCACAATAATTGTTTCCTTTTAAATATTATTTTTTTTTTTAAATTTAACGTGTTAATATACTGTTTCAGCTGCTTCTTTTATTTTTGTTGTTGTTGTTTTCTAATAATAAGTTTATTTTTTCAAATTCTTTGTGTAAGTAAGTACTCTAACCTAATGTTTGTTTTAATCATCAAAATAATAAAATTTATTTGCATTACATTATTTAAAAAAGCTGAAACATTTGTCACAATTTTTGATAAAAAAAGAAAATATATACCAATAATATTATTATTTAATGAGATAATGACATAAAACAATTATTTATCAAATAAGATCTTCTATATTTATATATAATTTATTAAGTTATAAATATTGTATGTATGAATATAAAGATGAACACAAAAATATTTACCTACACCTTAGGCGATGAAGCTCCAGTACCTGAAGATGGCATTAAGCCCACATTTACCGAACGACCAGTCATACGACAAAGCGAAGATGGTGGAAATGTAACATTCGAATGCAGATGCGTTGGTGACCCCAAGCCTGAAGTGACGTGGTACGAATTACTAAATATTTATTAAACTGACAACGAAACAAAACAACTCAATTTTAATTGCTTTTGGGGAATACTTCAGTTTATTAAGCGCTTATGTTTTTTCTAAATAAAATGCGAAACAAACGTAGACCACAAAAATTACAAAACAATAAAAAAAACAAATGTGCAATATTTAAAAAAATATTACGCACTTTTTCACTAACCATATTTAAAAGTTAACAAAACCAACGCACATATGTGCGTATTGTACAATTTTGTCAAGTGTTGACTCAATATATTATTTTGCGCATTGATTTAATCTAATATATTGTGCCACTTTTTAATTTATGAGGGAGTTTACACGGTGTCTTTTTAGACATGTCTAACAAACTCGTCTATTTTGTTTGTAGGCGATAGGGTTAGAGAAGAAAATGGGGTTGCCAAACAGACACGAAATGTGTTTTCATGTTTGTTTTTATGAATTTTCATGTTTTCAATTTGTATGTATATGTAAATTAGACTATAAGATATGAAAACAGACATGTTTGGAAAGACATCGTGAAAAGACAAAAGGTTTTTAGTAGCATGTGTAAAAGAGAATGTCAAAAACAGACATGTCTAGAAAGACACCGTGTGAACTACCTCTATGTAAGCCAATTTCTCTATGCAATATTTGTTTTTACACAATAATATTACAAATGTGTGGGTACCTTTTGAAAAATTATAATTTCTAAAACCTATTAGAGGTTTTATTTAAGTTCACCTATAGTCCGGAATACTTTGCTTTTAAATATTTAGCTGAAATATGAGCAAAAAAACACGACTGCCTTAAATGTTTTTTTTTTAACTTTTACCTCTAATAAACTCAGTAGAATACTTAAGGTAAAATAAACCTAATTGGTTTATAAATCACGTTGTTATTGACAAACAACTAGCTTTTTATTTCCTGAATAATGGTTTTAGCGAAAAATGGGCCAAATCGGTCTATATTTCAGCATGCCCCGAACCAAATGTCCTTCCGAATTTAAGGCACAGCCGAATATAGCACTTTTGATAAATTGGCTTAACGCCATTATTTTCGATAATAATTTAATTAAAAAAAATATACAAATGCTAATATTCCTATAACTTATTTGTTTTGTCTGCATATGCACTTACACAAAAAACGTAACGCATTTTAAAAAGGTACCACGCTCAAGATGAATTAAAAGAGGGAGGCCGCTATAAAATGTCTCTGACATTGGATCAGAAATTATATCACATGGCCTGTTTAGAAATCACGAATGTAGTATCGAGCGATCAAGGTGAATATCGAGTTAAGGCCAAAAATAAAAACGGCGAGGGTGTGGCAACAATTAATTTGAATTTTGAAGGAGGCTCCAAAAAGTAAGTGGGAAACGTACGCAGCAAAAACGCACGAGAGAAGAAATGTTTTTCGATATGGTTGCAATACGAAAATTTACCTAAAATTTCTTATAAATATAAAAATTTGCACTGATTTTATATATATATGTATATATAAAATTAACCACATTTCCTATATTCATAAAAATAAACATATCATATCAAAAAATATATTTATCTCTGGGTTCTGGGATTTACTAAGAAAATAATTAAAAGAAAAATTAATTCAAATTAGAATACCAGACGGAAAATCACCGCGTTTTCCCAAAAAACCAACGATCCGCCAAGAGGAAGACATTTTAATTATGGAGTGCATATTAGAGGCCCACCCGGTGCCAGATATAACCTGGTATCGTGGCGATAATAAGATCGATAATTCAACACGGATTAAAATGTCGCGAAAAGCGACCTCAAAGGACAGCTATGTTTTGACATTGGAAATACAAAATCCGACTAAAGAAGATGGCGGCAATTATCGTTGCAATGCATTTAATTTGTATGGCGAAAGCAATGCTAACATTGCGCTGAATTTCCAAGGTACATATATTTTTTATTCAAGGAAATGTATGAAAATTGATACATATGATTTGAGATGAAATAATATGATTTTTTTTTTAATACACGAGAAATAAAATAATTATATGCTGCCATTGTTGTTTTATAATAATGATTAAGAAAAAAATTTGCAAAAAAAAATATATTTACTATAAGACTTTGGAGAATAATTTTCTATTAAAGTTTCTTCTACACTAAAATACTGCATGTTACGACATGCCAAAAACTCACAATAATTAAAAACTTATAAAAGTGTGAAAACAAGTTGTTATGAAACTTCAAAAAATACTTAAGAAATGGTGAGAACATTTTTGAAATTTGTCTAACGTGTTCCTTTAAATGGTTACAAAAAATGATTCTGCAAAAATTTTAAATCGATATTTTGATTCTTTGAGCTTTAATATAGTTATTTACATATGTAAAGAAGACTCTGAATTTAAAGTTTTTAAAGCAGACCCGCTTAAAATCTTTTTATTAATGAAAACATTAGAACATTTTTAATGCCGAAAAATTTTGGAGTCGGAGTCTAGAGTTTTTGTGGGCACTCCGACTCCGGTACAATAACTTTAACTCTGACTACACAGCCCTGCCTAAAACAAAAATATAAGATTTCGTTTCGTCTATTTATTTTTTTTTTTACTCTAATAGTTTAGAGGCAAAATTTATTGAAAACGATTTTTTGGATTTTTTGACAGTCAGACCAAAAATTATTGAATTTTGTAAGAGCAAGACTTGTAGAAAAGTGTAAAAGGAGCTTTATTAGCAATATTTTTCGACTATTTTCGATTAATACAAAAAATAAATATATATGTATAGTTTCTATAAATTGGAACAAAATGCGCCTTTTTTTTTTTTTTTGAATGCTCCAAAATTTTTTATTTTGTGTAAATCAAGCATAAGTATATAGATGATGTTTTCACTATTATATTTTCTCGAAGTAAATTTTTACAAATTTAATTATTATTTTTAAATAAAAATTATTAATTAAATCTGGCCAATTAAATCTGGCCATAAAAACTAGAAATAATTCGCTCTACCGATTTGAATGCATTTTTTATAGCAAATTTTCTTTTATGTCTTTAATTAAAAAAGTGCTTTAAAATATGAAATATACTATGTAGCTTTTACTATCTGTAAGCTATAAAAAAGAGAAAACATAATTAAAAAATCATTAGCTTCATTCATGATTTCATTATATTGTAAATAAATACTTTTTTTTACTCGTCCTTCATAGTGTCACAGTGATTGCACTTGTAAAGATAATGGTAATCGTAATCGATAAAAAAAGAGCGCATGTAAAGAATTTATTTGTAAAAAAATTATATTTTCAGGAATTTTTTTCTGAAACATTTGTTACTTTTCAAATATGTTTCATTTGTAACTTCTTAGAAAGAAAAACGTGTTCATCAAAGTGCTTTTCATTGCAAAATGTCAAAATCAAAAATTTTCTTTTGTTTACTTTTTATAAAGCTTTATTTTTATTAATTATTAACAATTTTATAACTAGAAAATAAGAAATATGCTATAACGAACTCGTTAATTTGTTTAGGCGCTAACGATGCAAACGGTTTTGCACCATCATTTATCGAAAAACCCCGAATTATACCAAACGACTCTGGTACATTAATTACGATGAAGTGCCGATGCAAGGCCAAACCTGAACCAACCGTTACGTGGTACCGGGGACAGGAAGTGGTCAACAAGTCAAATAAAATTAAAATTAAAACGACTGTGATTGCCGAAGACACCTACGAGTTGACTTTGGAAATCAAGGTAAGAAAGAAATGTAATCCGTGGTATATGAAAAAGCCTGAAATAGGAAAGACAAAAATTTTTAATGAGAAATACCGGTTGTAGGCTTATTTATGTCATGCATTTTGACTTGTGCAATTTTAATTTGCTTTTTAAAATGGCCAAAAATGTTTTCAAAAAATTCTCAAATAAGCATCGCTTTAAACTTGAGTTAATTAAAAAAAAAGAACTGTACAAAAATTATCCAATCAAATATCAATTTGCGAAATATTTTTTAAACTCTGGATTTAAACATAAACTTTTTTGTTAATACACGTAAATGGCTGTGTATGAACTAGGGATGCCACACGGGAAATCTCGGTATTTTTCGAAGTCACTTTAAAGGCCGCTGCCGAAGTTTGGCAAATTGTCTAAATTCGGCCGAACTGAAGCCGAAGATGAACTTTACTTATCCAAATTCAAACCAACAAGAAAAAGCTATAAAATTTTTAAATCCATATTTATAAAAAATTTTGGTAATAAAAAAAACAAGCAGAAAAACTTTAAATTACAAGTAGTTATATTAATCTACATATCGCTTATTATTGCAACGTCGTTTAAGCACTGTATTCCATAAAGGCGAATTTTTTTAGATTATGAAAAGCATGTAAGCGATTTTTACTGCTCTCATCTTTTGTTAACAAAAAAAAAAAAAAATTTAAAATGGTTTTGTTTAAAGTTTTTGAAAAACCATAATCAATCATCGCATATATTTATTAAATATATCGCTCATTTATTTCAATAGTGCCATAACTTAAAAAGCACGATTTTTAACTAAGTATGCCGAAATATGCACAAGATCATGATTTTTATTGTCTACAAAAATCTTTCTGCAACGTTGGAAATTTACCACGCATTATACATATGTGCTAAAAACGCAAATTTTTTCAAAATTATTTTGATTTCTTAAAAAAAACGTTGTTCTGCAAAATTTCCTGCATATGGCGCCACAAAAATATAAATTTTTAAAGATATTCAATGTTCACAAAATTGTATTAATTGTTATTTTAATCTTTTTAACCCACATTATAGGATCCTGGCGCATCTGACGGTGGCACCTACAGATGTAACGTTCAAAACGAATACGGCGAATCGAACGCCAACCTCAATTTAAATATCGAAGCGGAACCAGAACCTGAAGGTGAAGGACCCACGTTCGTTGAAAAGCCACGCATTGTTTCCGAGAACAACGGCAAATTAGTTATTATGGAATGTAAGGTTAAGGCTGACCCCAAGCCAGATATCGTATGGTATCGCAATGGCGAAATTGTCAAAGAAAGTAATAAAATTAAAATGTCGATGGAACAACGTGGTGATCAGTATTACATTAAATTGGAATTAATTGATCCACAGCTGGAAGATTCTGGCTTATATAAATGTAATATTAAAAACATTTTGGGTGAACTCAATGCTAATCTTACGCTTAACATTGAAAGTAAGTATCCAGATGTAAAATAAAACAATTATTAATTAGTTGCTGTGAAGAATTCTTAAAAATTAATTGGTTTTCTTTTTTTGTTTTTTAGTTGTTCCTGTTATTAAAGACAAACCCAAAATTATTAAGATTATTAAGAAGCGCACTGTGGTTATTGAGTGTACGGTTGCATCTAAATTCGAACCCAAATGCACCTGGTTTAAAGAAACCACTGAAGTTAAGGAAAGCTCGCGTCATGTGTATCTGGTAGAAAAGACCAAAGAAGGCGAATTCGCCGTCAAATTGGAAATCAACTTAGTGGAAGAGACAGATAAGGGTGCCTACAAATTGGTGGCCAGCAACGAGAAGGGCGAGGCTGTGTCTCAAATTGTCAACTTGGTTGACATACCAGAAGAGGAAAGAAAGCCCACAAAACCGGAAATTTCCCGTAAACTTACTGATCAAAAGGTGATCGAGGGTAAAACATTCGAATTGCTGATAAGCCTCAAGCAAGTAGATAGAAAATGCAAAATAGAATGGTTTAAGGGAACAACGGTGGTTAAAGAGACTAAGGAAATTACCACGACCTTTGATGGCACAACTGCTCGTTTGACCTTGAGTTCGGCGCGCATGGAACACAGTTCGACCTACAAGGTTGTGGTGAGCAATGAGGTCGGCAAAGATGAGTCCTCTTGTAAAATTGTCGTCGAAAAGAAACAAGAAAAGAAAAAGCAGGAAGAAGAAGCGGCTGAAGTAAAACGCAAGGTAATTGAAAAGAAAAAAGAAGAAGAAGAAAATGAAAAGGTTGTTGAAAAACGTTTAGAGAAAAAGCAAAAGCAGGAAATACAAACAATAGAAGAAAAAGGTGTGCATGAAGAAGTTAATGTAGAACAGAAACAAATGCAGGTAAAAAAATCAGAAAAGCTCGAGGTTAAAGTAGAACAGCAAAGGAAAGTTTCATTTAGTCAGGAGACAACTGTACAAGAAGTACAGAAAATAGAGCAAGTACAACAGGTTCAGCAAGTGCAACAAGTGCAACAGGTTCAACAAGTACAACAAGTACAGAGTGTACAACAAGTACAGAGTGTACAACAAGTACAGAGTGTACAACAAGTACAGAGTGTACAACAAGTACAGAGTGTACAACAAGTAGAGAGTGTACAACAAGTACAGAGTGTACAACAAGTAGAGAGTGTACAACAAGTACAGAGTGTACAACAAGTAGAGAGTGTACAACAAGTACAGAGTGTACAACAAACAGTTGAAAAAAAACAACAACGTAAAAAATCTATCGTAAAAAAACAAGAAAAAATTGAAGTTGTTGCATCCCAACAGGAGCAATCAACGACGGTTAGTCAATCACTTGTCAAAAATTACGAAACCCTTGATGCTGAAACTAATCGAAAAAAATCATTAGCATCCGAAACAACAATGTATGACCTGCCAAAGCTTAAATCTTTCAAACCCCAACAAAAAATAGCTCGGGAATTAGAAAGTCAAGAAACCAAAACAATATTTGATGTACAATTAAAGCCCACGCAAACAGTAAAAAGAGAAGAGGTTCGATTTCTCCCCCATCCCACTCTCTTAGTAATATCGAAATATTAGAAATGATTTTCTCTTAATTCTATACTTAATATTTTCTCTTTTCTCTATTTTATACTTTCTTATTAATTTTCTACTATATGACAATTTTAGTAGTAAATCTCTTATAACTTAAATTGCACTGTGCAACAAATTAAAAATCTAGCCACAAGCACGAAATTGGCTTGCGAAACAACTGAAATCGCAATAGGGTTTGAAAATGTTGTGCCAATTTCATTTTAACTTTGAATGTAAGCTTTTTTATCATAAAATTCGAAACGAATTTTAAAACCCCCAACAGAATTTCGTCTACCCAGTTTTAAGCGCCTGTTCTTTATACAACTATGACAACGATCTTAATTTTTATGTTCTAAATTTTGTCAGAGTTATAAAAAATTTATCAAAAAACGTATCTTAAAAATGTGAAAAGACGCTTAGTGTACTTATTTTTCAAGGAATTTTAAAATTTCGAAGAATTTTAATAATATTTTTTTTTAATTTAATTTAACAAAATTTATACATGAAATTTATACTTTAATTTATACTTTAAATTTTAAATATTATTTAAAGACAAGAAAATTTTTAAACAAGCTTAAAACTAAATCTTTATTACGGTGACTTTAAATATTATTGAAGATTTGTAAGAATCTTTACCAATATACAATAAATTATTGAAACATTGTTTCTACCACACAGTGTAATGAAAAATTCGACGGCTTCTTAATTCTTTGAGCATTTTTCCAATTTTTTTCTTTAATATATTATTTTTAAAACTTTTCATACAAATAACACGCTATCAAAATCTTCACAATACTTAAACACTGTGATACACAAAATAATGACACGACAAAAACAAAAAGGAGGAGGAGGAGGAGAAGGAAGAAGAAGAGGCAAAGGCTGAAGAAGAAAAGCAGCAAAAGAAGGTAGAAGATGAAAATAATAAGAAGGCTGATGAAGAAAAGAAGAAAAAGAAGGCCGAAGAGGAAAAGAAGAAGATCGAGGAAGAAAAGAAGGCCGAAGAAGACAAAATGAAAAAGAAGGTTGAAGTTGAAAAGAAGAAAATCGAGGACGAAAAGAAGGCCGAAGAAGACAAAATTAAAAAGAAGGCCGAAGTAGAAAAGAAGAAAATCGAAGAAGAAAAGAAGGCCGAAGTAGAAAAGAAGAAAATCGAGGAAGAAAAGACGAAGGTGGAAGAAGAGAAGAAGAAAAAGAAGGCCAGTGAAGATAAGAAAAAGGTCGAAGAAGAAAAGAAGGCGGAACAGGAGAAGAAGATGAAAATCGAAGAAGAACAAAAAACTATTGCGGAAGATAAGAAAAAGTCTGAAGATGAAAAGAAAAAGAAACCTGCTAAAAAACCAGTAGATATGGTTGATGGTACTGAAAACATTCCTGAAGAGGTAAGAGATATTAGGAAACTTTC
Source organism: Pollenia griseotomentosa (assembly GCA_963931875.1). NCBI lineage: Eukaryota > Metazoa > Arthropoda > Insecta > Diptera > Polleniidae > Pollenia > Pollenia griseotomentosa. The sequence continues at coordinate 13,739,329 of OZ007565.1, forward strand.
AACAAGGTGCTGCTTAAAACGTATGGAAGATAAAGAATGGCCTTATAAAAAAATGCAACAAAAACTGTAGTATTAATAACACACTTTCAGCAAATCAAAAACTACACTTGCACACTTACACATTTTAAGCACAATAATTGCCTAAACATAATTTTTCTAAAAACATTAATTTTCCTAAACTGCCTTCTGTCCTTTTAAACTACTTTAAATCTAAGTTTTAAATCTAAGTTTTTTGCTTAAAAATACATATCGTAGGTCTCATGTAGAAAGGGCCTAACACACAAACATAATTGCGGCTTTACAGGAGAAGGTAGAAACATAATGGACACTGGTTCCACTGGTCTCACAATGTAAGATGACTTGTGAACCAGTTATTTTTGATACAGGGTGGCGCAGAATGAGCTATGTATATGGATTATAGCTTTCTAACTATGCGATTACTAATACTTTTTTTAAAATACAGTATATAATTTTGGAATTTTTTTGCAATTAGCTTTGAAAAATTATGTGCGGTAAGTGATGTCCATTTTCTGCTTTGCACATAACTTAATTTCGGGTGTAAGTTGGGGAATGGTTCCTTGTTAGCATACACTCTTTATTTTAAATATCCCCAAAGGAAACTGTCGGGAGCTGTTAAATCCGGTGAACGTGGAAGCCAGTTAAAGTCGCTTGTGCACGGAATAATGTGTTCGACGAATATACATTACTAAAGCCATTGAAGCACATGCAGTATGTGCCAATGTACTTAAAATTCTCTCAAAAGTCTAATGTACTCAAAATTCTTGCGACCGCCATGATAGTTCAGGTTTGTCAAACGTCCCCTAGTTGATTTTGATGGACCATGCTGTACGCTTTCCCGTACATGTTAAAAATTTTGAGCAGTGTTCACGGTACGTGCTATTCCGGCGCCAGGAAGGTTTCTTACATACCCCTGTTAAAGATATTTTTCAAATAAATGGTTAATTGCGGACCCTAGGGTGCAATGCGCATATTAAAACGACAACGATATCGAACCCTAACCGCAAAAATAACGTAACCAAAATCATTTTCAATTTTCGTTTTTTTAAATAAATGACTTTATTGGCAACACTTGCATCATCTACTAAAATGTCATGGTCACATAAGGAACCGTTACGATTTTATAGCAAGACCAATTTTATCGCAAGCGACAAATTTCATACAAAATTTATATATAATTTTTACCGGCATCTATTTGTTTAAACTGAAATAAAAATATTTTAAATATTTCAAAAAACTCTTTTTTTATTAAAACAAATATGGTACCGCAATTTTCGGACACAAGAATGAAGAGAAAAAATAACAATTAAAAAAGTTATAAAGAACTCAAACCATTTAGCTCATTCTGCGCCACCCTGTGCTATGTCATTAAATTTTTGTGACGAGGCCTTCCTACATAAGCCCAACGATACTTTTATTTTGGCTACGAATGTTGCTTGGTGTTGTATAATTAATATTTGGCATTTAAAAAAACCAATTCACAATTGAATTGCTTTATACTCACGCTAATGCTTTTAATTCTTTTGCATTGCTGCTATTGCTTATTTTTTAAGTAAAAATTTAATTGGGAATTGATAAAATACCAAAGAGCTTTTTTAATTTGTTTCCCTTTTCTGACGTTAAATTTTTTAACTTCTTGATTAATAGTAGTTTATTTTTCTTATATTCCTTTCCATATTATAGAAAGAACTATTCGAGCAAATTGGCCTCAAAAAGACTGAACAACGAGTACAACAACAACGCAAGGTAAGGTTAAATATAAATTTTAATACCATTTTCTTCTAATAATACGTGTTGGTTCAGACACGTTAGGTTAAACTGAACAGGGTTTCTTTGAATATCTTTTAAACCTGCGTGTACGTTCATATGCAATCGAATTGTGTCGTCAATTTTCTTGGTCTTTATACAAAAACAAAAGGAAAACTGAAAATTGACGAATACGGTCAAATCTGTAACCCTGTCCATTCCTTTTTCCCCTCTCTCCTAAAACCTCAAGACTTCACGAGTCAAACCTAATGTGTATGATGAGCCTGCACTAAGTAAATTAAGAATTAAATACAAATAAAAAGGGGTTTCAAAATAACGCAAGGTATTAGCTAAATACGGTTTTAAATTTAGAGATTGTAGTTATTTAATTGAATAAAAAAAAATTTAGGTAACGGTGAGTTCAAATTCGCACCAAACAGTGGCACCACCAAATCGCCAAATCACCCCAAATGCAGCAGCAATTTTGAGGATAAACAAAGCCATCAAGGTGAACAAGTGCTTACAATGATTTTGCTCGAATTATTAGCATCCAAACTTTCACTATTTTAAATACATTTATATGTTGCGGAACGCTTAAGTATTAAGCCCTGCACCACAAGCGGAGAGGGTAAGGGTAGAATGCTATTGAAACTCCGCCATATCGATCCAATATTGGCTGAGATTTATGCGAAAAAGCTACGACTGACTCTAATTTTACTTTTTGAAGTCTTTTTACAATCTTTGAACTTTATTTTTTCATATTTATCTTAAATAAGTCTAGTAGAATACTAGTGGTGAAAGTTTTTCTTCTTGAAATAGATCCCATACTATATGAATTTGGAGGACCAAATTTAAATTTTGAAATTTTTTTAATTTAAGGAAAATTAAATATTGAGAATGAACTAATTGGGTCCATTATTTCACCAGGCCCCTATAAGATTCTGCAAAGCCGAATATGGCAATATTTCTTGCTAATTACCTCAAACTGTGAAATACATTTGTGTGTCAATCTCTGTTTCCATTGTATTAATTAATTCTTTTATTGTTTTATTTTTTTTTTTATTCAACATTTTCATTTTATATGTTTGTGCTAATTTGAATGTGTGTGCTAAAAAACAATAGACAAGTGTTTCATCTGTACAAGAGGAAACAAAGGAGATGCGTCGCAAGTCTATAATAAGTACGCATGATGAATCTACCGTATCGTCTCGTCGTTCATCTATAGCGGTAAGTAATACAAAAAAAAAAAAAAAAATATATATGCTTTTAGCTTAAATGAAATGGTTCTAACGGGAAATGAAAGTTCTTATCTATAGCATTACGACAGTAATTAAATTCGATATAAAATCCTTTTTAAGGAACTCTTTGGGGAATTCTTAAGCAAATGCCAACTTTCATTTCCAGCATTAGAATCCTGAAAGCCAAAACTTTCTGTTGTCTAGTGGATGTATGTTATCGTTATGTAAATTTTATAATACAGTATGGTTTTATTCAGAGTTTTCCTAAGAAATCTTGAATTTTGTTTTAAATATTCCTAATTGTTGTTGTTGTGTTTAGATTGAAGAATCCAAGACTGAATCACGCCGTTCATCTGTCATTGAAAAGAAAGCCCTCGAACAAGTTGCAAGTAAGACCCTGCAGGCAAATAAATCACCTCAAGAGCTTAAGGAAGAAATACCTAAACTTAAGCCAGCCGAAAAAAGACGAGTTCCAAAGGTAAACACGGTATTTCAACGAAATTTCTTCTCGCGCACTCTTTATCTCTGTGTCTTTATGGATGTAAAAAAAATCTGTGCAAATTCTTCTTTTGATTTTATATCGCTGCTTTCTGTTTATGTGGAAAATCTACGTCAAAATCTTTTTAAAGATCTGCTTGAACTTTTAAGCTCTTTTCTCTGTCTTTTACTATATATTTTACTTTGTCTTTCTCTATCTCTCTCCTTTCTCGCTCTTTATTGATATAAAACAAATCGTCGGCTGATAATTTAATTGTCGTATGTGGATCCGAAAGCTTCGAGTAAATTGAGTTTGAAGTTTGAACTCCACATACGACATTTAAAAAATAAATCAATTTTTTGGTCGTTTTATATGGAAAATTGTCGTATGTGCAGTTACATACATTTAATTTGAAAATTGCTTCAGCAAATACCACATACGACAAACTCAACACTCCATATCTCGAAAACCGTATGAGGTATCAAAAAAACTGATTACGCCAAATAAAAGATCACGTCGGAAAACCTAAGGAATCGATCTCAACTCAAAACCAAAAAAAATCCACATACGACATTTCAATTATCAACCGACGAAATAACGCAAGTTCAACTTAAGGTGACACTTAACAAGAGTACATAAAACAGGTAAGCGAGTTTGCCCAGCTAATGGTTTTTATATAGAAAACTTGGTTCTTTCAAATGTCGAAGGTCCATATAAAAACTTGATGGCTAGAATAATTCTTCCGAATTCATAAACATGAATTCATATGAATGTGGCTTGATACACTCGGAAAATTCTCTCCCAGATGATTTAACCTTGTTAAGTGTACTCTGTACTTCTTTATAATTTTGCTAATAACTCGTTTTTTCTTTTTCTCTTTATTCTCGCTGCTTCTTTCTCTTTCTATAAATTGTTAAAAATTATTGCCATTTTTTAATTTTATCTTGCTATCGCACTTGATCTAAGGAGGAGATTAACACAAAATTTTAAAACTTTCAGTAGAAGCAAAATTGTTTTTCATTAAACGTTAAAGGCATATAAAAAAGAAGTTTTTAAACCAAAAAAAAAAAAAAGACAAAAAAGCACGATACTTTTTTGCTCCAAAAAGTGGAAAAATATAAATTTTGAGTTAATACCGCCTTTATGATCAATAGCGTATGTATATATTGTTACGTTTTTACTTTATAAAACGTGCTTCGGTTTATTCCCTTTCTAATAAACCTTTGAGTTTCTAAATTGCAAATCAAAATAAATACACGCACTTATTCAGCTTACCAAACTTTCTTACAATTTATTATAATGTTCACAAAACGTATCCACTGTTGTAAGTAACGAGCTAAACCGTTAATGTCTCAAAAAAAAAACTTAACTCAACCATTATTAATCAGGCTGTATTTGTGAACTAATATTTTTCAAATACTAGAAAGTTCCGTACAGTGGAGTTAAAATACAAAACTTTACATTATTTTTGGATAAATTAAATTTCGTAACAATATGTATGTATGTTTGTACAGGGATAACAACCGGCAAATTTACCCATTTTAAAACCGTTTATAAACAATGGCTTTTCGAATTTTTCAAAGACCGGATTAAAAATTGTTTCTATTCTTTCTCTTTTTATGTCTCTCTTATTTTGCAAACAGTGCTGCCATAAGAGATTTTTTTATTTATTAAAACTTTTATCAATAATAGCAATGTGCTAAGACACTAAAGGGGCCTGAACACGGTCAAGCATTTCTCACAAAGCGGTATGGTAGTATTAGTGAAAATGCGTTTGGATGTGTGACAGCAACGATGCTGGATGGAAAATCAAAAACTTTAGATATGACGGCGAATATTACGTCCAGCACACGTACACGAGTGAATTCGCCATGACGTCAAGCATTTTGACCGTGTACAGACCTCTTCATAATAATAGTATGGCAGCACTTGCTTACATTTTAAATCGCTTTTATATTTGCTTTCGCTTCTGTGGACGCAGAAAAGTATTAAAAAAATATTTGTATATAGGGTTTCAATATTCTGTCGCTTTCTCTTTCCTAAGTATGTAAAGATGTATCTAAATTTTTGTTTAAATGCCGCACGTTTGCATAATCATAGACTGTTGAGGAGCCAAAACCAGCTGAAGAATTGCCAAAATTACGCAAGGTTTCGGTAGCTCAACCCAAAGAAGAACCTAAACCCGAACCAGCCAAACCTAAAGCAAAGGCTAAGCCAAAGGCAAAACCAAAATATGAAGAGCTTCCAGAAATACCCGATTACGAAAGACCTGTTTTGGAGAAATTCGAAAAACCAGAATTTGAAGCCGGCGATTTTGCACGACAAACGGAAATACCCAACAAAATGGAAAAGCCCGTATTTGAATCGGCCAAGCCAGAGCCTCAGCAGGCCGAACAAAAGAATGGCTTACCCAAGGTAATTTTGAAATATAATTTTCAGCGAAAGATTTAACAACTTTTTCTGATCTCCAAGATCTTTTTTTTTCAAAAAAGTCCAAATCGAAGTTTTACCCTTGTAAATGTCAAAATCTTCCTAATGTTGTTTATTTGTGTTTTTGTGTCTTTTTTTATGTTGTACAATAAAAATAGAAAGAAGCCGCTGTCGAAAAACCTGCTGAGGAGCCTAAAGGCTTCAAAGTTGGTAAAGGTAAAATACCTGAAGAGGCTAACGGCAAGGATTCAGCTACTTTGCGTCCTGTTATTATTGAACCAGAGGTAAGTGTATCAAAAAAACCTATTAAGTCAAAACGAATAATACTGATTTCATTCAATATTCATTTCCATTTTTTCTCTATCTCTATCTCTGTATGTTCTTTAACCAATACGTGTCCTCACTTTTGTTTCCAACTACACAAATTTGTCTTTTCTTACTCAAAACACACACACAACCATATTTCAAAATAAAATGAGTGTAGAAAAAGACCGCCGAGGTTGACGGCGAAAAACCAGCTGAGGTAAGTTATTAAACTGTTATAAAAAAATTAAACGGGTAGGCCTTCTTTATCACAGTTCCGCAGAACTATAACTAAGATGCGAACCTATAAATCTCTTTGCTATCGGTATGTAAAATTTTCATAAAAAATGGTTTAGTATGTTCAGATTTTTTTCTTCTCTCGAAAATTTTGTAACTTAAGGGTTTTTTGGGTAAAATGTTTGACAAAATATTGATTTTGATACCTTGAACTATGTCTATTAAAACCAAGGCGAATTCATACAGGTGCTCGCATCTGAGAGAGAGAAAGTTATGCTAGCTGTACCTTTCTGCTCTCTCTGCGGTCACATGTACTAATTCGCCTTGATTAAAACAATATATTATAAAAATTTTGATTTTTACTTAAAAAAAACTAACAGGATCTTAATAATGGCAAGCGTCAATCTGTATCGGAGCTTATTAAACAGAGACGACGGTCATCTGTACGTCCCTCAATGACCAAAGAACCCATTGGAAAAGAAAATTTTCTAAGTGTTGTCCTTAAACCTGTCGTCAGAGAACAAAAAAGTTGTGAAGCTCCTCAACAAGCCAAACAATTGTTGAAGGTATTTTTTAAGTAAAATGAAGCTGAATTAAGCTTGCTAAGAACTTTTTTCAATTTTACATTTTTACTCTTTCTCTTTCTACTCTTTTCCATCATTTCTCTTACACTTTACAAACTATACAATACTTTCTATACTCTGAAAAAAAAACTTTCGCATAATTTTATTATTGTTTTTGCTGTATTTAGGAAAAGTTTCGTAGAAAATACGAACAAGAAACTTTTTTATTAATTCCTAAGAAAACTTTGGAACTGATGCACTTATCAGTGACGAAAATATGTGTTGAAACAAGTTTTTGGGCGAAAACAATGGCTTCTGTTTGCATGTTTTGCCGCAAAACGAGTCCAGCGTCGAGACTTTTATTTCGCCTTCGAATCGGATGCTGTTTCTTTTCTGTATTTTTCTTCTATTTTACTTCTTCCACTTATTTACTTTTCTTTAAAACTTTGTTTTTAAATATAAACTATTTTATGCTGAGCCAAAATCTTTAAATGAAACTGCCAAGCCAAGCCAAGCCACGCCATGCCACGCCATGCCTCTGATGCCCATTTTTTGCGTTAATTTTTTTTTAATTAATATAAAACAAATTTTTCTTAAAAGGAATCTGTTAAAATGGAATTTAATCCAACTCAAGCCTCAAAGGCCCAAATTTCTAACTTGAAGAAATCCCAAGGCATACCTGAATTACATGATAATTACCAACGTCCTGAGTTGGAAAAATACGAAAAACCCGAATTTGAAAAATCTCAAAAAGAAAAGACCCAACCTGAAATAAAAACACCCGTAATTAAAATTCCCGAAGAGCCCAATCTAAATAATGATGAAAGAAAATCGCCTCTAATAAAAATTCCTAATGAAAAAGTGGTCAATGAAACAAAGGTAAGGTTTTCAATATATTCTTTATTTTTTTCTAATTAAATTGTGGTTTTTTCGAAGAAACCAAAAAAAAATTACGTAATAAAATAATTGTGAAATTCACAAAATTTTACGTAAAAAAATTTATATAATTTATTTTTATGATTTTCAATAAAACCAATTTATTATTTATTAATTACAGTCTAAGCAAGTTTGTCATTCCATGTGAAACTTTTTTTAATATTCATTTAAAGCCCCATTAGTAAATATTCTGGGTCCTTGAGTAGTTCTAAGTCGATTTGTTAAAATCATGCTAACTCCGAAAGACTCAACAGAAAGAACAATATGGGTGTTGATTAGTTCCGTGTTCTCCTTAGCAGTTCGGTGCAATAATAACCTCCCTTAAAAATTTATAAAAATGGCTTTATTTAAAGCGCAAAATAAGCCTTAAGCCGCAGCAATAATTGTGGTGAAATTAAGACTCGAGTTTCACATAGATTTAGTAAATTAAAAACAAAAATGTTTTGTTCAAAATTACCCGGGAACGCCGCAATTAATTATCGGAAAAGTGGGAATTTAAGAAAATTTTATGTTCCGGGAACAAACTCTAGTACCCAGCAACTCTGTTTAAAACATTCTTGAATTCTACAAATCTTTGTATTGTAAATTTTTTTTCGTTAGTGCAAAAAGAGTGGAGTATCCCGGGGTTTTGTCGCTGAAAACTCCGTATGATAAAGCGCAGACTTTCTGAAAGGAAACTTTCATAGTGTGAACCTAAACTAAATATTTATTTATCAGGGTTCAAAACTCTTGAAATGTCAATTCTACTTAAGTTTATGGTAGAATTATTTTCAAAATTGTGTGCCATTAAATTTAATTGTAAAGGTTTTTTCAAGATCTCCTAGAGCAGTGATGGATATACTTATATTTAATATTTCGACACACGTAGTGCTCTATACAAAAATCATTCCCATTTCTTACTTACAGATGTAAGAAAGTGCAGTTTGCCAAGCCCGTTTGCATTGCCCCCGCTAAAACAAAATCATATTATGAGGTTAAAATTCATAAAAGAACTTTTTGCACTGAATATTATATAGATCATCTATATGTGAGGGAGGGGTTTATATAAAATAAAAATTCAATACTGGACCTACCATAAAAGTTATCGTTCCAAATCGTATATCAATACTAAAGTTTATAAGGAAGTCTAAATTTACACGTTTCATCTTTTGATGCTCAACTTTTTTTCAATTCCCTTTTAAAGATGCCAATATAATCACACGCAGCAATCGGTTTCAACTTTTTTCGGTTCAAAACAAGAACAATTTTATTTACACCGAATCAAAGAGAAAAAAAAAGAAAAAAATTACATGCAGCCATTGTTGTGCATATATCAACGAATAAAAACACAAAGCGTACTGCCCGAGTACAGGCATCTCCGTACTAACCCCCTTTCTTCTTTCTTCTCTCACCTAAAAACATAAGAGTTGAGCATCAAAAGATGAAACGTGTGAAGGCAGACGAAGCTAGTGACTTTAAAAGCTTTTTTTCGGTAGTGGAGATTGTATGGGAACAATGGGCATATAGTGCGATTCCAATATAGGGGATTAACAATTCGGCTGCGTAGTATAGTACAGAATTTTTGCACTGAGTAATTCAAAGATTTGAAATGATCCAGCTCTTAAATTTCAATGATATCTACAAAGCTAGTGAAGAAGACCTAGAAATTATTGACATTACTGGGGAAAACTGATCCCAATGCATGGATTTTTCTATACATGTACATAAGGGTCTTCAAAAAAAGTTTTTGGCTTTCTTCTCAAAAGTTTTTCGACAAGATTAGTTCCATATTTTGATTCTACGCCATGCTCAACGAAAAAATCATGAAAGAGCTTTTTGGTGAAAAATTTAATTTCGTACAACAATATTTTTTTTTGTAGTTTTAATTGAAAAAATACGAAAACAAATTTTTCACATGTAATTTATAAGGAAAAACAGAAAGTCCGTTGAGCGCCGCGTAGAATTAAAATAATTAATTAATCTTGTGGCAGAGCTTTTTTTACCTGATAGAAGCACTACAAAAATGCCAAAAATGTTGCTTTGAAGCCACTACTTACCTCTTATCTACAATAACTCATTATTTTTACGATTTGAAAGGGTATTTATTTAACTTCAGAGCACCTTCTTAAGATATCTAGAAGGCCTTAAACACCGAGACCCAGAGTGTCTTTTGTGCAGCCTGTGTATCTCACCATATCACCATAAATCCAATTACCCTGCCTGATGAAAGATCATAAATTTCAGTCGGGCTCATCAGTTGTGCTCGACAAATTTCTGCCTGGTAGTCCCCAAGACGGGACAGCAGCAGAGCAGATGTACTGACGTTTCGTCATCAACCTTACAAAATCTGCACAACTTGGAACTAACCTTACCCATTATAAACTGATAGACAACAGGGCCCCTTAAATAGGCCAACAAGCCTTTATTTACATACCGATTTCGTGCTCCTTGGGAGCTTGACTTGGACGTAAATCGGCCCACTTTTTCGGGTACCTCCCATACAAATGAACTTCTGCAAACCAATTAAACGCTTATAAATGTCCAGCAAAAAGAGATATAGCCAGTGCTTAAAAAACTGCAGTCAAAATAAAAAAATTGCTTTTCTCGACTTTTTAATCGGACAAAAACAAAGTATTGCATTTACTTCAGACTCATTAAATGAAAACAGTCGCAGTCACGTCAAAAGCAAAAAACGAAAAGTTTTATACAGCAAAGTACTTCGGCAGTTGACATTAAATAAATTCCGAAGTTAAGGCGGAAGAAATGTTGTGTGTGTGTGTTTGGACATTTTACTGTAACTTCTTCATAATATTTAAACCTTCAAAGATTATAAAAAAAAAAACAAACCAAAAACAACCAATAATTATTTTATTAAGTAATTTGCATTTTCAAAAATCAAAATGGCTTTAAGGAAACACCAATCTTCCTTTGTTTCGTATTTCATATTTGAAAAACTGCCAGCTGTAATAAGAATTTCTGTCGAGAATTCAAAAAAAAAGCATTAATTACTTTAAGGGAATCCTTTATAGGTAAAACTTAAAACCCTTTTCTAAAACCTGTTTAGCTGGTAAAAGACTGAGTCTGGAAAAACTTGTACACACTATTTATCCTTAGTCCACTGTTATTCCGGTCAAAATGGAAAGCGAAAAAAAGTACGTGAAAAAATAAATAAAACTTTAACAAAACGAAAAAATATCTAATACGGAGTTTGAAAAAAATGGCAAAACTCTGGTTGTTCATCGCCACGCTGTTTCAAAAGCCATTAAACAGCAAAAGGTAGACTTGAACATGGAAAGAAAAACTGGATCAGGAAGAAAAAAAGGTCTAACAGAGTTGAAGTTGTATAAAGTTCAGAAACTTCCAGATCGCAATGCTGTTAAGAATTAAAAAAAAAAGAACAAGATAAAAAAATTGAGGTCAAATTTTATAAAAAAAAAAATACACCTGTTGTGTGATGTTTGATGAAACTTATGTACTGGCAGACTTTTTACAACTTCCGGGCTAAGATTATTTTGTAGCTGATAGACGAGGAAATGTTCAAGAACAATACTGGACAAAATTCCCTAAAGAGTTTCTTGTGTGGCCAGCCATTTGCACTCGTTTGTGACATTACAAGTGCACAGAGTGCTTTCATATTTCTGGGCCGATTTAGCACCATGTCATGTCAATTTTGTACCACGGTAGGTAAAGCTATTTTTCTGTAGTGAAAAAAGAATTAAAGAACACAGGAGAGGTATCTCAGGATTTTAAGCGTAAGTGGACCCCTTCTTCCAAAATGGTAACGGAAGAAACTATAAAATCTTTAATGCGAAAAATATGGATGGAGACACATGCCTTCAAAAGTTCAAAAGATCTTATGTCATGGGGAGAACCTACCAATTAAAGATTTGTCAGAGGAAGCTCAAGAGAAACGAAACAAGCACAACCCAAGAAAAATGTCCAGATGCAAAACCAATGAAGACCCTTTTAATATTTTGTACTTCTTTGAACTTCAGATACATATATCGAGCCCTAACTGCGAAAATAACGTAAGCGACATCATTTTCAATTTTCGTTTTTTTTAATAAATGAATTTATTGGCAACACTTGCATCATCTCTTAAAATGTCATGTTCACATAAGGTACCATTACAATTTTATCGTAAGCGACAAATTTCATACAAAATTTATATAAAATAAATAAAAAAAAACTCTCTCCTGTAAAATTTGATTTTTAGCGCTTACGTTATTTTCGCTTTCCAGCTTTCGTCATATATAAACGATATTTTCACTTTCAATAAAAAATCCAATAAAGGTGTTGTAATTATTATTTTTTTTATTTATTACTATTATTATTTCTTATTACTACTCTTGTCATTATTTATTAAAAATTTTTATAGTAAAATATAACTTTGTATTCCAAATTTTTTATTTAGTCGACAAAAAGATGGACTCAGAAAGGCTCTTATGTTATACAATACAATAAATACAAACTAAAAAAAAATTCTTACTCATATTAAGGCTTATAATTTTTAAGAAAACAACTATACATTTTCTAGACATCATAAGTACATATCGGCCCAAACTAATATACCAAAATAAGGGCAAAAAGTCACCTATCAAACAAAAAAAACAAAAAAAAAAACTTGCATAAAAACACAATTTGCTAACATGGGGCGTTCACCTGACAATTTTTTGTCATAATAAACGTCAAACTGCATATAAAAAAAACTTGTTGTATTGTTGTCGCTCCTACAGCAAACAAGTTAATCGTTTTTGATATAATTTTTTTATTCTCGTAAAGAGCGAATGCGACGATCTCCTTAACGTCACGTTTAAGGCTGTGCAGTCGATATTTCACCATTTTTCTTAATGTTTTGCTTTTCTCACACGTTACAACCAGCGTTGCCGTTTTGGTTACTTTTAACCAAAACTGGTTAATTTTTTTCTCAATGTGTACTTGTGTACTTTTTTTCCATTTTGGTTACTTTTTTTCAACACGAAAATAACCAATTTTTTGACCTTTAAAAATTGTGTGTGGTATTTGTGCATCTTAAACCAATACTTTTTTCATCTAGTTAAAAATAATTTTTTTAGAAGCTTACAGCCGTAGGTATTCATAAAAACTTATTGATGATTAATTGACCGTTTTTAAGCAAAAATTGCTAAAGTTGTATTCATAAACGAAAAATAGTCTATTGAACCTTTAATAAACCATTCATAAAGTAAGAAAATTTATTGTTGGATTTGCCCTTCTTTAAACCAAAAATAAAATGACATTTTGAAAGGTGTTTGCATTTTATGATATTATTTTTGTGAAATATGATAAAAAATAATGACAAAAATTTTTTATTTATTAAAACAGACATGTTAAATACATTTCACTATTTTTTTTTTTTTATTTTAGACAGCCAATTTAAAGTTTTATTGATAATTATTTAAAAAAAAATGTATATGATTTAAATGAATATGTTCAGGGGCAAATGCAGATATTCTCTTTAATTATTTATTAAATTATTGCAAATAGTTGTTTTTTTTTTTTTTGTTTAAAACAACACATTATTGTTCAAAAATATAAAAAAAAAATAAAATAAACAAATCATAATAATAGTGATGTTAATAAAAAGTAAGCAAACTTTTTATTCGATTACTTTCTTATCGTATATTTAAAAAGGTTCAAACAAAAGTTGTTATGATACCTTTCGGAAACATTTTGTTCAGAAAATAAATTAATATATAGTTTTATTTGGTAAGAATAACTTTGAAGGTCTACAATTAAAAAAAAAAATTATAAAATAAATTTAAATATAGAATATCATGTAAACCGAATAGAAGTTTCGTGCATCACTAACAATAAAATGGCAACCAAATATAAAGAAAGTTGCCATACTTAAACAGAAAATCGCTGCAAACAGCTAATAGTAAAAAAGCTGTTATTGTACGTTTATGAATACAAATTTTTATAAGAGGCTTATAAGACAAAAAGCGTTTAATAGTTATTACATACTATAAGCTTAAAATAAGAACTTTTTATGAATATGGCTGTTAAGCTTTAACAGACTATCAAGTGTAAATGGCCTTTATCTGCTACTCTTCAGGCTTCATATGGCTAACTGAAACACTTTTCTAGATAAACGATAAGGTCAAAGGCCCTTCCGATCCGATCCCGTTTAATATGAGTATATTCCACTGGGCTAAAATCATCTATAAATTAAAGATCTACCGCAAAATTTAGCTCAATTTTGCACTTTGATAATATAACACAAAGTAAGAGCTCCTCATATAAAAAGAATGAAAGCTATAGCTCATAAAATTTTTAAAAATGACGAAAATAAGTTTAAACTTTGTATAGGAAGTGCCACTTCCACTAAAAATTTCGAAAAATTGTATATCCTATTGTTCTTTCCCGAAATCGGTCCGGCGGCTAATGAGCCTACAAGATACAAACAAACACAATTTCTTCTTAAGACATATTTTTAAACTGAAGTGCGAACAAAATAGTACTTTTGATACAAAATAATTTTGGTTACTTTTTTTCGCTTTTGGTTACTTTATTTTTACATTTTGGTTACAAAATTTTTTTGGTTGTGGCAACGCTGGTTACAACTAGTATTATGACTGTCCCAATAATTGGCAGGTTAGATTTTGCCTGCACGGAAATAAATCTTCAGGTTGTTGCATTTACAATTGTAAATATTGAAGTATTTATGTGTGTTGCCCTTCACTGCTCTGAAGGTTTTGTTTCAAATACTTTAGATTTATTAAAGTACTTTTCGCTTATAGTCACATCCTTTAGTTGCAGACAAAACGCGGACTATATCGCTAATGTGACTATAGGACTAATTGAAATATATGCCACTATGAGGCATATAACCGAATTCGAATATAATCAAGTTATGTGATTATAGAAAATAAAAAATTCATATAAATTACACCGACATCAGGCTAATTGTTTTGCAACAGAGTTGCATACCATATTTAAAATAGTTGAAATAATAACAAGATATTTGATAACTGATACCAGTGGCAAAAACTAATTTTTTACGAGTAGAGTGTTGATGACCAAACAAACAATTTAATTCTTTCTATCTTTGAATGGATTGGGTTTCGAAAACTAAAAAGAACTTAGTAAATACTGCTAATGTGACTATAACGCCAATAATTGGCTTAAATTATCCCTTTGATGACTGTTGATGGATGGCAAATATGCTTATATCGCTAAATGGACTATAACGTTATTACTTTATATTAAATTAACTTTAAGCCGCAAAATAAACAGATAAAATGGTCTATATCGCTAATGTGACTATAAACGAAAAGTACTGTATTACATTCAAGAAGGTCACCAATTTATCAACTATTATTACAAAAATTATGTTTTTGGTGTCAAGGTGTTGATGTCTAATTAGCTGCACAGAATTTGTTTATGCGAATGCTTGTTCATACATTTGTTTAAACAAACAATTTCCAATAGACAGACAGACAGCCAGCCAGTCGTCATTCATCATTATGTGTAGACACATTTTCGTTTGCATATAAATTGCATTTGTACAATAAAAATAAATGTTTTACTTTGTAATTTATAATTATCTTTTTTACAAAAACACACATGTGTGTAAAACATAAATTATAAAGGGAAATTTAAAAATAAAAATAAATTGATATTCAATTTAAACGTTTTTGAAATTATTTGAATTTAATTTAATTTTAAAAATATTTCAAATTTTTATATTTTAAAAGCTTAGTAATAACAATGTATTGATTATGTCATTCCGTTTGTAATACCAAGAAGTATGTATCTAAGACCCCATTAATTCTGCGTGCGATTGTAAATTCTAAAGCTACGGTCACACTTATGAAATATTTGACTAAATAAGATTAAACATGGTCTTAATATCACAGAATAAAACAAATTATATGGCCACACACAGCAAAAAAACTGTTTTTTTGTATGATATAGTAGTATAATAAAAAAAAATATTCCAATTAGAGAAAATTATTTTTTAGTTTGCCCGTTGGTTACGTCTTTTTCGTCAAATACTTGCCAAGTGTGACCGTGGCTTAAGTCTTTTTAGGTATATATTTATGCTCACTTCAAAATTTGAGAGGAAAATTAAGATTTTGCAGTGAAATTGTAGTTAGTTCCCTTAAGCAGTTTGGGATTGAAATCTTGCAAAATCGGCTTATGTGAAAAACAAAGGTACGCCCAAAATGCTGACCATCCCTAAACAAATATATGGTTTTTTTGCAAACATTACTAATATATCTGTGGCAATAGGGAAAAAGTGTTTAAGTTTTATTTTTTAAGGTTAAATGGAAAGCAATTTTAAACTTTAAAGGATTTTTTTTTCACTTCTCTTCGGTTATAGTTTTTTTTTATACCTTAATACTACTTACGTCACAGATCGGAAGTAAACTTAAGGATTTATTCTAAATTTCATTGCACATTGAAAAAAATAAGCAAAAAATAATTTTGCTATAACCCTCTAAAAAAAAATCGTACAAAATAATTCAAACTTGGCCGATGGGTTCTTTTAAACATGGAGATTATAAAGGTGCCATAAACTCAAATTATGCTCGACATAAGCGACTAAAGCACTTTTTCCTTTTTGTCACAGATATTATATTCCATGTGAATACTATTGCGCCCCGATTGTAGGCGCTGTATTACAAACAGCTTTATTTGTATGCAGTTACACGATTAAATAATAACATTTAGCATTTAATCGATCCCATAATAAGCCTACTCCAGAAAAATACTTAGTGATTTTAAAAATCGTAACAAATAACATGCCAGGGAATTTTTCGGGAATAAGATAAATTATATTTAAATTATGATAACACGGTTTTCTTTCTGTGTTATAAATTTACATATATTGGTTTAATTCTTGGCGACGGGAACAACGTTTTTTCCTTATTTCACTTTTTATTTTTTGTGAAAAACTGCTGAAAACTGTTTCCTTTTAACATGCCCCCATCTTCCAAGGGGTGTAGGAACTATCTCAAGGATATTTCACCTCTTGGTGTTACATCCTCTGGGGCATAATCAGGTGCAGTCAATCCGAAATTGACAGATCTAAAGAGATCCGTCCGATCTCTTGCGAGCACGGCTGTCCAGAGATCCCATCTGAAGCACGGGATTCAGTAGCCCCCGGTGGCACGTCACCGGATTGACTATTGGTTGAGGCTTCCACTAGTATGCCTCTTGCGGGAATGCTTTCTGTCTTCCAGAGCTTGTTTTTGCGGAAGTTTTACTTCTTCGCTGAAAGTTTACTTTCGGAATTCACGTGGTGGTTGTCGTTTATTACCCAAAGTCGCGTGAAGGAATATCATAAAAATCCCACTAAAGGGCTGATTTTGTACCACTTGTGGGAGAGTTCCGCCTGAGTGGGGACTATCCCTACATGCTGTGGCTAAACAGCATATGCTGGTATGTAGCATATTTTCAAAAGAAGCGTAGGTAAAATACATCCTAAACAAGCGGCGAATGTATAATCTTGCCTCAAACTGCTACCTTGGTGTTCTGGTTGCTCCTTCACTTGGTGCGGTTGTTTAAAGCATGGTTTGCACCCAGTAGTTAAGATCCACCATGTAGTAGGCCCAAAAGCATGTAAATCTTTTCCAAAGCTGTTTCCTTAAAATTGTGATCTCCATATGATTTTTTTAAATTTATGTACATAATTTCATTTAAATAACGCAAAACTTGAGTGAATAACAATTAAAATTTAATAAGGTTTTTCAAAACCGTTCCGGCGAAGAGTTTTGTTGTGTTGTTTTTAAGAGAACTAGTGAAGGGTGTCCTTAAGTTAAAGTAAGTTTTGATTAAAATAAAAAATACAGTTTTTTGATGTTTTTATTTTTTGTTTATGGAAATTAATTATAGAGTTAAATATTATTACGCCATTGCTAAAACAAAGTCGAACAAATGACGTCACGTGAGCAGCATTCCTATTGGCTTAATATTTAAAGCTTTGGGGTTGCCAGCTCTTATATAGTGCATACATTTCTTATAAAAAAATTTTGCCTTCGGTGATGGTTATAATTAGCGAATCTTAAGGAAAAAAATATTGATTTTACAAAAACAAGGTAAAAAAAAATTGTTTTTTTAACTCGAAAGATTGTAGAAATGGCTATCTAAACTATATGGGACACATTTTGCTTAAAACAATTGGTAATAAGTAACATTGATGAGAAAAAACGCCTGTTTTGACCCCCTTTAACTCAAAGAGTTATTGACCGATCTTGTTGAAAAATTGTGTCCAAACCACTATCCAATAGGAAGAAGCTTGTTGCCAATTTCATGCTGCTCATAAGACATCGGTTTCAAAAGTTTGGTCACTTGCGATGAAACCCCCATATATATATTTTTATATATTAATAGGTGGCATGTCATAATATCCATCCGGGCAGTGTCGAAATGTCCCTGGACATTAGGACACTTTTCAAAGAGTTATAGTTTAATTGTTATATTTAAAACCAAAAATGTATGGCAATGTATGCATGTATGTTTTTTTAACGAGGTGAAAACATCGGATGACAATGTGTGTGACTTGAACACGCTAAAACATCCAAACGTCATCCAGTCCCGGTGGTACCACCGAAAAGTGTTCCCTCACTGGGATGGATTGTAATTTCAGGAGGAAATACGCTATATATATCCCTCTTTGGCCAAAGATGCCATCATCAATCGGATAATATTTTCCACACCTATATGTATCTATTTCTATCTGCTGTCGGAGTTGCTCTCTTTGAGGAGCAAATCTCGGACACATGAAAAAAACACGTTCGGAATCCTCAATCAGATTTTTCAGGTACGCCACAAGAATTGGGTTGTTCCTTCTCCAGCCAGATGCCCTGGGCATCTATTTTCCCAGGCTGTCAAAGTTTTTGTCCGAGCTTCTGTCTCTGAACTGTCGTCCTTATGCTGAGCAGCGGCTTCATCCGAAACCGTCCTGTAAGCACAACATTCTCTTAATGCCGTTAGTCTTTATACTGAGTTAATTTTACCGAAGTATGACTTAAACTGCATGGAGTCAGCACATATAGGTGAAGCATATAGTATAGTGCTTTTGACTACTCATGCTAGTAGTTAGCTCATATGGTATTAAGTACATCGTGTGTTTGGCATTATTCTGCCAATAGATGCTGCAGATTTCCTTGTCTTCATTTCCACGTAGTTTACAGGACCCTTAAAAGACAATTTGATTTCTAAAGTCATACAGAGTCCCCGATACATACTTTAATTTATTCCCTAACTCTCCGGCTGGATATAACAACAGTTTTCGTTTTGTGCTCCGCTGGAGTTAGGCCCATAGAGGTTAGCCACGATTTCACCACTCTTATACTGGCATTTCGGCTTCATTAAGATTTGGCGCTACAATAATAAGCGCAATATCATCTGCAAATCCAAATGTCTTGAGAGCATCTGGTAAGTTGAGTTGTAAAATGCCGTTATACATAATGTTCCATAGGAGTACCCAATGACCGATCCCTGGGGAACAGGGATCCTGTAACTTAATATTTTTCAAGACCAATATCTGTATTGTAGGAAAGTAATTGGTCTGTAAAGTAGTCCCGTAATAGTGACATAAAGTTCAGCTTCTCCAATGACTATAATTTTTACCCAATTTGCAAAGTGGAAAGCGTTCCTTAAGCTGATGGTCCACACAATGTGTTTATGCGTATGTCCTTTTTATATATCTGACAAAAAAGTAGAATCAGCGTAATTGTATGTGACAAGTTACACACCAAAATGCATAGAATCCCTGCAGATAACGAGACTAGTCCATACATGCATGTAAAGAGTAGTCCATAAAGAAGTAGGAGTTCTCCAAAACTACTCCAAATATGTGGCTAAAATGTGGTCCATTTAACATTACGATGTCCTACGAGGGGAGCAAAGAACCCACCGAAGAAGTCCCTAAACTACTCCATGGAGTACTAAAGTGGGTTAGTTTTAAAAATACGTCATGTCACTTCAGTGTAAAGCGGTAGTTTAAGCATTTTTATTTTTTACTAATCGCCTTTTATGGCGTCTATTATTGCTATTATTAAATATATTTACTTGGTATTTTTAATTTGTTTACTGCAGTTTTGGCAGTGCTGCCAACAACTGTATGATGTATACTTTTCTATAGTTTACAGTATTACATATTGGCAGTCCTGATGGTGTCCATTATTAATTTTTTATTTAAAAGTGAAACTTTGTGAAATTTGTGAAAAAAGGTAAAAAAAAATAAAAATACCAAGTTAATATATTTAATAATAGCAATAATAGACTACAGGGCACGCCATAAAAGGCGATTAGTAAAAAATAAAAAATGCTTAAACTACCCCTTTAGTGCACTCCATACTGTAGTGACATGGAGTACTTTTAAAACTTACCCGATTTAGTACTCCATGGAGTAGTTTAGGGACTACTTCGGTGGGTTATATGGTCCCATCCTAGGACATCGTAATTTTAAATGGACCACCTTTTACCCATATATTTGGAGTAGTTTTGGAGTACTCCTACTCCTTTATGGACTACTCTTTACATGCATGTATGGACTAGTCTCGTTATCTGCAGAGAATGGACACCATCAGGGCTGCCAATGTGTAATACTGTTAATTAAATGTTTGTGTGGTGGATTACTTTTTACTATTTTTTTGCATTAAAAAAAAGGGTTTTAATAAAAAAAGCTTTCGTAATAAAGATTACATAAACTTTAAAGAATAAAATACATTAAAATTAATTGTAAGCACAATTTAACCACGAACAAAGTTTGTCATTCTAGTTATCGATTGCTTTTATGTTCTAAGTGTCATCTTTGTTGTTTTTATTATTTTTTTTGAACAAATGCCATGAACTCGAAAGTTATTGATACCGTGAAAAATTACGATTATTTGTATAATTAAAGCAGTTTCTCTCTAAATCCTTTTAAATAAATCCTATAAAAATATCAATAGCACTCTCCATTTTTGCCAAAATTGTTTTTATTTAATAAAAATATTTTCTCAACAGCTGATAAAAAAAACAATTTTTCGCATAAAACGCATTGCATGTTACTTGAATTTAGAAACGCATAAAATGCATATAAAGTATCATACGCATGAACGCTTAACATCTAAAGTAACAACGACACAATAGTCATTTAGGAATTTCCTCTTATTTAAATATTGCCTGTCTCGCTGTTTTTATAACAAGTTTTATAGCATCTACTGTTGACCGTGATTTTCTGAAACTAAACTGTACGTCCGAAAGTCCATTTTCCAGTTCCACGCTCTCCTGCAGTCACCCAGCGGGAAAAAGAAGGAGTAGGAAGGCCTTCTAGAAGGCCTCTGTACTCCTTCTTTTGGATGTACAAGGCCTTCTTGCTCCATTCCATACTCATATCTTTTTTACACACGTTGTCATTGCGGAGAAGGCCTTCCGCTCTCGCTTCTTCAGCAGGTACATAAGATGGGTAACGGGACCAAAAAAAATTGATTTTGCTTTTGCTTGTGCAAAAAACAATACAAAAAATGTTACTCCTTTTCTACTCCCTTCTCAGTGTGGAAGGTGTATCTTATATTTTATACGAAAGAGCCGAGGCCTTCTATGAGGCCTTCTTTAGCAGTTAGATAAGAATAGTAATTGAATCAAAAAATCTTTTAAGCAGGCCTTTAAAAAGGCCTGAAGTAAGAAGGTCTTCTGAGTTTTCCCGCTGGGCTCTTACATATCATACTCTCAAACAGCTTCCCGAACGTCTTATGCATGTTTGTATGGATGTATGTATATATTTATTATGTACATATACATATATGTATCTATATAAAAACGTTGCTATATTTATAGTTTTTTAAAAAAAATCATAAAAATGTTTACATATTTTCACCTTTTTGGTTTCTTTAAAATTTTCATAAGGTATTGTTTTTTATTGTTATTGCTTGCATTTTTGTCATATTGTCATTTTATTTTGAGAATTTTGATGATTTTGTCAGTTTAGTTTTTTTGCTGCTCATCAACAGCACGGGCCGTGTGTGTTTTTGTATACACTGTTTTTTTTTCTTCTTCTTAAGCTGTGTATTGTTGTTTAAATGATTAAAAAAATTTTTGTTAACTAATAAAAAAATAACGCAAACAAATCCTGGCGCCTTAAACTTTTTTCTTAATTTAACTTAAACTAAAATCGCCAGAGAATACAAAATATTGAATTATGACTATTAAAACGATATAAAGTCAATTTCAACACAAATAAATACAAAATGGCAACAATAAAAATAACGCCAGCGGTGTGTGTTTAAAAACAAATAATGTTAATTTAAAATTTCCACAAATTTTTAAAATCCTTTTACTTATTTTGCTTAGCCAGAGGTCATATCCCAGAAGTTTTTCCCTTCTCCCATTTTTAACAATTGAATTTAAATAGTTGGTTTAGGGCTGGTTTTAAGAAAATTTTATTTTTAACGATAATTTTTCGTAAAGGTCATTTAAATTTATTTGGAAATTATTTTTAGAAAGCCGTTTGAAAAACATTTCACTTTGCTTGCAAAGACGGAGGATTTCAAAGAAAACCTAATTTAATTTGTTTTACTGTTATTATATTTTTTTTAAAGGATGATAAACCTAAATTTCCGAAAGTGCAGCCGCCAGCACCTGGAGAGCCACCTAAAATTGAGGTTATACGTGAGAAAAGACCTTCTTTGGCTCCAGAACCACAAAGTCGCAGAGGGTCTTTGGTACCGCCCGAAACTGGTCGTCGACCTTCATTAATAATTAACGATGAGGTAAGTTTTATTTTTAAAACAAGATTTATTTTATTTAATTTAGTTGTATCAATAGTTTTTATTTAAAAAAAAAAAAATTAAAATATAAACAAGGTTTTGGAATTTAAATAAATTTATTTAAGTCCTTGTTAGAAGTATTACTATTTCCTTTGATTTTAAATAATAATATTAATGTAGCTTATGTATTTTTATGTTATAATAATTCAATTTCCTTTTTTATGTTTTTTGCAACAATTTTTTTTTAATTATTTTTATGAAATTAAAAAAAATCATCATTTACACACACACGTTTATGAAAAACATCAATTTCAACAATAATAAATAATTCCATCACACAAACACCAACAACAAAATTTGCCTGCACTACCTGTTCTTAAAAAAAAACAATAATAATAATAATAAACTACACCTCAACTCCTGACCCAAAATCCTATTAAAATGTTCCGTTTCTCTCCCTCCAACCACAACCACAACTGCCAACAACAACAAATACTACAAACAATTTTCATTAAATCAACAACCAATTTCATCACCACCCTGTCCGACACACAAAAATTTATTAGAAGAAACTACGTCCGGGCGAAGTTATGGACACAAGGGTAAGCATATTTATAATAATCTCTAAGTCATTAAAAAATATTTTTTGAGTTTTGAATATGAAATCGAGGTTTTGCTTATTTTACGAAAGGCCGAAGAAAAAGAAATTTAATACATACACTAAAAAAAACTTTTTATTTCACATAAAAATGACGAAAAAAGTATTACGTAAACGGCACAATAGTTATTTTTGTACATTAACGTACAAAAGAATAAATTTTTAATTCCTTTATTAAAACAAAGTTCAAAAAACATACTCGGATAATACGTAACAATGTATGTATCTATAAAAATATTTAATCTTCTTTATAAGCTCGCATTCCAAAATTTTTTTTTTAATTTTGTAACTTTCAGCCAAACTTAAAATGTTTGATTTTTATTTTTTTTTCTTAAATACACGCCATTACCGAAAATCATTTTTACAACTATAAATCTTAAAAATATATTCGAATCGGAATAAATTTCGCCAGCAACTAAAAATCTTTCGAAAAATGGACGATAGCCTACTTCTGAAAATCCTTTTTATTAACGAAAATCCCACAAAACGAAGGCAAAGAGATACAATTCAAATAACAAATTTCATGTAAGCCTAATGCACGCTACAAAGTTTTGTAGTGAAGGCCTATAACTGAACATAGAGCCACCTTTAAAAATTGCAAAGGTAAGGTTCAATTGGCAGCTGACACGAGAACGTCTCAATTGAGTCCCTCACAGTGTCCAGAGTCAAGCTAGTTTTTAGCAGATTTTTCTCCAGTCATCACTGCAGTGTCGAACATTTCCGTCCCCTGCAGAAAAAGGAGATCGACCTTAGTCCTACCTTAGGATGAGCACCCAAGTACGGCTATTCTGGCCTTAGAAAATGCCTCATCCTAAGAACGGGACATTTGCAGAGAAAGTAAAACAACGTTTCGTCCTCCTTTTCATTATGACAACTTTGTGACCATTTGTGATAAGTTGTCATGATTTTTTTTCAGTGTATGAATATTTAAACGTTTTAAATTTTGTATAATTTAGGACATTAAGGGCCATTATTACAACCTAATGATAAACTTGCTGATAGTTAACGTGAACAATAGCTATCTTGAACGATAAAGTGACCAATAAGTTTTTTCCATTATTACAACTGTCCGATAACATAATAAATGTAATTTATATACTGTGGCAACATTGCAGTATATACCGACTACTTTTGGTTGTTTAAAATACGTAGTGGCAACGACTACGACTACATAAAACTGTCATTGAAGTTACCATATCTTCAGCAGAAAATATGGCATCTTCAAGTTCTTAAAGTTCACTTGTAAAGTTACCATGAGGACAAACCTGATGTAAGCTTATTAGTCACTTTTTAGGTTAATGTTAACTTGTAATAACCAAAAACTATTTATCTGTCAGATAGCATCCTAAAAATAACTATTTGTAAGTTGTAATAATGGCCCTTAGTAACTTCTAAAATAAATATTGTGCATTAAATTCCGCATTGAATTATCACACAATTGGCAACATTTTTTTAAGTAGAAAGGACATTTTTTTTAGACAAATACTGTTTTCGATCATTCCAAATTTATTTTAAAACGTAATTTGTTTTAAAGATATCATTAATTTTTTTTTAAATAAATAAAACATTCGGCCATTTTGAATAACCCGTTGAACTTGTAATTGGTTTAACCGCAATTTTTTAAATCAGAACTAGTTTTTATTTTGTTAGATTGTAAATAATTTGATTTTTGAAGGAAATAGTTTTATAAGATGAATTTAATTTCTTTACTTTCTTAAATAGTTAAAAAAATTAAAAAAAAAACTTTTTCTGACAAACACAAACTTTACATCCGTTCATCTCTCTCTCTCTTAAACATTATTCATTCCCTAATTCACACGTACACTAATACATATCGCATATTTACACCAAAACATACAAGGCGAATTCACTTTTCAGGTGGCGTTGAAAACACAGCTTAACTACTTTTTTCCTTACTTAGATGGAGAAATGTCAAAAGTGGCTCGTGTTTTTGACGTATCGACCAACTAAAGCAACAATAAAAATACAATATTGTTTGTTATTGATGTACTTGTTGTGGTATTGCCTCCGCCGGATACATGAATTCGTCTTAAAAACGCAATTATTCAGGGTTGTTGTAAAATCTGTTTTCGAAATCAGAATACAAATCGTCGAAAAAACACATTTTGGATTTTTTTCAGAATTCAGTGTCATAGAATCTGTTTCGATTTTCTGTCAGAAAATATCCGATTAGCTTTTTTGTTATAAAATTTTATTTATCCATTTTTTGCTTAGAGCATTTTTAATGGTGAAGAAGCATCACTGCTGTTGCGCTGTTGACTGACAAATTTTTTTAATTGTCACTCAAGATCAATAGTGTGTATCCCTCTAACGGTTGAATCATATCTGAAGCCTCTTAAACACGACATATTTTTTTACATCTGGCTTGTCAACTTATTAACTCACATTTAATTCTGCATTTCTGTCAAAATTGTTGTTTTACAGAAGGTTTTTCATAGTTTTTGCAGACTCCAAAATCGCTTTCGGTTTAAAAATGACGTGCTGTCGGCACAAAAATTTTTGTTTGTGCCGTTTTAAAGTTCAGCCATCTTAAAGAATTTTGCTTCAAATTTGAAGATACTAATTTCGGATATAATAGTGAATCGTTATGTATATATTTATATATACATTAATGTACATAATTGATATTAAATGGTTGAAATAATATGAGTATATCAATAGTGGACCGCGGCTGCCGGTTTTGTCAAGGCAAATTTTATGGCATCATATTATTTCATAATAAAAACAGCTGATGTCAGATGGTTTGTCAGAAGAAAATAAAGCATGCTCTAATTCAAATTTTGTCAGTCGACTTTTGGCAAAACCATGACAGTTTATGACACCAATTTATAAATGAATCGATTTTCAATTCTGATATATTAAAATTGTGACTTGTATTATGCAACAGCCCTGAATACCTCAAAATAAAAAAAATCATGACTGTCCACGAAAAATTGAAAGCCAGTATGTAAATTATTCTTAAAAGCAAAGGAAAGTTCAAGAATAGCTTAAAGTGAAACAAGAAAAGCGTTTCAAACACAGACGAAGAAAAAGATAGGCAAATATTACACCATCTGTTGACAATATTAAGCTTACCACGTTTGTGCTTAACTTCACAACGGATTCTGTTGTCCTTTTCTTTACAATTGTTTTCATTTAACAAGCCACTGTTCTTATTTTGCAACCACTTCGTTCTTGTATTCTCGTTTTGAGAGTTTTACCAATAAAAATTACTATGCCATATTTTTTTCTTTTAATTATTTATTTAATAAAAAAACACTAGATAAATTAGAAAACAATCTTTTTAATTCGAAAATACGAAAATCGAACAAGCTACGATATGGCTCTGTTAGGTAACTCTAAGGCTGGGTTTTTGAGATCTTAGTTAAACTAGGCTTAGTTAATCTGAAACAGATTTGTGCCGCCAATACCAAGCTTGTATACAAAACGGAACAGCTTAGTTTTGCTTAAAATGTTGGTCTTTAATTAAACAAATTAAAAAAAAACACATTTCGCCTGAAAAATCCGATTTCTAGAACACATTAAACTAAGTTTAAACTTAATCCACATCTAAAAAATCCGATGTCTTCTTTAAATAACTTTTAAGCCCGTTTTCACAACCTACTGATAAATAAAAGTAGACTTTGACCGGCCTTATAAAAAGTGCTCCATTATTAAAACTTTACTTTTACCAAAAGTGAGCGATAAAGTAAATGAAGGTTCATCCTACCGATAAAGTCCTACCTTTAGCTATCGGTAAGTTGGAAAACGGGTATAAAACTCCTTAGGCTCTCTGACGCCAAATCCACTTATGTGTGTGTGATCGTTACTACAATTGGTTAGAAATTACTTGGACGACCAAAATGTTTCCAATTGTTCTTAAATTGAAAGCAGAGTCCACTTGATTTGACAACGTATTGCATTTTTATAAATTCAATGCTTATTTGTCACTACATTTCATCCCTGATTTTCTTCATTTTACTTCTTTGTTATCGCTTTGAACACGTTCTTTTTACATAAAACTGAAAGTGGCAAAACTATGAAAACGAAATCATTTTTAAACCTTAAATTGCCATTTCATAAACATGGTTTTTCGCTCTGTGTTCTTATACGCAAATTGCTTCAAATTAGGTTTCTTTTAACGAAACTATAAAACGAAGGATTAAGATTATTTCCTACATACATATGGTATGTTTGGTTGTTAAAATAAAAAATTAGATGCAATTTTTTCGTGGGCAGTCTTTAGTAAACTGATTATTTACTTATATTTTATATAAATTTTGATACTACTCGAATGTGTATTTTAATAGTCTTATTCCTTCAATATTTTCTAGGAATATTTTCTATGCACTATCGAATAATATCAAAATTTGTATAATGAATGTTACTCACCATGACAAATAAAAGTTCCTAGATTCTATTACTTATATTTTATTTATGTAGTATGTACTTTTATATTAATAAATTGTATTTTTAAAGCATTCAATAGTGTTTAATATTATTTTATTGAATCTAACAAATTTATAAATTCAATAAATAGTTATTGTAAAAAATGTAATGAAAATTCAAAAGAAAAAAAAATTTTAAATAATAGACGACAAATTTTAAAAATTGTCTTTCAAAATTCCGCATGTATGTATGTTTGTATGTATGTACATTTAATTCTAATATGATCATTAAGATATAAAAATAATATTCAAGTATTTTTTGAGCCCTTCAGTGGTTCTTTTTTCCTTTATTGTAGATATAAGAATTTATATGATTTTGTTTTTTTTTTTGCACTCTAATTACAATTATGTTTACAAAATTTTATGCAAAAATATTTCTTTGAGTAAACAAAACCTTGGCCTCAAGTTCTATTTTTATACTACAGTATTTTGTGTTTATCTTACTCTGACTCTCTCTCTCACTCACTCACTCTCTTTTCCTGTTCATGTTTTTTTTTTAAGGAAAAAATATGTACAACAATTAAATAAATTACATTCTATTACTTTCTCTCCTTCTCTTTTTTTTCCTATTTGTTTATGTTTTTATACGAACAGATACATAAATACAAACATACATACATACATAAATGCTTTATTGATATTTTGCAGCTGTAGTTTACATAGAAAGTTCAAGAAATGTTTGAAAATTGAACCAAAAGGCAAACAAAACTTGATAAATTCATATCTTTTTGCACTTTGCTGCATTTTTCATACATTTTTCAAATTTTTGTTGTAAAATACAGCTGGAAAATGTGGAAAAGCAGTATTATAATGCTCTGAAGAATTATGAATTATGTACATATGTATGTATGTTTATTACAAGGAATAGTTTTGGCAGCTATGGACCAAAAATTGTGACAATTTTCAGTTTGCTTGAGATTTTTTTTTCTAATGCTGCAATTGTGCCGAAAACAGGAAAACAAAATTCCAATTGGTCCCCAAGATAAAGCTGTGAGAAAAATTACATGTTCTTCGGAAAAATCGAGTTTATGCCAAAATACATATGTACATGTACTTAGTTACATGAGGCCATGAAATACAAACATGAACTACTAAAACTACATAGCAAGCCCCAAATTCTTCACGAGAAGTAGTTTGCACTGAATGACTTCAAAAATGTTGCAATGCACTGTGTTATGTTTGTGTTTGTGTCTATTTATGTACATACTTATGTGTAGATTATAATTTATTTCAATTCTTTTGCATTCAATATTAAGTATACGCCACATGTAACCAAAACATGTGCAGATTTTACATAATATATGTATGTACATATGTATGTAAGTATGTATGATAACCCACTAGACTTTTCGTAAATATAAACAATTTTAAGAGGAAATTAATATGTTATGTTTGTGTTTGCTGGGCTAGAAGAATAGAAAAATATGAATATTTTAATATGTATAACATTTTTTTTAAATTATAGACACCTCTACAGGCACATTTATTGTAAAAATATCATAAAAATGTCTGGCCTTTGGCTGGGGATTTTTACAAAGAACATTTTTCTTGACAGGTGCATAATTAATTTGAATATACATATTTTTTTTTCATTCATTTGAAAAACAAAAAAAATAATAATGAGCAAAATATTGTTCAAATAAAACAAAATTTAATTAAAATATTAAAACTTACAGTTAGTTTTCATTTGTCAAGCACTAAGTGCATTACATTTACAAATATAATACATACAAACAAACCCATTTGCAGTAAAAAAAAAAAATAATCATAAATCTATTAATTATTATAATTGTGTAGTTTAGAAAAAGAGCAAAAATCCTCTGAAAAAATGACTTAAAGAAAAAAAATAAAATTTTAAAAAATTTAATATCATGAAATAAATAAATTTCAGTAATGAATTAAAAGTTACATTAATAAGTTATATAAAGGTATTAAATTTAATTAAAAGTATCTTAAGGAAAAATAATACCCATGATTTTTATTCTTTTGAAATTTCACAAAACATTTTTTATTTTATAATTTTTTGAAAAACAAAAAAAAAAAATAACAAAACTAATATTTGTGTAAAAATGAATTAAATGTGTTTAACAATTTTTATATAATTATATTTTATATGCTTTTAAAAATCCGTGCAGTTATTGAGACCTGGAGAAGTTGGTGACGGACAGGTGAGAAACGCTCAAATTCTCCAAATAAAGGCCTTCTTTTCATTTTACTCTTGTTGTAAAACATAGTAGTTTTTACTTTTTCTCTATTTAGTTTTGATAAAATATTTTTTAATTAAAAATTAAGCTTTTTTTGTTGCCCACAAACAAACAAAAAACCTATAAAACGTTTACTAGCTTTATAGTTGAAGTAGAAATTTGTTTTAATTTGCATTAATAATTTTCCTTTTACTAAATTTAACAAAACAACAACAACATTAAATAAGGTATTAATTAATAACTACACATAAAATTATTATTATGTAGATGTAATAAGTATTTATAAATTATTATTTTAAATTTAAGTAGCCCATTAATTAAAATCTTAAATTTA
This sequence comes from Pollenia griseotomentosa, assembly GCA_963931875.1. Lineage (NCBI taxonomy): Eukaryota > Metazoa > Arthropoda > Insecta > Diptera > Polleniidae > Pollenia > Pollenia griseotomentosa. The sequence continues at coordinate 13,769,624 of OZ007565.1, forward strand.
TAAAAATATTATTGATTTTTTTTAGGTTAGTTTTAATTAAATTTTACTTACGTATAGTCGAAAGAAGAGCACATACAGTATCGAAAAAATTATAGGGATACAGAACATTTTTATTAGTTTCTTAGTTTTTCATAATATATATATATATATATATATATATATATATATATGTAACTATATATATAAATATAAATATATATATAAATATAAGCAATTAAAATTCAAAAATTAAAAAAAGCTACTCCCAGCTTTATTTTAAAAATAATCGGGACATTTCAATGTTGATACTTTTTGATATCAAACCCAAATACTATTTTAATATTTAGTAGACGTTTTTTTATTTTAATTACTTATTCGCAACTTCGCTTCACTGAATTCACGGGATTGGCTTCTTGATCCTACTTTTTTCGACGATTAATACGTGCCAATTATATTTTTTAGAATTCCCCAGAGGTGCTCTATGAAAGAAGGGTTAGTTTCATAAATAAAAGTTCAATGGAAGATATCGTCCCTATTATTTTTCCAAAACTGTTTATTACCGTTATTAAAAAATCATTCTAAATATGTAAATAAATCTTTTCATACATTTGAGGAATTTAAAAAAATTCAAAAGAAGTTTTAAACAAGTAAAAGTGCTATGTTTAAAATGAGCAGAAAGTTATATTTGAGCTCAATTTAATTCACTAAACTTGTTTGATATGGACCCTATCGTACCAAAACCGTTGATTCATAAGGACACTTATATGGGGCCAGGACAAATAATACTCCGATTTGACGATTTTAATATTAAATACTCTTTATATTTAAAAAAATATATATGAGCTTATTCAACCCATTTTAACATACACACGGACATATGGCCAACTTTTCGACTTTTAAAGACCCAGAATATATCGATCGGCTTAATTAATATAAAAAAGACGTAACTAAATTATTTCAGTAGCTTTTTTATAATTTCAGTTGGCCATAGTAAAAATTCCACCTGTGGAAAAAACACTGATCTTCTTGAAGCTGAATACTGATCGCTTCAAAATGTTTTCATAATTTAACAACAACAAAAAAGTTTTTTGAAGCCTTCTTCCTCTTACGTAAACGTATACTCTGCGGATCAGTTCTTCCGTTTTCCTTAACAAGCTTATGTATAAAAAGGTACTCTTACGTTAACGTGACGTTGCGTTTCAGATTATTCTGATAAAATTAAAATTTTTTTCTCTTTTACGTATCAGATGGTAAATATTTTTATGTTTATTAATAAAGTGAACATTTTTTCGCCATACACGGCTTGTCTACTATATATTTTTACAAAACGCACATCTAACGAGAGCTTATATTTAAAAATTTTCACAAACTTCTGTTTTCTTTTTAAAAAATGTCAACACGTTTTTCGCATTTTAAGCAACTACCTACCAACCATTGAATTTGACCGCTACGTTGACGTGGCCGCAACATTTACGCTTCTATGCGTAAGTTATTTTTTACGGATTGATTGGCCCTATTCCAAGCGGGCACTTATGTCAGTGTGATAATACCAAGAAAACTATCTGCATGTGTTGTTTTTTTTTTTTTTTTTTTTGAGAAACATTTTCAAGCTCTTAAAATTTTAAATTGGTATAAAAGATTCCTTGAAGGTTATTTTTTATATAAATTGAAGATTTTGCATTTTTTCATATACTTTTGCTCTTTTATATTTAAATTTTATATTAATGTGCATAAGATTATTTAAGTATTTGTCGAATTCGTAACTTTTTATCACTGATAATTATCTAAACTGCGAGCCTCAGTTGGCCGTGAGTAACAGTAACGTTGTAAATTAACTATTGTATTTTGTTGTATGTAAAGCAATTAGAACGATTACAGTTAGCAGTAATATGTTACGTCCTAATCTGTAAGAAATAGATTGGTCTTAATTTTTACGGTTAGGTTAAGTTACTGTTACTCCCGGCTAACTGAGCCTTTAGACCCTTTACAAAACATTCATAAGGAAAGCTACCAGAGAATGAAAAAGTTGCATATTTATTACTTTAAAAGTTGGAAATGATCTGTGTGTTCGCATACTCCTACCTTTTTGTATGCATTAAAAACGTTTGTACGTAGAAATTGTTTATGCCTATGTTATACTTAAGCTTCGTACAGACGGTGGTCAGATCTTGCAATGTTGTCATTTTTCTGACAATGGTGCAATTGTCAGATGCATTAATTTAACACATCTGCCAAACGAAAATAGCGTTCAATGTTCACACAGTTGCAAGACATTTTTAGTCAATTTTAATGACAACATTGTAAGATCGGACCACCGTCTGTACGAAGCTTTACACTTAAAAATTTAATAACCGAGCGGGTATAAGTGTATTAAAAAAAGAGGGATTTTAAAGTACAGTGACATGCAAAACTAGGCGCATAAATTTCCATTAAAACTATATAGCAAAAATTTTATAATAATACAGTCGAAAATTAATTTTCTATTTTTTTTTAAATTGACTTTTTAAAATTTTTAAAAAACAATATGTATTGAAATTTTTCAATTTCACCAAATAAAAAAAGTAAAATTCAGCGTGAAAATTAAAAGTTAGAATTGAATTTTAGAAAACTCCAATAAAATCTTTTACATTTATGCTTTTATGAAAATTCCGCAAAAGCATTAAAATATATTTTTAATATCATCACTTATCATACACACTGTATTTGAAAAATTATCAACACAGCTTCCGGGCTACTAAACAATTGTTTGCTGCAAATTGCAGCCTGCAATGGACTCCAATGATATAAACAGTGTTGCCAGAACTTTAAGAGGTAAAATCAGCAAAAGCCCATAATTCCAGGGACCGAAAATAACAGTTATATTCGAATTTTAAAACAAAAAAAGCATATAGAAGTAAATGTGGAAAAACTGATTCAAGTATACCATATTGATCCTTATGAACTTGTCTATGATAAAATATATTGATTTTTAAAATTTTGATTTTTATTTTTTCGATAAAAATTAAGTTCTTTTTTGATTTTTATTTTTTTGAACAAAAATAACTGTTATTTTTTTATTTTAATTTTTTCGATCAAAAATAACAGTTATATTTTGATTTTTAATTTTTTGAACAAAAATTACAGTTATTTTTTGATTTTTATTTTTTTGAGCAAAAATTAAAGTTATTCTTTAAAGATATGTACGTGTAATAATAATTTAGTTGACTTTAAATGTTTATTTTAATGTGTAATCATCATTGGGAGTTCTTATGCACATTAAAATAAATATTTAAAGTCAACTTAATTATTATTACAAGTACATTTCTTTAAAGAATAACTTTTATTTTTGCACAAAAAAATAAAAATCAAAAATTAACTGTTATTTTTGTTCATAAAATTAAAAATCAAAAAATAACTGTTATTTTTGCTCGAAAAAATAATAATCAAAAAATAACTGTTTTCATCTGACTTTTATGAAAAAAGGAATAACTGTTACGGTCCCTGCATAATACATAAAAAAAAACTGCAGAATCTGCTTCAAGATTTGAAAAATCTTCAATAAATCTTCAAAACACATTTTTTACATTTTTTTGTAGTTTATTTAGAAAAAGATATAACAATTAATTTCAAAATATACGGGCAATGTTCTAAATTTGAAACAGATGGTCCTCGAAGCACGAGGTCTAAAAAAGGAATTTTTTTTTCAACTATCAACACAGAAAAGTCTTAAAAATTTGTTCGATTTTAATTTCACTCGAAGGCGTTTTTCAGTACATGGATGATAATTTTTTTAAATTTTTATATTTAAAATATCTATCCGAGTTGAAATACTCAGGCTGAGTTAGGATTTTTGACGTCTTTGTTATTTAAAAGTTAAATGCTTGATATGTTATTTATGGCCAATTTTCAGGATTGATATTAAAACACATTTATGTTTAAAATCGTTTTAAATACAACATTCTCTTCTTCACTGAATACTTAAATCAAACATAATTCACCGATGTGGTACACTTATGGCGATTTCTATTCTGAGAAAAAAATGCTACAGTATATGCATGTAACACTTTTTCATGTTACCTATAATCACTCGAAGTGTTACATGTTGTACAACTTCAATCGAACAGAATTAGCTGCCTTTATTTACAACTATTACACTTTTATTATTAATGTAGTTCATTAGCGATTTTTAAAACTATTCGACTATTTGCTGCACACTTACTTTACGGTTTGGAAACAGACATTGACATCACTTATTGCTTGAACAAATTTAAAACGATAATAAATACATAGAATTTTCCACCAAAATAAAAAAACGATTTAATTCAAAATGGAGTATGCCGTCAAAGAATATTTAGATGTAGAATTCTTTTGACAAAACTTTTAAAATATTATGACAAACAAAATAAAATATTGGTTGTACAAACAAAGTAGTAAGTACCAAAGTTGTAAAACAGGGCAGTATGAACCCTTGAGTAAAAGTAAGGGTAAAACATGTAACATGTTTTGCATGTTTTTCATCAACATTTTCACAAAAGAACTTGAAAATTTTTCCCACAGTTGTATTTTTTGTACAAACGAACACGAAATGTAAAACATGTAACATTAATGCAACATTTTTCTCAGAAAAGAAATCGCCATTAGTTTCAACTTAAGTTTCTATTGTAATATTTTAGCAAGGTGGCCTCAATATCACGACAATACAACAACAACAACAGGCAAAGCAATAACAATCAGCTGTTTTATGAGACCACCTTGTAAATAAATTTACTTGTTTATGATATTTTTTTTTTGTATTTAGTAGTGCTACCATACTTTTATTTTATTTAAATAAGACTTCTCAAATAAAACTCAAAAAAATCAATCTGTATTTAAATACGATTTAAGTTTTTATGAAAATTTACCTAATTCAGATTTAATTACTATCCTGAAAATTGGGCATAAAACTATCAAGGGTCTTATTGAAAATTTAAAAGAGATCAAATGTTGTAACTATGTAAGATATTTATACATAATTACATAAGAATATATACCTACATATGCATATTATTTCGTGTTAAATTAGATAAGATCGGCGATATAAATGCGTCAAGACAATGCGAATTTTTAAGTAATCTTTTGTGAATAAATGAATCTATTTCCACACGGTTCTTCCATGAATGGGTGATATATTTCGTTTATCAATGCAAGAAGTGGAAATAGTAGAAACATAAGTAACAATGTAAAGTTTTCGCCGAGCTAAAAAATCTGCAATTTTAAACCAAAAGTCTTCAAATATGCATCTTGGCAATTTTGAGGTATAAAATCTGCAAAATGCAGATAAATCTGCACTTCTGGCATCACTGGATATAAAGTGAATATTTAAGTACAAATTTTTTTTATTCTCTCATGGCTTACGTACTTTTTGCCTACTCTAAATTATTTATTTTTAATAAGTATTAAATTTAAGTATTATATGCCATTTTATATGTATATTTAAGTTATAAATGTTATTTCTATATAATATAAATTTTATTCTTTTTATTTTACTTTTTATTTTTTGCGATCTTTATGAAAATCGAAAATATTCACTGTCTAATTAGAAAAACAAACCACGTCCGGGTGAAATGGGTGATTCTAAACAGGTTCAATATTCCTTTAAAATTGATTTCAAAAAGGCTTTTATTTTTAGCTTAGAACGTTTTTTTTATTCTATTATGTCTTGTTTATGTAAATAATCCTGGCTATTTGAATATGTGTAAATATTTCATAAAATCATAGGATTTCGATCTTCAGAACGTACCAACTGCCAAAAATAAAGGTTTACAAAAAGCAAAATTTATGCAAATTTTTTAAATGTTCTTGAAAAAAGCAGTGTATATTATTTCATATAGTTATTTTAAAAAATAGTTTTAGCTATTTAACATAATGTATATAAAACTTTCATAGTCTTGAAATAAATAACACTGTTAATATCTGGTAACATTATCACCAAAAGAAAATAGACCTGAGTTTTTACACTGTGCAACAGGAAATTTCAGTCTCAATGCTTACGTTGTAATAGTAGAACGAAAACCAACTTTATTTGCCTTATTTCACAAATTAAAGTCATTGAGGCTGAATGTTGCTCATATCTTAATTTAAATCAAAATTGTGTTTAAGTACAGTAAAAAAGTATTCTACTAAATAAAGACAACTTATTTATAATTTGATAATGTATTTTATAAAATATATCAAGGTTCAATTCACAAGCGTTATTGGCAGAAAAATTCTAAAATTGTTACACCATCCCTTGGCGATAAAAAATGATTTGTTACGAACGGCGTTTTAACAACTAAACAACGCTTGGTTGTCATTGTGTCCACAATTGTTCTCATTTTGAAAACAGTTCTGATTTTGACAAAGTTTTTTTGTCGTGTTAACAGCACGTTGTTCTCATTTTGACACTGTGTTCTAAAGAAAATATTATTGACGAAATTGTGGACCTAACTGAACTGTCTGTCGAAACTTTAGATTTATAAAATGCTTTAAAATATTCAAACTGGCAACACTGCGCATACAAACCATAACAATAATAGGAAGGAAAGAAATTTTTAAGTGTCAAATTGTTGCTTCAATTCCTTTTACGTACAATTTTTACCTGCCCGCAAGCTTCTCTATACTTGTCGCCATAAACACATGTCGCATCATCACCCTTATTACATCCTCTACGAAATTCAAATATCTTTTTATTTTTTAATTTATATATTTAGAGGCTCCTTTAAGTAATACTTGTTTTTTAACTAGCAAAGGAAAATAAGCCACAGGGACACAACAAATGTTCTTAATTTCTCACCGTCTTGTTCTTGATTCGGCAACAAGGCGTCCTTTATTTTAAAACGAGGCGTTCTTGATTCGACAATGTATGGTATTCTTGATATGGAGCTCTTTTAGGTAATACCATGGAAGTCACCTGTCTCCTTGACTAGTAAAGGAATTCCAGAAAAAAATCTAAAACTAAGCAACAGGGTGACAACAAATTGCTCCTTGATTGCAACATAGTCATATCTCAAAAAATCAAAAATTACAAGCTACTTATGCAAAAGTGTTCCTTCATACCTTCTTTATATGTAAAAAGAATCAGTATTATATCTCAAACTGAACCGAAGTTATACCAAAATATATTTCATAAGACCTGTATATAAAGGTTCATTTTGAAAACTTTAATCGCATTCAGCCAAGTTTGATTTTTTTTTATGTTGCAAAAAAGGAGCGAAATGTTCTCAACACATTTTTCTTGATTTGACAACAAGGCGTTCTTGTTTTTTTTTAGAACATATATTTGACCACATGGTGTTTATTTTTGTTATCGATTTGACTACAAATGCTGTTGAAAATTTGGCAAGGTGTTTTTTTAGCTATCATTCAAAATAACTATTACACTAAATAAATTTTAAAATGATGTTGATAATTTGCAGCCTGGCCACAATGTCGAAACGAAAATTTCTTTCATATATTTACAAAAACAAGTTTTCTTATTATTGTTTTCAATATAAATATACGAAAGAAATGTTCTTGTCGACAATGTGCGCCCGGCAGTTAATTAACATATATTTGAAATTCACTTTGAGAGTTTTTGTAAAGGAAACCATACAAATAATTAAGAAAGTAACGATACGCCACATATTAAATTTAAATACAAGTTAAAAAAAATTTTAAAAAACCAAGTAAGTTTCTAGCGTTTTATTATGCAAAATAACAGCGAAAGATGTTTTTAATTTTTTAATGACTATCCCTCGTATTCATAAACGATTATTAACTTTAGCAAACGTTTATTAATGATAATTTTTATACAAAATTTGTCTTGTAAACCTTGATTAAATTTAAAAATTTTTTATGAATACAGACCGAAAAAAGTCATGCAGTAATATTTTAAAGTCTAAGCTCTGTTTTGCATCAATAAATTTTTTTTTTTTAATCCGAAAAAGTTAGGTTTTTTAATGTTTTTTTTCTCTGTGTACCTTAAAAAAGACTGCAAGCGGCTTTGTCAATGTCAGAACTTCTTATTTTCATACAGTTTATACGAAACAAACCTTTAGAACGCGTATTAATGCCCCACCTCTGGAAAATACTTTTTGACAGATCGTTTTATTAAAAATGTACAATTGGAAATAAAAATTCATGTTTAGCTAGCTCAGTTAGTTGTTATGCAAATTTATAGTTCAAAAAACTAAGAAACTAAGAAGTATCGTCGTATCGACAATAAAATATCGCTATATCAGCAAGCCTTAAATATCACCGACATATCGGTATTCGTTACTTCCCTACAAATAATCAACACCATTTGGATAAACATTTCGAATGGCTTTCGAAAATTCAAATATTAAAACAATTGTGAATTGAACTGGATCTGTTATGTGTTATATGTATATATTATGTATATTTGTATTCATATATGTATTTGTGTTTCAGCTTTATGCACAGATGTCATAAAAAAAAAAAAAATCATATGTAATTTTTTTTATTGTTTATAATAATTAATACAACATTTTTCGGCCACCAAACATTTTATTTTAGACTTTCATCAACCTTAAAAATTTTATTTCAAAAACATAAAATAAAACAGAATTCTTTTAAAAAGTCACCCTGTTACTAACCCTTCATTTGTACCATTCAAAGTATTTAAAAATAAAACTGTAGAAATTGTAGTTAAAATGTTTGTAGAAAGTAGAACTTTAGAGTTTTGATTTGAATATAACAGTTAAAACTAGACAATTTATGAAAACTGTTATAAACCACTTTTAGTGTTAACAAAAATTTAAAGAGCACAATCGTTTTCATAAATCGTTAAGTTTTTAATCGTATTTTTGTTGACTTTTTTTAACTTGTAGTTTTGGTTTGTTTTTTCTCCTTCCATTTTTATATTTTCTGTGAAAAAAACTTCTATTTGACAATTTAAAAAACTATTTCTTTTTTTTTCCTTTTGCGTTCTACTCATATTTGTTTTACTTCGTGAATCTTCGTTATATGTCCATTTTTATGTTACGTGTTCATAAACAACAACAAAATTAACAGAGACGTCGTACTTCCATCGATGTACGCCGACCAAGTGTTCAAGATCTTGAGGATCTTATTAATAAACCATCAACACCATTGCGCGACATTGGCGATGGCGGACCACCGACAATTGTCGATGTTCAAGAATCATATTCCGTTGTGGAAGGTAAGTCAGAAATTATTTATTTAAAATAAATTATTTTGTTTACATACCTTTATATACATAAAACACTGTGCAACAAATTGAAATAAGAAACCTTAATATAATTTTCAAAATTATTAAACGTTTGAAAGTTAAAAAATTAAAAAAAAAATTAAATAAAAACAGAAATATTTTGAAAACTGCTTATCAGAAGTCCAAGTCGATCGGCTTCAAAATAGCTTAGCGTCGCTGACGCAATTTTTTATTTTCTACAAATAACCGCCGCCGAAAGTTTTGGTTGAACATTATTTTCGTACATTTTAGAATTATAATAAGCGTTTATTTGAAGTCCCGTTAGGTTTGTGGGTAGTAAGCTGGTTTTTCGCTGTTGAGGTTGAGGGTTCGATTTCCGCAAAAGACTCTGGTCTGTTACACTACGAGGGGCTAAAAGATTTTTAAATGTATTTGTAAGATATATTAAAAAAACAAATACTTTTGCTTTTTATTATCTAAATAGTTCTGAGTTATTTGGTCCAAACTGCTTAGAAAAAAGTTGAGGCTTAGTATAACAGCATTGCAAAATGAAACAGAAATAATAAGGTAACGTGTATGGGAGCCAGGTGAAATAATGGACCTTTTTGGCAGATTTTCAATATTAAATAGTCCTTATATTAAAGAAATATACGAGCCGAATTCGGTCCAGTTAGTTTAAGCCATGTGGGCATTGCCGTGTTTGGGCGTTTTGTGAAATAATCGCTCGTTTTCGCTTATTTTGACAACCAAACAAATTTTAGACACTAAGAATATTTTAGCTCAATTTTATCAAGATAGCTTGAACTGTATGGACCCTATCTCACTAAAACCCTTAACTCGGGAGAACACTCGTATGGAGGTCATGTGAAATAATGGACCTATTTGGCAGATGTTCAATATTTAATACTTGTAATATTTTAAAAATATTTAAGCCAAATGTTTGTCTTTCTTGCTCACAGTGTGTGCGCGCTACTGTGCTAAAACCATTATTTTGGGAAGAAAAAAGTTAGTTATTTGCATATAACTAGGCTATTTAGAAACCGATTACGTTAATCTTCACTACCAGTATTCTACTAAGTATTTTTAAGATGAAAGTCAAAATATTGAGTTCATACATTTTAAGAGGACTTCAGAAACTTAAGGTTTATGGGTAAAAATGTTCGATTTATAATTTGTATGGATCGATCTTGATAAGTGTTTATATGATATAAATTTAAAGCAAATTTAAAGTCCCTATTATATATGGTGTCTTCGGAAAACCCGTCTCAACAGACACATTGGCGTTAAATCAATTTCGCTAGCTATAACGTTTCAAAATATATAGTATATACTTTTAAGGGTAATAAATAAATAATTCCTAAAGCCGCCGCCGGTCATTTTTTCACCAGCCGCCGCCGAATACAATATTTCGTCGACTTGGACTTCTGCTTCCAACAAGGATTATTTACTTCATGTGTTAACATATTTTACTATCAAAATTTTATTTATACATAATAAAAAAAACTGGTCAAAAATTTCCAAAAAGCAAAAACAATTTGGTTTTTCAAACTTTGATTTAATACCATGTTCACACGGACAGCAATATTCGTGTTTCGCTCTCCCATGCCTGTTTCGCGCCCTAAACCTGATTGAAACAACATGCTTCGCCATACAAAATTTTGAGAGCGAAACAGGTCGTTTCATTTTGAAACATGCTGCGAAGCAGGAAAAATGTACCATCATCTCCAATTTTTATAACAATTATCGTTAGTTTATCTGAACTAGCTCTCAAAAAAAAAAAAATAAATAAAAACAAAATAAAAAATAATAATATTAATAAAAGTTTTAGATAATATATTTTTAACTCTTATATACTTTTTTAATCTATTTTAAATAAAATCACGCCAACAACACAAAAAAAATGTCAAAATAAAACAAGAATGAATCGTATGAACAGCATGTTTGGCAATCTTGTTTCAGAGAGCGAAACGAGTGGTTTATATCTTCGTATGAACATGGCATAAATTCACTTTAAAAACCCTTCAGCGGGGCAGACACTATCAAACATGAATAACGGTTTTGCACTAACTTTCGCTTGTTTGATAGTGTGGCCACATATTATTTTGTAGTTGACTGTTGAATGATGAAATTTTTGACTGTCACAAACATTTTCGAAACCCTTTTTAAAGGAAACATTTTTTTTTTGTTGCACAGTTTTATACATCCATATAAATTAATCATATTGTCTCTATCATAAAATTGTTGTCTTTTATTTTGTATGTGTGTCTGTCTTAACTGTTCATGTATTTTTGTTTATAAAATTTCTTTTTTTAAAAAAATTTACTGAAATACATTATCAAATATTATTTAAAAAAAAAAAACAGATTCGACTGCCTACATGACAGTAGGCATTGAAGGTAATCCAGCACCAACGTTTAAATTTTACAAAGGTATTAGTGAAATTCTCGAAGGTGGTCGTTTTAAATTCTTGACTGATGGTCAAACGAACACAATTACATTATGTATGCGTAAGTGTAAGCCTAACGATGAGGGAAAATATAAGGTTGTGGTATCGAATATACATGGCGAGGATTCCGCCGAAATGCAATTGTTTGTTTCTGATTCAAGCGGCATGGATTTCCGTGCCATGTTAAAGAAACGTCGTTATCAAAAATGGGACAAAGATCAAGAAGATCCCAATTGGGGTGAACTTAAAGAAACTGAGAAACCAATGCCTGCTCTTAAAAAAGTTGAAAGGGTAAGACATCCTCTAACTAAAGAAATTGCAAAAATACTTACAAAATTCGCAAAAAATAAAACAAACAAAATGGCTTATCTGCAAAATAATATCAAATTAAATAATTTCTCTCTAACTCTTAGAATTTAAGTAAACAAAAACTTAACTGAATTTGCTTTTTTGTGCTATTAATGAAGTTTTAATTGGTAATTCGAAAAAAGAAAATATTTTATATGTACGAATTGAATATTAGTAAGTGTTATTCTTCGTAATTTTTACAAATGATTATTCATAAAAGCAAAATGTTATGAAAGCTTTTAAACTTTTTTAGCCAAAAAAAGTTTTACAATAGTTTTTCAAAATCGCACATTTTTTTCTATACACGTTTAGTGCTCAAGTGTGGCACTGCTTAAACTAGACTTGACACACACTATATAATTGTTGCAATTGGGCAAATTGTGCAAATTAAAAAATTTGGTTTAAATTTAACTTTTAATCGTTACGAGCTTTAGAGACTGCAGTTTTTATTCTATTTTTTTGAATTATTAAAAAACTTACTAAAGGCCTACATAAATTTATGTGAAAAATAAAACACACAACAAAAATCAAATGTGTGTACGTAAAAAAAGTTTGTGTACAACCACAATAACAAATGCTATGCAATACTGTTTGACGCACAATTTAAATAGTGTTGTGAGTGTACAATAATTCAAAAAAATACACTCCAGGCCATACTTGTTTCTTTCAAAACCTTTTAATACAGTAAAAAATGTTAGCTTATACTCCTAGTATTTGAAAATAACCTTGTGTAGTCTTTGAAAATTTTTCGTAAGTGGCGGACGCATACAAAGACTTGTTTTTGCAAAGAAGTGTGATGGCAATACTATCAAGGAAATAAACACACTAAACATTTCGTACATATTCCAAACTCCCATTAAAAAATAAAGAATATGTGTGTTTTTTGACTCCCACTCTCATTGCTGCGTGAATTTTTCATTTTCTTGTTAATTATTGAGAGTATTTTTATACCCGCACCGCCATTATAGTAAAGCATTTGTTTTTTGCTTCTACACACACTTACGTTAATTTGTCGTCTACAGTTCTCTTCAGCATTTGCTCGTGACAGTCGCACTACAGTAAAGAGTTTGAAAATTTTTCATTGATTTGAATGTGTGTCCAAATGGAATTGTGCTGGCCTCAAGTACATAGGAAAAGAAAGTGGCATATATTAATTTTGAATTTCCCAAGGGCATAAACTTTCGAATTCAATTCACCTTTTACTTAAAAAATCCTATTAGTGGTTCATCACACGATCTAGTTTTTCAAGCAGTTTTTTAACCTGGTTTGACCTGGTTTGAAACGACATGTTGGCCACACATCAATGTCAGCTAATTTTGCCAGGGTACACTGTATTTTAAGGGCACGATACCGAGCAGCAGTAAGTACTGGCTCAGACACGCCAGGCTTAGCTGAATTCTCTTCTGAGCATGCAATCAGTTTGTGTTGTAAATTTTCTTATTCATTACGTCAAACTTAAGCTCATCTTGCATATTACGAATACAAAAACAAATAAAAAAAAAGAAAATTTAAGAGTACCGTCAAGTCTTTAACCCTTTCCATTAAAAAACTTTAGTTTGACGAGGCAAACCTGATGTGTGTGAACCAGCACTAACAGTTACTGTTAATTGCCAATAGCTAGAGTAGTAGCCTTAGGCCTGGAACAGAATTAAGAAGTTGTAGTTGTAGCTACAGCTGAATAATGCTCTGTAGCGCAACAAAGTTAAAAATTCGAATATTGCGCTTCAACTTCAACTGCAAGGACTACTACAACTAAGTATTCTGTTGACACCATTTTGAAACTGCCGTTTTTAACTTTTTACACCTTGCAGCGCTATTCGTAACGTTGTACTACAGCGGCCATTCTGTTCCCCACTCAATGTATCTATTTTATCTTGACTGCGTGTTATAGGAATTTAGGGGCCTTAAGTGACTGCCTTTAATTAAAACTTAAAAAATTAAAAAACCTACTAATTTGCTAAAATTAAAAGACGTTAATTGAAAAAATACATACATAGCGCACTTGTTCAACAATAGTGTATTAACTTGAATTTTTTTTTATTTTTTTCACTTTTTGGAAAAATCGACACGTACTGCCTTGCCTGGCCCACGAAGCGACAAGGACATTTCTATCGTATATTTATATCGAAAACAAAAACAAATTTTAATTTTTTATTTATTATTGTTTTCAATATATGCGAAAGAAATGTTCTTGTCGACATTGTGGGCCTAGCAGGTAAAATTAATATATATCCGCTTAAAAAATATCGGGCTATTTTGTTGTTTTGCTTCTACTAAAGAATTTTAATTATTATGAGTTATTACAGTATTGTTGAACAAGTGTCATATGATATAACGCTTTTCAACTTGCTTTTTACGCTTATTTAAGAAAATTTAAATAAAACTAACCAACTTTTTTATTTCTTTTTAGTTCATATTACGTATTAGTTTAATATTATGTATTTATATTTCATATATCTATATATATTTGTAAATAATTGCTATTAATTAATACATATCTATCTATATATCTTGTTTTTTTTTAATTTTTTATGAATTACATATGTAAATAAATACATATACTATAAAAATTTAAAGCATTATATGCCGGAGTTAGGTGAAGATTATGAGGTAATAGTCTTACACATAAAAAATAAATAAATCTTTAAACCCGTATTTAAGTTGTAGCTAAGAAATATGTTGTGCTTTCCTGTATAAATAAGAGTTTTGAAGCATTTGTAGTGGAGTGTGAAAGTCGTAAAGTATTTAGAGCAGTTAAATAACTGCAGTATATTCTTTATTTTATCCCAGTATTTAAGTTAAAGTAGAAAAATGCATTTTACCCCTTTTTAAAGCACATTAAGTCGTATATAAAGCACTACGTAGATCAGAGATGGAAAATTCAGATTTAAAATCGGTACTTTAGCTGTCTTAAATAGTACCTGTTTGAAGAATAAAAGTACTAAGCTTTAAATGGGTTATTAAGATACACGTGACTTTAATAAGTTTGTCTTTTTATTAAAATTATCTTTTTTACAATTTCTCTGTTAAATTGTCTAAACATTTTCAAGACTTTTTTTTGGAAAGTGTATAACAATGTTATTTATTTGTATTTTAGCTACCTAAGTGGCATTTTCATTAAAGATGCTTTAGACCGCTGGTTGCTATAGAGATAGATAACTTTTTCCTGGACAGTAACCTATTGCTAACAAGTTTTTCTAAGTTTTGCATTATTGAAACGACCATTTTAATACAATGAACAATTTTCGGACCTTTGTTTAGTTTTTTCGGAAAAGACAATACCAAATTAAAACTTTTGGAGCCATAGATGATTTCCAATCAAGTGGAGCTTATATCTTCTAGACGGGCTGGGAGGTTTTGAATAACATTATTGTCTCTTTTACTTCCTTAGGCTCGTATTATTTATAAAGAGTCACTTGTCCGTCCCGGCGAAGTAGTTATTTATTTTTAGAGAAAGATGGACTAACTAAAGTTCTCCCGCAGACCTCTAGTCCTCATGAAGTCAATTTAATCGTCCATTAAATCAGAATTTCTATATTCTATAAAAGTTAGTTTTTGAGTAAAGTTCTAAATCAATGTCTAACCACTTTCTCGCTCTTTATTATTTTACTTCGTTCTGAAAGCCGTACTGTAGTACTGAACTTTCCATGCCTGATGTAAGTTATAACCTAATATTTTCCATTCCATTTTATTTTTAAGACAAAAAATTTTAAACTAATATTTTTTTTATTTAATTCAATATATAATGTTTTATAACAACTCAAACGTTATAAGATATAAATATTTAAACATGATCCATCATACTTCAAACATAACCTTAAAAGGCCTTTAAAAGTGTCTTACGAATTTAATTTCTATACAAATTATACTCTTAAGGCCTTGTTACTCGCACATAAACGTATACGTTTCGGATCAGCTGTTCTGTTTTTTTAACCAAGCTTATATATAAATAGGTACTCTAACGCACAAACTACAAAATCTTTAATTTATAAATTATACGAGCTTTGAAAAATTTTATGTTTACGCTTACGAATTTTTAGTAACTACCAACCATTGAAGATGAGCGCAACGCTTACGCGTCTGCAACATTAACGTATGAGTAACTAACGGGGCCATAAATATTTTTGCTAATTATTTCGCGGAAGATAAAAGATCTAGTTTTATTTCATAAAATTTAAGTTTAAAACTTTTAAATTTTACTTTGATTTATCAAGAGGCTTAAAAAAAAAATTAAACTTTAATGAATTTGACAAAACCCTTTAATTTCGTTAAATTGCAATTAAAAAGAAAAGTTAGGAAATTTTCTTAACTATACGTAGGAAGACGATTTAGCTTTACAGCTTGCGTTCGAAACACAGCTGAGCCAATATTTTCTTACTTAAGCCTGGAACTCTGTTTTCCATTTCACGTGAAATGCTGCCAAAACTCATATGAAAACAAGTAATAGTGCTATATTCAGCGTTGCCGAATCTTTGATACCCTCCACCGACTGTTAGAATATTTCAGGCGTGGGTCCCTTAAATTATTGATTAATCTGTATAAAACTATATAAAATACTAAACTGTTTTCCGAGAGATGACTTTATATGGGGTCTATGGTAAATTATGGACCGATCCTCCCAAAGTTTGATTTATTGTCCGATAAGACTGCGGCGTACCAAATTTTATTACAGTAGTATTATTTGTTACGGTTAAAGGCGTACTAAACTGTTTGCCGACAGTAGGCTGTATATGGGACCTATGGTAAATTATCTTTACCGATCTTTACGAAATTTAACAGTATGATTTCTAGTCATATATAACGAATTTGTGCCAAATTTCAAATTAATATGTGCATTCCGGCACTATTTATATTATCAATTTGTGTAAGGTGGTTGTTCCACATTTGGATCCATTACTCTTATTCTTCTGAACCGATTTTTCTAGATTCCAATCCAAAATTGCTTACTATAACTAGAAGCAATTTGACAGCAACATTGTTCTATTCTTTTTAGATTTTCGAAAGTGAGCGTGTTTGCAACAGACGGACATGGCTAAATCAACTTAAAATTACTCAAGCAGCCAGAATATGCATACATATATGCTCTTCGGGATCTAAAACTAATAATTAAAAAAAAAAAAAACTTAGTACAGTCGGGCCTCGATTATCCGTGATCCGGTTAACCGGTAACCCCGATTAACCGTGATGGCCAAAGATCAGTCTATTGTTTTGTGTTTGCAATGTTTTCAAATTGTTTGCTTCGATTAACCGTGATTGCCTCTATTATCCGTAATGGCAGTTGAAAAATATTAGACAAAAAACATTACACGACTTTTTTATGAAATTGTATTCTTTTTTAGCTTAATGTCCTTTTTTGCCTCATATTTTCAGTAGAAAATTTAATGTATACATACACACTTATTTAATTTAAAAATGTACATAAACTTCTTGAATAAATTTTTTTAAATGTAAGTATGTATGTACACCTATGTTCACTTGTTAAATAACAAATCTAATATTAAAACTTTATAATCAAAATTGTTATTCGATTAACCGTGAAAATTGATTATCCGTAATGCTTCTGGTCCCGATCATCACGGAAAATCGAGGAGATGAAATAATGTGGATTTTGTTCATGTTGTAGAAAAGTAAAGAAATGTTTTTGGCAACATTTTTCTACAACTGCGAAATAATATAAGCTGCGCTTATTACACGTGGAATTTTAAGCCACTGGAAAAAAGTATGAACTTAATATTAAATATGAGAGGAAAAATTTAAATTACACAACCGGTAACAGTGAATTTTTTAATAAAAAAGATACTCTTTAGAAGAAAACATATGGGTTTTGTTTACATTTTAGAAAAAGAAATGTCAAAAGTTGCTTATGTTTTTGACTTATTTGCCAACTAAGGCAACAAAAACACAACCATATTGTTGTACTTGTTGCAGTATGGCCGCAACCTAATGGAGATGATGGAGAATTAGATTGCTGTAAGAGAAATTTTTCCAACCTAATAGTGCTCTATTAATTTGTATTAGGATTAGGAAAATAGTTTTTTTGCAATAGGCCCTTGTTCCAATTTTATGATATAATCGTATGTAAATGTTTTATGTGGAATTATTAACAATGAGCGAACTTTTTAATGTATGAAATTCGTCTTATTTTATAACAATTAATATATTTTTTTTTAATTTAAACGAATTATGTATACAATTTTCTTTGAAACCTCAATTAGGCACCTAGTACATCACGTAGACCGTCACTGGCTGAATTGATACCAGATTGGCCCACATTGCACCCATTTCGACGAGAAGAGGTTCGATCTGTTCAGTAAAACTGAATACTAGAAACTTTTTATCTCTCACTTTCTCTGTCTCTCTCTCTCTCTCTCTTTATTTTTCAACCTTTGGTTGATAAAACTCTTCATTTCTATTAAGTTTTAAAATTTGTCTCTATTTTTACACTTTCTTTCTTTCTCTATCCGTAACTTTTTTGTTGTCTCTTAGTAGATTTGTATCTACGTTGTGGCCCAGAGTCGTAATTTTTTTTGTATAAAAAGGGTCTAAATTGATTTTTATTTAATTTTTTTTTATATTTTATTAGTATCAATTTTAGAGAGTTTTGGTTACGAAAAAATTACGGGGTTATTAACCTTTACTCCTGTTTTATGGTAAATCGTGTGTTTTATGTTTCCATGTACTCAGCTCAACATAAAACAAAATTTTTTTTGCTAAGTTTGTGTGCTAAATTTTTATATTTTTTAACTTCAGCATATTTTTTCCAAAAATCGTTGCGTTTGAAAAAATGAAAAAATTACTTTTTTAATTGTCTATATGTCTGCCATAACTCAGTACTTAGAAAGATATTAAAATTGTTGGAACTTTTGTAAAATTGGTTTTTGATATTAACAATTTTGAAGTTCATCCTGAAAAACAAGAATTTGTTTTTGTATATAATAAAAAGTATTTTTTTTTTTAAAAAATAGCACAATGAGCAGAACGTATCGTTGAATTTTAAATGCTTTTACGTTTTTAAGTAAAAATCCTACGGTACTTTTGTTTTGTTCTGAAATTGCTGCAGTGTAAGATTGCTTGATAAAATATTTTTTCAAATAAAAGCTATTTTTTATAAGTGTATATTTTTGATGAGCTACATTTATTTTTAGTTTTAGTGGTAATATTTCTATATGTTTTTGCTATTAAAGGCCAATATTCAGTATCCTACACAATCGTACGATTCATGACATAATTCTGTCCGACATTATAAAAATGTCTGCAACACTATCATACCATTTTAGAAAAATTTTCATAAACATTTGCTAGTCTGTCACTCATTTAGAACATAACATATCCTACGACTAAATGGGATGGTGAATACCGGTCTAAAGTAACGCATGCTGTTTATTTTGTTTTTGTTTTGAGCTTGCTTATTACATTCCACCACCCCCAGTTTTTATATTATTTTGTTTTTATATATGTATAAATATAAATAACGCTTCTTTTATAAGCCAAAACCTTAAAGTGTAAAATCTTATGCGATACATGGCTAAATTTTGAAGACTGTCTTTGACTATATTTCTAAAACTAACATTTCATAGTTTTATTTAACAATGTATCGCATATGCGTGTCAAAAAATTTTTGTTTGTTATAAGAATATAATATTAATGAAAGAGAATATAAAAACTCTTTTCCCATTTTTGACAACGCAAAATCAAACTAAACATTATTTCAACCTTTCTCTAAAAATTTCAATACCAAAAATATTGAAATAATTTTATAAAAAACCAAATCGCATAATTGTCAACGAAAAACCACCGTTCTACGCTACGATGTCCCTGTTCCCATCATACCTTCAATATATAGAAACAAGAGTCGTTCTTAAGTCCATTAATTGATCAGTTTGCCAAGGAAGGCAAGGACAAGAAGGTTGTTTTCGAAGCCCGTTTCAGCAAGCCAAACTGCAAACCAAAATGGTTGTTCCGCAAGGATGTAAGTATTAATGTTTTTTTTTTTCAACAGAAGTGAAAAAAGCAGAATAATTTAATTTTTGTTAAGGTTTTGAAAAATTTATTTGTATGTTTATCTCCCAGGTCTGATAAGAAAGAACATTTAGGAAAAAGACTTATATTCATATAATTATCCATAATATAATTAAATTCATCTATTGGTTATTTTTCCCTTAGAAGTACATAGCTCTGGTGTTTTCTTTTCAAAAAAAAAAAAAAAAAAAATATTCCCTATAAATTTGTAAAATCCCAGCCAGCAAAATACTCCCACGTTGTCTGAATCAGACCTTACCTTTAAATGTCTGACTTTATTCTTAGAGACTTCGTTCAGATCTTCTATCAGACATTGAATATACTTTCTGTCTTGCCGCTTTCCGATTGATTTCGCATGGATATGGCAGGTTGTATTTATTTACCGTTATGTCTAAAAGATTTTTGACTGAATTCATAGAGATGTGTCTAAAGAGACCTTTTTAAAACTTATTTTATTGTTTAAAGAAAAAAAAATTGTATGTACGTGTGAAATTTTTAATTATATACTTTTACTTTGCAATAAAATTTGTTACAAAAAATTCTTTTAGCTATATTTAGTCAGAAAACAATATGCATGCGGCAAACACATCAGCATTTTCCATGCCTTTTTCATTACATTTCGGTCAGATATCTTTTAGAAATGCCGACAAAAATAATTTTATTTAATGTCGCTTGTGATCATTTCGCTAAAAGGGGCCGATATTTACCCACGTTGCCACAGGCAAGTAATTACTTGTAAGTAGTGCATACGTATTACTAACGAATATCAGGAGAAATGTTAAAAAAAACACAACAATTTTTTTTAAAATGTCGTCAACAAGTAAGCTTCTAGCAAAACTTAAATTTCTCAATTCGTCAGCTCATTATTGGTTTGGCGAATATCATGGTAATTTACCATTTTTTTATAATAAGCTGACGAATTGTTAACTTAGTGTTGCCAAGTGGTCAATGTTTGTATTATTTGTTAATATATTTATTTATTTATTAAAAAGTGATATTAATGTTAAAACTTACCTTTAAATTTAACGTCTTTGCTATTTCTCAATATCCTTTATATATACATTTTATAAATACACAGAAAATCATCTATAAACATAATTTTTTTTACTACGTACTCGTAAATTGATACAAAACTTATCTACGGTAACACTGTTTCATCATTTCTCATTTTACTTGCCGCAAGTGTCAAAAATTCACTTGCAAGCAAATTATCTGGCAAGTTCCCGGTGGCAAACGTTCATGATAATTCATCATGAAACATACTTACAATGTTAAATCATTAACGACATATCGTCAGCTCAGAATTGGTTAATTTAACCATGATATGCGCCTAACCAATAGTGAGCTGAATTTTCTTTGGCGTCATACATGAGTTTTTTAAGCAATTGTCCAAAATATCATAGATGACCAAAACTGATTTTGTTCGTTAGGCTTCCGCGTATTAGTGAGTCCAAACAGACAATATCATCGATATTCAGACAACGTTGTCAAGTTTCAATATAGTACAACGCGGTGAAAAGCAAGAAAATAACATAATACCTTTTATAATCCGTTATTCAACCATTGACAAATAGCAGACAAAGTTCAGTTTAATATCGAGTGATAACAGACAATGTCGATTACTTTCAACTTTCTTTTATACAGTGAATCTTTCATAACAATGTCTGCAAAACTGTATTCAGCAGTGTCGTTGTCGCGTACTTTCATCGACATTTCAATATTTTCATAAAAATTGCGCCTGAGATTCAATTTGACAAAGTCGCTCAAAAATTGAGTTTTTCGAACTTGTACTTGCATGTGGCAACGGGGGGTTAGAAAGGAAAACGGCAAATTTTCACATATTTTTAGAATGGAACATAAACCCGCGCGAATGTTACCATACATGAAACATTTTTGTTAGGAAAGAAAACCCCGTTAGTTTTCATTATTAATATAAAAATCATAAATGTAGAAAACTATACATGTGTTTCTTAAAAAATTTACTTCATTTCATAAATAAACTTAAAATTAGAAGATTTTTTTTAATAATTTTCTTTGAAACTGCCGTTAGTTTAGGATGAGTTTAGCTTGAGTTCCAAATTAAGAGTATATCTAGTGCTGTATGAAATTTCACGTGATAATTTATATAAATCATTTCATTGGTAATTGACAAGTTTTTTTATCTCAAAATGTTGATAAATATTTTTAAAAGTTGCTTCAAATGTTACACTATGCTAGTTGAAAAAACTGACAAGCCGGGCACATGGCGTTTTAACATAATTCGGGGACGCTGAATCCAGTGGTGCCCGCGGTTTTTTCAGATTGGCTCTGGTTTTCGAGATATACCGTTATTTCGAAAATGGAGGAGGTTGCACAACATATATTCGCGTAACTCAAAAACGGTTTAGTTTATTGAAATTACTAAAAAAACCGAAATTCCGCAATAAAATTTCATTTCAGAAAAGTAAAACTCTTTTTGTAATATGAGTAGTCGTTATTAAAACATATTTTTTTTTTTAAAAAAAAATTAATTTTTTTTATCAAAATTTCGAAATTTTTGTTTTTTAAATATTCATAAAATATTAAAAAATGCAGCTAGGCTTCTAATTTTTTGCAGACTTATAAAAAACGAAGCTACAAACAAAATAAGCCATAAATGATTAAAATCTGTTTGCAACTTTTGATTTTATTCACAAAAGTCGACAAATTTTTCATTAATTTAAGAATTTCCCTTAGGGGGCTCCCATACAAATATTGCGTTTTATGAAATTCTTAAATTAAATAAAATTTGTCGACTTTTGTAAATAAAATCAAAAGTTGCAAAAGAGTTTTTGTAGAAAAAGAGTTTTACTTTTCTGAAATGAAATTTTATTGCGGAATTTCGGTTTTTTTTAGTAATTTCAATAAACTAAACCGTTTTTGAGTTACGCGAATAAATGTTGAGCAACCTCCTCCATTTTCGAAATAACGGTATATCTCGAAAACCAGAGCCAATCTGAAAAAACCGCGGGCACCACTGGATTCAGCGTCCCAGAATTATGTTAAAACGCCATGTGCCCGGCTTGTCACGAAAAAAAAGTGTCAATTTCATGCACAGTGTTATTAAAATGGTAAAAGAAATCTGTGGGATCCGATAAATGACTTCCCTATCACTACCACAATCTGGGCGAATTACATTACCAATAAGCTGATTATTGCATTACCATTAACTTTAAACATTATAAGCACTACATTATTTGTTTTATCAAAATACTACTCAAAACTAATTGAAATGCTTATAAATTGAATGCCAATAAATGCATTACTTTTGCAGTATTATTAAAATTCATCATGGTTATTGCATTTTCAGTAGAGTAGTGTAAAAATTATAATGCATTATTTTTGCATTATCATTAAAACATGATGTAATTCAAAAGATTTTTGTTAAAAAATTTGGATGCTGCTTTTGTAAATGGCTAAAGAAATTTGAATTTACACGCAATTACTCATCACAATGCATTCTGCAAAATTACCTCCCATTTTTCTTAAATGTGGCGTGAAATAAACTTGCATTACCATTGATGTGGATTATTGTAAAAAATTATCAATGCGTTAGCATATTTAATGCGTCTGACCAAGATCTGACTACAATCAATAACTTCAGACAGCACTGGTATATAACTCGGAAGAATTAATTTTTTATCTGGATTATTTTTTTAACTCACAATTTCTATTCCATATGCAAACAAAATAGGAATGCTTCCCGGGCAGTAAATTTAAATTTAAAAATGAAAACGATACGTATCAGTTGATTATTACCGGACCAAAAGTGGAAGATACAGGCAAGTATACCATAGAAATTGGCGGTGTTTCCAGTACGGCTTTCCTAAACGTTGAAGAAGCTGATCCAACCTACACATTCACCAAACCGCTGAAGAAGAAACTAGAAGGCTATACCGAACACGAAACCACACTCGAATGTTCGGTCAGCAGCAGCATGGCAAATGTGAGCTGGCTTAAGGACGGTAAAAAGATCGAATCTGATGATCCTCGATATCTTATCTCGAAAGATATCAATGGTAATCTAAAGCTGATCATTAAGGATTCGTTAATCGAAGATACTGGCGTCTACACCTGTCAATTGGATAGACAACCAGACAAAACGGAATGTAAATTGAAAGTAGTCGAATATCCATACAAATTCGTCAAAGTCTTAAAGTCCCAACAGTGTCTGGAAAAGGACACTGTGACTTTGGCCTGTGAAATTGATGATGCTCAGGGTGAAGTTCAATGGTGGCGTAATGACGAGGAGGTCAAGCCCGACAAACGAATACAAATTGTCAAAGATGGCCGCAAGCGTAAACTTGTACTCAAGGACTGCAAAGTCACCGATGCGGGCATGTTTAAATGTACCACTAACGCTGATAAAACTGAAGCCGAAATCATCATTAATTGTATGCTAGAATTTTTCCAAGATTTAAATTTAAATTATATTAATTGAACGCAATTATAATTGAATTTTTAGATCAAAATCGATTCAATAAAAAGCTGAAGGATACCGATGCCGTTGAACGTGAGAAATTAGTACTCGACGTCGAGTTACAAGATCAAACAGCACCATGCGATTGGAAATTCAATGGCGAACCTATTGTGCCAAGCGAACGTATTGAGATTAAGAATTTAGGTGGTGGCAAACATCAACTCGTCTTCAACAGTTTAGAATTAAGCGATGAGGGCGAAATTAGTTGTGAATCGGGTCAATTGAAATCGTCCTGTAAACTTTCGGTACGTAAAGGTGAAAGTAAGCCAAATATCGACTGTCCTGACGAGTTTGCTGGACCGATTAGTGCACCAGTTATATTGGAAGTACCATACAAGGGTAAGTTTGACTAAAGACATGTCTTTTTATACATATTCAAAATATTTTAAGTAAAAAAAATGTTCAAGTGCTTGGAATAATGTATATACATACTTATATAAGTCCTGCGGGCTAATTCTGGCAATCGTGATCGAATACTTACTTGTTCTATTCGAAAGCAGTCTTATTCTTTAACGAACCGAAATTATATTCAGTGCTGTGAAAACTAACATAAATGCTTTACAACACTGAAAAAATAATTTCGATTCAAGAACAATTGTGATTTTTAGTTGTACTGTTAATTTTAATCTTGATATTTTCTAGTTAGGCTTGAGTTCATCAAATTTAATTTTCATTAAATTATTTTTACTGAAGAAAGGAATTTTACAACATGAAATTTTATTAAAATTCATTGATAACTGCTCGAAATTGACACTTTCTTTAGACAAGCTAAGCACATGGCGTTTTAGCATAATTCGGGTACGCTGAATCCAATGGTGCCCACCGTTATTTCGAAAATGAAAAACGGTTTAGTTAATTGAAATTACTAAAAAACCGAAATTCCGCATTTATGGGACTTTTTCTTCAATATATCTCTAGTCTGCAATGAACATTTTGTATGGGAATGGAGATAGCGCGTAGGTATGTTAGAAGTAAATGATTGAGATAAAAAATAAAGTGGGATTGGTCATATATTTGACCAACTAAATTTAAAAATTTCAACCATACATATATGGCGGCTTAATAAAATTTTTAAATTTGGCTGCTGCAGTGCCTAGGATGCTCCTAGATGGGTCAAATGTATGACCAACCCCACTTTATTTTTCATCTCAATCATTTATTTGCCCAGGAGTTGACCCTAGTGGGATAAAATGTATGACCGACCTCATTTAGTATTTTGTCTTTAACATTTTCTCAAGACATACTTTTCCCTTATCACCACTTCATAGGGGGGCTCCCACACAAATATTGGGTTTTATGAAATTCTTAAACTAATTAAAATTTGTCGACTTTTTTATAAATTTTCAAAAAACTAAAATTTCGAAATTTTGATAAGAAAAATTCTAAACGCCTGCTCATATTAACCGTTTTTGAGTTACGCGAATATATGTTGTGCAACCTCCTCCATTTTCGAAACAACGGTATATCTCGAAAACAAGAGCTAGCCTGAAAAACCATTGGATTCAGCGTACCCGATATACTAATACGCCATGTGCCTTGTCTTGTGGCTTGTCTAATTTTGCAACTTTCACAGTGTAATTTAATTGGCTGAGCTGGGGCTCGAACCTGGGTTAAATTTACATTTTTCAAGAATCACAACATTCTTTTATCAGAATTCTTTGAGTTCTAACCTCTGCTCCACTGCGGTGCATGCCAGCCAACAGTCAAACAAAAACGACTGCAGAAGAAAAACTATAAAAAATATTCTGTTAAAATTCCGCACTTGTGAAGCTAAAAGATTCCAAAAAAAATATAAAAAACGTCTATTAACAAGTGGGTGTATATAAACAACGGCTGCAATCTCCATTTCTCCATTTGCGTTTGTGGAATTCTTGTGTTGAATTTGGCAATATAAAAAAGGCTTTATCCACCATAAATCCATTAACAAAAAGTACCGGTTAAATCAAAGATAGCAATATCCATTGGAGATTGCTACTTTTGTTGTGCTAGACTCTGGCCTGTTTCTCAACAACGGGCCGAAGGTC
Organism: Pollenia griseotomentosa; assembly: GCA_963931875.1. NCBI lineage: Eukaryota > Metazoa > Arthropoda > Insecta > Diptera > Polleniidae > Pollenia > Pollenia griseotomentosa. Next base: position 13,796,104 of record OZ007565.1, read on the forward strand.
TAAGTTACTATTACTCGGTTAATAAGGTTGGAATATAATTTTTAATTTGTTTCTGGATTTTCCGAAAAATTACGAACTGTAATAAAACTGTAAATAAACGTCAGTATTGCAACACGTCGTTCAGTTTTTTTTTTATAAATTATGAAGCAAACACCTTGTAAAGTAGCTGCAAGTCAGGACAGAAAATAAAAAAACTCCCAACAAAAAAAGCCAATTTATATTCATATCCGGTTATGTCAAATGTAGTAATGCCCATGTGATTAAAGCAAATACTACAGCAAGTTCCAATTTTCGTATGGGTTTCATTTCTAAGCCCCGAAGTGTATTTGGGTCAAACTAGATTAGTATCTTCTTCTAATTGGTTTGTAACAAAGAGCAAAACATCATAATACCAATGCAGATAGACAACAAATGGAGGGTTTCTATTCCCTTCAAAATGGCTCAAGGTAAACCATTTTCAGCATTTAACAAGTTATGTAAGTGTGAAATATTTGTGGCTCAAGCTCAACCTGTGTATTGGAAGAATTTGTGTGGGAGGCATAGAGAAACGATTGAGCGATAAGTCCAACTCCATCCTTTTGCTTTAATTTGATAACAATGATGATCAAATGAGCAGAACTAGCTAAATACTTAAAGGACTTGTTGTACATTTCAAATAATTTTTATATTGGTTTTAATTTTTCAGTTAACGGTACTAAACAGACTCCAGTTGAGGCAAAACTTTTAAGGAATGGAAAACCTTTAGCCGTCAAAGATGTGGAAGTGGCCATAACAGATGACAAAATTACATTCAAAATTAAGAAACCGAGTCGTGATATGTCGGGTCCTTATCAAATCAAATTATCTAATGGTCAAGGTGACGATGTAAAGGACGTAAAGGTCATTTGCCAAGATGTACCTCAACCACCTAGAGACGTTGATGTCACTGATATATATCAAACATCGTGTAAAGTTATTTTCAAGCCCCCGGAGGATGATGGTGGCGCACCAATTTTGAAATATATTGTTGAGAGACAAGACTTGAGCAAGAAACAGGGCTGGGAACCAATTGCAGAGGTAATGCAGGGTGAACCATGCTCGAAGAGCATTGAGGACCTGGTACCGAAAAAACAATACAGATTCCGTATTCGTGCTGTTAATAAGATCGGTCCTTCAGAACCAGCTACCTTCAAAAACACTATACTCGCTAAGGATCCATGGGACGAACCTGGCAAACCGAGGGATGTAGACTTAACAGACTGGGATAAAGATCATGCTGATCTTAAATGGGAAGCTCCTGAGAGTGATGGTGGCGATCCTATAACTTCCTACATTATTGAGTACAAAGAAAAGTTTTCAAACGATTGGGTAGCTGGCAAAGAAGTGCCCGGCGATGCTCGTGCTGGCACTGTAGATGGTCTTAAAGAAGGACAACAATACGAATTCCGAGTCCGTGCTGTAAATAGGGCCGGTCCTGGTGAACCTAGTGACAAGACTAAGGCGATTATCGCAAAATGCCGTTTCGTTAAGCCCTTCTTAGTGGGCGAAGGTCTCAAGAATATCACTGTAAAGAAGGGACAAACAGTTCGCTACGATATCAAATACGATGGTGAACCTGAACCAAAAGCCACTTGGCGCAAAGGAGACACCGATTTGGTGTTTGATAACCAACATATTTGTCTGGAGCAACTAGAACGAAACTCCTCAATTACAATCAAGAAAGCCATTCGCAAGGATACTGGAAAATACAAATTGGTTTTGTCAAACAGTTCAGGCACAATTGAGTCTGAAGCACAGGTTATTGTTTTGGATCGTCCTTTAGCACCAGGTGGGCCTTTCGAACCTGAAGAAGTGCGTGCTGACCACATCAAAATGAAGTGGCGACGACCCGAAGACGATGGTGGCTGCGAAATTACCGGCTACGCCTTGGAACGCATGGATGAAGAAACAGGCCGTTGGATTCCTGCTGGAGAAGTAGGACCTGACGAGACTTCCTTTAATTTTAAGGGACTTACCCCCGGTAAAAAGTACAAATTCCGTGTCAAAGCCATTAACAAGGAGGGTGAATCAGAACCCTTGGAAACAACAGATTCCATTTTGGCCAAGAATCCATACGATCCACCTAGTCCACCTGGAAAGCCTGTCATAGATGACTACGACAACAAGAGTGTCACTCTTAAATGGAAAATACCTCCCTCTGATGGTGGTCGTCCAGTTTTGCACTATGTAATCGAGCAGAAAGATAAATTTTCACCCACCTGGACTGAGGTAGCTAAAACAGAAAATGCTTCACCCACCTGCTTGGTGGAGGGTTTGAAAGAAAAGATGGTTTACCAGTTCCGTGTACGTGCTGTAAACAAAGCGGGAGCCTCAGAGCCATCCGAACCTACAGATAATCACCTGTGCAAACATAAGAACCGTAAGTTTTATAATCACTTTATTTATATTTTCCCTCAAAAGGCTTGCTTTGCTTCGCTTTTGGTATCATACATAAAACAGATTTCATCAAAATATAGAGAACTTGGCGATAAAAAATTTTGTTGTGTTAAACAAAATGGGTTTGTTTTTTATATTTGAAACATATTTAAGCGATTACAAAATAATTTTTATTTTTTGAAAATTTACTATTAGAATATGAACTATGGTGCACTTTGTAAAAAGTAGCAAATTTTCGGAAAACTAAATTAAAGCTTGACAAAGTTTTGTGGATTCCTAACTAATTTGGCTAGTATTATGAGCATTAGGGTTACGCTTTAGCTCTTCATAAAAAATAAGTCAAATATAGAATGAATGATTATGAATACTATTTTTACTTCATCCTTTCCTGAACATAAACAGTGAAACCTCAAATTGATCGATCAACATTTAAGCGTGTCACAATCAAGACTGGCCGTACCCACAAATGGTCGGTGGATGTTATTGGTGAGCCAATTCCAACCCTTAATTGGAGTTGGCGTGATAACATCCCCTTGTCCACTGGTGATCGTATTAAAATTGAAAATGTGGACTACCACACCGACTTCGTTATTTCAAATGTGGTTCGCAAGGATAGTGGTATGTATACGTTGAAGGCTGAAAATCGTAATGGCGTAGATACCGAAACCGTGGAACTTTTGGTTTTGGGAAAACCCAGCTCCCCCAAGGGCCCACTGGCCGTTAGTGATGTTACAGCCACTGGCTGCAAATTGCAATGGAAGAAACCTGAAGATGATGGCGGTGTTCCAATTAAGGAATATGTTGTGGAAAAAATGGATACCGCTACCGGCAAGTGGGTGCGCGTTGGTCGTTCTCCGGGAGAAAAAGAACCTCCCAGTTTTGATGTGACCGGCTTGAATCCGGGCTCAGAGTACATGTTCCGTGTATCGGCTGTCAACGAGGAGGGCGAATCAGAGCCACTTACAACATTGGTAGGCGTTGTTGCTAAGGATCCTTACGATGAGCCTAATAAGCCGGGTACCCCTGAAGTAACCGATTATGATAACCAAAGTGTGTCTTTGAAATGGACAGCACCTAGCAATGATGGTGGTGCCCCAATTGAGAAATATATTATTGAAAAGAAGGATAAAAATAAGCCTGACTGGGAAAAGGCCATAGAGGTGCCTGGTGACCAATTAGAGGCCACCGTTGCCGGCCTCCAAGAATATGGGGAATATCAATTCCGTGTAGTAGCAGTCAATAAGGCTGGTCCATCGCCACCCTCTGATGCCAGTAAAATGCAAATTGTCAAGTACAAGAAACGTAAGTTCTCAATTAAACTATTAAAATAAATTAAAATTGTTAATAAAAATTGCACTTGCTTTTAGTTAAACCTCGTATTGATCGCACAAATCTGAAACCTTTGCTCATACGCGCTGGAAAGCCCATCAAATATGATGTTAATGTTCGCGGTGAGCCGGCACCCACAATTTCCTGGTACCACAACGACAAGGAGTTGAAACCAGACGAAGTACCCAGCAATTGTGAAATCAAAAATGTTCCCTACAATACCAAAATATCGATTATTGACTCGGTACGCCAACATACTGGTATCTATAAAATCCGGGCTGTTAACGAGCATGGTGAGGATGAGGCCACCGTAGAGGTTAACGTTTTGGGAGCACCCGGAAAACCAAAGGGACCCCTAGAAGTCAGCAATATTACCAAGGATAGTTGTAAACTCAAATGGAAGAAACCAGACGATGATGGTGGCAAACCAATTACAGCCTATCAAGTTGAGAAGTTCGACAAGAAACAAGGACGTTGGGTACCAGTCGGTCGCACTTCTGGCAATGATACCGAAATCGATGTCAAGGGTCTGCAAGAGGGCCATGAATATCAATTCCGGGTCAAGGCCATCAATGAAGAAGGTGAGTCTGAACCTTTGGAGACCGATGGTAGCATCATCGCCAAGAATCCGTATGATGCTGCCAGCAAGCCTGGCACACCCAAAATCGACGACTACAACGAGCATATGGTTAAACTGGTATGGGAACCACCCAAAGATAATGGTGGTGCACCAATCACTGGTTACATAATTGAGAAGAAGGACAAATACTCTCCACTATGGGATGAAGTACTAACAACAGATGTAAGTAAATTCCAAATAAATTTTTCATTAATAATTTGTGACCCAATTTTGCCTTTTGTCGTATTTGCATATGTTTTTTTTCGAACATTTAGAATTGTACGACACTGGTTAATAAATTTCAAGGACATTATTTTCTATATTCGCATACGATTTAAATTTTTATACCGCCGTATTTTAAAAGAAATTAGCCATTAACGTGGATTAAAAAACGCAGTCTCAGGAATTTCTATGGTTCCCGGAAATGGATATCTTTCAAAACCAATATAATATTTTGGAAATAATTCTTCTATTTCTGGACCGATCTTTTCGACTTTTTCGGGAAATATGTTAACTTTACGCAAATTTTATTATTGAGACCCTTAACAGAAGTATTTATAAACATTAAATTTAAATTTCAAATGTGTTTTAAGAAAAATTTGCACAGAAATAAAATAGGTGCATACATAAACAGTAGTCTTGGGCTTAATCGTTCATTTAGATGACCGGTCATTTTCGTTCAATTCAAAACAATGAACGAGTTCGTTCATTTTGTTTAGTCGTTCGTTTCAGGTCACTCGGTCTTTTGGGTCAGTTGATTTTAGCTGTTTTCCAATTCGAGGGAAAGTAACTTGAGGTTAAAATTTTGTTAAAGAAAAATGTTATTATTGGAAGAAATTGATTTAAAAGAATTTTTAGAAATTTTGGATTAAATCCGTCCACTCCTATGGAGTTGGATTTTATAGACAAAAGGCTAGACAAAACGTCACATTAATCTACTGCAGCAAGAGAAAAAGAAGAGTCAGTATTGTTATTCGAATGATAATTGTTATAATAATTTTGATCCGCTTGAACAATGGGGACATTCAAAAACTTTTCATTGATTGCATCGGCATCAATTGAACATGATTCTTGTTTTATGGATTTACCGATACAAACTTCGCGTATCGTTTGCCATGTTCTTTTGGAGCCAATAGCGGAAGAAAACTTTTCAGCATAAAAAAAGGATTTAGCCCTTTTAATCATTTTATTTGTTTTTCTTTTAGCAGTCAGATAATCTTCCAACGTGCATACGCAAAATCTCTTTGATTGATATAACCTTTAATTTCAGAAGAAAACCAGGGTTTTTGTTTATTACCAATAAAGTTTGTCCTTATTGGCACAGTTAGATAAAACAGATAATTTAGGGTTTGCTCCAGAAAAGAGAGCTGGTCATCTATTGAATACAAAGCATTAAAAATATTCCAATTGATTTTAAAAAATTCTTCCTCGAGTAATCTAAAATTAATATTCCTGGAATCTCGAAAAGTAATTCTCTCAACCGGTATTACAAGTTGGAAATTGTAATTCATGAAAATAAGATCATGTTTGGAGAAACATGACGCAGACAATTGATCATAGAGATAGAAATTTCAGGCATCAAATAGTCGGTTATCATGGCACGACAACGGTCGCCATAGATGGTTGCGTTCGCACCGGCATAATTTTTAAAGAAATATGGCCCACAAACCACAGCAAACCGTTGTTTTTTCTGGATGAAGTGGCAGTTCTTGAATCTCTTCAGGTTGCTCTTCGTCCCAAATGCGGCAATTTGGTTTGTTTACATAGCCATTGAGCCAGAAATGGGCCTCATCGCTGAACAAAATTTGCCTCGAAAACGTCGGATCTTCTTGGAACTTTTCAAGAGCCCATAGAGCCAAACAAAAATAACATGACAGCAAGACACGACGCACACGTGATCTGACAAAAAAAGACTATTGAAAAAAGTATCTCTACTTGAATCACCCGTTATAAAAATTAAAAAAAAAAGATACTACATATGTGTAAAAAAGGAAAATATTAAAACTCAATACACTCGCTTTATGCTATTTTTCTTCTTTTATCGAGCCCTAACCGCGAAAATAATGTAAGCGACATCATATTCAATTTTCGTTTTTTTTTAATAAATGACTTTATTGGCAACACTTGCATCATCTCCTAAAATGTCATAATAACATAAGGTACCGTTACGATTTTATAGCAAGGACAATTTTATCGTAAGCGACAAATTACATACAAAATTTATATGAAATTTATATGAAATAAAATAAAAAACTCTCTCCTGTAATATTTGATTCTTGGCGCTTACGTTATTTTCGTGGTTAGGGCTCGATATAAAGCCCATAAGCTGCAACGTTCACGTTCGAGATTTTTAAAAAATTGTCTGTTTAAAAACTGTCTGGAAGCCTACGGCACGAAGACAGTAAGCAATGTTTTTGACAACTAATACATATCGTCATGTGCTTTAAAAAAAGCCTTAGTGGGGGAGCGCCTTTCGATAACGAATAATTAACCAGGGCTGTCAGACTTGGGGATTTAATGTGAGCAAAAAGGACAAAGAAAGTCATTTAGGTATTGGGGACTTTTTTTGGGGATTTAAAAACAAATTTCGGTGATTTTTTGGGGATTTTACACTTTTTTATTATTTACTTACGCTTATTTTTCTTTGTTTCGTATATAAAATATAAAAAAAGTAGCAAAACTTTTATCTTACTCTTATATACTGTAAAGGGTCCTAATTAATATTACCATTTTTGTTAAGTGTTTAAAAGGTACTTTATAAACTTATCTTATTTTTCTTGAGTGAGTGTTAAAAAAATAGAATCTAAAACCGTTAATAACACATAAAATTTTTGATTTTTTAAGGACAATTTTGAAGCAAACATGTATGTCTTCCCCAAAAATAAGTAAATATGAAAGACAATATAATAAAGATTGGGAAAAAATGCTGGGCTATTGGCTAGTATTTATGATCCATCGAAGTACTAAATAAATGACGGATATATGTATTTTTATTGTTGATTATAAGAATGGCTTAAACCGATTGAACAAGCTCCAAATTCTTTTAAATAACAGCATATTGTTCTGCTTGTAATTCCTCGCTGCAATCGCATAAAAAGGATTTAAAAAACATGCCGAAACCAGTCGGTACAAACAAAATAAAATGATTTTTGGATTAAACATTTTTATTTGGGGATTTTTGGGGATTTCTTATTAACATTTTTCTAACTATTTTTTAAAAAGAATTTAAAATTTGGTCAGAAAAAAAACAAAAAAAAAATATTAACTTTTTAAGGTTTTGTTTTTTTTTTTTGGGGATTTGGGAATTCGAGGATTTTCGGGGTTATTTTTTTTAATTTTTTGGGGAAAAAAGTACCTGGCAGCCCTGTAATTAACAAACACAAATCAAGAAAGTTCAGTATTTTAGTATTTGTTTATCAACAGTAAGTTTGCCTTTCTGTGTTTTAATAAGAGATGATCTGACGTTTTTTTTTTTCTTTTAAGTTTCAAATAATTTAGGTTTATTTTTTAATGAAGAGAGTTTTTTTGCTTTTCTAAACACTGTGTTATGCAACACAAATATAAAAATCAAAAAACTTTTAGCATGTACAAATTGTGTGTCCCCGTTTCAACGGGCATTGTTGAGAACAAGTTAGTTATGCAATTTCAATTTAAAATGCAAATTAATAAAATTGCGATCAATTGATTTTCGCAATTATGACATTCTAGGGGCTTAAAGCACAAGGGGTTCAAGTGACTTATATTAGATAATGAGAAAAAAGTGGTTAAAGTTAATTTGCAATAAAAAATGTAAGATTATATCTGGAATATTACTTTTTAATTAAAAGCTATCCTGAGATAAATTTTAAACTTACAAGCTTAAAAATACCATCTTTTACATATACAAATGCCCAAAAATTACCTTTGAATTAAGGGAAGTCGCTCTTATACCCCTTGTGGTTTAACTTTTTTTTTTAAATTTCTAAATAAATAAACTTCTATCTAAAAAGAATTTAAGTAATACCTAATAAGAACACCACAAACTCTTAATTTTTCAAATAGCATTTTATTAGGAAAAGATTATATGGTTCTTAGTGGTTTGAACAATTCGTGGTAAATTGGTGGTATATAGTAAATAAGATACTGGAGGTTCTTGAATTTCTTGAACTTTATTGGTTTGACGCTGATTTATGTAGGAAGTTGTGGAAGTAACTGCACGGCTCAGCCAATATTTCGAGCTTTCATGTTTACTTTGGCGAAGTTTTCTTGCTCATTCAAGAGATCACCTTTTTATGAGAGGTTCCAAGGGTCATCCTTCTCAAAGTGTTACCAATGCATTTTTTGGATGCCCGAAAAAAAAATAAATTAAATACTTTTTGCAATAAGGCAAAACAGATTTCTTGAGAACAAGTGCTACAATAAGTCGCCAATTTCAGCTCAGAACTTCTCAGAAATTCACGCACTCGGTCCATGTAAAAAATAATTTTAATATTACTTAGAGCAAAAGGAGTTTAAGTTCTTATACAGTTGTTTTCGGTTAATTGAGCCCCGCTTAATTGAGTTTCCCGTTTAATTGCACTAAAAACCATGGAACGAATTCATTCAGTATAATAGTCTATGTAAAAATACCCGTTTAGTTGAGTTCCGTTTAATTGCGTCACCCGCTTAATTATTTCGCAAAATAAGACCACATTGCGAAAAACAAAAGCAAATGTTTCGGTTAATTGTTTCCCTCTACTTAATGTGTTTTTGCTCCACAAAAATCAAGAAAGTCATGTTTCATGTTTCAGTTTTATAAATAAATGTTATATAAAATAAATAAAGAAATGAGTTACATTTTCTATCTACACATGGGTGTTTCGCTTTATTGCACATCTTGCTCAATTAAGCGATTTTCGTTTTAATTGCGTCGGCGACTCAATTAACCGAGTACTGCTTTATTGAGTTCCCGTTTAATTGCGTCAAAAGTCGTGCACTTTTAGAAACTCAATTAAGCGGAAATAACTGTATACCCCTTGTGCTCCAACCGAAGCAGGAATTTAAATGACAAGTGCTAGAATTTATCGCCAAATCTCGCTATCGGATAAGAATACCACATTAACCTCTTATGCTCTAAAGTTCTCTGAACTTCAACTACTTGTTTAATATGTAACCTCAATTTTAGAAAAAACGCACTTAAACCCCTTGTGCTTTAAGCCCCTCTTTTGCGCTTGCATTTAATCTTAAAATAGAACAATATTGACTGTAACAAATCTTTTCATAAAAGTAGGTTATAAATAATAAAAATAAAGAGTATAAAAATATTTTGTATGGAATTAAATAGCGTTTACCGGATTTTTTCTCTAGTTGAAAAAAATTATTTTATATCCTTGTTAATATTTTTTGTATTTTTCATTAATTAAATTCAGAGTCCTCTTCCTGAGGCCAGTGTTGAAGGTTTAATTGAAGGCAATGTGTATCAGTTCCGTGTTAGGGCTGTAAATAAGGCAGGTCCTAGCGAACCAAGTGATGCTACTGAACCACACCTGGCGAAACCAAGAAACTGTAAGAAAATAAAAGTTTTTAGCTTTAATTTTTTATATTAAATGCTTAATAAAATAATCTAATAAATTTTTTATGCCAAGCTTTTTAACCTTTTACAGTTATGTACATACGCGATTTTATGGCCTTAAGTTAAACAAAGCATAGCTTAATTTTTATTATATTTGTGTACTTTATTATTTCTTTATTTTAAATATGAGTTTCTAATTATATATTTACTGTTGCAAAATTGTAAAACTTTAAAATCTTTAGTGAAACCTTGCATTAACCGTGAAAAGATGAAACCTGTCAAGGTGCGTGCCGGTCAGAGTGTAAAATTCGACGTAGATGTCAAGGGTGAACCAGCTCCAACACTAACATGGTTCTTCAAAGATCAAGATTTAATACCTACGGGTCAATCCCGTATAGAAAATGAAGACTATAATACAAAGCTTTCCATAGTGGATAGTGAACGCAAAAATACCGGCGTTTATAAGCTTAAAGCTGAGAATATCAATGGTGTGGATGAGGCTGAGGTAGAAGTTATTATCTTAGATAAGCCCTCTAAGCCCGAAGGACCTTTGGAGGTTAGTGATGTCCATAAGGAAGGTTGCAAGCTGAAGTGGAAGAAACCTAAGGATGATGGTGGTGTACCATTGACAGGTTATGTTATTGAAAAATTAGACACTGCCGTCGGTCGCTGGGTACCTGCGGGTACCGTTGATCCTGAAAAGACTGAGCAAGAAATTAAGGGCTTGGAACCTAATCACAGATATCAATTCCGCGTAAAGGCTGTGAATGAAGAAGGCGAATCTGAACCTTTGGAAACTGATTCAGCGATAGTGGCCAAAAATCCATTTGATGTTGCGTCACCTCCTGGTCTTCCCGAATTTGAGGACTGGGATGAACACCATGTTAAATTGAAATGGGAGCCACCCATACGTGATGGTGGTGCCCCGGTTACCAGCTACATTATTGAAGTCATGGACAAGGATTCTGGTGAATTTGTAAAGGCTGCTGAAACCGAAGGGCCCGTTTGCAAAGGTGTCGTTAAAAAATTGGAAGAGGGACAACAATATAAGTTCCGTGTTAGAGCTGTTAATAAGGCAGGGCCTTCGGAACCCTCTGAACAAACTAACTGGCATATTGCTAAACCGCGTTTCCGTAAGTTAAAATTAATTGTAAAATCTATAGACAACCTTATGCATTAGATAAATTTCTTCAAAGCGTCTTACATATGTATGAGAACTTTTTTAAATTTACTTTTTATTCTTTACAGTTAAACCTCATATCGATCGTACTAATCTTAAGCCGGTAATTGTAAAGGTGGGTCTCTCCATAAGTTTGGATATTAATATTAAGGGTGAGCCTGCTCCTAAGGTAGAATGGTCTTTCAAAGATCAACTCTTGGTGTCAGATGAAGAAGCCATTAAAATCGATAATGTGGACTACAATACCAAATTCTTCGTCATGCGTGCCAAGCGTCCTATGTCCGGAAAATACACTATAAGAGCCAGCAATGAGGTGGGTGAAGATGTAGCCGAACTAGATGTAACAGTGTTAGGAAAGCCTGGCAAACCTAAAGGACCCTTACAGGTCAATGATATCACCAAACATGGCTGCAAGCTTAAATGGGAAAAACCAGAAGATGATGGTGGTGCTCCCATTGATTATTATGAAATTGAAAAACTTGACCCTCATACTGGACAATGGGTGCCATGTGGCAAGAGCACAGAGCCCGAGGCCAAGGTTATTGGTTTAAGTGAGGGAAAACCTTATAAGTTTCGTGTACGTGCTGTTAACAAGGAAGGTGAATCCGAAGACTTGGAAACAGAGAAGCCAATTATAGCCAAAAATCCCTTTGATGAACCTGATAAGCCTGGACGTCCAGAACCTACAAATTGGGATAAAGATTTTGTAGATTTGGCTTGGGATCCACCAAAATCCGATGGTGGTGCTCCCATACAAAAATATATTATACAAATGCGTGATAAATCGGGTAGAAGTTGGGTAGACGCAGCCACTGTGCCTGGTGATCACACCAAGGGTACTGTTACCAATGTGGAAGAGGGTCATGAATATGAATTCCGTATAGTAGCTGTTAATAAAGCTGGCCCTAGTGAACCAAGTGATGTTTCCAAATCAGTTGTTGCTAAACCTCGTTTCCTGAAACCTCACATCGATCGCAAAAACTTACAGAAGAAAATATTGCGGTCCGGGCAAATGTTACACATGGAAGCTGCTGTTAAAGGTGAACCACCCGCAAAAGTCACCTGGACCTATAACGGCGAGATATTAAAATCTTCTGACCGAATTAAAATTGAAACTGAAAATTACAAAACAACGTTTATTATGCCCAAAGTTAAGCGCTCCGACAAAGGCATTTATATTGTAACTGCCAAAAACGATTCCGGTACTGATACGGTTGAAGTAGAGTTAGAGGTTTTGTGCAAGCCCAGCAAACCCAAAGGACCTTTGGCTGTTTCTGACGTAACTGCAGAAAGTGTTCATTTGAAATGGGACAAGCCTGATGATGATGGTGGTGAACCTATTGAACATTATGTGGTGGAACGTATGGATACGGAAACAGGTCGCTGGGTTCCAGTATTGACGACTAAATCTCCCGAAGCTGATGTTACTGGTCTAACTGAGGGCAAGGAATATTTATTCCGTGTTAAGGCTGTCAATGCTGAGGGAGAGTCGGAGCCTTTGGTTACCGATATTCCCACATTAGCCAAAAATCCTTATGATCCCGCTGATACACCCGGAAAACCTCAAATCGTCGATTGGTCTAAAAATCATGCTGATTTGAAATGGCGTGCCCCCGAAGATGATGGTGGCGCTCCCATAACCGGTTATATTGTAGAAAAGAAAGACAGTAACACTGGCAAATGGCAAAAGGTTTTGGAGACAAACACTCCTGAACCTAAGGCCAGAGTCAACGATTTAATCGAGGGTGTTAAATATCAATTCCGTGTTAAGGCTGTGAATAAGGCAGGTCAAAGTAAGCCTTCAGAACCTTCCGATCAAATGATTGCCAAGGATAGATTTGCTCCTCCCAAAATTGATCGCACCAACATTAAAGACATTACCATTAAAGCAGGCAATCATGTACGCTATGATATTAAGGTTTCGGGAGAGCCCCCAGCAACAAAGAGTTGGTTCCACAACAAAGCCCGTTTGGAAGGTGATGAGGTTACTATTGACTTAGAATCATATCGCACTAAAATAGCTATTCCTATTGCTAAACGTTCACATACCGGCAAATACACTCTTAAGGCTGAAAACGATTCAGGTCATGATGAGGCTTCATTCGAAATAACGGTTTTGGATAGACCTGGTCAGCCTGAAGGACCCTTGCGTATAACCGATGTTCATAAGGAAGGCTGTAAACTCAAATGGAATCCTCCCTTGGACGATGGTGGCCTACCCATTGAACATTATGTTGTAGAAAAAATGGATGTAGAAACTGGCCGGTGGCTACCATCAGGGCGTTTCAAGGAGCCTTTTGCTGAGCTGAATAATTTGGTACCAGGTCAAGAATACAAATTCCGTGTGTTGGCTGTAAATACCGAAGGCGAGTCAGAACCTTTGAATGGCGATAAGTCGATTATCGCTAAAAATCCATTCGATGAACCCGGCAAACCTGGTACTCCAGAGGCAGTTGACTGGGATAAGGATCATGTAGATTTAGTTTGGAAACCACCTCTAAACGATGGAGGATCTCCCATTACCGGCTATACAGTTGAAAAACGTGAAAAGGGTACTGATAAATGGATAAAAGCTGCTGAAGTTTCAGCACCACTTCCAGGAGATGAATGCAAGGCAACCGTACCGAATTTGGATGAAAATTGTGAATACGAATTTAGAGTTAAAGCTATTAATGCAGCAGGTCCTAGTGAACCCTCCGATGCCAGTAAAACTGTTATTACTAAACCACGTAAACGTAAGTAGCTATACATTTTGATATTTTCACATTATTGCGCTATCTTTTAGCCAAGACTATGTTTGTTAAAGGAGCATACAATAAGAACGCATTATGTTGATTTTTACCATAGAAGTATGCCTGATTCATAATAAAAGCCTGAAGTCTTAATAGAAGTTTTGAATAATTTGCTTTTTTTAATGGCAACATACTTTAATTTTATTTATGCCTGAAGGCCTCATTAGTTTTTATTTTCGGTTGCCGCTCTGTGCCGTTATTTTCTGTACCAAATATTAAAAAACTAATATTGTTTTCACAAGAATCCATCACTTTTTCACAACAGAACGTACAAACTAATTATGCCTTAAAGGTTTTATTAACTAACCGATAATGTTCGTAGTTTTCGAAACGTTTAAGCTGCTGTTAGATTTATCATTTGTATAAAAGTCATGCGAGATATTTGTTGATTTGGATTAGCGCACAGGCGAACTTTTCTTGTCCAAATAATATGGAAATTTTATAAAAACTGAAAATATTAAATATATATAAAGGTTAAATTTAAAACATTTTTTTAATATTTGAATTTGTTTGTTTAGTTGCCCCTAAAATTGACCGCCGTAATATACGCACTTATAATGTGAAAGCTGGAGAGCCTATTTGCTTGGATATTTCTGTAACTGGTGAACCAGCTCCCGATGTTTCTTGGACTCAAAATGGAAAATCAATACAACAATCTTCTTCGCTGCGTATCGAAAATGTTCCTTACAATACGAAATACATTAATGAAAAACCAGAACGCAAGGATACTGGTCTCTACAAGATTGTGGCCAATAACAAATATGGCCAAGATCAAGTGGAATTCCAAATAAATATTATTAGTAAGTAGCTTAAACAAAACTTAAAAATTAATTTTATAGTTATATTCTTATTCTATTAAAAGCAAAACCAGCGAAACCCGAAGGTCCGCTGGAAGTATCTGACATCCATAAGGAAGGCTGCAAATTGAAATGGAAAAAACCCAAAGATGATGGCGGCGAGCCTATTGAAGGCTATGTTATTGAAAAGTTCGATCCTGATACTGGTATTTGGTTGCCTTGTGGCAAGAGTGACGTACCCGAATTCGAAGTTGATGGATTGACACCTGGCCATGAATACAAATTCCGTGTTAAGGCTGTAAACAAGGAAGGTGAATCTGAACCATTGGAAACATTTGGATCGATTGTAGCTAAGGATCCGTTCACTACACCATCTAAACCAGGTGCACCTGAACCCACAGATTGGACGGCAAATAAGGTTGATTTATCCTGGCCTGAACCAGCTAGTGATGGTGGTTCACCTATTACTGGTTATATAATAGAGAAGAAGGATAAATATAGTCCCATGTGGGAGAAGGCACTTGAAACTGATTCATCCCAACCCATAGCTACTATTAATGGTTTAATTGAAGGTAACGAATATCAATTCCGAGTTATTGCCGTAAACAAAGCGGGCCTATCTGAACCTTCCGAAGCTGGCAAAACGTTTGTGGCCAAACCTCGTTATTTAGCCCCCAAAATCGATCGTCGCAATTTAAGAGATGTAACGATTTCGGCTGGTTCAACCTTGAAATTAGATGCTAACATTGTTGGCGAGCCAGCTCCTAAGGTAGAATGGAGATATTCCAATTGTCCTTTGCAAACTGGCAAAAATGTTACCATTGACTCACCAGAATATTACACCAAACTGGTTATACGACCAGCTAATCGTGCAGATTCCGGGGAATATATTGTAACTGCCACAAATAGTTCCGGAAAGGATTCTGTACAAATAAATGTGGTGGTCACTGATAAACCAACCCCACCTAAAGGACCATTACAAATATCTGATGTACACAAGGAAGGCTGCCATCTTAAATGGAAACGACCTGAAGATGAGGGTGGAACTCCTATAGAATACTTCCAAATTGATAAATTGGATCCGGAAACAGGATGCTGGATACCTTGCTGTCGTTCTACAGAACCTCAAGCGGATGTTACTGGCCTTAATCCTGGAGGTGAATACAAATTCCGAGTGTCTGCTGTTAATGCAGAAGGCGAATCCCAACCTTTGATCGGTGACGAGTCCATAATTGCCAAAAATGCGTTTGATGAGCCAGGAAAACCTGAAAATCTGCGACCCACTGATTGGGATAAGGATCATATTGACTTGGCCTGGACTCCACCTCTTACAGATGGCGGTTCTCCAATAACCGGGTATATTGTCGAAAAGAAGGATAAATATGGTAAATGGGAGAAGGCTGTTGAGGTTCCAGCCGATCAAACCAAGGCGACGGTTCCTGATTTAATTGAAGGACAAGCATATGAATTCCGCGTGTCCGCTGTAAATGCTGCTGGTCCTGGAGAACCATCTGATGCTACACCACCTATAATTGCTAAGCCACGCAACAAGGCTCCTCTAATTGATCGTACAAATCTCATTGAAGTTCGCATTAAAGCAGGTCAAGGTTTTACATTTGATTGCAAGGTTTCCGGTGAACCAGCACCCAAAACCAAATGGTTGCTCAAGAAACGTGAAGTCTATACTAAGGATAATGTTAAAGTTACCCATGTAGATTACAATACCAAACTGAAGGTCTCTAATGCTACGCGAAACGATTCTGGTGTTTACACAGTAATTGCTGAAAACATAAATGGCGAAGATAGTGCAGAGGTCAAGGTCACTGTTATTGACAAGCCTTCACCACCAAATGGACCTTTGAAGGTGGCTAATGTTCATGCCGAAGGGTGCTCCTTGCATTGGCAACCTCCCGATGATGATGGTGGCCAACCAATTGAAAGCTACGTTATTGAAAAATTGGATGAAATTACTGGCCGTTGGTTACCAGCGGGTGAAACTGATGGTCCAACCACTAACTTCGATGTTAAGGGACTCACTCCTGGTCATAAATACAAGTTCCGAGTACGTGCCAAGAATCGTCAAGGTGTTTCCGAACCTCTGACTACTCCTCATGCAACTGAAGCCAAGAATCCTTATGGTGAACCATTGAAACCGGGTGTACCAGAAATCAAAGACTATGACACAGATTTTGTAGATTTGGAATGGGCTCGTCCTGAAAGTGATGGTGGCTCTCCTATAACTGGTTATATAATAGAGAAACGTGACAAATACTCACCAAATTGGGAAACCTGTGCTGAGGTGGATGGTGATGTCACCTCGGGCCATGTACCAGACTTAGTAGAGGGTGTAAAATATGAATTCCGCGTACGTGCTGTTAACAAGGCTGGTCCTGGAGAGCCTAGTGATGCTTCTCTATCACACGTGGCCCGTCCTAAAAACTTACCACCAAAAATTGACCGCAACTTTATGCTGGATATTAAAGTACGTGCAGGCAATACATTTGAATTTGATGTTCCCGTTATTGGAGAACCAGTTCCTAGTAAGGAATGGTCTCATGAGGGTAATATTGTAATTTCTACCGACCGTGTTAAGTTAGTCAACGAAGATTATCGTACTAAATTGCGTGTGGTTGATGCTAAGCGTGCCGACACAGGAGTTTACACGTTGGTAGCACGCAATATAAATGGCATAGACAAGGCTAATGTCAAAGTAACTGTTTTGGATGTGCCCTCTGCTCCTGAAGGACCTTTGCGTCCCGATGAAGTTACAAAGAATTCCATTTCTTTGCGTTGGCGTCCACCAAAAGATGATGGTGGCTCGGAAATTACACACTATGTAGTAGAAAAAATGGATACTGATGCCATGAGATGGGTGCCAGTTGGCGATTGTGCTGATTGTGAGATACGAGCAGAAAATTTGATTGAAGGCCACGACTATAACTTCCGAGTACGTGCTGTTAATAAACAAGGCCAATCCCAGCCTTTGGTAACCACCCAAGCTATTACAGCTAAGGATCCCTTCTCACGCCCAGACAAACCAGGTCAACCTCAAGCTGTTGATTGGGGTAAGAACTTCGTTGATCTTGAATGGCCTAGTCCTAAGCGTGATGGCGGCTCTCCCATAACAAGCTATATCATTGAGAAGCGTCCTAAATTTGGTCAATGGGAAAAAGCTTTGGAAGTTCCTGGAAATGAAACTAAAGCCCATATACCCGATTTAACTGAAGGGCAAGAATACGAGTTCCGTGTAGTTGCTGTCAATCGTGGTGGCCCCAGTGATCCTTCTGATCCCACAATGCCCGTTATTTGCAAGCCTCGCTTCTTGGCTCCATTCTTTGATAAGTCCTTGCTTAATGATATTACTGTACATGCCGGAAAGAGTTTGGGTTGGACCTTACCAATAGAAGCTTCACCCAGACCATCCATTAAGTGGCTATGCAATGGCAAAGAAATCGAACCTTCGCCTCGTGTGGATATTAATTTATTCCAAAATGAATTAACATTCGAAATATCAAGTGCTTTACGCTCGGATGAGGGCAGATATACATTGATTTTGAAAAACGAACATGGCTCATTCGATGCCTCGGCTCATGCCACAGTTTTAGACCGTCCAAGTCCTCCAATCGGTCCCTTAGATATTAGTAAAATTACTAGAGATGGCTGCCATCTCACATGGCATGTTCCTGAAGATGATGGGGGCTCACCTATTCTTCATTATATAATCGAAAAAATGGACTTATCTCGTGGTACTTGGTCAGATGCTGGCATGAGTACTCATCCGGTACATGACGTATCACGACTCGTACATCGCAAAGAATACTTATTCCGTGTCAAGGCTGTAAATGCAATTGGAGAGTCAGAACCTTTGGAAGCTAACAAGAGTATTATAGCCAAAAATGAATACGATGAACCCGATGCTCCAGGAAAACCAGTTGTTACCGACTGGGACCGAGATCATGTAGATTTGCAATGGGCTGAGCCCAAATCAGATGGTGGATCTCCTATCACTGAGTACATTATACAAAAGAAAGAAAAGGGCAGCCCCTATTGGGTTAATGTTGTACATGCTCCTGCCGGCAAAACTGCAACAACTGTTCCCGATCTAACTGAAGGCCAGGAATATGAATTCCGTGTTATTGCTGTAAATCAGGCTGGACAATCAGAACCTTCTGAACCCTCTGATATGATCCAAGCCAAGGCTAGATATTTGGCTCCTAAGATTATTACACCTTTGCACGATATACGTATTAAAGCTGGTCTAATATTCCACATTGATATTAATTTTATTGGTGAACCAGCTCCGGAAGTTATATGGGATCTTAACAATAAACCTCTTACAAGCAATGAACGCTCGACTATAACCTCTATTGGTTATCACACAGTTGTGCATACAGTCAATTGCCAACGCAGTGATTCAGGTCATTACCATTTGTTATTGCGCAATGATTCTGGCATTGATGAAGGAAGCTTTGAATTAATTGTACTAGATCGTCCAAGTCCTCCAGAAGGTCCATTGGAATATGAAGAAATCACTGCAAACTCGGTAACAGTCTCCTGGAAACCTCCCAAAGATAATGGAGGTTCGGAAATTTCTGCTTACGTTATAGAAAAACGTGACTTAACTCATGGCGGCGGTTGGGTACCTGCGGTGACCTACGTTAATGCCAAATATAATCACGCGGTAGTACCACGACTTTTGGAAGGTACTCAGTATGAATTCCGCGTTATGGCTGAAAATCTGCAAGGTCGCTCGGAACCACTTACGTCTCTAGAACCAGTTATTGCCAAGAATCAATACACAGTACCGGGTGCTCCAAGCAAACCAGAATTGGTCGAGAGTGACAAGGACCATATTTCAATTAAATGGAAGGCTCCAATCAGTAATGGTGGCTCTCCAGTTATTGGTTATGACATTGAGCGTCGTGACGTGGCAACCGGTCGCTGGCTAAAAATTAACGCTGAACCCGTTCCTAACACTCAGTTTGCAGATGATCGTGTTACTGCTGACCATCAATATCAATACCGGATTTCGGCTGTAAATGCTGCTGGCAACGGCAAAAATTCTGAGCCATCTAGTGTTTTGACGGCTAAGTCTATGCGTGAAAAACCACGTTTATATTTGGATGGATTAGTTGGACGTAAAGTTAAGGTACGTGCAGGTGAACCAGTTAATATTAACATACCTATATCAGGAGCTCCCACACCATCAGTTGAATGGAAGCGTGGCAGTCTTAAAGTGCCTGAAAATAATCGGTACTCTTTTAACACCAACACCGAACGTACTATCTTCCGCATTGATGATACTCAAAGAGACGATTCTGCCGTTTATAATATAACTGCTTCAAATGAATTTGGTAAGGATAGCGCTGATATCGAAATAATAGTGGTCGATAAACCTACACCACCTGAAGGACCTTTGACTTATACAGAAATCGCTCCCGATCATATTTCTTTGTCTTGGCATCCACCTAAGGATAATGGGGGCAGTGACATCACTGGCTATGTTATTGAAGTCAGTGAATATGGTTCAGATAATTGGCGTCCAGTGCCTGGTTATTGTCCGAAAACCAGCTATACCGTTAAGGGTCTTCACGAAGGAAAAAAATATGTATTCCGCATTAGAGCCGAAAACATTTATGGCATGTCGGAGCCTTTGGAGGGCAAGCCAGTTGTGGCTAAATCACCTTACGATCCCCCAGATGCTCCCAGCCAGCCAAAAGTTGTGGCCTATTCACCGACATCGGCAAGTTTGGAATGGCATCCACCAGAGTATTGTGGTGGTAAACCAGTTACTGGCTATATTGTGGAACGTCGTGAACGAGGTGGTGAATGGATAAAATGCAACAACTATCCCACTCCAAATACCAGCTATACTGTGCCCGATTTACATGAAGGTGGTCGTTATGAATTCCGGGTTTTAGCTGTCAATGAAGCTGGACCAGGTAAACCTTCCAAACCTTCAGAACCAATTACAGCCGAATTACAAAGATACAAACCAGATCCACCCGAGCCTCCTAAAGCTGATCGCATTACTAAGGATAGTGTCACATTATCTTGGCGTCCTCCTAGAAATGATGGAAAATCTAAGATAAAGGGTTATATGTTGGAAATAAGACCTAAGAATTGTAAAGATTGGTCTCCAGTAAATGAATTGCCCATACATAATACTGTTCATACGGTACCAAATCTAAAAGAAGGTGAGGAATATACCTTCCGGGTTTCAGCTGTCAATGAGGTGGGTTGCTCGGAACCATCTAAACCATCGCAACCAATTGTTATTGAAGAGCAGGCTAACAAACCCTGCATGGATTTGGGTGGTGTACGAGATATTGTTTGCCGAGCTGGTGAGGACTTTAGTATACATGTTCCATACGTTGGTTTTCCCAAGCCCACAGCCCATTGGTATGGCAATGATATTGTTTTGGAGGACGATGGACAGCGTTTGTTCCAACGCTTAACCGATGATTCAGCCTCATTTATCGTTAAGAATTCCAAGCGCTCAGATTCAGGCCAATACAGATTGCAATTAAAGAATCCTTCTGGCTTCGATACAGCCACCATTAATGTTA
The DNA here is from genome assembly GCA_963931875.1 of Pollenia griseotomentosa. Lineage (NCBI taxonomy): Eukaryota > Metazoa > Arthropoda > Insecta > Diptera > Polleniidae > Pollenia > Pollenia griseotomentosa. The sequence goes on from OZ007565.1 coordinate 13,817,335, forward strand.
AGGTTTTGGATCGTCCCAAGCCACCAACCAACTTGTGTGCTGACGAATTCGCTGGTGATGCTTTGACTCTTTATTGGACACCACCCAAAGATGATGGTGGCTCTCCAATTACAAATTATATTATAGAAAAGAAGGAAGCACATTCATCTACCTGGTCCAAGGTAAGCAGTTATTGTACAGTGCCTTTTGTGCGAATACGTAATCTGGCAATTGGCAAGGATTATGACTTCCGTGTTATAGCTGAAAATAAATATGGCCAATCGGATGCGGCTTGTACAGACGATCACATTCGTGCAAGACATCCATTTGATGTTCCTAATGCTCCAGGTGTTCCTCGTGGCATTGATTCTACTGAGGACAGTATAACTATATCATGGACTAAGCCCCGACATGATGGTGGTTCTCCTATTTTGGGTTACATTGTGGAAAAACGATTGATAAGTGAAGAAAAGTGGACTAAAGCTATACAATCTTTGTGTCCAAGTCTTAACTGCAAAATACCTAATCTAATTGAAAATGCCGAATATGAATTCAGAGTAGCGGCCGTTAACGCTGCAGGCCAATCACCTTATAGTGCTTCAAGTGATCCTATATATTGCCGCCGTCCACCTCACGCTCCCAAAATTACTTCAGATTTATCTATACGTGATATGACCGTCATAGCTGGTGAAGAGTTCCGAATAACAGTACCTTACCAGGCCAATCCTCGTCCAACGGCATCATGGACCATTAACAATCAAGATGTTTTATCCGACGAAAGAATTAAATTCGAAACCACAGACTACAATTCGGTGTACATAAATAAATGTGCCAAGCGCTCAGAGTGTGGTTCTTATACAATTACCTTGACCAATAACAAGGGCTCTGATTCGGCCTCATGTTATGTCACGGTGGTGGACAGACCTGGAGTACCGCAAGGACCCTTGTTAGCTTCAGATATAACGCCCGATACTTGTACATTGTCATGGAAAACTCCTTTGGATGATGGCGGTTCTCCCATTACAAACTATGTGGTGGAAAAACTGGATAATAGTGGAACTTGGGTTAAAGTTAGTAGTTTTGTACGTAACATACACTATGATGTTATGGGTTTGGAACCTAATCACAAATATCATTTCCGCGTTCGTTCTGAAAATCAGTATGGCCTCTCGGATCCTTTGGAAATAGAGGAACCTATACTGGCCAAATATCAATTCACTGTGCCCGATGCGCCAGGCCAACCGAAAGTAATAGACTGGGACTCGGGCAATGTAACATTGATTTGGTCTCGTCCCAGCAGTGATGGTGGTTCCCGTATCCAGGGTTATCAAATCGAATATCGTGATGTGGTTAACGATTCATCATGGAACACTTATGAATTCCTTATCAAAGACACTAAATACCAGTTGTATAATCTAACAAATGGCTGTGAATATGAATTTAGAGTCAAGGCTAAAAATGCTGCAGGTTTCAGTAAGCCCTCAGCTCCTTCCACACGCTTTAAGCTAAAGGGCAAATTTACAGTACCCTCAGCACCAGGCACCCCTCAAGTAGTTAAGGTGGGCAAAAACTACGTTGACCTCAAATGGGAAAAACCACACAGCGATGGCGGTTCGCGTATAACAGGATACATAGTTGAAAGACGTGATATAGGTGGAGCTATTTGGGTTAAATGTAATGACTACAACATAATGGACTTAGAATACACGGTTATCAATCTAATTGAAATGGGTGACTATGAATTCCGTATTTTTGCCGTTAATGCTGCTGGACGTTCCGAACCTAGCTCTTGCACTATGCCCATCAAGGTATGTGAAGTATTAGGCGGTGAGAAACCCGAATGGCACACACGCCTACAAGATCGTGTGGCGCCTTATGGCAAAGATTTTACTTTACAATGCCAAGCTACCGGTAAACCCGAACCTACCGCCAGATGGTTGCGTAACGGTAAGGAAATACAAATGGGCGTCGGACGATATACTTGTGACAGCAAGGATGGCGTTTTCCGTTTGCACATTTCCAATGTGCAAGCAGGAGACGAGGGCGATTATACCTGCGAGGCCATTAACTCTCTTGGATTTGTACATACTTCCGGTCATTTGAAGATAGGTTCACCCCCAGTTATTAATAGATGTCCCACAGAATTGTATTGGCCAGAGGGTGATAATACAAAAGTTAAGATTTTCTATGGTGGAGATCAACCGATGAGTGTTAAGATAACACGTAACAATGAACTTGTAACAGACGCGGAACCCCACTTTAAGTTCACCATATTTGACGATTATATTGCCATATTCATACGTGATATAGTTAAAGAAGATGCTGGTGTTTATCAAGTCGAATTCTCCAACGATTCCGGCACAGCTACAGCCCAATTTGATGCTCGAATAACTGGCTTACCATCGGCACCCGTAGGACCTATGGGAGTTTCTCATATTAACAAGCATTCTTGCACATTAGCTTGGCGTCCTCCAACTTACGATGGCGGTCTTCGTGTTACCCACTATGTGGTGGAACGCAAAGATGTTAGCTCACCTCATTGGATTACTGTTTCCAGTTTCTGCAAGGATACCTCCTTCAACGTCCAGGGTCTAATTGAAAATCAAGAATACGTCTTCCGTGTTATGGCGGTAAATGAAAATGGCATGGGTCCAGCCCTTGAGGGGCTTAATCCTATTAAAGCAAAGGCACCCATCGATCCACCCTCACCACCAGGCGTACCTAAGGTTCATGAAATTGGCGAAAACTTTGTGCATTTGGAATGGGATAAACCCGAATCGGATGGCGGTGCTCACATTCAAGGTTATTGGATAGATAAGCGTGAAATAGGTAGCAACACATGGCAACGTGTTAACGTTACTATCTGTGCTGCCACACAAATCAATTGTCCTAATTTAATTGAGGGACGTCAATATGAATTCCGCATTTTTGCCCAAAATGAAGCTGGCCTCTCCAAAGAGTCCACGGCTTCTACCCCAGTAAAAATGATTGATCCAAAGGCTGCTTCAGCACCTGTGATTGTGAAACCGCTACGCGATACCCAATGCATACAAAATCACAATGCTCAATTCAGTTGTACAATAACTGGTGTTCCTAAGCCGGTAATAACCTGGTATAAGGGGGCTCGGGAAATTACAAATGGTGCCCGCTATTATATGTACAGTGAAGGTGATAATTATACTCTTAATATTAACGATGTGTTTGGCGAAGATGCTGATGAATATGTTTGTCGTGCGGTTAACAAAGCTGGTGCCAAATCTACACGTGCTGCTTTAGCTATTGCAAGTAAGTCATATAAAACTAATTTTAAGTACTCCTTCACCAAGGCTACTTCCATGAAAAACAAAACTAAAAATTTTGTTTTTTAATTTTCCATACTCTAAAAATTGTTGCCGTTTTGGCCACAGTCTATATAGAACTTTTTATTCATATATGTATTTATACTTACGAACTTATTTCTTAAAACCAGTGGCATAAAATCAAAAACTTCTTGCAAAACTTTCTGCTTTGAAAATACCCTACAAATATAACTTTTCAAGATCAAACAAAAACTGTGAAAATCATTAAATATGGGAACTTAGTAGGGTTTCTACTTTCCGGACTTTTTTCATTTCCGGACACGTATAAAATTTGTATGCAGTACCGCGAATTTTTTAAAAAGAATAATTTCAGAAAAGTATATAAGGTTCATGCTACTGTTTGTTTGTGATTATTTCAAAACTAAAAGGAAATTTTCTAGAAGGATCAATAGGATATATATGTCTCAGTTTTTTGCAAAAAAAAATTTTATTGCTTGTTATTTTCCTAACAAGACTTCTATGTCAATTAGGCGCACATACTGGGAATTTTGGGGATAAAATAATGGGTACGAACTGAACAAGATTTTGAGCTTTTCTCGCATAAACTACAGGTTTAAACTGTATTGAATTTTTTTTTAAATCCGGGAAGCGCCGGGTGCAAGCAACTAGTTAACAACACATGTAAGTGGTTTGTATCATATGAAATCAGGCCCCCGGGATATTAAGGTATAAATCTAAGTGATTTTACCTATCAGTGCTAAATTTTTAGAAAATATAGATGAAGCCAACACCCGTTACTCGGCAGAGGAAAAATTAGCATATCTCTTGTACACCACGGCTGTCCAGAGATACTATCTTGTACCACAGGAACCAGTTGCCATTGGTTGTTAATAAGGCTGCTTCAGGAATCACGTTGTAGCTGTTGCTTATAATCAAAATCAAGTGAAGGGAAGTTTTAAAAAATCGTGTTTAAGGACTGATTTTCACTTTAGAGAGAAAGTTCGGCCTGCTGCCGGATCTCCATAGGTAATATTGCTAAACAACAATAGTTGCTTATGGCTCTATGGCTATAGCTATTAAGCAAAAAGCGGGTGTACATTTTTGCCGGCTATAACAGTTAATTTGCCACATGTGTGTAAGCAGACGCATTAAGTCCATTCGGTGCTTAGAACACCAGTGGGATAAGGGCGAAAGGTAGTTTTGGTAATAACAGTCCACAGAAAATATTCGTATTTGCTTTTGTTCGCACTTTTTGCTCGCGATACCAAAATTAATATGGAATAAAGTCGTAATAGAAATGAAAATAATTAATTTTGAGAGTCATTGCAATTTATTTGTTTTACTTTTTGGCTTAAATTAAACGATTTGAGAGTCGCCAAAAAGTTTCAAGCAATATTTCAAAATGATGTCAATTTTACTTTGTTATAATATTTCGTAATGTTTCTGCCTGCCATTTTTACTATATATTTTTTCTATATTTCAATAATTTGCTTAAGCTGCAAGATTTTTTATATAAGACTTAAATTTAGGTTTTGACATTTTTCTTAAATTACTTTCCATTCAACATAAATACATAAATCAAGTGTAGAATTTATTGATAATTTTTCCCTTTTAAAACTTCACAGAAATTTAAATTTCCCTACAAATTTCTTTATATTTACAAGATACAATTTTTTTTCTTCTTAAGGTTCAGGTTTTAAAAGTTACAAAAAAAATATTTTATATCTCTCTTTTTTCAGCTGCACCAAAATTGAATGTTCCACCAAGGTTCCGAGACACTGCCTATTTCGACAAGGGTGAAAATGTTGTTGTTAAAATTCCATTCACAGGCTTCCCTAAGCCACGTATACACTGGGTGCGTGATGGTGAAAATATTGAATCAGGAGGTCACTATCACGTTGAGACCAAAGAACGTCATGCCATTTTAACAATACGTGATGGCTCTCGACTGGATTCCGGACCTTATAGGATAACTGCCGAAAATGAACTGGGATCTGATACGGCTATTATTAAAATACAAATCAGTGATCGCCCCGATCCCCCAAGATTCCCCACTGTGGATAACATTGGTCATGATTCATTATCTCTTAGCTGGAAGGCTCCCGTATGGGATGGAGGTAGTAATATAACTAACTACTTGGTGGAAAAACGTGAGCATCCCTTGTCTTCATGGCTGCGTGTGGGTAATACTCGTTTTACCACCATGGCTGTTTCTGGTTTGACCCCAGGCAAGGAATATGAATTCCGCGTGTATGCCGACAATATCTATGGACGCTCAGATCCTTCGGATATTAGTACCTTAGTGAAGACTAAAGATGCCATTAAGAAAAAGCCCAAAGAACGGAAATGGGAAACTGATCAGAATGGCAAAAAAGTAAGAGGCAAAGCCGATGGACCGATTAAGGATTATGACTCGTACGTGTTTGACATCTACTCCAAATATGTACCACAACCCGTAGAGATATCATACGACAGTGTGTACGATAGATATGATATTTTAGAAGAAATTGGTACTGGCGCCTTTGGCGTAGTACATAGATGTCGAGAACGTAGCACAGGAAACATTTTCGCTGCCAAATTTATACCGGTTTCTCATGCTGTTGAGAAGGATTTAATTCGCCGGGAAATTGATATTATGAATCAATTACATCATCAGAAATTGATAAACTTGCATGATGCCTTTGAGGATGATGATGAAATGGTCTTGATTTTGGAATTGTAAGTTCAGCAAAATATTTTGAAACTTTTTTTTTAATTTACAAAATTTTTCAATCCTTATTAATAACAATATTTTAAAGAAGACTTCTGAAAATGAAAGTCCGTAATGTTTCAATTTCAATAAAGTTTTATAATTTGTAATATTAATGTTAACCACAATTATATTTGTCATATTTCCTTTTTTTAAAAATAAACAAGAAATAAAGTGAAACGTTTTCAGCTTTGTTGAGTTTAATAAATGTTTTGTAATTCTATCTTTTCAGCTTATCTGGCGGCGAACTTTTCGAACGCATTACCACTGAGGGTTATCGCATGACAGAAGCCGAAGTAATTAATTATATGAGACAGATTTGCGAGGGTATAAGACACATGCATGAGAAAAATATAATCCATTTGGACTTGAAACCTGAGAATATTATGTGTCAAACTCGCAGTAGCACCAATGTGAAATTAATTGATTTTGGTTTGGCTACAAGATTAGACCCAAATGATGTGGTTAAAATAACTACCGGTACGGCCGAATTCGCTGCCCCTGAAATAGTTAACCGTGAACCAGTTGGCTTCTATACAGACATGTGGGCTGCCGGCGTTTTGACTTATGTATTACTTAGTGGTTTGTCACCATTTGCTGGTGATAATGATATTCAGACCTTGAAGAATGTCAAGGCGTGCGATTGGGGATTCGATGAACAGGCTTTCCGACACATATCCGAGGAGGCTAAAGACTTTATACGCAAACTTTTGTTAGCCAACAAGGAAAAACGCATGACGGCCCATGAATGTTTGGTACACCCTTGGCTAACGGGTGATCATAGCAATCTTACTGAACAAATTTCACGCGATCGTTATTTGGCATTCCGCGACAAGCTACGCAAAAAATACGAAGACTTTAGCAGATACCTGTTGCCTATGGGTCGCCTGTCCGAGTATTCCTCATTGCGTAAATTACTTATGGAAAAATATAAAATGCATGATACCTCCTTTGACCGTCGGCAAGCTGCACCACGGTTTGTCATACGCCCCACATCCCAATTCTGTTATGAGGGTCAAAGTGTTAAGTTCTATTGCCGTTGCATAGCCATTGCCACGCCCACACTCTCTTGGACCCACAACAATGTGGAATTGCGTCAAAGTGTTAAATTTATGAAAAGATATGCATGCGATGATTACTACTTTATCATCAATCGTGTCAAACTAGAAGATCGTGGCGAGTATATAATTAGAGCCGAAAATCATTATGGCTCCCGAGAAGAAGTCGTCTTCCTTAATGTTCAACCACTGCCAAAAGAACAACCTAGATATGTCCATGAATCGACACCGGTGCGCCGTCGCGAACCTTTGCCCTACACCTTCTGGCAAGAGGAATCTGAATCGGCTCCCAGTTTTACATTCCTGTTACGTCCACGTGTTATGCAGGCTCGTGATACCTGCAAATTGCTGTGCTGTCTCAGTGGCAAGCCAGTGCCAAGTGTTAAATGGTACAAGGATGGTCGTGAACTTAATAAATACGATTATTCCATGACCCATTCAGATGGAGTTGTCACCATGGAGATAATTGACTGTAAGCCTTCGGATTCGGGTAAATACACTTGCAAGGCTACAAATTGCCATGGAACTGATGAAACCGAATGTGTTGTTATCGTTGAAGGTAAATAAATATACATATGCAAATACGTAAATATTTTTTTTTTCTCAAAAGACCACCAGCTATGATCATCCTAAAAAAGAAGAGCGAAAGAAGAAGTACAAAATAGTGCACCATTACATGTAGGGAAAATATGACAATCCGAAGAATATACATTTTGAATGATTTCGTTGAATTCTTCTAGTAATGAATCTGTCCGATTTTTATTCCAACGCCTTTTGTAACAATAAAAATAGGCTTTAAACTCAAAAGTCTACGATTTTTGTAAGAATACATATTTAAAAAGAGCAGACCTCAATAACGATTTGCAAAGTTGTGTCAATAAATTACGGTTATAAAAAATTTTTTTTGTAATGGGTGCAACTAGATTTGTCAAAACCGAGCTTCGAACTAATCGATAAAACGTTTTTATTGATTTTCTCTAAGCGGCTTTTGAACCGAGTTATTCGAAACTCCGACTTTCCAGTGTCAATGTTTTTGGCATTTTCGACTTTCGCATTAGCTAATAGCTTAAGGCTCAGTTAGCCGCGAGTAACAGTAACTTAACCTTACCGTAAAAAAGTAAAACAGATTGCGACGTAACATCTTGATGCTAACTATAATCGTTCTAGTTGCTTAACATGCAACAAAATAAAGCAGCTGATTTGCAACGTTACTGTTACTCCCGCCTAACCGAGCCTTTACCATCGTGTAACTGTATTGAGTTAATCGTTTTAAATTAAAATTTGTAACGTTTAAAACTCAGATTGATTAAATTGAATCCAAAATACTCTGGAGTGGATTCTGGAAGTTCTCGCCTTCCATACAAAGGTTTAACTCGATTGATGACTTTTGAATGAGGCCCTAAAAATCGTGTGATAACTTTGAATAGTTAGCCAAAAACTTTTTTAGTTTTAGCCAAAATTAAAAAAAAAACATATTTTAATACATCACAAAACATTTTGAGTAGTCGGTCTAATCCGACTTTACTTTTTTCTTATCATCAAGAAAATATTAAAACAAACATTTATATAATTTTTTTTTGAATAGGAGAATGGGTTACACCTGAGCAGGCAGAACTTGCTCATAATTTCTTATACTCAGGAGGTAAAGATATTTTTGAAGGAAACAAAATATTTTGTTTTTTTTTTTATTCCTAACCTTAATTTTTTTTCTAAAATTTCTATTAAAACAGTAATTGTCCCGTTTAAAACATACATATACATATTATTCCTCCGTTACAACTCCAGTACCCCTCCCAAATTATTAAATTTGTAAATTTATTATTAACCTTTATTAAAATATATGTATGTATTAAATAAAAAATAAAACTAATATATTAAATAAAAATACTTACCTAAATGTATATACCATATGTAGCAACTATTTAGTTGCAGTTGGACCTAGCATGCGAATTTTGCAGGAGCACTTTTTTTTGATGAAGTTATTAAAATACTTATAAAAATGTATTTTTATATAGATCGCAAGTATATTGAACATCCTTTAAAGCCAGTGCCACCACCAATTATAACTAGAACACAATTTAGTTCAGCTACGCATAACAATTCTAGTTCGTATTCTTCATCGACAACAAGACACAACGAATCTTCCAACTATTCATCTACCAATCAAAACTACTCATCCAGCAGCAATAAGGTATGAGCCTTAGCCACTAAGAATACTTAATATTTCTTTATTGAAGTCTCAATAATTTCATTGGGATTTGAAAGTAGAATATATGTCAATTTAAAATTTAAAATCTTAATTAATTTTAGACTGTCAACAATACAAGTTCCTATTCAACTACAAATAATAGCATTTCAAATAAAAAGAAATATGCCTCCAGTAGCCTTCAAACACCCGGAAGTCCCTCCAGATCACGTAGTGCCACTAAAGAATTAATACGTAAGAAAACGAGCATTAGTGCATTTTATTTATAGTCGGTACCTGAAAAATAATTTGTTTTTGTAAAAATTTCTAGTGCCACCAGATGATTCTTTAATGTGCAAACCAGAATTTACTAAACCATTGCAAGACATGAGTATAAACGATGGCGATCAGTTGGTATTGACCTGTCACGTTAAAGGAGATCCAGATCCTCAGATAACTTGGTGCAAAAACGGCAAATCCATTGCCTCGTCTGATATAATGGACCTGAAGTACAAGAATGGCATCGCCACTCTAACCATTCACGAAGTTTTCCCTGAAGATGAAGGAGTTTATACCTGCACAGCTACAAACTCTATAAGTGCCGTTGAAACGAAGTGCAAATTGACTGTGAAACGTAAGTTCAGAACCCTAAAATTCTTTAATATTTAGTGCAAGTAAATGTGGACTTTGCTCGAACAAAGTTGGCAAAAAGAGTTAACACATTTTGTCTTATTATTATGATTTATTTATTTCATGTTATTAATTTAATTTATTGCTTGTTTACTTTTTCCCATAAAATCTTTAGCTTTGGACAAAAACTCGACTAAACGTTTAATTAGCAGCGATAAACCACCAAGAATTGTTAGTCATTTGGAGTCACGTTTCGTCAACGACGGCGATGTGGTAACTTTGGCCTGTCGCATTATTGGCGCTGAGAATTTCGATGTCGTTTGGTTGCACAATAATAAAGAAATCAAGCCAAGCAAAGATTTCCAATACACCAAAGAGGCCAATATTTATAAGTTGCAAGTAGCTGAGATCTTCCCCGAAGATTCTGGCACTTACACCTGTGAAGCTTTCAACGATGCTGGCGAATCATACAGCACATGCACCATTAATGTCATTGTACCAGGCGAAGAACCAAAGCAACCGACTTTTGTCAAATTCCCTACTTCAGTGACTGCTCAGGAAGGTGAAAATGTCAAATTCGAATGTGAAACCAAAGAAGAACCCCTACAACTTACCTGGCTTAAGGATGGCAAACAGGTCAATGAGTCTAGCTCTCGCTATAACTTCACAAAGGAGGATGGTAATCGTTACACTTTCACCATAAAACAGTGCACTATGGATGATGTAGGTCAATACCAGGCTAAATCCATTGGCAAAAAGGGCGAAACATTTGCTGCTTTCTCCATTAATGTATTTAGTACCGAATCATAAATGAAACGATTAACGAATACTTCTTCTCAACCTAACAATTTTTTATTATTATTATTTTTATTGTATCTTTAACTGTAAATATGCATACATACACATACTTTTTTAACATGAACAAGAGAACAAAAAATAACGGCGCTCACATTTAGTCTCTCACGTATACTAGAATATTTTAAAAGAAATTTCTCTTGTTCAAATAAACAAACGAGAGAACGAAACAATGCGCACACTTTTATGCTCTCGCGTATATTTAGTTAGCAATCACAAACATAATCAATCATGTTATGCATTTCTCTTGTTTACAAAGCATAGTTGAAAAAGAAAAAAAAAATCGCTGTCACACACACACTCTCTCTTTCTCTTCTACTAAAATTCTCCTTTTGACTATTATATTATAAAGAAACATTAAGTCTTACTTATATACATATATTTTGTTTTAATTTATATTTAGTATAAATTTTATATTTATTTAATTAAAATATTTCTACTTAACCGTTAATTTTGTAGTTAAATTTGAAAAAATAGACCTGTATGTGTTTTTAATTTGAGTGATTTTTGTTTTATATATGACATTTTCTAAAAGGCATCCACAAGTATAAAAATAAAAACAAAACTCTCTTTCTCTCTCTATAGTTACATATATTATCTCTCTAATTAAAGTCACCAACTATTAAATGTCAAATTAAAACAAAGCCAATTCAAATTTTCAACGCTAAAGGTTAAGAATCGACAATATTATTCAAATGATAAAATGTATTAAAAACGAATATTGATAACATTTTATTTTGTTTTGCGCATTAAGAATAATTTATAAAAAAAAAATAAAATAATAAATATGAAAACATACACTAGATTGTTTTTAATCTTATAGAATTTTCAGGAAAAATGCAACTAATATAATGTTGGGAGTGCGTCAAACGTTTTCTACCTGTCAAACATCACATTCAGACCGTGATTTAAAAATCATGTCATTTTTTAATTTCTTTTAAAAGTTGCTTACAAAAACACAACAGATTCGAACCATGATTTTAGAGTTGATTTATTTCACGTTATCTGTAATTCTTCTTTACTTGCTAATTTGTAAATACAAATAATTTAAATTCGCTCCGTGTATTGTTTTGTAAAGAGATGTTGCCACATTGAAATAAAAAATAAAATAAACATAACAAAAATGCGAATGTGTGCAAAGGAAAATATAAAAAACCACACAGAGAACAGAAAGTTTGATTTTTTTCTCTGACCCGCTTGCTTTTCTACACCGTTCGCCTACAAAAACTAAAAATCATGTCTTCAAAATCATGGAAAAAAATCATCTAGTGAAAAATGCTGATGGCAATTATATAAATTTAACTAAAATAGCGCAGCGTCATTGCTTTGCAATTGGAAATTCCAATTTTTAAAGAGCGTTAATAAGTGAAGTTGGCTGCTATTATTTAAAAGTAATGTCAATTTACCTTTTTTATGTCATTCTAGCTGTTTTATCTCCATTTTTGTTTTTCTATTATGTGTGTTTTATTAACCTTTTCAGGGTCAAAAATAATTTGTGGCGAGTGAAAATCTGAACTTGTATTTAAGATAATGTGATGGCGCTAAAGCCGGGAAAAATAGTAGTTTTCGTCTTATGTAGATCCCTGGTTTTTAGGGATACCTTTTTTTTACCAAAATAAAAGAAAAAATAGATTTTTACTTTAGCAATTTCACACATGTTGTTGTTTCCTGTTAGTGGAAAAAAATTAATACCTCCATGGTTTTTGGGTATCCAAACTGTACGCCAACTTTTATTGCTTTTAGGAGTCAATACAAGGGGAAACTCCGGAGCTGAGTTGACGTATTGACTTGGCCTTTATCTATATACCGTCAATATTTTCTTCTGACATGACGTTCTGTTCGCCAGGCACAAAACCCTTTGATTGCACTTGTGAGACTTTAAATATGACGTCATCATCATTATCTTCAATTTCGACCTCAACATCCGCATAAGCTTCTAACATGGCCATTATCTAATCATCATTTAATTTTTCCATTGTCTATGAAAATCCGCAGAGAAAAAGTTATGATTTTTAAATAAAAACACTATTTTGTAGTGCTTACTAATAAAAAAAAAATACACCCTCTTAAGATAAATGTCGATTATATTAGGCAACCGAAAAAGGTCCACAAAAGAACCTAACAACTTTCTTTTGCAATATTTTTTTACTAGTAAACACTTATTTACGTCTGTATCACTAAAATTTTTTTAAATCTCCCGATCAGCGAAAATATTATGTTTTGCTTCTCAAATATAACCTTTTTACAAATTGCCTCACTAGTGTACGATAATGCGCTCAATAATAAAAAAAGAAAGTCAATGCCTACTATAATCATGAATCAAATAAACAAGATTACGCATTGCTCAGGATCGTTATTTTTGTGTGTGACGAAGAAATAGAATTTGTGTATCTGCATTTGTGTGTGTCTTACATTTTATACAACAAACACTCATATTAAGTCTATGATGACGTTGAAGCGCAGTAGAATTTTTTTTTGTACGGCTGCACACTGGGCTGGATCGCCAAATTTTTGGCATAAAGTCTAAAAATAGAGTTACAGAATTGAAACTTGGTACATTTGATAGTTGTAGTATGCGTAGCATCTGTGCAAAATTTTGGACAAATCCGACCACGCCTTCCTCCCATATGGGGCCAAAACGTGCGTTACAACTATTTAATATACCCAAATTTTGCTTAAAATATTGTTTTGTACAAAATTTAAGGGCTTCTTGAGATCAGGAATACATACCTATTTAACACCAGGCCCAAGCTAGTCAAAATCGGGCAATTTTTGGACCTGTAATTCCTAAATTACGAAAAACTTCAGTTGAAATTTCGAATACCAATGTGTTTTTATTTGAGAAAGTAATATTATTAAATTGCAACAGTTTTATTGAAGTGATATATAATATAGTTATCATGGTAATGGACTTAAAAAGCTCTGAATGCTTAAATTTATATAGCTTACTTTAATATATGCGTTAAAATAAAAAAATTAGTCATCCTCTTCGTCTAGTTCTAATGAATAATTGATTACACTTTCGCATTCGGGATCAGTTTCAGAATCAGAGTCGCTCTCTTTATTTTCATATATTTTATAGTAGCTCGGGTATATATCACAATTTTGCTTTTTGTTTAGAGCTTTCATTGCATTATATTGTTTTTTGCTAAATGAGTTATCAAACAAAAATTCCAAAGCTTCGTTTTGTGTTAGAGGTATAGGTTCCGGCAAAAACAGTTCTTTTAATACCACTAGATCCGCTCAGAGTGACCAAGCAATTCTTCAACACAAATGCTGTATCCTTTTCGTTTGATTTCCTAGCTGAAACTGTTGCTGCATGCATAAGAAGGCTTGTGTCGTTTTCTTGGGTATCTGCCAGTTCGGTTGCTAACTTTCTTTTAAAGCGTGGTCCTGCTGCCTCATATGTTAGAGGTGGACGTCCCATTTTATTATGACCGGGTGCCACATCCTTTTTGTTGTCCAAATGTACCAAAAAATCCACAAATTTATGGAAAACGTGCAAAATTGGGCAAAAACTATTAATAACACGTTATAATGTACACTTTCAAGTACATTTTGGCCAAAATTGGGCTAAAGATAGTTTTTACTCCACTATAAACTGGTGTTTTGGTTAATTTTTTCTTTTTCTTAGGACTTCACAAAAACATTAAACAAATAAAAAGCAATTTCTATTAGTTTTTATTAATATACATACATTTATCTTTATTTTCCATATATGTATATCAATTTTTTTTTGTTTGCCGGCAGTCGCTTTCGGTTATTATAAAGCTGAACTAACTTTTTCTGCTTTTTTGTGAAAACAAACAGCTGACGTATAGACTGGACTTTGTACCCCTTGCAAAAGTTCAGGGTTATATATATATATATATATATATGTCCTTTATTTATTTAAATACAATATAGATACAGCGATATAACATAAAAATACTTAAATAAATTGTTCACGAAGAACATAGGGCGTCAACGAATTCTCTCTGGCAATTCTGTCTCTGGCAAGTAGTTTAATTTCGTTCCAGGTTATTCGAGCTGATTCATGTTCGTGTCTTATGCACCTGATCCATGTATTTCGTGGTCGGCCTGGTTGTCGTTGACCTTGAGGGTTCCACTCAAGTGAAGCTCTAGCAATATCACTTGCAGGTCGCCTTAAAATATGACCGATCCATGTCCATTTACGTCTCCGTATATCAAATTCGATGGAACTACAATCTGCCAGATTCCAAAGATCCTCATTGGATATCCAATTTGGCCAGTATACACGTAATACAGTAGTTTTCGGTTAATTGAGCCCCGCTTAATTGAGTTTCCCGTTTTATTGCACTAAAAACCATGGAACGAAATCATTCAGTATAACAGTCTATGTAAAAATACCCGTTTAGTTGAGTTCCGTTTAATTGCGTCACCCGCTTAATTATTTCGCAAAATAAGACCACATTGCGAAAAACAAAAGCAAATGTTTCGGTTAATTGTTTCCCTCTACTTAATGTGTTTTTGCTCCACAAAAATCAAGAAAGTCATGTTTCATGTTTCAGTTTTATAAATAAATGTTATATAAAATAAATAAAGAAATGAGTTACATTTTCTATCTACACATGGGTGTTTCGCTTTATTGCACATCTTGCTCAATTAAGCGATTTTCGTTTTAATTGCGTCGGCGACTCAATTAACCGAGTACTGCTTAATTGAGTTCCCGTTTAATTGCGTCAAAAGTCGTGCATTTTTAGAAACTCAATTAAGCGGAAATAACTGTATCTGTCTCAGGCACCGATTCACGAACGTTTGAATTTTCTTCAAGGTCAGTTTTGTAAGGCTCCATGTAGTGCAGCCATATAGTAGGACAGATTTAACGCTACAATTGAATATCCGTAACTTCGTTTTCTGTGAAATGTTGTTAGCGCGCCAAATTTTGTACAATTTTAGGAACGCACCACGGGCCTTGTTGATTCGGTCACCAATATCGGCTGCAGAGCCACCGTTTTTCGCAATTTTGCATCCCAAGTAGTTGAATGATTCAACATCCTCCATAATCGTACCATCAACAATAAGTGGTGACGAAATATTGGTACCAATACGCATCAGCTTTGATTTCTTGAAGTTAATTCTCAATCCTACGTTTTTGACATTTTCGGAGAGTCCATTTATCTTTGCTTCAATATCTACAAATCGGTGGGCCATAAGACATATCGCACCCTAAATACTAAAGGGTATTAACTCAAAATTTTAAAATTTTCAGTAGAAGCAAGACAATTTTTGATTTTACATTACAGGCATATGAAAAAGAATTTGTAAACCAAACTTTTCATTACCAAAATGGAGACAAAATAGCATGATATTTTTACAGCGGGTAGATATGAATATAATGTGTCGATTTATTCCAAAAAGTGAAAAAATAAAAATTTTGAGTTAATACCCTTTAGTATTTAGGGTGCGATATGTAGTCGGCGTAGTCTATGTCATTAAGGTACTCCATCATGTTCCACCGTATGCCGGTAGGAGCCTTCATGTTGGTTTTTTCCATAACACAGTCTAACAGAAGAATGAATAATGTAGGGGAAAGAATACACCCTTGTCTAACGCCTGTAACGTTTGTGTACGGTTGGCTTTCTCTTCCGTTGAATCGGACCTTGCACTCGGCGTCTTTGTACAGCTCGCGTATTAGGGTGACGATTTTTCAGGTATTCCTTTGCCCATTAACGCAGACCACATAGAGCTTCGGGTTACTGTATCAAAAGCACGTTCAAAATCTACGAAAAGCAGGTATAGGGGTGTGTTGTACTCTGCCGATTGTTCAATAATTATGCGTAGAGTATTGACGTGATCGACACACGATCGTCCTGGCCTAAAACCAGCTTGTTCTTTACGCACAATTTGCTCAACAGCTGGTGAAATCCGCTGTTGTATTAAAGTTGCCATCACTTTCCCTGTTGAGTTAAGCACAGTAATACCACGCCAGTTTTTACATTGAGTTAGGTCGCCCTTTTTAGGAATTGTGACTACGACACCTTCTTTCCATTCTACAGGAATTTGGTTGTTGAGCCAAGCAGTTCAAATCAGTGGGGTGAGAACTTCTGCTAATGTATCGGAACCATATTTTAATAGCTCTGAAGGTATGTTATCGGGACCAGGCGATTTACAAGTTTTAAGCTTGTTTAGTGCCGCCGCAACTTCAGAACAAGTCGGAGGAACAGTTGAAATATCTCTTCTTGGATTGCGTCGTGTAGAAAGCATTACCGGCTCATCGTGGTTGGTATTGTTTACAGTTGAAGGCTGTGATGAGACATGTTCGCGCCACCGTTCTAACTGTTGCTCAGTTGTTGTTAGATCTGAACCATCATTTGCTTTTAATGACATAGTACCTCGGATGTTGTTGCCACTCATCTGTTTTATAGCCGAGTAAACTCCGCGTAGATTGCCTGTTTGTGATGCTTTTTCGGCTTGTTCCGCTATATTGTTAAAATATTTTTCACGATCGGCCCGTACCATATAGTTTACTTTTCGAGCAGGTATTCTAATTTTGCCTGTTCTTTGGCATTCGCAGATTTAGCTTGCATTCGTGCATTACGAAGACGTTTGCGGTTTTCAATCTCATCCCATGATTCGGAGCTGATCCACGGTTTAATTTTATTCTGTTTAAGCCCAAGAGTTGATTTTGCGGTATTCTTGCAGGCTGTTACTACGTCTGACCACGTATGTTGGTCGTTTTGTGCCAGGTTGGATCTTAAGTTTTGATTAATTACGGTTGAGACTACTGGGTCGTGAAGGCGCGATATGTTGTATTTATCGACTTTTTCTCTTGCACCAGTTACGGCCGCAGGTCGAAGACGGAAAACACCTACGAGTAAGGAGTGGTCGCTGGCAACGTCGGCACCTTGCCTAGCTTTAACATCCATAAGAGAGCCCAAGAAAAGCCTACTGACAATAATATGGTCAATTTGGTTAAAAGTTTGACCATTTGGAGATTCCCATGTATACTTATGGATATTTTTGTGTGGAAATTTGGTTCCGCCAATAAAAAGTCGATTACGAGCGCAGAAATCAACCAGTCTGTCACCATTATTATTCCGTGAGGATCCCAGGCCATGCTTGCCCATTACCGCCTGTAGGTTGTCGTTGTTGTTTCCTACTTTGGCATTGAAGTCACCCAAAAATATCTTAATATCTCCTGCGGGCAAAGAGCTAACCGCATAATCAAGTTGCCCATAAAAATCATCCTTAACACTCTCGTCGTCAGGGTCGGTTGGTGCGTAGCATTGCACAATGGAAATTTTACGAAATTTACAGTTGAACCTTGCAGTTAGTATACGTTCGGAGACTGCCCGGTATTCTAATAGGGCATCTCTGGCCTTTGGTGACAGCAACAGGCCGACTCCGTTAATCTTGTGGGTGGTGTTTCCGTAATAAATGAAACGGTGACCAGAAGGCAACTGCGTTGTGCCATTGTTCAGCCAACGAACTTCACTTAACCCCAGAATGTCTAGTTAGTATGAGACCATTTCCTTACGCACTTGCTCGAGTCTCGATGTTTCAGAGAGAGTTCTTATATTCCATGTGCCAATCATAAACCGTTGTTTAAAGCCAAAAGTCGTCATCGGGGGGGGATCGTTATTATTTAAATTTGTTGACGTTTCTGTAATCATACGAGTTTAGGAAGATTGACTGATTAGGCCAAAGCCTCCGATCCTAGAGTTGGGGCTGCCAACACCGCTAGGCCGGTTTAATACAGGTGAGTTTCAGTGACTAAATGTTATCAGTTGTCACCTATTTTCCTGAGACGCGTCGGCGTAAGCCTGCACTCAGGATACTCAGTTCTGTACGCCTTCTCACTTTAGCTGTCATCAGACGGGTGCCTGAATAACATTTCCAGGGAACACTTGGTCTAAGACCGGAAGTTGTGAGATGCTTGGGAATTTCAGACAAAGGAATCGCTTCTTGCTATCCCCAAGTGGATAGCAGACAGAGAGCTTTCAACCTCTGTGAAAGACCCCGTCCCCCAAAGTTCAGGGTTACCATCAAATAACCTTTATTTACTGAAATGTAGTACCTAGGGTATGCACTTTAAGAAAATATAGTTAAAATGAACAAATATTTCCATGAAAATTTCGACTTTATGCCAAAAATTTTGCGATCCAGTCCAGAGTGGGCTGAGTGCGCAATCTTGTTTTTTTGACTCATGTACTATCATAACAATTAAAAGTAGAAAAAGTGTCTCTCTTTCCGATAAAACAAAAAAAATGTAATTAACTCAGAGTAGGTAAATGAATTTCTTTTTTCTTTCTTTCTCGCGAAGGTTTTTTTGTACAAAACTTTTCGATTATCATTATCGCGAGAAAGAAGAAAATATTGTTGTTGTTTCCTTCTTTTGTGTTTGCCGAAGCAAACACAAATGCTTCTCTTCGTTTAGCAGAACGAAGAGGAATGATATAGAAGGAAACAAACTGAAGGAGAATAAAATTAGAAAAGAAAAATGAAATCGAAATATCGAATGGAAGGAAGGAAAAAATAAAGAATTCTTTTTCTGTTTTTTATTGAAATTATATTGTTATGAAGTAAAATTAAAAGCAAAGACTTGGTTTAGTAAATAATAATTTACCAAAACGAAATCAATTTATTACATAGACATTCATTAAAACAAATTTCAATGAACAAAGTTTTTTCCTTCTTTTATTTCCCTCTATTTTTTTCCTTCGATTTAGAAAGAAGAAACAATTTTGTTTGCTTCTTCTCTCCATTTCGTTTCCTTCTTTTTCAGCCAAACGAATGGTTTTTTATTTCAGCACAAATATCAACGAAAGAAAACACAGCAGTTTCTCGCCTTCGTTTATAGAAACGAAACAAAAACAACAAATCTCTTCTTTTCGCGAAACGAAGAGGGAAAGATAAAAAAAAAAGAATTCTTTGCGAGGAAATACCTACCCTGAATTAACTGCAAATTTTTATACATTAAAAGGGCGTAGAAACAGAGTACACTGTAATGTCGAATACCCTACTAGCATTTGGAAGATTGTTTTATCAAAAATCACCTAACTAAGTCTTCCTCGAGTACTTTTGACGATTAAAAACTGATTAATCACTTGCGCGCTTAAAAAAAGAATCGAAAATGATTCGTTCTTATGCTTATAATGTAATTTATTGAAAATGCAATAACAAAACATACAGCAATCGAAAATGGATCATACAGGGGTTTGAAATATGACTGTTATGACTTTAAACTTTTATTAATTTATTTAAATATTATTCAAAAATCTGCCAAATGCAAAATAATTGTTTTCTTTAAACTAAATATTTTTTCTAATCGTATCACATCTATGCCATTTTAGAGCATATATAAATATAAAATAAATAAATAAAAAACCGCATATTGTGAAAGCTCAAGCGAGACTTTTGGGTTTATTCAAGTGTTCAAGAGTGCACGTAGGTGTGAGATCAAAAGTAGTAGTTTTGCAGGTCTGTTTTAAAGGCAATTATTTATATACATATAAGTATTTTTTTATAATAAAACGAAAATTTATTTTCGCTATCAATTTTATTTTATTTTTATCTATCTATCTATATTAGCGTGGCCGTTAGTTGTATGGAGAACTTTTTTTTTTTGATTTCTTATACTCTCCCCCTCCAAATCGATTCAGTTTTATGTAAAAAAAATACAAAAAAATTTCGTAGCGATAAATTGTGTTTTAGGGAGGGCGTCCGCCCCTCAAAGTTTGCCATCAAGCCATTTATTCAAATGTAATTTGTATGCGTATGACTATCTTCTAAAAACAACATTTTACAAGAATATGATATATGGCAATATTTTAGCTCTTCTAGTCAGCAACATATGCCTCCAAGAAAGTTTTTTGCTAAGACTAATATCTTAGAAAATAATTAAGAAAATAACAACAAGATACCAAACATTTTATATACGTTTTATATA
The DNA here is from genome assembly GCA_963931875.1 of Pollenia griseotomentosa. NCBI lineage: Eukaryota > Metazoa > Arthropoda > Insecta > Diptera > Polleniidae > Pollenia > Pollenia griseotomentosa. Next base: position 13,838,003 of record OZ007565.1, read on the forward strand.
TATAAAAAGGCGATTTAATGTCAAGTGACACAATTTTGAAATCGATGTCTTCCGATTTGGATGAAATTTACACCAAGGTTAGTCCTATTAGATAGTAGTTTACACACAAATTTTCAACAAGATCTGTCAAAATGTTTCAGAGGTAGAGGGGGTCAAAGTTTGCCATACAGGTGTTCTTTCTCATCCATGTAATTTATTACCTATTGGTGTTAGCAAAATTTGTCCCAAGTAGCTAAGATAGCTATTTAATCAATCTTTTTAAAAAATATTTTTTTGTTTTTTTTAAAAAATTTTTTAATTTTTTTTTTAAATTTAAAACTGTTTTTTTTATTTTTTTTAGCCAAGTGTTAAATTTAAAAAAAAAAATTTAAAAAATTTTTTAAAAAAACAAAAAAAATTTTTTTAAAAAGTTTGATCAAAAAGCTATCTAAGCTACTTGGGACAAATTTTGCTTACACCAATAGGTAATAAGTTACATGGATGAGAAAGAACACCTGTATGGCCAAAATGTCAAACTTTGACCCCTTCTAACTCAGAAACTTTTTGACCGATCTTGTTGAAAATTTGTGTCTAAGCTACTATGTAACAGTACTAAAATTGGTGTAAATTTCATTTAAATCGAAAGACATCTTTTTCAAAATTGGGTCACTTGACATTAAATCCTCCTTTTATATATATAAAACGTATATAAAATGTTTGGTATTTTGTTTTTATTTTCTTAATTATTTTCTAAAATATTGATTTTAGCAAAAAACTTTCTTAGAGGCTTAAGTTGTTGACTAGAAGAGCTAAAATATTGCCATATATCATATTCTTGTAAAATGTTGTTTTTAGAAGATAGTCATACGCAAACAAATTACATTTGAATAAATGGCTTGATGGCAAACTTTGAGGGACGGACGCCCTCCCTAAAACACAACTTATCGCTACGAAATTTTTTTGTATTTTTTTTTACATAAAACTGAACTGATTTAGGGGGGGAGAATATAAGAAATCCAATAAAAAAATAACGGCCACCCTAATCTATATATATAAAATTGTAACGTTACTGACTGACTGACTGACTCACTGATTCATCATCGCACAGCCTAAACGCCTGAAGCTAAACACTTGAAATTTGGACCAGAGATTGGTCACACCCCAAATCGATCCACTAAGACGGGATTTTTAGAAATTCGAATGGTTAAGGGTAAAAAAAGGGTAAAAACGGGAAAATTCGGTAATCTTATATCTCCAAAACTAAAAGAGATACAAAAAAAAATGTAATACTTATCGGTGTTCTTTAAAAAAATTAGCGGACAGGTGTCTGGTACTTTTTTGAAATTTGGCCCTTTTAGGGAGTAAACGGGTAAAACCTGAATTTTTGTACTTTTTTGACATCCCATCTATCTTTTGATCCAAAAAACATAGAAACAAAGTTTATACCACATTCGAAACTTATCAAAAAAAAACGAATATAAATTTGGTACTTTTTCGAAATTCGAACATTTAAGTGGTGAAAATCGTAACTATTTTTGGTACTTTTTTTTTACAAAACATTTTTCTACATTCATTGAGATATTCGTATCAAATTATGACCTCCCACTACAATACTGAAATTTTTGAAACTTTAATGGGGGGAACAAATAGTACCAAAAATTTTGATATTTTTCTTTAGCTTTTTGGTTCTACAACTGGTATTTTTTAATTATCGTTAATATTGGACCCAAAAACATAAGATTCAACATGCAATGTCCTGAGGGGATAAGAATCTATTGAGGAACTTTTTGGTACTTTTTTGTTCTATAACTGGTACTTTTTGAATTTCCGTTAATATTGGACCTAGAAACATAAAATTTAAAATGCAATGTCCTGAGTGAACGAGAATCTGTAAGAGGGATCTTTTTGGTACTTTTTTTATTTTTTGACTGGTACTTTTTGAATTTCAGTTGGTATTGGACCTAGAGAGATAAAATTAAACATGCAAGATAAAATTAAACATGGTACTTTTTTGTTCTTTAACTGGTACTTTTTGAATTTCCGTCATTATTGGACCTATGAACATTAAATTCAACATGTAATGTGCTGAGTGGATAAGAATCTATGATGAAACTTTTTGGTACTTTTTTGTTCTTCAACTGGTACTTTTTGAATTTCCGTTAGTATTGCACCTAGGATGAAAATCTATAAGAGTGAACTTTTTGTTACTTTTTTATTCTTTGACTAGTACTTTCTAAATTTCCGTTGTTATTAGACCTAGAAAGATAAAATTAAACATGCAAGGTCCTGAGTGAATGAGAATCTGTAAAATCGCTTTTTGGTACTTTTTTGTTCTTTAACTGGTTCTTTTTGAATTTCCGTTATTATTGGAACTAGAAACAACATTTTTTATTTTTCGAATTTATTCTATGAGTTAAATTTCAGTTATGTATTTTATAAAGCTTTTTTGTAATAGTCTTATTCCTTCAATTTTTCAGGAATGACTTTATACACTACCAGACTATTATATTGTATCTTCTTGTTACATTTTACCTACGCTATCCTTTGGATAGCAATGAAGTATATTGTATGCACAGAAAAATTTACAATTATTAGACACCAGCAGAATGTAATGCATTTTCTGGCCCGCTACGGCCTTCGTCAGCATTCTTTGTGTCACACTGGATAGTGATACTTTATAAATTGAATGTATTTAACTCAACTATTTTAACAAATAGAAACTGGGAATTATTTCCTTTCGTAGGTTACTTTATATTATATTCAACATTTTTTATTTTTCGAATTTATTCTATGAGTTAAATTTCAGTTATGTATTTTATAAAGCTTTTTTGTAATAGTCTTATTCCTTCAATTTTTCAGGAATGACTTTATACACTACCAGACTATTATATTGTATCTTCTGGTAGTGTATAAAGTCGTTCCTGAAAAATTGAAGGAATAAGACTATTACAAAAAAGCTTTATAAAATACATAACTGAAATTTAACTCATAGAATAAATTCGAAAAATAAAAAATGTTGAATATAATATAAAGTAACCTACGTAAGGAAATAATTCCCAGTTTCTATTTGGAACTAGAAACATAAAATTTAATATGCAATGTAATGAGTGGATAGGAATCTATAAGAGGGAAGTTTGTGGTACTTTTTTGTTCTTTAGCTGGTGCTTTTTTAATTTCCGTTAATATTGGACCCAGAAACATAAAATTAAACATGCAAGGTCCTGAGTGGATAAGAACCTGTAAGAGGTCTTTTAGGTACTTTATTGTTCATTGATCGGTACTTTTTGAATTTCCGTTAGTATTGGTCATGTGGTCCTTTTTTACAAAATATTTGTCTCCATTCATTGGCATATTCGTACTTAATTATGGGCTCCCACCACAACACTGAAATGTTTCATACATACAATGGGGTGAAACAAGTATCAAAACGGATAATACGGAAAATTAACTTACTTTCATTTGCTTTTGTGTTATACGAGTGGTACTTTTTGAATTTTCTATAATATTGAACTTAGAAACACAAAATAATAGGTGCAAAGTCCTGTGTAAATATCAACCTATGAGATACAAATTTTGGAACTTGTTTGCTAAAACATAGATATATATTCTTCGGCATATAAATATGTTCATGAAAGAAAAAGCCCGATTGAAAAGTAGCGGGTTAAATGCTTGAATTTAAACAAGTTTAAGCCTAGAAAAGTAAACTTTGGCATAAAAATATGTCCACGAATAGAAGGACCTAAACTGTGATTTTTGTCGCATTTTTATTTTTTATGAATTTTTAAGAACAAAAAATTTTTTTTTTTTCAAAATGTTCCTTTTTTTCTTTAAAAATGCAACCATATATCTGAAACTACAGGGCAAATTTAAAAACAATGTAAGCACGAATTAAAGATAATACTGTTGCCGAGTTTCGGATTTGTTTGTTAACTGAATATGGTCCACCGTTTTCAATTTATTCCAATATATGTAGTGAAAGTGCCTTAATTTTGGACATAACGGTATATCTCGAAAAGGAGAGCTGATGGAGAAAAATGGAGATTAGATTTGAAATCAGTGACCTCAAATTAGAAAAAATTTGCAATCAAATTCCCCACCGCAAAATGTCTGTTCCGCAGTGTTATTAATAAAAATTATATTTATGACTACTTTTAAATTTGCATTTTTTATTTAATACGTTTTTTAGTTTATGTTGCTTCTTAAAAGTTATTTAGTGCCCCTAGATCTATGAAACTTGTCAGAAATATGTGTTATGGTCGTAGGCTAGTAAATCTCATAAATCATTTGCAAACGATTAGAATTAGGACATAAAAATGAGTCGAAAAAGACTCTTAGACGATCAGAAATACGACTAAAAAATGAGTCGAAAAAGACTCACAAACAATCAGAAATATGAATTAAAAATTACTCGAAAAAGACTTGCAAATCATTAAGAATATGAGTCATAAATGAGTCGAAACTGATCAGAAAAGCTGGTAATAAAAGACTCATCAAGAAGAGTCCCGGGTAGGGTACCATTTCCTCCCGAGAATATATATATGCTTATTTTAATCGTGCAGAGGAGTCATAAATGACTTGAATATGATTATTTTTTTCATAAAATGCTTGCAGGGTATATTCAGGTATGGGCACCACTACATTGAAAGAATTGCATGTGTGGCATTGTATTGGTTTGTTTACGTTTGCATTTGTTGGTTTTATGCTCTTTTCCTCTCTGTTTTTTTGCACAATACACATCGTTCGGTCTTTTGAATTTGCCCACAACTGAATATATTCCACAAAAACAATGAAGAGGTTAAACAAGATAAGTTAACACTGCTGTTCATGACACAATGTTGACGCTATTATTTAAGTATGTCATTTTATGACTAAGGTTGGTCTGTGCACTCAAAAAATAACTGCTCAGAAGCGTTATTAATGGTACAGTGAGTATGGATATTCTTGAATTAAGTACAGAAAGAATGATTCAAGTACGGATTTTCAATCGAGATTGATTTAAGTAAAACTAAGATTTAATCAATCTCAAAATGCGTTTCATTCAAGTATTATAAAGTTGATTCAATCCTGAATTCGTACTTGAAATAAACCAAAAGTTAAATTAGAAGAAATTTATTATGATTGATTTTCTTTGCAGAATTTCAATTATAAAACACCAGCATCATTCGCGATATGATTTTTACTTTAAAAACTTTATGTACACATATGACTGAAAATATAAACTAAATGAGAAGCAAGAGTTCTCAATTTTACTTTTTTAGCATGAAAATAATGTGTTTTCGCTTGTTCTATTGTTTTTGTTGTTTCAACACACAACAAGCAAATCGTTTTTTAGCTACTCGTGGTGTTGTTGTAGTGTCTACAACAAACTTTGATAAGTTAAATGAGATTAAAACGCTCACTTTGTAATTTTACTCTCAGAGTGGCACTACCAACAAAAAGTTTAATATTTTTTTTATACTTGGTTAAGAATTGGGTACTTATTTTAAGAAATTCCGGGATTGATTTTCGAAAGTAATCCCATTTAGGATTTTTTTACACAGAAAGAATTTTCTTCACAGATCCAATGGATTTTGACATTAATCCAATGAAAAATTACATTAAAATTCAACCTATGTAACGTTTCACTGGATTAATGAAGAATATTACATTTTATATTAGCCCCCGTTAATAAAATGTTCCATAAAATCGATAAAAATTTAATTTGTTTAATGACATAAATTCATTAAATAACGGATTAAATTTGCTCAATTTTAAAACCATATATATATTTATGTTTATTTATTTCGGCCATTTCAATGTGCGTTTTGAGTTGTTGTGAATTTTATTTTTTTCCTGTTTCAAATCATCAAGTTATATTAATTTTATTTCGTTTATACATATATTTCTGTTACATCATGTTATCTTCTACTTGTATAAGCTTACCTTTTAGTAAATTGTATTTAATTCATTTTCTTTATATTTTGCTGTCTTGTACTACTACGTAACTTACGTTTATTTAAACTAACAATTAAAAAAAAAAGAATGTGAGAATTGTTTGCTCTTGTTTTTTCTTTCTCGTTGTATGTTTTGTTTTTGAACCTATTACAAATATTTAGCTAAATTCGGAGTTTCGTTATCGTTATGAATTTTTTCATTGATGTTATGAAACATTGAAATTTACAATTTGTTCATATACTTTTAAGTCTATTGCTTAAAATGGAATTAAAAATACGTTTTTACAGCAGTTATAGGAAGAAAATATTTTCTAGTTATAAGTATTTTGAAGTTAGACAACTTTATCTTGTTTTCACTGATTTAGTGACATTTTTCATGGAATATATGAAGTTACACTTTTTTTCATTAACTGAAAAATATTTAAACACATTAATTAAAAGTTCATTTTAATCTTAAAACACCTATTGAAATAATTTTTAACAGTAGATTGAATTTTTCTTTTGAAAGAGATATTTAGTTGTCATTAATTTAATGAAAAATTTTACCAAATAACGAAACTTAATGTCGTAGTGGTAATGAAATTGCTTCGTTATTTCTGTAAAATTTCATTCCCGTTGGATTAAAGAAAAAAATTTTATGAAATTGATTCATTAGGTTTATGAAGCATAATTCTTTCAGTGTAAGTACGTTTTAGTGTTTTTCGTACTTGAATTTTTTAAAGTATGTATAAAAAACTTAATTTATCCCGAATGTTTTTCTTTCTGTGTAACTATTAATTGTCTTAATTAAATGGCTGCACACATATGCACAGGAAAACATGGGACCAGGGCTGCCATACTTGGGGATTTATTCACAAAGTTGGGGACTTCATGCTAGCAAAAAGAACAAAGAAAGATGTTTGGGGATCGGGGATTTTTTTTGGGATTTGAAAAAAATTTGGTAATTTTGGGGTATTTTACACATTTATAATATATTTCCCCTTTTTTATTTTTAACGCTTATTTTTATTTGTTTCGTATATTAAATATCAAGTAACAAAACTTTTATCTTGCTCTTATCAACAATTAATACGGAGTAAAGGGTCCTAATTAAGATTGCCATTTTTGATGAGCGGGTAAAAGGTGCTTAATAAACTTATGTAATTATTCTTGAGTGAGTGTTCTAAAAAAGAATCTTAAACCGCTGTCAACACAAACAAAAGATTTGATTTTTTTAACACAATTTTTAAGCAAATATGTCTTCCCCAAAAATAAGTAAATGTGAAAGACAATATAATAAAGTTTGGGACAAAGAATGCTGGGCAATTGGTAATTACTTATGATGCATCGAAGTATTAAATAAATGACGGATATATGTATTTTTATTGTTGATTTATAGTATGGTTGAAACCGATTAAACAAGCTCCAAATTCTTATAAATTGGCTCATCCGTCTTGTAATTCCTCCCTGGAATCGCATAAAAAGGATTTAAAAAAATATGCCGAAACCAGTCGCTACAAAGAAAATAAAAATTGCTTACAAAAAATTTTTATTTGGTGATTTTTGGGGACTTCTTATTATAGTTGTTCTTATTATTTTTTAAAAAAAAATTTTAAATTTGGTCAGAAACAAAAACAAAAAATATTACCTTTTTAAGGTTTTGTTTCTAATTTGACAGATAAAACTTCGAAATATTCATACTTATACGAAACATGTCACATAAAGAACTTTTAACGCAAAGCGAAGCGAAAAGTTAGGCAACTCTCATCTTTTTGCGCGCTTTGACAATCTGCTAGTATATTTTTTTTTTATTATTTTCTTTTTAACACACAATGTGTGAGTGTTGTCAAAGTTTTTATTGTGACATACACCTTTTGCAAACCCTGATTTTGACAGCGCGTTTAAAATTCAAGTTGGCCGCTATTGTTAAAAAATAATGGCAACTAAGCTAGTTTTTGATCAATCTTGCGGTTTATCCAGCGTTTAAAAAACTGCAGTCAAAAAACTGCAATTTGTTTCATTTGTCATTGGCCAAAAAAAATGTTGCTTTTACTTTTGATTCATTAAATGTAAACAGTCGCTGTCAAACCAACTCAAAAAGCATAAGTCTTACACACATTTTCGTTTTTTGTTCGACAGTTTTTGGTTTCGACTGCAGTTTTTAAACCCTGGATTTATCTCCAGTTGTTATTTTTTTATGTGGGTTTTATTTAACAAGAAAGTTAAAACCTATGGCGTAATAGCTAAGCGGAAGAAAACGTTCCGCCTTCCACTCTTGTTTAGGTACGGCTGTTACTTCTTTATTATTTTTTTTTTTTTTTTTGGTAGTTAATAATATTTAGATAGTACTTTTAAAAAAAGACGGATAATATAAAAAATTTTAGATATATCTTAAAATGTATATTGTGAGACAATAATAAAAACTTTAGCTACACTTTTCCCACGTGGCAAACCTCTAGTAAAAACGGTCATTGTTAAGTCAATTTCAATTTCTTGAGGACCTTCCAAGGAACGTTTTAGACTCAAATGAACTTCGTGATGACCCTTCGTTGTCCTACAACAAAGCAAAAAAAATTTCAAAATTATAGTTGATTACAACACAAAAATAAAAATTTAAAAAGCTCTTACCCAAAATGGTTATTTGTGGCTTTTTCAATATTTGCGGCTGCTTGAATTTTAACGATTTTCATATCGAACTCAATGTCGTCATACCATGATGGACCCTTTAAGCTGAAAAAGGTTCTTCCTTCTGGCGGCACCATCATCTTGGACACAAATGTAATGAAGTTATAAGTATATGCCGAAGGTTTATTAAAACAATCCTCCCCTTCGCACATATTGTTTGTAAGACGACAGCGGCTGAAACAAAATGTTTTATTTTTGTTTTTTTGTTAAATTTATGGTGCCCTGTTTCTAATTTTTGAGAAAATCTACTTACGTTTTTTGTTCTGAATCATTAATATAACCAAATGGACAATGTATTGTGGTACATTTATAGCCACCTCTTTTGTTAGTGCAAACATCATGACGGCCCGTGCAAAATTCGCCAGTTGCACATTCGTCTATATCTAAACAAGTATTGCGATCACTGGCCAACGTATAGCCACGTGGACACGAGCATTCATACGATCCTGGCACATTATCACAAAAACCCATGCACAACTTATGTGTTTGTTGCACTTCACACTCATCAACATCCATACATGTACGGTTATCGGGTCCCAACTCGTAACCGTTATTGCAGGAACAACGATAGCCCCCAAAAAAGTTAACACATTTCTGATGACACAGACCAGGAATTTCATTGCACTCATCTACATCCAAACATATCCGTTCATTTTCTTTACTCTTTTGAAATCCCGATTTACATTCACAGAAATAGGACCCGATTGTGTTGATGCATTGAGCGTTGGCCGGACACAATGATACACCTTTTTGATCGCACTCATTTATATCCACACAACGTGATTCGCCATTTGACAAGTGGCTTAAATGATGACCAGTAGAACAAGAACATACAAAGCCACCATTACGATTGCGGCAAATTTGATTGTCGATACAATTGTGCTCTCCAGTTTCACATTCATCAATATCTGTGTTATCAAAAAGTTGTAGTTTGTGTTAAATTTTACATATTTATTTTATTAGTAAATACAATTTCACACACACCTACACATTCGGAGCCTTGTGGGTTTGATTTGTAGCCAGCCTGGCACTTTAAGCGATTTTGACAGCGATAGGATCCATTTGTATTAATACAACGTTGGTGCGATCCGCAGGGACTATTAGGCAAAGCACACTCATTAACGTCTGAAAGTAACAAGAAAAATTATTTTCAATAAAGGCGTGCGCCGCACAGTGGGAAATTTTACGAGAAGGCGGTCAAAATTCCATAACTTTTGACTGGATCGGTATTTTTTATGCGATTTTTTTTGTTCGATAGGTGCGATGTTAGGCTTTCATTTGCGCTATAAAACGTAAAATTCGACTGATAGGAGCAAAAGTTATGGGGAGTTCAAAATGCATTTTCATTTTTTTGTTAAGTTTCGGTGTAAAAGTTGAATATTTCAAATATGATTTTTTTATAATTTATCATTATTTCTCTTGTATTTTACAACTGATACTTATTTTTTATTGTCGAACTTAGATCCTGTCAGAAAATGCCAATATTTGGCCCCTGTAAATTTTTTAGTCCCAATATTCACAGGGGCCAAATGTTGGCTTTTTTGGGACGAGACGAGTTGTTATAAGGATAAAACTGAAAAGGAATATTTTGAAAAATGCTCAAATAGCATTCTTGGCTATCGATAACATTTTAGGTAATTCAACTTTTATTTTTGGTTTGAGATGTATGTGTATTTTATTTTTATATATTAATACAAATATATACTTAAATTAAAAACAAATTATATGGTACAGCTTGATGAAGACTTTGTTTCGGTTAATGCTTGTGCAACTTTTCCATCGATCATTGTAAGGAACATTTGAAAATTAATTTCAATGCATTGGTCATCAAATTTAAATATTGTCGGTTGAAGTTCTTTAATTTGATCTTTTATTTTTCGAACTTCTTCAGTTATGACATCTTTAGTTTCCTTTTTGTAAACAAACTTTATTGGTCTGCAATACTTTGTTGAAGAGGGAATTTCATTTTTCCATACATCCATTTCTGTAACTCTACTGGTTGACGGCTCTAAGCCAATATAAGTTTTTCTTAAACGTAATGGAACTAAAGATACCATGAATAAGTTACCATCAGATGAATTTTCTGAATTACATTGCTTGTATTGTTTCTGACCAGAGCTTCCATCACATCCCCATTTAGAAAATAAAGTGATGCTGCAATTTTTAAGTTTTTTTAAACAGTCAGCATCAAGTGTATTTAATAATCGTTCTGCAGTGTGTTCGAGAAGAGCCTGCAATTTTACTTCTGCTGAACTTGAAGTTACACTAATAGCCGTTTGTGAAGGTAAGCACTCTTTTTTGACAGAAACTAAATCTCGATATGCTAGAAAGATTCCACCATTTTTTTTTAATTGGTTCGCTTTTGCAGTTCTGGGGCCTAATTCTGGCATTCGTGATCGAGTGCCTTCTCGATTCGAAAGCAATTTTATTTCAGTCAATACTGAACGAATCGAAATTATTTTTTCAGTATTGTGAAACTCAAATGAGTGCTTTACAATTACGAAAAAATAATTCCAATTCGTTCAGTATTGACTGAAATAATTAGATATTTAATGGCTTTCGAATCGAGAAATTACTCGATCACGACTGCCAGAATCTGGACCCTAAATACTGATTTTTTGTCAGTTTTAAATCCAAAAATAGTGCAAATGCTTCTTCTGGAGTAAATTTCATTTCTTCAGTTGGTGTAGGCATACTTTTTAAAATCCTCTTTGTCCGTTTAGGGCTCGCTTCCACTATTTTTTTCAATTATTGCAATTTTTGTTTTCTTATTTTGCGTTGGTTGAATTTGATGCAGAAATGAATCCTTTATCATAATTTTCACGTAAAATATAACTGCGTGCTAGTTTTTTTTACCATTTACCTGCTCTTCCATTTTTTAAATTAAGTTGCAATTTTCAGGTAATTAAACTATGTAGTTTATGTTGCGGCTATTTACTAATGTTTTACCTTTTAATTTATGTCGCCTATTCGTTTTGCAGCATCCGTTCACCCACAATAAGTTCATAACAATGGCAATACCTTTACCTTCTCCAAATTAATTGATAACCTGACGTGCTAGATAATTTATGTCGCCTGAACTGCTTTATTTGTCGAAAATTGTTTAAGATTCACCTTCTTTAATTTCAGTAATGTTTCCTTGCAGGACTTATTTTTGGAACCGAATATCTTACCTTGGGTCACAGAAATTGCTGTAGTTCGCAAGGCCGTATCCAGATGTGTGTACAATGGGGTATAGAAATGTAGGTTAGATTGTGGACTACAAGAAAGTATAGATTTTTTTTTGACGCATTTTGACGCTCAGGACTTATGCTCTATAAAGTAGGAAATTTCCGGGAAATTTTGACATAAAAAAAAAAAAAAAATTAAATAGTTCTAGAGGTCGCAGAGTTTAATGCTTTTAACCACGTATAGCTAATAAAATAAACTAATACACAAAACTTATTCTGTCAAAAAATCTTAAAAAACAAAAAAGTTATGAGCATTTCAACTTCAAAAATTGACTCAGAAATTCAAAACTATAACCAAATATTGAGAAAGTCCATTTCGGACCACCCTGTTCTCAATGAAATAGTTGAAATAGGGTAAATTTTTTGGCTCCCGAGGTTCACTAGTATTTACTTTCACATGAATAAAAAAATTTTAAAATCGGAGAACATAATAAAAAATAATTTTGGCCGCCTTCTCAAAATATGAACCAGTGTGCGCCGGCAGGCTAGTTGGTAGTGAGTCTGTCTGTCAGGGCGAGGGTTGCGGGTTCGATTCCCACCAGAGACTCTGGTCTGTTTCATGTTTCACTACAACGTATTCAAGGTCTAACTTACTATTACTGGGTTGATTAAGTTAGAATATAATTTGTAATTGTATTTGTATAATAATTTAATAAATATTTCAGTGGGGAATGTAAGAAAAATAAGCTTACTGTTTATTGTTGTTGTTTTTGTTTAAACTTTGATATTGTTACCTGTAAAATGTTGCTTATAATTCTTGTTCGCTAAACAGTTTTATTTGTATAATATCTTTAGATTTCTAAAATCTTTGGATGAAGTTTCCTGACGATCTGGCCTAAGCAACCAGTGAAATGCGCATAGGAATAGCTTGTCCCTTAAACAATAAATTTCAGTTTATCAATAGTATGAAATGGGAATTTAGCACATTTAAACGAAACCTTGTTAATTAATTTTTGGATAAAAAATTTCTATTCTATTTCATTTCATGTTCTATCCTATTTTACTGGAAAATTCTAAGTGCATAACTTGATAAATATTAACCGATATTTTGAATTTTTTTTTTTTTAATTTTAGGACAACGAACTTTTGTTATATTTAGATTTTTTAAGTGTAAATATAAAACAGGGCCAAGTTCATAGAACTACAGATCAAAGGTTTAATTCACAGAGTAAAATATTTTAAGACCCTAATTATGTAAAACGTAACGCAACGCCAAAGAATTACATTGAATGCAAAAACAAAGTCATAAATATTTTGTAATTTTGTTGTTGATTTCTACAGAAATTCTTATTGCCTTTTAAAATTTCAAACGACTCATAACTTGTGGCGTTGAAAATTTTAAAATGGTACATGAATTACATAATTAGGGCCTTAATTTGTATTGGCTGTACCAGCGCTGGGAGTCTATCAATAGTATTATCGATACTATCAATAGTTCTAAAATTTCGATACTATCGGCAGATCTTAAAAATCGAAAACATCGATATGAAAAATATTGATATCGGTATTATTATTTAAAATACAGTTATGAAATCGTGTATCAGCAGCTATAATCAGAGTTTTTTGCCGCAAGTTAACTGTTGATTTTAAATACATATAAAAAAAATTTATACTGTCGCACATTCTAAATACAGTACATAAGCCCAGCGGGAAAACTCAGAAGACGTTCTTACTTCAGGCCTTTTTAGGGGCTGCTTAAAAATTGTTTACTATTTTTTTATTACTTGTTACACCCTTCACCACAGGTGGTGAATAGGGTATATATAAGTTTGTCATTCCGTTTGTAATTTCTATAATATTGATGTTAGACCCTTATGACGAGCGAAGTGGATTTAACGATGTCTGTCTGTCCGTTGAAATGGATTTTCCGAAGACCCCATATATGATGGGGGTTAGGTTATTATACATTTATGTCACATATGTTCCGGAATTGTTTGCTATTGAAATTCAGCAAGATCGGTCCACAAATGGCTGAGATATGAGTAAAAAACCACTACTGCCTCAAATTTTTTACTTCAAAGGTCCAATTAGACGTGACATTACCATACCAACACTGTATTACCAAAACGATATAAACATACCATACAAACCAATTCAATTTTGGTTTCTACGGCCATACAGTGGCTATGGTAATACAGTGTTGGTAATGTGGCTTTTTTGTTGTTTTTAATGCCCTTCACTACAAGTGGTGGATTTTATTTGTAAAGTGTTTAATTTTACGCATACACATACCCATTAATGCATGTACATGATATGCCGCTGAAATAAAGAAACAAACTCATAGACTCAATATATTTTAATTTAACGCTGCTTCAGTAAAAGCATTCGTAGCCGAGTTGTTAAGTTCTCTCCTGAGACAAATGATATTGCCAGTTCGAATCCCAAAAATAATTATTTTCATTTTTGTATTAAATTTTTTTATGTTCTAAAAAACGATTTTAAGATTATAAAACGAACTTCAAACATCAACTTTGGCAAAAGAGAAAACGGGCTTAGGTACATATATAAATTTTTTGTTTTTTTTATATTCTTCGGCATGGCGAAATGAACAGTTGGCGTGGCTCAATTAATATTTATTTATATCTATCTAAAGAACGTTATTTATGTATATAACTTTTTGTTCTTATCTAATCATGGTGTAGGGTATATAAGATTCGGCATAGCCGAATATAGCACTCTTACTTGTTTTTTCTTGTTTTCTTTTTCTGTCAATGCAAAATAATTATTTTTATGTTCCTGTTACCATTCTTAAGTACCTGCAAAAGAAGCGAAAGCGGAAGGCCTAATCCGCAATGACAACGTATGTAAAAAAGATATGAGTAAGGAATGGAGCAAGCGGGACTTGTATGTCCAAAAAGGTCTGTCTGCGTACACATATTTTGCATCATTTTGTGAAAAATGTTGCAAAATATTACAAAATGTTGTCTGTGTACTCCAAATCTCTTGCAGCGAGAGAGCCAAAAAGAGAATTTTTTGACAGTTGGAAAATAGAGAACTTACAAAATGTTACTGGAGAAATTTCCTCTTGCAAGATTTTGCAACTAGTTTGAACAGCTGTTTTTATTACGTGTGCCAAGATAGCGTCGACGAAATAGCGTCGAATTTGAGAATATAAAAACCGGGAAAACAAAATACCCAAATTATGGTCTTTTGCAGAATAACAACAAAAAGTTAGCGTCGAATTTAGGAATTTAGGGGGATTTCCAAAAGTAAAAAAAAGTTAGCGTCGAATTTGGGAATTTAAAATGGGGAAGTAAAAATAGCTAATATTTTTAATAAAAATACAAAAAATAGTTAGCACAAATAAAAAAAATACACATTTAGGAACAAAATAAGCAATGCGTGCAAAAAATCGTTCGGTTAGTTCCCGAGATATTTGGGTGCATCCAAAATGGTCAGTACAAAGCTTTACTGATTTATCCCTTGGAACACAAGCTTTTGCACGGTATAAAGGCTGAGTTCCAAAACGTCGGTTGCAAAGCAACTATCTTTTTTAAATGCATGCTACAATGCAACCGTGTAGGTTATTACAATTCTATTTGTCCCAATGTGCACCAAAAAAGTATTTAATGAGAACATAATACAAAAGCTGTGCATTATTAAACTTGAATATACATTTTTGACTTGTGCTGCAAAGTATATTGATGTTTTGGAACTCAGCCAAACTGTATATATTCTGCAAAAAATCGAACCCAGAAATCTCGGGAACGGAACGAACGATTTTTTGCACGCATCGCTCATTTTGTTCCAAAAAGTTCATTTTTTTTAAACTATTTTTTGTATTTTTGTTAAAAATATTAAATATTTATACTTCCCCTTTTTAAATTCCTAAATTCGACGCTAACTTTTTGATATCATTCGGTAAATCCCATTATTTGGGTATTTTTGTTTCCCGGTTTTTAAATTCCCAAAAGTCGCTATTTTGCTAAATTTTGCTTTGTCATTTCAATTGCCTACACACCGATCAGCTGTTTTATTGCAAGATTTCACTGGATTCTGTCTGCGTACTTTTTGAGATATTTTCAGCCGACACAGTAAAATTGGTCTTACTCTCCCAAAAAAATTTACTGAGTATTTGCTACTGGAAAAGTACGCAGACAGACCTAAAGAGGGATTACAAAGGCCTTTTAGAAGGCATCCGTACTCCTTCTTTTCCCTGCTGGGAGTATGTATGTATGTAGTCCCAATTTACACTAGGGACATTATTTGCCGGACAGACGAAATTTGACGGCGAGGGGTCGAAGAGGCAGATACAAATACCACAAAGAACACGCCAACTCTTTGTGGTATTTGTATCTGCCTTTTCCTCCCCGGTGAAATCAAAAGTAGATACATCAAAGAGGTAGTTCGCGTGTTTCATGGTCCAATTAGTAGGTCTGCTCGAAACGCCTGCCGATTTTTTGCAGCGTTGTGTTTTTCAATTGTTTTTGACATTTTACCATTTTTTACACAAAAAAATGCTTTTGTTCTTGACATTTTTATCATTTTTTACACAAACAAAGTACGTGTTGTGTTTTCTATTAATTAGGCCATGGTGTGTTCTTTGTGGTATTTGTCTCTGCCTTTGGAGTACATGACTATCTGTACTGGACATTTTTCGATTCTATTTTTTAATTTTCGTAGTTAGCATCTTGTTGCTTTATATAATTTTTGTCGAGACGCCGTCAATTTGGCTTGTATTGTGTTGTCTGTGGTATTGTGGCCTTGTGCTTTTTTAATAAAATAAAACTAAAGGTAGAAGTACATAACACGCGTTAAATCGTCGAATTGTGTCGTGCGATGAAAAACCTTGGCGCATGAAAAATTGCGAATAACAAAACGCACGTTATAAAAGCCATTCCTGTCAGCTGTTTTTTATTTGTTTGCTTATTTGTACATTAAAAACGGATTCGAAAATATGTCAAGATTTTTCTCATTTTATTGAATTTGTTCTATTTATATATGTATATATTGTATGTTTTTAAACCTCTTCAATAAGTTTTTCCTGCATGATTCACAAATTTGTTAAATTATTCTTCTTTATTGTCAGCTGATTACTTGTCACACAACGCGTTTAAAAGTTCAAAGTTAACCAAGTTTATGGCGCAAACGCTTCAAAATATTTTGCATGTAACTTGTTCCATCAAAAAACACCAGTTTGACTTTTTTTGACAGAAGTCTACAGAGCGCGCACGGACTAACGCGTGTTATGTGCTTCTACATTAATAAATTCAAGTGCAAACAACAAATTAATTAATAAATACAAATTTGTTGTAGTATATTAATATAATATTCGGGTTTTGGTTTTGTTTTTTTTTTATAATTTAGTCAACGCTTTTGTGAAAGCGTGAAAATTGTTTTGGTATTTATTTGGCGCGAACAAGTTTAATTAGTTTTGGCACCTCAAAAAAAATTAAATAGGTTTATAGAAAATTAAAAAATAAGTAGAAAATATTAAATGAAGAAAGCCTCGAGTTTTGGAACTTTGAAGTTAATATGAGATTTTCCACGACATTTCTGAACGTATATCTCCAATATTTGTATCATTTCAATGATGGTACTTAAGTATATCTTTCAGGATATACAAAGTTTATTTAAAAACTGTTAACTCTTTACTTCCCAATACAGTTTTATCTAACTAAAGCTTATGAGGATAGCCGGCCTTCGGCCGGGCGCAAATACTTTCTTCTCCATGGTAAAACATACGCCGGCTTAGCTAATATCCTTACTAAAAACTCTTGTATTTTTGCAAACACATTCCCACTTCTTTATGGGTTTAGAATTTTAAAATAAATTTTGCATATCCAGAAAGATCTATTTAAAAGCTTTCAAATGATACCAATATTGGCCATTTACGTTCTCCACCCCTAGGGGTGCTCCCATACAAATATGGTGGTTGAATTAAATTCTTATATTTTTTCCCTGCAGCGCCTGGGATGCCTCTAAATGGGTCAAGCCCCACTTTATTTTTAATTTCAATCATTTATCTCTAACATACCTTCCCGCTAATTGCATTGCTTTATATTTTAGAGGCATAGCTGCATTTTCCAATTTTTTATGAATTTTTAACAAACAAAAATATCGCAACGTTGCTAAAAAATTATTTTTTTTGTTTTCCAAAAAAATGATGTTCTAAAACGACTGCGCATTTTAGAAAAAAGTATAACTTAGCAATAAAATGCAGAATTTCGGTTTTTTAGTTATTTAAATTAACTAAACTACTTTTGAGTTACGCGAATAAATGTATGTTGTGCAATCTCCTCTATTTTCGAAATAACGGTATATCTCGAAAACAAGAGCTAAATTAAAAAAAAAAACAAACGGTTAGCACCATTGAATTCAGTCAGTGTACCCGAATTCGGTTAAAATGCCCGGCTTGTCACAAAAAAATGTCATATTCTAACACAGTGTTATTAATTAATCTTTACAAAAAAAGGAAGTCAGTATTAAAACTGGTTGCGGTTTAGACCTACTTATAATTATCGACCGTCAATCAAATGCTTCTATTACTTGCCATTTAAAACTTAATGTGAACATAAGAGTAAAATATCATGATTCGTAAGAGTTTTAGCCGAACTAATATCATTTTCGAGAGGGAAATGGTTACTGGACCCACAGTAAATTATGGACCATTCATCACAAAATTCTGTAGAGAGATTTCTGGTATTTAAAACCGTAAATTCGAAAAAAAATTCGATGTATACTAAGTTTATACGCACCACTTATTCGAAAATATATATATATTGCAAGTAGAGAATAATTCCGCATAAACAGTGAATTAAATTTTTATTTGCGAATAGCTCACTCATGAAAACAATTCCTGATTAACGACACTATTTGCAAATAAAATCTTAAGCGTTCCCACACTTTTAACCGTTTTACGTTTTTATTTCGATGTAGCACATTCATATGACAACAAAAGTGAAATTAAATCAAAAATGTGCAAATAAACTTAAAAATCAACATTAATTATTGATCTTTTTCATTTAAAAAATACAAAGTTTATGAATATACAGTGCTACTAAATAAATAACCTTTCCATCTGGCATCACTTAGAAATAAGAAAATTGACATATAAAGAGTAAGTTTGTTAATCGAAAATAATTTTTATTCGCGAATACGCTACGTATAAACGTAGTAATAGTAGTAAAAGTTGTTACTGCGTTTAATAGTTTTGATAGTTTCAGTAGTATGTTTCCAAGAGCACTAGACAACTTGGAGCATGCAAGCAATGTTGCCAAGTTTCTATTATTACTTTTAAATGCTTTTTTTAGGACCACGAGAGGAGACAGGGGGCAATTTCTGCCTCTCAGAAACTATCAAAACAATTTTAATGAAATTTAAAACATAGATATATCCATATTTGTACGGACACATAAGCTATGAATTTTTAAAAAAATAGGACCACCAGAAACTATCAAACCTATTGTAATGAAATTTAAAACACAGATAGCTCCCTATTCATATAGCCATACACTCTCGAAAATTTGTTTTCAAATGCTGTGGTGTAGGGTATCATATGGTGGGCTTGACCGACTATACTTTCTTACCTGAATTGTTTGGAAAGGGTAAAAAAGCTCTTAAAAATACAACCCTTTTTTAGCAAGGTCACACACCAGTATAATTTTATGTTATTATTTTATGCTTAGTGATGCCAAGTTCCATCTGATATCAAGATCACGCACCAAGATAATTTATTTAGTAAGAGCACAAGCCAATGCTAATTTTTCGCAAGATCACTAGACAAAGTTTATTCGTAATCTTAATTACACCCTTTTTTTACGTCGGCTGGTTAACTTTATAAGAAATTCATTAGATTCGCTACATTGGAGGGATAATGAATTATGTTTATATATTTGCTTAACCCCTTACAAAGTTTTGTTTACAACTGGTTGATATTATTAGCTCATATTGACAGTTTAATTATGTATGTATAGTCTGTTTTTATATGTTTTTAAACATTTATGTGGTGTTTCCAGGTGACGAACAATTGATTGTGTAGAACAATTTATATGAAAATCACTTAGTTTTATTAGTGCTTTTCATATAAATATTTCTACACAATCACATAAGAGTAAGGTTCCAACCTCAAGCGTTAAACCCCCACCCGGTAACCCAAAGTCTTATACCCCGCACGCCACACAAAATTCCGCGTTATGTTCACTTTGGTGTATAGCTTTTTCACTTTTTTATAGTATATATTAAAAATTAATGTGTAGCATAAACTTATAGTCGATTATGCTGAATATTGTATGCACTGATTTTGCTTTCTTGTTTTTGTTTTTGACTACTTTTTTGATTTTTCATATATTTCGCAGATTTTTTTAAGTATACATTTCTGTTGTGTAACTAATGTTTTACAATAGTTTTATTTTATTTTTAAAGCTGGGATCACACGATTGCCCAAATGCACCAATATGACACAATTTTTATTGTGCTTTATTGACGCACAATAATGAAATTGCACCAATCAAATATTCTGAAATCACACAATTGCCCTGTTTTATACAAATTTAATTGCCGCTAGTTGGTACAAAGCGAAATGGGTACAACAATTGCCGCAGCACAGTCACATGATTGTTCTTACTTGATAACTGCGAAAACCGCTGTTGGGAAGTTCTAGTTGGCTTGTTCAGTAAAAAACGAAAAATTTGTATCTACAGTAGTTTTGACTTAACTGCCTTTTGTATAAGTGCACTTTTGACTTAAATGCACAAAATTAATAATTTTGGTCATTATTCTTTATATCCCACACAAATTTCTTTTTTAAATTGCACTTTCTATACCTGCACATTTGAGATAAATGCCCAAAATGTTTGGCATTTTAAAATTATTTTCATACAAAAAATCAAAGTTAGCTGCACTTTGGCTTAACTGCCCAAAATACATGTTTTCCGTAATTATTCTTTAAAATCCTTGCTTAAGTGCATTTTGTATACCTGCATATTTATCATATATAACTTTTTTATATAAAACATCAAATTTAGCTGCACTTTAAATCAGGTAACCACAATTGTGTACATGCACATTAAGGCAGATTAATACATTTAAGATAACAGCACTTTTGATTTATCTGCACAAAAAATCGTGCAAAGGAGATTGTGCAGTTAAGTTAAAATTACTGTACATGATACAAATTTTTGTTGTATAGGTAGTTTTATTTGAAATTTTTTTAGGAAAAATATATGAAATTCCAAAAATTAACGTTCGCATAGAAAATCTGTATGAAATAATTTTATTTAAATATCAGTTATTAATTACTGATTTTACTGTTTAAGCTCTTGGTCTTTTTATAAAAAATTTTCAAATTATTTATTTTTTCTCGATATTTTTTTTTTTTTTTTTTTTTTTTTTTTTTTTTTTTTTTTTTTTTTTTTTTTTTTTTTTTTTTTTTTTTTTTAAATAATTATAATTTCCTGAAGATGCTAACCAATGGTTAGCGAAATATCGAGAAAAAATAAATAATTTGAAAATTTTTTATAAAAAGACCAAGAGCTTAAACAGTAAAATCAGTAATTAAATTAAAAAAAGGTCAAACAAAAAGTTATATATATCAGTTATTAATTTAGTAAAAAGAAATCTCGGCTACTTTAACAAATTTTTTATTCTCGTTTTCAAGTTAACAAATATTTTCTTTAATATCAACGACAAATATCTGTTAAAGATATAATACTTAGTTTTATTAAATATCTTTAATAAAAATATTTGCACTAAACAGCTACATAGTATGCTTGTGAACATACATATTTGTGATAACAATAATAAAAAAAAAACATAAAATGCATAGTAAATAAATACATATTTATCTTCATTACTTACTAAAGGAAACACAAAAAAGTTAATTTAAAAAAGGCAAAAATTGGCGCGTATTGTGTTGCTTGATTGCCGCACAAGAAAACAATAAATATTGGTGCATTTTTGTAATTTTTATTACATTACTAGCCGTCCGGTAGCTGATTACTAATGATCGATGGAACCGTTTTCTGATTTTAGGTAAATCAGAAAAAGTAGGCGTAAAAGTGGGCGGGGCAAATTTTATTTTCGTTAAAACCCAAGTTGGACCATGGCGATCATTAGAAACAAAAAATCGGTCAAGCCGTTCTCAAGTTATGCGATTAATAAAAAAAGTAGGCGTAAAAGTAGGCGTGGTAAATTTTGTTTTCGATGAAAACTTAAAATGGATAAATACGAACATTTGAAAGAAAAATTAGTCAAATCGATGAAGCCGTTTTCTGATTTTAGGCAAATCGAAAAAAGTGGGCGTAAAAGTGGACGCGGCAAAATTTTCTTTCCGTTTAGACCTTAGTTGGACCATGGCGATCATTTTTAAGAAAAAATCGGTCAAGCCGTTCTCAAGTTATGCGATCAGCAACACACAACATTTCATTTTTATTATATAGAATTATTATTTTTATTATTATTGCCGCACCAGGGTTCCATTTTATTGGTAAAAGTAAGTACAATATTGACCTCGATTGGTAAATGAGCCAATTGGTTGTGCAGTCACACGACTGGGGTATTTAAAAGTGTAAAAATTGGTACATTGCGGCAATCGTGTGATGGAGTGTGTATTATAACATTTTATGAAGTATAATTATCTTATATTATCTTATATCTATATCTATTCTATATCTATATACATATATAAAAGAGTTGCGTGAGTGACTGACTGACTGACTCATTCATCATCACCCAGCCCAAACCGCTGACCCTAGAAACTTGAAATTTGGACTAGCGATTGGTCACTCCCCAAATCGATCCACTAAGACGGGATTTTTCGAAATTCGAATTCGGTAACCTTATATCTCCAAAACTAAAAGAGATGCAAAATAAATGTAATACTTATCGTTGTTTTTTAGAAAAATAAGCGGACAGGTGTCTGGTACTTTTTTGAAGTTCGGCCCTATTGGGGAGTAAACGCGTAAAATCGGAATTTTAGTACTTTTTTGCCACCCCATCTATCTTTTAAACCTATTAACATAGAAACAAAGTTAATACCACATTCGAAAATTATCAAAATAAATACGAATACGAATTTGGTCCTTTTTCGAAATTCGAACATTTAAGGGGTGAAAATCGTAACTATTTTTGGTACTTTTTTTACAAAAAAAAATTATGGGCTGCCACTACAATATTGAAATTTTTGACACTTTAAGGTCCAATTAGACGTGACATAACCATAACAAAACTGTATTACCATAACCACTGTATTACCAAAATGACATAAACATACCATACAAACCAATTCAATTTTGGTTTCTAAATTCGCCGTTACGGCTGTGGCATTATGGTTATGTCAAGTCTAATTTGAGCTTTAATGGGGGAAAAATATAGTATCCAAAAAAGGAAATACGGGAAATTTGATAATTTTTTTTAACTTTTTAGTTCTAATAAAGTAGCGGGCTAAGTGCTAGAATTTAAACAAGTTTAAACTTAGAAAAATAAACTTTGGCATAAAAGTATGTCCACGAAGAAAAAAGAGGCGCTAACGAAGTAGCGGGTATATGCTATAAGATATATTTGTATCCACACCTACATACTGTTATTTAAAAGTGAAATTGTGGCAAATTCAGAAACGATTTTTGGTAGTTGACTTAATAGTCGCATTTCCAGCGTTTGCTTCTCCTTTTAAGCACTGGCAAAGAGTTATTCACATTTTTTGTAGTTTAAGCTTTTCAGCATAGCTAGTACTGAAAAGCAAAAGCCAGTGCTATCAATTAAGCTTCGTACAGACGGTGGTCAGATCTTACAATGTTGTCATTAAAATTGCCTAAAAATGGCTCGTAACTGTGTGAACATTGTAAGCTCATTTTCATTTGGCAGATGTGTAAAATTAATGTACCTGACTATGGCACCATTGTCAGAAAAATGACAACATTGTAAGATCTGACCACCGTCTTTACGAAGCTTTAGTACTATCTAATATAAACTAAATTTTTATTCACTTCACCCATTGGCTTGCGTTCTTGCGAAAAAAAATAGCATTGGCTTGTGCTCTTACTGAAAAACTTAAATTGGTGTGCGATCTTGATTTCAGATTGAACTTGGCAGAACTATTTCCATCCCAAAACCACTAAAAAGCAATAATATAAACCAGGTGGTATGTTTGGAATGCTATATCGGTAGTCCCTAGTTCAAATTTTATAAAGTTCTAAATATTTCGCCTGTAATTTGTGGTGATTGCTCCTTTTTTACCATTGGGTATGTAAGTGTTTGATATGTTTAAAAAATGAAAAGAAAAAAACAAGTAATACAGTAATTTTGACTTAGCTGCACAATCTCCTTTGCACGATTTTTTGTGCAGATAAATCAAAAATGCAGCTATCTTAAATGTATTTAGCTGCCTTAATGTGCAGGTACGCAATTGTGGTTACCTGCATAAAAGTGCAGCTAAAGTAAAGTGTTTGAAAGAGGAGTAACAACGTTTTTATTAATAAATTGATAATAACAATTACGTTCAAACAACCTGTAGTCATTTCTTATGCATTTTTATACGGAACGAGATAGCCAAATTGGTAACAATAAAGAGTGGGACAGAAAAGTCGCTGTAGTAAGAATAGCGCTGCAAGCTGTCAAAAGTTAAAAACGGCAGTTTCAAAGTAGTGTCAACAGAATACGTAGTTGTAGTAGTCGTTGCCGTTGCAGCGAAATTTTGATCTTTGTTGCGCTACAGAGCATTTGTCGGCTTCAAATACTACTACAACTACTTTATTCTGTTCCAGACCTAGGATTTGCTATTCCTTTCATTTAATCGTGGTAAAGTTGCTGTAACCATAACCCATATGCATAAATGTAGGTATATGCAAACAACTTGACTTGTTTGCGATTTTTGTTTTTATAAAGCTAAAATTGGATATTTATGTGAAAAAGTGGCCACCATATTTTTTCATGTGCAGCTAACTTTGATGTTTTATATGAAAATATTTTAAAGCTGCCCAAAAATATGAAAAATGTGCAGGTATAAAAAAATGCACGTAAACGAGGTGTTTGAAGAATAATTACAGAAAATATGTATTTTGGGCAGTTAAGTCAAAGTGCAGCTAACATAATTTTAAAATGCCAAAAATGTTGGGCACTTATATTAAATGTGCACTTTAAAAAGGAATTTATATGGGATTATAAAAAATACATAATGCCAAAAATTATCAATTTTGTGCAGTTAAGTGAAAAGTGCACGTAAATAAATAGTAGTTTAGTCAAAACTACTGTAGTGCTATATTCGGCTAATCCAAATCTTATACACCCTTCACCCTATGGTGGAATAAGAACAGAAATTTATATATAAATACCGTTATTTAGATATAAATTATTATATTTTATAACGCGCCCACTTTTCTAATCCCGCCTACATTTTCTCGGATGTTGTGTACTGATAACCAAGATGTTGGTACCGAATTCGGAAACTTTTCTCTTGCCTTTCTCTAGATATCATTTATATGATTACGGTGAACATATTTTTCAAACGAAAAGTCAAGGTTATTGAATAGGTAATAAGATAATTCACAGAACTACTATTAATATATATACTTATTTTATTGTCTTTGAAAAAATTATTAAAAAAAAATCATATAAAAAATAATTATGTAAAAGTCTTTAAAACAAAAAAATTCAACAATTTAAAATAATTGATATATTTCTGTAGAAGTAATTTTTTTTAAATATGACTGTTTTAACATAAAACTAATTTATATTCTGTACAGTCCATTTGAAATATGCACTTTGTTATCAAAACTGATTCTAAAGTAACCATTTTTATTTGGGACTTTTCGATAATCCAAAAATTATTAGCAATTGAAAGTAATCTGTTTGTTGGCGCACTAAAATACAAACAAAATGCTACAAGCTTCATTATATATTTAGCTCCAATATTTTTTTCATTGAAATAGCCAAAATGTTCCATCTATGTTTGATCCACTGATGTATCATCTTTCCTCCACTTTTCAGTCAATCAAAATGTTAATTTTTGTAAACACTGCAGCCGATTGATTTTAATCGTCAATACAAAATACTACCTGCCAATTAAGTATGCCAAAATGATTTTAATAGCGGCAAAATTTTCTTTCCGTTTAGACCTTAGTTGGACCATGGCGATCATTTTTAAGAAAAAATCGGTCAAGCCGTTCTCAAGTTATGCGATCAGCAACACACAACATTTCATTTTTATTATATAGAATTATTATTTTTATTATTATTGCCGCACCAGGGTTCCATTTTATTGGTAAAAGTAAGTACAATATTGACCTCGATTGGTAAATGAGCCAATTGGTTGTGCAGTCACACGACTGGGGTATTTAAAAGTGTAAAAATTGGTACATTGCGGCAATCGTGTGATGGAGTGTGTATTATAACATTTTATGAAGTATAATTATCTTATATTATCTTATATCTATATCTATTCTATATCTATATACATATATAAAAGAGTTGCGTGAGTGACTGACTGACTGACTCATTCATCATCACCCAGCCCAAAACGCTGACCCTAGAAACTTGAAATTTGGACTAGCGATTGGTCACTCCCCAAATCGATCCACTAAGACGGGATTTTTCGAAATTCGAATTCGGTAACCTTATATCTCCAAAACTAAAAGAGATGCAAAATAAATGTAATACTTATCGTTGTTTTTTAGAAAAATAAGCGGACAGGTGTCTGGTACTTTTTTGAAGTTCGGCCCTATTGGGGAGTAAACGCGTAAAATCGGAATTTTAGTACTTTTTTGCCACCCCATCTATCTTTTAAACCTATTAACATAGAAACAAAGTTAATACCACATTCGAAAATTATCAAAATAAATACGAATACGAATTTGGTCCTTTTTCGAAATTCGAACATTTAAGGGGTGAAAATCGTAACTATTTTTGGTACTTTTTTTACAAAAAAAAATTATGGGCTGCCACTACAATATTGAAATTTTTGACACTTTAAGGTCCAATTAGACGTGACATAACCATAACAAAACTGTATTACCATAACCACTGTATTACCAAAATGACATAAACATACCATACAAACCAATTCAATTTTGGTTTCTAAATTCGCCGTTACGGCTGTGGCATTATGGTTATGTCAAGTCTAATTTGAGCTTTAATGGGGGAAAAATATAGTATCCAAAAAAGGAAATACGGGAAATTTGATAATTTTTTTTAACTTTTTAGTTCTAATAAAGTAGCGGGCTAAGTGCTAGAATTTAAACAAGTTTAAACTTAGAAAAATAAACTTTGGCATAAAAGTATGTCCACGAAGAAAAAAGAGGCGCTAACGAAGTAGCGGGTATATGCTATAAGATATATTTGTATCCACACCTACATACTGTTATTTAAAAGTGAAATTGTGGCAAATTCAGAAACGATTTTTGGTAGTTGACTTAATAGTCGCATTTCCAGCGTTTGCTTCTCCTTTTAAGCACTGGCAAAGAGTTATTCACATTTTTTGTAGTTTAAGCTTTTCAGCATAGCTAGTACTGAAAAGCAAAAGCCAGTGCTATCAATTAAGCTTCGTACAGACGGTGGTCAGATCTTACAATGTTGTCATTAAAATTGCCTAAAAATGGCTCGTAACTGTGTGAACATTGTAAGCTCATTTTCATTTGGCAGATGTGTAAAATTAATGTACCTGACTATGGCACCATTGTCAGAAAAATGACAACATTGTAAGATCTGACCACCGTCTTTACGAAGCTTTAGTACTATCTAATATAAACTAAATTTTTATTCACTTCACCCATTGGCTTGCGTTCTTGCGAAAAAAAATAGCATTGGCTTGTGCTCTTACTGAAAAACTTAAATTGGTGTGTGATCTTGATTTCAGATTGAACTTGGCAGCACTATTTCCATCCCAAAACCACTAAAAAGCAATAATATAAACCAGGTGGTATGTTTGGAATGCTACATCGGTAGTCCCTAGTTCAAATTTTATAAAGTTCTAAATATTTCGCCTGTAATTTGTGGTGATTGCTCCTTTTTTACCATTGGGTATGTAAGTGTTTGATATGTTTAAAAAATGAAAAGAAAAAAACAAGTAATACAGTAATTTTGACTTAGCTGCACAATCTCCTTTGCACGATTTTTTGTGCAGATAAATCAAAAATGCAGCTATCTTAAATGTATTTAGCTGCCTTAATGTGCAGGTACGCAATTGTGGTTACCTGCATAAAAGTGCAGCTAAAGTAAAGTGTTTGAAAGAGGAGTAACAACGTTTTTATTAATAAATTGATAATAACAATTACGTTCAAACAACCTGTAGTCATTTCTTATGCATTTTTATACGGAACGAGATAGCCAAATTGGTAACAATAAAGAGTGGGACAGAAAAGTCGCTGTAGTAAGAATAGCGCTGCAAGCTGTCAAAAGTTAAAAACGGCAGTTTCAAAGTAGTGTCAACAGAATACGTAGTTGTAGTAGTCGTTGCCGTTGCAGCGAAATTTTGATCTTTGTTGCGCTACAGAGCATTTGTCGGCTTCAAATACTACTACAACTACTTTATTCTGTTCCAGACCTAGGATTTGCTATTCCTTTCATTTAATCGTGGTAAAGTTGCTGTAACCATAACCCATATGCATAAATGTAGGTATATGCAAACAACTTGACTTGTTTGCGATTTTTGTTTTTATAAAGCTAAAATTGGATATTTATGTGAAAAAGTGGCCACCATATTTTTTCATGTGCAGCTAACTTTGATGTTTTATATGAAAATATTTTAAAGCTGCCCAAAAATATGAAAAATGTGCAGGTATAAAAAAATGCACGTAAACGAGGTGTTTGAAGAATAATTACAGAAAATATGTATTTTGGGCAGTTAAGTCAAAGTGCAGCTAACATAATTTTAAAATGCCAAAAATGTTGGGCACTTATATTAAATGTGCACTTTAAAAAGGAATTTATATGGGATTATAAAAAATACATAATGCCAAAAATTATCAATTTTGTGCAGTTAAGTGAAAAGTGCACGTAAATAAATAGTAGTTTAGTCAAAACTACTGTAGTGCTATATTCGGCTAATCCAAATCTTATACACCCTTCACCCTATGGTGGAATAAGAACAGAAATTTATATATAAATACCGTTATTTAGATATAAATTATTATATTTTATAACGCGCCCACTTTTCTAATCCCGCCTACATTTTCTCGGATGTTGTGTACTGATAACCAAGATGTTGGTACCGAATTCGGAAACTTTTCTCTTGCCTTTCTCTAGATATCATTTATATGATTACGGTGAACATATTTTTCAAACGAAAAGTCAAGGTTATTGAATAGGTAATAAGATAATTCACAGAACTACTATTAATATATATACTTATTTTATTGTCTTTGAAAAAATTATTAAAAAAAAATCATATAAAAAATAATTATGTAAAAGTCTTTAAAACAAAAAAATTCAACAATTTAAAATAATTGATATATTTCTGTAGAAGTAATTTTTTTTAAATATGACTGTTTTAACATAAAACTAATTTATATTCTGTACAGTCCATTTGAAATATGCACTTTGTTATCAAAACTGATTCTAAAGTAACCATTTTTATTTGGGACTTTTCGATAATCCAAAAATTATTAGCAATTGAAAGTAATCTGTTTGTTGGCGCACTAAAATACAAACAAAATGCTACAAGCTTCATTATATATTTAGCTCCAATATTTTTTTCATTGAAATAGCCAAAATGTTCCATCTATGTTTGATCCACTGATGTATCATCTTTCCTCCACTTTTCAGACAATCAAAATGTTAATTTTTGTAAACACTGCAGCCGATTGATTTTAATCGTCAATACAAAATACTACCTGCCAATTAAGTATGCCAAAATGATTTTAATAGCCAATGGTAAAAAACACATTTTCTTTGCGTGCAATTCATTTAAATTGAAAGTGCTTTAAATTAAGAGCAGCCTCAGGCATTGAAATATGTTGTGACTCTAGGCGACAAATATATTTATGGAATATAAAGGATTGGCTATGTGTAGAGTTTCTACGCGGGAAAGCATTCCCGGGACATTCTTTTTAAATTTATCCCGGTAAATTTTTTCCGGGAATTTCAAATTCAATTTTTTTTTTTAAATTTTAATTTGTTAGCATCGTTAAAATAAAAAAAAAAAAAAAATAAAAAATATCGAACTATTAAATCAACGGTCTTTTGAATTGCTGATGAAATGTCTAAAAAGCTTCTCTTGAAGTAATAAATGAAAATGTACACGATACACCCTCACCAACACCAGATGATGGACCATCCACAAATTCTAAAAAAATAAATGTAAAGAAAATACAAAAGCCTGGAAAAATCTTAAATAAAAAATTTGACGTCTATGAAGTCACGGGTAACAGGCCAACAAATTTATAATCTTTGTATGATGCGCTTCTTACTATAAAACCAACGTCTGTAGGGAGCAAGAGCACGTTTTCGGTAGCAGGCGATATAGTTACATATCAACGAGGATTAGAAATAGAAACTCTGATGAGCTTTTAAATGCTTTAATAATACTAAACATTTCTTTCTTAAAAGAAAATTTATTTTAACAAGTTGCTATTACTAATAACTACTAATTATTAAAAAGTTTTAATAATTCGTGATCTGGTTTTCTGTGGAATTAATAAGGCTAATTTTTTTAGACTGTTGTATATGTATATATTCTTTTTAAAAAGTAAAAACTTTTGTCTTGAACTCATTTAATGAAACCATTGTTTTATTCAAAAAATCCCGGGATTCCCGGGAATAACATTTTTTTGTTTCGTTTCCCGGGAATAGAAAAAGTCCGGGAAATTAGAAACCCTAGCTATGTGTCAAAAGTAACCAAAATTCAGCACATGGATCATCAAAATAATTTTTGCAATGTCATCGGGCTCCTAAGTTGAAAGTACTAATATTCTTTCAATGGAACAAACAATTTTAGAATTCGATCTAACGCTGGCATTTATGTTAACCAGCATGTTTTGCTGTATAAATGTTGAAATTAAGGGGTCTTGGAAAACTTTAACTTATAGTTTTTGAGTTTAAAGAAGAAGTCATAATCAAAAACTGTCCTTTTTTAAAAAAAAAAATCTTAGAGGGCATCGTATCAAAAAAAGTACTGTCCTCTTAAAAAAAACACGAATGGTCACCGTATTTATATGTAATGTAAAAATATATTAATATAGTCCGCATCATAAATGGGGTCTTCGGAAAACCCATTTCAACGGATCCATGGACAGACAGACGGATCGACATCGTTAAATAAACTTCGCTACTTATAAGGATCAAGAATATACATACTTTATATTATAGAAATTACAAACGGAAAGACAAACTTATATATCGTCAGCTCAGAATTGGTTTGGCGCATATTCCAAAAAGTCGGAGTTGAGAAAAACGACAAAGAAGATTTACATGAAGAGTTCTTAAAATGTACCCGATAGAATTTTTTTTTATAATTTTACCACTGCTTTCGGCATATGTTTTAAAGAAAAATGTAAATTTTTGCGCACTTTCATGAATAAAGCTAGAATTTAATAGTACTTTTTTGAAAATGAAAAATGTTGTTTTGTGCCGCATACGCCACTTTTCTGTGTATTTAGTAACTTGTGGTTGAGATGAATTTTTCTTTATTTACAATCTAATAAAAAGTCAACATTAATGAAATTTTTTATTAGGTTTTATTTTACAAAAACAGAAAAAAACAGTTCTACTGTTATGAAAAGGTACATAAAAAGCCACAAAGTAAACAACTTAAATAATGCAAAAGTAAAATAGAATCAAGAAAAAACACCTAAAATTTAACACAAAATATTGAGTTAATTTTTATAATAAGTTTTATCAACATATGGAAGAAATATAAGCAAGTCTTTTATGTCTCTTTTTTTATCGCTGGATGGTTTCGACATTTTCAAAACATTCGTCAACAAATTCTCAGGAGTTTTCAAATAATTTTTTGATGCAAACTTAACCAAAATTGTTTTATAATGTATACATAAATCACTATTTTTACTGTATATGTACTTTAATTTTAGCAAAAGGGACTTTTCGAAAGTTCATTTTATTTGCTTCCAACGAGTATGTGCGAAAATTTTCCGGAAGCATTTCTATAACTTTTAATTTTGTTTTATTATTTGGCATTGTTTTAAGCAAATTTAGTAAATGAAGAGGACTATGAATTTCAATATTTTTTAAGTACCGATCAATAACACCATGGACACAGTCCACTTCTTGAATTAAAGAATATCCTGGTTCTGAAGACTTTTGTATAACGGCATCAATTATTTTGTTTAATGAACATTTTGATTGCGGTTGAGTTAATTCGATTTTTATTTTGAGGTACACAAGAATCGCTCAATAATGTCAAACTTTCTTTTATTAATTAATTTAAAATTTTAATTAAAGCACTAGCAATATTGTTACCATTCCGACCACTATGAGCTTCCCTCCACAAGGCACAATAAGTAAGAGTTGGTATATTTGGCATAATAATGGTTGCTGTAAAATTATACATAAAATAAAAAAATAAGCCACCCGATTCAGAAAAAAAAGAAAAAAACCAAAACTAAAATGTAAGGGGGCTGAGGCCCGTTGGGCCCCCTGGATATGGATACTTACTGATATGTGTTCGTACTCAAAGTGAAGGTAATTTGCTCACGATTTCAAAAATGTATTTTGTTTTTGTATTTGCATATTATTTTCCTCTCTAGGTTTTTGTTATACCATATAAGAGAAAATCCTTGCGCCCGGCCAAAGGCTAATAGTTACAAAAAAATTTAAAAAAAAAAATCGAACATAAAACA
Source organism: Pollenia griseotomentosa (assembly GCA_963931875.1). Classification (NCBI taxonomy): domain Eukaryota; kingdom Metazoa; phylum Arthropoda; class Insecta; order Diptera; family Polleniidae; genus Pollenia; species Pollenia griseotomentosa. Next base: position 13,870,534 of record OZ007565.1, read on the forward strand.
TTAAAAAATACAAAATATTTAAAATCATGAGCAAATTACCTTTAATTTGAGTACCTACACATAGATATGAGTGGAATGGGGGCATTTTTTGACGCAGAGGGTCCCAAAAGGCCCGCCCGCCCTAAATTTTATTATTTTCGTTTTTCTTGTACAGTTACCTTTAATTTGAGTACCCACATATTCCACCAAGTGGGCGGGCGGTTTTTTGGATTTTATTTCTAGATGGGGTTCAAATTTTTTTTATTTTTTTTTCGTACGCCCGTAAACTGCACTTTTGCCTAGTTATTGTTTGTAGTAAAATGTTGAAGCATTTCTCTTAGGTAGGCTAAAAACACTTTGCAAATCATGGCAAACCGTACACTTGGTTGGGTCCATTATTTTATAAAACATTTGTCACAAATTTATTTTCTTGTTGTCATTTTATTTTGCTTTTTCTTTAACTAATTTTTTTCTTACGGCAATAAAGCCAAGCAACAGTAAAATTTATTTTGAACGTTTTTGTATGAAGAATTTGCTGCAATCGCCAAACAGTGGCTTGTAGAGCAAAACAAAACTTGAAAAATTTGGAAACAGTTGATATGCAGCCAAATGAATGCTTTATATCTCAGAAACCATAAAAAAATTTCGCGAAACCGATTTTGGATTAAAAAGGGGGTATTCAAAATATATATACCCCATACCTAACTCAGATTTTTTAAAAATGTCGGTAGGTCAAACCAATTCTGATCTGACGATATGTACATATTACCTTTCCACCTGTGGTGAAGGGTATTTAAACGTAAAAATATATTTTATGTATATTTGAAAAAAATTAAAATTAAAACCGTTAAATTCAGATTTTCTTTTAACTCACCAATACAAACCCCTAAGGAATTCCTCTGCAAACCTGTATCACATGGTAGATAACCTCGGCGGTTCTGGTAAGATGATGGTGATATGCTCTCGTACGATTGACGACTTGAGCTTTGGTGTGAAACATAAGCAGGTATATTGTAACTACTATAATAGGAGGAATTATTGTGATATTTGTAGTAGGGAGGTGGGGGATTATAGTATGTTGGTTTCTGCGTTGTGGTAGTCGTGGTTGTTGAAGTGGTAGTCGTTGTCCTTGTGGTAGTTGGCTTTGGATAGCAACGGAATGAACCCTTTGTATTATAACATTCCCAACCTTCTTTGCAGTTGTGGGTATTTAGAGTGCACTCATCATTATCATCACAGGTACTGCTGTCGGCATTCAGTGTATAGCCGGTACCACAACTTTGCAAGCGTGTACAGACATAACTACCGATAGTGTTGTCACATCGCTGAGTTGGCAAACAATTATGATTATTTATAGAACATTCGTTGATATCGACACAAGCATTTGTGGTCGTATCCAAATTAAAACCAATTTTACAATCGCAATGATAGCCGCTGTCGTCATTGACACACACTTGATTGCTATCACAGGCCGTATCGTCAATTTCGCACTCATTTATGTCTACACAATTGTCGTTTTTCCACTCAAACCCTTCATCACACTTTTTCGCACTGAAATGTTTTACTGGCTCATTGTTAGGCGCTGGAATTGGAGCCAAGGGCGTTTTATAGCCCCGCCTACTGTAATTTGTGATTTCTTTTAAACAAAATAATTAAATTAATAATTTTAGTAACATCTCAAATTTCAAAGCGTTAAAACGTCCTTATTTTAATTCCATTTAACTATCATTTTAATATTAAAGTGACATTTTATTTTGCAGCGACCATATTTTTAAAACCAAAATAATGGGCTTAAAAAGTGTAAACTAAGAAAGTTGTATTTTAAATTAAAATAAAGAAGTTATTTGAAATTTTGTGCTTTGAAATAAATTTACAAAATGGTTATTATTTCAAAATTATGTTTTTTGAAATCGCTAATCTCGAATTTCTTTTTTTTTTTTGGATATCAAAAACAATATTCAAATATAATTTTTATCAACAACAATTGTTTATAGCAAAAAATAAGGATGTTTAAACATTATTAATTATTTCTATATCCTTAATTAGTCTCGGTTCACTCTTTGAGAGTTTTCTTTCAGGAAGTCTTAAGCTACGGTCACACTTATTAAATATTTGATCAAATAAGCGTAACCCCTACTTTTGTTAATAGTTAGTGAGATTTAAAATGGTCTTAATATTACAAAATAAACTAATTATATTACTAGACATAGCAAAAAAAAACAGTTTTCTGTAAGATGTGGTATTTTAATCAAAATAAATATTGATATTAAGCGAAATGATTTTTTAGTTTGGTTGTTGGTCCCGTTTTTTTCGTCAAATATTTGATAAGTCTGACCGTAGCTTTAGTTAATTAGATAGAGGGGAAGATAACATGCTTATATTCTCTCCCCTCTCATCAATAACCTCAGACTTTCGGAAAAAAAACTTTCATAGTGTGAACCCACCTTAAGAATAATGTTCGTTTTTTCCATTTTTTTTTTTTTTTTCTTTAAAGACAATTTTAAAAATGCATTAATTATATTAAAGTTTAAGCTTACCTTCACATAATTTAGTTTCTTTATTTAATGCAAATCCATATTCGCAAGATTTTGAAATAGTATTGACACAGCGAAAGCCGCCATTAATATTGACACAAGTTTGATGACTTTTACAGTCATGCAATTTAAGCAAACATTCATTTATATCGACACACTGTTTTGGACTTGAGGGATCAATTTTAAATCCCTGAGGACACGTTATTTCCTTTACAATCTCTTCTAATTCATCATCTAGATCATCTTCCACTTCGATGTCGTCTACATCCTCTTCGGCCTCTGCGTCCATTTTATCAGAAGGATCTGTGCTATTATTACTCGTTTTGTTCAAGCCCAATTTAGCGTTGGTTAAATCAATTGGTGTACAGGTCACCATATTATCGTTAAGTTTGAAGCCCGGATGACACTTGCAAACATATGATTCTTTAGTGTTTTCGCAAATCTGTTCGCATAATGGAAATTTTCCACAAATATCATCTATAAAAATATGAAATGTTAAAAGGATTTTTGTAAAAAAAGCAATTAAGAAAATATCAATTAATTTATATATTTTTGGTGAGGGATTTTCAAAGAAGTGGAAAATCAAATCTGCGGCTTCCAAGAGTATAGTTATTTATTTACGATGGCATATCATTACAACCTTGGACATTTTGATACTCCAAAAACATCATTGACGTTTACTTTGAAAAAAATTCTTATGGTGTTTTCTTTTCTACAAAAAATGTGACATATTGTTAAAAAAAATGCAATTTGGTGTCTGTTTCTTAAAAATTTTGCTCCCGAAAAGGATGAGTTTTTTAGAATACAACAAGCCACCCTTTTCGGGAGCAAAATTTTTAAAAAACAGACACCAAATTGCATTTTTTTTAAATAAAATGTCACATTTTTTTGTAGAAAAGAAAACACCATTACTTAGTCGTCAAGATGTTAAGAAAATTTTGATTAAAAAAATTAAAGAAAATGGGAAAAATGAATTACATTTTTTCTTTTTTATATCAAAGTTATTCTTGGGAATACATAATTTTCCATTAATAAGATTTGGTTTGTTGCGCTTAATTCTTAATTTTTATACTTGATAAAAATTACTGAAATTTATTGTTGGGGGTAAGCAAGTTTCTTTGCGAATTTAAGTAGTTGCTTAGGGCAGATCATCAGGAAACATTTTCCCAAAAAATTTTAGAAAAGCCAAATTTATTAGCAAATAAAACTGCATAGTAACTGGGAATTACAAACACTCAAAAATCTTTTCTTATATTCCCCACAACAATTGGTTGGAATTCTCCCAACATTAATTGTAGTTGCAAGTGGGTTACAATTGTACTGTTTTTTAACGAAAAACAGAACACTACATATGCAATGTGTTTGATCTTGCAATAATTTTTGCAAGAAGGTGCAAAATAAAACCAACAATATATAATTTTTATACGAACAACTTCTTTATTTAACAGCAGCCAAGAGACGACTGACAAAACCTTTTTAAGTGCTTAAAATCAATGATAAATCTTAGTTTAGTATAAAATTTGGCAATAAAATACAAAACGTACATAAATATTTTTAACAAGTATAAATATTGCATGCATATGTACATAAATATATATAGCAAGTACAATGAGTATGCATTCACATGCATACATAAATATGTATGTAGCTGTATTGTCTCCGATATCATTATGATTAAAGTTATACTACTTGCTGAGATTTAACTTAGTGAGCACATTATCTGGTATAAGAGAATTATTATTAGTGAGCGCAGTGCAGCTATAAGAGTTATTATGTACGTACGTAAATTAATATGTATGTATGTAGGAAGATTAATACATGAGCAACCAAAGTTAAGCTTCGTACAGACGATGGTCAGATCTTACAATATTGTAAGCAGGCGTTGCCAACAGCAATATTTTTCTGACAATGGTGCGATTGCCAGATGCATTAATTTTGCACTTCTGCAAATACAAATAAGCTTACAATGTTCACACAGTTGTAAGACATTTTAGCCAATTTTAATGCAATTTAAGCAACGCTGCTTACCAATATTGTAAGATCTGACCATCGTCTGTACGAAGCTTTACAAAAAGAACATATTAAGTATGTTTTACTTTAAGAAATCCGTTACGGTTTACAATAAATGAAAATAACATTGTGAACATTTTTGCTAAATACACCACGGCCTAGGTTGCCGTCAACATTCGTCAAAATAAATATGAACGATATTGAGGGTTATGTACTAATACACAAACACTAAAAAATAGATATTCTTTATGGGTGTGTACCGTACTTAGCGTACGTAATATCGGGTAAATTTTCGAACACTGGTTAAAAACAACTGCCAAACTAAATAATATGCAAATTTATGCAAATCATATATTTTTGTAAAATAGGCAAATGCATATTTTTCATGCGATAATAACCAATTAAAAACTTGCCCTTATAATCTTACATACTTGTTTGAATACGTACCATCATCATCTTGTAAAATAATTGTGCCCTCAACATTTTCCTGATTACTACTTTTGATGTTTTTAGTTTCACCTAAAGGCATCGTATTGTTTTCTTTCGCTTCATTTCGATTGTTGTCTGTTATATCACCACAGCATATATGATATGATTCAATGTCAGCAAAATAATTAAAAAGTGTATCATTGCATTGGTTGCCAGAAGCTTTTACAGCTAAGCCCACCTGACAGGCCCGGCAACAGTCCGAATAAAAAGTCGTATTATATTGTTCATTACAACGCGAACCCGTCAACGCCGCCAATCGGCCAGCTACACAATACATTTTTTCCAACTCATGGGAACAACACACCGCATGAGTGGAATGACAAAGTCCTCTCCACAAAGGAGAGATGCTTAAAATATCATATTCTTTATTATCGCAATTGTTTTGTTTTTTCGCCAGCGTTCTTCCACTATGGCAGCAATTTTTAATATGATTCGAAATTTCATCTGGAAAAGAATAGAAACAACAAATAATCGAAAATCAATAATACCATCAAAAAGTATGTAAAATTTAATTTAATAATACATATTGTAATAAAATAAAAAAAAAATATTTATAAGAACGTATAGTCGGTCAAGTCTGACAATAGCTCTGTTCCACATGCATAACGAAACAGTCCGAACATGCACAAAGTTAAACCAAAAGCGTACCACATAACAATTTTTGTGCAATTAAGAGAGTAACTGAGAGAGTAATTTTTTTCATTTCCTGTACAAATTTGCACGAACTTTTTCTTTGGGTAAGTTCGGACAAGAAAAAACAACCAGCTGTTTTTGTTTATATGTATATGAAACTGATAAATAATTCAGAAAATTTAGAAGCAATTGAAAAAGTTTAGTTTTAACTAAAAAACATATTAAAAAGCAAAATGTAAGGTTTTTGTGAAAAAATTAAAGTGGTAAAAATGTTATTGCGTACATATTTCCCTTTATCTTTAATATAAAAAAATTACAATGATGCAAATGTTTTGTTTTTATAATGTTAAATCACTTAAATAGATCTTAATTTGAAAAGTAAGCAGCATTGGTATTTAAAGAAGTGCAAAAATGATTTTTTGCGTTCCAGCAATTTTGGGTAGATTCGGCAAATTTAGAGAGAAATTTTCATTTTACTCTCATTAGTCCGAACTTGCCCGAGATCTTATGGAACACACCTAATATATTGTTACGTTTCTGCCTTTCAATAACGTTTTCGGTTAATTTCCTTTATAATAAACCGTTTCGGGTTCGTTAATTGCAATTCGTAATTTACAGCTTTTATTCACAACTCACTATCGTGATCAGGGCTGCCAGATTTGACGATTTTTTGTTCCGAAATTTGCAAAGTGCCGATTTGCAGATTTTTTCTAAAAAGTGACGATTTAATTCAGTCTCCAAAGTCAATTTAAAAAAAAAAACATTACATTTTCTGACACGTTCGGTTTTCAATCTTGGAATGTTTAAGAGTCGTACCTTAATAACAGCGGAAGGCAAAATGTATTCTCTCGCTTAGCTTTTACGCTGATATGCCATACCTAAACAAGAGCGTTAACGTTGTGTCTCGCACAGTATTTTAAATAAAAATAGAGATAAAAACGCTTGATTGACCAAAAAAAGCTAAATTGACATTTTTAATTAACAATTAACTTCACTTTAAACGCGCAGTCAAACCCGGTTTTGCCAACTGCAAAGCGATGACGCCGCTCTATTTAGGGATGCTTCATACAAATTGTATGGGCATGACACATTTTGACAACTAGAAAACCCGTGCCGCTTTTGTTTAGGTTCAGCTATAATATCCATGCAAATAATGTTAGACCATCTGATCCATTTTGATTAAATGGACTACTCCATGGACTAGTCCGATGTAATGCAAGCATGGACCATGTCATTGTTAAAAAGTGTTTGTAATGAGACGACATGTCTTCGTTTTTTAACGACATGTTTTCGTTTTTAAACGAAATTAAAACTAATCCTCTTGTGTATACAATGGAGTAGTTTTAAGACTACTCCTTTGAAATCCAAAGCTGGGTTGTATGGTCCTGCCCTAGGACATCGTAATGTTAAATAGACCATTTTTTTCCATACGTTTGGGTTACTTTTGGACTAGTCCTAGTCCCTTGTGGGCTACACTTTACACGCGTGTTTGGACTAGTCCTATAATTTGCAGGGATGCAAGTCTTAAGAAAGTACAAAAACAACAATGTTACACTTTGTTTGTCTTTCGTTAATCCATCATCGAATAAACTTTTTGCGACTCTCTGTATAAATCATATTTTCAACAATAATACGGCGAACATTTCACGAGTTGTAAGATAATAAAAGATTCCCACAACGATTGATGAAGCGCCTTTCGCTGTGCTATGGAATAATGTCAGTCGTGTTACGATCAGAAGCTCTTCACGAGACTCCCAGTCATTTTGTAAATAATTAAAATCAAAATCCTGTTCGATTTAAGTTCCACTTCATATAAATTTGTGGAACATGTCCGATTATGTTTTTGCTTGAATGTTTTTTTTTTATAAAAATCCAACAAAAAAACTTAATTTTAAGTTGTCCGATTTTTTAAAACGAGAAAAACGATTTTCTTATTTTTTTTCTCAGGAAATTGACGATTTCTTCACAAGTTTATCTGGCAGCTCTGATTGTGATCAACACACTTCAATGTTTATAATTTTCTCCTCGAGATGCTTTCTTATCTACCCAAAGTCTAAACTAATACTCTTTTTTGATGCTAGCCGCCGCACACTGGTTCATATTTTGAGAAGGCGGCCAAAATTATTTTTTTTTTTGTTCTCCGATTTTAAAATTTTTTTATTCATGTGAAAGTAAATACTAGTGAACCTCGGGAGCCAAAAAATTTCAACCCTATTTCAACTATTTCATTGAGAACAGGGTGGTCCGAAATGGACTTTCTCAATATTTGGTTATAGTTTTGAATTTCTGAGTCAATTTTTGAAGTTGAAATGCTCATAACTTTTTTGTTTTTTAAGATTTTTTGACAGAATAAGTTTTGTGTATTAGTTTATTTTATTAGCTATACGTGGTTTAAAGCATTGAACTCTGCGACCTCTAGAACTATTTAATTTTTTTTTTTTTTTTAATGTCAAAATTTCCCGGAAATTTCCTACTTTATAGAGCATAAGTCCTGAGCGTCAAAATGCGTCAAAAAAAAACCTATACTCTCTTGTAGTCCAGAATCTAACCTACATTTCTATACCCCATTGTACGCACATCTGGATACGGCCTTGCGAACTACAGCAATTTCTGTGACCCAAGGTAAGATATTCGGTTCAAAAAATAAGTCCTGCAAGGAAAAATTACTGAAACTAAAGAAGGTGAATCTTAAAGAATTTTCGACAAATAAAGCAGTTCAGGCCACATAAATTATCTAGCACGTCAGGTTATCAATTAATTTGGAGAAGGTAAAGGTATTTCCATTGTTATGAACTTATTGTGGGTGAACGGATGCTGCAAAACGAATAGGCGACATAAATAGACTAACACGTTAGATTTCTGAGTAAGTTAAAAGGTTAAACATTAGTAAATAGCGGCAACATAAACTACATAGTTTAATTACCTGAAAATTGCAAATTAATTTAAAAAAATGGAAGAACAGGTACATGGTCAAAAAACTAGCACGCAGTTATATTTTACGTGAAAATTACCTACATGTTACCTGTTAATTTATTGCCGGTATGTTATCCTTTTAAAAAGTGTGAAAACAGGGGTTTTTTATGTTTCAAAGAAATGCTAATAAAAGATTAAATTTGTATTTAAAAAAGGGTTTTTATGTTTTAAAGAAGTAGTAACAAAAGATCATTTAAAAAAACTTCTATCAAGAGTATAAAAGTGCATGCATTCATAATTTTACCTTCATTATTGTTCAAACAATGGCTAAGTTCAGTTATAAAGTTCTCGCAGATATATATTTTCAACAGAAAGATGAAAAAGATTTTGTGTTACACATAATGAATAATCCATTCTTTCATAAGATAAAAATTAAAAATTTTTCATTAACATTAAGAAAACGGTACCTTAAATGTTCTAGAAACAAGAAAACGTTTTACTTACGCAACGAAAAATGGCTAACAAATTATCTGATTTTTAAGAAGCTGTCAATAACTGCTAAGGAAACTGGAAAAGTGGGTCGGCCCGCAAAACAAATTGTCAATGCAGTGAAAGATCACGAAGACGCAAGCTAGCAAATATCAATAAAGAAATTTCTCATAGTATGATAAAGGATTCATTTCTGCATCAAATTCAACCAACGCAAAATAAGAAAACAAAAATTGCAATAATTGAAAAAAATAGTGGAAGCGAGCCCTAAACGCACAAAGAGGATTTTAAAAAAGTATGCCTACACCTACTGAAGAAATCAAATTTACTCCAGAAGAAGCATTTGCACTATTTTTGGATTTAAAACGGACAAAAAATCAGTATACAGAACAGCGAAAGCGAACCAATAAAATAAAATAAAATACACATACATCTCAAACCAAAAATAAAAGTTGAATTACCTTAAATGTTATCGATAGCCAAGAATGCTATTTGGGCATTTTTCAAATTATTCCTTTTCAGTTTTATCCTTATAACAACTCGTCTTTCCCAAAAACGCCAACCTTTGGCCCCTGTGAATATTGGGACTAAAAAACTTATAGGGGCCAAATATTGGCATTTTCTGACAGGATCTAAGTTCGACAATAAAAAATAAGTATCAGTTGTAAAATACAAGAGAAATAATGATAAATTATAAAAAAATCATATTTGAAATATTCAACTTTTACACCGAAACTCAACAAAAAAATGAAAATGCATTTTGAACTCCCCATAACTTTTTGTCCCATCAGTCGAATTTTACGTTTTATAGCGCAAATTAAAGCCTAACATCGCACCTATCGAACAAAAAAATCGCATAAAAAAATACCGATCCAGTCAAAAGTTATGGAATTTTGACCGCCTTCTCGTAAAATTTCCCACTGTGCGCCGCAAGTATTTATGTATACCGTTATTCAACCGTCTAGCAATTTCGAAATGTTTTTCGAAGGTTCGAGGCTTTACTATTAGCGACTAATACATCAGCTATTTTATGAATTCTAAATTTAACGTCTAAAGCACCATCCATCTATGGTTACATAGTCGCATCACTTATACTATAGCTTTTTTAACGGACTTTTTAACATTAAATTACTTTTATACTAGAGCATTTTGCACATTGGGGTTGAAGTATAATGATGTATAACCATTTTTCAATAACAATGTAAACTAATAAACTTACTTTTAAATACAAGACAACTAATAAATACAATTTAACTAATAAATACAACTAATTCTTAACTAAAGTTACTTTCGTAACAAAATTATCTTACAACAAAGTATTAAGAGAAGAATTTTGGACTCGCCAAAATAAAATTAAATATAAAAATTCTGTGTGTTTAATATTGTTACAAAAGTAAATTAAGTTAAGAGTTTTTTGTATGTAGTTGAAAATGCCCAGCGGGAAAAAGAAGGAGTACGGATGCCTTCTAGAAGGCCACTTTGCTATCAAAGTTCTTCTTTCGTTTTACACCTCTGATACAAATTTAAAAAACTGTAAACAAAAAACATGTTTTCATAAAAATACAAAATAAATAAAAATAAGCAAAGTAAGAGTGAATTATTAAAATTTTAATATATAATAGAATGGACATTATACTTATACCTTGGTTTTAATTCTCTTCTTCTGATTCTAAGTAGAATGGGAAATTGAATTTTAGAAGGAAAAAAATAAGAAACAAGAGTGATGCTTTAAAATGGATCAGGTAGTCCAATATTATTTGCAGGGATGGTATGATTGCATGCCATTCTCAGACAGGAAGTTTTTTCATCTAAAGGCGCTTAAGGCAATCAAAGGAAGTATTTATTTACGTTCTCGGTCTGTTGGAATTTTAGGGGCACCTTTGCATTAGTGGTCAGCCGGAAATTTATTTGGGCGCAACGTTATTGCTCTTGGCCACCGGAAGTTATCAACATTTTGTTGGCAAAGACTTTTTATTACAGGTTTTGGTTTTTTTGTTTATTGAAAATAAACAAAGGAGCTAAAAGCTCAAATTTAAGTTAAATTTTTCTAATCGTTGAGATTGTTACAAACATGTAAGTTATTTAATTTCATATTTGTTTCCTCAATAGGGAAAAACATAAAAATAGCCCACCAAACTCGATATTCATCGAATTAATGCAAAAACATCCGGTACTTGCAAGAGGATTCACAAAACGCGATACGCCAACAGTAGAATACCTTTGGCAACAGCTGGTTGAATCGTCAACCCATTCCTGCTTGCCCATAGATCAGCTCGTCCGATTTACATGAAATTTGAAAATGTGTGCCCGGAAGACCATAGAAGTTGATAAAAAAAATTGTTACCTCAACTCTGACCTGAGATATGACATGGGCATTAAAATACCCGACAGGCAATTGTGTGAAGTGTGTAATTATTTAGTTTCACTTTATCATGTCTGCAAAAATCATATTTTTTTGTAAAGTTAAAAATATATTATTTACCGCAATCTTATACTGAATGTTTCGATAGAAAATTCGAACTGCTATCGAGTTGCAAGCTCTTTTGATGAGAACAGTGGCGGAGAGGAGAAGTTTATCCAACACGCAGACGCAGTTTATATAATCATAACGCCAACCGATGACGTTGATAATCTTAGTGAGAATGAAGAATTGGACGACAATGTTCAATTGCTGCGCGATGAGGCGAGATTGCCGGACAATTCAAAATCGAATGTGCTTACAATGACAACAACAAGTACAAGACAATAGGCGATGATAATGATACGGTAAGTTTTGAACCCGAAAAAAAGTAGATGATATACCGGTAATCTCAACATCAAGAAATGCACCGAAGCGACCCAGAACCGATAAAGGAATCAAACCAAAATGGTCTCGGTCACATGATTATCAATCCGATAAGTCTCAATACAAAGCGTTATATGAAAAAATTGGTGCCATGAATCCAGTACAACCAGCCATTACGCTGTGACTAACAACTGTCCTTCCTTTATTAAATCAAACATCGAAATAAAAACATTTTTGGACGTGTTGTATATCACAGGTTTCCACACTTTGCCGCAAATACATGGTTATTGGCCAAATCATGAATCATTGGGATGCGCACTAATAAAGCAATGCATTTTAAGGGACAGATTCAAACGAATAAAACAATTCTTACACGTGTGCGACAACTCAGCACTGGATCCGAAAGACAAATTTGCAAAAGTCGCACCATTGAATAATTTCAGAAACAAAAAAATTTCTTCAATCCGGTATATTCTCTCACCGCCTTTCAGTTGATAAAAAATGATTCCATACTACGGCCGGCATTTGTGCAAAATGTTTGTCAAGGGAAATCCAATTCGTTTTAGATATAAGCACTGGTGTTGCCTTCGGTAGAAGGCTATTGGTATCAGCTTTTTCCATATACTGCGGCATCAGAACAGGTGGACCCAGGTTTCGGGCTGGAAAAAAGGGTAGTCCTATCGCTGCTGTCTCCGCGCCAAGTTTTTTTACAAGTTTTTTTACGACTCGTTTATTGAACGATGGATATTTCCTGAGCATTTTCCGAAAGGAAAATCTTTGATTTTTGTCCGCGAAAAACGAAAGGTAAACAAAATGAAAAAAATCCTGCTAAATGTATTAATTTAGACCAATCTATCCTCTTTTCTAAAAAAAACACAATTAGCGATCGATGGGTTAAATAGCGCAGGTACACCGCAAAAGGATATTAACGGATGGAAAAAGGTAGAAAAAATGTAAGCAGTATGTCATATTCTATTACTGGATTGTGTTTTTATTTTATACAGGCTTAGTCAGAATGAAAAACCGACGCGAAGAGATAGCTGATATAAGGTAATACTTGAATTTTACTTTTACCCTGCCTCTATACACGCAATTAGTTAATTGCAAGTAGGCTATACGTATTAACATCGAAAATGTCGAATGTCATACAAGTTGCATGAATGTTTACACAGTCAAGTGGAAGTTACTTATAAATCAGAGCTACAAAGTGCGAAACAGAGCTTCATTTTTAAATAAAAAGTTGGCATTAAGAATTATTATAACTTTTTTGAAATTATATTGATGTTTAAAAATTAAATCAATTGTGTACTTTATGGATTTATGCAAAAAAATCAAGAAATGTTTTTAAATAAATATACTTTAAAAAAGTTAAATCTATAATTATTATGTCCGCAATCAAGTAAATATGGTAACACTGTTTATGTTTTGACTTGCAGCAAGTGTCAAAAATCACTGTCTTCACAAATTTCCTGCAAGTTGTGCTGTAAGTACGAAAAATGTTATGGTACTAGTAAAAAAGTGTGAGTGTATTAAGTTTTTCGAACTTGCACTTGCATGTGTAAAGGCCAGGTTATGCACGATAATGTGATGAGAAAAAAGAGCTGTTTGGTCAAAATGTAAAATTTTGACCCGTTGCTACTATGTCATGACAAACTGTTGTGCAGGTGGGTCCAAAATTAACCATAGTTCCCACATAAACCCCCTTCCTATAGATAAAGATATCTAAATTATATTCGGCACAAAGATCTTTTTTATGAAATTTAACTCGGTATCATAATTTTGTTCTGGCGGATCCATGATTGCCCATGGGTCCCAAAATGGTACACCTGGAAAAATTTGTTCACAGTGGTGTAGGTTATCATATGTTTGGGCTTGACCAAATATACTTTCTTACTTGTTTATAAATATGTTTGTTAAAATAAGTATATTTATTTCTATCAAAAAAAAAATTAACTTTCGAATATTGACGGTCCACCTCTAGAATTTTTTTTGGCTGTAGGAAATATCGCCCAAAGAAAAATGGACCAAAAAAAAAAATGAAAAATCGCCCAAATGAAGAATCGCCCAAAAGAACATGAAAAATTACCCAAAAAGTTATATATGAAACAAAAAGCAAAAACGAATTTTTCAAAAAAAAAAAATAAAAATTACCCAATTTGCAAAAAAGTGTTTATTATTCATATAAATTTAGATACATACAAGTGTAAGTTTTATGTAAAAAATTGCATTGTATCTTCAACAGCTGCTCAGCAGTAAGGACAGTAATACCGGCTGCGCTAACTTCGCTAAGCTTCTCTGCATAGACGGCCTTCGGCCGGGCGCAAGGATTTTCTCCTCTATGGTATAACAAACACCGGCTTCGCTAACTAAAGCTTCTCTGTATAGCCGGCCTTCGGCCGTGCGCAAGGATTTTCTCCTCTATGGTAGCACAAGTACCGGTTTCGCTAAGTAAAGCTTCTAAAATTTGCCTTGCTATCGAACGAAGGCCACACAGAAAAAATTATTGCTGAATTATTTTCAAACAAACGCTTGTTTGAAATTTTTTTTAATTTCTACAAATTTTTTTACTGATTCAATTAATATTTTTGTTTGATTTTTATTTTAGCCAACAGAAATGTTGACAACTATTCAAAAATATAATAAACGCGTTATTGGCTTCTAGTTTTAATAATTTTGTATGAAATATTTAACGCTCTTTATTGTTGTCGTGTTTTTGCATTTTTTTATTTGACCGTAAGCAACACTTCTTTATGTGACATATAAGAACAACAAAAAAAAAAACACATAGTCTATTTTTGGACGCTTTGAAAAGGTACAACTATAAGAAAGATGATAAAATATTGTGGCGAGGTTTGTAGTAAAAACAACAAAAACAATAATAGGTAAAAAAACGTTTCACTCTTTTTAAACAACAACAACATTAGAAGAAACAAAATTAATTTTTTGTTGGTTTCAAAGTTGGTAAAAAAGAATGAAAAACAAAATCCCGTATTCAATTTTTCAAAAATGTTTAGTTAAATACCTACATCAAATAAAAGAAATAAAATGATGACGAAAAACATGTCGAGTCGGTCTGCTGCCAAGGAAAGGATACAGAACAGTGAGTGAAGAAGAAAAACATTGTGTGAACAAACAAGACTTGGTGCAAAAATTATTCCAACAAAAAAATGTGTCTCAAAGCCAGCCGGCGCCGCTCTGCTCTGCCTTCATCTACTTCTACAGTGCTTGCTTGTGTGCGCGTCATTGCTTGTGCAAAAACTTTTTTGTTTGATTCAGCAAAATTATTTGTTTGAAATTTATATGATTTTCAGTAAACTATTTGTTTGATTCAGTTAAATTATTTGTTTGAAAAAATCAGTGTTTTTTTCAATAAACGAAATGCAAATAAATTGTTTGAATATGCGAATTTGTTTGTAGGACCGATTTCAGACAAAAAATGTTTTGATTCTACAAATTTTTTGTTTGAATTGGAAAAATAATTTTTTCTGTGCATATACGCAGAGAATCTTTAGTTAGCGAAGCCGGTGTTTGTTATACCATAGAGGAGAAAATCCTTGCGCCCGGCCGAAGGCCGGCTATACAGAGAAGCTTTAGTTAGCGAAGCCGGTGTTTGTTGTACCATAGAGGAGAAAATCCTTGCGCCCGGCCGAAGGCCGGCTGCGCAGAGAAGCTTAGCGAAGTTTGCGCAGCCGGTATATATTATATCCTTGAGGAGAAAATCCTTGCGCCCAAAGGTGTTTTCGTTATATATTTAATATAAACACCCAGAGAAAAAACAACAAAATAATTTTTAAATAAATTACAATTATATTAAATAAAGATGGCCCGAAAAAATGGGCTATTTTTCATATAATATTTTTGGGTGATTTTTCATAACGAAAAAATCACCCAATTTAAAAAACGAAAAATCACCCAATAATAACGAAAAAAGCCCAAAAATTTTGGGTCACTTTTCATATGAATTTAAGCCCAATTTTACATGGAATTTTTTTGGGCGATTTTTCATTTTTTTTTTGGGCCATTTTTCTTTGGGCGATATTTCCTACAGCCATTTTTTTTATGTATTGTAGTTACATATGTTGTGTGAGATAAAAGGATAATAGGAAAAGGGTAACTGACGCTGCAACGTCGCTGAAGTTCGAAGGTGCATTTACAAGAGGAGAATACATTTTTCAGTTTTAGTAAACATTTTGCACTGAACAATAACTTTTTCAATTATATGTTAAAGAATCGAAATATATATCGTTCCAAAAATAAAATTTGGTTAAAAAAATTTAAAGTTATTAAAATTTCCCCAACGTGTCTCAGGGCACTTCAACAGGAAATGTAGGAAAAAAATAAACATAATTTGAAAAATATTTGAATAAGAGATAATTTTTTCCTTAATAAATACTTACTTGTATATGAGTTTTTGCATAGTTGGGTGAAGTGCACTAAATATTGATTAAAGTCAGCCGTGCACTCTCACTAAATAAAACTTCAAAAAAATTAGTTTGCACTCTTTCTAACCAGCTTTAGTGTAGATTGCTTTTTTTTAAATACCACTAAAAAAATTAGTGCTATTGCAAATTTTTTCACTATCACTAAAGGCTAGTTTACACTATTATACTTTTTATTAATACATGTTAAAAACTTAAGTAATATGACAAAGTGTGAATGCAATGTGTCACGAAAATGACAAGTATTATGAAAAAAGTTTGACATCCCATACGACTACATCGTTTTTTGAAAACTTTCTAAACAATAATACTTTTCATTGGATCAGGGTTGCATTTTATTTCATGTGTGAGTGTTCATACTTTGTGTGATGGTGTGAACACAAACTGTCATCTTAAATTAGATTTTTTGACAGTCGCAACAAAACTCATTAGAAATCTATCTCACAATGTTTTTTGGAATACGTAAGACTTGTGAGATAGTGAAAGCTATCCTTAAACGCAGATTGAATGTCAAATTTCTGCACTCAATTCAAAATTTGAACTTGCAATCAAAAAAAAAAGCTGCATATAAATATATCCTCACTAATCTTTCAAAAATTAGTGGTCACGAAATTTTTGAAGAAAAAGACAAACAGATGATTAAAAAAAAAAATAAAAAACTATGGCCAGTTGTATGTATACAAACATCTGAAGTAAATTTTGTCACTAAAATAATTACAAAGCATTTCCAACAACTTATAATATTTTAATTCTAAGGATAGCCAAATTGCTAGCAACAGAATTTGAGAAGCGAATATAATTTTATTTAATAGTTAAGCTTCGTACAGACGGTGGTCAGGGGCCAGATTCTGGCAGTCGTGATCGAGAACTTTCTCGATTCTAAAGCAATTTAATATCTAATTATTTCAGTCAATACTGAACGAATCGGAATTATTTTTTCGTTATTGTAAAGCATTTATTTGAGTTTCACAATACTGAAAAAATAATTTCGATTCATTCGGTATGGACTGAAATAAAATGGCTTTTGAATCGAGAATGTACTCGATCACGAATGCCAGAATTAGGCCCCAGATCTTACAATGTTGTCATTAAAATCTACTAAAAATGTCTTGTAACTGTGTGAACATTGTAAGCTCATTTTCATTTGGCAGATGAGTTAAATTAATGCATCTGACAATTGCACCATTGTCAGAAAAATGACAACATTGTAAGATCTGACCATCGTCTGTACTAAGCTTAACTTTAATGTTATTAAAAAGTGAGGACACACGATACTTTAAGAGAATGGGAAGAATAATAGCTCAATGCAGAATTTATTAAAAAACAGTAAAAGGGTCGTAATAAGTGATACTTCCAACTTTATTAGCCACTTAAGGCTAGTTTGCACGGTAATACAATGTATTACGACTTTGCAGAATCAAAATAATATAAAAAAAATAAGTCTTTTATAAGTAAATGTCATGTTTACACGGATGAAATAAGTAAAATAAAAAATAATAACAAAAAAGGAGATGGTTGCAGTTTTCCAATTTTTACAAAAACAAGATGAAAATTTCCTGAGTTGATTTAAGTTGTTTTTTTAGTTGTATAAAAATGCTACCATCGTTAATATAATTTGTTAAAATACACCTCTGGTGTGATGAAAGTACATAAGTTTCTAAAATGGTTTAAAAAAAAAAAAACATTTACCGACCGCTTGTCAGATTTTGTATTCGTATTCTCTCTTACTCAATACGCTTGTCAGATTTTGCATTCGTATTCTCTCTTACTCAATAAATTTTGTTTTTACATGATGAGATTTTTCTCATTCTACATCATTTTTTGTCGTAATACATTGTATTACCGTGTAAACTAGCCTTTAAGAAATCAACACAAAACAGGGGCCTAATTCTGGCAGCCGTGATCGAGTACTTTCTCGATTCGAAAGCAATTTTATTTCAGTCGATACTAACGAATTGAAATTATTTTTTCAGTATTGTGAATCTCAAACTAATGCTTTACAACACCGAAAAAATAATTCCGATTCTTTCAGTATTGACTGAAATAATTAGATATTAAACTGCTTTCGAATCGAGAAAGTACTCGATCACGACTGCCAATACGAAAAACTAAACAAATTAAAAATGGAGAAATTTCAGCAAAAAATTTTTAAGCACGAGTTTTAATGTTTATTGCCTTCAGACTTAGTCCTTTTAGTGTGATTGAAAATCCTGACTTTCAAAATCTGCTTAAAGGATTACCACTAAAATTAAAAAGTAGACGAATAATAAGAAATATATTGGAATAATACCATGATTAATAGGTATCAAATACAATGGTATACTTGAAAGAACTTTTTTATGTCTGCACTACTGCAGCTTTGACAGCAAAAAATGTTATGTTGAGATTTAAAGTTGCTGGAATTGTTAAAATTCGATTAAAAAAATCTTAAGAAAAGAAGTTTTTCCCGATATACAACTATGAGATTATTTAAACCAAAAATTATTGTTAAGCACACTTTTAGTAATAATTTCACACTATTTGATAATAATAAAAATTTAAGTTTCTATTCTGCCGCTACCTGACAATTCCAGTATATCATGGGAATTTTAACATTTCTTTCACATGTTTATATCGAAAACAATAATAAAAAACAAAAATTTGTTTTTATTTTCAATATAAATATACGAAAGAAATGTTCTTTCGACTTCGTGGGCCAGGACGAAAGATAAACAAAGTGTAACATTGTTGTTTTTGTACTCTGAAAATAATAAATTAAGGATTTTCGTAAGACTTGCATATTACAGCCGTACCTAAACAAAAGCGGCACGCGTTTATAATTTTTGAATAGAGCGGCCTCAACGCTTTGCAATTGGAAAAACCGATTTTGACAGCTCTTTTAATAGTGAAGTTTGCCACTTTTATTAATTAATAATAGCAATTTAGCTATTGTTTGGTCAATTTAGCGTTTTTATGTCTATTTTTTATAATTTGTGGGTTTTATTAAACAAGAAAGCTGTTACTTCTGTTCGTGACACAACGTTGACGCCCTTGGTATGGCATATCAGCGTAAAAACTAAGCGAAAGAAAACGTTCCGCCTTCCGCTCTTTTTAAGGTACAGCTGTTAAACATTCCAAGATTAAAAAAAGAACGTGTCAGAAAATTTAATGTCTTATAGTATGTTCACATTTGGCTTCTTAAACGCGTTTAAGCAGTTCGAACGTGATTAAGCTCTAATCACTTCAAAATCGAGATGATTACCCATACATTGAAGTGATTTGTTAATCACTTCAAATTGACATAGAATCCACTGAACATACCTCAAATGTAGAATCGCCAACATGATCGTGTACAACCGGCCAAGATTTCTGCTTAATGTTTTTATTTTTTTTCCTTAAATAATTCATAAACTTTCACAATTTCATCATTAAAATGATTAAAATAATCTTCTGATAACTTTATAAAAGTGTTTTTATCCATTTTTAATACTTTAAAGAAATATAAATTTGTTTGTTGTTTTTTTGTGTGTTTGTTGTGTGTTTTTTTTCTTAATCATCTGTCATCTTAATCATCCCAAATGTAATGTGAACGGCTTTGATTAGCTAAATCAACATTTTGCTTAAACGCGTTTAAAAACCTAAGTGTGAACTTAGCATTATGCAGAATTTGGAGACTGAAAAAAACTTCACTTTTAAGAAAAAAATCAGCAAATCGGCAATTTGCTAATTCCGGAACAAAAAATGGTCAAAATGACGATAAATCGTCAAATCTGGCAGCCCTGCTTGCATTGTTCTTCACTTCGTTTTTCGCATTATTGCTGTATGAAGTTGTCTCGGAAAGGTAAGCTCGATATTTAATTTATTCGTTTTCTGCCGCGCGTTCCTCTTGAGTCTGTTGTGAACGTAATGTTCCTTTGTGATTTGTTCCTCGCTAGGCTTGCCAGATATGAAATCCATAAAAACAGTACATCGGGAAAAAAACGGCAGTACATTAATGTAAAAAGAAGTACAATTTTTTTTTAATTTTATTAACTTAAAATTCAGTACATCAAAAACAATTTTGAGTTCGTCCTGTTTCAATATAAATTCCCAAGCGAAAATTTTAAATTTATTTTGAAAAACAGGCAGTTAATGTAACTATAAACAAAAAATATAAAATTCAATGCATAGCAAAGAGCACAAAATAAGAAATCTTTTTTTTTTAATATTAAACCCCTTATTCATAAAAAATAAAACAGGTTTATAAGAGGTTTATGAAACGAATTTACTATGAAAATTTGTTAAATAAACCTTTTAAAAACCTGTTTTATTTTTAACGAATAAGGCCATAAGTATTTAATATACTTATGCAGTGACATCTTTAAATTTGTCACATGTTTCAATTAAATGTTTAAAACAAAAACGCTTTGTTTATTTTTATAAAAATATTAGTATTAATTTTCAATTTAATGTTACGTGTTTGTTAAACAATTTAATTATTCTAATTTTACAATTTAATTATTCTAATTTAAGAATTAAATTGATGTAAATTTAAAAAATTACAAATATTTATCACTTTTTTTGTTCTTCGTTAACAATGCCATTTTTTATTTATTTAAAATAAGTTTTTATTATTAATTCACTTCGCTCTTTTCTCCAAAAAGAAAATTTTTTTCAGTTGTTTGAATGAGGAAGTAAAAATACAAATAAAAAATACGAAACAGTTTTGGGACAACAAGTAAGCTTTTACGGCTCGATGGTTTTTTTTAAATCTTTTAACTGCAGGCAACATTGAGTTGGTACATGACGCAGCATTTCAAACCATTTCAAATCGCAAAACTTAAACATTTCTTTCAGGTTTGCAGTGTTTTTAGTTCGAAAGTTTGTCGAAATTTGGTTTTTTGCACTTTTAATACAATATGCACAAAACATGTTTTATTTTGTGCAAAAAAAGTACAAAATGAAGTACAAAAGCTAAAAAAAAGTACAATTGCGTACTTCTTTAATGGTTATGCAGTAAGCAGTACAAATGGTAAAAAAAAGTACGCGTACTTCTGAAAACAGTACGTCTGGCAAGCCTATTCCTCGCGTACGACGACCAATATTTTGACGTGATCGTGACATTTTGATTAAATTTTGTATTAATTAATATTGTATTTGAAATACCAAATTTAAATAAATATTGGCAGGCAAATGTTTATTTTTTTGACCTGTTTGTCCCCTAGAATAAAATATATGTATATTAATGAATTTTCTGAAACAGGAAGCCATTTTTTAGCCACGCCCCAAAATACAGCACTTTCTGGTTTTTATATATAGCGCCGCCGTTTAAAGTCCTATCTAAACTTATCGCATGTTGTTGTTCATGGCTTGACTATGGCTTTTCCTTTTTTATCCGACATCACATTCTGGACAGCACTTATGCCATCTCATATCATTCCCCCCTAATGCCAAATTTTTGCGCGTGTCAAGAAAGCCTTTTCTGACTTAGAAAATCTTTTAAGTACCCATTATCTTTACACTTCTACAACTCCAAAAAATTCAAATAACAAAAAAAAGTTTAATTAATTCAATGTATATTCACTTTTGGTTTATTTTTTCCATTTTTCTTTTGTTAAATTTTTTCACAATTTAAATACTTTTTGCAATGCAAAAATTTCTGCAGTAAACATTTTAAAGAACTAAGTTACACCACTGGATTCAGCGTCCATGAATAAGGTACACTCGCCGAGTGCTCCGCTTGTTACAAAGAGTTTTCGATTCGAGCATATAGAGCCCACTCCTAAAATATTTTATCTATCAGTGGAGGGTATCAAAGATTCGCCGAATATAGAACTCTAACAATTTCAATTTTATTTTCGCTTATTGCAAAAAAAAACTTAATACAAATTTTAAAAACCTTGAACTTGATACACAATTAAGTTTTGAAAATAGATTATTTTTGTTTTTGTTTACATTTTGTTTACAACTGCAAATATTTTTGAATTTTATGATTCCAAAAAATTTAATTTAAGGCAATATTGCAAAACAATTTAAGGAGGTTTTTATTTTGATTATCAGCCCAATTATGAATACAAATTCCCCGGAAGTTTTTTCCTTTCTCCCATTATTTCTATATAAATTTTTAAAACTGGGAAAAGGGAATAAACTCCCGGGGAATTTTTATTCATAATTGGGCTGTATGTGTTTCTATTTTCATTTTGAAATTGTTGCTCAGTGTATCTGATGACCATACGTACATATATGTATGTGTATACTAATGTGATTTACATACATACATATGTATTTTGGTTTGTATATAGAAATGTTAAATTTGTTTTTTATAGATAAACATATGTATTTTGAATTTTATTATGCAGTTTGAGAACACATGTGTGCTCACATGTGTATATAAATTTACTTTTCTGATATTTATATATATGAATAACGTATGTACATATGTATCTGTATGTATATGTCTGGCAGTTGTCTAGATAATGCATGCAGCAGTCAATTGATTGTTTGTGGTAGTCAATAATTTATTTAAAACTTACCCGTCGTTGTAACAAGATGTAACATTTGCAGCAGTAGAATCAAAACAGTGCAAATAGTGGAAATTTTAAACTCGAATTTTAAATTGGACATATTTCTTTTAGTTTTTTGCAAAAATTTTATTGTTTTTTTTTTATATTTTAAATATTTATTTAAAACAATAGCATACGATAAATAAAAATTAGTGAAAATTTTAAACATAAAACTCTTATTTTTTTTTTTTTTTTTTTAATAAAATGTATACTATTATATTTTTTAAATATCGATAAAACAAATTAAAACGTTTCACGCATTTATCTTTTAAAATATGTACGACACTATCGCTACAACCACTCTGGCTGTCTTATAACCAAGTGGATAGATGTCGTCGGTGCACTAAAGATAAAAAGTTATTATATGAACAACAATCGTAAATTATTATCACAACAGAATGTATATGTTTATTTTTATATGACCATCATAATATTAACAGCAAAAAGCAAAACAAACAATGCTAAGACCAGGCTGATAAAAAGATAAAAAAGTGTCGACCACACACACTGACGCACAATGGGGGATTTTCGAGAAAAATTTAAAACAAAATTAACAACATCTAACCCGATTATATGAAAAATGCAAAATATTCAAAACATTAAAGCTTCCCATAAATGGCTAAACATGATTAAGGAAATATGCTGTTTTGTATACAAAAATATTTCTTGTACAAAACGATGCACACCCCATCAAAAACTTCGCTTACTTTTTCAAAATAGCTTCTTTCACTTATTATTTAGTAGCTTTTTTCTATAACTACTTATTTTTTAGATGCTTGTTGGTAAAAATTAAATGCGTTCTTTTGGGACATAGCAGCGCCACATGTGTTTGGGGTGTATCTGAGGTGACAATCCTTGGTCGAAATCCTGAGGGCTCCGAGTCGTTTCGGTGCGAAGAACCGATTGTCGTGGGAACGGGCATCTTTTGTAAAATTCATTGGTTCTTTTAGTAGAAATGTAAGTAGTGTTTTTACTATTTTCTGATTTCTCAACGCATTATTTTGTAGGCGAAGTTTTTACTGGGATATTATATAGAACAGAACTGTATTATTAAGCTTTGTGTTTTTTTTTTAGTAAAACACCGAAAAATCGTTCATTATTCTATATAAGTTATTTCTTTGCTAAAAATTTATTTAAGAATAATTTAAAGAAATCGTACCGGGAAAAAAGATCTGACTTAATAATTAAGCAAACAAGTGGTATTCTGGGTTCGAGAATAATATAAAACAAAAATTCAATTAAAAAATTTACGTTTTCCAATAAAGTTACAAACAGATTTTGTAAATTTACTGCTACACTTAATTAATAATATCTTGTTCTAATATCGCTAATATTTTGCTTCAAAACGGGCAAAATTAGGAGAAGTCAAAAATAAAAACCCAATAATGTTACCGTTAAAAATTAAATTATAATTTTTGTACAAATAGAAAACAAAACTTAAAATATATACAAAAAAGTTCATAATACAAAATAAAATAACATATAATATTACATTTAATGTATAGGAAACTGTCTCTGTTGCTCATTGACTTCCAATTGGCGGAAACTCCAACCACCTTGTCCATCAAATTCCAATATATGCGTATGAAATTTCCTGCAATGAAAATAAAAAATTTTAAGATTTTTGTGGATGAAAAATTTTTATTAGATTTGACTCTGTTGTAGAGGGTTTTTTTAAATTTATGAAAGAATTTTATTTACTTATTTAATTACATAACCGAGCCCTTAGGGCCTTTTATGGTTAATAAGAGCTACTAATTAAATAATAAACTTCAGTTATTAATAAAAAATATAATAAACAAGAAAAATATGTATGCAATATTTAACATAGCTATCAAGGCGAATTCATGTAAACAGTGGTGGCGATACTACAACAAGTAATAACACCAAAAACACAGCATTGTATTTTATTTGTTGTTTTCGTTGTTCGATATGACAAAAACACAAGTAACTTTTGAAAGCAGCACAGCTGTGCCTTCAGCGCCACCTGAAAAATGAATTCGCCTTTATGGCTATCTTACAAACCCTAAAAACCATTTGGTAGCCAAGAGTTTGAGGTTATGTTTCTAGTACTCATATACAGCAAAGAGAGTTCGTTGAATGGGATATTTAACATCAACAGGTGGATTAAAATTCTATATCTTTTTTGGCAAAATTGACATAGGCGCACATAACGCACATTTTCGCCATAAAGGCTTTCCTTCTCGCAAAAAATGCCACAAAGAACTCTTGCGTGCTTGTCAAAAAGCAATACAGTAACAATGTGGTACTGTTTATTACTTGAATGGGATGATATCGATGTGGCCATACAGCTCGTCCAACAGTTTAATTACGCCAATCGTTAATAAAAAGTGAAAAGTCCTCGTTTCGGAGGGGAGAATTGGTCCTATAGATTCTGCAAATAGCTACAATTGGTTTTCTTCTAAGGTTTAGTTAAAGTCAAAGTTATGTTATAAAGTCCAAAACAGTTAGTGCTATATTTATGCAAAATTTTGCAAAGCAGTGCCGTAAAGAAATTTTGCCAGATATTTTATGCACTTTATGATTCAATTTTATTTAAACCTTATCTTAATTTTGGACACCCCTTACAAAAAACAAAAGCAAATAACACGAAAAAATCAGTTTTAAAATGTTTGAAACAGAAATCAATATTTCCTTAAAATTATCCCAAAACATTAATACATTATTTTTAACTTATTTGCAATAAATCGCGCGGCGATAAGAACAAGTTATATAAATATCGTTCTATACATATAAATTAATCTATTCTGTGCCACGCCCACTCCAATGCCGACCATATTTTATCGGATTTTGAATATTAATTGAATTTTGTGCTAGAGAACGGCTTTGTGCGATTGCAAAAAATTCGCATTCAATGAACAACATCAAATACACTCATTTGTGTTCATGCGATCAAACTTTCTCAGCCACACACATTGGTGTTGTTTTAAAATTCATTCATACCATGTTTAGCTTCGTTCGTCAATTATTGCTTTGGTAAAAAACACATACAAAGAAAAATACACAAAAATCATTGCTCATTGCTCATTGCGTATTAAAGTTTTTTCATATGCTGGATTCGAAAGAAACAAAAATTGAAATGAAACTAAACGCCCTTAGGTACAAACCATTTCCATAGAAACAGAAGACTGTTTTTATTTTTTATTATTTTTTAAAAAGTACAGTAGTTCTGTATTTACAATGTATTGTTGTTGTTATTGTTGTTAGTGTTGCTTGTTACGCTTTTAAAAAAACTAAAAACAAAAATAAATTGGATTTATTTGAACTTATGCCTACAACAATCATACCAACAAAGCGACTCGTACTCATACCAATTTACATTCGTCGTTGTCTCATCGAGTGGGCAATGCCTGTAATTAGGTGCGTTTGAGTACCTTTACAGTAAAATGCAGTAAATGAGAAAATTGTAAAATTTACTCTCACAAAAAGCTGTTGTCCAAAAAGTACGCGAACGCAAATTTTTTAAAAATTCGTAAAATAAAGGCAACAGCTGATGACAATAATTGAAGTGTTGACAAATGTTAACACTTTTGACTACTTAACTTTTATCGGTACTTGATTAAATACTTTTGATAACACAAACATTTTTGGAAAATACAGACAAATTATTTTATGTAATCTTTCATATTTGTTTGTTTTTTATTTTATTGGATGTTACTAATTTGTGGCGGGTTAATTTATTCAAAAGAACATGAATAATTGTTTGCTATTGATTACTTAAGTACCCAAGTACTTAGCACTTTTACAACTCTAAGAAATTAACATAACAAAAAAAGTTTCAAGTGTTCGTATTTAGCCAAGTAAATGATTCACAAACAAGTTTAATTAATTAATATTTATTCACATTTTGTTTTTGTTTAATTTTTATTTAAAATTTTCGTTTATTTAACAATTTTTTCACAATTTGTAAGCATTTTGCTTGTTACTTTTGTTTGTTTACCTTTTGAAACATATGTTTTTTTGTTTTACTAAATTTTACTGCAAAAATTTCTGCAGTAAAAATTTGTAAATACTCAGACAAGAACTGTCACTTTTCGCTCTCAATTTGTGTTCTCATTTACTGCATTTTATGTACTCGAACGCAATTTCGTAAAATGCAGTAAAGTTCAGTAAAAAATAGTAAAAACTTTTGTGTTCTCGAACGCAGCTATTGTGTTATTGCGTGCGCGTCAATTTATGCTAACAATAAAAAAACTCACACATGCACAAATCAAATATGTCAAAAACGATGTCAAAATTACCAACGTTGAACTTTGTTTTGCAGGCATAGAGTGAATGTAAATTTAAGCGTAAATCAAGAAAAATAGTGATTTTTGCAGTTTTCTGACTTGTACCCAATTTTTTTTACTTTTACTTTACTATTTTCCAGTTATACAGAAATCTATAATGTCTTTATTATTAGAGAGGTTGTGTATTCAAATTGAGACAATTTTTCTTTTACTTTTTTTAATTTATAAGTCTATTTCGTGCCACGCCCACTTCACCAATCCCTCCAACATTTTGGGTGATGCTGTGTATTGATAGCCAAGACGTTTGTACCTAATTTGAAAGCTTTGGCTCTTGCCGTTGTCATCCAATTGTGGACCGATCAGGATGACTTTTAGAATAGTACGGAGACTATGTGACATAAATATATACCAACCAGATCCCCATCATATCTGGGGTATTCGGAAAACCCATCTCAGAAGACAGACATCGTTAAATCAACTTTGCTCCTCATAACGATCCAGCATATATAAACTTTATAGGGCAAAATATCAATATTTACAAAATTACAAACGGAAACAATTATATATACACTTTTACCTACGGTGAAGGGTATGTAAAAAAAATAAAATTTATATAAACAAATATATAGCCAGGCTTACCATAACGTTGGTCGATGTGTTATAGTCAAAAGTGTAATGCCCATACTTTTGGCCGTAGCATAAATTGAACTCTCGACATCAATTGACACTGCACTGGTGCATTCGTCTAATAAGGCATACTTCGGTCTTTTAAGTATAAAGGAAATTATAAAAATTATTTCAATACCAAATCGGACTGAAAAATTACAATACAACATACTTATGATAGAAAAGACGGGCTACAGCCATTCGTTGCTTTTCACCGCCTGATAAAATATCCTTCCAGTCACGTATAACATCGAAACCATCTCTACAATGAAATTAAAATATACAAAATTATTTTGGAAAAGCTCTAATTTTAAACATTTAAAAATAAAGTTTGCAAGGAAGATATAAATTATCAGCCGTATTCATGACAAAATATTAGCCACAGTTTGTACAGTACGTACAACGAGTTGCTAACTAGAATACCGATTAAGTTTAGCAGCTTCTTAGCACAGAGTTAATTCATAACAAACTTTTCTCCATCTGCCAACTTTCAATAAATCAACTCTGAATTTTAATGATGCCACATGATATTACTCAAAAATGCAACACGTTTTGCATTAATCATCGCTCGTTTTGTTTTTTTTTTTCTTTTTTCCTACACACAAAAAAATTATTAAATTAAAATAAATTAAAAAAAGACAGAAAATAAAATAAAACAGTAATTTAAATAAAACCAACGAAATTGTTTAACATTAAACAGCTGTTTTCACAAGTTGGCGAACGTTTGGCAGCTCGTTAACAAGAGTTTAGCAAATCGTTAGCCAGAGCTTGGTATGTGGTATTATAAATAAACTATGTGCTAACTTCATGCCAAATTTTCATTATGAATACGGCTGTATGTGACTATAATATTCAGCATGCAAAATTATATCGTCGCCTTAGAGTGTAAACCTACTAACTAACTTTAAGCAAATTTTACAGGGTAGACAAAAAACTTCCAATGTTTTCTATTTGTAGCTTAAGAAGCAAACCTGTATTCATTTGGTTAATTTTTTAATATTCTATAGAGTCCGAAATTAAAGTAAATTTTTATCTTAGTCGATGCGCCGTCTCTTTATCTTTCGAACGGTTTCAAAATGTCATATAATGTAATAAAAAATAGATTTAGCAGGTTTACACTATACGCCGACGATTTGTGTTTTTTATTAGTCAATTTTATAATGATTGTAGTGAATTTACCTTTGGACTATATTATCTAAAGAAACCATTTTTAATATGGCCCTTAATTCATTTTCCGTTATGCCTTTTCGTACCATATTTTCTCTACAATCTGGGTAGATGATCTGATCACATAGACTGCCGATAGACATGTATGGTCGTTGAGGTATATAAAACATACAAGGTCTGCCCTCGACGGGCTGGGGTATATGCAATTCACCCGAATATATAGGCCAGAGTCCACTTAAAATTCGGAAGAGACTGGATTTACCACAACCATTTGGACCAGTTATTAGTAAATGCATACCAGGTTCTATGCACAAATTCAAACAGGGCACAACTACATCACAATTTGGTGTTACCACAGGTACAGAAATGAGAGAAATTGACATATCGCTATCACTTTTATAGATAATGCGGCCTTTGGCTATAGGTTTACCGTTACAAAATTCAATAATACCCTGGGTTTCATTGCTCTCGGCAACAGTTGTTTTACTGTATATGCCCTGAGAGGTTTCCTCGAATACCTCGAGCATTCCAGCTACTCGACAAGTGTAGCCCGCCAAAGCCACAACTTCTTTGTAGGAAGACATCAGACGCTCAATAGCATCCGCAGCCGAAATTAATAAATTACGTGCCGTTGTTAAATACTGGGTACGTTCACTAACTGTCGTGTCATTATTTGTGGACGCTGTCGGTGTTTTGCTGGACACACTACCAGTCAGTATTGGTAAAGAAACCATAATCATACCTGTACCGGACCACACATACTTCATAAAGAACTGTTCCAGCATAACAAACCATAACTTTTGTGTAAATATCGTATTCATTTGATTGACCAAGCGATTATAGGCCTGTCTTAATTGCTGGAGTTCTACTTTGTGACCTCCGTAAAATGCAATTTCTTCGGCATTTGTTATAATTCGTGAATGAATGTGACGCAGATAACCATAGCGATTGGCTTCTTCAGATACCAATTGTCCAAATTTCGGGGAAACTACACGCATAATGTGGGCAGTTAAGGAAATAACAGTAACTGATAATGCAGGACCTAAAAATAAATTAAATAAAACGTGAAAAAAATCACTTTTAATTTATACATTTGAATATCGCAAAATCACACATTTTTAATATTTTCATATTTTGTCATTAAATCCAATTTCTGAATATTTCATTAATTAAATGCAAAAATAAATCTAAATTTTAAACATTATCAGAGAAATTATCCAAATAATCCAAAATTATACATTGAAAAAATAAAACATTAAAATGTCTCTTTAATTTTAAGTTATTAATTTTAAAAATTTTGTATTAAAAGCGAACTAAAATATACAAAAATTTTATAAATACTATATACCTGAAAGTATATTTGATTTCATTTTTTGCGATGAACGCATTAATGCAAGTCCTATAAGCATAAGATCAAAGCAAGGTTTTGTAAGACTACTATACAAATGAGCAACAGAACTGGCGAATACCGAAATGTCTTCAGTAAGTCTAGAAAGTGTTAAATATGTTAGTAAGAAAAAAAAAAAAAAAAAATCAACTTATACGAACCTGTGGTCTGCGTTTTCTATGCGGCCGTCAAGATTTGACACTCGATAATAATTTTGGTTCTTGAAATACAAACGGTACGAGTAGCGAACTAAACGGGTTCTAAAAAAATATATAAATAATGGGAATTTAAGTAAATTTTTACTCACTTACCTGAAAGCCAAGGATAGTTTACTTTCCAAGAAACGTATCATGGAGTTGACAAAAGTAGCTGGTATAGCAATGCCAAACCACTTAAGCAGGACTATAGCGAATTGACGAACATCTTTACGTACAATATACTTAACAATGGCACCTTCCAAAGCCGCCACATATATACTGAGAAACGTTCTTGATATTAAACACAAAGTGTGAACGCTTAAAAGTCCAGTCTCATAGCAAAGAGGCTTTGGTATCATGACTTTTATTAACGTAATGAGTTGTTTAACAAATTCCTTGTTAAGCCCTGGTTCTAACAGGTTTTTGTTTTTTTGATTTTTCATTTTTTGCTCTACCAAAAGTTTTTCGGCTTCCGCCAATTTTGCTTCGTCTTCATCGTTCACTTCGGTTTGAGGCGGCGTTAGCGCTCCATGATTTTTTTCTAATCTATTATTGTTTTTTTCGTTTTTAATTTTTTCATTCTTCAATATGGGATATGTCACTTTTATGGTCCACGCCGCAATTGCAGCACCAACTAATACATGGCTAAGAGTTGTTTTTTGCAAGCCAGCTTGCTCAAGTTTATCCGCCATACGATTAACATATTTTGAAAAAACAGCCATTTTTAGTTACAAATTAAAAAATATGTATAATTCAAGTTTTTTTTTATTAATAAATCTTCACAGCTTCTGCCACATTCTTAAAGTACTTTTACTTTGAAATCTATAATGGCAAAAAAAAAAAACAGAATAATTTATTCAAGTAATTTTTTATAAGCCGGGGGAGTGGGGTTTACAGCCCGATTACGGTTGGCGTTGGCGTAAACACATGTGTCATTTTTTTGTTATAGATTGAAGTTACACTCAACCTGGGTTCTTTAATTTACTACAAGAAACGATTTAGGCGTTAACACCAACCGTAATTAGGCTGATAATATTGTAATTCGATTAGTAAATAATTTCCGATTCGGAAACCAAATCATATTAAATAGTGCGTTCGAAAGGTCTGTGCTGTTGCATTTAAAAATTTAAGGGACATTTCGTCAGCTCAGAATTGGTTTGGCGCATATCATGGTTAAATTACCATATTTTGCGCCAAATCAATTCTGAGCGGATGATTTTTTGGTATGCCTATTTGAATACGTTAAAACTTGGCAGCACTTTGTTTTAAATAAAATACTACCTTATTTTTTGTCAGAAACTTTTTGAGAAAGTCGGTTAAAACTAAAATGAGCTACAAATTATTTAAAAAAATGGATTGTGTTTTGTTGTGGGAAAGTGATGAAAATAATGGTGCTCCATGCTGATTTTTACTTCAAAAAACTGTTTTTTTAATAACTGCAGTTTTTTAAATTTTATTAGAATAATAATACAAAGCATCATTTAATTATAATTATTAATGTGATTAGCAAAAATCTTCAAGTAGTCATGAGAAACAGCTTAATCGGTTATGGGAAGCTGTTCGGCAAACACCTGACTCCTTGTTAATTGAGACCGACAAGATGAAAGATCCCCAGATTTAAGAGGTAGTAATTGGCTTAACTTTCAAGTACCTATAACCGCTTTCGCAAGCGTCAGGAGCAACTATTAAGAATTTGCAAAGAACGAAAATTGATTGCAATACGAATTTGTCGTTAAAGTAACCCCCTAAATATTTTACTACTTATGACTCTCGAGTCAATTTTTGACATAAGGTAAGGCTACCCGAACAAATACCCCACAACTACCAATACCGAAAATACACCTAATTTAAACGCTGCCAAAAAATCGTAAAATGAAAGTAGAAGGATTCGGTTTGTCGCTGTTTCCTTTGTCAAGGTTCTCACCACATTAGACTTTGTCCCGTTTTTTGAGTCAGAATATTGATGAAAGAACGTCAACAGTGAAGCGACTAAAGTGTTGTTTGAACTGTTTGGCAATCTACCACGAGTAGAAGAATTGTAAAAGTATTCATGTGTGTTCACTTCGTAAACGGAAGCACCACTCCTTGCTTAAACGACATGTAAAGTCACATATGTCTGCCAGTAATTCACCCTAAAGTCCCAACCAGAATATGAATAACATGGCTTAAGCAACTGAGCGAATACATGTAAATCATATGTGTCAAACCATATTGAATTTAAGGAAACTTTTTGTAAAGTTTTCTGAATCTGTCATTTGCTTTAGCAAACTGCGAAACTAATCGCAAATTCCGTACAGAATAAAATGATTTTTTATTTTGTTTTTTTTTTTTTAATGCATTTCAGAAGATTTTTGTTTATTTTTGACAGTAGCTTAAATTTGTTTATACACATTCTCGTTGGGCCTTAATCCATCTAGCAGTCACTCTCAACTGCTGCTTAGTTTTGCCCCTTCAACTCCTGTCCTGCGACATCAGAAATTTTGAAAACCCTCTTTTGAACTAGAAGACGTTTTCAAGAGACGTAGTGAACTAACCTATGTTCTTGTCTCTGGCGATTTCGTGTGTTTGGCCACCCAATCATTTACGACTCTTGGAAGATTTAACCCTTGAGAGTCTGCTTAAAGCAGACTTCTATAATGTCGAGAAAATCAATATTCCAAGATGGGTTGTTTTTCTCCCTGAAAATTATATTGAACTTCATGCGTTTTGCGAGCCTCCGAAAAGGCGTACGGCGATGCTTTGTAAATTCGAAATATATTGTCGATTGAGATCACGATGTTTTTACTCGCGTCAAAAACACAGGTAGCTCCCGCGAAAACTGAAACATTTTCGTAATTTCTAACGCAGCAATATTATAAACTTGTACTCTTTTTTTTTAAAAAAATTTACATCATATTTAGTACAAAATGTTGCGATGGTTCAGAACCATTTCTGAATTTAAAAAAAAAAAAATATGCTAGTTCATTAAAACAACAGCCAATGTTGAGAGGATATTCTGTCAAATTTATATAAACGAAACCAAAACAAAAAATAAGTTTGAACCTCCTACTCTATGTTATGTGGAATTTTTCGGACCAAAGACTTTCTAAAAAAAATAAATTTAGAATCTGGGAATTATTTCTTTTCATAAGTTACTGTATTATATTCGAAATTTTTTTTATTTTTTGAATTTATTATATGAGCTTAAGTACATAACTGAAATTAAGCTCAAAGAATAAATTCGAAAAATAAAAAAAATGTTGAAAAATAATTTTAGTTCCACAAATTTCGTAAAAACAAAAGACATGGAAATTAAATTTAGTGAGAATATGAACAACTTTTATGTGTAGTTTAATAATTTACTATGCTCTCTATTTATTATTATCTAAATTATGGCATGATGCTTGAAATGTACAGGCAGAATTTTGCAATAAAATGTTCAAGGAATAAGTGTAATACCGATTTCTTGAATAGTTGTTGCTCAGTTCTCCCACTTATTACTGGCATGAGACAAAAAAAAAAAAACATTGACATGAACAGAAGATGCAATTTCTATGATGTTTTCTCTGTGTTACCACCAGCAAAATTCAAAATTACACTTGAGATAAAGCAAAATTACCTAATTAAAATGAAATTACACCTGATATAAGATTGAAGTTTTATTTATTAAAAAGACATTTACAAAGAAGCAGAAACTAAAATAACTCACAAAAATAACATAAAAGTCTTAAAAACAATTAATAAAACTCCTAAAATAATGAGTTTAACTTCCACATTAAGTTGTATATATCTAGGGAAGGTCAAAATGGTCATTGCCATTCCTTTATAATGGGTGTTTTTTAAGTCCGATAGAGCTTACGAAAGGTTAGCTGTCAAACGAACTGTCATACTGCTCTCACTTTTTGCTCAGGCATCATTAATAGATTCATGCTTGAACAACGCCACCAAATTTCCCAAATTTACTTTGGAAAATCAGCCATCAATTTTCGCAACTTAAAAGCGACTTCATGATTAAGCTGACGCAACTTATTTTTTTACAAATTAAGGCGATGTGTTGATAAAAAAAAACTCTCAATTAGACTTTAAGGCCCTACGATGTGAGACCTATTGATTGTTTTCCGTAGAGCTGTAAGGTCACTGGTTTATGCTGATAAACCAGCAACAATAGACGTCTTGAAGGTCAACATGGTTCATTTTATTCGTGACATGCAGCAAGCAATGCTCGAAAAAGAGGAACAAAATTGGACATCTGCAATGCGTTTCGTCAAGTACAGGCGCGGTGCGTAGATAAGTATATGTTTGAAATCAGTTTCAATTGGTAATGCCGTGCGTTTAGTTGCGATTAAAATTAACTTCTTGTGTTGTCTACCATTTTAAGATTCGTGGTCTTAAAAAATACCCTTTATACCTTATTTAGTAAACGAAATGCCTGCATGGTTTTATTAAACTGTCCCTTTCGTAATTCAGTTTTACCACTGTTAAGAACGTTTAATAATCTTCAAGCTAAAGCATTTAAAAGTTGCCAGATAAAAATAAAATGTATTATATGTTGGAAAATTGGAAACATATCTTTGTCCAGGAAAGGTTTTAGTTTAAATGACCTTTTTCAATAAACTTCAGTTTCTGAATCACTATGATAGGCATCTTTATCAAAATCTAAGGCCCGTTTTCACAACTTGCCGATAGCTAAAAGTAGACTTTAACCGCCCTTATAAAAAGTGTTCCATTATTAAAAATTTACTTTAACCTAAAGTGAGCGATAAAGTAGATAAAAGTAAATCCTACCTGGGGTTAAAATAAAGTTGTAATAATGGAACACTTTTTATACGGCCGATAAAATCCTACCTTTAGCTATCGGTAAGTTGTGAAAATGGGCCTAAGAGTCCACCTTGCGACATTCATTACCAAACTTTTGATATATATTTGGATCAGAAGACTGTGCTTTTTTTATCAGCAATATTGAAAAAGAAATAAATGTCATAACTGAAATCGAATCTTGATTTTATTTGGTTATCTGATGTAAAAATTTCAAATAACACCTGAATTACACCTAAGAGAAATTACCCACGCTCTACCCACGACAGTAAAAATAATACCAAATTCGGGTTATCACCCACAAAGTGGCAACACTGTGTTTTCTGCCGATCCTGACTCTAAAAATGAGTCGGATTATGGTTTAGAAGATGTTGCTGGAGAAACATATGGTGATCAGGACGATGTGGAGCCGGCATTTATCATAATTGAAGAAATTGATAAGATTAATCTAACATTAAAATATATTTAATAATTATAAGTGTAAACATAAAAAATATTAAAAGTATCATTTCCCAAAATATATACATACTACATTCAAAGTTTTATTTTTCTTTATATTTTTTGTATTTTAACCCTTTCTTAAATTTAGCGAAAAGCAGTACACGCTGACGGGGAAACATATGTCCCAAATGCGGGAAATGGTTAAGGTATAATTCATTAAAACAATACAGTAATTTTGACTTAGCTGCACAATCTCCTTTGCACGATTTTTTGTGCAGGTAAATCAAAAAAGCAGCTATCTTAAATGTATTTAGCTGCCTAAATGTGCAGGTACGCAATTGTGGTTATAAAAGTGCAGCTAAAGTTAAGTGTTTGAAAGAGGAGTAAAAACGTTTTTATTAATAAATTGATAATAACAATGACGTTCAAACAACCTGTAGTCATTTGTTATGCATTTTTGTAAAGAACGAGATAACCAAACTGTTAACAATAAAGTGTGGGACAGAAAAGTCGCTGTAGTACAACGTTAAGATAAGCGCTGCAAGCTGTCAAAAGTTAAAAACGTCAGTTTCAAAGTAGTGTCAACAGAATACGTAGTTGTAGTAGTCGTTGCAGTTGAAGCGCAAAATTCGAAATTTTGAACTTTGTTGCGCTACAGAGCATTCGTCAGCTTCAAAAACTACTACAACTACTTTATTCTGTTCCAGACCTAAGATTTGCTATTCTTTTCATATAATCGTGGTAAAGTTGCTGTAACCACAACCCATATGCATAAATGTAGGTACATGCAAACAAAATAAATGAATTATAATGATACCAATTTGACTTGTTTGCGATTTTTGTTTTTATAAACAGCTAAAATTGGATATTTATGTGAAAAAATGGCCACCACATTTTGTCATATGTGCAGCTAACATTGATGTTTTATATGAAAATATTTTAAAGCTGCCCAAAATTATGAAAAATGTGCAGGTATACAAAATGCACGTAAACAAGGATTTTGAAGAATAATTACAGACAATATGTATTTTGGGCAGTTAAGTCAAAGTGCAGCTAAGTTGAATGTTTTGTATGAAAATAATTTTAAAATGCCAAAAATTTTGGGCTCTTATCTTAAATGTGCAGGTAAAGAAAGTGCACTTAAAAAAGGAATTTGTATGGGATTATAAAGAATAATGCCAAAAATTATCAATTTTGTGCAGTTAAGTCAAAAGTGCACGTAAATAAAAGGCAGCTAAGTCAAAACTACTGTAGTTTATATTTCTTAAAATTAAATAAGCAGTCGGTTTCAAAAAAAAAAAAAAAATAATACAAACCCGTACGTGCAACGGTAAAAAAATTCCAAACTTTAATAATGTAGATATTTGAATGAAACTGCGTTTTTAACGTAAAAAAGTATTGGGTAACTTTTGACCGCAAGTGCATAAAAGGGTTAATTAAAATTTGTTAATATTAATTACCAGTTACAGATAATAGTTTTGACAACTCTTATCAAAATATGAATATACCCCACGATATTTCGTTATTAATTTCTTGAAATGTTCCAAATTTTCAAATGGAAATGATCCACTATATTTCTAAATAATATTTTTGTTTTTAAGACGCTGTTTCCATTAATAGTAGGCTTGCCAGATCGAAATCGGCAAAAAAGCTTGATATTCAAGAAAAAAAACCTTGTTTTTGGACCACATTGTACATTTACAATAATGAAGTAAAGTTTTTTTGTCTAGTTTTCTAGTTTGAGTTACGCGAATATATGTTGTGAAACCTCCACCATTTTCGAAATAACGGCATATCTCGAAAATAAGAGTTAACCTACAAACCTAAAAACGGTTAGCACCATTGGAATCAGCGTACCCGAATTATGTGTGGTAATATTGAAGTTTCTAAAGAGAATGTTGTCGACTGAATGCCAAATGAATTTTTTTTTTATTTTTCCTTTTTGATGTAAAAAAAAATAAATTTTCTTTCTTTTACCTTCACAAAAAAAATTAATTTTGCGTTATGTCCTGAACTTTTTTTTCTTTTTACTAAAAATTTGTTTAAAAATCAAAATTTTGCGATTGATTATATTTTCTGTATATTTTTTTTTATTTTGTCTTTTCACATTTTATATTCACTTTTAAAGAATTTTAGCACCATCTCATCCAACTTTCATCTTCAAAAATCCAAATTCTGCTGTCGCGACATGTCGGTCAGAACAAATATTGTTCATCTTTCAGCTTCTTTTTCTCATGCTTAGTATTTTTTTCTTAAAAGAAAAAGAAAAAAATTCCTCGTTCTTCAGTCACACTTATTAGCCAATTAGAAGACAGGAATTGTAACTTATTTTTCTTTCCTTTCCTTCCATTCTTCTTTTGCCTGAGAATATTGACATTTATCTTTTCAAACAGATTTGTAGATTTATTTGTAAACAGAGATGTGTTCTCTTGAACGATCAGAATGTACACTTGATAAAATTAGCTGCAATCACTGAGAACATCGTTAATTTAAATATTCATATATGTAATTTAAATTTTCACACATAATCCGTTTCATAAACGCTTTATTAACCTTTTTTATTTTTAATATATAAGGCCGAAAATGTTCTAAGCCCCTTACACATTGCTGTCCTTAATTTTTGCTAGCTCCCAGCAATACGTTTTTTAGTGTGTGTTGTGATAAAGCTCACTAAGGGCTAACAGATCAGAGCAAGTTAAACTCTTTTTTTTTTTTTTAAATGTGTTTAAACCTACAAATTTATATATTAGTAACTATGTATATAAACCATCTCTAAACGCATAAAATTGGGAGTTTTAACCACCAATAAAGACCACATGAATTTGATAAGATTTATGGTAGTGCTGTCACTTATTATTATTAAAACTACGTATAATACTGATTAACTGCAGTTGTTTTTTTTTCAACTAAACCAGCTTTTAGGAATTCACTGATTTATTGGTCATAAGACTGCACTCTTTGGCCATTCAATCTGAAAATAAATGTAAGTATTTTATGGTTTAAATTATTAACGTACATACGGCTCCTCACACTTCAAGAGAAAGAGTCGTCTGTGTAAATATTTGGAATTCAAGATAAAAGCCCAATTTTAATTTAATATACTTTATTTTATATGAATTAAATCAGAAATAAATACTAAATATCGCTCCTTAGTGTTCGGTTCGGTAGATTTGTGGAAAACACAAACGCTAATAGTGTTTGTGTAGAAAATCATTAAAAAATAACGTTTCCTTGTTAGTCATCTTTCGATCACAAAAATAAAACTGTTTTTATCAAACTCAACAAAAGTTGAGAACATTTAATTCCGTTCGGTTTTTTTTTTAAATCCACAAACTTCATTGTGTTCGGTTCGGCTCATTAATGTTCGTCCCTTTTGGCTGGTAAAAAACCAAACATTTTTTACAAAAAACAAAATACAAATACGAAAAAAAAACAAAAAGCCAGCAAAATAACTTTACACAAAAAAAACATATACACAATACACACAAGCTGTTCGCGGTGCGGTCGTTGCTAAAATGTTTTGTTTGTTCATTTCTTTATAAATGTAAAAAAAAACATTATAGAACATTAAAATATAATGTTTGTCTACAGTATCACTACAATTGTTCTGTTTTTGAACGAAAACCAGAACAATATAAATATAATGTTCGGCTCTTCCTTGAAAAAAGTTACGAACGGTATTAAGGGTTGTGATTTTATTTGTCCATAGCTTCCATACAAGTACCAATCCCTAAAATAGCTTTAAATGCCATAACTTTCTTTTAAATGTTGGTAATTGATATACAATTTAGAGACGATCACTTTTATAATTGCAGCTATGTCATGGTAAAATTTTGTACTGCTAGGTTCAGAACTGGCCTGGCCATAGGTTTTATATAAGCCCAATCTCCAAAATCGCTTTAAGATAAGGCCAGGGCTTAAAAAACTGCAGTCGAAACCAAAAACTGTCGAACAAAAACTTGTATACAACTTTTCGCTTTTTAAGTTGGTTTGACAGCACATTTAAAGATTCAGA
The DNA here is from genome assembly GCA_963931875.1 of Pollenia griseotomentosa. NCBI lineage: Eukaryota > Metazoa > Arthropoda > Insecta > Diptera > Polleniidae > Pollenia > Pollenia griseotomentosa. The sequence goes on from OZ007565.1 coordinate 13,910,243, forward strand.
AGTAAAATCAACAGTTTGTTTCTGACCAATGCCAAATGAAGAAGTGGCAGAAATGGAAGTTTTTCTACTTTGCTGCAGTTTTTTAAACGCTGGATAAGGCGACCAGATTTTGAAAGAAAAATAGAGGACGTAAAGAAAAAAAGTAAAATATTGATTTGAATTAAAGTTTTTTTTACATATTTTACAGATATATATATGTATGTAAACTAAATTAGAAATAATAAAATAGCATATATAAAAATTTACATTTACTTTTAAATATGTAAAATAAGTTAAAAAAAAATAACGAATCTTCAAAATTCATTGCACTTACTTATTCAAAATTTCATATGGCATTATCTATTATTATCTATTGTACTTTCCAGATTCAAAAGCTAACAACTAAATGTTTGCATAAAACAGCCCTGTGCATGTACTCATAAAGCTCAAGGTGACCATACACTTGCAGTATCGTTGTACAATTTGATGGATGAAAGTGAGATTTTGATCTTTTATGAGCTTGTTTGACTTGTATCTTTTCAATTGATTGATTTTTTGTCAACTCTAAATGTGGTTGTAAGTGGGTAAAGAAAAAACAAAAATAAAAACAAATTACTTTATTTTATTTTGCCAGTTCAGTTTTATTTACACTGCCACATGCATATTAGTCATCAAAGTTTTTTTTGGGATTAAAAAAATTGAAGATAAACTCACTGTTTGTTGTTATTGTTTTTGTGTAAGCTTTGATATTGTGACAAGTAAAACTGGGGTTTATAATTCTTATTCGCTTAACAGTTTTATTTGTATAATATCTTTAGTTTTTATCTTTGAATGAAGTTTCCTGATGATCTGGCCTAAGCAATCAGTGAAATGCGCATAGGAATAGCTTATCGCATCAAATATAAATTTCTGTTTATCAATAGTATGAAATGGGAATTTAGCACAGTTAAACGAAACCTTGTTAAAATTTATTTTAATTTATAAAAAAATAAAGATGACTGATTATGAAAAATATGACCGAAAGAGGACACAAATTTTAAAGACGACAGCCAGTTAAAATAGATAATTGTTCTCTAAAAAAAGTGTCCATACGTCCTTTTAAGATTTCATATAGATGCAGATGTCTAGATAGTATTTGCCACAAAGAGTTTTAACCTCACATGAATCATGAATCCCAATTAGAGTACACTATCAATAACTTGGTTTTAAATACTGTGATGTAGGGTATCATATGGTTGGGCTTGACTGACTGTACATTATTACTTGTTTTCAACCTACCTTTGATTTACAGCAAAATTCAATTTGTCGTAAGTTATTATTTGGGTTTACTTAGTATTTTCTTTTGTTCACTTTTAGTGTTTAAATTATTTATATATTAATAAATTTGTGTTATAAAGATAAAATTGTTATGAATAATTAACTTTAATAAATTAGTTAAAATTTTATTAAGTTTTTCTAACTGAAACACTCCTTTAATTCTAATAGCCATTTACTATAGTTTGTCTTAGTTTAAACGGTTTTACTTTGTTTTTTTTTATATTTATATTTTCCCAAACATATTTGAATCTGCCATGTGCTCTTGGCCGTTAAGAACTTGCTATTAAATAAACGAAAGTGTTCAAAATTGGTTAAACTTTTTAGAAGTTTTAATAAAAAAAATTAATCAAGTTTGGTTTATGATTATTTTTGCCACCACTATTGTTCTTTTTATTAATTAATTTTATTTCAGAGATTAACGCAATGTAATGTATGATAAGGAAACGCGATTTGCCTTATCTGGATTGTGATTTAAAACTCTCACAATATCCTAATCAGCAGAGTTAATACAAAATAAGAATTTGATTCCAACGAAAAATGAAAGAGCAATATTAAATTAAACAAAACTTCCATAAAATATTAAAAAATTTTTTTTTTTTTGGAAATCCCGCGACTTTTAAAAAGTTGAAAACCAATAAAAATGTTAACATTTTTCATAGAATAAATATAAAGTTTTATGAGAAAACACTGTGAAACAGTTTTTAAGTATGTGGTATATTTGCAAACCTTGAAAAAAATTATTTGTATTTCAAATCTATTTACAAAAAATAATAATTTAACTGAAAAATTACATTTTGCCATACAGTATGCACTGGGCATATTTTCGTTCTACATTTTGCACATCTTCTTGATGTAGATCGCTTAGGCTGGTGAATTTTTCTTTCAAGGCGTAATTCTATTGTTTGTTACGCTTTATAGTTACAGACAGTGGAGAAGGTTTTGCAGAGCTTGATTTCTTATTGTTTGCGTGAGAAGATACTAAAATCCATTGGCAAACATTTCTTCGAAAATCTTTTGTACTGACTTAATCTAGTTCTGGATGGTGTTGTTTTTGAAGTTCTTTAAACGCTATAAAGGAGTTTATGGAAGCGCAATCTAAATAGTGGAAAAAATTCGATGCCACCATTTCTTGGATTTTCGACCTTTGAATTTTATCATACCTTCGTCTAAACTTATTTTTTCTGAAGCCTGATAATTTAGTCATCATTAGCATGGGTTTTATCAGGCATTAGATTACTAATATTCAAATGCAAGTTACCAAGAAGCCAACTTGATCGATTGACTGCCATAAAATATGATATGTAATGGTCGTGCAAATCAGGAGCAGAAGACCAGTAAATTTTATAGCTAGGCAAGTTTTTTACACCTTTTGCGAAATTCAAGGCTATAAATATTTCTATTTTTCCTGGTATTGTAGGTGTAAATCGTGCTTATTTCTGCGTGGCATAGATACTACGTTTTTACGCACCACTTATTCGCAAATAAATATATTGCAAGTAGAAAATAATTCCGCATAAACAGTGAATTAAATTTTTATTTGCGAATAGCTCACTCATGAAAACAATTCCTGATTAACGACACTATTTGCAAATAAGATCTTAAGCGTTGCCACACTTTTAACCGTTTTACGTTTTTTTTTTCGAAGTGGCACATTCATATGACAACAAAAGTAAAATTAAATAAAAAATGTGCAAATAAATTTAAAAATACACAATAATTTTTGATCTTTTTCATTTAAAAAATAAAAAGTTTATGAACATACAGTGCTACTAAATGAATAATTTTCCATCTGACATCACTTAAAAAAATGAATTTTTATTAAGAAAGTTGACATATAAACAGTAAGTTAGTTAATCGCAAATAATTTTTATTCGCGAATAGGCTACGTATAAACGAAGTAATAGATTTGTTTGAAAGCTAATCATGTTCACCATATTCTTTGACCAAAACAAACGGCATATCTGTGTAGGCGTGACGTTCTGCAATTCTATTATGTATATCATTAGATCCAGAGAACCCTCCCGCCTATTCCATTCTGAAGATTTTCCTACACATTGGTTCCACCACAGTTTGAGTAGGAAATGATGAACCACTTGTTCTAGGTAGATGACTAGCAGAGACACAAAAAAAATTTTAATAAATTTATGTCATCATCCGAGTCGTAATCATAATCAAGTTTGGATTGGAGCCCTAGGCGAATGTTACCGAACACCATCAAATTTGTTTGCTCTGTATAATTTTCTTCTTCGTCTGAGTAAAGACTGCATAAACTCTCGCCATCAGAAGGTATTACTTCTAAGGGTCATTATTACAACTTGGCGTTAGCTGCTATCCGTCAGATAACAGATGCTTTTTGACAGATAACACATTACTATCTGTCAACTTAATCCTAACTTTAGCTAACTTCAAGTTGTAATAATGGCCCTAAAAGGGTTCTTCTATACGTTCGTTAAGTACATGCGGCATGTTTATAATAAAACATAGAATTACACTTCTTAAAAATCTTCTAGTCACGGTGGTTAGTAATCTAACCACCATATTTCTTACGTTATTTTTCGAAGAATATGACAAATAACACAATTTAAGATCGTGTTTGTCCTTCGAAAGAAGAACACATACTGATTTCGTAGCTAGAATGCGATAAAAACAAGTGAATTATGAGTTTTGAATTATGGCCCCTATTACGATTTACAACTCAACTCAGTTGAGTTGGTTTACAACTTTGCTATAATGCGGTGAACAAAAACATAACAAAAATTACAACTGATCACAACCAGTTGTCTTAATTACAACTCAACTGAGTTGAGTTGTAAACCGTAATAGGGGCCTATATTTATTAATAAATTTCGTTTTATTGAATAAATAAACTTTATATTTAAATTATAAAAGACCCACTTAGGACCCGATCCAAAATCCAAAAAACTTAAAAGTTTGGCTACGGTTTAAAAATATTTAATATTAAAACGTGTGAACGATGAAAATATAGAAAACAAAACAGAATTCACTCTTGCTAACATTTCACCTTTTCTGACAAAGAAGGTCATCGACGGCACATGTGAAGGAAAAGTGGACATGTGCAAAAAAAAAACTGAGAAATGGCACAATATAAGTAAAATATTGCTGAAGCAAAAAAATTAATTCAATTAGGCTCTATAAACAAAAACAACAAAGTTAAAGTATCTCAACACAATTCTCTTAACTTTGTCCGGGGAGTAATTTACAATGATTATTCGTAGGATCCCAGAGGAAGAAATACTCTCGAAAAGAAAACTATACAATGTTCATAAAGCAATATCATAAAAAAATTTGAAAGAAACCGGTTTAATTATCGTCACTTTTGCTTCAATAAAGTTACCATCTGAGTTATTAGTGGGATATGAGAGAGTAAGAGTACAGCCTTTCATTCCACTCCCCTTATAATGCAAGTATTGTTTACGTTTTGGTCATCATTTCAACTGCTGTGACAACTAAAAACCACGCTCAAATAATATCCACAAAAACTTAGCAAACAACGAGACCGAGAACAGAATACAAAGCACTCACCTAACAACAAAAATTTCCAAATTTTCTAACAGGAAAAAGAAAACAAGAAACAGCAGTCAGAAAAAACAATGAAAGAAACTTGTACAAATTATGCGACAATCACAAAGAGTTTGCACATCAATATCAGCTTTTTTACTTATTTTGCCATTTTAAGATAATTTTCCATTTTTTTAATACAAAAAAAAACTTAGTTATTTAATAAATATTTGCAAAAATCGTTATTTTTTTTCTTTTTTTTTTGATGTGCAACTTTTTTTTATAAATATAAAAAAAAATCGGCACTTTGTGTGCTGTAACAACTCTGAAGAGAACAAAATCGTTCAACGTAATATTTTGTGTTCCCCTTGTACAATATCCTACGAAAAACCTATGTATATAATCTCTGTATGTTATTATACCCACACCACACGAGTGGTCCTCAAGTACACCGATTGACTCAGAATCACTTTCTGAGTCAATGTAACGATGTCCGTCCGGCTGGCTGGCCCTGTAACCTTGTACAAAGTACAGGTCGCATTTTTGAAGATTTTTTAATGAAATTTGGTTCTAATTGGCTCAAGGTCGAATGGGTCCATAATTTCATATAACTCCGTTACAAGCTATCAAACCAATTTTAATGAAATTTTAATTTAGATTAATCCATATTTATATGGACACATAAGGTATCCATTTTTTAAAAAATAGGATCACGAGGGGAGATAGGGGCAATTTCTGCCTATCAGAAACTAATAAACCGATTTTAACAAAATTTTAAACATAGATAGATCCCTATTCATATAGCCATACGCTCTTTAAAATTTGTTTTTAAATACTGTGGTATTGGGTGTCATATGGTCGGGCTTGACCGACTTTGGTTTCTTACTTGATTTTTATGTTACTCTGTCTTGGCGGTACTGTAATACTTTTTATATTGTTGTACGTATATTCTATGTGTTAAAGTTTTTAGTATTAAGGCTTTTTATCAACGTATTTTATTACTTGGTTGTTTAAGTTCTTTTCTCTCGAAAATTCCATAGCTGTATTCTAACGATCAAATTCCTCAGTCACACAGTCACTTCATACAATAATATTCTTGCTGTAACGTCTTTTTACCATCATAGTTTGTAACGTCTTATTTCTTTTTAATATAGTTTTTGTATAAAGTAACGTCGGTTAGTTCCCCTTCTCTCTGCTTTTGATATACATAGTAAAGTTTTTTTTTTTTTCTTTGTTTTTTAATATAGTTTTAGCTATTAAGAATTTCTCTGTATATATTGGAATGAAAGTGATTTAAGGAAGCAACTATCGTTAATTTCTGCAAATTTTGGGATTTTACACAAAGTTTTATCAAAATTGGAAACAAAAAATCTTTCATAGGTTTTCCAAGTGAATGTACTTATGGACACCGTAAGAAAAATGCCCGGTGTTCCAAGGGATAAACGAGACAAAGTTAATACAAAACTTAAATCAGTTTCATTAAAATATGAAGGATTTTCGGTATCAAAAGATATTGGGGATATATTGGGAGGCAAGCGGAATTGTAAGTCCAATCGTTTAAAATATACTTCAGAGTAAATACTCAATTTTAAATATGCTCCCTTAATATTTGTAGACAAAGGAAGAACTTTTTCTATGTACAAGAACTTGCTGACTCCAAAAGGAAAGAGTTTTCTTTTCGAAAATTTATTGCATCAACTTATAATTTACTGTAACAACGTATTAAACGAATAAAGTCAACTTATGAAGAAAATAATAATAAATTAGCTATGCCACCAACAGCAACTTCCTCTTCAACTAGAGTCTTTAAAGACTATAGACACCATAAAGGTAAGGGATATATCTGACGAAGAAACAGCAAGCAACTCATCACTGACTAGCGACATCCCAACACAGACCAACGGAAGCGGCGGGTTTCAGTCTGCAACTCGTTGTTGGAGGGGGCAAAAAAGAAAAAGTGCGTCAACGCCGATTTCTGTTTACTGACGGATCAAAGAAAAATCAGGTTGTACGCTTTAAGGCCGCTTCAGCCGACCGTAAATGTAATGAAATGCAATGTAAAGTACCGTAACGTACTGTAAGCTCGTTTGTGCACTTATAGAACATGTAAAAACGTGTCATCTGTTTTTCACAAACAAACAAAAAAGCATTAGTATACAGAAAACAACTCAGCCAGTGATGGGAATTTAAATGTTCAAATGGGGAACGCTATGCAGAAAAAGGACCAAGTAATTTAAATGATATTAAATCAGTATTTCGTGTATTAATATTTGATATTTATATTATAAATTTACAATATACACATAAGCATACATATAAAATAAAACAAAACTAAAATAAATAAACAAATGCATACATATCCATGTGGGTATTTTCACAGAAAAGTCTACTTTTTGTCACGTTACGACACCAAGCAATTACTCTTGTATTTTAGAACCATGTTGTTCAAATTTTTTTCTCTTTCACTAAATGTAAAACTAGTTGCGCTTTACACCAAAATTCAAAAAGTAAGCATTTCTTTGAAAACCAATTTAAAACGGTTGGTATCGTGACAACGTTACAAAAAGTATTTTTTCTGTGGAAATACCCATATGCATTTGTTTATTTTATACGTCCAAACATATATATGTATAAATTATAATATGTTGTATTGTTAGTTATTTTGTCAAAAGTCCACAGATATTATTACTGAAAAAAGTACCAAAAACAGGGTGAAGCAGACCATCACTATCTTCAACTGTCACGTAACCCCGCAATGACATTCTATTTTGTACAGGTTGACACATTGCGGTGAAGTAAAATTACAGTCAAATAAGCATTTGCATCAGTGTTACCACCAGCAAAATTCAAAATTACACTTGAGATGAAGCAAAATTACCCGATTTAAAATTGATATTAAATTGAAGTTTTATTTAATAAAAAGACATTTACAAAGAAGCAAAAACACAATAAACCAATTTAAATTTTAATGGTTTTAAAAAAATAAAATAAAATAATAATAAAATTAAAACTGTCCCTTTCGTAATTCAGTTTTACAACTGTTAAAGGCGTTAAATATTCTTCAAACTAAAGCATTTGAAAGTTTCCAGATAAAAATAAAATTAATTATATGTTGGAATATTGGAAACATTTCTACCAGGCTAGTTTTTAGTTTGAATAACTTTTTTCAATAGACTTTAGGTTCTAAATCACTATGATAGTCATCTTTATCCAAATCTATGAGTCATCCTGCGACATTCATTATCGAACTTTTGAAAATATATATTTAATGATTGAAGACTTTTCTTTAAAAGACACCGAGACTTTGGTTCAGAAGACTGTGCATTTTTTATCCACAATATTTAAAAAGAAATAATTGTCATCACTGATATCGAATCTTGATTTTATTTGGGTATCTGAAGTAAGAATGTCAAATTACACTTGAATTACATCTAAGAGCAGTTACCCACGCTCTACCCACGACAGTAAAAATTATACCAAATTCGGGTTATTATCCACAAAGTGGCAACACTGATTTGCATTGCTTTCTTTAGTAATTTACGAAAATGCAACCCTGTCATGATAAGTTGTTATTGTTTTTTAAAAATGTTTAAAGAATAATAAGATCAGGGAAGCATTTTTGAAGAATACGTAAGACTTTGTGGGACAGTGTGTAAGGGCCTTAACCAACGTTCAGCTCGATCCTTTCGGATAGCACCACTGGATTCAGCTTACCCGAATTAGGTTAACGCACTAGATGCCCCGTTTGTCAGAAAAAAAGTGTCAAATGCTAGTTTTTTTATTGTTGTTTTAATTTTTTATTTGCTTAAAAGCAGGATATTAAATTGATTAAGAGTAGAGTTTTTTTTTCCCGGACTTTTTCGATTTAAAAAAATTTCCCGGGATCCCGGGATCCCGCTCCATATAAATAATACAAAGTAAATTTTGGTATTAATTAATGAAAAAAACTTTTATAAAAACACGTAAGGGAACTTGTTTACAAAGAAAGTAAATTAAATGGTTCAATACCAAAAAATTAATTAAAGATTGCAATAGGAACTTGAATTATTATTACCTCACGCCTTTATTCCCTATTATTATGCTTTTATTCAGTATTATTATGCTCTGGATAATTCATAAAACAAAAATAAAAACAAAATAAAAATTGAGGTACTCAATATATGAAATCAAAAAGATAATTAATAAAATAGATAAAATACTTTAAAGAAATATAATATTTTTTAACGGCTTACGAAATAACTTTCTGATACACTCAAAGCGCTTTGTAAGTCGTCAAAAAGTATATTCCTGATTTTATTTACTAATTATCATGTTTCCGAAAAATTTCGTTAATTTTTTTACCGAGGTTGGACAAATAGTTAAAAGTGCTCCGATGTAGCATGCTTCGGATTCACAATCAGAAGCAATTTTTTCTTTTTTATAAACAACGTCTATATCAGTCAAATGTATGTCAAGGTTGATGCAAAATATCATCAACCGGACTACTTCTTACAAACCTTTTCATTTCAATAGGTCCATTTGTAATCTTTAGGACAATGTGTTTTTCAAGTTGTATGTTGTAGTATCTTACACGAGCTTCCAAAATGTTATTTTATTTCGGTTTCCCCGCACTTCACGGGTATATAAACCAACACAAATTGAAATTAAAAATTTGTGTTTATCACCTAAGAAACATATCGCTCCTTCATTGCATCATAGTCATATCTCAAAATTTTAAGTAACTTTAGCAAAGTTTTCTTTCATACCTTCTCGTATTATATCTCAAACTGAACCGAAGTTATAGCAAAATATATCTTTAAATCGGTACATTTTTAAAACTTGAATCGCATTTTGCCAAGATCGTTTATTTTTGTAGATATGACTATGTTGCAATAAAGGAGCGATATGTTTAGGTATCTCCTATTTTAAGACTTGTTCATGGACAATGAAACTTTACTGCCTGCATCTTATTTTGAATTAATGTACTTTATTAACTCTTCACTTCACTAAATGTAATAATTATCAACTTTTGCACTGCCCATTCTGCTTTTAGTAGATTTATTGCATCAGGAGACATTGATTTAAATACATGTACTCACTTCTTGTAATTGATCTAATCCACAACCCATCCAGAGATGCTAATTTTTAGAAAATAGAAAACTAAATTTCAAAGTATAAATAGCTATTTTCTGAAATTATGAGGATTTTTTTATTTCTCGGTATAACACGTTTTATATTTTAGTACACATTGATCGATGTAACGTGCTTCACGGAAAATATTTTTTTTTTTGTATTGTGAATAGCATTTCCCGTTTTCACGGGATTTTTCTTGCGGGATCCCGGGAAAACGGGAAATAAAATAATGGAAATAATGGAATAATAATGGAAAAAACCCTAATTAAGAGTTATAGACAACTTGAAAAAAAATTCATGCTATTCACATTACAAAAAAAAAATATTTTCCGTGAAGCACGTTACATCGATCAATGTGTACTAAAATATAAAACGTGTTATACCGAGACCATGCTAAAAGAAGCACGTGTTAAGCAAGGGGTACCTGTATATAAAATTCGGCAAGCCAAATATTGCACTCTTATTTTTATTCCATAAAAGCTACTCTACACTTTATTACACGTGTATATAAACCGGCCCTAAAAAAATAATATTAACTAGATATAAAAAAAAAGTCCAATTGACATTTCAACGTGTTTTAAAAATAACAATTAATTTTAACAATAAAAAATTAACATTAATGACGACTCATACTCGTTATCCAGTGTTACATTTAAAGGTTAATGTACAGTGGCACAATATACACATACATATACATAAACAGTGGCTTGATAACGAGCAACTCTACGACAACTCAAAGTACATTTGAAAGTAGACATTTCAAGAAATTGCAAACATTTTAATAACAATAAACAAGCAAACACAAAAATAATCAAGGAATAAAGGTCAAAGTCTTAAACGAAAAACTTTGTTTGTAATCTGAAATGATAATAAAAATAAATAAAACGTTCCTCTGTTATTATTGCTTTTGTCACTGTTGTTTCAGTACGAGGTACTAAAAAAACTTAGCGGTTGACCGACCCCAAACTTAGTGTACTTGTACTTCCTGTAATAATTAGGTTAAAAAAATTATTTATCTTAGAATATTATTTAGGTTCTAAAGTACGCGTAGCAGTTAAAAATGTTCGCCTACTTAACATGTGAAAAACTTAATGGAAAAAATGATAGAAACAAACTTGTACTTGACTGAAATCAGGAATACAATTAAACAATTCAGAAAAATCTGGGTTGAAACAATAACTACATTTGCATTAAATCGGAGTTTATTGATGTTCTCAAAAAAAGTTTAAAAAATATATCCAAATGGCCCTAATTATTTACCGTTGGAAAGCAATATGTAGCACCTTATAAATAAGTAGCGTACGACGTAGATAAGTTGCCCAAATAAGACATATAACTAAAATTTTATACAGTCACAAAATAGCTGGCGCAAGTAGGACATCACGACGTCTGCGTCAAAAAGGTCGATCAAGTGCCATGTTTACAATAATTTTCCTACCTGTTTTTTACGTTCAGAGACTATATAACTTGACAGTCCGTTCTATTATTATACCCTTCACCACCACTAGTGGTGAATTAGGGTCAACCATAATATTCATAGCCTTGTTGGGGGTAATGCAGTGAAGTGCAAACAACTACGTTTGAATATTTTTTACCCGCTTTAGTGATGATTCGTATTTTTTTACTAGAACTAAACAAATTTAGTGGAACTGCAAATTTTTTCACTATCACTAACGGTGATTTAATTCATAAAAATACACTCAATTAAAACAGCGCAAAATTTTAACTTGCAATCAAAAACAGATATGCATATAAACATACTCTCGTTAAAATTTAAAAAAATTGATTTTAATATGCATAGTTTTTGATTTTTGTGATGATATGCATAAGTAAAGGAATTTAAGCAAAATGAAATGTTGTCAATTACGGAATAGTTCTAGGCTTTACTCCACACCACAATAGTGTAGAGGGTATTATGCATTTCTGCTGATGTTTGTAGCACCTTAAAATAATTGTATATCGATCGACTCACTTTCTTAGAATTTAATCTTTCGTAGTTTCATAAGACTTAACATTATAGTAGAAAATGTCGTGAAAATCGGTCCATTTTTTACTTAATTTCCCATATAATGCCCCCTCTGGGAAATTATTTTAATACGCTTAAAACCGTAGCAGATAAACATAGATATTGTGGTAAAATTTGGTCTACTTTAGCTTCATATGTCCAAAAATAATACTAGGCAATTTGGTAATAGTCGGTCCATAATTTACCTTAGGGGTCATATTAAGCAGCCTTCTGAAAGCTGCTTTAAAACTATAAAACGCTGTAGCAAATTTCAATAATATACGAAATTTGTTCTGATTAAGGTGTTTTAATGCCAGAAAACACTCTACAGAATTTTGAATTTCCGAATTTACCATGGGTCCGTTTTTTATAAATATTAATTATTAATTTATAAATCCCATATAAGGCCCACACCTGAAATATTCACACTGTCGGTGGAGGGTATGAAAATTTTTTAACATCACTATCACTTTTGTTTAGTAAGGCTGCTGCTAATGTTCAATTCATCACTCAACATAAGCAAAATGATAGCAATCACTTTGCACTATAACTAAATGTGAGCTTTAACTTCAAAAATAGTGCACTACCCCCATCTATGGTATCTTCTGGGATCTTGAGTAATTCTAAGTTTATTTAGACATATCCGTCTGTCTGTCCGTTAAGCTTCGTACAGACGGTATACATTTCTTACTAATAGGTGATTTTTTAAGCGCAGTTTTTTTAAAAATCTAATAAAACACTCAAATTTGCATCATATATTCAAATTTTTTATTGGAATCGATAACATGGTCTTTGCCATTTACTTTAAAAATAACTTCATGTAAATGTTGCCCGCGGCTCCGGTTCAAATGGTCCATTCGTAAGGTCCAATTTCGCACCACTTTTTCTAGCATTTCGGCCTGTATTCCATGAATAACACGTGTTATGTTATACAGTTGAACTTCTATAATTCAAACTTCTGTAAGTCGAAAATTCTTTAAGTCGAAGAAAATCTGTTGGCCATAGCGGTAGACAGGCCAATTCACATGATTTTGTTTCTATAACTTGAACTCTTGAACTTCTTTATATGGAATTTTTCTATAACTCAAAGTTAAGTACTTGCACCACGCGTGTCAACATTTCCACAAGTCGAATTTTTTTTCTAAAAATTGTTTGCCATCTTAAATTTAATTTTTTGTTGTACATATATTACAAAATTCTCTAACTTGAAGTTTCTGTAAGTCGAACTTTTTTGTCGGGATAATGGAGTTTCGAGTTATAGAAGTTCAACTGTACTCTAAAGCTACGGTCAGACTTATCAAATATTTGACGAAAAAACGGGACCAACAACCAAACTAAAAAATCATTTCGCTTAATATCAATATTTATTTTGATTAAAATACCACATCTTACAAAAAACTGTTTTTTGCTATGTCTAGTTTATTTTGTAATATTAAGACCATTTTAAATCTCAATAACTATTAACAAAAGTAGGGGTGACGCTTATTTGATCAAATATTTAATCACCCCTATTCTGCATTTCGATTACGTCTCCGCATTCAGTTCCGTTACGATCAAAAATTGGTATTCTGCAGAAAAACGGAATCGAAAGAATAAGAAGAAGATAACAATGTTTACAAAATCAATTGTATCAATGTGGAATGTGGAAATGAAACAGCAGAATAAGCAAGTCTGTTATCATTTTCATAAACAAATGTCAAATTTAATAAAACAAGTTCTGTGTATAATAAAGTAAATTGTTTATAAATTTAATAAAAGAAAAATATTGAAATAAAATAAAAAAAGAAAAAGGTAAAAATAAGTTTTGCATAAATATATGTGTGTATAATCTAGTGAAGCTGAAATTAACTAAAAAAAGTAGAAAATAAAAGTGTTGTGGTTAAATATGTAAAGACAAAATGTTAATAAAAACTGTTTGTAAAGAAATAATTTAGAGAGTTGCATTTTTATTTAAAATTTAAGGACAAATGGAGTCTAATGCAGCTGCATTATTGTTGGAAGAGGAGAACAACGACAGAAATACAGTCACAATGCTGATACCCACAAGCAATGTCAGCTTTAGCCGTCATTAAATTTGCCAGTTTTTCGTATTGCTCCGGTGTTGTTGTTTTTGACCTGCATACATACATAACAAAACACTCATATTCCAGTACAAAAAATAATAATTTAAAACAAAAAAATTATAATAATAATTTGTTTTTAAATCGTTTTTGAATTTTTTAATTACATTTTTTCACTTTTTTACTTAAAAAAACAAAAATAGAAAAAATCCCGTTAACAAAAAAACAACTGAGAGAAACGGAGCTCCGATCGTAATGCAGAATACATACAATCGAAAAAAACTGAGCGGAATCGAAACGCAGAATACCAAAATTGCCAGACGGAGAAAATTTTGATTCGAATCGAAACGCAGAATAGGGGTGAATAAGTGTGACCGTAGCTTAAGTCTTCAATCGTGTAAAGATTCAATAAATAAAGAATGGGGGAAAAAATATATGGGGGATTTCATGTCAAGTGACCCAATTTTGAAATCGATGTCTTCCGATTTGGATAAAATTTGCACCAAGGTTAGTCCTATTGGATAGTAGTTTAGACACAAATTTTCAACAAGATCGGTCTAAAAGTTTCTGAGTTAGTGGGGGTCAAAATTTGACATTTTGGCCATACAGGTGTTCTTTCTTATCCATGTAACTTATTACCTATTGGTGTTAGCAAAATTTGTCCCAAGTAGCTTCGATAGCTATTTGATCCATCTTTTGAAAAAAATTTTTTTTGTTTTTTTAAAAAATTTTTTTTATTTTTTTTTTTAAATTTAAAACTTTTTTTTATTTTTTTTTTAGCGGGAATGTTTTTTTTTTTTTTTTTTTTTGTTCAAAAGAAAGCTTATGTCTTTTCCTTTAAGGTAGTTTTGGTCCCTTTTTGGGATGCGAGCGGCTTATGTATAAAAAAAAATAATTTCTAACTCTAGACAAGGGTTTTTCAATTTTTAGCATATGCAGTGTTCTTTCTCATCCATTTAACTTATTACCTATTAGTGTTAGCAGAATTTGTCCCAAGTAGCTTCGATAGCTATTTGATCAATATTCTGAAAAATTTTTTTTTTGTTTTTTTAAAACTTTTTTTTTTAAATTTAAAATTTTTTTTTAAATGTAAATTTTTTTTTTATATTTTTTTTTATCCGGAATGTTTTTTTTTTTTTTTTTTTTGTTCAAAAGAAAGCTTATGTCTTACCCTTTAAGGTAGTTTTGGTCGCTTTTTGGGATGCGAGTGGCTTATGTATAAAAAAAATTATTTCTAACTCTAGACGAGGGTTTTTAAATTTTTAGCATATGCACTATTTTGAATTTTTTCCTATTTGTGTTTAAGTGTTTCTAAAGCCTTAAAAATAAAACGTTTGCAAAGAAACTAGACAAATTAACCTTTCCGACGGTATGTTACAAACCCAATTATTATTTTATACCTTCGATACTATAATGCCCACAATATGTTAATCCCAGGAATAAAATCACTTTTTTCTGTAGATAAATTCTTTTTTTAATTTTTCCTACATAAATTTTATTAAATTATTTATCTTTATCTTTTTATTATTATTATTAGAAATTATTATTATTATAATTATATATTAATTTAATTATTATTACAAATTAATAAAAAGAATTTAATTTGTCAACATTTCTACAGAAAAAAGTGATTTTATTCCTGGGATTAACATATTGTGGGCATTATAGTATCGAAGGTATAAAATAATAATTGGGTTTGTAACATACCGTCGGAAAGGTTAATTTGTCTAGTTTCTTTGCAAACGTTTTATTTTTAAGGCTTTAGATACACTTAAACACAAATAGGAAAAAATTCAAAATAGTGCATATGCTAAAAATTTAAAAACCCTCGTCTAGAGTTAGAAATAATTTTTTTTATACATAAGCCACTCGCATCCCAAAAAGCGACCAAAACTACCTTAAAGGGTAAGACATAAGCTTTCTTTTGAACAAAAAAAAAAAAAAAAAAAACATTCCGGATAAAAAAAAATATAAAAAAAAAAATTTACATTTAAAAAAAAATTTTAAATTTAAAAAAAAAAGTTTTAAAAAAACAAAAAAAAAATTTTTCAGAATATTGATCAAATAGCTATCGAAGCTACTTGGGACAAATTCTGCTAACACTAATAGGTAATAAGTTAAATGGATGAGAAAGAACACTGCATATGCTAAAAATTGAAAAACCCTTGTCTAGAGTTAGAAATTATTTTTTTTTATACATAAGCCGCTCGCATCCCAAAAAGGGACCAAAACTACCTAAAAGGAAAAGACATAAGCTTTCTTTTGAACAAAAAAAAAAAAAAAAAAAACATTCCCGCTAAAAAAAAAATAAAAAAAAGTTTTAAATTTAAAAAAAAAAATAAAAAAAATTTTAAAAAAAAACAAAAAAAAATTTTTTCAAAAGATGGATCAAATAGCTATCGAAGCTACTTGGGACAAATTTTGCTAACACCAATAGGTAATAAGTTACATGGATAAGAAAGAACACCTGTATGGCCAAAATGTCAAATTTTGACCCCCACTAACTCAGAAACTTTTAGACCGATCTTGTTGAAAATTTGTGTCTAAACTACTATCCAATAGGACTAACCTTGGTGCAAATTTCATCCAAATCGGAAGACATCGATTTCAAAATTGGGTCACTTGACATGAAATCCCCCATATACTATCAGGCCTGTTCTGCAAATCACTTTTACTCAAATCACGTGATTTCAAATCACATGTGCCTACTAAAATCACACGTGTGATATTTTATTGTCCCGTTTTTGTGTGTTTTGGTGTGATCTTCAATTGCCGAAAGCATACCCAGAAACACAAAAACGGTATGACTTTCAGAACACCACAAAATCACCCACGTAATTTCAAAAGCACGTGACTTGAAATCGCGTGATTTTCAGAACAGGCCCGTATATACATAAATATTGCATATACTAAGGCTTATTAATAATTCAACCGCACGCATTATCAAGTCAAACGTTTAGTCTTTGGGTATAGATGGCACCTGCTGGGATTGAATGTAGAATAATAAGTATTTGAATACGGTAAACTAGATGTTTCATTGGAAATATCTAATAAATAACTATTAGCATTAAGATTTGGATACTTATTAAAAATAACCTTATTTCCCCATCCCTGAATTCGCGCCTGAAAGCAAATTATACTTACCAATTTCTGAGAAGAAAATAATTGTGGCGTACAAATACTTTGGAACTTGAACTAAAAGCCGTATGAAATTTTAATTCATAGCCACTTCTCTTCGCTAATTTTATGTAGAAATTGTAAGATTTTGTATGTGAGTATTTTTAGACTCACGAGAAATTTTTTAAATCCCCACGTCTCATAATTTTTAATCACATAATTTCACGCACAAACATTTTTTTTAAGTCTCACATTCACGCGCGGTCACGGCAGATAAATAAAAATTTATTTTTTTCGAATGCGTTATAAGAATGTTTTCAATTTTTTCATTTTCTCACGAGCACTTAAAAAAATTATATTTTAAAACATCATCATTATTTGGCAGGTTTAATTCATAAATAAATTCACTTGGCAAAAAAAATTGCTAATGTTCGGAACAAAAAAACTTGGCCCGGCATTTATTAACAACAGATCAAAGAAATTCGGTGCCGTTACCGAACACACGTGTGCTTTTTGAATGCAAACTCAATCAAGAATCGACAATAAACATAACAAAAATTTACATCATGCTCTTATAAAATATACAGCAATGTTCTGGAAATCGAATTAGAGTGAAATTGAAATCGAACATTTCAATTTCACTAAAAAACGATCCTGTCTAAGACATAAAAATATTCCGTTTTCTATACGTCATATTTTGAGAAAACAATTTGGAGATTTTTTCAATAATTTGTATATAAAACTTAAAATTTTTTTTTAATTTCGTATTTTCTAATACAATTTTTTGTAATCTTCTTTTAAAAAAACAATATTCTTAAAAAAGAAGTAATTTTCTGCGCAAAATGAGACTTCAATTGTTAAACTCGGTCGAAAGTCGTCAAAGTTATGGTATGTGCTTTTTATACATATGGGGGATTTCAAGTCAAGTAACTCAACTTTTGAAATCGATGTCTTCCGATTTGGATGAAATTTGCACCAAGGTTAGTCCTATTAAACAGTTGTTTAGACAGAAATTTTAACAAGATCGGCCAAAAATTTTCGGAGTTAGAGGGGGCAAAATTTGTCATTTTGGCCAAAAAGGTGTTTTTTCTTATCCATGTAACTTATTACCTATTGGCGTTAGCAAATGTGTCCCAAACAAATTAGATAGCGTTTTCTTCAATATTTAGAACATTTTTATACCCTCCACCACAATTAGTTGTGAAGAGGGTATACACAGAAAAAAATATTGCTGAATTATTTTCAAACAAACGCTTGTTTGAAATTTTTTTTAATTTCTACAAATTTTTTTACTTTTGTTTGATTTTTATTTTAGCCAACAGAAATGTTGACAACTATTCAAAAATATAATAAACGCGTTATTGGCTTCTAGTTTTCATAATTTTGTATGAAATATTTAACGCTCTTTATTGTTGTCGTGTTTTTGCATTTTTTTATTTGACCGTAAGCAACACTTCTTTATGTGAAATATAAGAACAACAAAAAAAAACACATACAGTCTATTTTTGGACGCTTTGAAAAGGTACAACTATAAGAAAGATGATAAAATAGCGTGGCGAGGTTTGTAGTAAAAAACAACAAAAACAATAATAGGTAAAAAAACGTTTCACTCTTTTTAAACAACAACAACATTAGAAGAAACAAAATAAATTTTTTGTTGGTTTCAAAGTTGGTAAAAAAGAATGAAAAACAAAATCCCGTATTCAATTTTTTAAAAATGTTTAGTTAAATACCTACATCAAATAAAAGAAATAAAATGATGACGAAAAACATGTCGAGTCGGTCTGCTGCCAAGGAAAGGATACAGAACAGTGAGTGAAGAAGAAAAACATTGTGTGAACAAACAAGACTTGGTGCAAAAATTATTCCAACAAAAAAATGTGTCTCAAAGCCAGCCGGCGCCGCTCTGCTCTGCCTTCATCTACTTCTACAGTGCTTGCTTGTGTGCGCGTCATTGCTTGTGCAAAAACTTTTTTGTTTGATTCAGCAAAATTATTTGTTTGAAATTTATATGATTTTCAGTAAACTATTTGTTTGATTCAGTTAAATTATTTGTTTGAAAAAATCAGTGTTTTTTTCAATAAACGAAATGCAAATAAATTGTTTGAATATGCAAATTTGTTCGTAGGACCGATTTCAGACAAAAAATGTTTTGATTCTACAAATTTTTTGTTTGAATTGGAAAAATAATTTTTTCTGTGTACTAAGTTTGTCATTCCGTGTGAAACTTTTTTATTATTCATCTCAGACCCCATAAAGTATATATATTCTGGCTGCTTGAGTAATTCTAAGTCGATTTAGCCATGTCCGTCTGTCTGTCCGTCTGTTGAAAACACGCTCACTTTCGAAAAACTCAAAAGAAATAAACAAACTAGGTGTCAAATTGCTTGTAGTTATCCTAAGCAGTTTGGGATTGAATTTCAGCAAAATCGGTTCAGTGGGACCAGAGCTATGAATCAAAATGTGGAACCACCACCTTCAAAAACTTGATAATTTTGTTACAAAAACTAACATAAATGATGCAAAAATGCACGGAATGACATAAGAATTTGCACAAGTCCGTTTTATTCGGCTAGAAATGACACTGTAAAATTTCGCGAAGGTCGGTCCATAATTTACCCTAAGCCCCATATAAACACTACTCCCGGAAAACAGTTTAGTACGCCTAAAACCGTAAAAAATAATGCAATCATAACAAATTTTGGCTCGTCACAATTTTATAGGACTATAAATGGTACTGTGAAATTTCGTGAAGATCGGTACATAATTTACCCTAGGCCCCATATATGCCCTACTCCCGGAAAACAGTTTAGTCTCCTAAAACCATAATTAATAACAAATCGTCACAGTTTAAGATAATAATAATAAAAAGACATCATACAGATATTACTCCTTAAACATTCGAACTGTCGGTGGAGGGTATCAAAGATTCGGCACAGCCGAATATAGCACTCTAACTTGTTTTTTTTAATTTACCTTTTTATACCCTCCACCACAATAAGTTGTGAAGAGGGTATACTTAGTTTGTCATTCCGTGTGAAACTTTTTTATTATTCATCTCAGACCCCATAAAGTATATATATTCTGGGTCCTTGAGTACTTCTAAGTCGATTTAGCCATGTCCGTCTGTTGAAAACACACTCACTTTCGAAAAACTCAAAAGAAATAAACTTCGTGTCAAATTGTTTGGGATTTAAATCTAGCAAAATCGGTTTAGTAGGATCAGAGCTATGAATCAAAATGCGGAACCACCACTTTAAAAAATTTATAATTTTGTTACAAAAACTAACATAAATGATTGAACAATGCACGAAATGATATGAGATTTTGCAAAAGTTCGTTTTATTCGATTGGAAATCATACTGTAAATTTTGTGAAGATCGATCCATAATTTACCCTAAGACCCATATCAACCCTACTCTCGGAAAACAGTTTAGTACGCCTAAACCCGTAATTATTAACGCTATCGTAATAAAATTTGGAACGTCACAGTTTTTTAGGACTACAAATGACACTGTACAATTTCATGAAGATCGGTTCAGAATTTACCCTAGGCCCCATATAAACCCTACTCCCGGAAAACAGTTTAGTACGCCTTAAATCGTAATTATTAATGCTATCATAACAAAATTTGGTACGTCAAAGTTTTTTAGGACTAGAAATGACACTGTACAATTTCATGAAGATCGGTTCAGAATTTTCCCTAGGCCCTATATAAACCCTACTCCCGGAAAAAAAGGTTAGTACGCCTAAAATCGTAATTATTAATGCTATCATAACAAAATTTGGCACGTCAGAGTGTAAAATTTCATAAATATCGGTCCATAATTTACCCTAGACTCCATATAAACCCTACTCCCGGAAAACAGTTTAGTACGGCCAAAAACCGTAATTAATAATGCTATCAGAATAAAATTTAATACTTCGCAGTTTTAAAGAATAAGAAATCACCTAGGCCCCATATAAACCCTTCTCCCGAAAAACAGTTTAGTACACCTAAAACCGTAATAAATAATGCTATTAGAATAAAATTGAATACTTTACAGTTTTATAGGACTATAAATAGCACTTAAAAATTTCGTATGATCGGTCCATAATTTACTTTATGCCCCATATAAAGCCCACTCTTGTAAATTGATTGAATACGCCTTCAATCGTAGCAGATATATTTATTATAGTAAAATTTCTTCCAACCTATTTGCAAATGACCAGAAAAAATTTCATGCAATTTTGTGATATACGGTCCATAATTCACCTTAGATCCCATATTTAGCAGCCTTCTGAAATTCACTGTAAACGCTAAAACTTATTCCACCACTGAATGGAAATTTATGTTTTTTAATCACTCTGCGGAGTTTTGGGATGATTGGTTCATAACTTACCATGGCTCCAATATAAATCCCCATCCTGAAAATCATTTAAGTTCGGCTTAAACTGCTATGCATCAAGATATTTTACTCAAGATGATGTCTGTTTTTATAAAGATAAATTAATAAATTAAATAAAATAGACATCATATAGGTGGAGGGTATCAAAGATTAGACACAGCCGAATGTAGCACTCTAACTGCTTTAATAAGCAGTCGGAAATATTTTGTATATCTAATGATCTGTGAATTTTTTGTAAAAGAAACTATGCACCAAGCCGTGGCGAGCATTTAGCTTTTTTTTTAAATAATTCCCCGAAAACTTTTTATTTTATTTATAATTATGGTTGGACCACCCTTTATTTAAACAAACTTAATTATAAAAAAGAGCAATTTTAAGGATTTCAGTATTATAATCATAGCTCGGCCATTTTTTCGGACTAACATGAGTTGTAAAACTTGAACTCAGGAAGATCTATGGTTCCCGAAAATGGATATTTTTCAAAAAAACATTTTATTTTGGTCATCTCTTCTATTTTTGGAAAAAATTTTCTGATCTTTCGATCTATAAAACGTATCCGATTTGGCTGATTTTTAAAAGCAAAGTGTTTTTCTGATCTTTCGATCTATAAAACGTATCCGATTTGGCTGATTTTTAAAAGCAAAGTGTCGAAAGCATTACCGATCGATAGATACATCATGCATATATTTCCGTTGTGTAGGGACTCCGCAAACTTGATTTTAACCGACAGGCGAACAAATGGGCAACCGGATTTGAATTTCTCTCTCATAAGGATCCAGAAAACATAAACTTTTTAAGGTCTTTTATATACCCTTTTACCTTTGATATAAAGAACACAAACAATAATAAATTGTAATATAAAATAGGGATCAGTCTCTAAAGAAAGTTTCATTCGTCAAACTTCGTATTTTCGCACTCTATGCAATTACGTTTGTTGCATCTTATAGGATTTTTACACAGATCAACTTCTAACATCTACCATCAATTTTTGAAAATGTTAACATGGTCTTATAAGAAACACATAGCGCTAAGCATCAGCATCTTTACAAGATGTTCCTATCTCATATTATTCCATTCTACATCTTACGATTATTTTAGTGTCATCACTAGAGAAATGGCAATAAATTCTATTATTTTTTTTTCTTTTTTGTATAATTTTATTTACTACTGGCCTAACCAGATGCTTTTTGCTACCCCGAAATACCAAAATTTCCTATTGTCCTTCAGATATTTATACATTTATTTTATCCTTTTCTGGTCTAGGTCGCTTTTTGCAAGGCCTTATTTTGTATTGATAATCAAACTAATTGTTTCAAATTGGGAAGCTTTTACTTTAACGCCTGGTGATCAGGAAATGACTGGGAAAATTTCAGGAAAATCCGTTTAGGAACAATCACAGAAAAATACATACATATTTTAATTTGTATATACATATTAATTGCTTCCCCTGCACCTACCACATTTATTTTTTTAAAGGTGTAGTTTAGCTTAAGAGTGGTTCCTACAAAGCTTGAAGACTTTTGTCTTAAGATATGCGGTATTTAATATTTTCGTTCTATGGGGGTACTGCTCCTTCCCGTCTACCCTGCTCATTGTTATTTTGAAATTTATAGTTTACATAATTAGTGGCTTTAACCAGGTTGGAAGACTTTGAGCCTACCTTTAAATTTTTATTTTCAAAGGAGTAGTTTGCCATAAGAGTGACTCTCACCAAGTTTAAACATTCTCACTATAAAAGTTCTTAAGATATGCTATATTATATATTTGCGTCCTATATGGGGTACCACTTCACCTGCTGCTATCTTATTTCAAGACGGGAGGGATGCTTTATATTAGCAACCTATGGAGGGTACCACTTCCCCAGCACCTACCTAACAAGTAGCCTATTTTATTTTTCAGGGCTCGCGTGATGTTACTGTGAAAATTTCAGGAAAATCGGTTCAGTAGTTTAGGAGTCTATAAGCCAACAGACAAACATATTTCATTTATATTGATTCTTTGTTTTTGTTTGTTAAATTTTATTTGTATACAAATTACTCTTTTGTTTGTTGATTTTTATTTCTGTATTATCATTTTGTTTGCATTTTTTGTTCATTGAATTTAACATTTTAATTTTTGTTTGACGGCAGTAGGGCTGTGGAGTCGGAGTCGGAGTTGAGGTTTTTGTGCCGGAGTCGGTACCCACAAAGTACTCGCGACTCCGACTCCCAAAATCAAAATTATTCGAAATTGACGATGCAATATTTCAAATATCGATTTGAAATTTTTAAGAATCATTTTTATGCTATATTTAACCATTCAAAAGCTAATTTATTAAAAAAGTTAGAGTGCTATATTCGGATGGTCCGAATCTTTGACACCCTCCACCGACAGTTAGAATATATGATAAGTTAGAATATATGAGAGCTATAAATTATTAAATAATCTTTATAAACGGACGTTTTGGGGGGTGGGACTTT
Source organism: Pollenia griseotomentosa (assembly GCA_963931875.1). Taxonomy (NCBI): domain Eukaryota; kingdom Metazoa; phylum Arthropoda; class Insecta; order Diptera; family Polleniidae; genus Pollenia; species Pollenia griseotomentosa. The sequence continues at coordinate 13,934,199 of OZ007565.1, forward strand.
TCGCAGAGGTGGAAAGTTTCTGATTTGCCACTCACTGGGAGTGGCCAGGACGATTCCTTTGTTGAACTGTCCAAGCAGCTAACTACTTCCGGTCTTAGACCAAGTACCCCCCGGGCAATGGCTTTGTAGCATCCGCTTCGAGGCTAGCCAGAGTTAGAAGGCGCCACAACCATGTATCCTGAATGGTCGAAAGGACGTCTCAGGAAAGTAGGCGATAACCGCTGAAACATGGTTGCATCGTGGGATTGGACACGTAGATAGCAGCCCTATCACCAATCTAGGGGACGAGGGTTAGCAGCCCACATTCCCGAAACACAAATTGCTAACGAATCGCTAATTTTTGGCGCCCTATGCTCCAATGGGAGTTAGAGGAGCACATATATATATATAAAACGGACGTCAGTATTAAAATTGGTTCCGGTTCAAACCAATTGTACGACAATCAGAAAGTGTTATGTTTTCCTAGCAATTTGAACTAACTTGAATAATATATCATGATTCGTAACAGTTTATGCCGAACTAAAATGATTTTCAGGAGGGACATTTATATTATCCCATGGCAGCCATGTCATTTATCAGGTTTTCCCTTTTTTTGCAAGTTTTTTGAGATGCAGAAAAGTTTTAAATTTAAATAAAGTTTTTTCAAGTTTTTTATAAATACATAATTTAAAATTTGCAGTATACTGGATACAAACATTAAGTGATGTGTTCATGTTATTAAATGGTCTTGTATTTTCTCTGTTCTTTATCATTTTAATTGTGTTAACTTCTTCGTAAAGATCCCAAATTTTTTTTTAGATTCTGAAATATCTTTAGCACTAGATTCATATTAGTTGTCTGAAGTTAATGTAATAGATTTCTTCTTTATAGTTTTATGTTGAACTTTTTAATGGTCTGTTAAAAAAGTTCGATTTTGATAACGACTTTCTTAAACACGTCAAAGATCTTGCACCTTTTTATGTAATAAGAGGTTACCAATTGAGTATTTCTCAATTATGTGCTATTGTGGCGAATTAAGTCTATTTGAGTGATATTAAAGAAGTTAATAATGAATTGCTTGAGCTTTAATTTTAAGGAACATAATTAATAGAAAGAGCAAAATATTGAACATTTTCGCGAGGGCATATTCAAAATAAAAACATTTTTAGATTTAGTTTTTATATATTTAAACAATTTTGTTGTTCGTGCTTAATTCCCAATTTTTATTCTTGATAAAAACACTGAAATTTATTGTTGATGGGATAAGCGATTCCTATGCGCATTTCACCTGCTGATCTGGCCTAAGCAACCAGTGAAATGGGCATAGGAATAGCTTATCCCATATTTACTACCGGGAATAGGCTTCATATGGAGCATATAACAAATTATGGACCAATCTTTACGAAAGCACATTTAAATATGATAGCAATATTTATTACGGTTTTAGAAGAACGTTATGGCACCTTTTAAGGTTTTGTAACAAAATAGTTAATTTTTAAGGGTGGTGGTTCTACATTTTGACTGATAACTATGATCCTACTGATCAGATTTTGCTGGATTTCACTCGAAAACTGCTTAGGATAACTAGAAGCAATTTGACACCAAGAATTTTGTTTTAAGTTTTTCGAAAGTGAGCGTATTTTGAACAGACGGACAGACAGACAGGGCTTAATCGACTTAGAATTACTCAAGAAACCAGGAGTATTAGATGCATATTAAAAAGGATTCACATGGAATGACAAACTTAGTATACCCTCATTCCGTACGGTAATTACCCTTTTTTAGGGTAATTTTGGGCCGCAAAAGGTAGTTAGGTAATTTTATTTAAAAAACGGTAATTTAAAGAAATTTGGATTTTTAGTATACACATATACATGCTTACATATGTATGAATGTTTAATAATTGTAACGTTTGAGAGGTGATTTTAAATTTTAAGATGGATCAATTTTATAACAAAAAATTAAGCACATAACGTTATTCCTGAAGACATAGCTAGCTGAACTAGTTGGGACAAATTTTGCTAAGAACAATAGATAATAAGTAACATGGATAAGAAAAAACACCTGTTTGGCCAAAATGCCAAATTTGAACCCCCTCTAACCCAGAGAGTTCAAAAGTTGTGTCTCTCGAAACCCCCCACATTAGAGATTTAAAAAATGCATAGCAGAGAATTTTACATATTATTTTTTTTTTTTTAATGTGAGGACTTGTTTCATTATTAAAGTGGGGGCTTATATCATTGTAAAATAAGTTTCCAATAATGGGGTTTAACTTAATTTTTGTTTGGGGGTTATTTCATATGTATTTTTGGGGATTTTTATAATTTACAAAATTGGGGTTTTAATTCATAATGAACTCATTCCCTAATTTTAAGGACTTAGTTTATTTTGGTTTTAGGGACTCAGTTCATTAAAGACTTAGTTCGTAGCGCCCCAAAGCATACATAAATGTGTACAAAAAGAAAACGAAATGCTGAAAAAGAGAAAGAGAGACATTAAAGTACTCAGTTGAGATCTTTACTATGTGTTTTTTAATAGCAACAATCTTTTAAGTGAGTTTCATTAACATGCGTTTTGTGTACATGAAAATGACAAAAGTAGTTCGACCCCTGGCGAGAAAGCGTGATTGTATTATTCATATGTTCATAATTTACAAACTATAAAAACAAAAAATGGAAAACAAAATGTCATGTTTTTAAAAAGTACTTTTAAGTACCTTTTAAACAAATAAAAATACGAAATGAACAATGCGACTTTTAAGAACTGGCGCTACGAACTAAGTCCCTAATAAACTTAGCCCCGAAAACAAAAATGAACTTAGCCCTTAAAATTAGGAAATTAGTAGATAATAAATTTAAGCCCCACTCCAAATTTGAAAATAAAAAAACTCAAAAATGGCGCTGCGAAATATAGCCCCATAAAATAAATTAAAATTGACCCCAAATTTGGGGCTATTTTACATAATGCAATATGACCCCATTTTTTTATTGAAAAATTACCCCAAAAAATTAAAAATAACCGTAAAAATAAAATTATGAAAAATCTCCTCAAAATTTATAATGAGTTTTAACCCTAAAAAAGAACACATAAAAAGTTATATTAAAAACTTTAGGTGGAGTTCATATGCCGGAAACTGAAAATCCCAAATTTAGAATCCCGATTTTAAAATCCGAATAATTATACAGTTTTGGGTTTAAAAATCGTACGATTGATAGCATGGTTGGGCTTTCGGCCATGCGAAATGATTTTTCCTCATGGTATAAGGAACACTGGCTTTGCTAACTAAAGCTCCACGTTAAAGCCGGCCTTCGGCAGGGCGCAAGGATTTTCTTTTCTATGGTATAACGAACACTGGCTTCGCTCAGTAAAACTTCTCTTAATAGCCGGTCTTCGGCCGGGCGGAAGGATTTTTCCTCTATGATATAACAAACACCGGCTTCGCAAGGATTTTCTCCACTTTGGTATAAGAATTGGGGTTTTTTATACTATCTGTAGAAACTTTTGCATAAAAATTTATATAATTTGTGTAAAAATGTTTGGGGTGATTTTTCATTTCTTAAAATTTGTATTTTTTTATTAGTAAACGAAAAATATCCCTAAAGTAAAAATTGTGATTTTCTTTGGGGAGATTTTTTGTTCCTTGATATTGGTGTAATTTTTTTTATTCCACTTAAAATTCAAAAACACCATAACGAAAAAATTAAAGATAATCCCAAAAAAAAAAAAAAAAACAAAAATAAAAATTGCCCCAAATTTGCGTGATGTTTTGCCACATGTAAAATTTTGGGGCCGTTCTTCACTTTCCTTTTGGGGCCATATTTCCTGGGGTCATTTTGCGCACCGCCCCCAAAAATATGAAATATTCCCAAAAACCCCCAAAAGTGGAAACTTATTTCACAATGATATAAGTCCCAATCCGCCTATGCAGAAAAGTTTATGTTAGCAATTCAAGATTTTAAGTTTGGGGCATATGACCCCAACCCTCAAAAATTTTTATAAAAAAAATTTTTGAAATTTTAAATGCAATATGAATGATAAGTGAAATAAGTCCCTTAAAATATTAATTGGTCTTTTTCATCTACAATATTTGGGAACTTTTTTCGTTACAAAACAATAGCCTGTCACAAATTTAAAAATTATGTAAAAAAAATTAACAAACTCACTAAAAGTCGTTGGTGTTATTCTCTGTATAAATAATTTAAAAATTTGTTAATTTTTGCTTCCGGGGCTTAGTTTATTGGAGACTTAGTTTGTAGCGCCTTAAAAACTCGCAATTTCCAATCCCAAATAAATCTGTTTTGAAATGGAGAACAGCTAATATATGTACATTAGATACAAGCTTGAAAGGTTCTGTATTTAAAAGCTACCGTTACCTCGATAATATTCTGAGAAAAAATTTTAAATATATTATTAAGCTCCTTTATATATATGCATATTGTTAAAACACTATGATAAACATATGCAAACTAAAAGCGTCTTGCACAAAAAAATATTTTTTTACATAAACACAAACAGTAAAACAGCTCCATGTTTACATTTGTCCTTCAAGTTGCGCTGAAAAGGTCTATGAAAAAAAGAAAACATACAAACAAAAAAATGTACTTTGGATTTCAAGAAGAACTCTTCACAAAAAGTATGAAAAACAGACTTAAATAAAAAATATGTATATCAAATAAAAATAATCACAACAAATAAAATACCATTTGGTTTATTTGATGTTTGACTATTGACTGCCAGTCGTCGTCAATGGCGGTGAGGGTAAAATGGCAAACATTTCTGAGAAGATAATGTGGCTACTATCAAAATATACCAAGGCGACCTGTCGGTGAGTTCAAGCCCTGGTTCAATCAAGAATGAAAAATTTTCAATAAATTTTGATTCATTTCATTTTATAAAATACCTTTCATTAAAAAAAATTTATTGAAAATTAAATTAAATGAACTTAAGCCTGATTAAACATTAAAAATTGTGGAATAAAAACTAAACAGTTCAATAAAATAATTATTAATATATTAATAATTATTCAATTATTAACAAACTCAAAACTTTATTGATAAAAAAATTTGAAAATTTAAAAAATAATTGGTGAGTTAGGGCCAAATAAACTACACAAGCAATTTGACAAAAGCAAGATGCTAGTGTAAATATTAAAAAAAAAATATAATTCACACAAGCATTCTTAATACTTTTTTCATATGAGCGAATCCCAAAAACAGTCCACCAACCAAAAATTTTTTAAATTAATTTTTTTTAATGAAATATAAGACTAAATGTATAATTTAATTTTTATATTAAAATATATTTATTTCGACTATCATTAATACAATAATTTTTACGATATACTACCCCACCCCTGATCTCTTAATGTTATACATGAATTTAACGTTATTTTAGGCAGGGTTTAAAAAGCTGCAGTCAAAATCCAAAAATTGCTTTTTCTTCCACTTTCTGATTTTTCATTAGACCAAAATAAACCGTCCCATCTTCGTTAACTTCGGGATTTATTAAAAGTTTCAGTCTGCCAAACCAAACACTTTCGAACATGTCGACTGCCGATGTTCCTTGTTGTGTACAACATTTCGTTTTTTGCTTTTGCCTTCACTGCGACTGTTTTCATTTAATGAATCAGAAGTAAAGGCAACAGATTATTTTTGTCCAACGACAAATGAAGATGTCGAAGTTGCAGCACAATCTTATGACTTTTACTATCTCAACTGCAGCTTTTTAAACGCTGATTTTAGGTGCTTTTTGAGCTTAAAATAGCACTTCAGAAGACTCATCAAAATATAAATTTCGTTAAAACAAGTTAGAGTGCTATATTCGGCTGTGCCGAATCTTTGATACCCTCCACCGACAGTTCGAATGTTTAAGGAGTAATATCTGTATGATGTCTTTTTATTATTATTATCTTAAACTGTGACGACTTGTTATTAATTATGGTTTTAGGAGACTAAACTGTTTTCCGGTAGGGCATATATGGGGCCTAGGGTAAATTATGTACCGATCTTCACGAAATTTCACAGTATCATTTATAGTCCTATAAAATTGTGACGAGCCAAAATTTGTTATGATTGCATTATTTTTTACGGTTTTAGGCGTACTAAACTGTTTTCCGGGAGTAGTGTTTATATGGGGCTTAGGGTAAATTATGGACCGACCTTCGCGAAATTTTACAGTGTAATTTCTAGTCGAATAAAACGGACTTGTGCAAAATCGTATGTCATTCCGTGCATTTTTGCATCATTTATGTTAGTTTTTGTAACAAAATTATCAAGTTTTTGAAGGTGGTGGTTCCACATTTTGATTCATAGCTCTGGTCCTACTGAACCGATTTTGCTGAAATTCAATCCCAAACTGCTTAGGATAACTACAAGCAATTTGACACCTAGTTTGTTTATTTCTTTTGAGTTTTTCGAAAGTGAGCGTGTTTTCAACAGACGGACAGACAGACGGACAGACAGACGGACATGGCTAAATCGACTTAGAATTACTCAAGCAGCCAGAATATACATATATACTTTATGGGGTCTGAGATGAATAATAAAAAAGTTTCACACGGAATGACAAACTTAGTATACCCTCTTCACAACTAATTGTGGTGGAGGGTATAAAAAAATTGATATTCATTCATACATTCCTTAATAATCAAAAATTAGTTTATATGGGCATTTCCGCCAAATGGTCCACCGTGACCGAAAATTTAAAAGTTATTAAAATCTGATTATTTTACGAAATTGTTATGAAGAAATATTTAGATTTTACTAATTTTATAAATTTACCCATAAATTTGTTCACTTAGATGAACAATCAGACTGCAAAGTTGTGCAAACGTACTTTCTTATTTGTGAGTATGTTTTATTGTATATTTTCTTTAATATTATCTTCCTTAAAAGAGGTGATATTTGATGAAAATTATTCCAAAAAAAATTTCTTACATGGTCTGTAATCTAAGGAAGAGTTCGAAGAAAAATATGTTATTCGAATTAACGGTAAATTTTTATTTTGTATTAATCATTATTCAGTTAAATTATTGTGGAAAAAATTTCACGTTCGAATTGTCACGTATCGAACCAGATTTTAGCTTAAACAAAAAATAGTACAGACGATTTTGGAACCAAACCAAAGACATTTTAATGTTACATTGCTATGTAAAATTCTGAAAGTAGTTTGACTAAAAAATTGTGCCAGGTTTCGCTGAACTACAACTTTTTGTACATGGCCACAAAAACTACTTCTATTTTTTTCACGTTCGAACCGCTACTTCTTTTGCCATTATCTTTGACCTAGAATCGCGCCCCCCATAAACTTTAGCATAGATAATAGTGCTTTCTTAGTGCTATAATTTAAGGGTTAAAAGAACGTAAAAATATTTGTTGTTTAAAGTGTTGTTGCATTTTTGATGCGTACGACTGTCACGTTCAACACTTTGGAATTACCCATATATATAATTTGTTTGGAAAAACTGTAGCGTGCGTCACAAAGGGTTCACGGCTTTTGTGATTTTAGAATTCTCTTATATTCATCTTTCTTTAAGGAATTAGATTTTGTATAGCTTATGATGCAAAATTCGCTAAAACTTAGGACACACTTCAACTTTAAAAGTTACTTCCACTTTTTGTGGCGTGCGTCACAAAACTTTGTGATCAATTATTCCGCAACAAATACCTGCTAAGAAATTATGATATATGTATGCCATTCGTCTGTACATATTAATGTCACTAAATACTATGTATAAGTTGAAGCTATCTCTTTTGAAAGTCCAAAAAATGTTTACATATCAATCAGAAAACACATGCGAATGTAGAGTTCGTCACGCAGGATTTGCCCAAATGTTTGTTTAAGCTTTTTTGGGGTTTATTTGGCCAGTAATACGAGTTCTAAATTGGTGCTACTTTCATATTTTGTATCAAATATATACATATCAACTAGTGTTGCCAGCAGAAGTATAAAAAAAAATACAGCGGTTTCGAATATTGTCTATGTCTTTGTATGGAGTTGCCCCGACCAAATTTTCAATCCCACCCAGATTTAGTTAGATGTTGTGTATTGATAACCAAGACATTCGTACTAAATTTGGAAACTTTAGCTCTTGTCGTTGTGCAGATATACATAAATCTATAATGTCTTTGAATGGGAGGTGCCCCGCCCACTTAAACCTTTCCAAATAACATATAGCATATTGCACCTCCTAAGCCATCAGGAATATAATGTAAAAGTTTCATGAAGATAGGATCAGCAGTTACGGAGATTTCCTTCTACAAACAAACAAAATATCAAACATTACCTCTTTGTAGTGTTAGTATAGTAGTACAGATATACATATTAAAAACATATTTTTATTCCATACTAGCGGCTATCTGGCCTATGCTACTACGCTCCCCTCCGCTCGTAGTCCCATTTTTTAAAAAACATCCATAGCTTATGTGTATGTCTGAATAGGTTTCTATCTAAGTTTTAAATTTCATAAGAATCTGTTAGGTAGTTTCAGAGAATCAAAAATTGCCCCCCACCTTTCCTCGAGTTCCAGATTTTTAAAGAATCTATAGCTAATGTGTCCATAAAATTGAGGACCTATCAATGTTTTAAATTTCATTAAAATCTTCTAGATTCGTAAAGGCGGAAATCGGCCACTACCTTCCCTCGTGGCCCTAGTTTTGAAAAAATATATATCCTTAAACCATCTTCACAAAATTGCATTTGTAATGAATCCGATCTGGGCCACATCGGTTGGATGGTTTCAGAGTCTATAAAGGACATAGGTAAAATTTTTTTTCGTATTATATATACATATATATTAGAGTTGTCAACTGATTAAGAATAATTCGATTAATCGATCAAACAAACGCAAACACTTGTTCGAATAATTCAAAAATGGCGATTTTCGAATAACGAATAAATCGATTAATTAATGTCGATTTATCAAACAATTTTTTTTATTAAAAATAAATTAAATAAAAGCTTAGAATTTGATTTATTCTCATACGTTTTTAGTGATTTTAAACAAAATGTTAAAAATATTGTAGCCATAGCACTGACTGTGTTCATACGGCTCTTTTCTTATTGAAAAGATTGCTACTTTATTGGCGAGAGGGGCGAGGGGAAAAGAAACGAGTACACAAATGCCTGTACTGTCTTTACGTTTTGCTTTTTCATTCGTTGTTTAATTTTGTTATTGTTTTCAATATCAAAAAAGCACACATGCAAACGCACGACTATACAAAATAAAAAACATGGCGTAAACATGACATGAATAATTTGAACGCCAATTCATGTTCAAAGAAGAAAAAGGAAGAATCTTTTCAATAAGAAAAAAGCCGTATGAACTCAGACAATGTTTATTAACCCTGTTGAGTACTCATAGTATTTCAAATTTTAATATGTATACATATGTTCTTAATGAACAAATGTTTGACAAACAATTGTATCAACTGTTTTCTTTTTGAATCAAACGTTAAAAAAATTTCAAGAAAAGGTATTTTTCAATTTCGGGTGAAAAACTTAGAAATAAACAAAAAGCTAAAAAAAATAAAGAACTGATTTACATTCCATTTTGACGTGACGTGATATTTATACGACAAAATTTGTAAAAAGTTTTATTATATGTATATGCAAAGTAATGAAGTAGCAATCGACGCTAAGGATATGCAGATATAAGCAAAAATATGCGCTGGCGTGACGTTAAAAAACAGAAGTGGATTTTGACTTGCATTACAAAACTGAATAAGACTGCGAATTGAGCAAGACGTGTTGTATAAAACTTTTTTTCGTAAGCTTTGGACTTATATAGATTTATGTTTCAAGCTATCAGATTTAAAAATCTTTGCTCGTTTAAAGGTACATATGGGCATTTTTATCGAAAAGTCTACTTTTTTTAATGTAACGCCAGAATGCAAATAATGTTGTATTTTAGAACCATGTTGTTCAGCCCTTATCCCTTTTGTTACTAAATGTAGAGCTAGTTGCTTTTTACACCAAAATATAAAATAGTAAACTATACATATAAAATTTTTTGAGAACCAATTTAAATTAATTCTGGTGTTACGTTACAAAAAGTAGACTTTTCGCTGGAACTGCCCATATAAATCATTTCATGAAAGTAGAAAATGTTGTTACTGTATTATCCTTTTTTATAAATTTTATATATTTTTACCATTTGCGTGACACAATATTACCATTGAAAACGAAAGATCAAGACAGGTCCAATGAAAAAATACATAAAGAGAGACAGCGTTTGCTCTATAGAAGAAATTGTATGCAGACATTTAGCTGAAGATGGCAGGCCTGTCAACGCCAAAGTTATATCCGGTTATTAAGGATTTAAGGGTTTTGAAATGCCTTTAAGTAATACAACGATATGGAGTTAAGATGAAAAGTTAAACGTTTAAAAAAGAACAATTCATAGCAGATTTGAGAAAAAATACAGAAGAAAATGGAAGATTTTCTATAGTTGTAGATGAATGGACGAATGTAACTTATTAAAAACACGTAATTCTTTTGTAAACATAATTTTTTTATTCGTAATTCTCATCGATAAATCGAATAATTTAATAGATTTAATCGTTTGATCGAACGAACAAAAACAATTATTTGAATTATTCGAACAAAGTTGATGTGCGAATAATTGACAACTCTAATATATACAGATACCAGTCATAACAACAAGACAACGAACTCATTTTTTTTAACAAAAACACAATTTTGAATAGAATATTAGTTTTAAAACATTAATATAAAATGACTGAAACTTTTGTCTCAATATACATATAAATTTCATCCGAAACTTTTTTAAATCTGAAAAGCGACGTATAAGTTAAAACTGCAAGCAACATTTTTTATGTATAGGGCAAAAGTAATTGAATTTGAAAATTCAAAAATCTTTTCAGAGAACGGCGCCATGAACTAAGTCCCCAATTTTTTATGCAGAGAATAACAGCAACGACTTTTAGAGAGTTTGTTCATTTTTTATGTAAATTTTTAAAAGTTGGGTTCATATGCCCGAAACTTCGAATCCCGAATCGCTAACTAAAGCTTTTCTACATAGCCGTCGATGGCCGGGCGCAAGTATTTTCTCCGCTATAAAGGAGTCTTCGCCAACTAAAGCTTCTTGCATAGCCGAGAATTTAATTATTTATTCGAAGATTAAAAATTTTACATATAAGTTATTTAAATGTGAGGACTTGGTAATTTTTGAAATTGGGGACTTATATCATAATGAAATTAGTTTAAGGGGTTTTATTTCAATTTGTTTTGGGTGTTATTTCTTATTTTTGGGGATTTGTTTCATTTTGAAAATTGGGTTTTTATTTTTAAAATGGGCTTTTTAATAATTGTCAGCGCTTTATGCCATGTACCAAAAGTTACGAATATATTTGGCTTAATATGACAAAATTATATATGTTACATCGGGCCTTAAAAAATTACGAAAAATTAAAATTAAATTAAACCAAACGGCATAACTGTTATTAACTTATACATATGTGTACCCTAACATAGTTGCTAATGTTTTGCGCGACACTGCATATAACATTTAATAATTTATTTCTTAATTCCTAAGGCTTGTTACAATAATTTTACAGAAATAAGTATCTACATATGTTAATAAATTAGATAAAACGTGTTCAAATTTATCTACATATGTAAATTCCTTAAAAGATCTCCTGAAGTTTACTTAAACATAAGTTCTTAAAAAAATACTTTTGTTTTAAAACAGAATCTAGTTTAAATAATTTATGTCTTAACATTAACCACTATATTAAATTTTGTTGGGATAGGTCCATAATTAATCATGCCTATGTGAAATGCTCTTAAAAAAGCTGACTTGTTTCTTATAAAACAATTTTATAACTATCTGCACCTCCAGTATTAAGACAACTCCGAAACTTATCAATCGCTGAACAAGTTTAGCAAAATCGGCATAAAATTTGGTATGAGAAACATGAAGCTAAACAAAGGGCTTCCTTAATTTATTTTGAGCCAGTTGAAACTTGACCATAGTTCCCATAGAATGACGCATATATTAAACAAAGAAGACACAAAGAAACTAATAAATAAAACTAATCTACAAACAAACAAAATTAGCCAATTCTTTAATAAACAATGTAATGTATGTGTTTAGCAAAAAGTTGATTTGAAGTATTTTTTAGCAGCGTTTATCATGTTTCATCATGACCTTTTGGCCTAGGGAACAGGAATTTTGTAACTTTATACTTACATTGTTTTTTCTCATTTTTATTTTCACTTCTGAGCATTTTTAATTTTTTCTAAAATGTTTTCCTAAATTATGCATTATTTATTGTTTCGATTTTTTTGTTTTTGTTATTAATTATTGTTTTAATAAAAGCGCAAAAAATAAAAAAAAATTCCGCGATTCTCTATCACAGATGATTTTTGTTTTGTTATTCTGAAAAAACTAAACAAAAACAACATACAAACATCAAAGTCGCCAAACTTATATCTTACAGCCGTTTGCACAACGGCGTTATTTTTACAATACACATAAAGAAATTATGGCTTAAATCAAGTTTAGCGACGCACAATCAAATTAAAAAAAAAGTACCTAGCGTGATAGAAAATTGAAATATGGAAGAAAAATATCAAACAAAAATATTGACGCAAACGCTTAGTTTTCGAGTTATGGACGTTTTTAGTTTTCATAGAAATATGTGATTTGGCTGAAGTGCAGTTTAATAAAGCTGGGATCACACGATTGCCGCAAATGCACCAATATGACACAATTTTTATTGTGCTTTATTGACGCACAATAATGAAATTGGACCAATAAAATATTCTGCAATCACACGATTGCCCTGTTTTAAACAAATTTAATTGCCGCTAGTTGGTACAAAGCGAAATGGTTACAACAATTGCCGCAGCACAGTCACACGATTGTTCTTACTTGACAACTGCGAAAACAGCTGTTGTGGTAGCTTTTTTATTTGTTTGAAAGTTCATGTTGGTTTGTTCATTAAATAAAATCAAATATGTATTATATATATATGTATGTACTTAAACAAATTTTTGTTGAATATTTTTATTTAAATTTTTGAAGAAATTCCAAAAATTAAGTCTGTTCAACAATTTCGTATGTTAAGGTTCGCTTAGAAACTTAAATAAAAATATTCGCACTGAACAGCTAAATATGCTTATATAATATATTTTGGTAATAGCAATAATTGAAAAAAAAAATTAAAATGCATAATAAATAAATAAATATTTATCTTCATTACCTACTAAAAGAAACACAAAAAAGTAAATTTACTAAAAAAAGGCAAATATTGGTGCGTATTGTGTTGTTTGATTGCCGCACAAGAACACAATAAATATTGGTGCATTTTTGTTATTTTTATTGCCGCTCGGTTGCATAGCAAAAAGTCACACGATTGCCGCACCAGGGTTGCATTTGATTGGTAAAAGTAAGCACAATATTGTCCTTGATTGGTACATGAGCCAATTGGTTGTGCAGTCACACGATTGGGGTATTAAAAAGTATGAAAATTGGTGCATTGCGGCAATCGTGTGATCCCAGCGTAAGGGGCACATCGGAAATAGGCTATTAGTTACAAAAAAAATAAAAAATTTATTAATTTTTTTTATTATTTTTGTATATAGTACATAGGTACTAAGTTTTATTTAAAAAAAAAAAAAAATTTTAAATAAAAAATTTAAATTTATACATTTAGTACACAAAAACTGTGATGTGAGCTTAAGAGTTAAAATTTTTCAATAAATCCCATATATCCAGAAAAACCTAGTTAAAACCTTCAAAATAATACCAATATTGGTCATATACCTTTGGAAATGTAGTGGAAAAATTACACATTTCTATGAAAACTAAAAACGTCCATAACTCGAAGACTAAGAGTTTGCGCCAATTTTTTTTTTTTTTTAATTTTTCTTCTTATTTTTCAATTTTTTATCACCCTAGTTACTTTTTTTATTTGGGTGTGCGTCGCTAAGATATACCAGAGGATGTTCAGTGGATTTTGTCATTGGGACAGAAGCATGCGCTTCCAGTAAAAAGAGAAGATTTTCCAATAATGAAAGCTATTTGTGATGGTGAAGATTTTATTGAGACTGTAGAGAATAAAGAACAACAGGAAATTCAAAGATCTAATTTTGTAACAGTGATAGATAATCATTTTAATAAAATGTCATTAGATAATAGAGATAGATTTACATTAAAAAAAGTAGAATTTAGTAAAAAAAAATTTTATTTGGGTGTGCGTCGCTAAACTAGATTTGTTCCGAAATTATCGTATTTACAAAACGCCTGGTTAGATCGATTGTATTAAGATACACCGTCCAAGTAATTGGTGGAGTGTTTTTCGTTTGTTTACGGAATTTAAACCACTTCGTCACATTTGGTAGTTAAACAGTAGATTGTGCGGAGTCAAGCAACAACAAAATACTTTAGATTCGAATAATGTGTTCCAAAATTATACTTTTTCGTCACTTTAAAGAGTTTTTCAGATAATTGTAACAGTTATGTAAATACAACAATAGCACAAATGAGCATTACCCATATAATATTGACTATAAATTGATAGATTTTATTTAAATTGCAATGTGATCAGTGGTGCGTGCGTGTGAAATAATATAAATTTATAAAATTGTGTAAAATAAAGTAAAGTTTTAACTAAATATTTACAAATTAAATAGCTATAATATTGTATTCAAAGTTTGGACCGCGCTGGATCCAAATGTTACCGAAAAGTATATCGCACGAAAGTTTTATAAATAAGTGCACAAAGCACTAATTCTATGCGAAGATTGGGTAAATTTTTAATAGTTTCTCATACATTCATTGCTTTTTAAAAGCCAATAAAAGTGAACTAAAAAAATTTATTTTTTAAAGAATTTTAGTGATTTTTTTAACTGTTTGTTTAATCAATGACTCTAAAATTTTTGCTGAAAATTAGTGTTTTATATAAATTTTCTAGTGAAAATATCAACGCTTTCAGTGAAAAAGTGTGTAAAATAAATTTTGTTATTTACGGGAATACAAAATTTATCATTAATACGATTTCTGTATGACGTGCTAAATTCCCAATTTTCCATATTGTTGTTTTCTTACGAAGACAATAGAATGAAACAATTTGTTTTTTAATTTTGTTTTTTCTTTTTACCCACTTATAACTACAATTCGAGTCGGAAAGAACCCAACCAATTGTAGAGGGATGTAAGAAAAGATAAACTCACTGTTTATTGTTGGTGTTTTGTTTAAGCTTTGATATTGTTACTTACGAGTAAGACTTTGAGTGTTTAAAATTCTTATTCGCTTAAGGGTTTTATTCGTATAATATTTTTAGCTTTTCTAAAATCTTAGGAAAAGGTTTCCTGATGAGCTGGCATAAGCAACCAGTGAAATGCGCATAGAAGCTAGCTTTCCCTCAACAATAAATTTCAGTGTATTTATCAAATATGGAAAATTGGGAATTTAGCACGTCATACAGAAATCGTATTAATGATAAATTTTGTATTCCCGTAAATAACTTTGATAATATACTCGCATGTGCCCGTGCAGAAAACTGAATTGGCAAATTGGTTTTTTTGTTGTTTTCTTACGAAGACAATAGAATGAAACAATTTGTTTTTTAATTTTGTTTTTTCTTTTTACCCACTTATAACTACAATTCGAGTCGGAAAGAACCCAACCAATTGTAGAGGGATGTAAGAAAAGATAAACTCACTGTTTATTGTTGGTGTTTTGTTTAAGCTTTGATATTGTTACTTACGAGTAAGACTTTGAGTGTTTAAAATTCTTATTCGCTTAAGGGTTTTATTCGTATAATATTTTAAGCTTTTCTAAAATCTTAGGAAAAGGTTTCCTGATGAGCTGGCATAAGCAACCAGTGAAATGCGCATAGAAGCTAGCTTTCCCTCAACAATAAATTTCAGTGTATTTATCAAATATGGAAAATTGGGAATTTAGCACGTCATACAGAAATCGTATTAATGATAAATTTTGTAAGGCTTAAAAAAATATGCTAGTTAAGAAACTTTTATAAAGTTAGTGTCTGAATAAATTTGCGACTTTCTGTAAATTCCTTTAACAAAATTTTGTCCACATTAGGTTCTTATATTTTAAACATTAACAATTATTTTGATTGATTTGTAAAACTTTCTGCTTAGTTACTCTACAAGAAATGCATAACCAAAACTAAAAAAATTACTAACACACTTGCAACAATTTTACATTAGTTGTTCCACTCTAACATACATGTTAGAACACAAGTTGTTAATAAAATAAAATAAGATCTACGACTAATTAATTGGTTACACGTACGTTTACCTCCATTTCCAGACCCTTGCAAGAAGTGGAACGTTATAGAGCTTCCACAGATATAATAATACATGGTATTTACTTTTCTGAAATCTAAAATAAAATAAAATTTGATTATAATTTTTTTAATAATAAATTTAATTTTAAAAGAAAAAAAATGTATTATTTTATAAAGGTTAGTACTAACCAAAATTTACGGTATGAATAACTAGTTAGTGCTAACCAATATTTACGTTTAGACTAACTAGTTAGCGTTAGCCGTTATCTAGGTCATCATTGACTAATTAAAAGCAGCAGAGTAAGCAGTACAGATATATGTTCCGTAGTTGAGTGGAATTCATTAGTTAAAAAGAGAGGTAAAATCACATGTTCACAAGAGTTACGGTTAGTTTTTTTAATTTTGCACTTAATAAACTAATAGAAACTTTAACCAATATATCGGTCAACGCTACCGGTCATATAACTAATAAATTTACCGGTAGTCTTCTTGTATGGTATTTTTTATTTTGCTCAGACAAAAACACAAAGATAAACAATAAAATGGCACACTTCAAAAAAGCACTTTTTAGCGCCAAAAGCGATACTACTTAATTCAATTGATATTCAACTACCAAAGATTATGATTCTTAATGTAAATATTACCATAGTGGGACACTTTTTCCCGAACAATGTTTCTACATAATTAGATAGCAAAAGCGATAGATGTTTTCGAAATGGGGAAACTTTTTAGAATAGTTTTCGATCGAAATTGTTTGCAGGGCAATATTGTAACACGGCGCTTAAGGTAGAAGTACATAGCACGCATTAATTCGTCGACGTTTGTCGTGCGTTTATAAAACATTAGCGCATGAAAAATTTCAAGTTACACAACGTGCTTTACAAAAGCCATGCCTGTCAGCTGTTTTTTATTTGTTTACTTATTTGTGTATTGAAAACGGATTCGAAAGTATATCAAGATTTTATTGAATTTATTCTTTTTATATAAATATGGTATGTTTTTTAAGCTCTTCAATAAGTTTTTCTTTCATGATTCACAAATTTGTTAAATTATTTTTTTTATTGTCAGCTGATTTCTTGTCAAAAATACACAACGCGTTAAAAAGTTCAAAGTTAACCAACTTTCTGGCGCAAACGCGTCAAAATATTTTTCATGTAGCTTGTTCTATGAAAATACACTAGTTTAACTTTTTTTGCGCTCACTAACGCGTGTTATCTACTTCTACCTTTAGTCTGGATTCAGACTATGAAAGATTTCTTTTAGAAAGTTCGAGTTTATGGGTAAGAGTGGAGCGAAAAAAAAGTATGTTATCATCCCCTATCGCCGTTAAATTCAAACTTTCTGAAAGAAAACTTTCATATTATCACATGATCCCAGCAAGGCCTATCCATAGGTCTGCTTACCTGTACAACAATACAAAAAGCAACATACATTTTGTGTGTGTAAAATTTCTCGCCGTTGTCAAAATCGTACTACTAAATATAAGGAAAACAAAAGGAAAGATATGTAAACAAAATATACATGTATGAGTCGCAATTTACAAACTTTTTCTGTCCGGCAAGAAATGTCCGTAGTGTAAATTGCGACTTTTTCTGTCCGGCAAGAAATGTCCGTAGTGTAAATTGCGACTAAGAAAAATGTTAACAACTTTTGACATCGTTTACTGCCAGTCTATACCAGAGATAATTATTGCGCATATATTGCAGTAAATCTCAAAATTATGTTATCTTTAATGATACTTACTGCCCGTCTATACCAGAGATAATTATTGCGACATATATTGCAGTATATGTCAAAATTATGTTATCTTTAATGTAGACAGCAATTTTTTGTACATATTTATTGCCGGCAATTCATGTTGCAATAATTGTAAGTCCATTTTCGTTGACAATTATTGCTATCATAAAACGTCAAATTTGGTTGTCAATTGAAAAAAAGAAAAAAATAGAAGCAAGTTGCGTGAGAAAAAAAATTTAATTTGTGAAATGGTAGCAAATTATAATTGTAGTAAAAAAAATTAAAATAAAGAATTTAATAAACACTAAAATAAATAAATTAGTTTGTTTAAGCTTGAGTTCTTTTTTATATAAAAATATAAATTTTATCTCAAAAAAAAAAAAAAAAAATTGAATAAAAATTTATATTTTTATATAAAAAAAGATCTCAAGCTTAAACAAATTAATATACATTTAAAAAATAAGTCGAATAGGATAGAATTTATATTAATAAATATAATTTTTGCAAGATGGCGTCATTTTTACACTGCACCTTCTTCCTTGATTTCTTTAAAATTATGAGTTAACATATAAATACGTTTTCCCATACCTTTAACATAAGCTGAGCAATACGAAATATTGCTGTGTTATTCTGCCGACGTTATTTCCAACTTGTTGAGATATTTATCTTAATTGTAGATCTAGGGTTATTTATTGCCGGCAATTTATGTTGCAATAATTGTTAATCCATTTTCGTTGACAATTATTGCTAACATAAAACTTCAAATTTGGTTGTCAATTGAGAAAACAGAAAAAAATTGTGTAAAAAAGGAATTAAATTTGTGAAATGATAGCAAATTATAATTGTAGTAAAATAATTAAATTAAAGAATTTAATAAGCACTAAAATAAAATTACAAAAAATTAATATAATTTATTTCTTATTCGCTCTTTAAGTTTGAGTTTTTTTTGTATAAAAATATTAATTTTACTTTTACAAAAAACCAATTTAATAAAATTAATGTAAGCCTAGTACCAAAGACTATAAATATATAAAGATGTGCCACTGACTGCCATACATTGTACGGCCAGTGCTAAATTTGTCGAATGGCAGTACCAAGAATGATAAAATAAAGATTACGACATGCGCATGATTTCCCGTTATGTGACGTAGAAGGGCCATTCAAAGGGTTACCAAGAATATTTCATGTGTTAGATTTAAAATTTCTTGCGAAAAAATGTATGTATTATGTGATAGTTGGTAGCCTTGTAATTGTTGAAAAAAGAAAAACGAACAAAAAAAAAAAACAACAACAAATATAAACATGAAGTGTGCAGTGGGCAAATGTAAGCAAAGCAGCAGTAAAAAAACAAGTGAGAAAAAAATTAAATTTTGGATATTTTTAATGGAACTAATATATTTTTTGCCATAGATGTATCGTTTTACAAATTTCCCAAAGATGCAGGACAAAGAAAGCTTTGGGTTATGTTTTGCAATCGATGCAAACCCATAGATGTTAAAAATGATAGAATTTGTGCCTTACATATCAAAGAGGAGGATTTTGAAAGAAATTTGATATTTGAAATGGGTAATTCAACATATATTTAATTGTTGCAGTTCACTGCTTCATAATTATGAATAGGATTTAGCAATCGGCGTGCACCAAAGTTGAAACCGGGAGCAGTTCCGACCATTGACAGCAGTATTTAAAATGAAATTCCAACTCAATTTGTTATTCAAAATGAAATTGTTTTGTCTTTTATTGTTACATAGATAATTTTTATTAAATGGAATAAATATAAATAAAAAATATAAATAAAAAGAAAAATTAATTTTTAACTACAAAATAATTTGAAGAGAAAAATTATAATTTGTCCCACTGTTGTTTTTACTCATAAACATTACAGTTCGACAGCTGCAAATTATTAGCCAATAGAAACACAGAATGTGTGACGTCACAGGGCCAACATGCGCAGAACATTTTAAAATTTTAAGCTTGTTGGCGTAATCTTTTTTTTATCATTCTTGGGCAGTACTACTACTGCCACTTTGATTTTTAGAGAACTCTGAGAGTAATAATTATTACTCTCAGAGAACTTTTAATTCTCATCTATCAGCGTATATGTGCGTGCACGCGTGTGTGTATGTATATCAGTGTTGAAAAATTCAGTACTTTAGTACTTTATTCAGTACTTTTTCATATTAAAAATACCGCAGTACCCCCTCGCTGTTTTTAGTACTTTTTCATCCTTTGCGCTTTTTAACTGTAATGTGCTCATTTCGCGCTTTTTAACTGTAATGTGATCATTTCGCGGTTTTTAACTGTAATGTGATCATTTCAATAGCAGACTTTGGTAATCTTGTGTTTGTTGCAAAATTTATGTTGTTGTGTATTAAATATAATTAACGACGTTTATTTGAATTGAAAGCGAGGACGCCATGATTCTTATTTTGTTTTTCAGAATGGGATATTTGCTCTTACAAGTGGCAAGAAAATTTATAAAAAAGATGCATTGGATAATATATTAGTGGAAAATTTAAATGAAAACCATTTACTTTTAAATGTATATTTTTAGGGCACTCGATTTGACATATTTATAGAAACATGCAAAGTTAACAACGAAATTCTTTATAAATTTAAAGAAACTGCAAATTCATATTATTTGGCGAAACATATGCTTATTTTAAATTATAAGCAGCTTCACCAATAGCAAAGTTCCATTGTTATTAATGTTATTAACAAGCGAGAAAGAAAACTACTCTCAGATATAAAACATTTTTTCAGCATCAGTTGAACGCACATTCTTAAATGCAAAATTTTGTCAAAAAGCAAATGAAGAAATCGTTTACACGTAAAAATTGTTTCAAGTTTCAAGCTAAATTTCTATTCAAATCAAATGATAGTTGCTGTTGCAGGTATTTTATTTCTTATGATCTAAAAGTAAATTTAGTTTATCTTATAACACTGAATTTAAAGTTTTTTTTTTTTAACATAAATGTTTTAAACTTTATTTTAGAACTTAGTTCTAAGATGTATTATATGTAAAAGTCTGAATAATGTAACTTTGCAAAAGTTAAACTATAAATAGTCTACCAGTTTAAATTTATGTGTACCAACATCAAATTTTTTATTTATTTTCTTATTCATAAAATTATACTTAATTTTCTTAAGAAAATACACAAAAAACTTACCTTACGCTTATGTATAACAAAAATATTATGTACCCTTCAATATAAATACTGTTTGTTTTTTTAATACATAGATAAATGAATTCCAATCAAATATTTTTTGTTCCTTTTATTTCTATTAATAATTATTTAATTTTTTAACAAAAAGTACCATTTGTTGGAAAAAGTACTCTTTTAGTTAAAGTTCAGTACCATTTCAAAATTTCAATTTTGCAACACTGATGTATATAAATGACAATTTGAAAATATGTGTGTATGTACGTACATATAAACAAACTAAATGAAGTCTTTTTTTCTCGTTGAAAACACATTTAAAGGCCAGTTTACACGGTAATACAATGTATTACGACTTTGTAGAATCAAAATATTATGAAATTCTCACCGTGTTTAAAAGAAAAAAATAAAAATCTTTTGTAAGTATAATTCATGTTTACACGGATGGTATAAGTAAAATCAAAAATAATAACAAAAACACAGATGGTTGCAGTTTTAAATTTTTACAAAAACAACATGAAAATTGCCTGAGTTGATTTTAGTTGTTTTTGTAATTGCATAAAAATGCTACCACCTTCAATATACTCCGTTGAAATACACCTCTGGTGTGATGAGAATACATAAGTTTCTAAAATGGTTTAGAAAAAAAGCATTTACCGACCGCTTGTCAGATTTTGTATCCGTATTCTCTCTTACTCAATACATTTTGCTTTTACATGATAAGATTTTTCTCATTCTACATAATTATTCGACAAGTCGTAATACAAAATATTACCGTGTAAACTGGCCTTAAGTAATAAAAGAAGTTTTGGTTTCATGCAATTTATGTACAACTAACTTACGTAAAAGCAAATGTGACCGAATTGTAATTGTAGGGTAAGAATATATGTTTTATTGTTGTACAGATGAAAATATATCGATTCGCACCGAAGTTTAAATACTGTTATTATCCAAATTTAAAGAATGGTAATTTTTCTAAAAACATTAATTATCTTGGCATTGCCACAAATTAAACTGCCTCATCAAACTCACAATTTTTGTAATTGTGTTAGTAATAAAAAACTCACAAGTATTGTTAATGTGAATTGGATGATAATAAAAATACTTTTGATTTTCATAAACATTTTCCGCCTGTAATTTCTTTAAATTTAATATATTTTTTGTTAAAAAATGTATGACAAAATTTAATTTAAAATTTTTTATATTGAAATTGTATTATTTTACAAATCATTAAATTATTTCCGACGTAAAATCAAATTTTATTTATTATTACAACAAAGTATTAAATAATGAAAATAAATCAGGCTTTGGAAGTTTATGTGCTCCTTCCCTCTTACTTTTTGAAGTTTGTAAAATTCTTCTAAAGGTCTGCAAAAATATTTTTACAAGATAAAGCAATTATAATAATAAAATCTGTATTGTTGAGTACTGCGTAAATTATACCAACATTTAAATATATTCTTCTTGGTTTGCGGAAAATAACGTATGTACATTAGGGCAATAACTTTTTCACACTTTTTGCGAATATATATATTAATATATATTAATAACAAATTTGATAATTTTTTCGGATTGTTAAAAAAGTTCACGCAGGGATCGGGTTGAAGTTTGAAAACAACCATTTTTTCTCACGGAAATATTAAAAAATATACACCTGATATTTGTATATATTCCTATACGTATCACCTAAATGCTATTTTAGAATTTATCCACAGCTTTAGATTTAAAAATTTTCATACGGTTTACAATTCATCGTGGTTCAAAATTTTTTGGAAGGTTTTAGAAATTTGCTTCCCTGCGTGAGGTTTTTTTTCGCAAAACGACGGGAGACAGGTGTTTTCATTACAAAAACATTCTTGGCGACTCCGTGGTACTATGCCAAAAATTTGGTTATATTCTAATGAACATACATATAAGCACAGGATGGAGATGTTTATTACTGCTTATGGAAATGTGATTTACTAGTCCTTATATTATAACGGAAGCATTACACATGGAAAAAAATTTAAATACCTACAAATCATTGATTAACATCGATTTATTAAAAGTTAAAATTTTTAACCATTACACTTGTGAAGAGCTCATAAGTAAAATTAATATATGGGGTAGTAAATAGCTAGATTTTTTTTCATTGTATACCTACCACGATAAAGAAGAGTATATTGAAAATATGGGACTCCTTTATAATATAACATTTATATATAATTCAACGAAATAAACTGCAATTAAATTTCAGATGTTAATCCTTCTAGGTATAAAAATATGTTGCCAAACATATATCTTATATATAAATATGGAAGCAACTTTTTACAAGTTGATGTTTAAGAATCTTATCGTCCACCGATTTTAATGAAACTCATATGGTTTTAAAAGTATTTTTGTGTAGATATACACAAAATAAATTTTTGGAATTAAAGTGGTTGAAAAGCGTTTTAACTTATCTTGCAGACACACGTACAAAGATGTACGTTCTTTTAAAATGTGTACGTTTTTGTTGTATAACGCACAGGTTCTCTCGAAAGTAAATGTCAAGTGGTCAAATTTCCGCCACCGGGCGATCGAGTGGACAGTTGATTAGAAAAATTAAACTTTTCATTTCTTAGTTCTTTGATACGGTTTGTAATTTAAAAAAAAAACTTAGGTTAATGTGGATATAATGCTTATAATTTGCTTTACTTTTGATTGTTCTAGCCGCTGATAGATGGAATATATGTTGAATGTGCTTTTATCGCTAAATGGACTAGGTATAACGTAAATACTTTCTATTAAACTTCCTTATGGCGCTAAAATAAAGATTAAATGGACTATATCGCTACTGTGACTAAAACGGAAATGACTATAATTGAAAAGTACTGTATAAAATAATGACAAATTTAGGAAAATATATACCATAACATAATTTTTTTTGCAGGATGCTCTATAGGTATTAATTTAATTTTTTAAATTCGTAAAATTTTTTAAGCGTTTTTATTTGCCTTTTTCAATTAAAATTTTGTGTGTTGTTTTAGAAATTCCACTAGTCCCTATTAAAATTTAATTCACCTTAGAAGTGTCCACATTTGACTCATAATAGTATTTTCCTATCGTCTCACACGCTCCCTAAGAATAAACACTCGTTTTATACATACAATACACTTATAATGAGTACATACATAATAAAATTGTCTAAAAAATTGAATTAAAGTTCGGTGCGAACCGATATAGTTTCAGTTTTACAACAATAAAACACATATTCTTACCCTACAATTACACAATCTGTCGCATTGGCTCTTACGTAGGTTATTTGCACAATAATTGTTTGAAAACAAAACGAAATCAATTAAAAAAAATAACAAAAACCAGTTTCAACCAGCGTTACCGTTGGTGCCACTAAAGTGGCAAATTGCCACTTTTTCCACCTCTTTGGATACTATTTGGCCACTTTCACAAAATGCACCCAAATGTGGTACTTTTTGCGATTCTTGCCACTTTTTTGATACTTTTTTACGCTAGGAAAATATACTTTTTTTCTTTCTGTTTAATTATTATACCTCACAGCTTTAATATATGTAAAACTGTTTTAATATATGTTTATTTAAACAAGTTTATATGAAATTTTTTTCTTGTCATGCGTGGTTAGCTGCAAATCGGTTTAATAAACTTTCTATTAACCTGTTTTATTTATTATGAATAAGGGGATAACGATTTCTCACATATCTATGGTTTCTTCCGCTACCTCGTAACTCAGAAACAGCTACTTTTCAGAAGAGACAAAATACTTTTTTTTACCAAATATTTGAAACTTTTGGCTATATATACTTTTATAAATCAAGAATTAGGAAAATTCCTATAAATATTTAAAAGAATAAATAGTAGGGTATTTATTTAATCGGGCTTTTGCTTTAATCGGTTAATCGCTCGATTAATTAACCGAGGTTTTGATTTAATCGGTTAATAATCGGTTAATAAGGTTTTGGTATAAGTTAAGTAATTTCAATAAATAAATATGCAAAAATTATTTTTTATTAGAGTTTATTAATGAAAATAAAACATTAACATAACGAACAAAACCATTCTCGAATTAAAACGAGCAAACAAAAAAGTAATTCATAAATATGAAAAACATATTTTATAATTTATACATAATATTTGTATGTATTTTTTAAAAAATAAACAGTGAGATTTTTTTTATTAATTATTTCAATAGTTTAAGTAATTTCTTATAAAAAAATATTTTGGAAAAATAATTTGGTTTAAATGTTTAGGATTTAAGCGATTCTTTTCTTTAGTTTTGATAAAACTTGACTTGGAAAAAATTCTTTCACTTATCGAAGATGTTGGAGAAATCGGAAGCAACCCATAATACAGATTTAAGAATGATAAAATCAAGATAACGCATTGCACATGTTTACAATACTTAACTGTTTAATATGAGGTCACTTTAGCATATTATACACATGTTTGTTTGCTTGTGTTTCTATAATTTAGCCGTACTTATACTTGATGTGACGTAGATGCGCAGAAACATTTAATTTTTAAATGCTGAATGAGTTATCTTGGTTTCTTTGTATCATGATACAGATTACCTTATTTCTCAGTCCTTTTCCAGGATTTCTCTCAACATATCTTATGCCATTATTTCGGCTAATTTTGTTAAAGATTGTTTGTTTTACAATCGAGAGTTTCTTCTATTTTCAGGTCATTATCTGAATCATCCTGGCAAAGCTCAGCACCGAACATTCTGCAATAAATGAATTTCCGGACCCCTAGTTTCTGTTTTGTACGAGTGTATTGCTCGAAGGAAATATATTGTATGAAAAAATATTTTCCAAACATATACCTTTTTTTATATCGAAACAAATAATTAAAAACACAAAAAATATGTTATAATACTAAAAAAAATTAAAAAATTTTGTTACATCGGTTAATCGACTGAAATTATCCGGTTTAATCGTTAATCGAAAATTGCCAATTTTAAATTAACCGATCAGTTAATCGGGTGGTAATTAATCGGTTAACCGATTAACGGTTAACCGAATGGATACCCTAATATATAGCAAAAAGTTTCAAATATTTGGTAAAAAAAAGTATTTTGGATTTTCTTAGAAGTCATGAAGCAGAAACCGAACTGTTGTGTACCGAAAACTTGTCTAAAATTTGTGTAATTGACATTAAAAGTAAAATCTAAGTTTTTACCAAAAATTGTGTAATGAATTGATATAAAAAACAAAAAGCTCAATATATTGAAGTACTTAGACCAGTGACGTCCAAAAAGTAAATTGTGGTTGTATTGCTTCATATTAGGATTAGTGAATAGAGAGAGTTTACCCAGCAAACATAAATTCAAGTCAAACTTAAAAAAGCAATTATTAAAATAGTTTAAATCAGTACCGTAATAATTACGAGCAGTGCCATAAAAATTAAAGTTTGTTATTTTCCATATTTTTTTTTTTGCTTGCAAAAAAAGAATTATTATTTGTTAATGGTAAATTAATTCTTATATTTGACTTTTATTTTCTTTTTATTATTAAAAACAGAAAATCATTTTTAATTTTTTGGCTCTTATTTTACAAATCATTTAAAAATAAGAGGGAAGATGTTTTATAAAGGCATTTTGATAACATTCATAGTAAAATAAATGTTATTTTCCATATTTTTTTTTTTGCTTGCAAAAAAAGAATTATTATTTGTTAATGGTAAATTAATTCTTATATTTGACTTTTATTTTCTTTTTATTATTAAAAACAGAAAATCATTTTTAATTTTTTGGCTCTTATTTTACAAATCATTTAAAAATAAGTGGGAAGATGTTTTATAAAGGCATTTTGATAACATTCATAGTAAAATAAATGAATTAAAAGAAAAAAAAAACCATTTTGAAAACCGACAAATATTTTTTACAGAAATCAAAAGGCCATAGTTTTGGTTTTATAGAAACTCTTCCCTTGTACCGCAATATTATTGCCTGGCATTATATTCAGCTAGAATCATATGAAGAATCTGTCATTAACGAAGAGCTTAAAAATTGCAAATATTTTGCATTTTTTAGATTTATATAACTATGAAATTTTTCAAAATGCCTTTTTAAAACATCTTGTCTCTTATTTTTAAATATTTTAAAACACAAGAGGCACTGTATATTGCCAAAATCATTCCCCAGCATGAAATATCTTTTAAATTGCATCATTCTATTACTTCTCTATTTATGTATGCAATGTTTACTTGGCAAGTTTTCTTAAGTAAAATGTACAAAATATGTAAGCATCCGCCGCATTTGCACTCGTCGCTTGATAATCGACTACTAAATTGTGTACTCTCGTTTACTAAATGAAAGAGGATAAGAATGCGTGTGAAGAATGTGTGTGAATTAATTTCCACAATTGTGGTATGGGCTGGACACCAATGACTTAGACCCAATATTTATAATGTCTAATGAAGATATAAACTATTTCGAATTAGTTTCAGAGTTTAAAGATATTATAACTGACCCAGATGCATTCATACATGAATTTAAGCTTCTAGAGCTTAATTATAAACACATATTTAAAATATCGAATGCTAAAGATTTTTGGCGTGAAATAGGAACATTGAAAAATGGATTTGATGAATATACCTGTATATATATTCAATCTTGTACAAATTGATTTCTCATATTTTTACATTGTCACATAGTAGTGCTTCTGCTGAGCGTGTTTTTACTAAGTTAGCTTTAATCAAAAATAAAGTAAACAAGTTAGAGTGCTATATTCGGCTGTGCCGAATCTTTGATACCCTCCACCGACAGTTCGAATGTTTAAGGAGTAATATCTGTATGATGTCTTTTTATTATTATTATCTTAAACTGTGACGATTTGTTATTAATTATGGTTTTAGGAGACTAAACTGTTTTCCGGGAGTAGTGTTTATATGGGGCTTAGGGTAAATTATGGACCGACCTTCGCGAAATTTTACAGTGTCATTTCTAGTCGAATAAAACGGACTTGTGCAAAATCTTATGTCATTCCGTGCATTTTTGCATCATTTATGTTAGTTTTTGTAACAAAATTATCAAGTTTTTGAAGGTGATGGTTCCACATTTTGATTCATAGCTCTGGTCCTACTGAACCGATTTTGCTGAAATTCAATCCCAAACTGCTTAGGATAACTACAAGTAATTTGACACCTAGTTTGTTTATTTCTTTTGAGTTTTTCGAAAGTGAGCGTGTTTTCAACAGACGGACAGACGGACAGACGGACAGACGGACAGACGGACAGACAGACGGACATGGCTAAATCGACTTAGAATTACTCAAGCAGCCAGAATATATATACTTTATGGGGTCTGAGATGAATAATAAAAAAGTTTCACACGGAATGACAAACTTAGTATACCCTCTTCACAACTAATTGTGGTGGAGGGTATAAAAATAAGCTAAAGACATTTTACGAAAGTATGGAAGTCGTTTTCAAATGTACTAAGTGCAGCATCTTTATATATTTATAGTCTTTGCTAGTACTTTGTTCAAATTTGTGAAAAATGTTGAGGAACATTGATTATTTCACAGGAAAATTTTGACATGTATCAATGTTACCTATCTTGCGAGTTTGTACAATTTGACCAAAGACTATAAATATATAAAGATGTTGCACTTTGTACATTTGAAATTTTCAAAAATGTTAAGCTTCTTAATCATGAGGGGGGGAAGTAACAAGAAAGCAAAAACTTCGTGCTCACATTCAGATAACTAAAGAGAGCAAGAAATCACATGCATTAATACAAACACACGTTTACTGTTTTTCAGTGTTGCCAGTGAAATTTCGAGAAAGATACATTTTAGTTTCCAAAAAGATACACATTTTCCCAAAAAGATACGTTTTGAAAAAAATTTTAAAATCCATTTTTAACGTTTAACATATATTAACATAACATTTTTATTTCATATTTAAATTAATATTGTAAAGAAAATGATTTCGTATAAATTAATTTTTATATTTATTTAAGTCATAAATATTATGTACATATGTAGTTTTTCAAAAATACAGTAAGCAAACTTTAAAATAAATTATATGTAATTATCTTTGGATGTTATCAAAACAAATTCATTTTTGTAAAAATTAACATACGAGTTAAGGCGTTTGTACTAAGGCGATTATATTGAAAAGTTCATATAAATTTCCTGAAAATAAAAAAGATTTTCATATTTCCTCAGAACAACTTCGCACTACTAGTCATTATCGATTTAGGTTTAGGCTATCAAGGCGAATTCACTAGAAGTTGGGGTCAAGTCAACATATGGTGTTTTTTTTCGGTGGTCGACTTGTCAAAGTGTGTATGCAAACTAGTTTTTTATGTAAACTAACCTTTTTTTACTAGCAATATTTTTGACAATCCGACCACAGAAGCAGTGTTGTTGTAGAGTTGACCTCACATTTTAGTCAATGCCCCTTGGCTGCTTGTTTGCTCAAAATTCTCGAATGTTTTGTTTCTGTACATTTTGCGTACAGATTCAAAAGATACGAAAAATGTCAGGATTATACATGATACTTGAAGTAGTCAAAAGATACGAAAAATGTATCTTTCGTATCCTAACGGTAACACTGCTGTTTTTGCCAGCCAAAGTGTGTGTGTGTGTATGTGTTTTTTTTTCGTTGAAACTGGTTTTTGTTATTTTTTTTAATTGATTTCGTTTTGTTTTCAAACAATTATTGTGCAAATAACCTACGTAAGAGCCAATGCGACAGATTGTGTAATTGTAGGGTAAGAATATGTGTTTTATTGTTGTAAAACTGAAACTATATCGGTTCGCACCGAACTTTAATTCAATTTTTTAGACAATTTTATTATGTATGTACTCATTATAAGTGTATTGTATGTATAAAACGAGTGTTTATTCTTAGGGAGCATGTGAGACGATAGGAAAATACTATTATGAGTCAAATGTGGACACTTCTAAGGTGAATTAAATTTTAATAGGGACTAGTGGAATTTCTAAAACAACACACAAAATTTTAATTGAAAAAGGCAAATAAAAACGCTTAAAAAATTTTACGAATTTAAAAAATTAAATTAATACCTATAGAGCATCCTGCAAAAAAAATTATGTTATGGTATATATTTTCCTAAATTTGTCATTATTTTATACAGTACTTTTCAATTATAGTCATTTCCGTTTTAGTCACAGTAGCGATATAGTCCATTTAATCTTTATTTTAGCGCCATAAGGAAGTTTAATAGAAAGTATTTACGTTATACCTAGTCCATTTAGCGATAAAAGCACATTCAACATATATTCCATCTATCAGCGGCTAGAACAATCAAAAGTAAAGCAAATTATAAGCATTATATCCACATTAACCTAAGTTTTTTTTTTAAATTACAAACCGTATCAAAGAACTAAGAAATGAAAAGTTTAATTTTTCTAATCAACTGTCCACTCGATCGCCCGGTGGCGGAAATTTGACCACTTGACATTTACTTTCGAGAGAACCTGTGCGTTATACAACAAAAACGTACACATTTTAAAAGAACGTACATCTTTGTACGTGTGTCTGCAAGATAAGTTAAAACGCTTTTCAACCACTTTAATTCCAAAAATTTATTTTGTGTATATCTACACAAAAATACTTTTAAAACCATATGAGTTTCATTAAAATCGGTGGACGATAAGATTCTTAAACATCAACTTGTAAAAAGTTGCTTCCATATTTATATATAAGATATATGTTTGGCAACATATTTTTATACCTAGAAGGATTAACATCTGAAATTTAATTGCAGTTTATTTCGTTGAATTATATATAAATGTTATATTATAAAGGAGTCCCATATTTTCAATATACTCTTCTTTATCGTGGTAGGTATACAATGAAAAAAAATCTAGCTATTTACTACCCCATATATTAATTTTACTTATGAGCTCTTCACAAGTGTAATGGTTAAAAATTTTAACTTTTAATAAATCGATGTTAATCAATGATTTGTAGGTATTTAAATTTTTTTCCATGTGTAATGCTTCCGTTATAATATAAGGACTAGTAAATCACATTTCCATAAGCAGTAATAAACATCTCCATCCTGTGCTTATATGTATGTTCATTAGAATATAACCAAATTTTTGGCATAGTACCACGGAGTCGCCAAGAATGTTTTTGTAATGAAAACACCTGTCTCCCGTCGTTTTGCGAAAAAAACCTCACGCACAGAAGCAAATTTCTAAAACCCTCCAAAAAATTTTGAACCACGATGAATTGTAAACCGCACAGAAAAAATTATTGCCGAATTATTTTCAAACAACCGCTTGTTTGAAAATTTTTTTAATTTCTATAAATATTTTTACTGATTCAATCAATATTTTTGTTTGATTTTTATTTAACCAACAAAAATGTGGACAACTCTTCAAAAATAAAATAAACGCGTTATTGGTGTCAAGTTTTCATAATTTTGTATGAAATATTTAACGCTCTTTAATGTTGTCGTCTTTTTGCATTTTTTTATTTGATCGTAAGCAACACTTCTTTATGTGAAATGTAAGAACAACAACAAAAAACACACACAGTCTATTTTTGGACGCTTTAAAAAAGTGCAACTATAAGAAAAACAATAGCAGACACGACATTATAAGAAACAAAATCCCGTATTCAATTTTTTAAAACTGTTTGGTTAAATACATCAAATACAAAAATAGAATGATGACGAAAAACATATCGAGTCGGTCTGCTGCCGTTTTTGGTTACATTTCTTCTTTAGCAAAGGAAAGGATACAGCAACAGAGAGTGATAAAGAAAAACATTGTGTTGTGTGTATAAATACGACTTCGTTCAAAAATTATTCCAACAAAAAAATGTGTTTCAAAGCCAGTCGGCGGCTCTGCTTTGCCGTCACCTTCTCATACAGTGCTTACTTGTGTGCGCCTCATTGCTTGTGCAAAAACTTTTTTTTTTTGATTTTGAATTTCAGTAAACTTTTTGTTTGATTCAGTTAAATTATTTGTTTGAAAAAATTAGTGTTTTTTTTCAGTAAACAAAATGCAAATAAATTGTTTGAATATGCAAATTTGTTTGTAGGACCGATTTCAGACAAAAAATTGTTTGATTCTACAAATTTTTTGTTTGAATTGGAAAAATAATTTTTTCTGTGCGTATGAAAATTTTTAAATCTAAAGCTGTGGATAAATTCTAAAATAGCATTTCAGTGATACGTATACGAATATATACAAATATCAGGTGTATATGTTTTAATATTTCCGTGAGAAAAAATGGTTGTTTTCAAACTTCAACCCGATCCCTGCGTGAACTTTTTTAACAATCCGAACAAATTATCAAATTTGTTATTAATAACTTTTAATGTTCTACACGACAATACTAAGCCGTTTTTGATATTCGCAAAAAGTGTAAAAAAGTTATTGCCCTAATGTACATACGTTATTCTCCGCAAACCAAAAAGAATATTATCAAAAAGTAATTTCAATGTTTGGGAATACAAAATTTTAATTTCAAAAGATTTTGTTCACAGAAAAAATTATTTTTTCAATTCAAACAAAAAATTTGCCGGATCAAAACGTTTTTTGTTTAAAACAGGACCTACAAACAAATTTGCATATTCAAACCATTTATTTTGCATTTCGTTTATTGAAAAAAAACCCTGATTTTTTCAAACAAATAATTTAGCTGAGTCAAACAAATTGTTTACTGAAAATCACATAAATTTCAAACAAATAATTTTGCTGAATCAAACAAAAAAGTTTTTGCACAAGCAATGACGCGCACACAAGCAAGCACTGTAGAAGTAGATGATGGCAGAGCAGAGCAGAGCGGCGCGGCTGGCTTTGAGACACATTTTTTTGTTGGAATAATTTTTGAACAAAGTCTTGTTTATACACAATGTTTTTCTTCTTCACTCACTGTTGCTGTATCCTTTCCTTAGCAGCAGACCGACTCGACATGTTTTTCGTCATCATTTTATTTTTGCATTTGATGTAGGTATTTAACTGAACATTTTTAAAAAATTGAATACGGGATTTTGTTTTTCCTTTTTTTTTATCAACTTTGAAACCAACCAAAAATTTATTCTGTTTCTTCTAATGTTGTTGTTGTTTAAAAAGAGTGAAACGTTTTTATACCCTCCACCACAATTAGTTGTGATGAGGGTATACTAAGTTTGTCATTCCGTGTGAAACTTTTTTATTATTCATCTCAGACCCGATAAAGTATATATATTCTGGCTGCTTGAGTAATTCTAAGTCGATTTAGCCATGTCCGTCTGTCTGTCCGTCTGTCCGTCTGTCCTTCTGTCCGTCTGTCCGTCTGTCCGTCTGTCCGTCTGTTGAAAACACGCTCACTTTCGAAAAACTCAAAAGAAATAAACAAACTAGGTGTCAAATTGCTTGTAGTTATCCTAAGCAGTTTGGGATTGAATTTCAGCAAAATCGGTTCAGTAGGACCAGAGCTATGAATCAAAATGTGGAACCACCACCTTCAAAAACTTGATAATTTTGTTACAAAAACTAACATAAATGATGCAAAAATGCACGGAATGACATAAGATTTTGCACAAGTCCGTTTTATTCGATTAGAAATTACACTGTAAAATTTCGCGAAGGTCGGTCCATAATTTACCCTAGGCCCCATATAAACACTACTCCCGGAAAACAGTTTAGTACGCCTAAAACCGAAAAAAATAATGCAATCATAACAAATTTTGGCTCGTCACAATTTTATAGGACTATAAATGATACTGTGAAATTTCGTGAAGATTGGTACATAATTTACCCTAGGCCCCATATATGCCCTACTCCCGGAAAACAGTTTAGTCTCCTAAAACCATAATTAATAACAAATCGTCACAGTTTAAGATAATAATAATAAAAAGACATCATACAGATATTACTCCTTAAACATTCGAACTGTCGGTGGAGGGTATCAAAGATTCGGCACAGCCGAATATAGCACTCTAACTTGTTTTTACCTAATATTGTTTTTGTTCTTTTTTTACTACAAACCTCGCCACGCTATTTTATCATCTTTCTTATTGTTCTACCTTTTGAAAGCGTCCAAAAATAGACTGTATGTGTTTTTTGTTGTTATTCTTATATTTCTCATAAAGTAGTGTGGCTTACGATCAAATAAAAAATTGCAAAAAAACGACTACATTAAAGAGCGTTAAATATTTCATACAAAATTATGAAAACTTGAAACCAATAAAGCGTATATTTTATGTTTTAACAGTTGTCAACATTTTTGTAGATACAATAAAAAATCAAGCAAAAATATTAATTGAAACAGTTAAAAAAATTTGTAAAAATTAAAATATTTTTGAAACCAGCGTTTGTTTGAAAATATTTTAGGAATAATTTTTTCTGTGTTATTCGTGCTTAATTCCCAGTTTTTATTATTGATAAAAACACTTGAAATTTATTGTTGATGGGATAAGCTATACCTATGCGCATTTCACTGGTTGCTTAGGCCAGATCATCAGGAAACTTCATCCATAAAGATTTTAGAAAAACTAAAGATATTAAACCAAATAAAACTGTTAAGCGTATAAGACTTATAGCAACAGTTCTACTTGTAATAATATCAAAGTTTAAACAAAACACATCAACAATAAACAGTTTAGTTTTTCTAAAATCTTTATGGATGAAGTTTCCTGATGATTGGCCTAAGCAACCATTGAAATGCGCATAGGAAAAGCTTATCCCCTCAACAATAAATTTCAAGTGTTTTTATCAATAATAAAAACTGGGAATTAAGCACGAATAACTAATTTTTACAACGTTACGGATTTTTACAATGTTTGGTACAATTGTTTGGTACACTAAAACCTGTGCCAGAAGGCAAAGTGGTAAGTTTTGTTTCGTGAACAATATTGCAGAAACTCATTTTTTTGTTTTAGGCACCAGGTGGACATGAATTGCAAGTAGATTACTGGGAATTAATTGGTTTGGCTCCTGCTGGGGGTGCTGAACGTATTCTCAATAAAGAGGCTCAACCCGATGTTATATTATGATTAGAGGCTAAAACACTTCGAAAATTTTAAAAATGCCTACAAGCTCAAGTAGAAGGTGGTTCTACTTTATTTAAATTATAAAAAATGTGCCAGCACTGCTAGAAGCCTATCGCCATATACTTGAAGATGTTAACAATACAGTGGCCACTTTAATCATAAAGGGTACAACAGATTCTATGATGAGAAGTGAAATGTTATTAAATTTTTATTTGGCTAGCTTAACAGCCCTGGCCTGCCAAACATCTTCAATTATAGGCATGTATGCTTTAAAGCCTTCTATTTTGGAGTTACTTATCAAAAACTGTCATCGGTCGAACAGTGATTTGTAGAGCAAATCTTAGATCATTGTATGAAAAATCATAATTTCCGCCAATCATCCCGTTTGCTTAAACGACATCAAGATTCACCTTCTTCGGAAAATTTTGTTACGGCCATGGTGGAATAAACCGTGGTTACGGTCCCTGTTTTATAAAGCTTTTTTGCAATAGTCCAATTCCTTCAATGTTTCACTTAGTTTTTGGTTAAGCCATCCTTTGGTTAACATTGATGCTATAGACTTAGGAATGATTCTAACTTGCAGTCTACAACTGACTTGAAATGCTTAACATAAACACTTATATGATGATAGTGTTAAGTATAGACTCATCATGCTAAAGGTTTTCTCATGCTATAACACTGTTGTTAATGCAAATGTTTTAACAACGCTTTTATAACATCATGTTATAACAGCAAATCATGTCAGTTTTAGACGCGGAGTAAGGAAAATACAAGATATTCTGGTAGTGTATAGGATGATTCCTTAGTATATGTTCTTACCTATAGCATCAATGTTAACCAAAGGTTGGCTTAAGAAAAAACTTAGTGAAATATTGAAGTAATGGGACTATTGCAAAAAAGCTTTATACAATTTTAATTAACCTCATGAACATAGAAAAAGAAATAATTATTTATTTAATTTATTTGTAAAACGAACATATACATATTTCTGTTTATTTTAAATACACAGAAAAAATTATTTTTCCAATTCAAACAAAAAATTTGTAGAATCAAAACATTTTTTGTCTGAAATCGGTCCTACAAACAAATTTGCATATTCAAACAATTTATTTGCATTTCGTTTATTGAAAAAAAACCCTGATTTTTTCAAACAAATAATTTAACTGAATCAAACAAATAGTTTAGTGAAAATCATACAAATTTCAAACAAATAATTTTGCTGAATCAAACAAAAAAGTTTTTGCACAAGCAATGACGCGCACACAAGCAAGCACTGTTGAAGTAGATGAAGGCAGAGCAGAGAGGCGCGGCTGGCTTTGAGACACATTTGTTTGTCTTGTTTATGCACACAATGTTTTTCTTCTTCACTCACTGTTTCTGTATCCTTTCCTTGGCAGCAGACCGACTCGACATGTTTTTCGTCATCATTTTATTTTTGAATTTGATGTAGGTATTTAACTTAACATTTTTAAAAAATTGAAAACGGGATTTTGTTTTTCATTCTTTTTTACCAACTTTGAAACCAACCAAAAATGTATTTTGTTTTTTCTAATGTTGTTGTTGTTTAAAAAGTGTAAAAGGTTTTTTTACCTAATATTGTTTTTGTCTTTTTTTTTACTAAAAACCTCGCCACGCTATTTTATCATCTTTATTATTGTTGTACTTCTTTAAAGCGTCCAAAAATAGACTGTATGTGTTTTTTGTTGTTGTTTTTATATTTTACATAAAGAAGTGTTGCTTACGATCAAATAAAATAATTGCAAAAAACGACAACATTAAAGAGCGTTAAATATTTCATACAAAATTATGAAAACTTGAAACCAATAACGCGTTTATTAAATTTTAAATAGTTGTCAACATTTCTGTTGGTTAAACTAAAAATCAAACAAAAATATTAATTGAATCAGTAAAAAAATTTGTAGAAATTAAAAAAAATTTCAAACAAGCGTTTGTTTGAAAATAATTCAGCAATAATTTTTTCTGTGTATAGACAAAAATATGTATGAGAATTGAATGATGAATTGTGTTTTATTTAAGCTAAAAATACGTCAACAGTGACGAATGTCAGCTGTGTCCGGTGTATGCATCAGTACTGACTAGTCAGCTGTGTCCGATATATACATCAGTAGTGACTAGTAAGCTGTGTCCGGTTTCTACATCAGTACTGATTTGTAAAGAGTATAAGAGTAAACAGCTCAGATATATGTTTTATCAACTACAAAATTCATAGGTTAAAGAAGGATGGAAAATCACACGTACGCAAAAGTTTAGGTCATTTTTTTCACGTTGGCCTTAAGAAAGTGATAGAAACTTTGTTCTACGCGATGACGGATATTTGTATCAGCAATGCCAGTCATATGACAGGTCAAATGACTGTCACTGTTCTTATGGGGTCGTCTTTAAATCTTGGAATGAACCTTTTGGGACTCTCTGTAAGAGTCGTACAACAATTACTGAGCTAAATAAGACCGTTTTTGAAGTTTGAAAATGCTATTTCCAATACAATTTTAATAAAACAAACCGGCCTTAGGATCTGTAAAATAGGATTTTCCGACAGGATAGTGTTGATTTCACGACCTAAAGGTTTGTTTTATAGAAATTGTATGAAAAAGTTTTGGCATGAAAAATACGCTTGATGCCCTTATTTAGGTAGCTCAGTCATACGGCTGAGCGTTTCACGAGTTGTAAAATAATCCCTACATGAGTCTCATATGACTCTTGGCATGCTTTTTGTAAGACTTGTTAGATAATCTCTACATACATCATAAACGATTCCCTTTACGATTAATATAAGCGTTTTTCTCTGGGTTATGGAAGAATCTCTCATACGAATCAGCACGTGTAACAGTTTCTCCCGTGCGAGGAATCGTCTACAATCGTGCAAAGGAGATTGTGCAGCAAGGCAAAACTATTGTACAAAGAGTGAGTTCCATAAGCGATAGTTATGATATCATATGCCATTACATTAATTTTGATTTAGCTGCACAATCTCCTTTGCGCGATTTTTTGTGCAGATAAATCAAAAGTGTGGTTATCTTAAATGTATTTATCTGCCTAAATGTGCAGGTACACAATTATGGTTACCTGTATAAAAGTGCAGCTTAAGTAAAGTGTTTAAAGGTAGAATAAATAACGTTTTATTAATATATTGATATTTTACTAAAATTTTATAAAATTGGATATTTATATAAAAAAGAGGCCACCACATTTTTTCATGTTTGCAGCTTACTTTGATGGTTCATATTAAAATAATTTTAAAATGCCAAAATTTTGGGCATTTATCTCAAATGTGCAGGTATAGAAAGTACACTTTCAAAAAAATTTGTATGGGATTTTAAAGAATAATGACAAAAATTATTCATTTTGTCCAGTTAAGTCCAAACTACTGTATAATAACTGCACAAATAAAGTGTTAAATTCCCACAGCAGTAATTCTGAAAGACATCTAAAAGTGATGCAAAGTAAATGTGAAAGACAATATAATAAAGTTTGGGAAAAAGAATGCTGGGTTAGTGGTAAGTACCCAATAAAAAATAGAGCTTCCAACGAAGCAGGTTTGTAAGGGAGAAACCTAAAAGTTTCGCTTACTATTGCGCTTACGGAAGACATGAATTTTATATGGCGAGTTCCTACTTTGAAGCAATACATTTTTGACACATGAAGCGCATTATTCAGCGCATAAAAAATTGTTGGATGTAACGATCAGCTTTACACAGTGAATGTTTCTATACAGTTTTTTTTTATTACTCTCCCTTACACACCTGCCTCTTGGTAAGGAGATTAAGTTGCTTGTTCAGGAGGACGGCCCTAGTGGTATACCTTCAACCTGCAACAAAAGCCTATGTATTACCTCCTCGTGGTAATCTCTGGAAACATCTCTGGTAGATGGCTGAAATATAAGGCTCTAGCTGAGGCTGGCTAGGAAATGGTGGAGCGAATTCCAAAAGTCTAGCGCCCTTGAATATGAAAGTATTCAATGGCGTGAAGTATTGAGCATAGTACTTAAGGTTATATGGTTTTCCTCGGGGATCAGTGACCCGCAGGTACACCTGTGCTGATCATTGGAGAGGTATTATTTTATCGGCCACATGCAGTGGAGGACTCTTGTAATGTCAAGGGATCTGATCCAGAAGGATACATTTTTGTTCTGTAACACTTTTTGTGAAGGAATGTTCGTCGGAGTGGTGGACGCGTGGTTTTGTGGAGTGCTGTTGAGATGCTGGAAGTGGTGTAGTGGGCATTTGTGTATGTCGATTAGTAGCCTTTCTTAGTAAGTGCGCTACTGGGTATTTGGGTTGAGCACGTGGCTCTCTCATCAGGCCAGATGCTCGCCGAAAGGAAGTGTGAAAGTCTTCATGTATTAAGTGTTGCACTACACGGATGTTTGGTGTAGTGGTCATTTAATGTATTTAAATTAGTAGCCCTTCTTAGTAGAGTAGCGCACATGGCTTGCCCTACCCATGTGCTGGACTCGAAAGGTTGGTGTGAAAATTCTTATGCGCTGGATGTTGCACTGCATGATTGTTGCAGCCAAATTGGACAAGACATTTATGTCTTGGTGGAGAGGTTTGTGCCGTTATGATACCAAGATGGGGTTAGTAATACCCGAGGGGAAGGCAGTGAAAACTTCCATCGGTACCCGTCACAAGCCTGTCCAAAAATTTGTCCAAAATAAGATCTTGGCTTGTAGTTGGTTTTTGTTTCTTTCACAAAAGTTTAGTGTTACTGAAGAAAAATAATGCTTTCTGTTTCAGAATGCTTTTCTTACAATGATGTTGACAAAATAATTACACGAGGTGGTTGTGGTGCTACCCGAACTTACGAGGGTAGATTGTTTCCGATTTATAACAGGAACTGGTGGAGTAGGTTCGGTTATAAAGAGGAAACATCTTTGTCCTGTTGCTTATCAACAGGAGCCGCATGACAGGTTCGAACAATGCAGCAGAGATTAGATAGCTCCAACTTCATAGCAAGGAGTTTGAATGTTTTCAGTACTAACAACTGTTAACATATAGCAAGATATGCAAGCCTTGTCAACTTTGTATGTCGACATTTTGTAAATGTCAATTACTCAGTGGTTTAGACCCACCATGCAATCACGTCAAAGTTACAGGTATGCATGTAAAAACAAGGACATCTGCCTCTTGGTAAGGGAATGCCGTAGCACTTGAAATGTTATTTTTATACCCTTCACCACAGGTGCAAAAGGGTATATATAAGTTTGTCATTCCGTTTGTAATTTCCACAATATTGATCTTAGACCCTATAAAGTATATATATTATGGGTCCTTATGAGGAGAGAAGTTGATTTGACGATATCCGTTGTTGTTTTACATTTGTATCACATATAGTCCAACATTTCTTGCTATTGAAATTCAGCAAGATCGGTCCACAAATGGCTGAGATATGACCAAAAAACCACGACTGCCTCTAATTTTCCAAAAAAATCCCTTGTGGTATTTTTTGAATTAAAGAAAGTATAATGGCCGAAGGAACGTGTTATATTTCTAGAAAATTGTTTAAGAAAAGAAACTACAGGGTGTGTTTGTTAATATTAATAACCATAATATATAGACTAAAACAGAAGTGAATGTTATAATTTCAATACTCCTCCTCATTCACTTCAAATTGCATTTATTACAAAAATAATTATGTTTATTTGGCGCTAACGGCTTTGTTAAAATGTCAGCTATCATCTCTTCTGTGAGACAGTAGCTTGAGGTTATGATACCTTTTTCCACCAGATCTTTTGTCATCTTATATTTGGTATCCATATGTTTTGTTTTAAAAGAGAATTTATCATCACTTAAAAAACGTAGGCAGCTTTGGTTGTCATTGAAGATTTGGGTTGGTTCATTAACTGTTTGTTGAAAATCTTCTAAAAGTTGCCTTAACCATTTTGCTTCCTTTGCAGCTTCTGATAATGATACGTATTCTGCTTCACATG
The DNA here is from genome assembly GCA_963931875.1 of Pollenia griseotomentosa. NCBI lineage: Eukaryota > Metazoa > Arthropoda > Insecta > Diptera > Polleniidae > Pollenia > Pollenia griseotomentosa. Next base: position 13,975,263 of record OZ007565.1, read on the forward strand.
TTGAAGATGCCACGAGTGTTTGCTTTTGACAGGACCACGAAATTGTACCACCATTGTAGAAAAATATTCGACCACTATTGGATTTTCTTTCGATTCTTTCTTCAGCCCAATTTGCGTCAGCATAACCAGTCAGTTGTTGTTTTTCGTTTTTGTTGCTTAAATTTAATTTTAAATTTGATGTTGATTTTAAATATTTTAAAATACGTTTACATTGCATCCAGTCGAGGGGGTGCTTTAATACCATGGGAGATAAGGCCATGATGGCTTTATCTCTCATTCAAAAGGGAGATAAAGTCTTTTATTTTTTTTTGTTCATTTGAATGGTAGATAAAGCCATCATGGCCTTAGCTCACATTAGCGATATTAGAAAATGGCTTTATCTCTCAGTTCAGTTTTGAAGAACTTTTGCATTTTACATTGATTAATAGTTTTCTTATTTTTATAATTAAGAGTCTTCCCGGAGACACAAAAGTTAAGTATTGAAATCTAAAGATTTTCTGCGTGGCGGCCTGCGGCCGCGCTTACGGGTTTTCTCCTCCAGTAGGACACGGCAGGTGGCTTCGCTGAATAAAGTTTTCCTGCGTGCGTCACAAGAATAAAAAAATTACTTTTCCCGGAAACACTAAAGTAAAGTATTGGAATCTGGCTTCGCATACTAAAGTTTTTCTGCGTGGCGGCCTGCGGCCGCGCTTAAGGGTTTTCTCCACCAGTAGGACACGGCAGGTGGCTTCGCTGAATAAAGTTTTCCTGCGTGCGTCACAAGAATAAAAAAATAACTTTTCCCGGAAACACTAAAGTAAAGTAACAATATTCTGGAAAAATATGACTTTATCTCACATTTGTGAAAAAAAATATGGCTATATCTCTCCTTACGTAAAATTTTAAATATGACCTTACCTCTCAATGATTGGGCAATAAGGCCATTATGGCTTTATCTCCCATTCAATTGAGCAATAAAGCCATCATGGTCTTCATTTGTAGGTTGTGAAACCTTTTGTGCCAAAATGCTTACAGGTGCTGAAATATCAGGTCTAGTATTAACTGAAATATACAAAAGATGACCAATTAATTTACGATATTTATTATTATTTTCAAGAAGAGTTGTATCTCCTCCTTTTCCATAACATAAATCCATAGGAGTTCTGGTTGATTTTGCCTCTTGCATTCCAAATTCCAGAACAGTTTTATTGATGTAATTGGATTGACAAAGTTGAAAATTACCATATTCATCTTTTGATATTTCGATTCCTAAATAATGCTTTAATTCGCCTAAGTTTTCTATAGCGAAGTTGTTTGATAATGTGCTTTCAATGTACCTTATTTGTTTTTCTGTAGGACAGGCTAATATAAGATCATCAACATAAACGATGATGTAACATATTTTACCATAAATGTTACCATAATACAAACAAGGGTCATTACGACTTTGTGTAAATTTTGATTTAATAAGAATTTCATTTAATGTATGATTCCATGATCTTGCGGCCTGTTTTAAACCATATATGCCTTTCTTTAATAAACATACCAGTTCACCGTTTCCCTCTTGAAAACCTTGGGGTTGTTTCATAAAAATTGTTTCGGATAATTTACCATTTAAAAACGCTGTTTTAGCATCAATCATATTTTCCTTTCCTGCAATCGATAATAAAATTCTAAATGTTGTGTGAGACACCACTGGGGCAAAAACCTCATCATAGTCGATTCCATACTTTTGTGAAAAACCTTGAGCCACGAGACGAGCTTTGAAACGACTTACATCACCATCAGAGTTACGTTTTATTTTGTAAACCCAATAACTTCTAATTGCTGATTTATCTTCAGGCAGCTCTACGAGTTCCCAAGTCTGATTCTTTTTAAAAGACTCCATTTCATCCTGCATCGCAGCTAACCACTGCACCTTTTCCTCACTCTCAAGAGCTTGCTGATATGTTTTGGGTTCTTTAAGTTCTTGTATTGACCACACTTCATCAATTAATCGTTTTGGCTCTTTACCTTTATTTTCACGATTGGAAACCCTTATAGTAGGTGTCTGTATTTCTAAATATTTTTCAGAATCATTTTGTTCATCATTATCTGTGTGTTCATTACAATCATCCGAATAGTTTTTGATTGCATTGTTCTCAATTAAAGGTAATTCAATTTTCTCCTCCTCAATCAATAATGGCATATTTTTACGATCATCGTTTCTATGAAACTCAATAGAAACTTCTTTATCAACATTATTTGTTGTAAAATCTGTAAAACGAACATCACGACTAATGACTTCCCTCTTGGTAACCGGATTGTAAAACCGAAAAGCTTTTGAATTATCTTCATAACCCAGAAAAATCATTTCAATTGCTTTATTGTCTAATTTACGTCTCTTTTCAGATGGAACATGTACAAAACATTTTGATCCAAAAAATATGAAATTGGCTTAGACTTGGCTTTGAACCATACCATAGTTCATATGGGGTTTTATTAGTAGATCTCGTAAAAACTCTATTCTGAATATAATTTGCAGTTGATACAGCTTCCCCCCAAAATGTATATGGTAAACTTGCATCTATAAGTAAACATCTAGACATTTCAATTAGAGTCCTATGTTTTCTTTCCGCATTACCATTTTGTTGAGGACTATAAGGGGCTGTCAATTGAATTTGAATACCTTCAGACTGTAAATAAGAAATAAAATTCTTTCCAGTGTATTCCCCACCTCTATCGGAACGAATTACTTTAGGAACACGACCAAAACTTGTACGGCAAAATATAACAAAATCTTTAAACGCTTGTTCCACCTCTGATTTTCGTGACAATAATCGAATAATTGTAAAACTTGAATAATCATCAATAAAAGTAACAACATACCTTTTACCTGAAGGAGTAGTAGTTTGCATCGGGCCACAAACATCTGTGTGAATTAACTGCAACGTTTCCGTCGATTTATGTAATGATTGTTTTGGAAATGGCATTCTTGTCAATTTCCCTTTAGTGCACGTTTCACATCTGTGTGAATTAACTGCAACGTTTCCGTCGATTTATGTAATGATTGTTTTGGAAATGGCATTCTTGTCAATTTCCCTTTAGTGCACGTTTCACATATTTCCTTTATACCGCATTCAACAATTTTAAAATCTTCGGCTAAATTTTCTGAAAACATCTTCCTTATAGCTTCTGGATCACGATGCCCTAGTTTACGATGCCACTGAAGAATACAATTTTCATAATGTTGATACAAAGCATTAACATTATCATATTGACGTAAAATATACATTTCCCCATCAATATCAGCTACGCCAACGTTGTTGTTGTTGTTAAAATTTATATGAAAAAGATTTTTCTTGAATGATATATCAAAAACAACTTTTGTTAATTGCCGAACTGAAAGAATATTTCCCACTAATCTAGGAGCATTTAGATCACATAGCATCAACTCACCTGAACCAATACCTTCAATAGAAACTGTTTCTCCATTAGCTAATTCAATTGAACTTTTATACGATTCATCCAATTTCTGGAAAAATTTACGATCATTTACAGCATGACGAGTTGCACCTGAATCAACCAGCCAACAAAATTTATTATTTTTACCAAATTTAAAAAGAAAATCTGGGGCCTGATTCTGGCAGTCGTGATCGAGTAATTTCTCGATTCGAAAGCAATTTAAAATCTAATTATTTCAGTCAATACTGAACGAATTGGAATTATTTTTTCAGTGTTGTAAAGCATTAATTTGAGGTTCACAATACTGAAAAAAAAATTTTGATTCGTTGAGTATCGACTGAGATAAAATTGCTTTCGAATCGAGAAATTACTCGATCACGACTGCCAGAATTAGGCCCCTGATTTGTGTTTTTCCTCCACAGAATTGATTTTGTTAAAATTATTTCCTGGAACTTGTTTTTGTTTCCAATTTTTATATTTTAAACAATTTTTCTTTTGATGTCCAGGCTTTTTACAAAAATAGCAAACACTACCAGGCCTAGCAACAGCTTTCAACACAGCATCATTATAGATCGTTCATCGTATTTATGTGAGCCACTGCATCACCGCCATCTTCTAATTTTAAGCTGCAAATGCTCCTCATCAAAAAAACTTTATTTGCCAATGTGTTTCTTTCGTGGTAACTTTTAAGTTGACCCCATGTCTCCTTAGCAGTCTTCGAATTGCGAATGTGACACAGTTGATCGTCCATTACCAGTAACCCTATCGTACCCCTGGCTTCATCATCTTTATCATCCCATTCATCTAGTTGTGGTTTATTCTTCAGTACACCATTATCAAATATTGGTGTAGGTCGTGTGCCCTCAATGACCAGCTTCCACAAATTCTGTTTGCGCAAGAGTATTTCCATCTTGAATTTCCAATTTGCGTAATTATCATTGGTTAACTTTGTAAATTTTGGTTTTGTGTTCACCATTTTGTTCAATACAAAAAATTTACTTTATAAGCAAAAAAATAATTTTCTTTTCTTTAGTTGGCTTTATCTTTCTTTAAATGTCTTTAGTTTTATTTAATTGACTTTATATCCTTATTCAATTAAATTTTATTTATCTTTAGTTAAGGCCCATAACCTTTTGAATTAAAGAAAGTATAATGGCCGAAGGAACGTGTTATATTTCTGGAAAATTCACTTTATTAAAGTACAAAAATTATAAGTAGTTACTCAAAAAACTAAGTGCATATTAATACGGATTTTCAGTTGCAGTTAATATTGTCCGTTGATGTAAAATGTAATTTAAAGCAACGAAAAGTTCATTTAATTTTTACTGTCGAAAATTCAACCGCGAATTCCGTAAAAACAAATCAATATTCAGTTATCTGTAGCGAATAACCTTGATTTGTAAATCAATTTTGCAAGTTTTTAAAGTCTAGCGAGCATGCAATAATTTTTCCGGCTCCTGTCTCGTCGGCTAACGGTGTAGGTCCTTACTTTTGCTAAACTCAATTTTAACCAGCTACAGCTAACATTATTTTTAATTTGCATGCTTCAGTTAAAAAACAAAAAAAATATAGTAGAAAACGGGACAGAAGATATAACATTTTTCTTAGATAGGCAAGAGCAAAGCTCGACAGTTAAGCGAAGATCTAGGAACGCTCAATACCCCTCCCAACCATGACCATGTTGCGTAATGCACAGAAAGAAATTGCCCAACATGATCCCTAATATAACTTACCCTATTGCAGCACGTTCAAAAATCAGAACTCAAAATTCTTTTAGAATTTCATTGTGATATTTCACACCAATTTATTACGAAAAAAACCGAGCTAATAAACATAATTAAATTTAAACTTCAACTTAGCCGTATATAAATATTTAGTATAAAATTAGTACTCAAAATTTGTAACACTATGAATAGAAATAAAAATAAAAGATGGGCAATTATCAAAAAAACAAAATTAAACTCGTTGATTTACATTAAATCTTAAAAAAATAAGTTGTGCAATTAAAATTTTGAAACTAAAAAATAATAATATTCGGAAAAAAATGAGTTGTGCGATTAAAAGTTTAGAATTAGAATTATTCGAAAAAAAAACAAAAGAAAAAAATAAACAAAACCATTTTATAAAAAAACAGAAAATAAGTTATGTCTTTATTGGGACTCGAACCCGGAACACATGGCTCGACGAAGTAGTCTCTACCATCTAAGCCAGATTAACACTTTGTTAACATAGGCGCACGCAATAAGTTGTTAAAATTTATTATAAATACTTAATCACTCGCGCTGTTAAATTTTATTACATATTTTGTGGTTTTTTGTATATTTAATTTTTTTTTTATTTTTTTTCAAAGACCCGTTATATATATTTCGATAATTGTATTTATTAATAACAAAATGTATTAAAAATAAAAATTTCTTTATATGTTCGGTATCAATATTTCCAATAACGAAATCGTTCTTCAATTATGTAAATAATTAAAAATGAGTTGTGTAATTAAAATTATTCGAATTCAAAAAAAAAACAAAAGAAAAAAAAATAAACAAAAACATTTTATAAATAAATTCTCTATTGGGACTCGAACCCGGAACACATGGCTCGACGAAGTAGCCTCTAACCGGTAGGCCACATCACCACTTTGTTAACATAGGCGCGCAATAAGTTGTTAAAAATTATTATGAATACTTAATCACTCGCGCTGTTAAATTTGATTATATTGTTGTTTTTGTATACATATCTATTTTTCTTTATATTTATACTTCGATAATTATATTTTTTTTTTTTTAATAACGAAAGATATTAAAAATAAAAAAAATGTTTGTTTTTTTTTTTTTATTTCTATGGTTGGTATCAATCAATTGTTTCAACTGTTTAAATAATTACTAGAAATATCATATATTCTCTTTGTTTTGTTTTGTTTTGTTAACAGAAAATTTTGGGGAATTTAAAGTTAAATTACTAACATACTACTTTGCTAACAGCAAAATGTTATTAACATTTTTAATTTACATTGTCCTTGAATATATGAATATTTCTTGTAATTAATTTTAATATACCACTAACCAAATGTAAAATGTAAAATAAGGATATTCAGACTTACTTGTTTACGGGAATCCGGAAAGATCTTTCAGCGGCTCCTTGCTTGACTAAAAGTGGGGTTTTCTTTTTTTTAAATTATTGATATACAATTAACATAAACAATTGATAGATTTTACTGGTAATAGAGGCATACTTTAGGGATTTAATTGTTATAAAATTAGTCTCTTTTAATGAAAAATTAACATTTTTTTTTTGTTTTATGTATGTTCGTTTTGTTTTCTTTTCTCACAATTTTTCTGTAATTTGGTTTTACCGTATTGATACTTATTATTTAGTTTTAATTGCACATTTTATTCAGACTTAAGCATTTTGATATTTGCCCGTATAATAAAATTAAAACAAAATAAAAATAAAAATTAAAGCAAAAAAACTCTTAGCTTAAACTACCCATTTTTATTAAATTGAATCAAAATCTCACGAAAGTTTAAATTCAAACATAATCGAATTGGTTTTTTTTTTTTTTGTAATCGGAATTTAAACAAATTTAATTTTTGCCATTAAACACTTTACTTTTCTGGAGTGGAATTCGACACAATTGGTTTTGTATGGATAACTTAACCTCAATTCTGGTTTAATTAAACACGAAAAGCAAATTCCTTCTTTGCATACTTTCACACATTGGAATAGTGATATAAAAAAAAATAATAATTTAGTTTTCTTTTTGGTTGTTGTGTGAACCTTTATAGATTTTAGATTTCTATAGACTACTATTAAACTTTTCTACACTGGTTCCTTTAATTTTTCTTTAATATAACAACATTATTTTTGATTTTTTTCCGGCACTTAACTTCAGGATTTTGTTCCAATTTTTAATACAACGTCATATTTTTTTGCTTAAATCTTTTGCTTTTTTTCCGATTTTAGCTTTTGTCCTGCTTTTAAATTATTTAAAAACTTTCACCGCACTTTTATTATATTATTTTATAACCCATTAGTCAAGGTAAATTTCTGCATTGTTGCTCCTATAAAAAAATCTTGCTGGACGGGTTTTTCCAGAGGGTTTCCCGCAGCCCTCAGATATAATCCAATTGGAGATAGAACACCCACTATTAGCAACAGCATAAAGCCGACAGATTAAATTTTCTGCTATGCAAAAATTCCAACTCCTAAACAAATGCAAATTTATGGTACGAACGAAAATCTATTTGTAAAGGAGGAAATTCAATATGTGGTACATAGAAATCATTTTAAAGACATTTTACTTTCTCTTTTATGTCACAAACTGTAGAATCCTTTTTCCTTTTAAAAATAAAATCCTTTTCCAATATAAACTTTTAAATTCAAGAAAAATTTTGCTTTTACGTTCCGTCGAAAGTAATCCTTGTGAATTTTTTTACAAAATGAAAAGATGGTTTCAGAGAAAATTCTGCTTTTATACCTATTGAATTCTGGAAGTAATGCGCTAATTCAGCGTGCCATTTTTCTTTTAGTACACTTTATAAATATCCATAAATTGCTCCCCCCTCCTACCTAATCATCGACTGAACTTAAAGCGCACTAAAATTTTACAACGCATAAAACACTGCATTATCATTATTAGACACTACACTTTTAACAAAAGATTTATGTTACTAATGCCACAGAATCTCGTAAGTATCATGATATATTGTTTACTGCTAAAATTTTAGTCTAAAATTTTAATTAAATTCTATTGCCTAGGGAAACCGAGGTGCCAGCAAATATCTGAAGCAATCTAAGAGAAAAAAACTAGCAACTTATAACGTATGCAAAGCAGAAGAAAATCCTAAAAAGACGTTGTTTATAATAAGTTTGAAGTTTTATGTACATTCTTACATATATGCACATGTATACATATTAACATACATATACATATACATATAAATATACATATACATATACATATACATATACATATACATATACATATACATATACATATACATATACATATACATATACATATACATATACATATACATATAAATATACATATACATATACATATACATATACATATACATATACATATACATATACATATACATATACATATACATATACATATACATATACATATACATATACATATACATATACATATACATATACATATACATATACATATACATATACATATACATATACATATACATATACATATACATATACATATACATATACATATACATATACATATACATATACATATACATATACATATACATATACATATACATATTCAATCTTATTTATACTAAACATTTTTAATATTATTTGGATTGAATAAAAATAAATTTATATAAAAATAATTAGCCTTATTTCGGTTCTCGATGTCGAAAACGACTCAGTAGTAGATTAAAGTAAATTAAATTAAAGTTCTTTAATCTACTACAAAATTCGACTTACTGTGTTACCGACAACGAGAACCGTAATAAGGCTGAATATAAAAATAAAAATATTAAATATAACATTTCGTAATAGAAATTTTGTTCAATGGGTACATACACGGGAAAAAAATTATTAGTGGTTTCTTATCAATAAAAAATTATTTAAAAAGTATTTAAATTTTATTAATGTCATAATTAAATCAACTATTTGTTTATTTTATTTTATTTTTTCTTTTGTTGAAATAAAAATAAAATTTTGATTTAATTAACATTTTATTTGTTTCGGAATAAATTTTGAATTAAAACTACTAATTAAACAACAAAAAAAATTATTTCGTTTAATCATTGTTGTTGGATGTTGTCAAAATAAATCAACACATTGTTTTCTTTTTTTTTTGATCCTTGTTTTTAGTAAAATTAAAAATAGCATTTATTGAGAAAAAACTACTCCAAATATAAAATCTTTACACTTCTTAGTGATCAATATAATTATTTTGGATATAGGAACAAACACTACAAATTGTTTGCTTGATTCTATGAATTTGGTATAACTTTGGTGCTTAGAGACAATTTTTAATTTTTTCCTGTGTAATTAGATTCTTAATTTTCGTTAAAAAAACTTTTCGAATTATTTAAATAAATCAAATTGAATAAAAAAACTTACAAGGCTACAAGCGCCCTACATTTTCCCCCCGCCAAAATCAGATTTGGGGGTTAAAAGAAACGCCAAAGCTGATACCGCTTGTAGCTTCAAAGAATATTGAACGGTTCTCTACGGTCTTATATCCTTTGCGTGATAGACGCCTATTAATTTTCCATTTAAATCCTCCAACTGATAATAACAATAGCCTGTCTTCTTGCGAATCCTTGCTTTTACAAATGTCGGTGCCAGTTTAGCATTAAAACCTTTTCCCAAATCGCTCTGACGAAAATTTCTTCTAAATACTTCCTGGCCTGTTTCATACGTAGCCTCACGAGATCGCAGGTTATACGCTCTTTCATTCTTATCCTGTTGTCGTTTAATATTCTGCGCAGCTTTTTCCCTAATGATTGAAAGTGAATCTTCCCGATTAAAATTGACAGTTCGGTCCTCCAGCATTTCCAAATTTCGCAGCAGTGCATAGGATTTGCCATTGGTAATCATGTGCTGTCCGAAAGCCATGTAATAAGGCGAAGTACCTATTGCAGCGTGCACAGCTGAACGCAGTACACAGCTGATGCTGCTTAGATACTTATCCCAATTACTTTGGTCGTTTTTAATATACGCCCTTATTGCCGATAGAACTGAACGATTGACCCGTTCAGATGCATTAGCTTGGGGCGAGTATACTGCCGTATAAACATGATTTACACCATAATCCTTCAAAAGTTCGTTAAATTTCGCTGACTTAAATTGAGAACCATTATCTGAAACTAAAGTTTCAGGTGTACCAAAAGTGTGGAATAAATCCTCTAAATATTTTACAATTACATCAGAATTAAACTTTTTCACTGGCTTAAGAAAATTGAATTTAGAAAAGTGATCAAGAGCTATAAAAATGCCAACATTTCCTGATTTCGAGCGAGGATATGGCCCTAAGAAATCGACGTACAATTTCTGGAAAAACCTAACCGTATTCGAAGTTCTTCCCATGGGTGGTCGCATAATAAAGTTAGGATGTTTTGTGCCCTTACACACCTCACAAGCATTCACGTATTCTCTTACGTCATTAATCAAATTAGGCCAGTAGTAAAATCTTCTAATTCTTTCCAAAGTTTTGGCTATGCCACCATGGGAAGATAGAGGACTATCATGCGCCCTTCTCAAAACCTCCGGAATCATATCCTTTGGAATCCAAAGTTTCCAAGCAAGGTCATCCTGCAGCTGTTCCCCCGAACAGTGTTCAGTCCGTCTGTACAAAAAGCCGTCAATAATTTTAAGGTCAGGTGTTTTAGCTAAATTTTCCCTAACTTTGTCTAAAAGTTGTTTGTACTCTGTCCTTTGAAAATATTCGGATTCGAGATCCACGAAAACTCCAGAGTCATCTAATTCACACAAGTTTATGCCTAGGATTGCGGACAAATCTTCTGTATTAGTACGCGAAAGTGCATCAGGAACCACGTTTTTACTGCCTTTTCTATGTTCTATTTTAAAATTAAATCCTTGAAGTTTTAAGGCCCATCGTGCCAAGCGTGAGTTCAAATCTGTTTGAGACATAAGCCACTTTAGTGATGCGTGATCTGTGATCACTGTGAACTCATGCCCTTCCACATAGGCTCGAAATTTTTTTATGCTTAACATTGCTGCTAAACATTCTTGTTCGGTAACCGAATAATTGCGTTGGGCTTGGTTGAGTTTCTTCGACATAAATGCTATCGGAAACTCTTCACCTTCCGCAGTTTTCTGTACCAAGACACTTCCTATCCCAGTGCTGCTAGCATCACAGTGAATAAAGAACGGCTGTGAAAAATCTGGACTATGCAAAACTGGCGCTGTGGTCAAGATTGATTTTAATTCTTCAAAAGATCTTTGAGCTTGATCGCTCCAAGTAAATTTTCTTTTATTCGTTAAAAGGTCTGTTAGTGGGGCAGTGATAGACGCATAGTTCCTTATAAACTTTCGGTACCAACCGGACATACCCAAAAACCGTCTGAGTTGGCGTACAGACCTCGGTGTCGGGAATTCTGTGATGGCCGAGATTTTTTCCGGGTCTGTTTGAATCACCCCGTTCCCTATTATATGGCCAAGATAACGGACTTCCTGTACGCAAAACTTAGATTTCTCTACATTAATGGTCAGTCCTGCAAGACGAATTTGCTTTGATATTTCCCTTAAAACCTCCAAATGCCGACTAAAAGTATCAGATACAATCAACAAATCGTCTAGATAAACGAACACCTCTGTCCTCAAATTTGCCGGAACCACCTTGTCCATTAGCCTTGACATAGTCTGAGGCGCATTGCAGAGACCGAAAGGCATAACCTTGTAATGGTACAAGGGGCGGCCAGGGACCGAAAATGCCGTTTTATCTTTAGACGAGCTATCGAGGGGAATCTGCCAAAATGCGTCCTTCAAATCTAAGCTAGTTATAAACTCCGCCTTAGGCAACCTACCAAGAATACCGTCAATATTTGGCAGAGGATATGCATCCTTAACGGTTACAGAGTTTACTTTTCGGCTGTCTAAACATAACCTAACTTTTCCCGGTTTTCTAACAAGAACGATTGGCGATGACCAGGCACTATCCGATTCTTCTATAACATCGTTTTCTAACATTCGGTCTAACTCACTATAAATCAGTTTTTCCATCGCTGGAGAGACAGGAAAATGTTTCTGTTTAATGGGAGTGGCATTACCAACATCTATTATATGACTTAAAACTGTCGTTCGACCTAATCCTTCCTTTGCAAATGAGGGAAACGTGTTTATTACTTGTTGAAGCTGAAATTTTTGTTGTCCAAGTAATTTTTTCTGATCCACTGAATCACTGATACTATTTATCTCTAAATTATAACTAATAGCACAATTCAATCCTGTTGGCAGTAAATCAAAAGCACGCCAAAAATCGATTCCCAAATAAAGGTTCTGCGACAATTCCGGGACTAAATAAAATTTGATTTCTCTTGTGATTCCACGAAAGGTAACATCTGCAAGAACATAACCGCACACAGTTTGGGATCTACCATCTGCAGTTTTGACAAACGATCGAATTCTCTTAAAATCAGAATTAGATTCTATAAATTCAATAGCAGAATCTGACCCAATACAACTTATGGAAGCACCGGTATCCAGTAAACCTCTCCAGTCTTTGTCGAAAATCCGAACATCAGCATAGGGCCGAATGTCCTTTGGATTGTCAAAAACTGAGCTCAATAAACTCTGCCTACTCTGCCTCACAAGATTCCAAAACTTCCTCATACGATCAGATGATCGCCTTTTCCTAGCACTTGGAATAGGTTCGTTAAAGATCTCTGCCCTTTTTGCGTTATATTCTGCCAGCCGGACGTGAAAAGGTTTCATATAGGTTGGAGTTGAAGTGGAGGACGTTTGAGATACGTTCGGATTTAAAGTTTCATTAAAATTTGATTCAAATCGGTCTGTTTTAAATTCAAGCTTTTTATTCTCAGGAATTGTGTTCAATAAAACTTTAGGAAATGTTTCCAAATTAGGGGGTGTTAAAATGTTCATTAAATTTGTCTCTATTTTGTCACTAGAACACTCAAAAGACTCTTTAATGTTAAGGCTGGAATTGGCTTTTGAAATTAATCGGTACTCGTACCCACTGCTGTCATCCGTTTGTGTGCACTTTTCAGTGCACCGGATTTCGAGTTTTTTGAACCATTGCAGTTGGTACAGTTTGGTTTATATATATCCGGTGTACCACATCCGTAACAAAAAATTCGACGTTCTTCAAGGCAATCCTGATATCTATGACCAACTTTTTGACAGTTCCAACAAACCAAAGCTATTGCTGAAACCTCAGTCTCGTCGGGCAATTCTACTTCATCCTCAAAAATTTCGTGGACTTGCCTACGTTGAATAAAAGGTTTATTAGCCGCTTGTTTCCTGCCTATATCTAGCAAAAAGAATTCTCGTCGCCGACAAATGTCCCTCAAATGTGATACAGAATACACCGAAATATTCAGAATCTCATGTTGAATTTCCGGCAACAAATTCCTACGCAGAATTTCTACCAAAACATTTTCCGGCAAAGGAGTAGACAGGCGATCAGAAATGTCAACTACAGACTCGTAAAAAGAGTCAAAATTTTCGCCTGGACGCTGTTTTCTATCACGAATCATTTCCCTAAAATCAACGTCCGTTCTGGAGTCTTTATATTGATGCCTTAGCGCTGTGCACAAATCGGCCCATCGAATTTCTGAAACCGAACGGTGGTATCTCCAGAACCAATCTGATGCTTTAGCATCGAATAAGGTAGAAATATGTCTACATAGCAAATCAAAATTTCCGTTAAGTGTTTGATGGGTAAGAGCCTCTACTCTATAAATAAAATTATCGACCGCCATTCCCTTAGCATCACCTGAAAACCTAACCTTCCAATTGTGAATAATGTGACCAACCTTATCAGACCTCAGGGAGGAATCTGCTGAACCACTCGTATTTAAATTTATATTGCCAGTACGATTTGAAAAATTCGGATTTCCCGCTACATTCGAAGGCAACCCTAAAAGTTGTTCCAAAGTTTGTCCCTGCACTGGCGGTATTACTGGAACCTGAGCATCAATATTTCCGACCGTTTTTCCAGGGTTAGGATTCCTATTGCTAGTGTCACTCTGAGTTGAATTATTCAAGCTCAATCGCCTAAAACCTGCTTCAATATTATCCTCTATAATTTTGGTGAGTTGTTGACTTAGACTAGTCAGCATTTCGGCCTGTTGTGCCCCTACGGCAGCAGTTACCACATTTCTTATATGTTCCCGTTGCTCCTGAGGGGAACTCGAAGACATTACCGAGTAATTTGGTTCTATTGCCTGATTTTGTGCGAGTTTAGGAGGAGAAGAGGGATCACAGCGATTTAGATCAAATTCTTGAGCACGCTGCCCTTGGGATCTGGTTACCATCGGTGGAGGTGGAGCTGATGGAGTTGCTACCCAATTTAATTTAGTATTACATATTGGACAAATTGGTTTTTGCTTCATATGCTTTTGGAAACACGATTTGTGAAAACTATGTCCACATGTTGATTTATAAAGGTATGAAGGGTTCGTTATAGCGTTAGCACAGACACCACAATTAGGCAAATTATTACCTAAGGAAACTAGGTCATCTGTACTTCTTTGCAGAGGCATGTTTGAAAATTTAATTTTAATAAAAAAAATCAAATGTGTAAGTGTGGCAAATTCAGAAAGAAAGCTATTATTGAGAAAAAAGTTAAATCCAATCAAAAATAATTTCTATTTTTTCCTCTTTTTTTTTTAGAAAATCTCAAATATGATAACAATCTAAAAGAAACTATAATTATAAAAAAAATCGGTAAACTATATTCTGGGTGACTAAATTTAATAAAACAAAATTCTGTAGCTATAAATTATCATATAACCTAAAATCAAAAATAAAAAAAAAATTAACCCTTTAAACAATGTCGCGCCGATGCAGACAAAATATAATTAAAAAAATTAATATATAAAAAAACAAATGAAAAAGAATAAATCAAAATATTTTCAACAACGCAAACTAAAATAAATATCATATAAAATTTTCTGATTTCTGAACAGTGCTGGTAACTAGGGGTTTTGTTATATTATATGTCAAACTTTATATCTATCCACCTATTAATCTATAAACTTGATCCGTTTAAACAAAAACAACCAATATGAGAGCAAATTTTAAATAAATTAGTAGAAGTTAAAATTTTTATTCCAAAATCACAAGGCAAAAAGTCCTTTAAACTTCCTTAAAATTTTAGTAAATATGCTATATTGCCCTACAAGATTTAATAATTGGATAATCAATATCTTCATATAAACTCAAGCCTTATCTAATTAAAATAATCCCACAGAAAAGAAATAAAAAAATTGTAAATAGAAATAGATAAGAAAAATAGATACTATTAGTTGGTACGTGTCTAAATAAATTCAAACCCGAAATTTCCTAACTAATCAAGGAAGTGAAACTGTTTTACCGTTGATGATTAGAATTCTAATGGTCTGAGTTTAGTACTGATACAACCAATGCTCAGCATTTCCGGAAAAGAACTATTCATCCCAATGGTAAAGCAGGGTCAGAAAACGGAAAGCAACCAGAACATGAATGAAACTTAATGGTGGTTAACAAAAATCAACATATGCATTTATGTTAAATTTCTCAACATAAAATTTCACTGCACAATATAGTAAAGAAAAACAGGAAATAAAAATAAGAAAAAGAAAAGAAAAAAAAATTTTATTGAGAGCCACACATAACTTGAATTAAAACTCAAAAGGCGTTAAATCGGGATTTTAAATGTGTGGGCCCCACGTTGGGCGCCAAAAATAATTATACTGTAGCGAATAACCTTGATTTGTAAATCAATTTTGCAAGTTTTTAAAGTCTAGCGAGCATGCAATAATTTTTCCGGCTCCTGTCTCGTCGGCTAACGGTGTAGGTCCTTACTTTTGCTAAACTCAATTTTAACCAGCTACAGCTAACATTATTTTAAATTTGCATGCTTCAGTTAAAAAACAAAAAAAAAATAGTAGAAAACGGGACAGAAGATAACATTTTTCTTAGATAGGCAAGAGCAAAGCTCGACAGTTAAGCGAAGATCTAGGAACGCTCAATACCCCTCCCAACCATGACCATGTTGCGTAATGCACAGAAAGAAATTGCCCAACATGATCCCTAATATAACTTACCCTATTGCAGCACGTTCAAAAATCAGAACTCAAAATTCTTTTAGAATTTCATTGTGATATTTCACACCAATTTATTACGAAAAAAACCGAGCTAATAAACATAATTAAATTTAAACTTCAACTTAGCCGTATATAAATATTTAGTATAAAATTAGTACTCAAAATTTGTAACACTATGAATAGAAATAAAAATAAAAGATGGGCAATTATCAAAAAAACAAAATTAAACTCGTTGATTTACATTAAATCTTAAAAAAATAAGTTGTGCAATTAAAATTTTGAAACTAAAAAATAATAATATTCGGAAAAAAATGAGTTGTGCGATTAAAAGTTTAGAATTAGAATTATTCGAAAAAAAAACAAAAGAAAAAAATAAACAAAACCATTTTATAAAAAAACAGAAAATAAGTTATGTCTTTATTGGGACTCGAACCCGGAACACATGGCTCGACGAAGTAGTCTCTACCATCTAAGCCAGATTAACACTTTGTTAACATAGGCGCACGCAATAAGTTGTTAAAATTTATTATAAATACTTAATCACTCGCGCTGTTAAATTTTATTACATATTTTGTGGTTTTTTGTATATTTAATTTTTTTTTTATTTTTTTTCAAAGACCCGTTATATATATTTCGATAATTGTATTTATTAATAACAAAATGTATTAAAAATAAAAATTTCTTTATATGTTCGGTATCAATATTTCCAATAACGAAATCGTTCTTCAATTATGTAAATAATTAAAAATGAGTTGTGTAATTAAAATTATTCGAATTCAAAAAAAAAACAAAAGAAAAAAAAATAAACAAAAACATTTTATAAATAAATTCTCTATTGGGACTCGAACCCGGAACACATGGCTCGACGAAGTAGCCTCTAACCGGTAGGCCACATCACCACTTTGTTAACATAGGCGCGCAATAAGTTGTTAAAAATTATTATGAATACTTAATCACTCGCGCTGTTAAATTTGATTATATTGTTGTTTTTGTATACATATCTATTTTTCTTTATATTTATACTTCGATAATTATATTTTTTTTTTTTTAATAACGAAAGATATTAAAAATAAAAAAAATGTTTGTTTTTTTTTTTATTTCTATGGTTGGTATCAATCAATTGTTTCAACTGTTTAAATAATTACTAGAAATATCATATATTCTCTTTGTTTTGTTTTGTTTTGTTAACAGAAAATTTTGGGGAATTTAAAGTTAAATTACTAACATACTACTTTGCTAACAGCAAAATGTTATTAACATTTTTAATTTACATTGTCCTTGAATATATGAATATTTCTTGTAATTAATTTTAATATACCACTAACCAAATGTAAAATGTAAAATAAGGATATTCAGACTTACTTGTTTACGGGAATCCGGAAAGATCTTTCAGCGGCTCCTTGCTTGACTAAAAGTGGGGTTTTCTTTTTTTTAAATTATTGATATACAATTAACATAAACAATTGATAGATTTTACTGGTAATAGAGGCATACTTTAGGGATTTAATTGTTATAAAATTAGTCTCTTTTAATGAAAAATTAACATTTTTTTTTTGTTTTATGTATGTTCGTTTTGTTTTCTTTTCTCACAATTTTTCTGTAATTTGGTTTTACCGTATTGACACTTATTATTTAGTTTTAATTGCACATTTTATTCAGACTTAAGCATTTTGATATTTGCCCGTATAATAAAATTAAAACAAAATAAAAATTAAAGCAAAAAAACTCTTAGCTTAAACTACCCATTTTTATTAAATTGAATCAAAATCTCACGAAAGTTTAAATTCAAACATAATCGAATTGGTTTTTTTTTTTTTTGTAATCGGAATTTAAACAAATTTAATTTTTGCCATTAAACACTTTACTTTTCTGGAGTGGAATTCGACACAATTGGTTTTGTATGGATAACTTAACCTCAATTCTGGTTTAATTAAACACGAAAAGCAAATTCCTTCTTTGCATACTTTCACACATTGGAATAGTGATATAAAAAAAAATAATAATTTAGTTTTCTTTTTGGTTGTTGTGTGAACCTTTATAGATTTTAGATTTCTATAGACTACTATTAAACTTTTCTACACTGGTTCCTTTAATTTTTCTTTAATATAACAACATTATTTTTGATTTTTTTCCGGCACTTAACTTCAGGATTTTGTTCCAATTTTTAATACAACGTCATATTTTTTTGCTTAAATCTTTTGCTTTTTTTCCGATTTTAGCTTTTGTCCTGCTTTTAAATTATTTAAAAACTTTCACCGCACTTTTATTATATTATTTTATAACCCATTAGTCAAGGTAAATTTCTGCATTGTTGCTCCTATAAAAAAATCTTGCTGGACGGGTTTTTCCAGAGGGTTTCCCGCAGCCCTCAGATATAATCCAATTGGAGATAGAACACCCACTATTAGCAACAGCATAAAGCCGACAGATTAAATTTTCTGCTATGCAAAAATTCCAACTCCTAAACAAATGCAAATTTATGGTACGAACGAAAATCTATTTGTAAAGGAGGAAATTCAATATGTGGTACATAGAAATCATTTTAAAGACATTTTACTTTCTCTTTTATGTCACAAACTGTAGAATCCTTTTTCCTTTTAAAAATAAAATCCTTTTCCAATATAAACTTTTAAATTCAAGAAAAATTTTGCTTTTACGTTCCGTCGAAAGTAATCCTTGTGCATTTTTTTACAAAATGAAAAGATGGTTTCAGAGAAAATTCTGCTTTTATACCTATTGAATTCTGGAAGTAATGCGCTAATTCAGCGTGCCATTTTTCTTTTAGTACACTTTATAAATATCCATAAATTGCTCCCCCCTCCTACCTAATCGTCGACTGAACTTAAAGCGCACTAAAATTTTACAACGCATAAAACACTGCATTATCATTATTAGACACTACACTTTTAACAAAAGATTTATGTTACTAATGCCACAGAATCTCGTAAGTATCATGATATATTGTTTACTGCTAAAATTTTAGTCTAAAATTTTAATTAAATTCTATTGCCTAGGGAAACCGAGGTGCCAGCAAATATCTGAAGCAATCTAAGAGAAAAAAACTAGCAACTTATAACGTATGCAAAGCAGAAGAAAATCCTAAAAAGACGTTGTTTATAATAAGTTTGAAGTTTTATGTACATTCTTACATATATGCACATGTATACATATTAACATACATATACATATACATATAAATATACATATACATATACATATACATATAAATATACATATACATATACATATACATATACATATACATATACATATACATATACATATACATATACATATACATATACATATACATATACATATACATATACATATACATATACATATACATATACATATACATATACATATACATATACATATACATATACATATACATATACATATACATATACATATACATATACATATACATATACATATACATATACATATACATATACATATACATATACATATACATATACATATACATATACATATACATATACATATACATATACATATACATATACATATACATATACATATACATATACATATACATATACATATACATATACATATACATATACATATACATATACATATACATATACATATACATATACATATACATATACATATACATATACATATACATATTCAATCTTATTTATACTAAACATTTTTAATATTATTTGGATTGAATAAAAATAAATTTATATAAAAATAATATAAAAATAAAAATAATAAATATAACATTTCGTAATAGAAATTTTGTTCAATGGGTACATACACGGGAAAAAAATTATTAGTGGTTTCTTATCAATAAAAAATTATTTAAAAAGTATTTAAATTTTATTAATGTCATAATTAAATCAACTATTTGTTTATTTTATTTTATTTTTTCTTTTGTTGAAATAAAAATAAAATTTTGATTTAATTAACATTTTATTTGTTTCGGAATAAATTTTGAATTAAAACTACTAATTAAACAACAAAAAAAATTATTTCGTTTAATCATTGTTGTTGGATGTTGTCAAAATAAATCAACACATTGTTTTCTTTTTTTTTTGATCCTTGTTTTTAGTAAAATTAAAAATAGCATTTATTGAGAAAAAACTACTCCAAATATAAAATCTTTACACTTCTTAGTGATCAATATAATTATTTTGGATATAGGAACAAACACTACAAATTGTTTGCTTGATTCTATGAATTTGGTATAACTTTGGTGCTTAGAGACAATTTTTAATTTTTTCCTGTGTAATTAGATTCTTAATTTTCGTTAAAAAAACTTTTCGAATTATTTAAATAAATCAAATTGAATAAAAAAACTTACAAGGCTACAAGCGCCCTACATATCTTATATAAATTAATTGTCAAAAAATTTACTACATATTCCGTAAAAACAAATAAATATGCAGTTATTTTATAAAATTTTACTGTCAAAAATTCAACACCATATTCAGTAAAAACAATTAAATATTCAGTTATTTTATATAATTTTACTACCAAAAATTAATTTTTACTTATCTATAAAAAATGAATTGCTTGTTTTGTGTAAGCAATTCCCATTTTCTATTTGTTAAAATAATTTAGTTAAATACATCAAATTTTAAAAGTAAAATAATTGCGCAGCCATGTCGGTCGTGATGCTGGTTCTTCTGTAAGCAACGTGGTCAGTACCACAAAAGTAAAACAAACGTGTGTAACTGGGTAAGTAAATAAAAATATTCTCTCTCTCTCGCTTATAAGAAAAACAAGCGGACAGGTGTCTGTCTGGTATTTTTTAGAAATTCGGCTCTTTTGTGGAGTAAACGAAAATTTAATAAAATAACTGAATATTTAATAGTTTTTACTGAATATGGGGTCAATTTTTTGACAGTAAAATTTTAATAAATAACTGAATATTTAATCGTTTTTACTGAATATGGTGTGGAATTTTTGACAGTAAAATTTTACAAAATAACTGAATATTTATTTGATTTTACGGAATATGGTGTTGAATTTTTGACAGTAAAAATTAAATGAACTTTTTGTTAAAAATAAATGAAAAATAGGTAGACCGGTTTTTAATTGAACTTTCATTTATTTTATATTACAATTTCAGTTAATTTTACGTACAGAATAT
The DNA here is from genome assembly GCA_963931875.1 of Pollenia griseotomentosa. Classification (NCBI taxonomy): domain Eukaryota; kingdom Metazoa; phylum Arthropoda; class Insecta; order Diptera; family Polleniidae; genus Pollenia; species Pollenia griseotomentosa. Next base: position 13,996,599 of record OZ007565.1, read on the forward strand.
TGTGAGTGTATATCTGGAGAACGGCAAGAGCCAAAGTTTCCAAATAGGTAAATACACACCATCCCATAAAATGTGGGCGGGATTGGAGAAGTGGGCGTGGTACCTCCCATACAAAAAATTTAAAAAAATTTATAAAAACCTGAATTTTTTGACTGTAATATGACCTATGGTTACGCCTTATATATCAAAGGAAAATATTTTCTGAAAAACTCGGAAAAATGGGTTCAGATACGAAAAAGTTATGACCAAAATATTATTTTTTTTGAAAAATGCCCATACCATAGATCTTCCCGAGTCCAAGTTTTATAACCAAAATAACTGCCAAATTTCTTCTTTAACACGTCGGTTTATAAATCTGTCAAATCGGTTAAGAAATAGTAGAGCTATGACCAAAATACTGAAATCCCAAAAATTACACTTTTTATTATAATTAAGTTTGTTTTTTATACCCTTCAACGAAGGTTGTACACCCTATAAAGTATATATATTCTGGGTCCTTATAAAAAGTGAAGTTCAAATCCGGTTGTCGTCTCTTCTGTGTTGAGTTGTAAACAGTAAACGGTCCATATTTAATTTTAATGATATTTAAACAGCGTTTCTTCATGGTTCAGTTGTCTAGGGGGTGTGTTAAGTTAGAAACTGTGAGTTCCCTGGTTCGAATCTTGGTTTTTTAAAAAGAAATTTTTTTTTATATTTTTATGTTCTAAAAACGATTTAAAAAAAATATTTACCAGTTTTCGCTTTTTAAAATTCATTTATAATGAAGTTTTAAGTATTTTAAATATGTATGTATATGTAAAAATTATTTAGTTGCTCTGTATTCTGCTCGCACAATGGTGAAGGGTATATAAGATTCGGCACAGCCGAATATAGCACTCTTACTTGTTTTTTTATAAAAGCTGTTGAGAGTTCTTTCATTAGAGCTTCGCTAAATGATACTATTTGTTAATGGGTACTTATGATGCATCAAAGTATTACATAAATGACGGATAAATGTATTTGTATTGTTGATTTACATAAAGGATGGCTAAACCCGATTGAGCAAGCTCCAAACTCTTATAAATTGGCTCAATCGTCTTCAAAAACAGCATATCGTTCTGCTTGTAATTCCTCGCTGAAATCCCATAAAAAGTATTTAAAAAAAATGCCAAAACCAGTCTCTACAAACATAATAAAATAATTCTATTTTACTAAAAACTTTTATTTGGGGATTTCTTATTAAAATTTTTCTTACTATTTAAAAAAAAAAAAATTCAAATTTGGTCAGAATAAAAAATATTAATTTTGTAAGGTTTTGTTATTTAACTTGGGGTTTAATTTTTTGGGGACAAGGAAAAAAGTACCTGGCAGCCCTGTATAAAATACATTAATTGCATTTATAACCTTTTTTACTTGTTGTTAAACTTCTCTAATTTTTTATAAACGCACTCAATGAATTTAATACTTAAAAAAATAATTTTGCTTCACTTTTACTTTAAACTGCTTAATTTGTTCGTATAAACATTTTTATTTGCTTTTTTTAACATTACTAATTATTTAAAAAGATTTTGTTATTCGTGCTCAATTCCCAGTTTTTATTCTTGATAAAAACACTTGAAATTTATTGTGTACGGGATAAGCTATTCCTATGCGCATTTCACTGGTTGCTTAGGCCAGATCATCAGGAAACTTCATCCATAAAAATTTTAAAAAAACTAAAGATATTAAACCAAATAAAACTGTTAAGCGTATAAGAATCATAAGCTCTACTTGCAACAATATCAAAGTTTAAACAAAAACATCAACAATAAACAGTGAGTTTATCTCTTCTTACATTCCCCATAAAATCTTTTTAATTAAAATTTTGTATTCCCAAAAATTACTTTTGATAATTACTAATTATTTTTAAATTAAAAATAATTTAAAGTAGAGTTAGTGCCCATTCACATTATACGATTTTTGTCGTTGCGATTCTAACTTTATACTATAAAGTTATAGAAACATATACAGTTTTTAGGCAAGAGGGGTGAGAGGAATTATAAGGGGTACAGAAGCGAGTGTACTCTTCGATTCGTTTTGTTCATTCATTCGTTCTCTCAATTTTCTCTCAGTTGACGAAAAATGTATTAAGGTTGTTACGACAAAAATCGTACAATGTAAATATGAGACCGACTTCAAAGAGGAAACGACAATAATCGCAACGACAAAAATCGTATAATGTGAATTGGGACTTACATATTTTGTTTTATCTTTTTTTCCTGCGAGACATTCAAAAACCTTGTTTTTTAATGCTTTTTAAAATAAATATATCTGGCAACCCAAACTTGTATGTACTTGTAAAAAAAGGTGGGGTGCAATAACGCCATACGAAATAAGGCCTTTAAGGCTTTATTTCACTTCCAAATGAGTAATAAGGCCTTTATTGCAAAAAGGGCTTTATTGCACTTTGAAAGTGACATAAGGCCTTTATTGAAATTTAGCCAATGGTGCAATAAAGCCTTTATTTTTTTATGCACTACGTAGGAAAAAGCCACCTAAATCATCACTTAATACAGTTTTTCTGCGTGGCGGCCTGCGGCCGATCTTAGGGGTTTTCTCCTCCATAGGACGCGGCAGGTGGCTTCGCTGAATACAGTTTTCCTGCGCGTGTCTCATTATCTTCCGTAGTGAAATTATTTTATAATTGTTCAATAAAATATAAGAAGAATAAGAAATTTGATTGCTTCATTTAAAAAGAAATTTAAGTGAAATAACCCCTTTACGGCTTTATTTCACTTTCAAAGTGCAATAAAACCTTTTTGGAAATAAAGGCCTTATTTCACTTTCGATTGAGAAATAAAGCCTTAAAGGCCTTATTTCGTAAGGCGTTATTGCACCCCACCAAAAAAAAAAAACACTAAATAACATTAAGATATACCTAATGTATGTCTACAGAACCTCTACAATGGTTCTGTTTTTTGACGAAGAACAGAACATTATATAATGTTCGATTCTTTCTTGAAAATAGTTACGAACGGTATTAAGGGTTGTGTATGTCTACACAAACACTAAAAAATGGATATCGGTCTTGGGTATGTGAACCGAACGCTTAATAATGTACGGTTTATTTTCGAACACTGCTTTAAATACTGAATCACGCAGAGGTGACTTTAAAACTATGTTTTCTTCATACGTACATACAAATTTATGGTCGAATTTATACCATTAGGCGAGCACTAGTGTACATATTTAACTTTAAAGACTACAGAAAACTATCGATTGTTATCAATGGTTTTTAGAAAACTATCGATAGTTTCAGACCACTTATTATTGTACGTCATCGTCCGGACTTGCAATTTTCGTTGCTGTTATTTTTTTAAATTGTGTTTGAAAATTGCGTTATTGTCCATACCATAAAACACCTACTACTAGTTTTGCAATTTTGTATTTTCATGTCGTCTTTTCTCTACTCTTTATATTTTATATACTGTTTAAATACCGGTACACATACATACTTATAATCAACTTGACATTCAAAAGTGAGAATTACAAAACAGAATTTAGAGCATATGAAACTGTGTACCCCTTCCCAATCATCTCACCAATAAGCGTAACTAATAATTGCTGTAACAAAATTGCAAGTCTGGTCAGGAACTGCCATGCTCCACCCCTAAATATAACACCCACTCTACACATACATGAAATGCTGTTAAAACATGAAAAAAACTCTAAAGGGAAAAATCAACTGCACAAATGGTTTGGCAAGCACACACCTTCTTTTCTGCTTCTTTTTGCAAACTAACAACAGGAACATATTTCGTATAAAAACAAATTTTTTTCTGTTTTCAAAAAATGCAGACAACGATAGTGCTGCGGCAATTTTGCACGCTATTTATTTAGAAAGAGAAATATAAAAGAAAGAAAAGAACAAGGCGAATTCACTAGAAGGTGGGGTCAAGTCGACATATGTATGGTTTTTTTTCGGTGGTCGAGTTGCCAAAGTTTGTATACATAAACTAGTTTTTTATGTAATCCTGCGGTCACACGATCAAGTTTTTCTTGATAGTCTTTTACATATACTGCTTGTCAAAATTTACATTAATTGAAAGCTGTGACGTAGGCTGCATTTAATTTGTAAGCAATTTACTTTCAAGATGTCATCAAGAAAACAATTTATAAAGACAAACTTGTAATCAGCTGTTAAATTGAAAGTAAAATTGCCAAACAAATGGAAAGGTGAAATTGAAAGCAATCTCGTGGTCAATTTAAAAAGTGTGGGTGTGTTAGTAAAAAAGTGAGAGTGTATTGCAAATTGAAAGGAATTATAAGGCAAAACTTGGTCGTGTGGCCTCCAAGTAAACAAAATTTTTTTTACTAGCAATATTTTTGACAATCCGACCACAGAAGCAGTGTTGTTGTAGAGTTGACCTCACCTTCTAGTGATTTCGGCTTGGAGAAGAATTTGAAGATTTAAACAACGAGTTGTTTTGGGGCAAACAATGCTGCTTAAAAAATTAGTATTTACGGTTAAAAAGGAATTGTATGTTCCTTCTTTTAATTCTTTGCTCTGCAGAGTTTTCACGGAAATTATTACTTTTACCACTAGACTCCACAACAAGTTTGACAAATATCTAACATGTCTGCCAATTATTAAAATTTTTAATACAAACATGCTTTAAATGTTTGTCCAAACAGCAAATACTCCAATTAACAACAAAAAAAATTGTACAAATGTGAAATTTTGAAATGTTTGCCAAGCCAATTGTGTGGCTTATTTTTCACTTAACATGATGAGTTTATACCACAGAGCACACAGAGGCGTCACGAGACAGAAAATATTGTGTTTTTTCTGTCTTTGTCTTCGAAAGCTGCCCTTTTTGCATTTTTTGTTTTGATTACGCAATTCGTGTTGATAGTAGCGGCCTGTTTTTACACATCGCCACTGTACTATCAAAACACGTTTTCTTCCTCTTTCTTCGAAAGCTGCCCTCGCAAATGATTTAGGCATTTTTTATACGTCACTTTTTTCATCTCTGTATACATCGTAAGAGTACCTTTAATTGTACTAAATTAGCCATTTTATACCAATGTACTTTTCGAGTTCAAGGAGTACCAAAAAAGTACAATTGCACTAATTTTGCCAACCCTGAACTAACGTCGGCAGAATAACAGTACCAATATTTAAATACTGTTATTCTGCCGACGTTACTGCTTTTGTTAAAAAAAAAAATAAATATTGCGCTTTGATAACTGCCATTACGTTAACCTAACGATTGATATGACTCGTTTATGCAGTGTGACCAGATCTTAAGCCAGTAAATAGGTATAGCTTCTGTAAAAGTTCTAAAAATTTGTTTAACTTATGCAAGTGAGATGCTACATTTATTCAAACTGTGTCTGTAGTTCAGATAATTTGATTTATAAATATTTTTTAAAAGCTTAAAATATTTTTACAGCTGGATCAAAATATGCAAAGCCAATTTTGGCTACGAAAATATTTAAATGGCCACCCTGACAAGATGTTTGTTGCACATAAAAGTTGGGTGCAAAAACAGTAGGTCCCCTTTTACAATGTGGCAAGTGAGAGGTAGACAGACGAAGTTTGTTGGTAAGGGGACGACGTTGTATGCGTGACACACTTTACTTTTTTCCTTTCTCGCCAACTTCGTCTGTCTGCCTTTCACTTGCCACATTGTAAAAGGGGACTAGGAAATGTTGCCGGTGGTGGATGTATGTATTTAAAGTTTGTGTGCATTGCGAAATGGCTGTTAGCTGCATTATTTCTCTTATGTTGTTTAACTTTTATGTAGTTTATCATGAAACGTTTGATTGTTAACAACAACCGTTGCATAAAAAGCTAATAATAACTGCTCCAAGGCTTGAAAAGTAAATTTGTTAAATATTTATAAATATTATTTAATAAAAAGTGATAAATAATAAACAATTGCCTTTGTTTCTGCCATCAAAATAATTACAAAGTAAATAAAAACAAAATAATTGCAACGAAAGAAAATAAAAGCATTATTATGTGAACGCGAAAAAGCGCTCCATAAAGAAAAGAAGTATCTTGAATTTTTTTTACTTTACATGAGGAGAGAAAAAAATAACAATAACTTTAAATTGTAAAATAATTTAAGAAGTACACAATTCATTCTTTTTTCTCTTGTATAATAACGAAATTTTTAGTTGTACTTTTTCTACAATAAGTATCTAATTATTAAACGTTTTTTTACTGCATTTCAAATGTCGATGGCTTAATATAAAAAAGCGTAGCTAAATTTTTTTTCGAAAATGGCTTTTTTGTTTATTCTAATAGACAAATACAAAATTCCATATGACTAAAGTATAAAATTTGTTGCATCTTTTTATTAAAAAAATGGAACTAAAACTTATTTTATATCGGAAATTTTACGAATTTTATTAATTTTTCTTTTGCTCTTGTAAGCAAACAAAACATCGAGTTAGGCCTTTTTTATATTAAGACATCAATATGTACATTGTTAAGTTGAAAGCATGTGCATACATATTGATTTTCCAGTTATCGTCACCATACCAGTGTTGCCAATGCATAATCCCAAAATTACACGAGACTGTGTACCAAATTACACATTTGAAGCAAAATTACACGTACAAAAAGAAAAAGTAGCTTTGATAAAATAAATTAAACTCGCAAAACCTTATAATTATTTCATATTTTCAATTAAATGGTTAAGTCTACAAAAAAAACAAATCTTACTAATTGCTGAAGTGAGAAAGAGCTGTATTACGGTTGATAAAGTTGGTACAATTCAAATCTAAAAAGTACGCTGGTACCCTTGTGAGTCATTTGGTACTATTTCCAAATTTTTCAAACCTATTGTTATTTGATATAAAATGGCAACTTGTATTTCCTGTCCAATGAGTATAAACCGAGTTCTGTGTTTGGTGCAAATGGTCTTGCGAATAAGAAAATGCTAAATTGCGTAGCTTTTTTTAAATTTACCGAAAGCTCTATGTATTTTGTTGTTGGATTTAACAAAACAACTATGATATTTTGCATTGTCTCTTTTACAAGAGCATTTGCACCAAACACTGAACTCCGCTACTGTGAATAGATTTCTTGCACTTGTTAATTGGACGATTGCATATGACACATTCTAAATTAAGTATCAGTGGCAGCATAAAAGCTTGCATTTTCTGATTTTATTGACAAGTCTTTAAAAGAAATCACATCCGCAAAAGTTCTAGAAGAGAGACGACTTCCTTTCATTTCAAGATTATTTTGGAACGGATACTCATAATATTTTGAAATAAGTATTCGTCACGTCATTATTATTTTTCTCTGATGGAGATTATACAAGCGCTAAATTAAACTTTATTATATCCAGACTTTCTACGCTTAAAATTTTTGTTTCGTCAAATGGGGCGCAATTTTTTGAAAAAGGAGTTTTTAGACAAATTCGAATTATCAAAGCTAAGCTTTGAAGAAAATCATCTGTCACTAAACGATATTTATAAATCGTAGATATTTATATATTCCGAGATAACATTGAAAGTATATTACTATATAACATTTTTCGAGGCTTTAAGAAATAAAGTTAACTTCGACGACGAAATTTTTAACTGGATAGCAAAATTTACTCCAGAAAATGTGATTTGAGTAAAAACTAGTTTATTACAGCTTTTATTAAAAGTGCAAATTATGATACTAATAATAGCGAGTTTCTAGCGTTGTCGGATATAGATGCTTTACAAAACTTAAAAAAAAACGAAAATATTTATGTTTTTTGGTCCAAAGTGACCACAATGAAAAATTAATTAGATCGTTTAATGTTTCTATAGAGCTTAGTAGAATAATCAAAAGAATATTTTCCATTTATTTCAAGTCTTATCGGAACAAGACTTTTTTTTAATAAAAAAAGATAAAAATGATTTAGTACTATTGGGGTCGAAAAAGTACGATTTTAAAAGCTCGTTAGTACGATATTGGTTTTCTCATTTATCATCCCTGAGCTGTATAAAGGCACGTACCCACGCGAAGTACTTATTTCCGAACATAAGCGGTAGCGTCGGCAAAAAACAGCACAAAAATGTTTTTGTACAAGCCTAAAGGTTAGTTTACGCGGTGATAAAATATATTACGACATTGCAAAAATGATGTAGAAATCTCATCATGTAATAGCAAAATGTAAAGGCGAATTAACTACAGGTGGTGTCGAAACGGCATCTGATTTTGACAGTTCGAGCTTATTTGTTTTGGTTTGTTAGTGTTTTGCTAATAATGGTTGACATTTTGAGCTAATGGCACTAACAATGCAATGCAAAAACCCCTATGTTGTTTCTGTGGTTTTTGGATTTTTGTAGTTCCGACACCACCTGTAGTTGAATTCGCCTTGGCAAAATGTATTGAGTGAGAGAGAATACGAATACAAAATCTGACAAGCGGTCGTTAAATCTTGTTTTTTTTAATTACAAAAACAACAAAAATTAACTTAGGAAATTTTCATGTTGTTTTTGTAAAAATTGTAAAACTGTAGGTAACCATCTGTTTTTTTGTTATTATTTTTGATTTTACTTACCTGGGGATTACACATGAAAGAACTTTCTTGCAAGTTGCGTATACGTATTTTCAACGAAAAATCGAAGAAACAGCCGATTGGCTGAAAGTAGAAAAATTATGAGTGTGTTAATGAAAAAGTGTGAGCGTATTGCAACTTTCAAGAAATTCACTTTCATGTGTAAATGCTAGGTTATACCATCCGTGTAAACAAGAAATACCTATACTTAAAACAGATTTTGCTTTTTTTTTCTTTTAAACACGGAGAGAATTTCATACTATTTTGATTCTACAAAGTCGTAATACATATGTACCAGTGTTGCCGTTAGGATACGAAAGATACATTTTTCGTATCTTTTGACTACTTTAGGTATCATGTATAATCCTGACATTTTTCGTATCTTTTTAATCTGTACGCAAAATGTACAGAAACAAAACAATCGAGAATTTTTAGCCAACTAAAACTTATTAACACGGATCATCGTAACCGACTCAATGCTAATACAATAGCAGCCAAGGCGCATTGACTAGAAGGTGAGGTCAACTCTACAACAACACTGCTTCTGTGGTCGGATTGTCAAAAATATTGCTAGTAAAAGAGGTTAGTTTACATACAAAATTAGTTTTCATACACACTTTGACAAGTCGACCACCGAAAAAAAACACCATATGTTGACTTGACCCCACCTTCTAGTGAATTCGCCTTGATGGCAGCTTTAATAATGGTGAAAGAAAACATTAAGGGGTTGCAACATACGATCCACGATCCATCGATGATTACTAGTAGTGCGAAATTGTTCTGAGGAAATATGAACATCTTTTTTATTTTCAGGAAATTTATATGAACGTTGATACATATAATCGCCTTAGTGTAACCGCCTTAACTCGTATATTAATTTTTACAAAAATGATTTTGTTTAAATAACATCCAAAGATAATTACATTTAATTAATTTTAAAGTTTGCTTTCTGTATTTTTTAAAAATTACATACATATGTACCTTATATTTATGACTTAAATATGTATATATAAAAATTAATCTATACGAAATCATTTCCTTTACAATATTAATTTAAATATGAATTTAAAATGTTATGTTAATGAATGTTAAACGTTAAAAAGGATTTTCAAATTTTTTTCAAAACGTATCTTTTTAGGAAAAAGTGTATCTTTTTGGAAACTAAAATGTATCTTTCTCAAAATTTCACTGGCAACACTGATATGTACATTGTATTACCGTGTAATCTAGCCTTAAAGACCGTTTTACACTATCCCACAAAGTCTTTAGTAATTTACGAAAATGCAACCCTGTCATGATAATTTGTTAAGAACTGCACCATACACTATCAATATGCTTGACATAAAGGCGAATTCACTCATTTCGTGAGTTCAAACTAACTTTTAACTAAAGTTCCAGTTACGAATATGTTTTGACAGCTATAATTATAACCGAACTTGGTGAAATTGGGCGTTAGCCTTTCTCTCTCAGCCAAGGCGAATTAACTCCAGGTAAGCTCAACTCGTCAGCCGTTCATCAGCTGTATCCACGGCGAATTAAAAAAAATTGTGAAACGTCAAAATATTGTTTTGTTTCTATACTGAAATTTGACAACAAGTCAGAAAATTGCAAAAACAAAATACATGGGGCTTTTTGTAGTTGTAGACTTGCACTTACCTGTTATAAATTCGCCTTGCTCTCAGCTATGTTTTAAACGCCACCTAAGAAGTGAAATCACTTGCGAGTTAAAAATATCCAATTTAATTATTGCGTGTGCTGAGGCTTGCGCGATTTGTTTACTTCTTTTACATTAAACGAAAAAAAGAAGAAAAAATTCAATAGTAAACAAAATATTCACAGTTGTTTAATAAGAGAAGTAAATTTTTAAATTTAGTTTATTTTATTGAAATTGATTAAAATTTTGAATTTTTTTAAAAGACGTTAAATAAAAACTCATTAAATTATATTATAACGTTCTTATTTCTGCTGCATGCTACTTAATTTTTAATATATATAACGAAATTTTTCGGGGTTGGTATTTCCAACACACAATTTAGTGTTTTCAAATCGCAATCGCTTTTTTTGCGAAATGTGATTCTTAAGCTAAGATCCCACTATCGGCTCAAATAGCACAATCTGTGACGATTTTTATCGTGCTATATCGGCGCATATTTAATAACATTGCACAATTTGTTCTTGGGTGGTCCCATTATCGTCGCACATTGTGACAATTTTTTTCGGTTCATATCGGCCAAAACTCAATTGCGACAATAATCGGCACAATGCGGTCACACTATCGTGCTATTTGGGCAAATTAAATCATATGTTTTTATTTATTTGCTTGTTGGCAGACATAATTTTACTTTAGAAATTCGCGAAATTCTCCGTCTGAATATTCTATTATGTTTCCTAACAATTTTAAATAATATATTAATATAAAATAAAAAATGTATTTAATTTTATTCAAACTTACTGCACTTGTTCTTTTTTTGTACTTGTTGTTTTGTAAATATGTAGGTGTTTACAAACCAGGGATGGCGACATCGATACAACTGCAATGTTTTGGTTAAAGCGAATTGTGTTCTTTCATTCAACAGTACAAATGTGCTATTTAAAGTTTTTATACATAAATAATAGATAAAACGTATGTAATTTTGATACAATTAAGCTCAAAAAGGTAAAATTTTAGTAGCCAGTTAGTTCAATTTAAAAATTTCGTTTTGCCATCCCTTGTATCGGCGCTGATTGGCGACTGTGATCGGCACACAAGTGGCCGATAAAAATCGGTACATTTTAAACAATTTGATTGCTCCACATTGTGCAAAAGAGTGTTCACATTATCGGCGCATCAAGGTTAATTTTGATTGTCCACAGTCAGCACAATTTCGGCACAGATTGTCGCATATTAAAAAATTATGACCGTTCATACTATCGGCACATGAAATACGACAAAAATTGGTACATTGCGCCGATAGTGGGATCTTAGCTTTAGCACATGTGCGAATATCACAATAAAATAATTATCGGATCTATTTAACAAAGTTGAGTCTTTTTTTACATAGCTGATTCCTAAGCGTAAGTTGAAATAAAAACAAGTAAGAAAGTATAGTTGGTCAAGCTCGACCATATGATACCCTACACCATAGTATTAAAAAAATATGTTTTCGAGAGTGTTACCTACAATCTGCCAATAACATACCCAACTACATTGTTATATATTGATAAATGTCAAACAGTTTTGCCCATTTATGGTATTTACAGGGTGCAACTTCTAATACGTATTCAAGTGTTTGCACAATATTGGACATCACACTAAACATTTCATGAGGAATAATCATGCGATAAATACAAGAAATAATGAAGACTAAAGAATCGCCTGGTGTAGGTTGGAAACAACCAAACAGCGCGTGGAATTAATGGGTAGTCGTGAATTTAATAAACTACCCCTAACTTTAAGAAATTAAAATAGAATTTCCGTCTTTAAAAGACTTCTTAAGCATTACATTCGGCCACATATAAATGAACTTTTTACATAATCATATCGATCTCAAGTTAATTTAATTAACTTTTTAAAATACATACATGTTTTTTTCTGTATTTAACATATAATTTTTATGGAAAATGTTATTATGCCAACTTGTCTCAACAATGCCTTTAAGGCGCTGAGACCAACAATTCTAAATGAATTAATTTGTATATAAGCTTATGCTTCTAAAAATCGTCAGCAAAGCAAAGCAAAACAACAAAATTTACATTTATGAACAATTGAGCAGAACTTTTGGCAGTCGTCGGTTTCGTTGCTTTTGAATAGTATGCTTGCCATGACAATTTTCAAAAACAAAGCTCTTTTTGTGAAAACAAATGCTCATTTAAAAAAAATTATAAAACAAAATTTGTGTATTCTTAATTAATTTGTATAGAAAAACAATTTTTACTTTATATATATATATATATATATATATATATATATATATAAACACGCACGATATTCTTACAATTAAAATAATTTTTTTATAAGGTTTTGGTAAGAAAAAGTCCACATAACTTAAAGTAGGAATATAAAAATTATTTCTTGCTTTGATTTTATTTATAAGTATTTTTTCGAGAAAATATCCTCTCAACATTGAATATTGACGCTGGTTTTGGCAAATAAATAGTAAATAATTTTTTTTTTAAATTCAGCTAAAATTTTTTAAGGCCGACTCGAACTTTAAAAACTGCAGTAACATAAAAAAAAACTGTTTTTTGAACAAAAAATCTGCATTTCAAAACACTATAAAATTTGCCCACTTGACTTTAATAATGCGCATGTGATACCCAACAACTGCGTTTACGAACGTACCCTTTATCAATATCTTTTTAGGTATAAACCGGATCTAAGAAGTATTGGTATTATTAAAAACTACTTTAATATATTTCACTGATGGAAAATTCAGTACTATGGTACTATTTTCAGTACTTTTTCCTTTCAAAAATACCACAGTACCCCCACATCCGTTTTAGTACTCTTTTCTCGTTATGCTTCTTCCCTGCTGATAACGAGACTAGTCTTTACATGCATGTAAAGAGTAGTCCATAAAGGAGTAGGAGTACTCCAAAACTACTCCAAATATATGGGTAAAAGGTGGTCAATTTAACTGAAGTGAGTTAGTTTTAAAAGTACTCCATGTCGCTACAGTATGGAGTACACTAAAGCGGTAGTTTAAGCATTTTTCATTTTTTACTAATCGCCTTTTATGGCGTGCCCTGTAGTCTATTATTGCTATTATTAAATATATTTACTTGATATTTTTAATTTGTTTACCTTTTTTTCACAAACTTTCACTTTTAAATAAACAATTAATAATGTACACCATCAGGGCTACCAATGCGAAATACTGTAAACTATAGAAAAGTATACATCATGCAGTTGTTGGCCGCACTGCATGTTAATTTCTTAAAACATGGTCCATATTACAGTAGATTGGACCATGTTGTAAGTATTCCATTTAAGCCACCATGGACCATGTAGTCCAATATTATCTGTACTGTTTGTTTAGAAATTAAGCGTTGCTATTTTTAACATTACCTGGCGTTTACATTTGCCAGTTCTGGCATGAAATTAGCTATACATGCATACTTTTCCAACTGTCTTGTCTATTCTCTAGCAAATTTTGCAGACAGTAAAATTGGACAGTGATTTGACATTTTCTAACAGTAATCTGAAGTTTTATTAGCAAAAGCAAAAAAAAACGTAAAAAATAAATATATTTGCTTTGATTTTTTATGTTTTAGTTAAGTGTTATGTTTTTTTACAAAATATAGTTATTTTAGGCTGTTTTTAAGTTTGTTTAGTTCATATAAAACACGTTTAGCTGAACTTTCACTGCAACATTCACGTTTGACATATATTTCAAAGTGAACTGTCTTAACTACTGTCTGGACGCCTACGTCACGAAGACAGTTAGCAGTGTTTTTGGCAACTAATATGTACATATTTTCTTACTGTCTTGCCAGTACTGTCAAATGTAAGCGCAATATTAACAACTAGGGCTAGGAAGTAATTCGGACTCCATCCGCTGAAATTCCAACTTCGACTCCTAATCTAACCTTAATGCTAAATGCATTTGAGACTGGTCCTTATTTGACTTTAAACTCTTTTTTTAATGAAGTACCTTTTCAATGGTTAAAGATAGCAATATAGTGAACATTTCGAAACCATATTTTAATTATTGCATCGCCAATTTCGAAGTATTTTTATTTTGGAAATTATTAGAATATTTTTTTTAAATTTTTCATGACGAAAAATTTTGGAGTCGGAGTCACGAATTTTTCAATTTTCAATCACTGATATATTTATTTAAACATAACCACCCCTACGTGAATAAAAATTCCTTGTGAGTTTTTTCCCCTTTTTCCTATGTTAATTCAATTGTAAAAATGGGGAAAAGGAAAAAACTCCAAAGGAATTTTTATTCACGATAGAGCTGAATATGTTTAGGGATGTAAGAGAGTAATGTTAACGACATTTTGCAAAAAACCGATTTTGGAAAAAGTGTCTTTTACAACGTTATTCGCGGCTGTGCTTCAATTATTGTTATATCTAAAGATAACTGCCCGTCTATAGCAGAGATAAATATTGCGACATATATTAAGCGGCTCATACACTTGCAATAAAATTGTTAAATTTTACGTATTGTACAATTATATCGCCAATGTGTATGTGATATTCGAAGGTGGCACAATATATTGGCAAAAATCAAAAGACTGGATTTTTATTGCACAACGAAAAGAAAGTGAAATGTGCTGGCAACAATGTATAATGCTGGTAATGTTATTCCTATAGGTTATGTTCACCATTTTATTGAATGGAAGTTGAGCAATACATATATAAATTAACACCAGGGTTGCCGATGCATTAATTTAACACATACATCACACCGTTGCAAGACATTTTTAGTCAATTTTAATTACAACAATGTCAGATCTGACCACCGTCTGTACCAAGGCGGCGAATTGACTAGAAGGTGGGGTCAAGTAAACATATGGTGTTTTTTTCGGTGGTCGACCTGTCAAAGTTTGTATACAAAATAGTTTTTTATGTAAACATACCTGTTTTTTTTACTTGCAATATTTTTGACAACCCGAGCACAGGAGCATTGTAGTTGTAGAGTTGACCTCACCTTCTAGTCAATTCGCCTTGGTCTGTTCGAAGCTTAAGAAACAATTCACAGGTATATTCTAATATTAATCATATTATCAAAAAAAGAAGTTTTTTTACAAAAACATTTGATAATGTTTATCACTTTAAAAAAAAAATTATTCTATATTTTGTAATTAGTTCTGCACTTGGAGTATATTCTTCAAGCTCCGTTTCGAGCAAATTGAGAGAGGAAAACATGGACTCACAAGTATTTATTTAAAGTTTGTTTGAAAATAGTGTCCGTGCACTGAAAGAATTTTCTTCAGAATACCAATGAATTTTAACATTAATCCCATGAAAAATTGCATTAAAAAGGAACCTATGCAGCGCTTCGTTGGGTCAATGAAACCTGTTTCATTAAAATGTATTTAATGAAACATTACATTAGATCTATGAATGTTATTCATTGGATGAATACTTTCAGAAAAGTAAAAAAAAAAATTTTTTTATTTTATTTTTAATTTTTTTTTTTAATCAAAGTTGCTCTTATTCAACTTTTTTTTTTAACCAGATTCGCTGGCGGGAATCGATCACGCAACCTAGGCGCTGATAGACTAGCTCACTACCAGCTAGCCTACTGGGGCAGTGTAGTTTTAGAATAAAAAACTATGTTTTTTGCCACTACTCAATTAAGAGCGTAAATATGAGATTAAATTGCCCATAACAACAAAAACAACGTTGATTTTTTTTGCTAACGCATAATAAAAAAAGACCACATAAAGAGAGAACAAAGAAAACTAAAAACATACCTATTTATGGATTTAAAGTTTTTGTTGCATTACATAATGACATTTTCATTGTCATAATGAAAATTTAAATTTATGAAGGCATGCTTTTTCGAAATATTTTTATACTTTTAATTATTGAGACTATAGAGTTATTCGAATGTTTAAAATAATATTTTTTTTTTTCAATTATTGAAATATGTTGCTTTTATAAAAAAATTTTTGATTTCATAAATTTAATGGCATATTACATTAGATGTTTGAAATAATTAAATCTTACATTTTTTAATTAACAATTAAACATATTTTTAAGGAAACTATAATTTTGTATTAATTTATATTGTTTTTTATGTTCCCAATTAAAATTTTTTGTTTAACTTGGACAAACTTTAGTTTTCATATATCCAATGAAAATTTTTAACGTAATTACTAAATCCAATGAATCAAATTTAACGAAAATACTTCATTATAACTACGAAATTCCATTTGGACAATGAAAATTTTCATTTAACCAGTGAAATTTTTTTTATGATAACGATTCGTTATATATATGAAGCATTTATCTTTCAATGTGGGAACTATAAAACTGGACGTTATGACATGCAACCAACTTTTATATGTATGTTCACAAAACTCATGAGAACTTTCGTAAGGAATATGGAAACTTGTACTTGTAAGGTTCAAAAGTGTCATGAATTTTGCTAAAATGATACAAAAGGATCACAAAAAGTGTCAATGTCATGAAAAAGGGTCAAAAGTGATAATTTAGTGTCACAAAGGCAACGCTTGTGACCCACCATTGTGGCACTTATTGCATATAATAGGACACAGTACATTTAAATAATAAAGTCGAATAAGAAAGAATTTATATTTATAAACATAATTTTTGGAAGATGGCGTCAGTTTTTACACTGCACCTTCTTCCTTGATTTACGAGTTACCATAAATACGTTTTCCCATGCCATTAACATAAGCTATCTGTTATTCTGCCGACGTTATTGCCAACTTGCTGAGATATTTATTTTTAAGGCCATGTCAGATAAAACCTTTGCTGCGCGTTGCGTTAGTGATTCGCTTTGACATCTAAGATAAAATATTCTTACTTATATGAAACATGTCACATAAACAATTTTTAACGCAGAGCGAAGCGAAAAGTTTGGCAACTTTCATCTTTTTGCGCGCTTTGACAGTCTGCTAGTATAAATGTTTTTATTTATTTTTTTTTAACAAGCAATGCGTGAATGTTGTCAAAGTTTTTATTGTGACATACAACTTTTGCTTTAAGCTTTTCTGTCTAACAGTGCAGCCACACAATCAAGATTTTCTTGATAGTCTTTTACATATACTATTTGTCAAAATTAACAAAAATTTAAAGTTGTGACGTAGGCTGCATTCAATTTTTGAGCAATTTACATTCAAGATGTCATTAAGAAAACATTTTATAAAGGCAAACGAAAAATTTGCTCACTAACCTTGAAATCAGCTGTTTTCTTGAACGTAAATTGAAGCACTCTCTGGAAAGAGAATTTTAAAGGCAAGTTCGTTTCAATTTTTAAAAGTATGAGTGTATTGGTAGAAAAGTGTGAGAGTATTAAAACTTGATAGGCAAAACTTGATCGTGTAACCCTCAAGTTAGTAAGAACGTCACGCAAAGCGAAAAAGTTGTATCCGACACGGCCTTTAGTGTAGACCTGTGGTAAAGCCAGTTTTGTAAAAAAAAGTCAGCCACGGAGTATGAATGAAATTGAAATTGGCTCTTAGTTGCATATTAAACAATAATAACACAATCATTAAAATGTTTGATTTATTAGTGCAAATAGTGCAAATCTTGTAAAAAGTGTTTAGAAAAACTGTATTTTAAATAAATAAAAAAAAAGAACTTCAAAAAATAATAAAAACGACACGGGTTCTGTACGAGAATCAGTCAATTATGAAATCTTATATGATTAAATACATGTTCCCCTTGTATAGATAAGGATTTTTAAGTAATTAAAACCGGTCGGTTTCGGTTCGGGTTTCAGTTTTGGAAATATCAAAGTTAAACTTCAGGTATAAACATATATAGTTTTTTTGTATGTAATACAATTTTTTATTTGTTTCAATTCAGGCACTTTTTTTTAACCCTTAAGTGTATATATACCTGGGCTTGGCAAGGCTTTTTTTTACTTTTTTCAGGTTTTTTTTATAAAATTATTAAGTAAATTATAACGAAACTTTATGTATTCCTCAATCAAAATCTTTTTTACAAGAAAAATGAAAATGAAAATATTGTGCACATTGTATCCACCTGGGCCTCGCCAGGCCCTTCCCTATTATATATGTACTGCAGTAAATAAAATCAAAGAATTCTTTCTTGACTGTTTTTTTTTTTCAAAGACATATTCTATTTCCCAACAAATGTTCCTGCTATAGCAATAAAACTCCATACATATAAAAGTTGTCCCAGCCTTGCCCTGGGGTTCATTAGTGTCAGTTTTTTCTATAGCCACAAGAAACTCCATATAAAAGTGGCCCAGGTAGCAGTTTATGCCTCACAAATTAGGTGTGTACTTACGAGTTAAAAAGGTAACATTTGTTCTTCTTAGTACTTATTTGGAATTTTAAGAATTTCGAAATACCTTGTCATTGTTGCAAGCTTGTTTTGTATAAAGTTTTTGTATATGAAGTACGAGTATGATGTATTAGGTGCGATCCCGTACTTTTTGGGTAATGTTCGTTAAAATGAGAGTAAACAAAAATTTCCCTCACTAATAGACAAAAATGTACAAAAGTACGGAAACAATAAAAACCAAATTTCTACCCCAAAAGAAAACGTTACTATGAAAACGTGCAAATAAATACATACACGACACATTAGCATGTATAAAAGTAAAATTTAAGCATGCACTTACATTTTTTAACCTTTTCTAATGTTTATTTTATTAATATTTGGTATTTTAATTATTTCGCTAATACTTGTTGTAGTTTTTTATTGTTTATTTTTTGGCACAGCTGATTGTTTGACAATTTTCCCAATCAGCCCAAAGAAAAAGTACGGGCTACTTCGTGCAAGAAGAAGAAGAATATTTTTCTCTTCAAAGCTCTCTCACTTTACCAAACTTTGAGTGAACAGGAACAGTTTTTGGTAAGATTGGGATCCGGCGGGCTCCCAACTTTGAGTACGGGATCACACCTATAATTTGCAATATCTTCAAGCATACATACATATATTGTAAAAGTAAAAGCTAAGACCGTGGTTAAGCCGAACAGCAATTTCTAGTTTAAACAGTAAAACAATGTTTTACGACATATCAAAAAATTATGTAGAATGATAAAATCTTATTATGTAGGAGCAAAATATGTTGAGTACGACAGAATACGGATACAAAATTTGACAAGCGGTCGGTAAATGTTTGTTTTCTAAACCATTACTTAACCCATTAACGCCCAAAAGCAAAATGCTGGTACAAAAATCTTTTTATTGTTATTTATTAATTCAATGTCGAAAAAATAAATGGAATAATAAAAAAAAATTAAAAATGTGTATCCACTTTTAAGAAAAATGGGTGTCCTCACTTGGGGACCATGGGTATACTAAGTATGAAATTGCCCAAAACAGATTTTATCAACGCTAAGCGTTTTTGTAAATAATGCACATCTCCAGCGACATTTACTATGAAAAAGAACGCATCGCAGTTGATTTACTTTCCGTTCCGGATTATGGCCGTTGTTTTTGCGATCAGGACCAACTATTGTGGATGACGTTTGACGCCTGAGTGATAGTTGTTCCATCGGAGTGGTATTTTCAGCTTTACACAGTATAACGTGCAATCGCCAAGCGTTACTAACTTCCAAGTCTAAAAGATATGTACATATTGGCCACCACAACTTTCTCCTCTAACGGATACTCAATAGAGACTGAGGGATTGATCAATTTGGTCTACACCTCCCATATTATTATTGTAATTCACAAACAGTCTTGGTTTGCTGAAGTCAACTTTTTGCTTCCGATTCTTACACCACCGTTTTACTTTTCCCAAGGGATCTATAAAATCGAAATTTGTTGCCATGGTAACAACGTTATTATCATTCCATCGGACTATTGCAATTTCATTCAGGTATGTGATGAAAAACGATCGCTTTCAAAATGATCGTTTTAAGCAGGTGTGATGAATTTCGACCGATTTTTAAATCCAATTCTGAAGTAAAGTCTTAATTTTTTGTTCAAAATAAAGTTCAATTAACATATATAATAAAGAATTTAAAAGAATATGTACAAGAAAACAGAGGAAATTTATTGGAAATCAAATTTTAAAGATACTGAAAACGACATTATCGTTTTCAAATCGTATTTTTTTCAAAATCGTTTTCCATCACATACCTAATTATTTCTGTCAAAACGATAATCATATTGTGCTCTGGGTTGTTTTTTCATTTCTTTCACGGGTGCAAGTGGACAGTTTTTCGTTCTATTTTCTCGAATTGTACCAGTTGCTCTATATCCTAATTGTTTTAGCTCACACCATAAATTATTATTTATAAAAGTATATCATGTGATCTTTTGGTACTATTGGCATTTTTGCGAGTAGAGGTTTCCCAACTCGTGAGCCGAATGGCTCCAAAATATTTTATCATAGATTCATCTATTGATAAGTTCTCGTGAAGTATTCCCTATTGACAAGAATTTCTTTCAATTAGATTGCAGATAGGTCTCAACTTAAATATTTTACCAGTTGCATTATTGGCAAGGCTGTTTTCGGCAAAATGCAAGTTTTGTTTTATCTCTAGGAATCTATTTCTACTCATTGTCCTTGCAACCAATGAAATCCCTAGGTTTTCATCTAAACTCCGATATGCACGTTCCGAATGAAATTGCATATATCCACTAAGTAAAAATTCCGAAAAAACGTTTTAAATCTTTACTGTCGAGACTGAAACTATTTCTATTCTTTTGATTAGCGTATAACATGCTGTTTTCGACTATCAAATCAATTTAAGAGTGGATTATCCTCAATATCATTCCAATCCGACGTAGAATTGTCATTTTGTTATGTCAGCGCAACTACTATTGTTCCCGGCACATCATTTGGCATATTTGTATATAAAAACTCTTCTTCATTATCTTAATCGACATTACATACAAAGGCAGGATCTGGTGGTAGGACTAAAATATCAAATATTAACAGCTTCTTTAAGTCGTAAAAAGCTAAGAAGATTTATGTGCGCCATAATAAAGACGATAAAAAAAACCTGTAAATTGTTGAATTTATAACTAGTATCGCCCATTATACCCAATTGGGGACAGTCGAATAAAATTATACCTTCTAAATAACTTTTTCACTTTTTTGTTAAACAAATGGAATCGCAAGCTTTTTTACTCTCTAAGCAAAATATTTTATCGATTAAAACGAATTCTTAAATCAGTAGTGTTTTAAAAACACTGAAATATGTTTAACAAAGCAGATCCGAAAAAATACAAAATTAAACACATTAAATATTGCAACAGCTTCTTATTTTATAATACGTGTCTCTGATTATAAACTCAACTAATACCCTTTGTACACTTGCATACATTTCGGAGGTACGCATGGAAGATGTTGAAAATGTGAAATACGCGTTCACACTTGAAACATCTAACATCTACTATCAATAAAAAATGTCACCATTTCTGAAAAAAAAACTTTTATTTTTTTAAAATACTTTTTTTCTACAAAAGTGCCAACATTTTAAAAGATAACACCAAAATGTATTTCTAATTCATTTTGTTTAATAATTTTAGCAAAATAATGCATGCAAAAAAAGGAAAAACTTGAGAAATGGTAACGCTGCTGTCTAAGCAACTCCATTTTGTCAATGATGCCACAATAATTACAGAATTTATTGCCACTTTTCTAGTGATGACACTAAAAGAATCTTAATATGTAAAAAGGAACAAAATGTAAAGATGTTGAAAAATTTTGATTTTTAGCCCTATGTATTTCTTATGGGAAAATTCCAACATCTTCGCAAATTGATGTTAAATGTGGACAAGTGTTAAAAGGCTATAAGACTAAAGAAGTGGTATATACATATGTTTACATTTAGAAATCTAACGGTTTCAGTTAGAGTTGCCAGCCCTTGCTCATTACTTATATTGGGACAGTGGGCGGTAATGGGTGAGGGCTAGTTTTGACTATCACACAAGTCTTACGTATTCCATAATACTTTGTGTGATAGAAATGTAATGAGTTTTGTTGCGATTGTCAAAAAATCGAATGTAACATTACAGTTTATATTCACACTATCACACATGAACATGCTTTTGTTTTGAAAAATTTTAAGAAACCACGACACATTGCATTCTCACTATCACACTTTCTCATACTTGAGTTTTTGACATGTACGTATACAAAGTATAATAGTGTAAACTAGCGTTTATGTATTCTCATCACACCAGAGGTGTATTTTAAAGTAAATATTGGCAGCACTAACAAAATATATTGAAAGTATTTGTATACAATTACAAAAACAAACAAAATCAACTCAGGAAATTTTTATGTTGATTTTGTAAATACATATTGTCGAACGGTTACCATCAGCTTTTTTTTTGTAGTAACTCATCCGTGTAAAAAAGCTTACAACAGAATTTTATATATTTGTTTTAACACGGAGAGAATTTCATGTTTTATTTCTTCGTTTTTAGTGTCATCGTCTGTAGTAAAAACTGAAACATAAGAAGTAACACATGTTTCGACAAATGTTGCCTGGTCTGTGGATGCTGATATGAGATGTCACTCCGTTTTGTTTTGTTACAGACTGCATGTTGATATTTTCTACATTAAAGGAGGCATCTACTTAAGGGCTTTGATAGACGTAAAATACATATGTAATTGCACATGTCTGTCAAAATTTACAAATACAAAAGGTTTTTAATGCTCTCACAATTTCGTTTTAGGTTTCATTAGACATAACCTAAAATCATTCACAACAGCAAAATGTGTACTGTTCACTTTTAATGGCATTTCAGTTAATTAAAAATGTTGTTTTTTTAAAAGAATATGAGTTCAATTTAAAACCTACTTTTCATTTGACTATTGTTGATTTCAAGTATAAACCGGGTTTTAAAAAGAATCGACTTTCTTGTTTAACTGTGATTACGGACCAATAAATTTCAATGCCATATTAAAAATCAAATTTGAGTTTATAAGTTATGGAAGCGAAAAAAAATTGTACTTCTTAAGGGCCAAATAAACAACACTAGCAGTTTGGCAAACATGTCAATAGTTTACGTTTGAACAAACCTTTTGCGTTGTTAATTGGGGTGTAAGATTGCTTAACAAACAATTAAAGCATGTTTGTAGAAAAATCAAAAACTTTTGGATTTTCGTCAAACTGTTTGCGCTGCCTAATACTAAATATCTTAATTTTAGTAAAAAATTTGTAAACTTTATTAGAATTATCGAAAAATTAATAATTATGATTGTGTCGTTTAATTTAAACGAAAAGTATGAGTTTGCCAACCCGTTTGTGTAGTTTATTTGACCATTAAGTTATTAAACTTAACTACACATTTATCCTTTTTCAGGTTCCAAAAGAGCAGATAAAAAATTTAGTTTTGAAAAATTTTAACAACAAACCAACAACATGCGCAAAAATTTGTGTAATAAAATTGGAAAATGATTATGCAAATTAAGTATCAATTTAATATACATACATTTAGTTGTTGGATAATAGTGAAAACTCACATAACAAATGATGAAATAAAAGCTTCGATTGTTTATTGCTCAATTAAAGAAATTTACCAACCTAATATAAATTATAACAACAATAAAGTTAAGAAAAAGTCGTCGTACTACGCTAAACATCACAACAAACCAGAAACATCCCAAATGAACGAACAGAATGAAAATACAGGATTTCTGATTAAAGAGTCGAATGTTGATAAGAAACCACCACCACTCTGTAAAAACAGGAATACTGAAATGCAATTCGACAAGGAAAACTGTTTAAAGTTTTACAACTACCCTATTCTTAATAACGCTGGATGTGGAAAAAAAGATAGTAACAATAGCAAACACAACACCAGAACTAATAAACACGGTGAGGGAGTCAATAATAATAACGTTCTCCTTATAACAATTAAAAGGAACAATAATTGTTTTTAACACGATTTTCAAGATTTTAAAACACATTTTCAATCATTAATTTCTGCAAACATGCAGTTAAGCTATGTTTGCAAACAATATCATGTGTTATTTCTCTGTGTACAGTACACATTATATTTTTGATTTAGAATGAGTTCTATTTTCAACCGATAAAGCATGTGACATCATGTGTTTTTTTATTAGCAAAATTGTTTGTAGCGGCAACAATTAATTGAAATTTAAATAAATATACATTAAAATAGTAAATAAATGGAATACACACACATTTATCATAAGTATGAATTTTTTCTTATTTTTGATGTACGTTACATTTGGTGTGTAAATTTTAAACCTTATGTAAAACTCAAATTTTGACAAACACACGAAATCAGAAAAGTGACATTCCATATAACAAATACACAAAATGTGAACTTAGCATATGCATAGGCATTTAGACTTGTCAGAAGGTTTTGAGTTTTTTTTTCGATTACCATGAATTTTTAGTTCTCGTCAAGAATCAAGAAAAATAAGTTTGTTCAAGATTTTTCAAAGCCTCACCAAAAACACTAATCGTTTTCTTTAAGTGTATGCATTTGCTTAAAAATATATCCAAACTACGTTTACTTTATTTACAAATAATAATTTTATAACACTGGGATGCTGATTTGAAACATACACCCGTATCAACACTACTATGATTCCCTCTATACTTAACACTAAAAACACTGGTCGGCAAAAAACAAAAAAAAAGTCGGGAGCAAGAACTTTGTTCGGTTATTTTAATTGACTTCAGCGTGCTAAATCCACATCTGTTCACAGATTGATTCTATCACATAAATAAAACAAACATGTTTTACTGATTCTAAACGATTTACGTTTTATTTTATTCGCAATAAATGTACTTGGCTCTTCGACAAATTATATATATGTATATGTAAAATTTTGCACTTATAATTTCTTTTAACGAATTTTTGAAAATAAAAATAGCAATCATTTTACTTTTAAAAATGTTTACCGTCACTTACCCAGCAAAAACTTTACTTACAATCCTACTTTTAATGACTTCAAGAATTCATTACTTTGTAGCTTTATTCGCCACTTTTTGGATTATTAGTTATATATAAAATAATAACTTTATTATTATATCTTAAATATACAGAAAAATTTGTATTTTCATTATGACAATAAAAATGTCATTATAGTCATAAAACATAGTTTTTTAATGCAAAAACTACACTGCCCCGGTAGACTAGCTGGTAGAGAGCTAGTCTATCAACACCGAGGTTGCGGGATCAAATCCCGCCAGAGACAGAAAAAAAAAATAAAAAATAAAATAAAGTAAAATAGAATAAGAAAAAATAAAAATAAAAAAATTAAAAAAAAACAAAAAAAAAAAAATTAAAAAAAAAAAAAAATTTTTACTTTATTGACTTTGTGTAACTATATATTTTTATAAAAATTTTAAGTATAAAAAAAACATATTATTTTTTAGATTATAATAGGCTAAATTATAAAGGATTACTTTTGGGACATCTCGAACAAAAATAAGTACTTCTTCTAGTAGAAAAATAAGTAGTCTGTTCGTCAAGTTCTCATTATTTTTCTGCTTATTTTGTAAGCAAAGTTTTTGCTGGGTAGTTCTGAATATCTCCAAAACTGCAGAAAATATTACATAGTATGGCAAAGATGACTTAAAGACTTGTTCCACATAGGGTTGCCAGCCGTCCTCTTTTCCCCGGACACCGTCCTCTTTTTTTGGGCATCCGGGGCAGTCCTACTTCTTTTTCATCAAGTGTCCGGGGTTGTCCGGTTTTTTACACCTTCATTGAAAATTTG
The DNA here is from genome assembly GCA_963931875.1 of Pollenia griseotomentosa. Lineage (NCBI taxonomy): Eukaryota > Metazoa > Arthropoda > Insecta > Diptera > Polleniidae > Pollenia > Pollenia griseotomentosa. Next base: position 14,022,436 of record OZ007565.1, read on the forward strand.
TTCCTGCACTTAAACATTAAATCACAGTTCACAAAATTCATTAAAAAAAAAGATTTAGGTGTTCGGGGTTGTTTTTAAGATCGGTATGATTTAATTTTTGGGGACGTAACGTGACAAAAAGAGTACTTTTCTTTGAATGTGCCCAAAATGGAGCTCCCAAAAAAATGCAACAAATAAGCAAAAGCAACCTTATCAATGTCGTTACTTTTGTTCAAATAAATACTTATTGCTCAAATGATTATATTAAAATTTTATTTTAAGATTATTTTTGGAAAGAAAAAAAAAAAAATCATATCTTAAAAAAAGCACATCCTTCAAAGTTTTAGGATTTTTAAAAAACAGTTTGAAGTATTATATAAAAAAAAATTCAGCAAAAAAATAGGGTTTTGACTTAGTCCATTTTTAAAATTTGATATTTTGCATAGACATTTTTTTCAATATATTTTTTGTAGCCTCAAGTATTCTCTTTAAACTGACAAAAATCATCTTCGTATGTAAAGTAGTTCTCGAGATATTAAAAACATAAACTCAACACATTCGGCTTATTCGGCGAAGTTATGACAATTTGAATATGACATAACTTTTGAAAAAAATTAAAAAATTGTTTTTCGTTGATATATGTTCTTTATGGGATTAAATAAACCCTCTCGCCAAATTGCATTTAAATCGAAAGGGGTCGAGTCTCACTCTTGGTCGACTTGAGATGGAATTACCCAAATTAAGTTTTTGTGTACAAACAAATTTTGGTTGTTAATTTTTATGCCGTCGTTGATTATATTAATATTAGGTTGTTTAGAAAGTGTCCTCTTTTTTCAAACAAATGTCCTACATTTTTTATGCTGGCGTCCTCTTTTTCTCAAAATAGAAATAGCAAGCCTAGTTCCACATCATTTGCTGGTAATTTTATCCAAACCGGAAAAAACGTTCACAGTGATAATGAAATGTATTAGCATAACCGCTGTATTTCGGCCGAAATATAAGTCGTGCCCATAATATAAATACAGTAGTTTTGACTTAACTGCCTTTTGTTTACGTGCACTTTTGACTTAACTGCACAAAATTGATAATTTTTGGAATTATTCTTTATAATTCCATACAAATTCCTTTTTTAAGTGCACTTTCTATACCTGCACATTTAAGATAAATGCACAAAAGTTTTGGCATTTTAAAATTATTTTCATACAAAAAATTTAAGTTAGCTGCACTTTGACTTAACTGCCCAAAATGCATATTTTCTGGAATTATTCTTCAAAATCCTTGTTTACGTGCATTTTGTATACCTGCATATTTTTCATATTTTTGGGCAGCTTTAAAATATTTTCATACAAAACATCAAAGTTAGCTGCACACATGGAAAAATATGGTGGCTACTTTTTCACATAAATATCCAATTTTAGCTGTTTATAAAAATATAAATCGCGATTATTTTGTTTTTTTTTTCATAAATTTTTATGTTCTTTGTGAATTCTCATGGTTTTTGTTAATTTGAAATAAAATTTTAATAAAGTATAAATTTATGTACGTTGTTTTCGGTTAATTGAGCTTCGCTTAATTAAGTTTCCCGTTTTATAGCACTAAAAACCATGGAACGAAATCATTCAGTATAACTGTCAATGTAAAAATACCCGTTAAATTGAGTACCGTTGAATTGCTTCACCCGCTTAATTATTTCGCAAAGTAAGACCGCATTGCGAAAAACAAAAGAAAATGTTTCGGTTAATTCTTTCCGTCTACTTAATGTGTTTTGATCCACAAACGTAAAAAAATTATTTTGCGGAAAGAAAGATTGTACGATGGACGTAACTGATTTTTATTTTGTTTTAAAAAACCTAAACTATTTTTTAACTTTTAATAAAATATTTTTTATTCCACTTTTAAATCAAACACTTTACTTTAGCTGCACTTTTGTGCAGGTAACCACAATTGTGTACCTGCACATTAAGGCAGGTAAATGCATTTAAGATAGCTGCATTTTTGATTTACCTGCACAAAAAATCGTGCAAAGGAGATTGTGCAGCTAAGTCAAAATTACTGTAATACAAACGAAAAAAATTAATATTTGTCCACCGATTTCCATGGTATGTTTATAACTTATCTTATTCGGAATGTTCTGATAAATAATAAAAATGTTAAATTTGTGTCCTTATAATTTTTTTTTTTTTAAATTTTTTAATACAATAGTACTAATTTTGCATGAGAAAATTTTTTAAGCGTTTTGATCAAAATCGGACGAAACTTAAAACCAAGAAGTGATTGAAAAAAAACTAAATGCAGATTTGTATTTAGCACTTTTTATTCCATATACTATTTTTTTTAAACAATTTTTGCTGCAGACCATTGTAACTAAAAACTCAAAGCAAAAGCTTACAGAAATTGTTGGTGCAAATAGGGAGTTCTTCTTTGACTGGTATTTTTGCTTCGAACTGGTTTTAGCAATTGTATATTTTTACAATATTAATTTAGGAAGTTTTTAATTATCTTTTTAAAATCGAGAGTTTTTAGTGAATGTCAAGAATTTTCCAAATTTAAATCTGGCAAGCCAATTGGCTTTTCACATCAATAACAACAAGTAAACAAGTAAGAAAATATAGTCGATCAAAAACTGATCCATCAAACAAAGCGAGAGTCCAGGCCACAATCTTATATATAAATCGGCAATGGCAAAACAGTTAGGAATACTTTCCTTCTCTTTTTGTCAACTGATTATAAAATTTGAAACATATTTACTTACAGCAGTGCACAATATATACATATTTTATTAAAAATTTTTAGGGGATACTCACACTCTTTAAGTTTTAGTTGTCAAGTCTTGATTTTATGAGAGAGATAAAGCTGGCTTGACGGCTAAAACTTGAAGAGTGTAAACCAGCATATACAAAAAAATAAACAATATCGTTGTCCATTAACAAAATAAACGGACAGATATCTGGTACTTTTTTGAAATTCTGCCCTTTTGAGGCGGAAACGGGTAAAACCTTTTAAACCAATAATCATAGATATGAAGATTATACCAAATTCGTAACATATCTAAAAAATGCAATTATAAATTTGGTACTTTGCCGAAATTCGAACATATAAGAGGGAAAAAGCGTACTTATTTTTTGAACTTTTTTACAAAACATTTTTCTCCATTCATTGACATACCCAGTTGGCCAGATTGCCGTTGACGCCATCGTCATAAATGATGTATGCACAACTTGTCTCCTGTCGTTTAGGTTGTCTAGAAGACAATCTTCAGGAAATCGTCGTGCACAAAAGTTTGAGCGACATTGTCTTATAATTTGTCTTTTTTCAAACTCTATGTTGGACAGTATGATAATGCCGCGTCTTTTAAGTTGTCTTGTATAAAATATATTGACCAATAAGTTTTCTTAAATGCTTTTCGATCACTTGCTTGATTTGCTTAAATTTTTACATTCTTTTTTTAATTGTTCATTTAAATACCTACATAAAATTTACGAATTAGCACTAACCAGCAAAATGGAAAATTCCGATGAAGTTATTCGAGGGCTGGAAAATAGATTACATGCAGTTAATACTTTACTGTCAAATTTAGGATTGCTTAAAAGAGTCAAATATAAAATATGTAATAGAAATTAAAATTTCAACTATACTAAAAAATTGTCTGAAAGAGATAACCATATAATAACTTTTGCCGTTGACGACAAAGTAGGCGACATTGTCCTCTGTTAGAAGGCAACCCACATCTCTGAAACGACCAACGGGCTATATGATATCCCGTACAGACTTTGATAAGAAATTCTAGGTCATATTTCCGTCAAGGCGGGATGGGAGTAGGGGAATCCAAGCTGATGAATACCGCACGAGGATTTACACAGATGGGTCAAAGATGACCTGTGGTGTTTGCTCTGTGTTATTCTCGGGGGAACTGCACGTGAGTCTCTCCTTCCATCTGCTAGATGGGGCCTGAAGAGAGGCATGTAGAACACTGTACAGTAGGAACATCAGCGGCAAAATTGGCATTTTCGTCGATAGCCAGGCGGCACTGATGTCACTAAAGCCACATAAAACAACGTCCATTCTCGTCAACAGGGTAAGGAAGAACTATCCAGACTGGGCAGCCTATCTGACATTGCCTTTATTTGGATCCCTGCGCATAGAGACCATTACGGTAATGAATAGGCGGATCGGCTGGCCTAGACTGGAGCCGCGCTTGATATTTCACAGGGTGTGCCAAATCTTCAGAAACAATCTGGGTATGGCTGACGAAAAATGGAAGGAACTGGATGGCTGCAGGGCGTGGCCCACATACGACATAGGTCGCTCTGAGCAAATTCTCAATTTAAGTCGAAGAGACATTTCGAGATTGATATACGTACTTACTGGTCACTGGACGATCGGTAAGCACGCTGGACGATCGGTAAGCACGCTTTAAATTAATGCTGCCGCTGCTGCAGGGAACCTGGAACTGAGGAGACGGTATTTTATCTTTTATGTCATTGCTTGGCATTTAATTCAACACGTCATGGATTATTTGGGAATTACCTTCTACGAGGACTCTCTGAGATATCACGGGTAAAACTCAGCAACTTGCTGAAATATTTCAACGCAACGGGCTGGCTGTAGCCATCTCAGTATTGTCCTGGCGTGCTACCACGTTAACCAAACCATTCATTCATTCATTCAAATTCATAATGGAATGAATGCACATTTTTCCCTTTTAATGGCATTCACGAAAGTCTCTAATACATAAATGAAAGCATGTATGTTTATATGTGTGTTTGTCAGTTTCTGTTTGTTTGTACCGCCTAAACGGCTTAATCGATTCTTATGAAACTTTTACTGATGGTGCTGGAAGGAGCTATAGGCTATATATTTTTTCAAATTTTAAGTGGGTGTGGTACCTTCCATACAAAGACAATATAAATTTATGAATATCTGGAGAACGGAAAGACCTAAGGCTACCTATTTTAGTACAAGCATCGTGGTTATCAATACAAAACATCTGGGCGGGATTGGATAAGTGGGCGTGGCACAAAATAGGTTAGTCAATATCATAAGAACGGTAAAAGAAAAATTGTCCAAATTGGTGCGCGTTTGCATCGCATCCAATAATACAACCGAGGCCACGTTTTTGGCAATACAATACCAGCTCAGTGATTTCGGGTGTGAAAGCAGTGTCGTTGTCTCCTGGAAGATAGGCAGAGGCGATTACGACCTCATGCTGCCCGCAGTGGATGGGATCTTCGTCCTAATGGCCACTAGGTCCCCATGAAGAGTTTCTGAAATAGGTAAATTGATTAGATCTTTGCTTAGAAGGAGTGCCGCTCAGGCCTCACCGATGCAGAGTTGTAAATAATCTTACCTTGATCATTGTGGAGCTCCTGTATGGCTCCAGAGTAAGCCCATGGTTCCTGGATAAAGCAAACATCCAGGAGGTTGGTGGTGAACCTACGGCATAGCAGATCCGACGCTGTCTTGGCGTGATGTAGGTTCACCTGAAGACACTTGAGGTGCCTGGTTTCCCAGTTTTGGTTTGCGGCGGTTGAGTACATAATTGCTTCCTAGATCTCCCCACCATATTCATACCACGGCTGGAACTTAGGATTGCCGCTTCCTCTGCTGAGGTGAAGTGTCCCTTTCACAGTCTTCTGTCAGCTGTCTTCGTACGACTACGCTAACTGGTGGAAGGCTTAACGCCAGTGGTCCAGGTGTTCGGAGAAGATCAGGTAGGGTCTTCCTTGGACTTGGACAAATGACATTATTCCAATCGGTCTCATTCTTCCATTGCAAACTGGCTACTTGTCAAATACTGCTCGGCTATGGCTCGCGGCCTAGGTTAAGATTTGTAGCAATACTGCGGAACAAGAATGAACTGAAAGGTTGAAACAGTGTTCCCATAATCCCGAACCCCACGTCATTACTCTCACCAACACACCGTTTCCTCACTCCAATTTCAAAATTAAATCCTGATCTCATTATATTCGTTCATATTGTCATTTTATTTCAGTTTCTGATCGCTCAAATGTTATTGTTATAGAAAAATACAATAAGAAACTTACAACGTTCCTCATAAATTATTTATATTCTTAGTTCCCTATACTCCTAACTTATAAACATACTGCAGATCCAGTATTTATTAATTTTTTAACATTCAACATTTCATTCTCAATATGATCTACTCATGAATTTCTTTTTAATTATAGCAAATTAATATTTTCATTTAAGGTTTTGTTTTATAAACCTTGTACAAGTTTAGTAATTTTGCTTAAAATATTCCAAATTCAGACGTTTACTTCTTGATTTTCAAATTATTATGAATCTGAATTTGACTTTTGCTTTCTATATCATTTTAATAAATCTTTTAAAATTATTATCGCTTTTCTTGGAACTTTTTAGTTTTTCTGTTGTGGCACTAAACGTTTGCTGACTTGTTAATTTTTTTAAACCTTGGTGTTGTTGTGGCAATTCACTTTTGGTGGAACTTGTTAAAAGTTTTCTTTTTTGTGGCCTTTACTTTTTTTTCCTTTTTAATGGGTTTTCTTTTTGTTGCACTTTGCGCTAGTTGGAACTTCTAGTAATGTGTTTTCTTTTTGTGACACTTAACGTTATTTGGGCCTTGTGTAAAGGATTTGGGGGTGTGCTGGAAATCGCAAACGCAAAACGCAAGAATTTGGAGGCTGTTTTTAATACACTTTTAATCTGATTTTTATAATTTTTGTTATAAAATTATGTTTAATAGAGAAATGTTTGTATAATATTTGTCATAAAATTCTTTTATTACAGAAATCTTACTAAAAAACGAATTTTAAAATTCTTGCGTTTTGCGTTTGCGATTTCCAGCACACCCCTGATTTTCTGACCCCCTTCTTAGGGCCTGATAGCCGTCAACGGGTGTTGTGGTGGCCAAAATCGGTCGCATGTTAGCCCCAATATGACCTTCTTACGGACTGTGTCCTTTTTCCTGCAGTGAATAACCAATTTTTTGTCCACTAGCTAGCTAGTCCCCAGTGTCCAATACGGGATTCTGATCGAATCCTCTCGTTGCTGACTACCTCACTGTTGTGCTGCCACCTCTGAGGAGTGTAGGTTTGTCAATTCCTTCCCTGCCCGCAGCTTGACCTGAGGTTTTCTACACTATTTTTCCCTCCAATAAACCTTTCCACTATCGGATTTGTTCCGCTCTATTTTACCGTCCAACTTTACCCGTTCACAGTCAGTTTCGTAAAGGCCGAATACACTGTTTTCGCCGGCGGCATGAAATAGCCCCCCACGAAATAAGTCCCCAAAACGAAAATCAAATAACTCCCCAAAAATCTGAAATGAAATAAGTCCCTAAAAATATTTTGGGGACTTATTTCATTTTATAATTTATTCCAAAGTCGTCAAAAATGCAAATAATGTCCCGTTATAATATATAAACAAAACTTGTTTTAATGAATGGTCATTAAAAATAATTGTTACTAGGCAGTTAGTTTTAGAAATAATTTTGCTGTATAAGGTGCATTAATAAGAAAAAAAAATATTAAAAATGAATTTTGGAAAATGCAAATTATGTCCCGTTGTAAAATGTAAACAAAACTTGTTTTGATGAATGGGCAAGACCATTCATTAAAAATAATAGTTACTAGGCATTAAGTTTTGAAATAATTTCGCGGTGTAAGGTGCATTAATAAGAAAAAAACAAAAAAATATTAAAAATAAATTTTGAAATAATAAGTGGTTACAGAAAACATAGCAAATTGTTATACGTTGTAGATCAAAAAATGATCTATATTAAAAAATCAGTTTTTGGGGATTTATTTCATTTCAAGAATTGGGGACTTATTTCAAATGAAATAACTCCCCGATTTTTGGGGATTTCTTTCATTTTGATTTAGGGAGTTACTTCATTTCGTTGGGGTTTTATTTCATTTTAAAATTGGGGTTTTATTTCATATGAAATAAGACCCCAAAAATTGGGGAGTTATTTCATTTTCGTTTTGGGGACTTATTTCGTGGGAGGCTATTTCATGACGACTTTTCGCCTGTATTATTAACTTGATCTACACTTTAAGGTTTTCCGACCAACGGCTACCAACTTCGCTAACCATGTTTCATAATCATTGCTGTCCCCCTTACCATCCCACAAACAATTTCTGTTTTCACCAACCTGTAGCTCGTTTCTGTATTTCTCGCATCGTAAAATTTCTTACATGAAGTGTGAAACAAAAAATTCCATCGTTTCTCGATTTATGAGATAAAAGTGTTTCTGTATTTGAATGCGAAAACAGACACAACAAATTCTGTTTATACTGGAATATTTCCAGTAATTAAGTGTCAAATAAAAGCGAAACGTCAACAAATGAAATAAATATAATAAAAACAGGGCTGCCAGATTTGACGAGTTATCGTCATCTTGACGATTTTTTGTTCCGATATTAACAAAGTGACGTTTTGATGATTTTTTCTAAAAAAGTGACGAAAGCAAAAGCAAAAACAAAATCAAAAATATTTTATAATTTTGTTGTTACTTTCTATAGAAATTCATCTTGAATTTTCAAATTTCAAACACTTCTATTTTGTGGCGTTGAAAATTGAAAAAAAAATTATATGAATATCTGTAGAAAGCAACAACAAATTTATAATATATTTTTGATTTTATTTTTGCTTTTAATGAAATTGTTGGCGTTGCGTTTTACACTATAAGCGCCTTAGTCTTCGAAAAAAGATAATTGTAAATATTTTTATATGTTTGTTTATTAGAAAAAAAGATATCTTTAGAAACAAGGCTGCTTAAATTTTTATATTTATCCCTATTGTGAAAATTGTCCTCGAAATTGTTTGTTTCTTCCCTAAAAAATGTATCGGCAAAAGCAAAATTTCGAGGGAAAGTAATGGACCGACTTGGCTTATTTTGAACATTTAATACTTCTATATACATATACAAAATATGATTGATATTTGATATTCTTATCTTATATGTACACTTTTGTGCCAAAACCATTATTCCGGCAAGAAAGAAATTTGTTTGTCTCCCAGTAAAAACTTTTTCAAAATGGATAGCTTCTTTCACTCGTTATTAAGTAGCTTTCTTCTATAAGAGCTTCGATAACTACTTTTTTCTGGATGTATTAAGATATAAAAAAATTACTTACTTTTGAATTTGTTCTTTTTGGCACAACCCTTGTAAAATTCATTAGTTTTTCAGTAGAATTGTATGTAGTGCTTTTATGTGTTTCTGATTACTTAACATATTATTTTGTAGGCGAAGATTTTACTGGGTCTTTACCCGTTTATTTATGAACCGATTTTTTTAATTTTAACTACAAGGTATTCTACTAAGTCTATTTCAGGTAAAAAAGAAAAAGATTATAGGAATAGGTAAATTAAAGATTTATATCTCAATTATTAAATAATAATTATTAAATACCCATGAACTTTAACTATGTTTTTGTTTGATTATTTTTTAATAAAAGTCGAAACAAATTTGTTTAAAATTGATTTTAAATTGCACGATTTTTAAAACAAAAAAGAGGATCTTTTTTATTTTTTTCTCAGGAAATTGACGATTTTGACACAAATTTATCTGGCAGCACTGATTAAAACCAAAACAAGAAAAGGCTAACAAAAATTTAAACTAACAAAATATAACAATTGTTTTTTGTTCATATAAATTATGCATTTATCATTTATATTCCTTCTATTTTTTTATTTATTTAAAAAAAATAGTATATAAACATATTTTAAATTCAAAATATCTACATTTTGTTTTTCTCGCCACCAATTTCAAATGTGACTTATTTTGACAGTTCTTGAAAAAAACTTTTCGCAAAATATTGTTATAGAAACACTTTTTCTCGCATCCTTCCAATAATTGCTGGAAAATTATTTAAATGACAGATAATTCTCGCAAAAAAAAGATAAAGAAACACTTGTGTGAGAAAAACCATTTTTTGTTTCATTTTTCACTGTTTCTGTCCCGATTCGGTTTCAGTCGGAAAATTTTACGATGCGAGAAATACAGAAACGGGCTACTGGCAACCAATGCCACTACACCCTCAACGTAAACTCCAGCTGTACACTACAGAGTTGTAATTACTAGTTCATTGTTGACGACGATAGCGTTTTTAGAGTGTGGTGTGTACTCAACCTGCGTGTGTACCGGAGTTGACACGGTTCAAACATAATGGAAATATTACACATTTATTAGGCCTAATTTTTAATTTAAATTAAATTTTAGTCGAACAAATCACTCTTTAACTTGTTAATACATATAGATAAGTATTTTAAACATTTTATAATACCTTAAAATAAACAAAAGATATAGACAAATATTTTTTTTTTTTTTTTTTTAATTACTAACATTCAGGTTATAACATAGATCGAGAAGAGGTACTGAATATTGTTGCTGGGGGAGATGGTGAAGTTAAAGGCGATGAAAAGGACGTTAATAATAGTAAGGAGAGATCAGCTACTAGTGATGACATTTTAAACAATTTCCCTGCAAATAAATGTAAATTAAACGATGAACGAGACAAAGATAAGTTTAAAGAGGACAATGTTAAATCGGCGCAGATACAATCAAATTATTCACAACAACCCTTAGCGGCATATGTAGAAACACAGACAAGCATAGCAGCAACAGCCCATTTAAACGAAAGACATGTTGTTAAGGATTTAGGTGAACAAATTTTGCACGGCCAACAAATAAACGTTCATAACCTTCTAGATGTTGCTGGCAGGCTTTGTGCGGGACCCATGGGTGCTTTATGCGATATGGCCGCATTTTCAAAATTGGATTATAGTTCTTTTAGTGATCTTAAAGACCACACGATATCATCAAACAATCAAGATTTTCTAGCAAAAAAGTATTATCATCCTCTGTACGCTCACGGTGTTTGTCGTTGGCCTGGGTGTGAGTTGCCTCTCGATGACATGGCTACATTTGTTAAGTAAGTGCAACGTAAAAGGTAACACAACAAAATCTGTATGTATAAATTGAAAAACTTTACATTGTTGTTATAGCTCGTTTACATCACAACAAAATCTTGTAGATTTGATATTAAATCTTTTTCAAAGATTTTGTTTTCAAAACAAAAACAGCTGCATGAAAGTTTTTTGTTTAGCACATGTATGCATATAAAAAATAGGCATTTAAAGATTTTCATTACCTTTTATTTATGTATAATTAACTTGGTTGATTTTATCCATATCGAGCCCTAACCGCGAAAATAACGTAACCGGCATCATTTTCAATTTTCGTTTTTTTAATAAATGACTTTATTGGCAACACTAGCATCACCTCCTAAGATGTCATCAAGGTATATTTATAGCAGGTAGCCGCGAGATTACAACAATTGTACAATAAAACAAACAACCGGCCTTTTTATTACTGTTATACGATACGAATTGTCAAACAGCAAAGAGATTGATAAGAGACAAAAAAGACAAAAGATAAGGACAAAAAACTTGTTTACTATACAACATTTGACAGTTCGTATCGCAAAACAAGCAAATAAAAAATAAGCAGTTGGCTTTCCGAGACTACCTGCTATAAATATACCTTGGATGTCATTGTCACATAAGGTACCTTTACGAATTTATAGCAAGAAAAATTTTATCGTAAGCGACAAATTTCATACAAAATTTATATGAAACAAAATAAAAAAACTCTCCTGTAAAATTAAATTTGTGGCGCTTACGTTATTTTCGTGGTTAGGGCTCGATATTATTAATATACTTATCTGTTTAATTTTTCTTTAACATTTTTAATAGTTACAAGTCGCCATTTTTGTTTTTGTCTTATTGTAAGTGCCGGTTCACACACGTCAAGTTTGACTCGTCAAGTCTTGATCTTTTAGGACAAAAGGGAAAAGAGAATGCCATTTCTTTTCCCCTCGCTCCTAAAAACTCAAGACTTGACGAGTCAAACTTGACGTGTGTGAACCGGCACTAAGTTTTTCCTTGTACAGGAGAGTATTTTTAGAACTAAATGAAAAAAGAAAGCGCATTGCTTGTCGAGGATTTCTATGCTGAGTGATCAAAATGTCTATAATGTAATGTAAGCGAAAATTGTGATTGGACTGAGCGTAGCTATGCTATTATGTGGACGTATTCTGCTCAAACTATATCAGATTTACGTAGAAGATAGTGATTTTCGAGTGAGTTGGCGAACGGTATAGAGAAGCAATTAGTGTAGGGGGAAAAAATTGCATCTCCTATTCTCGGTGTTTTTTTTTCTTTTAACACTTTCGTATTTTTTGTTATCATATTTTTTAACAAGAATAACCGATTATGTGAAAAAACAACCGTAAAAACATGGGCATGGTCCAATTAAAAGGTCTGTGCAAAACGCCTGCTGATTTTTTGCAGAGTTGTGCTTTTCTTGTGCAATTGTTTTTGACATTTTACCATTTTTTACTCAAACAAATGCTTTTGTTCTTGACATGTTTATAATTTTTTACATAACCAAAATGCGTGTTGTTTTTTCTATTGTTGGATTGTTGTAGTTGTGCGCAGACCTACTAATTGGACCATGAGCATGTGGAACAATCATCGTTTGCATGCGTTGTGCTTTTGGAAGCAACTTTAAAGGAAATTAAAAATATAACGTGAATAAGGTGTTAGCCAACAAAATTATTTAATTGAAGCCCAACAGACCGCTTGGAGATTTAATACTTGAATTTTTGAAATACATACCTTCAAACATGATTTTCTTTTCTTAGTTGTATGTGAATTAATTCCGTAGGTCGCGTAGACTAAACCATATTAACGAGGTAATCATTAAAAGCCGGAGATTATGATTTTTTTTTTAATTTATAACCAGTGTTGCCAGAAGTAGGGGAAAATCCCTACATGTAGGTATTTTTGATACTTATATACAAGCATAGGGAAAATCGGACAGATTTTTTATAATCTCTAAAATGTAGGGATTTTTCGTTATATCGTATAATTTATAAAATAAATCCTGAAAAACGTGATATTAGTGATATTTTATTGTCCAAGGCGGTTGACACTAATATATATGTATATGTTTTTTCTAAGTTATCATTTAATAAGTACTTTTTGGGGAAAGTTCGGTAAAATGAGAGTAAACAAAAATTTCTCTCACTAATAGACAAAAATGTACAAAAGTACTGGAACAATAAAAACCAAATTTCTGATCCAAAAGAAAACGTTAATATGAATTATGTTAAAATATATACATAAATGACACATTAACGTGCATAAAATTAAAATTAAAGCATTTACCTACATATTTAAACATTTTCTACAGTTTATTTAATCAATATTTCTTATATTAATTAGTTTGCTTGAAGTTTTTTGTTTATTTGTGACACAGCTGATTGTTTAACAATTTTATAAATTCGCCCAAAGAAAAAGTACGGGCTACTTCGTGCAAGAAGAAGAATTTTTTCTCTTAAAAGCTCTCCTACCTTACCAAACTTTTAGTACGGGAAAAGTTTTCGTTATGATTGGGATCCCGCGGGTTCCTAACGTTGAATACGGGATCACAGCTAATGTTGAAAGACTTAATTGAATTTAATTAAAATTACATGCATATGTATTATTTTTTTAGTTTTGTGCTTATTTTATGTCAAAGCTTTAATGTACATGTTCGAAAAAAATTTATTTTTTAAAACTAATGTTTTTTCTTTTATTTTTATTGTAATACTGCGTAGGGATTTTTGCAGGGGAAATTTTTTCAACGTGTAGGGAAAAATCGGAGTTTTTTAGGATGTGTAGGTATTTTTTCGAAAAATCCACTGGCAACACTGCTTATAACCCAAATGTTTGTGGAAAGAAGGCTTTCAGGTAAGTTATATGTACATATATAAATTGATATTTAGTACACAACTGTGCAAGGCGAATTCAACTACAGGTAGGGATGCAAACGATATATCGATGTTTAGAAAACATCGATGTATCGTTCATAAACATCGATGTTTTGATTTACGATTCATCGGCGATACATCGTCGTCAAAACTAAAAAACATCGACATTTTCATTAATTTAATGTTTTTTATAATATTTTTACCAATTTTTATTTTTCAATTAAACCTTTTATTTAAAATATAAAAAAGTGTTTTTCAAAGCATACGTTTTTAAATGTCGGGTTTTAATAAGATTTCTGTAATATAAGAATTTTATATTATACAAATATTACTCTATTAAACAGAATTTTAAAACAAAAATTAAAAATATTTTATTAAAAGTGTATTAAAAACGACTTCCAAATTCTTGCGTTTTACGTTTCCGTTTTCCAGCACACCCCTGATAACCATACAAAGTACGTACATATGTATGTACATGCGTGCATACTGTGCATTGCATAGCTATATGTATGTATTAAGTTGGCTCAAGCAACTGTGCGAATACATAAAAATCATATTTGTCAAACCATATTGCACTTATGAAAACTTTTTGTTTAATTTTACGAATCTGTCATTTGCTTAAGCAAAATGCGAAACTGATTGCACTTGATGATGATGAGCTGGCCTAAGCAACCAGTAAAATGCGCATAGAAGCAAGCTTTCCCTCAACAATAAATTTCAGTGTATTTATCAAATATGAAAAATTGGGAATTTAGCACGTCATACAGAAATCTTATTAATGATTAATTTTGTATTCCCGTAAATAATTTTGATAATATAGTTGCATGTGCCCGTGCAGAAAACTGAATTAGCAAATTGGTTTTTTTTTGTTTTCTTACGAAGACAATATAATGAAACAATTTGTTTTTTTAATTTTGTTTTTTCTTTTTACCCACTTACAACTACAATTCGATTCGGAAAGAACCCAACTAATTGTAGGGGGATGCAAGAAAAGATAAACTCACTGTTTATTGTTGGTGTTTTGTTTAAGCTTTGATATTGTTACAAGTAAGACTTTGAGTGTTTAAAATTATTATTCGCTTTAGGGTTTTATTCGTATAATATTTTTAGCTTTTCTAAAATCTTAGGAAAAGGTTTCCTGATGAGCTGGCTTAAGCAACCAGTGAAATGCGCATGGAAGCTAGCCTTCCCTCAACAATAAATTACAGTGTATTTATCAAATGTGAAAAAATTCTTATTAATGATTGCACTTTGTTTTTGTGTTTTTGAATGCATTGGCAGGCTTTTTGTTAAATTTTGACAAAAGCTTATGCCAGCATATGTATTTTATAGTTGGGCCTAAATATTTTCAGTAGCAAAGAAGAATTGAAGCAGTCCGTAAGTATAATTGCAAAGTAGTCTTAAACATCGATGTTAAACATCGCTGCATCGTGTTTTTTACCACAGAACTGTAAAAAGTGACATGTGAAAAAGGCCCAAATCAGTTGCGAGGGCAACTTTCGAAGAAAAAGACAGAAGCTTTTTTTGGTAGTGAAGTGGCAATGTGTAAAAACAGGCAGCAACAATCAACACAAATGGCATGATCAAAACAAAACACAGACCACGTTAAAAAAAAAACGCATTAGTTCAACAAACGTTGTGTTTTGTGCAAAAAAAAATGTATTTATTAATATTTTTTTGTTTTATAATGTTATTTATTTTCATTAAATTATTTTTATGAAGAAAGGAATTTTACAACATGAAAATTAATTAAAATTGTTATTGATAATCTTTCATTCTTGACCGTGGTCGGGGCTCGAACCCGGGCCGGCAGGTTACCATGACATGTTTCGATCGCAACCACTCGATCTCCTCAGATGGATTTGCCGTTTTACACTCGCAGCCATCGACGACTGCTGACGTCCTGGCCACGGTCAATAATGAAAGATTATCAATAACAATTTTAATTAATTTTTCATGTTGTAAAATTCCTTTCTTCATAAAAATAATTTAATGAAAATTAAATTTAATGAACTTAAGCCTGATTAAAATTATTAAAAATTTGGATTAAAAACCATAAATAGTTCAACAAAATAAACACAATACTAATTATTGTTAAAGCTAAGGCACGAGCACTATGTATTCATTTGTCCTTCAAGTTGTGCTAAAAAAGGTCAACAAGAAAAGGAAAGACAAAAAAATGAAAAAAAAAATGTACTTTGGACTTCAAGAAAAATTCTTGACAAAAGTACGAAAAAACAGAAGTAAGGAAGAACTTGTAAAATCAATTAAAATGGATAATCATTCAAAAAAGCAAACTTCGATCTACCAAAGGTTAAAATACAATTTGGTTTAAGGATTGATGTTTGACTATTGACGTCAGCAGTCGTCGATGGCTGCGAGTGTAAAACGGCAAATCCATCTGAGGAGATCGAGTGGTTGCGATCGAAACATGTCATGGTAACCTGCCGGCCCGGGTTCGAGCCCCGGTCACGGTCAAGAATGAAAGATTATCAATAACAATTTTAATTAATTTTCATGTTGTAAAATTCCTTTCTTCATAAAAATAATTAAAATTATTAAAAACCATAAATAGTTCAACAAAATAACCACAATACTAGTTATTTATTTACTTAAATATTATTTACTTGTGTTGTGGTAAACTTAAAAGTTAATTTTTACAAAAGCTTTGCAAATAAATCTCAACTAAATAAATTTGTGTTCATTGTATTGCGGCATAAAAGATGATGCAAAGAGAAATGCAAAAAGGGCAGCTTTGTTAAAAAGAGACGAAAAAAAACGCAAAATCTTCCGTCTTGTGACAGTTCTGTAGTATTCTGTTTTTTAACATCGATGCTTATTGTGGAAACATCGATGTCTTCAAACATCGATGTTTTTCAGAGCGATGTTGCATCGCTAACTACAGGTCAAGACGAATTGACTAGAAGGTGAGGTCAACTCTACAACTACAATGCTTCTGTGGTCGGGTTGTCAAAAATATTGCTAGTAAAAAAATAGGTTTGTTTACATAAAAAACTAGTTTGTATACAAACTTTGACAAGTCGGCCACCGAAAAAAACACCATATGTTGACTTGACCCCACCTTCTACTTAATTCGCCTTGCTACAGGTAGTGTCGGAACTACAACAATCAAAAACAACAGAAACAACATAGGGTTTTTTGCATTGCATTGTTAGTGCCATTATCTCGAAATATCAACCATTATTAGCAAAACACTAACAAATCAAAACAAATAAGCTCGAACTGTCAAAATTAGATGCCGTTTCGGCACCACCTTTTGCTGTAGATATTTACTTAATTTATTAATTTTAATTTCTTAAACACACTCGTAAAACTGCTCTAATGGAGAAGCAGCTCGCGCTTTTTGTCATTATTTCTTAAGGACAAACAGGTCGTTCTTGTTTGTCTGCTTTTCGTGCGTTTTGCGTTGTCACCCCGCATTGGTTAGTGGTTCGGCGTCGTATAACTGTACCGAGTTACAGTTTATGCGGTTTCTACATTAACTATATACAATCGTTTTTAACCTCAATGTTTAAATGTGTTGTCTGGTGGAGAACCAAAAATAACTCAACGTGACTGGTGGAGAACCATATATAACTCAGACGTTTTACTGGTGGAGTACCAAGGAAATAACTCCGACGTTTACTGGTGGATACCAAAATATTCTGGAGCGGATTCTGGAAGCTCTTGCCTTCCTATACGAAGGCTTAGGTCGAGCGAGTACTTGTGGTTGAAGCTCCAAAAAATGTGTGATACCCTGGCAATATAACTCAAGAGTTAGCCAAAAAAATTTTAAAATAAAAAAAAAATAATAATAATTTCTTAAATTAATTTTTAACCATCTTTGTAAAATATTCATCTGTAGATCTCTAGATTATCCACACATAATTCGATTAAAACACGGAAAGAATAATTTACTATAATGGCTTGAACCAAGAAAATTTTGCATGATTCTCATCCAAGCCAAAAAAAATTTGTTCTTAATTTACAGATGTGTGGCTTGGTTTAAGCAAAATGTTTCTTTATTTAAGAAAATTTTACTAAATACAAACAAAAAAACTTAAAATCACCAAATTATTTTTAGATTTTGTATTTTCTTGTTTTAAGAAACAAAATTGATTACTAAAGGAAATAAACTTCTTTCCGTGTTTTGCAAAATATTTGATACAGTTATTCACGGATAAATGCGTTCATGAAAAATGCCTAACGCCAAACGCATTTAAAAGAATCTCGTCTTAATGCGTTACTAGCGCACTTAAAAAAAAGAATCTTGGTTAATTGCGTTACTAATGAATTAAACAGAATTCTTTTTTGATTGCGTTCACAATGCAATTATTACAAAAGTAGTTAAAATGCTCATATCGTTCACATGCTGAAACATCGCCATCGCCATAAGTCAATAAACTCAAATTTTGACTTAATATCACTAATGCATATTAAATCAGAAGTTTTATGAAGTGTAATTATTTCATATGAAGATTTTACAAACTCAACTCTTAAGAGAAGAATAATATTTTTTTTTGCCCTTATGTTGTGTGTTAGTTTAAGACTTTAAAATCTTTTTCTGTATATCTAATATTTTTGAGTTATGACGCTGTTGTTGTAAACAGACTGTTACGCTATGATATGATAAGATAGTCCAAACATTAAAATTAAATGACAAAAAATATAAAAAATATATTTGTTTTATTACGTGAATAAATAAACAATTAAAACAAATATTAATGAATTTAAATTGTGAACAACGCCCAGCTGAAAAAATAGCACACTAAAAATACTTTTGTAGGTAACATGTTGTATTGTCATAATCAGGGCAAGTTTAAGTATGCACAAATATGTTCAAAATATGCATGCAAAAATTGCCAAAAAAAAAACTAACGCATTTTAATTAGTTTTCTTTAAACGAATGTTTATAACATAATATATTGAAAATAGACGTTCAACATCAAGTCCATGTAACAAGAGCATACTTTAATAATATTGGTTCACATAGATTTCATCGGTTTCCCTTTTGTTAAAATATACATAGGTTGTTTTTTTAACTCGGTCAACATTAGAAGACCAAGATTTCGGGTAAAAACTGCATTAAGTTGATCAATAAATATTTTATTCTTAATATTTTGAACTTTTTTACGTCTTCTATGACGGATAAGCTTTCATGTAAAGCACTTAAAACAGAACGGAACAATCCAGTCTTTGAATTTCTAGGTTCTATTTTCCCATACAAGCATTAAAGTCTTTTTTAGTTTCTTTTGGATTTTGTGATAACAAAACATTCAAAATTGTTCAGTAACCGTTTACTTAAGAAAAATGTTATTCGATATTGTTGCTGTTGCAGCGAGACCTGAGAAACAGGAGTTGCACAGTTTACAACCTTTGGTTGCTGTTCGTTGAACTTCGGTGCGTACAACCGTTTTTCGTGGGATCCCGTTCTAATTTCTTTTAGTTCTTGTTAAAAATTTCGATATAAGAAAATGCATATGAAAGAAAAGAACCGATATATATTTACTTTGTAATTGCAACCGATTGACTCAAAAGCAATTCTTTTGGGTAAAAACGACTGCCAACCTACGTAATATACAAAATTATGGAAAATATATCAGAAAAAACTTGCCCTGGTCATAAAATATTTTAATGTGAAAAATAAATTCATATTTTCAATACAGTCATAGAATTAAGCAAATACAACCAAAATTACATAATTAAACACTTTGTGAATTTCCTAAACAGAAAAATAAACTTTCTTAAAAGTTACAACCAAAACATTCAAATAAAATCAAGAAAATCGTTCGTGCCTTTATCCGTGAAATTTTGTTTGATATTTTTTTTACGAATGATATGACCCATTTATGAGTGTAACGCAATTGAGCGCGATGTAATTCAGATAAAAATATGTACACAATTTAAATGGATCAAGAAAAAGGCATAATTTTAAAATTATTTAAACTTGAAACTAACTTAAGCGTGATGCACTTATGGGTAAAGTACTGTATTTGCCAACTTAACCCAGGTACGCTTAAATGATCAAATTCCAAACATGAAGTTTAGTTTTAAAATTATTTCTACATGGAAAAAAAATAATGTACACTTGTGGATAAAAATACATGAAAATAAAGAAAATGTATGTGTTTATGTAGCTTTTCTAACTTATGCATATGCTGTATGCATAAGATGGAAAAACTTTAATGAATGTATGTAAATGTTCAAAATTTCATGACCAAACACTTTTTTAAATATTGACTTTTGTTTGAGTGGTAAAATAGAATTCATTTTGTGTATTGACACAAAATGGATTCTGTGTATAAATGAAGTTGATAAAAAATTCCAGGGCATTTTCTGCATCTGCGTGCCAGCAAGAAGAAATTTATAAAAAAAAATTCCAGGTGCATTTTCTGCAGCTGCGTGCCAGCAAGACGAGTGTCATGCAATTTTTAAAAATCTAAATTATACCTATTTAGACTTTGTTAACAAATATGAACGTACATAAATGCATACTTATCATGAAAACTGAACTTCAGGAAAAAGCTCGTACCAGGCCTAATAGGAAATTCTGTTCTATGAAGCAATTAAAATAATGCCCGTATATTTACCTTTGTCAAAGGTAAAATTACGGATGTATAAAACATACAATTTTAAAGTGTGGAAACATTATTCTAAAACTTTAGTTTCAAGTTTAAATTTATTCAAGTCAAAAGTGCTTGAATGTCACAGACAAATGATATTTGTCTTTGGCATTCAAAACGGGTTTTTATTTTAAATCGTGCTAAGAGTACCACATTTATTTCAAGGTTAACTGCGTTTTGACGAGCCAGTGTATTAAGTGCACAACAACAAAACGGAAAGAGAAAAAATAATTTGTTTGTGTTTTTTGATTTGAAAACTAGGAAATCACTGCAATCTATATAAAAGCAACAACTACATAGCAGTGCTTTTTACACCGTTCTATGATCTTATGATCTTTTACCTCGGCTACGCGCTCGGCTACAATAAAAAAACAATGGGGCTCTTTATTGTTGTTTTGCGATAGAAACTGTCAATTTTTGTTTATGTTTTTATATGGTATGTGTGTGTGTAAGTTTCATTTGATAGTTCCTATTACAAAACAACAATAAAAAGCACTGAAAGAGCAAAGAAAAAATAAACAGCTGTGACCTACTTTTTATTGAAAATGCTGTTTTCTTGACTGTAGATTTTAACATAGCGTTTACATTTAACAGTACTGGCAAGACAGTAAGAAAATACCTATTAGTTGCCAAAAACACTGCTACCTGTCTTCGTGACGTAAGCGTCCAGACAGTAGTTAAGACAGTTCACTTTGAAATATATGTCAAACGTGAATGTTGCAGTTAAAGTTCAGCTAAACGTGTTTTATATGAACCAAACAAACTTAAAAACGGCCTAAAATAACTATATTTTGTAAAAAAAAACATAACACTTAACTAAAACATAAAAAATCAAAGCAAATATATTTATTTTTTACGTTTTTTTTCCTTTTGCTAATAAAACTTCAGTTTACTGTTAGAAAATGTCAAATCACTGTCCAATTTTACTGTCTGCAAAATTTGCTAGACAGTAGACAAGACAGTTGGAAAAGTGTGCTATATTAGTAAAAAAGTTTGCATGTATTGCTACTGTCATGCCAGTACTGGCAAACGTAAACGCCAGGTAACACACAATTGGAAAGAAAACTTGAAAGTAATAGTAAGTTCCCGCTTTCGTGTGTTGGGCCACAAAACTAGTTTTGCAGCAAAACAAGTGTTTTGCTGTTTGGTTTCCCATACATGTTCGAAAAGCACAAAAACTAGTTTTGCTCCAAAACACGTCGAAAATATGATTAAAACTCTAGGTTATCCATTAATTGTGATTGACATACATATTTACCAAAATAACAAGGCTTATAAAGTAAGCATATGCAACTCTCCAGCTAAATTTTTTTTAAAGAGTAAAAATAGTAATATATGTATAATATTGTATATGTATGCATGACTCTGTATAAAAAGAATGCAAATTCCATGTTCAAAAATTTTTTTTCAACACAAATTTTGTTTTGCTTTCATGTTTGCTTACCACATTAATGTCATATTGAATCCGAAAATTAAAAGCTTGAATGAATTATTGGAAAAGTGCTTTGAAACTTAATATGAAGTAAAACTTTATCATGTGATGACCAAGTAAAGTAAAAAATGGAGTGTATAAATCAAGGCGAATTGACTAGAAGGTGAGGTCAATTCTACAACAACACTACTTCTGTGGTCGGATTGTTAAAAATATTGCTGGTAAAAAAGGATTTGTTTATATAAAAAACTAGTTTCAATCCTATGTTAATAAAACAAGCTCGAGGCCACAATTTTAATAAATTTTATTCTTTATTATTTATTTCTTTTCAATATTTCCCCATCCTTTAGATGGCATCTTCAGGAATAATAAAAGACTTTACTCGTTTTATTAACATAGGATTGGAAATTTAAAGGCCGAACAAAGATAATAAAATTTAAAACTAGTTTGTATAAAAACTTTGACCCGTCGACCACCGAAAAAAAATTCGCCTTGGTTGTTGGTTCCATCGTGTGCTAAAAAAGGAAACATTAGTAGAAACACTGTTTCTACCAATGTTACCTCGTGAGTGGCTAGCACAACATCTAAAATTTTGGTTTCTAGATACAATTTTAAAAATAGATGTTACTAACGTTACACTCTCTGCCAGTAAAACAAAATAAAAAGTTCTACAAATGAAAGTTATTTGTGTTGGAAAAATTTATATAAACAATTTTTGATTTTGGCTTTGTCTTTCTCAGGTGTGTAAATAGAAATACTACTGGGGGATTCAAACGGTAACCATAAGGTCATATGTCTTAAAATAATAGCACGAAAATATATGACTGCTGTGAGCCATCCCTCATAATTTATACTTTTACTGTGTAATTATGACAAAACAATGAACACCGCATTATTAGTTAAGAATTTTTTTTCTTTAGCACACAACCAAAATTGTTTTAAACTATTTGCTGTAAAATATTTGGATATTATAAAAATATTACTTGATAGCATATCGTTTGAAACCCTTAAATGTTTATTACTTTCACAAGATTTCTTTAGAATTGATACTTCGAGATCTTAGTCCAATCAACAAACATTGGACTTAACTAGAGTTTTTTTTTTCCCGGACTTTTTCGTTTCCCGGGAAAGCGGGAAATTTTTATAAATTTCCCGGGATCCCGGGATCCCGCTCCATATAAATAATACAAAGTAAATTTTGTTATTAATAAATGAAAAAACTTTTAAAAAAAACCTAAGGGAACTTGTTTACAAAGAAACTAAAATAAATGGTTCAATACCCAGTAAAAACTTCGCTTACTTTTTCAAAATGAATAGCTTCTTTAACTCATTATTTAGTAGCTTTCTTCTATAACTACATCTAAAACAACTTCTACAACTACTTTTTTCTGGATGAATGTAGGTAAAAAAATAATGACTTACTTTTGAATGCGTTCATTTTGGGGCATCCCATGTAAAATTCATTGGTTCTTTCAGTAGAATTGCAAGTAGTGCTCTTATGTTTTTCTGATTACTCAACACATTATTTTGTAGGTGAAGTTTTTACTGGGAATTTAATTGAAGATTGAAATAGGAACTTAAATTATTATTATCTCACGCCTTTATTCCCTATTATTATGCTCTTATTCAGTATTATTATGCTCTGGATCAAGATAAAAAGATAACATAAACATAACAATTTTATTCATACAACAATAATAAAAACAAAATAAAAATTAAGGTACTCAAGATATGAGATCAAAAACTTAATTAATAACATAGATAAAATATTTTAAAGAAATATTTAACATATTTTAACGGCTTAGGAAATAACTTTCTGACACACTCAAAGCGCTTAGTAAGTCTTCAAAAAGTATATTCCTGATTTTATTTACTAATTATCATGTTTCCGAAAAATTTCGTTAATTTTTTACCGAGGTTGGACAAATAGTTAAAAGTGCACCGTTGTAGCATGCTTCGGATTCACAATCAGAAGCAATTCTTTCTTTTTTATAAACAACGTCTATATCAGTTAAATGTATGTCAAGATTGACGCAAAAAATAGCATCAACCGGACTGCTTCTTACAAACCTTTTCATTTCAATAGGTTCATTTGTAATCTTTAGGACAATGTGTTTTTCAAGTTGTATGTTGTAGTATCTTACACGAGTTTCCAAAATGTAATTTTATTTCGGTTTCCCCGCAATTCACGGGTATATAAACCAACACAAATTGAAATTGAAATTGAAAATTTGTGTTTATCACCTAATAAACATATCGCTCCTTCATTGCATCATAGTCATATCTCAAAATGTTCATGCCTTCTCGTATTATATCTCCAAGTGAACCGAAGTTATAGCAAAATATATCTTTAAATCTGTACATTTTTAAAACATTAATCGCATTTTGCCAAGGTCGTTTGTTTTTGTAGATATGACTATGTTGCAATAAAGGAGCGATATGTTTAGGTATCTCCTATTTTTAAGACTTGTTCATGGGCAATGAAACTTTACTGCCTGCATCTTATTTTGAATTAATGTACTTTATTAACTCTTCACTTCACTAAATGTAATAATTATCAACTGTTGCACTGCCCATTCTGCTTTTAGTAGATTTATTGCATCAGGAGACATTGATTTAAATACATGAACTCACTTCTTGCAATTGATCAAATCCACAACCCATCCACAGATGCTAATTTTTAGAGAATAGAAAACTAAATTTCAAAGTATAAATAGCTATTTTCTGAAATTATGAGGAATTTTTTATTTCCCGGGATCCCGCAAGAAAAATCCCGGGAAAACGGGAAATAAAATAATTGAAATTCCCGGGAATTCCCGGGACGGGAAATCCCGGGAAAAAACCCTAGACTTAACGCATAAAAAGTAACATTAGGCATGCAGGGTTAATATTCGCCATATTATTGTATAAGTTATGTATGTATTATTTCTATATTGCCCTATATAATTCATTAAGTGGCACAATTTTTCAATGAAATTATGGCGCAACTCTTATAAGATAAAAAATATAACCTTTAAAACAACATCATACATTGCTGCCAACACATTTCACAGTATATTGCACTTTTTTTCGTTGTGCAATAAAATTCAAAAGGATTTTGATTCTTGCCAATATATTTTGCCACCTTCGAATATCACATACACATTGGCGATATAATTTTACAATGCGAAAAATTGAGCAATTATATTGCAAATGTTTGAGCCGCTTAGCACTAGACTAGAGTTTTTACGCGGGAAAGAATTCCCGGAAATCCCGGGTCATTTTTTTAAAATGAATCCCGGTAAATTTTTTCCGGGAATTTTCGGGAATTTGATACCTAAGCCCGGAAAGGATCACACAAAAGTTGAGTCATACAGGCCTATAAGCTTACTTTCTAATATATCAAAGCTGTTTGAGAAGCTGTTAGCGTCAAAATTAACCCCAATTTTAAATGAAAACAGATGTATTCCTAACCACCAATTTGGCTTTAGAAGAGAACACAGCACAATTGAACAAACCCATCGTATAGTTAACGCAATAAGAAAAGCCTTTGAAGAAAGAAAATATTGTTCCGCTCTCTTCATCGATGTTTCTCAAGCTTTTGACAAAGTCTGGCATGAAGGCTTATTACATAAATTGAAGCTAAACTTACCAGTAAACACACACAAGCTGTTAGAAAGCTACTTAGTCGGTCGAAAGTTTATTATTAAAGAAGGTGATTATTTAAGCTCTCCTCAACCAAATTGAAGCTGGAGTCCCTCAGG
The DNA here is from genome assembly GCA_963931875.1 of Pollenia griseotomentosa. Taxonomy (NCBI): domain Eukaryota; kingdom Metazoa; phylum Arthropoda; class Insecta; order Diptera; family Polleniidae; genus Pollenia; species Pollenia griseotomentosa. The sequence continues at coordinate 14,048,012 of OZ007565.1, forward strand.
GAAGCATCCTGGGCCCACTTTTATTCTTAATATATACCTCGGATATGCCAACAAACAACTACACCCAAACTTCAACATTTGCTGATGATACAGCTTTTCTAAGCGTGCACGAAAACAGTCAAAAAGCATCTTGATACCTACAGGATCATATATTTCAACTTGAACTATGGTTAAAGCAATGGAGGATAAAGATCAATCAGCAAAAATGCTTACATATAACATTCACCTTGCGTCGGGAATCATGCCCCCCTATTAAAATCAATAATCAAACAATTCCTCAACATTCGCATGTAAAATACCTCGGCATTCATCTAGATCGCCGTTTTACGTGGAAAAGCCATATAGAGGCAAAAATAACTCAAACGAAACTAAAAGCCATCCAAATTCATTGGCTTATTGGATGAAACTCTGTCCTTACTTCTCATTTACAACTCCATCTTGAAGCCAATCTGGTGCTATGGTATTCAGTTATGGGGCACTGCCTCGGCCTCTAATATCGAAAAGATTCAAAGGCGCCAAAATAAAATTCTTCAAATAATCACAGCTGCCCCTTGGTATATAAAAAACTCAAATATTCACAAGACCTCAATGTTCCATTAGTCAAAACTATGATTACGAAATATGCAGTAAAATACTTAAAAAGGCTCGAATTGCATCCGAACCCACTAGCACGAAATATTTTAAATGATAGCGGCCACACTCGCTTAAGAAGAAGAGACACTGCAGCACTTATCCAATTAGATGAGCGATAAACACCTATATAAGTGAACAGAACCCGTGATGAAGAAAATTTTTGTCTGGCACTGGCAGGACATAAAATAACGTATTAGGTTAAGATTTGATTACTTATTGTTAGTTCATATTTAATATATGAAGCTTCAATAAATAAATAATGAGAAAAAAAACTAAAAGTAAAAGTAATAGTTAGTTTTAACTGAACATGGTGAAATTGATTTATATATATGTATATATATATATTTTTTTATACCCTCCACCACAATTAGTTGGGAAGAGGGTATACTAAGTTTGTCATTCCGTGTGAAACTTTTTTATTATTCATCTCAGACCCCATAAAGTATATATATTCTGGCTCCTTGAGTAATTCTAATTCGATTTAGCCATGTCCGTCTGTTGAAAATACGCTCACTTTCGAAAAACTCAAAAGAAATAAACAAACTAGGTGTCAAATTGCTTGTAGTTATCCTAAGCAGTTTGGGATTGAATTTCAGCAAAATCGGTTCAGTAGGACCAAAATGTGGAACCACCACCTTCAAAAACTTGATAATTTTGTTACAAAAACTAACATAAATGATGCAAAAATGCACGGAATGACTTTCGTGAAGATCGGTACATAATTTACCCTAGGCCCCATATATGCCCTACTCCCGGAAAACAGTTTAGTCTCCTAAAACCATAATTAATACAAATCGTCACAGTTTAAGATAATAATAATAAAAAGACATCATACAGATATTACTCCTTAAACATTCGAACTGTCGGTGGAGGGTATCAAAGATTCGGCACAGCCGAATATAGCACTCTAACTTGTTTTTTTTCTTTTTTTTTAATAACTGCTTAGTCAAATATTATAATTACCAATTTATTAGTATATACCATTTATTTTTGCTCTAATTTTTTTTCTTTTGGTTTCATTACTAATTGATTTGGTCAAAACTTGATTTTATAATTATATTATGATTATTATTATTGCTACTTTTGTTATTATTAATACTTTTATTTTTGTTATTATTATTATTACTATTGGTGTTCATTATGTAATCTCTGGACTTTAAAAGATTTTAATTCTTAAGATCGTTATAGCTATACAATACAATACAATTTTATTCACTTGGTTCTTTTTCTGCACAGCGGTCAACATTTTAAAATTTTTAATTTTCATCACTGTGTGTGTTGTTTTATCTATACTTGAGGCCTAACCATAATGTGCTTAAGTTGGCTTAATCAAATGTACGAATACATGTAAATCATATGAGGCTAGCCATATTGAACTTAAGGAAACTTTTTGTTAAATTTTATGAAACTGTCATTTGCTTAAGCAAAGGGTGAAACTTAATGCACATTCCGTACGGAATCAAATGTTTGTTGATTTTATTTTTGTTTTTTTAATACATTTGAGAGACTTTTTGTTAATTTTTGACAGTAGGTTAATGCTTTTTTGTTTAGGTTTGTGAAAAACAGATGTCAGGTTTTTACATGTTTTATAATTGGAAAAGTGCTTACAGAACGTTACGGTACGGTGCGTTACATTGCATTGCTTTACATTTACGGCCAGCTAAAGCGGCCTTAAAAAATTATAAATTTGAAAATCTCCAACCTTAATTCAAACATTTCAGTCCATGATTTCGTAGATGTAATCAAATTATTTTCTATAAAAAAATTACTTGGATATGCTTTTTGATGAGTTCGTATCCTTAAAAGGTTTTGCTAAAAAAATTAAAAAAAGAAAAACCTGTAGAAAAAAGTTGGTAATTTCCCAATTTCGAAAATATGTGATTTGTTTTTTCTTCTAAAAAATTTATATTTTCTTCTCTTTGACACGGTAGATTTTAATTTAATCTTGTTCTGTAATGTTCGAAGATGCAAGCTACTGGATTTTAACTTATTTCATGTAAAATTAATATTTAATTGGAACATAATAAAACGACCTAAAAAAGAAAATAATAATAAACAATCCGCTGTATCTGTCCTGATTGCAAATGAAAATAATCCACACGAACCAAATTCATCGAATGCCATCATTAATATTGCTGCTGCAGCTGAGGTAGATCCTTGGAAAAGTAAATTATTTTTTATTTGATAGTACGCTAAAAAAAAAGACGAAACTGGCTGCATAATCTACTGTTCGAAGATTGGATTTTAGTAAATGAACCCGACGAATACAGTGTGAAGTGTAAATATTGCAGCCAAGAATTGCAATCAAAACTTTCCGTGTTAAAAGCACATGCTCTATATAAAACCCATAAAGTCAATTCTAACCCATTTAAAGGATTGTAAAAGAAAATAAATTTTAGTGAGAGTAGTCCAATACAAAAAAAAAAAATGCCAGAAAGTGCGAGGCTAGAATGGCCTTATATATAGCGTGCAATTACTTAATAGATGGACTATCTCAAAAATTGTGAAAAAGAAAATCATAAAACTGAGCCCATTTTATCTAAATTCACTTTGGGAAGGACAAAGTATACTGCAATTTTAAAAACGTTTTGGGTCGTTATTTCAAAAACCAACTAAAAGTAGATATAGCAGAAACTATATTTATGTTGATATTAGCCGAAGCTACTGATTCCATAAACACAAAATTTATAGAAATAATAAAGTGTAGAGCAAAAAGAAATATGATTACAATGTTTTAAGGAATGGAGGAGTGTAACGACAGTACCGCGGATGGAAGATTTCTATTTGTCTATTGAACAATTATGCGGTTTTGGAACATACAATGCTCAAGTAAAGATCGGAGCACACAATAGCGTCAACAAAAATTACAGGATTTGAAATAACAAATATTTGACACTTGTGCCACTCTTTGCAGCTCCCAGTTATACATGCAGATTCTAAATCATTTTTACTAAATTTACTTCAAACCCACTTTGGAATAGTGAAGGTTAACAGAAAATTTTATAACATTTAAATTTTACATGATCTATACAAAGATGAAACACTTTTTTATATGCAACATTTAAAAATAATAATATTTTTTAAGAAACTCAATCTACTAACAAGGCCCAAACAAACGATGTCTTAAAAATTAAAGATGTTCTATTTTTTCTTGTTATATACTTAGCTATAGCTGAAAAATACACACAAAAGAAGAGCTAATGGAAATAGTTTTGGGAGAAGAAATTTTAACATTTTCAATATATAAAACGCTGAAGCAAATCAAGGACCCCATAACTGAAATTTGAAGTGAAATGAATTTTTGCGCTGGCGAACTGACCAGGTATGGGATACGAAAATGAATACCACTGAATTCTGGTTTCAAGAACACAATTTTAAAAACTCCATTAATAAAAATCCCAGTCTCAGTTTTTCCATAACCATATTGTGCCGCGTTTGCTCTTTCAAGCTTTCTTTTTTTTAATCAATAAGGCGGTCAGTGTACAATTATTTTGCGCACTTATTTTCATTTTTTTGCCGGTGGCTTTGGGGTGTATCACTGTTATGGGGTGGGGTGTCACTGTGCACACTGCTTTCGAGTACTACGTCGTCGGTCACTAACATATCTAGCAATGTAGGTGGAACGCGCTCTGAAGCTTGTTTTGAAGAACCTTACCCAAACTTGTTAGCCACACCTTCCACAGACTTCTTCATTCCAATTAAATTATAAATCGCCTCTTCGTTTGCTAAAAACGTCTGCTCCATATTGGGCCCTCCACCAGTACCCCTAGAATATTTACAATGTTCTCATTGTATTCCATTCTACATCTTTCGATAATTTTATTGGCATCACTAAAAAAGTGGCAAAAAAGTCTATTATTATTGTGGCATCACTGACAAAATGGCATTTGCTTTAAAATCAGCGTTACCATCTCCTAAGTTTTTCCAATTTCGCAAGTCTCATTTTGCTTAATTTTTTTTATATTATTAAGCAAAATTAATTCAAAATACATTTTCGCGTTATCACTTAAAATGTTGGCACTTTTGTAGAAAAAAAGTATTTCACATTTTCAACATCTTCCATGCGTTCCTCCGAAATGTATGCAAGTGTACAAAGGGTATACAAATGAATTTGTAGAATGACTTGCAATTGGTTCTTAATTCAAATGAATCTGTAAAGTGAATTGCTATTCGTTTCCATTAAAATGATTTTGTTAAAGTGAATTGCAATTCATTTAACAGATTCATTTGAATTGAATTGATTTTGATTTCATTCAAATGATTTAGAACAAGGAATTGCAATTCAAATAAATGAAATCAAAAATGAGTTGCAATCAATCAAATTCAATTGGAAGTTTTAAATACAAAAGGTAAACAACTTTTCCAATTGTAGAAAAAGAAGTAAGAATTTCGAGTAAACGAACACAGCTTTGACAGTACAAAATGTTGTTGCTAAAATCTTTATAATTCGTTTGAAAATTTTTGAAAAAATAAATTTTTTCTATATTCAAATATGAGATTATTTAAACAAAAATAAAATTTTAAGTTTTTTTCTAGCGAAGAAACAAAATTTTTCCATTTTGATAGGATTTTCGCCTATACCTAACAATTTAATTCCTATTCTGCCGCTACCTGACAATTCGATTGCAATACAAAATCAGTTCAAATTTTAATCAATTCAATTCAAATGAGTTGAAAAAGAATTGCTAATTCTTTTTTCTAATTCATTTGAATAATTTGGCAATCAATTCAATTCAAATGATCTGCAATTCACTTTTACAAATTCATTTAAATTAGAAACGAATTGCAATTTATTTGACAAATTCATTTGAATTAAAAACGAATTGTAATTAATTTTTACCAAATTCATTTGAATTGACTCAAATTTCATTCAATTAATTTTTTTTTTTGTAAAAGGCACTAATTAAAAATTTGGTAATTCAGTGCATGAATGATTCGCGAATTAATTAAAAAATTAATGATTCATTTACAGCTCTGGAATGTACCTACACTAATGGATATGGTTTGTGGTTACAGCAACTTTACCACGATTTTATGAAAGAAATAGCAAATCTTAGGCCTGGAACAGAATAAAGTAGTTGTAGTAGTATCTGAAGCTGACGAAGGCTCTGTAGCGCAACAAAGTTCAAAACTTCGGATTTTGGCTTCAACTGCATCGACTTCTGCAACTACGTACTCTGTTGGAAATACTTTGAAACCGGCGCTTTTAACTTTTGACAGCTTATCTGTATAAAAATCGTGCAAAGGAGATTGTGCAGCTAAGTCAAAATTACTGTACATTAAAGAAATAATTTTATTATTCATACCATTTTCCATTCGGCAATGCTTTTTGATGGTGCTCTGCTGCGTTTAACTCCGCCTCAAAATTGCGCCATACCCGGTTAAGCTCCTCCTTGCCTCCCTTAAACCATTCACAATCAATACCTTAAAAATATCTAATTGCATCTATTTGTTGTTTTTGACCTGAAAGTAAAAAATTTAAATACTAACATTTATAGCACCACCCCCTCATAATTTTTTGGCGGAATTATTCCCAAAATTTGTCATCACGCTCTCCCTTTTACTGACATTCATAATATCTACGTTTTCCCCGGGGAAGAGCTTCCCAGCTATAATAGCAAATACAGCACCTATTTAAAGCACATAGTGAAAATAAGCTACTACCTAATAAGTGTCATGAGGAATAATATCAAGGGAAGATTTAGCTAATACAACTCCTGTTAATCCTCCTACTGTAAATAAAAAAAATCCTAACGATCATAAAGAATAGGGGAACATGAAATAGGGAAAAAATTCCCGAGGAATTTAATCAGGGTGATAATAAAGTATGGTATGTGATGGAAATCGATCGATTTAAGAAAGATCGTTTTTAAATGGTGTGTTGAATTTCGAACGATTTTAAAATCCATTTCTGAATGAAAGTCCTAATTAATTGTTCAAAATACAGTTCAATTAAAGGTGCATGTAGACGACATGTTTTTTACATCTGACTTGTCAACTTTTCAAGTAACATGTAATTGTGCATGTCTGTCAAAATTGCTGTTTTACAGACGGTTTGTAATATTCGGTAACAGACATACATGTAATTTGCTTCTGACATTGTCTCTTTTTTTCGCATAGTTATTGCAAAAACTAAAATAAAAATGCCGCCACAAAAATTTTTATTTACGCCGTAAAGTAGTTTAGATATCTAAACATATTTTTCTTTTAATTCAAAATTAACAATTTAGGATATTATAATGAAACGTATTGTAAACTATTAACTTCAGCCGGCTAATGATTCCGTCAATAGTGGACGGCTCTGCCGGTTTCTTCTCGGCATAGATTTCTGATGTCAGATGGTTTGTCAGAAGAAAATAGAGCACGCTCTAATTGAAATTTTGTTAGATGACTTTGCATCTGACTTTTACCGAAGCAAAGTTAAAAAGGTAACACACGACATGTATGTATTATGCAGTGGGAAATTTGACATGTCAGATGACAAAAACATGTCGTGTACGGTCGCCTTAACATATATTAACTAAAATAAAAAAATGTTCAACGACGGCGGCGAAAAAACAACCGTCGGCTATAACAAATAATGTAAAGTGCGCATTTAATGTTTGTTGTTTACAAAATGGCTTTGAAAACATTCGTATATTTTTAAACAATATGAAAAACAAAATAATTAAACAATGAAAAAATCAACCAAGAACAAAATACTTATTTCTTCCGTGTTATTATTCATTGCATTTTTAATACATTTTCTTTTTCTTAACCCATTTTTATTCGTGAGTTTCTTTGACAGAATGTTACTATCTCATTTTGTTCCCTTTAACATTTTTCGATTCTTTTAGTGTCATCACTAGAAAAGTGGGAATAAATTCTATTATTATTGTGGCATCACTGACAAAATGGAAGTTGCTTTGAAAGCAGCGTTACCATTTCTCAAGTTTTTCCTTTTTTTCATGCCTTATTTTGCTTAATTTTGCTAAAATTATTAAACAAACTGAATTATAAATACATTTTGGTGTTATCTTTTAAAATGTTAATACTTTTGTAAAAAAAGTATTAAAAAACAATATTTTTTTTTATTTTCAGAAATAGTGACTTTTTATTGATAGTATATGTAAGATGTTTTAAGTGTGAACGCGTATTTCACATTTTCAACATCTTCTATGCGTTCCTCTGAAATGTATGCAAATGTACAAAGGGTATAAGTCAGAAAAGCATTGGTTTGTTTCAATTTATGGCATTTTTGTTTCATTTTTTAAGTTTCAATCGAAAAGTTTCTCGAGGCGGGAGTTACAGAACAATAATAAAGAACAAAAAACAAAGCAAAAAAGAAAATATTGTTTTACAATAAACAAAAAAATATTATTCTACAAAAATATTGCTCTACTCTTATAAATGAATGAATAAAATAAATAAATACATAAAAATATTGTTTTACAATAATAAAAATATAGCTTATTAATTGTTTTGTTAGAAATTCTAATTAACATACATATTTCTAATGTAATATCAAAGGAAATTAAATTAATTTTACGAAAATCCAGATTTTGAATTAAATATAAATTTAATTAACCAGATTTTACATTAAATATATAAATAATTATCAATTAGATTAATTTAGGTGTTAAGTAATCGATTTATAAGAATTATGTTGATTAGAACTTGTGACAAACTACGGGAAAAGAGAATGCCATTTCTTTTCCTATCTTTTTTAAAAACTCAAGACTTGACGACTAAAACTTGAAGAGTGTGAACCAGCACTTATTGATGTTTGTATTCATTTGATTTCAAATTAATGAAGCTTTAACACTGATGATGCTGCTCGATGTTTTGTACCAAAATAACAAACATAAAAATATGATATAAATACAAAATATTAAAATAAAAAGGTCGAATAAAAACAAATTTAAATAATCTATAAAATATATTTTTTTTAGTTTCATTTTGCAAAAATCAATTTAATTTAGATTTAAGTAATAATTTTTTGGGAATTTAAAATTGCGAAAATATTTTTTAAACTTGTTTTCAGGCATCTCAAAACGGAACACTGCTTAGACGACAGATCAACAGCCCAAGCGCGAGTCCAAATGCAGGTTGTATCACAACTTGAAATGCATTTGCAAAAGGAACGTGACCGCTTACAGGCTATGATGCATCATTTGTATTTAACGAAACATTTTGTTATGCCTGAGGAAACACAGGTTCAAAATTTTTTTTGTTGTTTATTCTCATTTGATTCCATTATACCGAAAACAATTAATATCATCTAGTTTCTTTATAAACCCTTTAGGAAAATGTTTCACATATTCGTTACAAAAATGCTATTAGATCCGTGTCTTCAACACCTGATTTAAATAAAAGCAATCACAATAGTAACGATGACTCCGACGGTGATGCAAGTGACTTGCAAACTCTGCTTATAAATTCTAGCAATACGGGTTCTACTAGAAAACGTATATGTGACAAAAGTCCGTTGGCATTAGCAGGAGGTAAGCCTTAAAACATATCAGAAAATTTCTAAAAATTTCCTACCAACAGGAAATTTTGTGGTCATATTCTATTTCCAATCATTATTTCTAATTTTTAAAAACCTACAGAATCGTTACAACAACAAAAACAAAAAACAAGTTAGAGATGCTACACCCACCATGGTGCGAAATGAACAGAAAATTAAATAAATAAGTACATATATGTACAGTGCTCCCTCGGTTACTACACATTTGTATGGGCCTATTGCACATTTTTAATAAAAAAACATTGTTTTAATTATTTAAACACAAACTATACTTAGTTTATATGGTCCTATTAATTTATTAAAAAAAATATATTAAATTAATTTAAAAAGATAAACATTTTTTTACATAAATAAGAGTAGAGGAACACAATTAGGTCGCAAGTCTTAATTAACCCATTTCTTTGCCGTAAACATATTTTGTTTTATATTAAAAATTGCATAAAAAACCTCAAAATTTGTTAAAATTTTTCTTTAATTCTTGCAAGTCTCAAATTCTTGCACTTTGCAAGTGTGCAATTTCTGAATTATTCATTGGCAACACTGCCGTAAACACTCTCAAGCTTTTTGAAAGTTACTTAGTCGGTCGAAAATTTATCGTCAAAGAATGAGATTGTTTAGCTCCCTTCAGGCAAATGAAGTTGGAGTCTCACAAGGAAACATCTTCGGTGCTCTATTATACTTTTTATATACTATGGACATGACAACAAACAATACCATACAGTTTTTTTAAGCCTACACGAAAACTAGAAATGTAGTAAAACAATGGAATATAAAGATCAATGGGCAAAAATGCTTAGATATAAAACTGACTGCGCTATCAACATCAACTTAACACTTGCATGTTAAATATCTTGGTAATCATCTAGACCGGCGTTTAACGTTTAAATGCCGTATTGAGGCAAATTTAACTCAAATTGACCTAAAAGCAAACAAATTGGCTTATTGAAGAAATCCTTTCCTTAGTTTTGATTGCAAACTTCTGCTTTACAATTCTTTATTAAAGCCAATCTGATGTTACGGTATTTAGTTATGGAGCACTGGCCTCTATTACCGAAAAAAATTCAAAGGTGCCACAATAAACTTCTTCGAATAATTACTCGTATGTTCAAAACTCGAATATTCACAAGGACCTCAATGTGCCATTAGTAAAAACTATGATCGCAAAATATTCGGTAAAATATTGCAAAAAGCTTGAACTTCAACCAAATCCTCTAGCTCAAAATATTCCAAGTGATACTACAGGGCTTTTTCGAATAGAAGAGCGCTAACAAATTTTCGTTCGGCGCTGGCAGGACATAAAATAAGGAATTTTTATAAGATTTTACCAATTATTGTTAGTTCAAATTTTATATAGTAGATTCAATAATTAAATAAATATGAAAAAATATAACCTCAAATTATTTCAAATATTTTTTTTTTTTTGATAATCGGTCTTTATTTAATATGGGCTTCCATATAACTGTTCTGCCGACTCTTGATAATTTAAATTCAAGAGACCAAAGAAAATGGTTAAATAATCGCAAGTGCATATAACCAATTGTTCAATTTATAAAGAGGGAGAAATTAATTTAAATTAACAAAGGCTTACAAGGGAGTGAAATCTTTGACATGGGTAACGCTGATGAACTTCTGGGTTGCGGGGAGTTGAGATACGTCTACTGGAAATAAAAAAAGTTCAAGTAAAGTTGTATGGCATCAAATCGTCTATCGGAAAAAGAAATTTTATAAGTAATATTTTGAAAAGGCGTAACGTTAAATACTAAGAATAATTAAAGTAAAAATTGCTAGGCAAGGTATTGTTAAAATAATTATTCAAAGCTACCATTATGAGACTCATTAAAAGGTAAGTAGCATAATTTGGTAATGTGACATTTGATAAGGCCTAATTGTACGGCCGTCAACTACGCGGACCTTTTGATTAGAACCGCTGTACACCTTTTCTATTAAGACTTAAGATATTCTTCTTTCCACTTAAGTGAGAATTGGTGGTGAATAGCGTTCCGTTTTTCGCAGCGATTTATTAGGGACAAATTATCTGAATAAGTTTCAGGAATTGCTCCACCTCTGACAAAGTGTCCTGTGGTTAAAGCTACTAGCACTGTGGGGATTTCGGAGAATACCGAAATGGGACTAGAGCTCTGAACGGTTTGAAGGACCATGTAATAATTTAATATATGCCAAAAAGGTTCATATAAATTCTTTTAGAAAAAAATGTTTGAAAATAAATTAAATTGGGGGAACTATTTTTGGAAAAATAAAAATCCAGCAAGAGATGCTTACCAATTGAGTGATGATACAAAAGTGATTTTGATTTTTTTTTTTAATGTTGCGGCGAAGGCCGTTTTGCAAAAAAATGTTTAAATTTGGCTTGTTTCACTTAACCTTAACGAACAATTCAAGGTTTATTAGTATTTTTGATATGAAAGCTTAAACAATTATTTACATTCTTTTAGAATTTAAAATTTATTATAATAATTGTTATTAATAAATAAAAAAATTACAAAACAAAAAGAAAAATATGATAAACAATAGAAGAAATAAATAAAAATACAAAATCCCTGATATATATACATAGATATATTTTTTTATTAATATATCTTCGGTTTTTATCGCACTATAGTGAAGTGTATAGAAGATTCGGCTTAGCCGAATATAGCACTCTTACTTGTTTTCCATGTTAAAAAAACAGTCAATGGGAGCTGGGAAACTGTTCACCTTATCGAGACATTCAAATTATCGAGTTTCAATTTATCGGGAGTTAACTGGAGTGTATTCCCGGTATTAAGTTATATATTTACTACTTATTTTTTTAATTGCAATTTTATATATACTAAATATTTTTTTTAATTTCCAGGAATATGGAAATTTTTTAAATTATTTAATTGAAATTATTGACTATTAACATTTTATTCAGGTCTGCCGTATATGCTGGAAAGAGCAGGACTAGATGTACAACAAGGTAAATACAAAACTCTAACGAATTTTTAAGTCACCTTCTTACAACCATAAACAGGAAAAAATACCAAAATTTATCCAATCCGTTGTTCGAAGTAAGATAAGCGCGTTAGCGCTCAATTTAAATACGAATGGTGGCAAAGCTTTTAAACACCTCGTTGTCAATTTACTCACTTTTTTCATATTAGCCACATATTTCTAATCTATTTAACCACATATTTCTATTTTAACAACAAATGGTTTTCTTTTCACAACACACCGTTGATATATTAACACAATGTTGTTGTTATTTTGACAACGTATTGTTCCCACTTTTTAAATATAAACTCCATTTCAAACTCAACCAAAATGTAGCAACAGTAATATAAATTTTTAATAATTTGTTTATTTAAATTTGAGCACTACATATAATGATATTAGAATATTATTAATTCTGTACTTCAATATTCGAAAAACATTTTATTAACAAATTTATAAAAAAAATTAGAATCACCTTGCCTTCGGAGTGTCAAGTATAAAGCTCGGAGCTTGACAATAAAATGATAGTGCTTTATACAAAATTCTATAGAAATTTTAAAAGCTTAAAAACTTGTGCGGAATATCTATGAAATAATGTTGATGTTCATTTTGTGAAAAAGTTCCGAAATGTGTCTGGCAACATTTTTTTACGACGGCGAAAAAATGTAAGCTGCACTTATTCCACGTGGATTTTTAAGCAGAAGCAAAAAGTATGAACTGATTATAAAATAAGAAATAAAAAAATAAATTAACACAACCGGTAACAGTTTTTTTTTTATCCATAATTACTTTCTTTTTTATTAAATTTCTTATTAAAAAAAAAATATATATTTACGGCCAATTTCACCAAGTTCGGTTATATTTAACTACCGGTTATAGCTGTCAAAACATATTGGTAACTGGAACTTTAATTAAAATTTAGTTTTAACCGAACTTGGTGAAATTGGCCGTTAGTAAAATACATGAGGGGTTTGTTTACATACGTAAAACAATGTTGCATACTCTGCAGGAATGAAAACGTCAAATTGTACAAAGTCGCATGATAGGTAACATACATGTCAAATTAATTAATGTTGCTCAACATTTTTCACAAATTTGAACAGAGTACTAGGCTTTAACGAATAAAAAATGTTTATTACAATTCAAGGAAATATTTTTGGATCATACAAGTCAAAAACAAACATTTTCATTTACTTTCTGTACATTTTTTTTTGCAGGTGGCTATTTTTTTTCACGTGTAAAAATACTATAATTTATTTATACTTTTGCAAAAAAAAGATGTTGCACGAAATTTTTCAATATATGAACATTATAAGCGTAAGGTTCACACACCCAGAAATGATATTTATTTTTTAGTATTTGTGTATTAGTACACAACCCTTAATAACGTTCATAACTATTTTCACGATAGTAACAAACAAAAAAAAAAATACAATTGTAATGGTTCTGTAGACAAACATTATATTTTAATGTTCTGTAGTGTTTTTACACATTTGTCCGGCCACACACATTTGTATTGTGTACATGTTTTGTTTTTGTAAAAAGTTTGGTGCTGAACACAATTGGAACAAATGAACATTATTGTGCTGAATCGAACACAAAGAAGTCACTCCTGTTCGTGTGCTTGACGTTACATGCAGTTCCACTTAGGGATGCAAACGATATATCGGCGTCAAAACTAAAAAACATCGGCATCGTCCATTAAATATTTTCATTTATTTAAATTTCTTATCATATTTTTACCATTTTTATTTTTTCAAATTAACCATTTGTTTAAAAATATAAAAAAGTGTATTTCAAAGCATAGCCGTACAAAGTACGTACATATGTATCAGTGATCCCAATTGAAGGGAATTTTCCCTTCTTGTAAGGATTTTTTTCGGAAAATTTCAAGTGTTGGGAATAGTCAAAATATAATCTAATTTTCAATATATTGTGTAAAAATACGTTAATATTCGTATTATTTTCATTTCAAAATTAATATTCGGGTTCGCATTTACAAACTATACGCTTATTTTTGCCATTTGCATTCGCACTCTCATTCGCTAAAAAGTATACAAATATTAAAAGCGAATATCTAATTTATGAAATTTCTACATAGAAATTAATTTTGTACCGAGAAAAATCTAGACTTCTAAACTAAGAGAAATAAAATCATACAATTTCGAAATTTTAAAAAAAATTTAATGAAAACGTTTAAGGATATAGACGGATATACTTTTAAAAGGATATTTTTTATATTATTATATATTTTTGTTCAGAGGAACTTCCCTTTTATTTGGTTCCGAATTTTTTAAAAAATACATATCATAACTTATATTAAAAAAAAGTATTTCAAATAAGATTTTATTCTAATTTCTTCGACCTTTTTTAAATATTATTCTTCTTTATTAATTATTGAGCTTAAGGTCACTTTTATTTCAAATAGTTCTCTTATTTATTCTATCAATACGATATTACATTAAAAATTAACAAAAAATTGTGTTTGACAATTAACAAAAATTAAAATCAAATTTAAAAATTTTTTTCAACATTCAACAATAACATTTCATAAAATCAAAAAATTAAAAAGTGGAAACAAAAAACAATATTAAAATATTTCCCTTTTTCGTCAAGAAATTCATTTCTATAATTCTAACTTAATATTTTTAATATTTTAAAATTGTTTTTTGTTTCTTCTTTTTAATTTTTTGATTTTATGAAATGTTATTGTTGAATGTTGATAAAAATTTTTAAATTTAATTTGAATTTTTGTTAATTGTCAAACACAATTTTTTGTTAATTTTTGATTAAATTTTGTAAATATAATATCCTGAAGAAGATTTCCAAAGGAAATCGAAATATTGATAGAATAAATAAGAGAACTATTTGAAATAAAAGTGACCTTAAGCTCAATAATTAATAAAGAAGAATAATATTTAAAAAAGGTCGAAGGAATTAGAATAAAAGTTATTAACAAAGAGACAGAGCACAATGAATTATCAAGATTTCAAGAGACACGAGGGTAATAGAAAAGGGATCAACAGGTTCAAAATAGTAAGGGAAAAGGTAGTAAAATGCAAGGCAACAATTACGTTTTTAATAAGATGTCGTAATCAGGGGATTATACCAAAATTTATCCAAGACTCTACTAGAAATATTTTCAAAATTTTTAATGGAAAATAAGCTCCTTCAATGTCTAATCAAATTGGGAAATATGTTCAAGGATTACAAAACAGGATTCTTAATTCATGAATTAAACAGAAACATCAACAATTGAAGGATAATCAAGATGAATTGCAATATTTAAAATATATTATAAGCAGATTACTAAATAGTGAGGAGATGAAAACTTTTTTAAAATAAGGACAGAATATCAGATAAATTAATGAAGAAAGAGAAACAGGTACATCAAAAAAAGTTTGATTGTCTTATTAATTTGCGGAGAAGAGAATTAGGAATAAGGTTAAATAAAAAGTGGTTTGTCAATAAAACAGATAGGGATATACCAGAGGATGTTCAGTGGATTTTGTCATTGGGACAGAAGCATGCGCTTCCAGTAAAAAGAGAAGATTTTCCAATAATGAAAGTTATTTGTGATGGTGAAGATTTTATTGAGACTGTAGAGAATAAAGAACAACAGGAAATTCAAAGATCTAATTTTGTAACAGTGATAGATAATCATTTAAATAAAATGTCATTAGATAATAGATTTACATTAAAAAAAGTAGAATTTAGTAAAAAATTTCTTAGTTACTTTTTTTTATTTGGGTGTGCGTCGCTTAACTAGATTTGTTCCGAAATTATCGTATTTACAAAACGCCTGGTTAGATCGATTGTATTAAGATACACCGTCCAAGTAATTGGTGGAGTGTTTTTCGTTTGTTTACGAAATTTAAACCACTTCGTCACGGAATTAAGCCACAACAAAATACTTTAGATTCGAATAATGTGTTCTAAAATTATACTTTTTCGTCACTTTAAAGAGTTTTTCAGATAATTGTAACAGTTATGTAATTACAACAGTGGTGATCATTTCATAGAGCAATTGCTTTTTGGCTCCACCCATCACTTTTTTATGCTCTTTTAATTCAGTTGTCTTTCAGACGGCAAATAGTGCACATGCTTAGCGGGTGCTTTGGTTAAATTAAAAAATAGTGCGTAAAAAAAATGTTCGTACCATTACGATAATAATAATAATGCATTTGGTAATCCTCAATGCCTTTTGTGTTATAAAACATTTAAAGCAGCGAAGGGCAGATAGAGAACATTGAATAAAAGAGAGTAAATTAGTTGATTTACACTTAGAGAAAAGATTTTCAAACTGTATGTAAATATGCAATACTATTGTTGTAATTATTACAACAATAGCACAAATGAGCATTACCCATATAATATCGACTTCTTCGCAACGGGTTGCTGTTAAATAGTGAATACTTAGTACAAAAGCAATTTGCCTAAATTGATAGATTTTATTTAAATTGCAATGTGATCAGTGGTGCGTGCGTGTGAAATAATATAAATTTATAAAATTGTGTAAAATAGAGTAAAGTTTTAACTATTTACAAATTATAATTAGTATTGTGGTTATTTTGTTGAACTATTTATGGTTTCCAATCCAAATTTTTAATATTTAATTAGGCTTAAGTTCATTAAATTTAATTTTCATTAAATTATTTTTATGAAGAAAGGAATTTTACAACATGAAAATTAATTAAAATTGTTCTTGATAATCTTTCATTCCTGACCGTGGCCGGGGCTCGAACCCAGGCCGGCAGGTTACCATGACATGTTTCGATCGCACCCACTCGATCTCCTCAGATGGATTTGCAGTTTTACACTCGCAGCCATCGACGGCTGCTGACGTCAATAGTCAAATATCAATCCTTAAACCAAATTGTACTTTAACCTTTGGTAGATCGAAGTTTGCTTTTTTGAATGATTATCTATTTTAATTGATTTTACATGTTTTTTCTTTACTTTTGTTTCTTCGTACTTTTTGTCAAGAATTCTTCTTGAAGTCCAAAGTACATTTTTTGTTTTTTCCCTTTGTCCTTCTTTTTCTTGTTGACCTTTTTCAGCACAACTTGAAGGACAAATGAACACATAGAGCTCGTGCCTTAGCTTTAACAATAAGTAGTATTGTGGTTATTTTGTTGAACTATTTATGGTTTCCAATCCAAATTTTTAATATTTAATTAGGCTTAAGTTCATTAAATTTAATTTTCATTAAATTATTTTTATGAAGAAAGGAATTTTACAACATGAAAATTAATTAAAATTGTTCTTGATAATCTTTCATTCCTGACCGTGGCCGGGGCTCGAACCCAGGCCGGCAGGTTACCATGACATGTTTCGATCGTAACCACTCGATCTCCTCAGATGGATTTGCAGTTTTACACTCGCAGCCATCGACGGCTGCTGACGTCAATAGTCAAATATCAATCCTTAAACCAAATTGTACTTTAACCTTTGGTAGATCGAAGTTTGCTTTTTTGAATGATTATCTATTTTAATTGATTTTACATGTTTTTTCTTTACTTTTGTTTCTTCGTACTTTTTGTCAAGAATTCTTCTTGAAGTCCAAAGTACATTTTTTGTTTTTTCCCTTTGTCCTTCTTTTTCTTGTTGACCTTTTTCAGCACAACTTGAAGGACAAATGAACACATAGAGCTCGTGCCTTAGCTTTAACAATAAGTAGTATTGTGGTTATTTTGTTGAACTATTTATGGTTTCCAATCCAAATTTTTAATATTTAATTAGGCTTAAGTTCATTAAATTTAATTTTCATTAAATTATTTTTATGAAGAAAGGAATTTTACAACATGAAAATTAATTAAAATTGTTCTTGATAATCTTTCATTCCTGACCGTGGCCGGGGCTCGAACCCAGGCCGGCAGGTTACCATGACATGTTTCGATCGTAACCACTCGATCTCCTCAGATGGATTTGCAGTTTTACACTCGCAGCCATCGACGGCTGCTGACGTCAATAGTCAAATATCAATCCTTAAACCAAATTGTACTTTAACCTTTGGTAGATCGAAGTTTGCTTTTTTTGAATGATTATCTATTTTAATTGATTTTACATGTTTTTTCTTTACTTCTGTTTCTTCGTACTTTTTGTCAAGAATTCTTCTTGAAGTCCAAAGTACATTTTTTGTTTTTTCCCTTTAAATAGCTATAATATTGTATTTAAAGTTTGGACCGCGCTGGATCCAAATGTTACCGAAAAGTATATCGCACGAAAGTTTTATAAATAAGTGCACAAAGCATTAATTCTATGCGAAGATTGGGTAAATTTTTAATAGTTTCTCATACATTCATTGCTTTTTAAAAGCCAATAAAAGTGAACTAAAAAAATTTATTTTTTAAAGAATTTTAGTGATTTTTTTAACTGTTTGTTTAATCAATGACTCTAAAATTTTTGCTGAAAATTAGTGTTTTATATAAATTTTCTAGTGAAAATATCAACGCTATCAGTGAAAAAGTGTGTAAAATGAATTTTGTAAGGCTTAAAAAAATATGCTAGTTAAGAAACTTTTATAAAGTTAGTGTCTGAATAAATTTGCGACTTTCTGTAAATTCCTTTAACAAAATTTTGTCCACATTAGGTTCTTAACTTTTAAACATTAACAATTATTTTGAGTAATTTGTAAAACTTTCTGCTTAGTTACTCTACAAGAAATGCATAACGAAAACTAAAAAAATTACTAACACACTTGCAACAATTTTACATTAGTTCAGTGTTGCCACCAACGAAATGGTAAATTACACATGGACCATGCCAAAATTACACATGAAAATACGAATTACACATGCTATCTTTTTACGCATGTCACAGAAACAAATTTTGATCAAAAGTGGAATTAAAACCATATTTGGCTTCTTCAGAAAACGTAAACCAATTTCAATTTCTGTTTGCAAACAAATAAACACATATCGTCACCTAAAATGCAAAAGGGCTTAACAACTCTTTATTTTTTTAGAGGAGAAGCAAAAAAATTTAAAAAATCAATAACAACAAGGTGTAATTGACGTTTGAATTTCTTTAATAAAGTCGCAATTTTGATCTAAAATTGTTTGTGAACATAAAGTTAATTAAAACGAACAAAACTCAATCAAAAACCATTATTTCGAATTTCGTTTTGTTGTTAAGCCCTTTTGCATTTTAGGTGGCGATATGTTACTTGCATTTCATTTGGGTATGATAAAGGATCTAATGCATCCCTTAAATAGCGTCGACGCAATTTTTCAACGGAATGTTAATTCAGTTCCTCTATCGCTGCAGCATTACTTATCCAACACAAAAATATTTTTCAAATGTCTCTTTATTAGCTTTTTGTTAACAACAATCGTATCGTTGCTATATTTAATACAAAAAAATAATATTAATAAAATAATAAAACAAAAATATATACATATTTGCAAAGTAGGAAATAATTTGTCTCCAAATTTGTCTAATAATATTCTGCCTTCAAATTACTACGAAGCTAAAATTTTTCAAAATTTAAGAGTGCATGTTGTCGCGAAAATATTCTTGAAACTCCTTAAGTTTTATCTTCCGAGCATTACTTTTAATAAAACAAGATCTTATATTACAAAGTCAATCTTCCAAATATGTTAAAAGGTTCAGACAGGCCTTCAACGTTACCAAATGTATTTAATGGCACGAGCATTTTATCAAAATAATAACTGGCTTTTCGTCTTTAAGGAACTTAACTTCTGAATTATACTGTCCAAACACAACATTAGTTGTATCTGATGCAAATCAACTAGATTTTCAAAAAGGAATCCCTTTTTCTATAATTGTACTTTTGAGAAGCTCAAACATTTCTTTTGCAGTCGATGATCCACTTTCTTTGAAATAAAAAAAAGAATAATGTACCCAGGATGTTTCGTCGTTATAATAAATTGTGGCAAAAGCTATCTAAATGCCAAATGGTTAGTAGTTAATGATCCAAACAGTTTTAGTTCAGCTCTTTAAACGCTTTCATTCTTTTAATTAAATTTTTAAGTTTTGCCAAGAATAATAAAACTTTTTTCTTCTTGTGAAAAAATAATAACAAAAATCGGTGCAACACAACGTTAAAATATTAAATTACACATGCAGTCAATTACACATGGGCTACACATGAAAAAATATATTACACATGATATGTGTAATTACACGTGAGGTGGCAACACTGCATTAGTTGTTCCACTCTAACATACATGTTAGAACACAAGTTGTTAACAAAATAAAATAAGATCTACAACTAATTAATTGGTTACACGTACGTTTACCTCCATTTCCAGACCCATGCAAGAAGTGGAACGTTATAGAGCTTCCAGAGATATAATAATACGTGGTATTTACTTTTCTGAAGTCTAAAATAAAATATTATAAAATTATATTATAATTTTTTTAATAATAAATTTAATTTGAAAAGAAAAAAAACACTATTATACTGTGTATTAATACATGTCAAAACTCAAGTAATATGACAAAGTGTGATAGTGTGAATGCAATGTGTCACGAAAATGACAACGACTTCATCGTTTTTTGAAAAATTTCTAAACAATAATACTTTTCATTGGATCAGGGCTGCATTTTATTTCATGTGTGAGTGTTTATACTTTGTGTGATGGTGTGAACACAAACTGTCATGTTAAATTAGATTGTTTGACAGTCGCAACAAAACTCATTAGATTTCTATCTCACAAAGTATTATGGAATACGTAAGACTTGTGAGATAGTGTAATCTAGCCTTAACTATTTTGCAATAATACTTACGGACTGCTCAAATTCGTATTTGCTACTGAAGATTTTAACGCCCAACTATAGTATGCATAAGGTGCTGTCAAAAAGCCTGTAAAATGCATTTAAAGACTCAAAAAAAAAAAACATTTAGTTCTGTACGGAAAGTGCGATCATTTTCTCACTTTGCTTAAACAAATGACAGATTCATAAAACTAAATAAAAAGTCTCCTTAAGTACAATATGGCTTAACACATATGATTTACATGTTTTCACACAGTTGCTTTAGTCAACTTAAGCATTTTAGTTTAAGTTGGGCCTTCACACTTGCACAGTCTTTAAAATGGATTTAACGTTAAAAAAGGGGGTTCAGAAAAGGCATTTCTCCTTAAAATGTCTTACAACCGTGTGAACATTGTAAGCTCATTTGTATTTGCAGAAGTGCAAAATTAATGCATCTGACAATCGCACCATTGTCAGAAAAATATTGCTGTTGGCAACGCCTGCTTACAATATTGTAAGACCTGACCATCGTCTGTACGAAGCTTTATAACATATAGTTATGCGATGCATAGTATGCATGTATGTACATATGTGCATATCAGTGATGCCAATAAAAAATTTGAAAAAATCCCTACGTGTTTCCATACAACAAAAAAAATGTTTCCTACACTTTTCCCCATGGTGAAATAAACAGGTGGCACCACTAGGCCAGATGACGATTTTTTGCTCTTGCATTGTTTGTCTAGGTTTATGTCAAAGTTTTGTTTATGTTTACAAAAAGTCCACGTTTTGTGCTACGATTATTGTATTTTAATCAAGTTTTTGATAATTTTAAAGAGGGACATCACATCGTTAAATCAACTTCTCTCCTCATAAGGTCTAAGATCAATATTGTAGAAATTACAAACGGAATGACAAACTTATAGGTATATCCTTTTCCACCTGTGGTGAAGGCTATAAAAATTTGCAAAAATGTCGAAAATTCGCGAAAATGTTTAGTATTTCAAACTTTAAAGCCCTAAATATGTAAAACGCTACGCAACGCCAAAGAATTACATCGAAAGCAAACACAAAGTCATAAATATTTTGTAATTTTGTTGTTGCTTTCTACAGAAATTCATGTACCGTTTTAAAATTTTCAACGCAACAAGTTGTAAGGCGTTTGATGTTTTAAAAGACAATGTGAATTTCTGTAGAAAGCAACAACAAAATTACAAAATATTTATGACTTTGTGTTTGCTTACAATGTAATTCTTTGGAGTTGCATTGAGTTTTATATAATTAGGGCCTGAAAGTCAAAACTGTAACGAATGGAAAAAATTCGGTAAAAATTGCTTACTTAGCAGTAGTGTATTCATTCGGTTAACCGTCAATCGGTTAACCGATTAATTACTACCCGATTAACTGATCGGTTAATTTCAAATTGGCTTTTTCGATTAACGATTAAACCGGTTAATTTCAGTCGATTAACCGATGTAATAAGATTTTTCATTTTTTTTATTATTTGTTTCGTCTCATATACAAAAGGTATGTGTTTAGAAAATATTTTTTCATAAAAACAAAGGTGTTCTGTGATCTTCATTTCAACCCATTTTCCGCCGACCGATTTCAATGTTCAATCAACAGGAATGTGGCGAAAAATAGGTTAAATGTTTGATTGCCAACACCTTCTTTTGTTTCACGTACTTTTAATATGTATGTGTTTAGTAATTTGTTTCTTCTCATACCTTCTCATATCAGTTTTTTATCAAAATTAACCGAAACAACCGATTCACAAGGTAGACATTTTTAAAATTTAAAACAGGACTCTAAGGGCATAATTTCAGGAAATCCTGAAAAAGGACTGAGAAATAAGATAAGTGAAAGAATTTTTTCTAAATCAAGTTTTGTCAAAATAAAAGAAAAGAATCGCTTTACTCCAAAACATTTAAACCAAATTACTTTTCTTAAAGATTATTTTATAAGATCTCCTTTTCCTATTGAAATAACTAATAAAATTATCTCAGTCTATTTTTTTATAAATACATCCTTGGTGGATTCACAAGGTAGTCATAAAGTTTTAAGTCTTATGTCTTTAAATAATTACTAGAAATATATATCGCAGGATTAATATGCAAACCGGCTAAATCCACTTTTTATGTAAATTGAGATTTTGATGCCGTGTGGTAGGAAAAGATACGCCTCGTCGACCAGCATGTAGTTTTTCTTCTATTTAAGTCTTGAAGTGTGTAAAACTAAGTGTACTTTAATTTTCTATCAAGCTGCAAATAAAACAAGTTAGAGTGCTATATTCGGCTGTGCCGAATCTTTGATACCCTCCACCGACAGTTCGAATGTTTAAGGAGTAATATCTGTATGATGTCTTTTTTTTATTATTATCTTAAACTGTGACGATTTGTTATTAATTATGGTTTTAGGAGACTAAACTGTTTTCCGGGAGTAGGGCATATATGGGGCCTAGGGTAAATTATGTAGCGATCTTCACGAAATTTTACAGTGTCATTTCTAGTCGAATAAAACGGACTTGTGCAAAATCTTATGTCATTCCGTGCATTTTTGCATCATTTATGTTAGTTTTTGTAACAAAATTATCAAGTTTTTGAAGGTGGTGGTTCCACATTTTGATTCATAGCTCTGGTCCTACTGAACCGATTTTGCTGAAATTCAATCCCAAACTGCTTAGGAAAACTACAAGCAATTTGACACCTAGTTATTTCTTATTTATTTCTTTTGAGTTTTTCGAAAGTGAGCGTGTTTTCAACAGACGGACAGACAGACGACTTAGAATTACTCAAGGAGCCAGAATATATATACTTTATGGGGTCTGAGATGAATAATAAAAAAGTTTCACACGGAATGACAAACTTAGTATACCCTCTTCACAACTAATTGTGGTGGAGGGTATAAAAAATAAAAAGTTTTTGGTCTCTCCTGTGAAATATGCTGAAAGGAAGTTAGCAGGTTTGCATATGAAGCCGACGATATGACTGTTGTTGGCTACCGCTTACATATATACTGTGCAGTTATGAAGAATCAAGGAGCGCAGCATTCAAATTTTTACCTTGTGAGTCCCCCAATTATGTATTACCAAGGTATATTTATAGCAGGTAGCCGCGAGATTACAACAATTGTACAATAAAACAAACAACAGGGCTTTTTATTGTTGTTATGTGGTACGAACTGTCAAACAGCAAAGGGGTTGATAAGAGACAAAAAAGACAAAAGATAAAGACAAAAAACTTGTTTACTTGCTTTCTATACAACATTTGACAGTTCGTACCACAAAACAAGCAAATAAAAAATAAACAGCTGGCTTTCCGAGACTACCTGCTATAAATATACCTTGTGTATTACATAATTGAAAAATGCATATTACATTTTTAAGAATTGTTTTTTGTTTGCTCGTTTTAGTTCAAGAATTTTAATGTTTGGTATGTTATTGTTTTTTTACTAATAAACTCCAAATAATAAATAATTAATGCATTTCTATATATTGAAATTACTTACTTTATAAAAAAAACTTTATTATTCGGTTAACCGATCAAAAACAAAATGAACCGATTATTGACCGATTAAACCAAAACCTCGGTTAATTAATCGAGCTGTTAGCCGATTAAAGCAAAAGGTCGATTAAATGAATACCCTACTTAAGCCCTTATGACACTACATTTTTTATTCATTAATTGATACAGAATTGATAGAAAGAAACAGTAAATGTTAGAAAGAGCTAACTATACATAATGTAAATAAAGATTTTTGTTTTTTTTTTCTCTTGTTATGGTTTTGTTTCAGGGATGGCGTTGAGAATTTTTAAAATTGTACCAACAACCTTTAAAACTTTTACTTTTTTACCCTAATTGTACTAAAAGATTTTTTTTAGTTGAAATTAATTTTATTTATGTTCATAAAAAATACCACAAAAAGGTATTATACATCTTTGTTTAAAAAGTATCAACAAAAAAGTACAATTGAAACAACTTAGCCATCCCTGTTTTGTTTATTTTATTAAATGTTGCCAACTTTTTGTTTATGAGAAACCTAAAAACAGAAAGCGGTAAATCGCTGAATTTGCCCATAAACCGCTGATTCAGCAACACTTTTAATATTTCAAGCTGGAAATGTCAATTTTAAGTTAAACAATTTTACATTTTTTTTGACATAACTTCATTTTTTATCGATAACTTTAGTTAAATTTTTGACGGTTTGCCATTTATCTTAATACAGCTTAACTCTTTGCACTTGGTAAATTTTTGTATTACATTATATTTGTACTGCTCACCAAAACTTGAACAATGCATTAAAAATGTAGTGTCATAAGGGCTTTAGCAGCATGATGGCAAAGTCTACTATTTATTGTAAATCGGCAAACTGTTAATAATGAGTTTTTATGTTTATTTTTATTGAAATATAGTCTATATCCTATGATTTTATAAATGTAAATAAACAAATAAATTATAATAGAAAAGACTTGTTTAACACACGCGTAACTTGTTCATTCAGAAAACATATTTAGAACAAGTTTTCAAAAATAAACATTAAACATCGTTCCATAGTGTTCGGTTCGGTAGATTTGTGGAAAACATAAACGCTCATATTGTTTGTGTAGTAAGTAATAAAAAAATAACGTTTCTCTATTTCTGATCCTCGAAAACAAAAATAATACTGTACTAATCCAACTTAACAAACAGATGACAACATTTAATTGCGTTCTGTTTTTTTCAACCACAAACTTTTTTGTGTTCGGTTCAGCACATTAGTTGGTAAAAAAAAAAATTTTTACAAAAACAAAATTGTACATATACGAAAAAAAGCGAAAATCTAGCAAAAAACTTTCTCGTTTCTTTAGCAATGTCAAAAATAAGAAAACATTTAAGAACATCAAAATATAATGTTTGTCTAAGGAACCACTACAATTGTTCTGTTTTATGACGAAGACCAGAACACTTTATAATGTTCGTTACGTTCTTGAAAATAGTTAAAGCCCTTATGACACTACATTTTTAATGCATTGTTAAAGTTTTGGTGAACAGTACAAATATAATGTAATACAAAAATTTACCAAGTGCAAAGAGTTAAGCTGTATTAAGATAAATGGAAGATAAAAAATGAAGTTATAACAAAAAAAATGTAAAATTTTTTAACTTAAAATTGACATTTCAAGCTTGAAATATTAAAAGTGTTGCTGAATCAGCGGTTTATGGGCAAATTCAGCGATTTACCGCTTTTTGTTTTTAGGTTTCTCATAAACAAAAAGTTGGCAGCATTTAATAAAATAAACAAAACAGGGATGGCTAAGTTGTTTCAATTGTTCTTTTTTGTTGATACTTTTTTAACTAAGACTTATAATACCTTTTTGTGGTGTTTTTTATGAACATAATTAAAATTAATTTCAACTAAAAAAAATCTTTTAGTACAATTAGGGTAAAAAACTATAATTTTTAAAGGTTGTTGGTACAATATTAAAAATTCTCAAAGCCATCCCTGAAACAAAAACATAACAAGAGAAAAAAAAATAAAAAACTTTGCTTACATTTTTTATAGTTTGCTCTTTCTTACATTTACTGTTTCTTTCTATCAATTCTATATCAATTAATGAATAAAAAATGTAGTGTCATAAGGGCTTAAGACTGGTATAAAGGGTTGTGTTCGTATGCACAAACGCCTAAAAAATCGGTATCGTTTCTGGGTCGAAACGCCAAATAATGTTCTGTTTTAAACTATTTCAGCAAGCTCTTAAAAGGGTATCGAACCACAAGCGTCTTGGTATGAAAAAAACTTTAGACAAAAAAGACTTAAATTTGTGCCTACTTCTGGACCAAATCGGTCTTGCTATTGCACAAATGACACTTATAATAATGTTTAATAAAACTCCTATAAAAAGTTGTATTGCAAAATGAGAACCATCCAAAAATTTAAATTTGTATAGTGAAGAAATACAAATCTTGTCAATTGTTAACTCATTTAAAAATTAATTTTATTGATTTTAAAAGTACACTGAAAGAAAAATGCTTCATATACTTAATGAATCGTTTTCATAAAAAAAAATTTCACTGGTTAAATGAAAATTTTCATTGTCCAAATGGAATTTCGTAGTTATAATGAAGTATTTTCGTTAAAATAGATTCATTGGATTTCGTAATTACTTTAAAAATTTTCATTGGATATATGAAAACTGAAGTTGGTTGGTCCAAGTTAAACTAACAATTTTAATTGGGAACATAAAAAACAATATACAAACATAACTACATTCATAAATTAATACAAAATTATAGTTTCCTTAAAAATATGTTTAATTGTTAATTAAAAAATTTAATATTTAATTATCTTATGTAATATGCCATTAAATTTATGAAATCAAAAATTTTTTTATAAAAGCAACATATTTCAATAATTAAAAAAAAAAAAAATTATTTTTAACATTCAAATAACTCTATAGTCTCAATAATTAAAAGTTTAAAAATATTTCGAAAAAGCATGCCTTCATAAATTTAAATTTTCATTATGACAATGAAAATGTCATTATAGTAATGAAACAAAAACTTTCAATTCATAAATAGGTATGTTTATAGTTTTCTTTGTTCTTGTTTTTGTTGTTATGGGCAATTTAATCTCATATTTACGCTCTTAATTGAGTAGTGGCAAAAAACATAATTTTTTTATTCAAAAACTACACTGCCCCAGTAGGCTAGCTGGTAGTGAGCTAGTCTATCAGCGCCGAGGTTGCGGGATCGATTCCCGCCAGCGACTCTTGCTTAAAAAAAAAAGAAAAAGTTGAATAAGAACAACTTTGATTATATAAAAAAAAATTCAAAAAAATAAATAAAATAAAAAAGTCTATCAGCTCCGAGGTTGCGTGATCGATTCCCGCCAGCGACTGTGGTTAAAAAAAAAAGTTGAATAAGAACAACTTTGATTAAAAAAAATAAAAAAAATTTTTTTTACTTTTCTCAAAGTATTCATCCAATGAATAACATTCATAGATCTAATGTAATGTTTCATTAAATACATTTTAATGAAACAGGTTTCATTGATCCAACGAAGCGCTGCATAGGTTGCTTTTTAATGCAATTTTTCATGGGATTAATGTCAAAATTCATTGGTATTCTGAAGAAAATTTGTTCAGTGTAGTTTGCTAATTTTTTAAATAAACTTCAAGACGACAACTTATTGTTCTTGATTTGACAACGTCTTGTTTTGGTATGAAAAAAGATGTTCCCAAATTGACAACAGGTCGTTCTTAATTTTTCAAATTAAGCAAATTTTATTTATATTTCGTTCTCGATTTGTCAACGGTGATTTATAAAATTGATAATGGATGTGAAGACTATATGGAAGTGTAATGGTGCCTTGCTAAGAATAAATGGAAGATAAACGTACCGATCTTACATCGAACCTTGTTAAGAATTTTACAAAACTGAAACATAAATATTTATGTTTGCCAAATTTTGTGGGCGTTAAGTAGTTTTAGTCGATTTATCAGATTTTTTATTGAAGCATACGCAGTAGGCATATCCTTTACACGATTATAATGAAATGTACCAAATTTTAATGCTGTACGATAACTCCATCTATTTTTGGCCATCCAATATAAATATTTGACAGTGTCGTTGTTGTTTTGATACCATTCGTTGACTATTTTAGAAGCAAAATTATTGAAAAAATTTAACTTTATTTATTCTTTATTTACTAAACATAAAAAAAATTGATATGAAATTTAAATTATTACTAATTTTAAGAAGGTGACTGACTTGCTTAACTAGAAAAATTAAAATTTTTGAAACTCATAATTATACTAATATATTTATTTTGAGAACAGAAATCCAGCGAAACAGAGAATTTTATAAAAATGCTGATGTTCGACCGCCGTTCACATATGCCTCATTAATTAGACAAGTAAGTACGTGATTCTATGAAAAGAACACAACTGAAATACAGAGAACATATTTTTTTATATTTTAATCGATTTTGAAATTAACTACACAAGAAAAAATTAAAAAACAAACAAATTTGTTTTAATTATTTTTAAGTCGATTATTGAGTCACCCGACAAGCAGTTGACGTTAAATGAAATTTATAATTGGTTTCAAAATACATTTTGTTACTTTCGACGCAATGCTGCTACTTGGAAGGTATGATATTAAAAAAAATATTAATTTTGCAAAATTCGATTATGTTAAATTAAATATAGCCAGTACCATATTGCTATTCACATAAACGTTAGTAATTTTTATTCACAATTTGATTTTAAATTTAAATATATAAGTACATACAATTTTTTTAAAATGTGCAAGAAATAAAAACTAATTAAAAGAAACACCTTAATATTTTGAACAGAAACTGTTTTCTCCATACAAAAATATTTTTAAACTTTCGAAATGGTAGTGTTAATTGTCAAAAACAAAAACTATAGAAAATTGCGTATTTTGAATTTTCGTTACGTGTCCGTTTGGTGTTGATACTGATGTAAACTTCTTTCTTGCTTTGAAAATAAATTAAAATGGCCATTTTAAAAAGTACAACTTGAAAATTTCAAATGTTTATTACCCAATGAGAAAGTTAATAAAAAAAATATAATATGATCATTGTTTTATGACCTCTTGGTGTTCAAGACTTAATGAAAATCGTCCACTTGTCTACCCGGCTTAACAATCGTACGTTTTAGTTTTCGTAAGGAGTTGTGAGCTTAATATCCCGACCTAGTATTTTTTACGCGGACGGTGCAATATCCCTCTCACGTCATAAGCCAACAACGTTAAAAGTCTGCGGGGCTACTCTCTATTGTGATGGGAAGGAAAAATGGTAGCAAAACAAGTGATTCGCACACTTTAATCCATTTATCTTTCGCATCTTTTGTTTCTATTCGCAAATCATCACTATTTTTTTAATTTAGTTCATATTAAGCACATACCAAATGCCCCTGTGTGAGTTAGAATTCATTTGCACACACAGGTAGCAACTTTGAGTGTATAAACTTGCCAAAGTTTACACTCGTCCCTTGTTTGAGGACCGGAGCTATCTAACCTCCGATGCCTTAACGTAAATTCTGGCAGCATCTGTCGAGTAGCAACAGCTCCCAAGAACCCCTCACAGCCCGAATTTTCCCCGAAGGTGGAAAATCAGACATTGACGTGACAAGTTCCTACTCGCGACTTTGGGTTTAAGCCACAGCCACTCCGCAGCAGGGCATAGACTTTCGCAAAGGCAATCAACCTGATTGTCGCAAGAAGCTCACTAAACAGAGACCTCAACCACCAGTCAGTCCGTCTTGCGCCGGGGGCAGCTCACAACCGTATCACCTACGGTTTATAGTCCTAGGTCAGATCTCGAGTTAATCTGGTCCGCGGACCAAACCAACTCTGTCTTTCGATAGTTTCATTGGCGCTATCAAGTAGCATTTGCTTATTCACGGTGAATGAGATTCTCGAGTAATGCCAGTACACCTCTAGTCAGGGATAAACCAAAACCACTATTAAGCCAATTGTCACCTTTCGATTCCAGTGGTGCGATTCACTAACTTTTAACGATCCGACAATCGTAATATTTGTCGACATAAATATTCGCTTGCAGTAACGATAGTGTGATTCAGTAACTTATTTTTAACGAAAGTAAACAGCTGTTTTTTGTAACATCTCTGTCTAAAAAATGTTAAAAAAAAACGAAAAGCACAAAAGAGAATAAAATAAAAACAATTGAAATTGTTCTTAACCCCCCGTGTTACACATGTTTTTTCATTAAAAATGCATTGAAAAAGGTCTGGCCAGACTCATAAGTAAGACGAAGGGTTAATTTGTGGTTTTTATTTTTTTTTTTTTGAATTTTACATTTAGAATATTGTTTTTGTTCTTAATTTGCTTTTTTTTGTAAATATTAAATTTATGATATTGTTTTTGTTCATACAAATACATATGAATATATATTTGTATGTATGTAAGCTATTTTAAACATAAAATAAATTTTATCGATTAAATAAACACAACATAAATTATTGTCGCTAAAATAACGACAAAAAAATTGTTAAAAGTAACAGCTGACTTTAAACGACAGCGAATATCGTTAAAAATTTTACTGAATAGCATATTCGATAAATATTCGTTATATTTATTTTAACGATTCGATTATCGTTATAAAAGTTAGTGAATCGCACTACTGGGATGACCGCAACCTGATTATGTTAACCTAACCGACTCCCCCTCTAATTTAAAATACTAGACGGATAATCAAAATTAGTAAAAACAAGTAAGAGTGGTATATTCGGCTGTGCCGAATCTTATATACCCTTCACCATTGTGCGAGCAGAATACAGAGCAACTAAATAATTTTTACATATACATACATATTTAAAATACTTAAAACTTCATTATAAATGAAATTTAAAAAGCGAAAACTGGTAAATATTTTTTTAAAATTGTTTTGGAACATAACAATATTAAAAAAAAAAAAAATATTCTTTTTAAAAAACCAAGATTCGAACCAGGGAACTCACAGTTTCTAACTTAACACACCCCCTACCATGAAGGAACGCTGTTTAAATATCATTAAAATGAAATATAGACCGTTTACTGTTTACAACTCAACACAGTTTTTTGTTTGTTTTCTTTTTGTAAAGGCACTGTTGTCATTTTTTATCTCTTTTGGCGAGTTTTTAAGTAGCAAAAAAACACAAAAATTCCTAGTTTCTATTTGTTAAAATTATTTCGTTAAATAGATGAAATAATAAACGAAAATCATATTGGGCATTATGCTAGTATATGTAAACAAATGCGAAGGGGGGGAGAGATGAGACGACAACCGGATTTGAACTTCGCTTTTCATAAGGACCCAGAATATATATACTTTATAGGGTGCAGGACCTTCGGTGAAGGGTATAAAAAACAAACTTAATTACAAAAAAAGAGTAATTTTTGGGATTTCAGTATATTGGTCATAACTCTGCTATTTCTGAACCGATTTGAAAGATTTATATACCGACGTGTTAAAGAAGAAAAATTTATTTTGGTTGTAAGACTTGGACTCGGGAAGATCTATGGTTCCCGAAAATGGGTATTTTCCAAGAAAAAATTAATATTTTGGTCATAACTTTTTCGTATCTGAACCGATTTTCCCGAGTTTTTCAGAAAATATTTTTTATTAATTAAATTTCCGATCTTTTGATATATAAGGCGTAACCATAGGTCATATAACAGTCAAAAAATTCAGGTTTTTATACAATTTTTGATATTTTTTGTATGGGAGGTACCACGCCCACTTCTCCAATCCCGCCCACATTTGGTGGAATGGTGTGTATTTATAACCTTAATGTTTGTACCAAATTTGAAAACTTTGGCTCTTGCCGTTCTCCAGATATACAGAAAAAAGTAATAAAAATACAACAACCACAAGGGATTTTTTGGAAAAATTAGAGGCAGTCGTGGTTTTTTGGTCATATCTCAGCCATTGTTGGACCAATCTGGCTGAATTTCAATAGCAAGAAATGGTGGACTATATGTGACATAAATGTTAAACAACCTAGCCGCTATCATGTCTGGAGTCTCCGGAAAACACATATCAAACGTAAGACGGACAGACGGACGGACAGACGGACGGATATCGTTAAATCAAATTCTCTCCTCATAATATTGTAGAAATTACAAACGGAATGACAAACTTATATATACCCTTTTCCACCTGTGGTGAAGGGTATAATTACACCAAATTCGGGTAATTAGGCGCAGAGTGGCAGCACTGGTATTTAGACAAATTTTGGCCCAAATTTCAATTCAATGTAAATGTGATGTAGAGAGGCAAAATTACGGCATTCGATATCGATAGAAATTTTCATTTAAATTTATTATACCTTTGATCGATAGATATCCAATGCCTTAATTTGACCACAGGTA
Organism: Pollenia griseotomentosa; assembly: GCA_963931875.1. Classification (NCBI taxonomy): domain Eukaryota; kingdom Metazoa; phylum Arthropoda; class Insecta; order Diptera; family Polleniidae; genus Pollenia; species Pollenia griseotomentosa. Next base: position 14,080,724 of record OZ007565.1, read on the forward strand.
TTTTAGTTTTAGTTGCACTCCCACGTTCAGCGGTATCCGTTTAAGCAATTGCAAAGAAAAATTCACTGTATGGAAATTCATTATATTGCCATCAAAATATACTTAAATTTGAAAGTAAAAGTTGTGTTTATGGACCAAACCATTATTGACTTAACTAATAGTCATTTTATGCAAGAAAGAGTGTTTAATTAAAAAACCAAATCGTTTGTATGGCTTATATGTTTCAGACAAATAAAGGCCATTCAGCCTGGCTTTTGTCCCAAAATGCTTTGTATCGGCGTCAAATATCCTCATCGATTTACAAAAACTTTAAGAAAAAAATGGCATTTGCTTTAAATTTTGAGATTTTACATTCCTGCCTATTGAAAGGATGAAGCATCAAAGATGCAACCTTATATCAGTAAGATGTACGATATACACCTAGGCCACTACCGGGCCTGTTGTGAGCTCCTTAAGAAACATGAAAATTTTCGTGGGTTGTGCTTCAATATGTACAACATTTTGCAAAGTTTTGTCGGAAATCATGTCCTCACCCTAAAAGTCGTTAAAGTAGTTTTTAGATTTTTACCGAAATTAGATTGTTACTTACTTTTTACTCCAAAGCGTTGATAAAGGCTTCAACTGACGATTTAAAAAAATGATGTTGATAACGATATCCTGTGTTAACAAGAGAATACAAAGGTCAGCTCCTTAATTGGCTCCAGTCGAAAAATTTGATTTGTTCGTTTCAGTCGACATGGATAAACTGACGGTTAGTGTAAATTAATGTCATAAATACCTTGATTTAGATCAAAATCTTTACAGAGCAAATTCCCATTAATCTAAAAAATTTCGGAACTTTTTAATCATAAGGCTATTTAACCTCAAATTTTTTTTGTGCAGTAACGAAAAATTAATATACGCCTTTTTCATATTAAGCCGACCCCAGATTTGTTAAATATACGAAACCAAAATAAGAATGTACCGAGATTTCTTAAAGTAACGACTTTTGTTACTTTTTTTTTGTTAAGTCTTGATATTTTCTTATTTTTTATCTGAGTTCTAGTTTCCAAAAAGGAAACTGCTTAAATAAAATCCAAGTACAGTCAAACCAGTTTTTGTGTTAATTTATAATTTTTATTTATTTATGCATCTTATAAAAATTGAACATAATTGTTGAATTAATTCTTAGTGTTGCATCGCCAAACTTGATATAACATCTATGGAAGACTCCAACTTTTTCATAATTTATAATAGCGGAGTTCAGTAGTTGGTGCAAATGTTTTAGCGAAAGAGCAAATTCAACAAATCGGTGTTCCTCTGTTAAATCTAACAACAATATACATAGAGTTTCTGTGGGCTATGATATTCCTTATTTGCCCTTTCACAAGACCATTAACACCAAAAGCCGAACTAAGCAGATGTAACTTTCTTGCATTCAATACCAGTTGCAAGCTGCAACGAGTTTGTGGTAGTATCTTCGAATACATGTTAACAACTTTTCAAGTACTCCAAATCAGGGGCCTAATTCTGGCAGTCGTGATCGAGTACTTTCTCGATTCGTAAGCAATTTTATTTCAGTCGATACTGAACGAATCGAAATTATTTTTTCAGTATTGTGAAACTCAAATTAATGCTTTTCAACACTGAAAAAATAATTCCGATTCGTTCAGTATTGACTGAAATATTTAGATTTTAAATTGCTTTCGAATCGAGAAAGTACTCAATCACGAATGCCAGAATTAGGCCCGAGAACTTTTGGATTTTGAGTACTTTTCTCTATAAGACTTTTTGTGCATAAAAAACATAATTTTCAATTGTGTTAAGAAAACAATTTATTTATATGCGCTTCTTCATATCTCCTGCACAGAAACGGATTTGACTGCTTGTGTATATTAAAATTATTTAACCAACCAAAAATATTTTAAAACTAAATTATTTTTCTAAACTTAACCAAATTTGCAAAGGTCGGTGTATTCAATTCACGAAGTAAAAATAAGACACTGCAGGAACAATTAGTTTATTTATAGGGCTTCTGTGGCAATTTTTCCTCCCGATGAAATTCCTATAAGGTCTATTTCACTACAACAGGCAAAAGGTTATTATTGCTTGGTATATTAAGTTATTGTAATATAATAATGTAATTATATTTGTAGCATATAATAAAACACAAATAAATATTCGGTAACATTTTTTAGTTTTTGTTTTAATTATTAATTTTTTTTACATTTAATTTTTATTTGATTCCTTATTTTTAACTATAACAAAGTTTTATTTATAGTGAGAGCTCGATTTTCGCAACCTGAAAAAGTTAGGAACATTGTTTATTGTACTTAAAAAAAACCTTAAACAAAAATCATACAAAATAAAATAAAACAAAAAACTAACTGTAAAAACAAGTATTCGTGCTGAAACATTGGCGTAAAAACAACTAAAGTGCTATATTCGGCCTAATCTTTGATACCCTCCACCCAGAGTAAGTATATTTCAGGACTGGGCTTTCTAACTAAAAATTATAAACTAATATTAATAAAAACTTGCATCACAGTAATGTTATTCGTTACGGTGTTTCTTGTCGTATTAAACTGTGACAGGCCAATTTTTACTGCGGTAGATTGTGTACCTGCAGATAAATACATTTAGGCCCGTTTTCACGACTTAACGATAGCTAAATGTAGGAAGTTATCGAACAGATAATGAGTTTTTAATTATCACAAGTTCTCTTTAACCTTAAAGTGAAGAATAAGCTAAAGAGAGGAACGTTCTACCTTAACTTTTGTCGTAAGGTTAAGATTTGAGATTGCCATATTATATTCACATCTTTTTATATATGGCAACTCCAATTATACGTATATTTTGTAAATGTAAAAAAAGTACGTAGTTGCCAGTTCGTATTTTTATTTTGGCAAAAATAATCGGTATTTTCTTTAGTATTGCCACTTTTTTAAAAATGTTAAGTTTATTTTATACAGAAGTTGTGAAAACGAAAAATAGTTGAAGGTAACTTTATTCCTCACTTGTGCTAAAGGTAGCGTTAACTATATCGAACTTTAAAGGTAAGTCGTGAAAACGGGCCTTAAGATAACAGCGTTTTTGATTTATCTGCACAAAAAATTATTTAGTTCAAAATCTTTTCTAGAGGCTTCCAGAACTTTCTGTTCTAATTATTTAAAAATAACTTTTATACATCTAAATCTGAGGTCTACCTTTAGGAGTAACAAATAATTTTTTCCATTATAAGAAAGTTCCGTACCGTGGAGTTGAAATACAATTATTTATAACAATTTTAAACTAATAAGACACACAAGTATAGCTTACAAGATAACTTACAAGTTATTACTAAAACTAGAAACAATTCTTAGATACATCTAATTTCGTAGGAATATTTTATAAAGGTTGTTTTAAATCTTCAATATATCATAAAATAGAAAATATGTTTTATTAATTTTTACTGAAATAATTTCGGACGGTTAGAAAATGTTGGTAGGGTGCGATTACAGGCCGAATAAAAGAATAATATCTTTCTCAATTTTGTTCTGTGCGATGGAAAACTCTTGATGTTTTGGAATTATTTTGGAATCGGAATCAGCTGACAATGTGTTTAGTTTAGTCTTACTCCCACAAGCACAGTTAATCCAATTTATCATACAGCAACTACAGAATTTTGCTTGACGCTATTTTTGTTGCGAATCCAGCGAACGTAATGTAGTATGACCAAGTGTCAGCCTCTTGTTTTTAAAAGCATGATTTAATATTTTTAACATATAACTTTAGAATTCCTTTGTCAAAACATACAATCTACTATCGTGACTTCAAAAGCTTGGACTAAAACGTGGTTTGTGAAAGTGTCTCTAGTATTGATTGGTCTCAAATATACTACTTTCCTTCAACTGATGAGCAAGTAGAACTTTTTAAAGACAATATTCAGCATATATTTGATGGAGCAGTTCCACAAAAAAAACATTTGGTAGGGAAAAGACTTGATATTCTGCCAATATATATTGTGAAAGAGGCCCATTATTTGGACAAACCATGTCAACGAACTCGTTGCTTTGACTTACTTAAAGCTTGGGCGTCTTTGGTCGTCACAGCACTATACTCCTGTAAATATAAAAAAAACTTCTTGGAAAATCTTACCTTGCTCCCAGTTTAATCTACGGTTGTAAACTTTTTGCAAGCTGTGACTTAATTAGCAAAGGAAAGCTATACGGACTAAAAATATATGATCATGTTTAATAATTTTCCTAAAACTATATGGAGTTTAGTTAAACCATTACAGCATAATGGATGTTAACGGACTTTTTTTTTTGGTTTTTACAACATATAACGAATATGTGGGATCATATAAAAGAAATAGTTGTAAAAAAGTTTTGATTTTTTTTATAATTCAGATTTTACAAGCCGTCCGATTTATCAGACGCTATGCACAGCGCACCAATGTACATATATAAATAAAAAAAATCGTTTTGATCAAAACGGTTTTATTTGTGTTAAAAGTATGTTTACAAATGAGCAAAATATATAAATGGCATATTTTATGCTGCAGAACCTATTACATGGTATCCCATAAAACATTTAGGATGAAGGCCAACATCACATTTCATACATTTAAACTTCGATTTTCCACCACATTTATTAGCACAGCGACGTTCTGTGCTTATGGGAACAATCCAATGGTCTAGCCAACCATTTACAACCGACTCATCTAAAAAATACGCAAAACCACCGTTTTTTTACACGCATTCTTGTGCGAAGATTCGCAACAGCTTGATCTGGCAATAAGAGAATGCTGAGGAACAGAAACTTTTGCTTTTTTTTCATTAGACCAACGTGTGGCAGATGTTAACGTCCAGTTTTCAAAATTTGTTGCTACTGTAACAACGTTGTTGTCCTTCCATCGACATACATGCCGCGTTTTTCTCGTTTGAACTGATTGACGTCGAATAGAGGACAGTTTTCAACTCGGTTCGCCCTTACTGTTCTAGTTCCACAATAACCTAGTTCTTTGAGTCGCCTCATCAATGGCAATGATGTAAAGTAGTTGTCAAAGTATATTTTTACTCCACTTTGACTTGGTTAATCTGCGCGATCTATCAGACTCAAAACTACATCTCCGCCTAAACCAAAGCCCTTTTTTCTGTACTTTTTCCAGTATAAAAACCAAAAGCCACCATGTAGCCAGTACTTGAACATAAAGCCCAATTTTTAAAGCCAAATCTTATCGGCTTTCCTCTGATAAATTGTTTTGCATAATGCTTTCCATAGTATGGGATCATGCTCTCATCAATGCTATAATTTTCATCAACTCCGTAGTGTTTTTTAAAAGATTCGCCCAAACTATCTAGCAATGGACGCAATTTATACAAACTATCTGATGAAGTCGATAACAAAGTGTTGTCATTTAGATGAAAATTTTGCAATATCGCTTCAAATCTATTACATCTGATGCTTTCCGCTAAAATTTTAGGGACGTCGTTTTTTTTTTAAATATAATCTTTTATATGGTAATTTAGCGTAGCCAGATAATAACATTCCTCCTAAAACTACGTATATTTCATCTTCAGTTACCATCAAAGGTCTATTTTTTTGGCCAGCGTACAGATTGGTTTGATCAACCATATTTTTTATTAGATCCTTGTGAAAAAAAAGTTGGAAATAGTCCAATGGATCTTGACAACTTTTACGTTCCTGCGAAGTTAATTTTTCGAAAAATTCTGGATTTGTGAAGCTTGGTAGTTCTTTTTTCCAAAGCGCTATTTTCCTCTTTTTGGATTGATAATTTTTATGTCTTTTTTATAGCAATCCCGTAAGGAAGATAGTGGTACATTATCGTCACTATCGGTTTCACCATTCAATGTCTTTTCATCTGAAGATGTGGTTTGATTGGCATCGCCTCCCTTCCGAGCTAAACATTGTACTTTGCAGTTGGTATGAAGCAATGTGCCCAAGCAGCTAAGGTTCCCCACGTGTTCATCGTCAGACTTGTCGCTGTCTTCATCTGTTGCCTGCCCGCTCTGCTCAAAAGGTGGTTCAACACAAATTAATATTTCATGTACTTTCAAGCTAAAAAAAATCAACAAATAATCACACTCAGGGCCATTATTACAACCTAATGATAAAGTTGCTGATAGTTAACGTGAACAATAGCTATCTTGAACGTTAAAGTGACCAATAAGGTTTTTCCATTATTACAACTGTCCGATAAAATAAAAAATGTAATTTATATACTGTGGCAACATTGCAGTATATACCGACTACTATTGGTTGTTTAAAATACGTAGTGGCAACGACTTAGTTTTGTTTTATTTATTAATTAAAAACAAAAGTAAATTTTTGTGCTTTATTTTTGGTTTAAATGGTAAATTGTTTTGTTGTTTGTGTTAAATTGTGTTTTTTGAAAAAGTTGAGTAATTTAAGACTATCATTGAAGTTACCATATCTTCAGCAGAAAATATGGCATCTTCAAGTTCTTAAAGTTCACTTGTAAAGTTACCACGAGGACAAACCTGATGTTAGCTTATCAGTCACTTTTTAGGTTAATGTTAACTTGAAATAACCAAAAACTATTTATCTGTCAGATAGCATCCTAAAAATAACTATTTGTAAGTTGTAATAATGGCCCTCAGAAGTTTGTAATGCATAACGTCCGCTTTTAAAAAACCACGTATAAAAATGAAAATAATAATTTTTGTAAACAATAATGTTTGATTCAATGTAGAAATAGAATTATTTTATAAAAGCAAAGCATTATTTTTTATTATTTATCGTTGAATTTAACAAAATTATAAAATTGATCTTACCTTTTCTTCAAAATACTGCAACCGCGGTCAGACGTTTTAAACAATGATAAAAAATAACTCTCAAATTTTTTTTATTCTTTACAAGCAATGTTGCCAAATTTCAACTAATTCCCAACTTTCTGCTTCCATCAAATACGCAAGAAAAATTTTATGTTTTTTATTGAAAATATGCAATTTACTGCTGTCCGATTAATCGGACGTTATGCTTAGATGGGTTAAACAATCTTGTTAACAAAAGTGCGCTTTTAATCTGCATAAAATAATTTATTCAGAAATGCCACAATATCTTATTAATAAAATCAGGTTTGGCAGATCAGTTAGGGGGGAAAAGATTATAATTCCTTTACATCGTTCTTTTGTAGCCGAATGGCATTTTTTACATGCTGCGTGTCTCCGAAATATTCATCATTAAACCCAACAACTTAATAGCAACGCAACAAGCTTAAAGTACTTTTAATTTATTTATTTTTCACAATAGAAAATCATAAATAATATTTTATGTATTTTATGTACATATACACAATTAATAATTGATTTTGAAAAAAATATGTAAACTGAATTTTTCCATCTTTGCTTATGGGAGAGTATTATCCATAAGTTAAGTATTCTAAATATAAGATTAATTTTTGTTGTACAGGACTTGAATACAAATAAATAAAGAAAATAAAATAAAAAAAATAACAAGTAAGTGTGCTCTATTATGCTATGCTGATCTTATATATCCTTCACCATAGTGCGATAATAACATAAATAGATAAACTTTGTGCGACTCCCACTTGTCCAATGTTTTGATAGCCAAGATGCTTGTACAAGTTAACTCCAACAAAGTTAAAAACCTTTTTTTCCTCATGCTTCCGCCCTGGTCATAAACAAAGGTGGCATGATCCAATTCCTAAGAAATGATTGCAATAACAAAAGCGTGCGTTTGCAGTACATGTTAAAAAAATGCATTGCAAGCGTCTGCGACTAAATTAATAGGAATTGAATCACACCACTTGCTAATTTAGAATATTTAGCTTAATATAAGAAAATTGGATTGTAAAAGTTTTTAGTTAGTTCTTGTATTGATTTAATAAAGTGTGGTCGTAATGACCAAGTAAATAAAAATTTTGTTTTTTTTAAAGGTTTAAATATAAAAAATCTTAACTTACATAATTTGGAAACCTTGGCTCCTAACATTCTTCAGATAAACATAAAAATAAAGTAAAAATAACAACTAGGGTTTTTTGGGTACAATTAAAGGCAGTCGTGGATTTTTTATCATATCTCATTCATTTGTGGACCGATCCGGCTGAATCTTACACAGCGTTTACATTTGTCAGTACTGGCAAGACAGTAAGCATATACAAATTAGTTGGCAAAACAATGCAAAAACAAAATAGCTGTAAAAGTGTTTATGTATTAGTGAAAAAGTTTGAATGAATTGCTACTGTCTTGCCAGTACTGGCAAATGTAAACGCCATGTCAATAGAAAATAATTCCAGACTATATGTGACATTAATACATATACATTAATACATAAAATAATACGAATTGGCACGATCTTCTATCAATTCCTTGTTATACTCCAGCAGCTATTGATTCCATGATAGTAAAATTTTATGAAACTTTATCAAATTTTTTTAATGAATGTGTTCCCAAATTAGCAATGCGTACAAAATCTGGTCCTCCGTGGTGCACAAAAGAATCATCCAGACTTAAAAACATAAAAAATAAACGCTTTAAAAAATATAAAATAACCGGCATGCTGTCTGATTATAGCAGATTTGCGATTTCACGTGCTGAATATAACTTATTAAACACAAAGCTGTACAAAAACTATATATCTAATATGAAACAAAATTTTAACTGTGACCCGAAATCTTTTTATAAATTTGTTAATTCTTAAAAGAAATCTGGTGGCTTCCCAAAAACAATGAAGTACGGAGCTAACGAATCTAGTGACGATCAGACAATAAGTAACTTGTTTGCTGATTTTTTTTCCACCACTTACTCTGATTTCCAATATGATTTAAATGAATACCCACATCCAATTGCATGCCACCAAATGATACACTTCTATCCTATCCACACAAACCAGATTTTTGACACTTTAAAATCTGTTAAGTCCTCATACCACATGGGTCCTGATGGTGTTCGCAGTTGTGTTCTGAAGAATTGCGCACATGCAATAGCTACTCCATTAAGCATAATATTTAATTTATCCTTAAAATATGGTTACTTTCCTCAGTTGTGGAAAGACTCATTCATTATTCCGCTATTTTAATCTGGCAGTAAGTCATGTGTCACAAACTATAGAGGCATAGCAAAGTTAAGTGCAATCTCTAAACTTTTTGAAAAGTATGTTACCGACAATCTCCTTCATCAAATCTCGTCCCTACTAACTTCCTGTCAACATGGTTTTAGAAAAGGTCGTTCACCAATTACTAATCTCATGCAGCTGACTACTATAGTAAATCGTGGATTTATTAAAAGGAAATTTACAGATTGTATCTACACGGACTTTAGTAAAGCTTTTGATAAAGTCAATTATAAATTACTTCTGATTAAGCTTCATGCTATGGGTTTTACACTCGGGAGTTTAAATTGGATTAAATCATATCTAACAAACCGAAAACAAAATGTTGTTTTTAATAATACTACATCAAAAAACATTAACGTAAGTTCTGGAGTGCCCCAAGGAAGCCATATTGGTCCAATTTTATATTCCTTATTCATCAATGACTTGCCGTGCGTAATTAAATATTGTAACGTCTTAATGTATGCTGATGATATGAAGATATTTCATAGTTATGACAATAACATTGACAAAAATTTGCTGCAACATGATTTGGATGAATTATTTCAATGGTGCGTGCTTAATAGTATGTTCACATTTGGCTTCTTAAACGCGTTTAAGCCGTTCGAACGTGATTAAGCTCTAATCACTTCAAAATCGAGATGATTACCCATTAGGGTGGCCGTTATTTTTTTTATTTTGATTTCTTATATTCTCCCCCCTAAATCGGTTCAGTTTTATGTAAAAAAAAATACAAAAAAATTTCGTAGCGATAAGTTGTGTTTTAGGGGGGGCGTCCGTCCCTCAAAGGAGGGGGAGAGTATAAGAAATCAAAAAAAAAAAAGTTCTCCATACAACTAACGGCCACGCTATTACCCATACATTGAAGTGATTTGTTAATCACTTCAAATTGACATGATTACAACTAAATCACTTCATAAATCACATAGAATCCACTGCACATACCTCAAATGTAGAATCGCCAACATGATCGTGTACAACCGGCCAAGATTTCTGCTTAATGTTTTTATTTTTTTCCTTAAATAATTTATACATTTTCACAATTTCATCATTAAAATGATTAAAATAATCTTCTAATAACTTTATAAAAGTGTTTTTATCCATTTTTAATACTTTAAAGAAATATAAATTTGTTTGTTGTTTTTGTGTGTGTTTTTTTTCTTAATCATATGTCATCTTAATCATCTCAAATGTAATGTGAACGGCTTTGATTAGCTAAATCAACATTTTGCTTAAACGCGTTTATAAACCTAAGTGTGAACTTAGCATAATTTAATGGAGCTCAATTTAAACAAATGTAAACATATGCGTTTTTCGAGAAACGATAACGCTTTATTTAACTTTTCACTGGGTGGACATCAACTTGAACTGGTTAAGGAATTCTCAGATCTTGGAATACTTTTAGATCCTAAATTAAATCTCAAGAAACACATATTTATGATGGTAAACAAAGCCCGAGGTATGTTAGCTTTTATAAAACGATGGGCTAAGGAGTTTACTGAACCAATCATTACTAAGCGGTTATATACATCTTTAGTCAGACCAATCTTGGAATATGGATCTGTTATTTGGGATCCGAGTGCGGATTATCTGAAAAACATTATTGAATCAGTCCAAAAACAATTCCTTCTTTTTTGCTTGGGTAATTCAACATGGAATCCTAACGTCATTATTCCTCCTTACACTACAAGGCTTGCATTTATAAAATTACCAACGTTGGAGAGCAGAAGAACTATGCTTAGCGTTTCATTTTTATTCAACCTAATAAATGGTGCAGTCTGTTCTGACTTCCTACTCAGCAGCATAAATTTTAAGGTACCTCATCGATCAACTCGTTTCTACATTCCAATATATCTACAAGTTTTACAAACCAATTATGCTAATTCTGATCCTCTAAGAAAATTGTGTAAACATTATAATGATTTTTATTTTCTTATTGATTTTTCTGTTAATGTTAATGTCATTAAACGTTATATTATTATGCACCTAAATCAGTGTAATTAATTAAATGGATGTCTAAATCCTTTTTTTTTATTATTATTTTGTATATTATGTAAAAATTTTTTATAATTGGTCTGTAAGGATTTATTCCGTAGACCTTAAATAATAAATAAAAAATTACTATATAAATACGAAGTCCCCGTCATATCTAAGGGCCTTCAAAAAATCCAATTCAACGGCCATCCTTAAGTCAACTGTGCTCTTCATACTGACCCAGAAAAAACATACTTTATAGGGTGTGTTTAATGATGACTTGATTAAGACCCAGCACCCTGTGGAATGCTAACGGTCCTCACAAGACGAGTTAATTTTTTAGGTGGCGTTGAAGGCACAGCTCAGCTACTTTTTTTTTACTTAGAGAGAGGAACATCAAAAGTTGCTTGTGTTTTTGACATATCAACCAACGAAAGCAGCAAATACAACACAATGTTGTGTTTTTGGTGTTGTATTTACTTGTTGTAGTATCGCCACCAGCGTTTACATGAATTCGCCTTGGGTCGCCATGTCATTATGTATTTATTGCAAATTCTTTTATTTTTTAACTAAATTTAAATTGCAAGATCATTTATGAAATTATTAACACTCACTCTAGTTACGACCATTGTACAAAGATCATTGAAAAAACAAGTAGAGCAAAGTAGAACAAATAAAACAGAAATTGTGAATAAATAAAAACATTTAAGCAGACTGTTAAATAAAAGTAACCCAAATTTGCAAATTAAAACAAAAAACAAATAGTGTATAAGCCCTTTAAAATGAAGAAAAAAAGCCAACGAATTGTAAAAAAACAAAAAACACTAAAGTGAATTTAAACTCGTAAAATAAATTAATAAATTAAATTAATAATCGGCTTTTATTTTTCGTTACTCGAAAAATCAATTGTGAGTGGTGACTTTCGTAAATTGATTGAGCTTTCGATATTATTCTTTAAAGAAAATTATATGTAATAAAAATTTAAAATAAGGCCTCCTCGGGCCATTCATCAAGCACGGTGGACGGCAGAAGCTATTTCTGCTATAACATTATTTTTATTTCGGGATCTGCTTACGTTAATAAGAGAGTGAGGGTTTGCAAGAACAATTTACGTTTAATTATGAATACAATGTAACTTGCGCATAAAAGTATCCTATCCATATTTGTGTTTTTAAAAGCTGTTAAGGAGTGTGAATGTGTGGGCCAAATTATATCAAATGCAGCTTTAAACAAATTTTGTTAGCATTTGTATAATTAAATCTAAGAAGTTGTTACTTTACCCCTGTTTGATGATATCGTTGGTATGGAAATAGAAAATAATATCGTGGCTAGTGTAACAAAAGAAACCAAATTAGAAAATGCAAAGCGATATTTTGTGTTTCAATAAAAAAGCAATAATATTGTATGTATTTAGGCGATATATGTATAATAAAAACTGATTTTCTCGTTGGAAAGCCATCAGCTTGGTGAAGGTATTCATCATTTTTAAAAGCAAAATCAAGCGTGTTACACTTTATATTAAAGACTGCGCTAAAAGAGCTGTCAACCTCACATAACAAATTCATTGACGTCTTACAGTGCGAGACGAACAAAGTCAATATGTATTGCAATGCGTGGAACATCATAGAAAAATGTATCCAATTGTTCAAAAGTGATAATAAAAGAAAATACGCTGCAACATTATATGGCAAAAGAATAATTATGTATTAAAAATTTCATTTATTGACAATAAAAATTAACAAAATAAACATTTTCAGATGCAAAAAGAGACCGATCATGAAAAAAAGCATATTCTTCTCTTTGAAGCCCAGTCGCTTAGGAAAGGCGTGGTCGAAGGGGCATAAAATTGCACATAATTTACAAAAAAATTAGCGGGTAGCGTGACAACATTTCAAACATTTTAATTATAAGGGACGCTCTTATAAGCAGTAAAGACCTTAAGAACGGTTACTGGCAAATACCAATGGCCGTAGATACAAAGAGAACACAGAATTAACGTAGCAGAAAAAGGGTTGTTTCAGTGGAAGGTAAAGCCGTTTGGTTAATCGTCAGCACCGACAACCTTAAAATTACGCTGGACAAAGTAATTGGCAAACCTGAAGGAGGTATTCAGATGGCTACGGCAGGCCTGGTTAGTAATAAACAAATTGAAAGTTTTTTTTAATTTATAAAAAAGGGTATCAAAACTGATCCTGTGAAAATAGTAGTTTGTTTATGGCTTAGGAGCAGTACTAACCCAGGAGTTCGAAGAGAGGAAGAAGTTATTTCATACGGCAGTTAACGTCGCAACCCCGTAGAAATGAATTACTCGTCAACGAAGAAGGAATGTGTGGGCTTTAAGAAATCTAAGACGGTTATCACTTCATCGTGCTGACTGATCATCTCGCTCTTAAATTGCTAAACTCCGTTGAAAGTCCGGTCGCATCGCAAGGCGGGCGTTAGAACTCCAGAAATACAGTTTCGTTTTACGTAGCTGCAATCAAGCGTGGTAGTAAAGGGTGGTTAAATTTCAATGTTTCATGTTGATTTTGAATAAAACACAAACTATTTAGGAAATTATTGTAATTTTATTTTATTATGATTTATTGGTATTACTCAATTATGTATGGAACAAAATATCGGCCAAATGGGCGCCGCGACCACGGCGGCACACCTCCATCCGATGGTCCAAATTTTCGATGACCCTAAGGCATAATGGAGGTTCTATGCCGTTAATGTGCCGAATTATCTCATCCTTTAGCTCTTGAATTGTTGCTGGCTTACCGACGTACACCTTTTCTTTTAAATAACCCCAAAGAAAAAAGTCCAACGGTGTCAAATCACATGATCTTGGCGGCCAATTGACATCGCCATTACGTGAGATAACACGGCCATTGAATTTGTTGCGCAAAAGAGCCATTGTTTCGTTAGCTGAAACCACATATCGTCCACATCCATATCTTCCAATTCGGGCCATAAAAAGTTCGTTATCATCTCACGATAGCGAACACCATTCACAGTAACTGCCTGACCGGCCTCATTTTGGAAAAAATACGGCCCGATGATGCCGCCAGCCCATAAACCGCACCAAACAGTCACTCTTTGTGGGTGCATTAGTTTTTCGACAATCACTCTTGGATTATTATTCGCCCAAATGCGGAAATTCTGCTTATCGACAAATCCACTGAGGTGAAAATGTGGCTCATCACTGAAGATGATTTTCTTCGAAATTTATCATCCATTTTCATAATAAGTCTGGATAACTTTAACACGTTGTTGGATTGTGTATCTCTCCATGGTTCAAATTGAGTAAGTCTGAAATAGAGAAATGCCAAATAAAATTCGGAAAAAAACTTGGCGTTTAGGTGTGGTTCACATTCAACATCGGCCCTTACAATTTACCCACCCTTTATAAACGAGACAAAAATACAGGTTAATCATGAGAATGATTTTCGCAGATTAATTAACAAATTCGAAGCACTTAAAAAAGCTTTTATACATACCAACTGAAGAGCAGCAAGGGTCTTCAAGTAGTGATTAAGGGTATTGACGCATGCTTGGACCTAGAAGAGATAAAAAAAAACCATGGAGACATTAGTGCAAACAGTAAATAATTTTTCAAACACAATGGGTAATATGATGCAGGAAATTCTTGAGCACTAAGGAGCGATATTCAGTGTTTATTTTCGAACACTGGTATGAACATACATATTAGTTGTCAAAACAATGAAAAAACAAAACATTTGAAAAAGTGTGTACAGATTATAGACCTTCACGAGAGTATCTTAAAGTATTGACAACAGATATACCAGATATGTATCTGTTATTACTGATATAAATGGGAGAATGAGGGTGTGTGTGAAACGGTAGCAAAGTTCTATGGTGAATTAAAATTTTTAAAAATTTCTACGCTAATGTCAAAATTTATACTAGCCCCCAGGGCTAGTGAAATTTTATTCACTTCAATAGTGTCAAAAATTTACTTCCATGACTACTTTGCTACCGTTTCACACACACCCTATGTGTAACTGATATTGTATGGTTTTGCTTTTGCCCACTCACCATATCTTAAAAACAAAAACAGTTGCTTATGGTTGTGGATTGAGTATGTCATAACATTTTTTTTTTTTTGCTTACAAGCATCTGTTGTCACCATAAGTGTTTCTACAATATCTGTGGTTATCTGTTGATATTAAAATATTGCTGGCGAGTTGATGAAAATAAGAGGGTTTATAAAAATTTTTATACGATCTCAACCAGGGGTGTCAGATAGTTTTGTTAAGAAATCGGCATATTTTCAAAAACAAATCGGAATTAAATTAAAAAAAAATCGGCAAATTAAAATTACTATTTTAAACACAATAAAACATAAATAACAAAGCAAAACAATTAACCATTACCTAATGCTTTAAAAAATCAATAAAAATAAACGTTTTATAAATTAATTTTAGTTAATTAAAAAAATATATGAATATTTTGTACTTAAGGGTAAATTGCAGGGACCTTAAATAAGAGTTACCCATAAAATTTAAGCTTAAAAACTCTCCATATTAGAGTCAGGGAAGACCTATACTGTCATATAGCAATAGGTTCGTCCTAAAGTTCTCTTTAAGAACCTATGGTGGTCTAGAAAACACGATCTCAACTTCACAGTTAAAAATCGTTTTTCAACGAAAAATAAAAGTTCGGAAGAACTTTTAAAGAGTTTTTTTTTGCAGTCATAAAATACTCGGCCTAAAATAAAAATCACTTCGCCGTCAACAAATAAAACTCTTAAGAATTTTTATTTTTACGTCTAAAATAACACTCATTTTGTTTTTCTTCTTTTTTTAATGACGATTAGGGCATGTTCGTAAATGCATCACTGCGCTGCATTAGTGATTTCAAATGTTTATATAAATATCAGTGAAGTAGATGTGGACCAAAAAATTGTCAAATACTACACAAAAATAATACACAATAAAACAGATTATATTAATAATTTTTTTAATCGGCATTAAAAAAAGTTTGCTTTTCTGATGCAGCGCAGTGATGCATTTACGAACATGCCCTTAGTTTAATTGCAGCGCAAGCGGATTAGATAACACTGCTTTACAAATCGTAGTGATCTGACCAGCGACCAGCTTCGGGTGTCAATGTACAAAAAATGAGTTTATTTAAATGTCGGTTAAAATCAAACTCCTGAAATAAGTTTTATTTTTTGACGGCTGAATAAAATTCTCGTTTTAAGAGTTTATTCAACCTTTTATTCCTCAACTGAGTTTTAATTTATGACGAGCTTATCTCCAATTTGACATTTTTTTATCCCCAAAATAGCTATTTTCTTATCCCCAAAAATCCTCACATCTTCTTTAAAATAAAATACATAAAATTATGTCAATGGAAAAATATGCATACATCGATTTATTTAAATACATCCATTTGTGTAATATTTATTATTAAAACAAATGTTATATATTGTTTGAGTTCAACATATCTATGTACACATGTAAAGTATGTAACAAGGGTAAAGTAAAAACGCAAAAGAAAAATAACAATGCGTCATTTCAAAACCTAGAGAATCAAAATCTTCTGATTTATCAGTCAGTGTAATTTTTTTTACATATTTTGCGTTTAAAAAGTGCATTTGAGATGATTGAATAAATTTGTCACAGCAAGCTGCATTATTTTAAGTGTGCATTTATTCTAAGAAGAGCTTATAATAGCTCATATTTCATTCTGTTGCAAATATTGATTTTGGTTGTATTCATTACAGAAAAAGACTAGTTCAACAGAAGTAACGCTTGTTGGTACAAAAAGCATATTTAAAACTATTTCAACAAGCTCTTGAAAAAGTTTTAAATCGCAAAAAAAACTAAAATTTTTACCCACATCTTGACCAAATCGGTCTTTCCATTGCAAAAATGAAATTTATAATAATATATTATCCCCAAAAATCCCCAGCGAAAAAAGTGCTTTTCCCCAAAAAATCCTCTGGGGTTTTTCACGAAATTTGTATCCCCAATTACAAAAAAAAAATCTTCAATTTGGGGATAAATCCCCAAAACTGGGAACACTGGTATCCTCTAGAGTCTGCTTTTGCGAAACAGATATAAACAGATATGATCAAGGCGAATTCACTAGAAGGTGGGGTCAAGTCAACTTATGGTGTTTTTTTTCGGTGGTCGACTTGTCAAAACTTGTATACAAACTAGTTTTTTATGAAAACAAACCTATTTTTTTACTAGCAATATTTTTGACAACCCGAGTACAGACGCAGTGTTGTTGCAGAGTTGACCTCACCAAAGTCTATTTAATTTCACTAACAAAAGAATTTTTGGTACATATGTACAAAAATAACAGTAAAACAAAATACATGTGCATACAAACATACATAAATCAAACAATAGTTTCTTTTTTTCTTCCAACAAGTGTTAAACACATAATAGGAAAACGCACTTCAAACTACAAAATCAAAACAAAACAAAAACACAACGTCCCATCTTCGTTAGCTCTGCTTTTACTAACTTCATAAATGCCTTGCCGGATATTTAAAAAACGCAGGTTTTTTGGTTACGCATTTAAGCGATTTATTTTAATTTCGGGCAAAAATAATGAATCATTAAAACGGGGAACACCTTAAAGCGAGGGAATATAAGCGGGATTTTGTTCATGTAATTATGTGAAAATGTTGCTCATTAATCATTTAAGCGGAAACTACTGTATATGTACATATACATACATATTAGGATATATATTAACTTCTGGTTTTTCCACACATGGTGAAGGGTATATAAAATTCGGCATAGTCAAATACAGCAAATACTTGTTTAACATAAAGGCAGCAAACAAGAAGGTAGATTTACGAATTATGGGACAAAGGGAACTTTAAATAATTTTATACAAACATCAAAAATATAATTGGAGTAGAATCAAAATTAATGGAAACGGGGTGAATGCACCAATAGTCGGCACTTTAACATTTTTTCTGATATTCAACATATTTAATTTTTCGAATTTATTCTATGAGCTAAATTTCAGTTATGTATTTTATAAAGCTTTTTTGTAATAGTTCTATTCCTTAAATTTTTAGGAATGACTTTTATACACCACCAGACTATTATATTGTATTTTCTTGTTACATTTTACCTTAGCTATCCTAAAAATTTAAGGAATGGAACTATTACAAAAAAGCTTTATAAAATACATAACTGAAATTTAGCTCGTAGAATAAATTCGAAAAATTAAATATGTTGAATATAATATAAAGTAACCTACGAAAGGAAATAATTCCCAGTTTCTATTTTTCTGATATTTAAACTGGTACTCTCATGAGTGTGATCATGATATCGG
Organism: Pollenia griseotomentosa; assembly: GCA_963931875.1. Classification (NCBI taxonomy): domain Eukaryota; kingdom Metazoa; phylum Arthropoda; class Insecta; order Diptera; family Polleniidae; genus Pollenia; species Pollenia griseotomentosa. The sequence goes on from OZ007565.1 coordinate 14,099,087, forward strand.
AATGCCAACGAATTATTATTGCAAATTAGTTAGTTTAGTTTTACTGCCTGTTTTTAGAAAGCGAGCGCAAAAGTGACTCGTTTAACTTACATTTAAAACAAAAACAAATTTTGATATTTTGATTTTGTTTTAAATGTTAGTTAAACGCAGGGTTGTTAGATGTGACGATTTTTTGTCATTTTGACGATTTTTTTGAGAAAATACCGTAAAATGACGATTGACAATTTTTTTACTAAAAATAATAGTGTTTTGACGATTTTCTGGCATCAATAAAACGCTAACAAGAAATACATACAATTATGTTGGGGACAGTCCAAATCGTAACATTCAATTTTTCGAAATACAAAAATTATTAGAAATTAAAAAAAAATCTTCCCCCATCACCATCATATAGAACGATGGTCTAAAGAGTTTACAAATCCCAATGTAAGGAAACAACTATATACATCCCTAGTAAGACCAATTTTGGAGTATGGGTCTATTGTCTGGGATCCTGAAATTAATATCCACATAGACCGAATAGAATCTGCTCATTTGGACGTTATGCTGGAAATGTTCCCTCGTATACTGTGAGGTTATCATTAATTAAACTACCTACCTTAAAAAGCCGAGGGACTATGCTAAATGTGGCATTTCTAATTAATTTGATTAATGGCGATGTCTTCTCCGACCTTTTTCTTCGTAATATAAATTTTAATATTCTACGACGTTTTACCCGACACCTAAAACCTCTGCACCTTCCTGTTGTACAAACAAATTATGCTGATGCTGATCCTTTAAGAAGAATATGCAAAAATTTCAATGAATTGTACAACTTAATCGGGTTTTCTATTAATGCAAATGTAATTAAACGCAATATTATCGCGTTTTTAAATACTTACCATGTCTTAACAAAATTTTTTCGTTAATAATGCCTTTATATAAAATCTTGTAATATATAGTAGTCTGTAAGGATTCATATCCATAGATTTATTCAAAAATAAAATAAATCACAAACACAAATATAGTAGTCTGTAAGGATTCATATTCATAGATTTAATCAAAAATAAAATAAATCACAAACCAGGTGGCTTTCTTTAGAAGCAGTAGTAATTCGAATTTTACAATTATATGAATGGTATCGATACTGCAAAAAATATACACTAGAGCCCCGATTTGAGTCGATCCTATTTGCGTCACTTTTTAAAAATTGTTAAATCCGCTTTACGTTTTTATTATTTCGATTTGCGTCGCTACATTAGATTGGATATTTTCACTGAAGTCATAATTACATGTGAAAAATTTTTCTATTTGCGTGCAAAAAGACGAATTCCCATTTAATCCTCTTAGGTAAGTTATTCTAAGCATAGTTGCGTGTTAGGAAGCAAGAAGTTAGTTCTTAAAAGAAGTTGTGTAGAAAAATGAGTGCAAAGAAAAGAAAATGCATTCGTTTGGGTGTTATAAAACATGTCAAGTCGGGTAAAACGGCTGTTGATATACCCAGACCCTTGGTTTAGCACCTTCAACAGTAAAAACCATTTAAAGATAGCTCGAGTTAATAGCAAATGAGATTTTTTTTTTATTTAATATTTTTGTGAATATGGATAAATGAAATAAATAAATTTTTGTTATGTTTTTGTGAAAATATTTTGGGGAATGTAAGAAAAGATAAACTCCCTGTTTATTGTTGTTATATGGTTGTTGTTTTTTTGGATGACGTTTCCTGATGACCGGCCTAAGCAACCAGTGAAATGCGCATAGGAATAGCTTATTCCATCAACAATAAATTTCAGTGTTTTTATCAAGAATAAAAATTGGAAATTAAGCATCTTGTTAATTAAAAATATTTTTTTTTATGTATTCGTTTTCAAATGATAAATATATGTTTACTTATTTTTTATAATAAATAAGCCCACTTGCTGAAATAAATAGAATAAAACGTAACCATATCACAATTTTCGAAAATATAATTTATTGCTAAAAATTTAAATTTTTGATCAATACAAAATCAGTGCAATAAATTGACTCTGATTTGTAAAATTTAAATATCTGACGATTTTGTTAAATGTTCGTGACGATTTTGACGAATTTTGTTAAAACTTTTGACGATTTTTCAAGAAAAAAGCCTAACAACCCTGGTTAAACGTTACTGATTCAAAACATATTTTTATTAAATTTAAGAAATTTAAATTTTTTTTAAAATACACGATTTGCGCCTTTAGTCGGCACATCTGTCGCTAAATGTGGCACTTTATGACCCAATTGTCGGCATTGAATTTTTTATGAAGAAAACAATTAAATCGTCAATGAATTTAAGATATTTTTTATTTAAGACTTAAACTATTTTTTTGCTTAATAAATATGTTCATGAAAGAACGAAATAGTTATAAATAATATATGTATGTATATCGAAAAGAAAAAAAAAATAATAAAAAGAGATCTTACGAACTCATTAGTTATATTATTTAAAAGCTAAGGTATCATATTTGTACTAATTTAAATATCTTTACAAACCCAGGTAGGTATATTAATACTTACACAGAAAAAATTATTTTTCCAATTCAAACAAAAAATTTTTATAATCACAACATTTTTTGTCTGAAATCGGTCCTACAAACAAATTTGCATATTCAAACAATTTATTTGCTTTTCGTTTATTGAAAAAAAACCTGATTTTTTCAAACAAATAATTTAACTGAATCAAACAAATAGTTTACTGAAAATCATATAAATTTCAAACAAATAATTTTGCTGAATCAAACAAAAAAGTTTTTGCACAAGCAATGTCGTGCACACAAGCAAGCACTGTAGAAGTAGATGAAGGCAGAGCAGAGAGGCGCGGCTGGCTTTTAGACACATTTTTTGTTGGAATAATTTTTGAACCAAGTCTTGTTTATACACACAATGTTTTTCTTCTTCACTCACTTTTCCTGTGTCCTTTCCTTGGCAGCAGACCGACTCGACATGTTTTTCGTCATCATTTTATTTTTGTATTTAACTAAACATTTTTAAAAAATTGAATACGGGATTTTGTTTTTCATTCTTTTTTACCTACTTTGAAACCAACCAAAAATTTATTTTGTTTCTTCTAATGTTGTTGTTGTTTAAAAAGAGTGAAACGTTTTTTTTACCTAATTTTGTTTTTTTTTTTTTACTACAAACCTCGCCACGCTATTTTATCATCTTTCTTATTGTTGTACTTTTTTAAAGCGTCCAAAAATAGAATGTATGTGTTTGTTGTTCTTATATTTCTTATAAAGAAGTGTTGCTTACGATCAAATAAAAAAATGCAAAAAAACGACAACATTAAAGAGCGTAAAATATTTCATACAAGATTATGAAAACTTGAAACCAATAACGCGTATATTATATTTTTGAATAGTTGTCAACATTTCTGTTGGTTAAAATAAAAATCAAACAAAAATATTAATTAAATCAGTAAAAAAATCTGTAGAAATTATAAAAATTTTCAAACAAGCGTTTGTTTGAAACATTTCATCATTTTCATGCTGATCACCGCTTAATAACTCTTACTCCATTTGCTACGTATTCGAAAAATGTTTCGCTTACCAGCTATTCTGTTTGAGATCTTCCAAGAAAAAATTATCTGGCAAGCTTTCTACCATATCTTTAGGGGGCCGTATGTAACACCCAGGCTACAACTGACATCAAATGGTTAACATTAACACTAACATCATGTTAGTGTTAGGTATAGCCTCCTCATGTTTTGTTTGTGTTTTAACAGCGTTGTTACATAGGGTCTCCACCTGAGATAAGATATAAGATTTTTATATCAGCAAACGTCAAATTCAATCGCAGAGAGTATTATCTTACGTGTAGACTCTCAAATAGTGTTAATATTAATATCATAATAAATCTTATAAGACAGTTGTTATGAGAAATCTTATAACAACTATCTTATAAGATGAGCTGTCAAAAATACACATACATGCATACATAAAAAACAATAATAAGACTCATTCATTTAAATGTTAAATTTTTTTGTACAAATAGTGAAAATCTTGTGATAAGTGTTTAAAAAAACAACATTTTTAACTAAAAAAAAGAAAAAACTAAAAAAAGAATAAAAACTACACAAGTTTACTGTGCGAGAATCATTCGATTATGAAATCTTATAAGATACGTGTTCCCCTTGTTTAAGATTAAGATTAACATGAAGAAATTTGTTCTCGCATTCTGCCGACGTTCTCTCACATATTATATCAGATATTATCTCAGGTGAAGACTCAGTGTTAAGCAATCTGTCTTGAAAGCTATTTTATAACATAACTTGACGCTTAAGTTTGACAGACAGCTTTTTTTTGTTGCTTTCTATTAACTTTTTTATACAACTTGTCAATAATACGCGCGTGGCTGATAAATAATTAAAATTAAAGCGCAAACTAAAGTGCAAAATAAGTTTTCCGAAAATAAATTCATTTTAAATACTTAATATGGTTGTTTTTAGCGATGTATACTATGTTTAAGCGCTAAACTTTTTCTTCGCTATGAAAATAACACACAACCTGTCTTTAGCTTGTTTTTAAACTTATGTTGTAAGATATTTACGTGTTCTCCACCTAAAACACATTAGCAATTTGACGAAGTTATTCTGCCGGCGTTATTGCTTGTGTTAAGACATCACAAATTGCACGTGTGGCCGTAGGGTAAGGGAAGACAACCACTGGTGCCAACGTCATACCATTAGCTGAAAAAAACCAACAAAACTGTAATGGTTTATTTATTATTTCCTTTTTGGATGTTAAAGACATTCCGATGCCCCTTCGGAGCCAAAACTTTTCCAGTTTTAGGACACATACTTTAACATGTTTCGTCGCCGTTTAATATTCGCGATGGATTTCCTAAAATATCCAACGCATTCTGCTCTAAGAAAAAGTTTTTTAATCCTCAAACCATTTTCTTATAAACACTTCGGAAAACGGGTCGACCATTTAAAAATGTTTTAGGTCGCTGGTCTTCCTTCATGATTGTTTGACCCGTGTTTAGTAAGTCTTCATTTTTTAAAGGAAATCCAGACTTGGCGAGATCTTTGCACCATATTACACTGTCTGCGGGCCCATTTTCCTGGGACCTTCAGGTACTCGGCCGTATAATCTTTCTTGAATGGTGGAACGCGAACTTCATATTTTTTACCTGGCGTTTACATTTGCCAGTACTGGCATGACAGTAGCAATACATGCACACTTTTCCAACTGGCTTGTCTACTGTCTAGCAAATTTTGCAGACAGTAAAATTGGACAGTGATTTGACATTTTTTAACAATAATCTGAAGTTTTATTAGCAAAAGGAAAAAAACGTAAAAAATAAATATATTTGCTTTGATTTTTTATGTTATAGTTAAGTGTTATGTTTTTTTTTTTTTACAAAATATAGTTAGGCTGTTTTTAAGTTTGTTTAGTTCATATAAAACACGTTTATAGTATGTTCACATTTGGCTTCTTAAACGCGTTTAAGCAGTTCGAACGTGATTAAGCTCTAACCACTTTAAAATCGAGATGATTACCCATACATTGAAGTGATTTGTTAATCACTTCAAATTGACATGATTACAACTAAATCACTTCATAAATCACAAAGAATCCACTGCACATACCACAAATGTAGAATCGCCAACATGATCGTGTACAACCGGCCAAGATTTCTGCTTAATGTTTTTATTTTTTTCCTTAAATAATTCATAAATTTTCACAATTTCATCATTAAAATGATTAAAATAAACTTCTAATAACTTTATAAAAGTGTTTTTATCCATTTTTAGTACTTTAAAGAAATATAAATTTGTTTGTTGTTATTTTGTGTGTTTTTTTCTTAATTATCTGTCATCTTAATCATCTCAAATGTAATGTGAACGGCTTTGATTAGCTTAATCAACATTTTGCTTAAACGCGTTTAAAACCCTAAGTGTGAAATTAGCATTAGCTGAACTTTCACTGCAACATTCACGTTTAACATATATTTCACAGTGAACTGTCTTAACAACTGTCTGGACGCCTACGTCACGAAGACAGTTAGCAGTGTTTTTGGCAACTAATATATATTTTCTTACTGTCTTGCCAGTACTGTCAAATGTAAACGCTATGTTAATCGCTCTTGATACCGAAATTTTACCTTCTCATATATCGCTTGGAGCATTTTTAAGGCGTCTTCATGGTATTGATGCATGGGTCTTTTTTCTTGTCTGTCCATATTAAAAATATTTAAAATCCTAGAAAGAAAGTTCCCTCTTAATTCTTATCTAGGTACCTATATACAAATTTTTCATTTAAAATATTGTCTAGATTTTAATTTAAAAGATTTTGTTGTTCGTGCTTAATTCCCAATTTTTATTCTTGATAAAAACACTCAAATTTATTGTTGATGGGATAAGCTATTCCAATGCGCCAGATCGTCAGGAAACTTTATCCAAAAAAATTTTAGAAAAACTAAAGATACTAAATCAAATCAAACTGTTAAGTGTATAAGACTTAAGCTACTGTCACACTTATTAAATATTTTATCAAATAAGCGTAACCCCTACTTTTGTTAATAGTTAATGAGACTTAAAATGGTCTTAATATTACAAAATAAACTAATTATACTACTAGACATAGCAAAAAAAAAGTTTTTTGTAAGATGTGGTATTTTTATCAAAATTAATATTGATATTAAGCGAAATGATTTTTTAGTTTGGTTGTTGGTCCCGTTTTTTTCGTCAAATATTTGATAAGTCTGACCGTAGCTTTATAAGCAACAGTTCTACTTGTAACAATATCAAAGTTTAAACAAAAACATCAACAATAAACAGTGAGTTTATATCTTCTTACATTGCCCACTACAATTGATTGGAATTCTTCCAACATTAATTGTAGTTGTAAGTAGGTTAAGAAAAAACAAAATGAGAACAAAACCAACTTGCAAAAGCATGTTGGCAGTTAAGTTTTTAACCAGTGAAACGCGCATAGGAATAGCTTATCCCATCAACACTAAATTTCAGTGTTTTTTCAAGAATAAAAATTGGGAATTAAGCACAAATAAAAATAACATTTTTCAAAATAATTTTACGGAAACTTAAAAATAAAGTCTCCGAAAATTATCAAAACATTATTAAGCGTTCGGCTTGCACACCCAGCAACGATATCTATCTTTTTAAGTGTTTGTGAATACGAAAACAACCCTCAATACCGTTCATAACTATTTTCAAGAAAGTAACGAACATTATATAGTGTTTTGTTTTTCGTTATGAAACAGAACAATTGTAGTAACTCTGTAGACATACAATATATTTTAATGTTCTAAAGTAATTCTTTTTTACATTGATAAAGAAATGTGCAAACAACATATCTTAGCAACGACCACAACACGAATCTTAAGCTAAGATCCCACTATCGGCTCAAATAGCACAATCTGTGACGATTTTTATCGTGCTATATCGGCGCACATTTAACAACATTGCACAATTTTTTCTTGGGTGGTCCATAATCGTCGCACATTTTGAAAATTTTTTTCGGTTCATATCGGCCAAAACTCAATTGCGACAAAATTCGGTACAATGCGGTCACAGTATCATGCTATTTGGGCATATTAATACTACATTTACACCTACGCAAAATCTAGTACTTACGAGATTTCGAGCCAAATCTAGTTGTTTTTGACTAGATTTCCCATACAAAACAAAATCTACTTCGTGACTAGATTTTGATGAAATCTACTCAAAATCTAGTAGTACTTAATGATGCAACTATGGTTTTTTCAATATAGCACTAAAAATACTTCCCTGCACAAGAAAAAATGACATAAAAAAAAAAAACAAAAATTGTTAAGAAAAAATGAAAAAGTTTTATAAAAATTGTAAAAAAAATAAAAAAGACGAATAATATTAATAAAATAAATATCGTTGATTATGAATAAAAGGTAATACGAATTTTTTAACGTATATTTGTGTTCATCTTAAAAAATTTTGACCGTTCCCACTATCGGCACATGAAATACGTCAAAAATTGGTACATTGCGCCGATATTGGGATCTTAGCTTTACAGGTGACGGCAAGGTATATTTATAGCAGGTAGCCGCAAGATTACAACAATTGTACAATAAAACAAACAACAGGGCTTTTTATTGTTGTTATGTGGTACGAACTGTCAAAAGGCAAAGGGGTTGATAAGAGACAAAAAAGACAAAAGATAGAGACAAAAAACTTGTTTACATGTTTACTGTACAACATTTGACAGTTCGTACCACGAAACAAGCAAATAAAAAATAAACAGCTGGCTTTCCGAGACTTCCTGCTACAAATATACCTTGGGTGACGGGTTTTTCTTAATTTTTTTTAAATCTATCAAAAAAAATGTTTTTATGAAGAAATTTGTTCAATACATGACATTAAGTAAATAAAATTGTGGTTTCCTTACATTGTGCAATAGTTGTGGCGCTTATAATTGAATTTGTTCCATTAATGCTGTTTCCACAACTTGCTTCGCTTTCTCAATCATGTTTATGCTTTGTTTATACGACGATATAAACCACTCGTTTCGCTCTCTGAAACTAGTTTGCCAAACATGCTGTTCATACGATTCATTCTTTCATTTTGACATTTTTTTGTGTGTTGTTAGTGTGATTTTATTTAAAATAGATAAAAAAAAAGTAATTAAAAGTTAAAAATATATAATTTAATACTCAAAATTTTTTTTATTTTTCGAATTTATTCTATGAGTTACATTTCAGTTATGTATTTTATAAAGCTTTTTTGTAATAGTTCTATTCCTTAAATTTTTAGGAATGACTTTTATACACCACCAGAACTATTACAAAAAAGCTTTATAAAATACATAACTGAAATGTAACTCAGAATAAATTCGAAAAATAAAAAAAATTTGGAATATAATATAAAGTAACCTACGAAAGGAGATAATTCCCAGTTTCTATAATTTAATACTTTTATTAATATTATTATTGTATAATTATCACTTTATTTTATTAAACATCAATTTTTATTTTGTTTTTTTCTTTGTTTTGATTTTTTTTTTGAGAGCTAGTTCAGATAAACTAACGATAAATGTTATCAAAATTTGACTTATAGGCTTTTTACACTGATCGACATCTAACATCTATTATCAAAGATGAAGAAAATGTGAAACACTCGTTTACATTGCTCACATCTAACATCTACCATCAAACAAAAATGTCACCATATTTGCAAAAAAAAGTTTTTAAAATAAAAAAATTGTTTTTTTTCTACAAAACTGCCAAAATTTAAGAAGAAAACACAAACATGTTTTTGAAGTTTAATTTGTTTAACAATATAAAAAATACTTAACAAAAAAACATCGCAATAAAAGAGAAAACTTGACAAATGGTAACGCTGCTTTTAAACCAATTTTTTTTTTGTCAGTGATGCCACAATAATAATAGAACTTATTGCAACTTTCTAGTGATGACACTAAAATAATCGAAAGATGTAGAATGGAATAGAATGAGATAGGAACATCTTTTAAAGATGTTGAAAGATGTTGGTTTTAAGCCCTATGTATTTCATATGGAAAGATGTTAACATCTTCGCAAATTGATGGTAGATGTTAGATGTTGTGCAGTGTAAAAAGGCTATTAGCTGCACAATCTCCTTGCACGATTTTTTGTGCAGGTAAATCAAAAATGCAGCTATCTTAAATGTATTTAGCTGCCTTAAAGTGCAGGTACGCAATTGTGGTTACCTGCATAAAAGTGCAGCTAAAGTAAAGTGTTTGAAAGAGGAGTAACAACGTTTTTATTAAAAAATTGATAATAACAGGGACGTTCAAACAACCTGTAGTCATTTGTTATGCATTTTTATAATGAATGGGTAGCCAAGTTGGTAAAAGTAAAGTGGGGAACAGAATAGTCGCTGTAGTACAACGTTACAAGTTAAAAACGGCAGTTTCAAAGTAGTGCAAACAGAATACGTAGTTGAAGTAGTCTTTGAAGTTGAAGCGCAAAATTCGAAATTTGGAACTTTGTTGCGCTACAGAGCATTCGCCAGCTTCAAATACTACTGTTATTATTCTGTTCCTAGGATTTGCTATTTATTTCATATAATCGTGGTAATATGCATAAATGTAGGTACATGCAAACAAAATAAATGAATTATAATGATGCCAATTTGACTTGTTTGCGATTTTTTGGATATTGGATATTTATGTGAAAAAGTGGCCACCATATTTTTTCATGTGTGCAGAAAACTTTGATGTTTTATATGAAAATATTTTAACGCTGCCCAAAAATATGAAAAATGTGCAGGTATACAAAATGCACATAAAGAAGGATTTTGAATAATAATTACAGAAAATATGTATTTTGGGCAGTTAAGTCAAAGTGCAGCTAAATTGAATTTTTTGTATGAAAATAATTTTAAAAAGCCAAAAATTTTGGGCACTTATCTTAAATGTGCAGGTAAAGAAAGTGCACTTAAAAAAGGAATTTGTATGGGAGTATAAAGAATAATGCGAAAAATTATCAATTTTGTGCAGTCAAGTCAAAAGTGCACGTAAATAAAAGGCAGTTAAGTCAAAACTACTGTATTCTTGTTTTGACATATTGAAGTCGGTAGCTTGCTGTCTCGAATGTGTTTAAAGCATTAGTTGTTTGGTGCGCGAAACAGGAATAAGAGAGCGAAACACGAATATTGCTGTCTGTGTGAACATGGTATTACACGACTCATCTACTGGCTTCGATTTGATACTTTCCTTTAATAAACAAACCAGTGTTTTCAACTTTACATTCTCAAAACGCGCCATTTAAAAAAACGTACCAAGTTAAGACTTTCTTTTTTTATTTAACATGTTTATGGCCGTTTTCTCATTACGCGATTTCCTCTTTTCCCAACGAAAAACTGCCCATTAAAGAAATTTGTTTTTTCAGTGTCTCATTTGCTTCTATTCTGTCGCAAAGCTAACCAGCACTCATTTTCAAATTATTTATTTTTCTTTTATTTGCCGTACAGATAAATTCAATCAGCTGAACCTTTACATAAATTTTGAGAGGTGTTGCCAACTGAAAACAATTTTTTTTGCCAGTATATTGAGAAACCCAAAATTGTTAACGGACAGTTTATCGGTCTAATAAATTTATGTTGACATTAAGTAACAGATAGAAAATTGCCATTATTGAATTAATTTTGCATAAAAAGTATATTTATACTAGGGATGCCAAACGGGACTGATTTTTTAAAATTAATATCCAGAAACCCCGGGATTTTCGCGATCCCGATTAAACAACACTATTTTTATTTATTTATGAATTTTTAATAAGTTTTATATACATAAGATAAATTTTTAATCCAAATTTTTTTAATTAGGCTTAAGTTCATTAAATTTAATTTTCATTAAATTATTTTTATGAAGAAAGTTTAAGGATTGATGTTTGACTATTGACGTCAGCAGTCGTCGATGGCTGCGAGTGCAAAACGGCAAATCCATTGAGGAGATCGAGTGGTTGCGATCGAAACAAGTCATGGTAACCTACCGGCCGCGGTTCGAATCCCGGCCACGGTCAAGAATGAAAGATTATCAATAACAATTTTAATTAATTTTCATGTTGTAAAATTCCTTTCTTCATAAAAATAATTTAATGAAAATTAAATTTAATGAACTTAAGCCTAATAAAAAAATATTAAAAAAATTTGGATTAAAAACCATTAATAGTTCAACAAAAATAACCACAATACAAATTATTCATAAGATAAATTTTTAAAAAAGAAATCATAAGAAAACAATTTATTTTATACATATCGCACTAGTTCCTCTAAAAGGGTTTAACTCAAAATTTATAAATTTTCAGTAGAAACAAAAAACCTTTACATTTTCATTTGTACTCTTATATCACAAAGGGGGATAAAATTGTATTTTTTTTTTTGCCAAATACTAGAGAAATTGATCTAAGACAGTGGGTGAATATGATCATTGTTTATCGTGTTATTGCAAAAAGTGAAAATTGAAGAATTTTGAGTTGACTCTCTTTAGAGGAACCAGTACGACATGTACAAAATAAGTAAATAAAATGTAAAAATATTCATAAAAAATTTTAGCTTGATTAATCATATGTTGGTTTAAAATTTTAAATGCTAACTTATGCTAAAAAATTGTATGTTATGATTCCAATCAAATTATGTTTTTGTTTGTAAATAATAGATTCTATTTACAATTATTTAACCATAGCTTAAATATCGATACTTTCGAGGTTATTAATGGACCGGAAAAAATATGAGCTATTTCATTAAAATTAGGATTTATTTTTTAAGTTTCTGAATAACACTTAAACTGGACCGTGAATACTTTTTATTTTTTGGTTGACAACTAACGATTTTTACACTGTTTAAACCAGTGTTCGAAAATAAACACTAAATATCGCTCGTTAGTGCTCGGTTCGGTAGATTTGTGGAAAACACAAACGCTAGTAGTATTTGTGTAGTAAATCATTAAAAAAACCGCTCTCCTGGTTGTCATCTGTCGAACACAAAAAATATACAGTTCTATTCCAACTCAACAAAAAGATGAGAACATTTAATTCCGTTCGTTTTTTTAAACCACAAACTTCATTGTGTTCAGTTCAGCTCATCAGTGTTCCTTCGTTTCTGTTGTTAAAACAAAAAAACATTTTTACAAAACCAAAATACACATACGAAAAAAAAAACAAAAAGCCAGAAATATAATTTTACACAAACAAAACATGTACACAATACACACACAAGCTGTTCGTGCTGCGGTCGTTATCAAATTTATTTTTGTTTATTTCTTTATCAATTTCAAAAAAGAAACATTGTAGAACATTAAAATATAATGTTTGTCTACAGTATAACTACAATTGTTCTGTTTTTTAACGAAGAACAGAACACTATAAATGTTCGGCTCTTTTCTTTTCGTCTACACAAACACTAATAAAATAGATACCGTTCTAGGGTGTGTGAGCCGAACGCTAAATAATGTTCTGTTTATTTTCGAACACTGGTTTAAACATCAAATCACCTTTACGCCCTCAAAATGCAATACAAAGAATCAGCCAGTGGAAGAACGTTGTAAGTTACTTACAAAATGATACAAACGAAATGGTTTTGCAACGTAGAGAACGTTTTAAAAGCCGCTTGCGTAGTGGAAACACGTTTTAACTGGTATCGCGATTGTGGATATTAAACGATTTTCCACTAAAAAAAAATTATAAACAGTAAATTTGGATGTAATTTAAAATTTAAATTTCTTGATATTTTGCGTAAAAGTTTTTACTATCATCTTTTTTTTTTAATAATCTAAAAAAATTAATAAATAAATAATCTAGCCTGTTAAAACACGTTTTTTTGCTCTCCTGAAAAATGATTATTTTGTAACTTAAAACTTTATTCACGGCTGTACTTCAGTTGTCGCTGAATCGATCGTTGTTCTAAAAGGTGGGTCCGGGACCAATACTTTTAGGTGTTACCAACATCAGCAAAAACGCATAATACATCTGCAGTATGGTGGCGTGTGTATAAATATATATCCATATAATTTTCTGCTGGTCGGCGCATCATTTACCATAGGTCTAACATTGCAACAAATTATGAACTGTAACTTTTATAAAGACCAATAAATTGAAAGTTTATATAAACTCTACTCATGAAATCATCCAACTCTGTATTAACTCACTAATGGCCATTTTTTCAATGTATCGATAAACTGTCTGTTACTTAATGTCAACAAAAATGTATTAGAGCGATAAACTGTCCATTAACGATTTTGGGTTTCTCAATATACCGACAAAAAACATTTTTTTCACCTGGCAGCACCTCTCAAAATACATGCAAAAGTTGGGAGTCAGCTGATTGAATTTATCTGTACGGCAAATAAAAGGAAAATAAATAATTGGCAGATGAGTGCTGTACCCACGTTCTGTAGCTTTAATGAGAACTTCTCGCATCGAAAAGATGTGAAACAAAATATTCCATCGTTTCTCGAAAAGTCAGAAAAAAGTGTGTCTGTAACTCATGTCGAAAACTATCAAAAGAGATTACGTCGTTACGTAATAAATGTCATAATATTACACTCGAAGCCGATGTGAAATTTCAGACGCTGATAGCGCCAGTCACACATATCGTTGACGGCGATCAAAATTTACTAATTTCGTATATTTTATAAAAATGTTAAATTTTTTTTTTTTTTTTTTTTAATTTCCTAAGCTAATCCCGCGAAGCTCTATGCTTGTCTGCAGGAAAGAAACCAGAGTCTCTGGCGGGAATCGAACCCGCAACCTCGGCGCTGATAGACTAGCTCGCTACCATCTAGCCTACCGAGGCACAAAAGCAAAATAAATGAATAATAAAAAAATGTGCCAACAATAAAATATTATTACAGTATTCCACGGATAATTACCTCGCCAAAAATGCCAACATTTTTGGGTAATTATGCGGGGTAAGCGTTTAAATGAATACGCTTAAATACCTCGTTACGGTAATTACACTGAAAGAATTTTCTTCGCAATACCAATTAATTTTGACATTTATCCCATGAAAAATTGCATTAAAAAGGAACCTATGCAGCGCTTCGTTGGATCAATAAAACCTGTTTCATTAAAATGTATTTAATGAAACATTAAATTAGATCTATGAATATTATTTATTGGATGAATACTTTCAATAAAGTAAAAAATAGTTTTTCTTATTTTATTTTTTTTTTATTTATTTTTGTTTTTTTATTTTATTTAATTTTTTTTTTCTGTCTCTGGCGGGAATCGATCGCGCAACCTCGGTGCTGATAGACTAGCTCACTACCAGCTAGCCTACAGGGGCAGTGTAATTTTTGGATAAAAAGACTATGTTTTTTACTCAATTAAGAGCGTAAATATGAGATTAAATTGTCCATAACAACAATAATAACGTTGATTGAAAGTGGTTTGAAAGTTTTTTTTTTTTTTCATTACTATAATGACATTTTTATTGTCATAATGAAAATTTAAATTAATGAAGGCAATTATTGAAATATGTTGCTTTTATAAAAAATTTTTGATTTCATAAATTTAATTGCATATAACATAAGATGTATGAAATAATTAAATCTTACATTTTTTAATTAACAATTAAACATTTTTTTAAGGAAACTATAATTTTTTATTAATTTATGAATATAGTTATGTTTGTATATTGTTTTTTTATGTGTTTGTTTTTACTTGGACAAGCTTAAGTTTTCATATATCCAATGAAACTTTTTAACGTAATTACAAAATCCAATGAAGCGATTTTGACGAAAAGACTTCATTATAACTATGAAATTCCATTTAGACAATGGAAATTTTCATTTAACCAATGATTCATTAAATATATGAAGCATTTTTCTTTCAGTGTATATAAATACGTTTAACTACCTCATTGAGGTAATTAGGCGAATACGTTTAAATACCTCAGTATTTATTTACAATATACCTTAACTTTGTTGTATGAAAAAAAGTTGACAGGAATTTTTACATGTATCAGCTAAATCTGAAGAGAGAGCAATAAAAAGCAATGGGATTTGCTGTCTTAAATTTTATCTGTAACCAGGGCTGCCAGATTTGACGATTTATCGTCATTTTGGCGATTTTTTGTTCCGAAATTAGCAAAGTGCCGATTTGCTGATTTTTTACCAAAAAGTGACGATGTTTTTCAGTCTCTAAATAAAACATTAAATTTTCTCACACGTTCGTTTTTTTATCTTTATTTTTATTTAGCGTATGGAATAATATAAAAGAAAGAAGATATACATAAATCTAAGGTATTAAAAAAATATTCTAAATCGTCAAAGTGTGGATATCGCTCAATAGTCCTTTGTAGGATAAGATAGAAGACAAGGGTGTGCTGGAAATCGAAAACGCAAAACGCAAGAATTTTAAAAGTCGTTTTTTAGTAAGATTTCTGTAATAAAAGAATTTTATGACATATAATATACAAACATTTCTCTATTAAACAGGATTTTATAACAAAAATTATAAAAATTAGTTTAAAAGTGTATTAAAAACAGCCTCCAAATTCTTGCGTTTTGCGTTTGCGATTTCCAGCACACCTCCCAGAGCATTCTTTAATGATGTGATCGGTTGTTTGACGGGGGCTTCACATTGGCAATTGGGATCATCTACTTGGCCCCATTTTTAGAGAGTTTCTAGGGTCCTACCGGTACCAGTTCGCAATCTGTTCAGGTTATACCATGCTTTCCTCGGTAATTGAATGTCTACTTCGCTGCTTCGTTCTGCAAATAATGGGCGGGATCTATGTGAGTTAAACCATAGATTGGTTCAAACTGCGTTGAGATCAAAGTTTTCGAAGAGAAGGTTCTCGGCGGATTCCCAGTATCTCTTACACGATTGAAAATGCTAGCTGGTAATTATCTTTTTGTAAATAATTTATATAGTTTCCTATATGCGAGCTTTCAAGGTCATTAATTTAATGTAAATTAAAGATTTTTTATTTCATTCTAAATGAAATCCGACGTTTCGTTTGCATTTGTATTGTCTTTGTCATCTTTTGTGTTTATTGCAATTGTTTTTTTGTTTGAATGTTTTTTTTCTAAAAATCGAACAAAAATTGTTTTAAAAAAACTAAATTTTAAGTTGTCAGATTTTTTTGACGATTTTTCGAAACGTGAAAGACGATTTTTTTATTTTTTCTCAGGAAATTGACGATTTCCTCACAAATTTATCTGGCAGCCCTGTCTGTAACGCTTTTTGAGAAGTTTTGTCATATCCTACTTACAAAAGCGTACTCATACATTTTTACAAACTTATGATCAGGGAAACCGTAAATACGCAATTGCATGGTTTTTCTTGTGCGACCAATATATTTATCCGTTTAGAGCTTTTTATGAATTTTGGTATCGATCTGTTTGTGAATAATTTGCATATTTTAGCTATTGCTGCATTTTTATTGCACACATATATCACGTTTTTGAAGCATATTTTTATACATGGTCAGCAAATAAAAAAATTCCTTAAAATTCTGGTTAGCAGATGAATTTTCTGTTGCTTTAATTTTGCCATATATATTTAATTTTCACTCTACAATTGTAAGCCATAGAAAGTTTTTGTGAAGATAAATATTTTTCAACACTATTAATTTTTGTTTATATGCAAAAATTAAGAAAAAAGCTATTATATAAATTTTTGCTGATACATAGAAATTTGGACGCATCGTAAAGTAAACCATCTGGCTGGTCGTCTGTCCATGTAAACCTTGTGCGGAAAGTAAAAGTAGCAGGTTTTAGATAATTTGCTCAAATTTGGTAAATACGTTTTAATTGTCATAAGAACGAAACCTATGTAAATTGTGAGAATCGGTATATAATATCATATAGTCCCAATGCAAACTTCTTTCTTTTTTCCATAAACCATTTAATCATGTTCGTATTAAGATTAAATTTGGCCCAAACTATCTTACAGAAAATTAATTATGGTTGATTCGGTTCCGATTTAAACATACAACTTTCATTCAAATTTCAATCCCTAAAATATTCAAGCTATTTTATCCTTTTAAATGTTTATGTAATTAAAAATGTAGCGACCTTTCCTTTTATCTCTTTAAGACAAAATATCTCACATATTTGGTGTTTCTAGATAATAGTCAGCACCTCATAACGAAACTTTATTCTGGTGAGCACAGAATAAATTTTATTTTAATGCAAATATGAAATTGTGGAATACATATTTTGCTTCCAAATAAGCCATATTTTGTTACTTTTGTGTTACTTGCTGTGTTGTTGTCAAATAGCACTGAGGTTTTGGGATTTTATTTTTTAAGGCAATTACCCTAATTGGGTAATTAAGCGCAAGGCAATTAAACGTGGATTTTTGTTTGAAAAATGGAAGAAAAAACGGGGATTTAAAACTCAAGGTAAATAACCGAGAAAGGCATTTAAGCGTGGGGTAATTAACCGCGTAATACTGTATTATTATTCTTTGTATTTTGCATTTTTAATTGTTTTTTAGTGTTAAAATTTTGTCTCGCCCCGTTTTTAATCGTGAGTTTATTTGACAGTTCAAAGCGGGAACTCTTCTCACAAAAATGTTACAGACACACTTTTTCTCTAAATTGGCGAGTACTTTCCTTACGTGACAGCTAGTACTTGCCAAAAAATGTTACAGACACAGTTTAGTGGGAAAACAGCTTTTTGTTTCAATAAATGACATTTTTGTTTCATTTCACACATTTAAATCGAAAAATTACTCAACGCGAGAGTTACAGAACATGGGCACTGGTTAGCTTTACGACAGAAAAGAAGCAAATTAGACATTGAGAAAACCAAATTTCTTTAATGTGCAGTTTTTCGTTGGGAAAAAAGATAATCGCGTAATGGGAAAACGGCCATAAGAATATTAATTTTTGCACTAAAAGCAATAATTGATACAAATTAGTAATTAAATATTATAAAAAGAGAAATGTCAAATTTATTTTAAAATTTTTAACAAATATTTTTAATCCTCTACATACATTTATATTAACATACAAAATTCAACAGCATTAGGCAAATTACGGCATTCGATATCGATCGAAATTTCCATTTGAATTGTATTTTAATATCGATCGATATCGAATGCCGTAATTTGCCCCAGATTAGCTGCGTTCGTTTACTCCAAAATTTTCAAAAATTTGTACTGGATTTTACTGAAATGCGCTCGCGTACACATAAAAAGAGAGCATCTACTGAGAGAGTAAAGTGACAGTTGTCAGCAAAGACCCTGCAAATTTTCACTGAACAAATTTTTGCCTGTTAAATCCAGTAGAAAACAAAAACATACGATTCAATATATTAAACAAACAAAAAACATACAATTTGCAAACAAAAAGTCTACAATTCGAAAAAAACATTTAAGAGAACAAAAATTGAATTAAAAGTGCAGCATAAACTAAAAACTTTTTTTTTTTTTTTTAATTTTGATATTTTTGGTTAGTTCATTAAATTTAATTTTCATTAAATTATTTTTACTGCAGGAAGGAATTTTTACAACATGAAATTTTTATTTAAATTTTATTTGATAATTTTCTTGGCTGAGCTGGGGATCGAACCTGGGTTGAATTTACACGTTTCAAGAATCACCACATTCTTTCATCAGAATTCTTTGAGTTTTAACCCACCACTGCGGTGCCTGCAAGCCAACAATCAAACATCAATCTTTAACCAGTGGTACTGGTGGTGCGAAATTTGATGTAATTATCATTTTCAATTTTATATTACATATTGCTTCCTTTCCTCGGTTTTTTCGTATTCTTTTAGTCAAGACTTTGTCTTGAAAACCTGAATACATTTTTTTATTATGTTTCCTGTCCACTTTCGTCGACATTTTATTTGTACAACTTGAAGTACAAATGTAAACATTAGAGTTTGTGCCATAGCTATTTTTAAGAACAATTGTGATTTTTAGTCGAACTGTTAATTTTCAATTTTGATATTTTTAGTTAGGTTTGAGTTCATTTAATTTAATTTTCATTAAATTATTTTAACTGAAACTTTTTCTAAAAACTAGTTTTCTAATAGGTATGTTTGAAAAGTAAATAAAATTTAATCTAAATAACATTGCATTAATATTTTAGAGATGTCTACCTAATAAATATATGAATACTTCTAACCGCATATTATTCTGGGTACCGAATATCAAAAATCAAGTATTCATGTATTTTCGTATGCTATTTAACTAGAAACAAAAATAAAAGTCATGAACAAACTTAACAAGTCTAAAAGCTTCCACAGAAGTTCATTTGGTGAATACATTTGCTACGAATTTATAGTTATTAAAATGCAATGCATCAAGTACCAAAAACAATATGTATATACTGGGTAGTCTAAATAACACATATTTTACAACACTAAGCTTTTTAGCGGTCAAATGTTTTAATTAACCTGAAACCTAAAACAGTCAGTAAGAATGTTATTAGTTTTAAATTATTTTCGCGAATAACATAATAAGGTTATGTGAAAAAATTTTCGTAATAACAGAGTGATATTCACGATTTAAAAGAATTATAAATGAGTATTTATTATAATTCACAATTAATAATTTCAGAAAATAAACCTCGATTCGAAAAAGCGCGAGCAAAATTGATATCAAACTCATGGAAACAACACGCTAGGTAGAAAACAATAAAAACCAACTACACAAAACAAGAGGTAGGGACGACCTACGCGCGTTTTTAAGGTTGACCAACACGTTGAGATGTGTCGCTTTCAAATGAGACCAATACCTACACGCTCAGTGATCGTACACCAAAGATACACGTATTTAAATCTTTAAAATGGCTCTCCTGAACAAAACCGGTTTTTACCCTTAGGTCCCTTTCTATTTTGCGCGTCACATATATGTACATATAATTGTAAATTAATAAAAATAAAGCCAGATGGAGAAGCATCACATGTACCACGAAACTTTTGCCTTGTAAGTCACTTACCTCTTCTTCCGGAGCTTCCTGCAGATAGTTTAATATTTTAGCTATATCCTCTTATGTCCACTTTTTATTGGGCTTATCTCGTTTAATTCGTTTATTATTTTTTAATTTTCCATATCATGAACTATTTTTTCACATTAACTTTTCTATTTAATTTTTGTTTTGTTAGCAAAGTAAACCAAGCCGATACACTTTCGTCGGCGGCGGCGACAAAACAAGCGGCATTTTAAGCCGCCTTAGCTTTTGAGCAAAATAAAGTTAGCGTTGACGGGTATGAGCAAGAGGTAAGCGACGGCGCTTAGCCACCGATTGAAAGCAGATCGGCTTGGTTCACTGAGTGTTAGCTGTCGGCTTGCAATCAAGTGTTGCATAAGTCGAGTTAATATAAACTATTCATTTTAGGAGTTGCATATTTGCAAAAAGGGAAGCTGTATATTTTGTTGGCGTAGAGTAAAAATATACTATACCATTTTGCAAATGCTACGATGTAAGACCATTTGCACAAGATTGTGAATTGGGCTAGTAATAAAAAGAAAAAATCACGTACTTCATTTATACTCTTGTTAATGAAAATATTTGATTATTATTTCAGTATTTTAGTTCATGACATGTTTTGCAAACATAGTCAACCTCAATTACATCGTCATATACAATTTCTTTTAAATTTGTACATTTTAGGTGAAACCACTGTTGTCAAGTATCACATTCAACATCATCCTCCACATCAGTATCCAAATCTTTGCATGATTCACAAATTTGTTTTTAACCCTTTCGCTATATTGTATCCATATAGATAAACTCAACTTTGGAGGCATCTGACAATCTCCATGTCAAAGAATTGGCTTAGATATCGGCATGTTATTGTGTTTTAAGATCTTATGAATCATTTTTAATGAAAAACTCTTGGATTTTTACAAAATTGAGAAAAATATAGCATTTTTAAAAAAAAACGTTTTTTTATATTTAATTTTTTTGAAAAAAGGGTTTTTTATCTTTCAAATAACATATATATGACCACGTTTAAAAATAAACACATCCAACATAAAGAAAAGGGTTTATTTTAACTTTTTTCATCAATAGTTTTTTTGTTTTAAGCCGGAAAAAAGCTCTGCAGATTTTTTAAACATTGTATGTATCCATATGGATACAAACGCAAGTTATGGTGATAATTCAACACCATAAGACAATACATATAAAATAATTTTACGTTTGATGTTGCTGAGTGGTTTTTATATGGGGCCTATTGCAAATTATGGACCGATCACCATGAAATTTATTAGCGGGATTTCTAGTCTTATAAAACTGTGAAGTATTCAATTTTATTCTGATAGCATTATTAATTACGGTCTTAGGCGTAATAAACTGTTTTCCGGGAGTATGGCTTAAATGGGTCTAAAAGTAAATTATGGTCCGATCTTCACGAAATTTTACAGCTTGATTTCCGCTAGACTAGAACGAATTTTTGCAAAATCTTATAGCATTCCGTGCATTTTTCTACTATTTATGTTAGTTTTTTTAACAAAAATTCTTTACCATAACCGAAATATGTATCCATATGGATACAATCCAAAAAACACATTTAGGGTATATGTTTTTCAAAAGTGAGTATTGATTGTTGTTATGGCCAATTATAATAAAAATCCAAAAAATTTGTAGCGAAAGGGTTAAGTTATTTTATTTTTCCATTTTTCGTTGTTATCTTTCAAGTGTTCTTTTGTATATTGATTCAGCCCTAGCATTTCTTTCTGGATCTTTTGACTCGATATGGGCTCACCATGCAAGAGCAGATATAGCACTAGAGGCTTTTGGCTTTGATGAGAACTTTGAAGAAGACGATGGTTTAGGAAAATACAAAGTTTTAATAAACTACGAGCCTGCGCAATTTTAAAATTGAAAACAAGAAATAGCAATGGTGCAAGTTGTGTAGAATATATTTACCTGTACTTGGTGAACACCCAAGGGACTTTAAAAAATTAATTTTTATTACTTGTTCTTGACGGGCATTCGGAAAGTTTGATTCATCTCTAAAAGAGAACTTCATTTTGGACTAGAACAGTCAAATGGTTGAAAATAAACGTCGTTATTATTTGTTTCTAGATTTGGAGATGGGCGGTACACAGGTTTCAAAGTGTTATTATCCTTTTCTATACGGCCTGATTTAATGGCAACGTCTGCTAATAATTCAATAGATTGGTAAATTTTATAATTCTTTAAATGGTTGATCTCTTCAATGCCTACATTTGAATCTATTTAACGCTTGGGCAAATTTAAGGCGAATTCATTTTTCAGGTGGCGTTGAAAGCACAGCTGTGCATCTTTTTTTCTAAATTAGAGAGAGGAATGTCAAAAGTTGCTTGTGTTTTTGACATATCGACCAACGAAAACAACAAATAAAATACAATGTTGTGTTTTAATTAGTTGTTGTAGTATCGAAACCACCGTTTACATGAATTCGACTTGGGCAAATTAGTAGCTATATGGTTGATTGTATTTACTAAAAGTTTCAAATCATCTTCTTGTTGTTGTCTTTTTTCCTTTTACTCTAGTTGATTTTGGACACATTTGCTAAAGTCTATATTGTTCGAATCCATTTTTAATGGTATCTCCTAGTTTTTTTTTGATAAGAATCGTGTTAAGAAGCGGGCCAAAACTTTATTTTGTTATTGCTTAATTTATATTTTCCTAGCTCTTTTGCTAGGTACTTGGCAGAAGTGCATACAAAAAGATACCGTTATTGTCACAAAACTTGATTAGCTCTAAAGTCATATGCGATGTATGGCCATCAACAAACAACAAAATCGGCCTTTGTACATTATGTTTAT
The DNA here is from genome assembly GCA_963931875.1 of Pollenia griseotomentosa. Taxonomy (NCBI): domain Eukaryota; kingdom Metazoa; phylum Arthropoda; class Insecta; order Diptera; family Polleniidae; genus Pollenia; species Pollenia griseotomentosa. Next base: position 14,122,286 of record OZ007565.1, read on the forward strand.
ATAGCCAACTATGAATTCCATTTGCGATGTATTCAAAAACGTATCGCTTATCATCCATCCTTATTCGGACTTAAAGAGAAACCAATTAACTGGTAGACTATTACCTACATCTTTTGGAGGTCGTATATATGGAAATACGCCGTTTGCCGTTAATACCAAAAGAACCAAATGGTTTCTTTTTCATTTCCGTTTTGAATGGAATAAACATTTCGGTAGGCTTTTGGTGCTATATTTTTGCCGGTTTTAGGGCACATACCGAAACTTGTTTCGTCATCGTTAAATATTCGGGATGGGTCATTTTAAATACCTAAGACATATTCTTTAAATAGAAAATTTGTTAACCCTTGAAACAATTTTTGTATTCCTTCTTTAGTGTTAATAGCTTAATCATTTCTTCTGATTCCCCAATAGCAAGACACTGATGAGGTTTAAAAAAAATCTGAATACCAGTGCTTTCCTGGTCTACCATTTAAAAAAGCCATCGGACGTTTATCTTTTGTAACAATTGACTGAACTGTGTTCAGCAAATCTTCAGATTTTTAAGGAAATCGACATATGGCCGTATGTGGACCCATTCTGCGGGGACCTTCTGACACGCGTCCGCTAAGCCTATCCTGGGGGGCTAATCTCTTTTGATATGCGAAAGCTAAATGCCAACTTGGTACTCTCTATCACTTTCGCAAATTTTTTTTGAAAATGAAGCAATACTGGCAATAAAAATGAAAAATGACGCCGATTGACAGTAATGAAATGCTAAAATATTTAAAAATAAATTGAAATTGAAAAATTTAAATAAAATAAATAGTGATCATTTGCGGAAAGAAAAAAAATTAAGAGATGCGAAAGACAAGTGAGCAAACGCATTAAAGAGTACCAATCGCTAAATTTGCTACCATTTTCTTTTGCATCGAAATAGAGAGTAGCATCCCTGAATTGTTGAACGCAGAACACCATATTTTTTGCTGGCAACTAAAACTGATATCTTGTCTTCTCTAGCATCGCAAAGAGCGCCTTTTAATGCATTTTCAGAATACTGATGCATTGGCCATTTTCCTTGTCGGTACATTATTTTTTTCTGGAAAATCATAATGTGTTTTGTATCTTCAACAAAAATAAATGCTGATGCCGACTTTAGAATACTTGATTATATATAGTCGGCAGTTCTTGAAATACTTAAGAAAAACTGTGCCGTCTATTGGGTAAAATCATTTTAAGCTGTGTTTTTTACAAGAATTCAAAAGACAGAAGAGGAATAAACAAATTTTTATAATTTGAGCTTTAAATGAGAAAAATGGAATTTACCTAAATTCGGCACCATATGCCTGCCGACTATAGAAAATCGTAAAATTTTGTGTTCCTTATGTCGGCAGTCTATAAAACTATAAAAACAAAATATTTTTTATAAGAACTGCTTAAAAAGAACAATACAAATATGGTCAATATTCTATCTTTTAAAATAGATCTTGCAAAAAATTTCTTATACAGATCAGTGCCCATGTTCTGTAACTCTCGTGTCGAGAAACTTTTCGATTGAAATATGTGAAATAGAACAAAAATGCCATATATTGAAACAAACAGCGGTTTTTCTCACTAAACTGTGTCTGTAACTTTTTTTGGCGAGTACAAGCTGTCACGTAAGGA